>CM060912.1:134062742-135481492 GCA_030737875.1 Allium sativum
GCTGAATGTTACAGAGACAAATGTCTATGAAAGCCTCAGTTCGATCTGCTGGCTAAGCAGCATTGGGGGTATTGGAAGAGCCAGAACCAGAAGAATGTGCCATTTGACTGGAAAAAAGAATTGATAAAATAAATAAAAGAATAACGTAAACAGAAATAGAAAGGAAAAAAGTACTTGAAGGAGCAGAAAGAAGCGGAATGAGATTGAAGGAAGGAGAAGTGAAGAGAAAGGGAAGGGGGGAGGATTTATACGGGAGAGCCAACGGCTCAATTTTGAGCCATTGAGTAACGGACGCGTCGAAAGCGTCCGTTACTTCAACGGTCCGTTTAGGACAAAAGAACACACCCTAAATGCCTCAACGATAGAAATATATTATATTCTAGTTGCCATTGTGAAACCAGTAAAGGGATATATTCCATTCAATGGGAAAACACGAATTTAAGATAACAATCCAATAGATTAAGCGCAATGAAAAATAATTTCTTACGAATATATTGAACAAATCAACATTCATACGAAAAAATTCTCAATAGTGTGAAGAAAAACATTGGAATCCTAATAATAAAGGGGATTGTTAAAGGGACTCAACTTTTGGTTAAGGGGGAGACATTTTTAAGGGGACTCCACCTTAAAAAAGAATTGTTAAGGGAGGGTTTGGTTTTCTTTATTTTAAAATAAGAATGGACTAGACTGCCTCTCGTAACCTTAATTAATTAGACATGCAATAATTAACTATATTTTAATTTGTTAATTAGTTCTCATAATTCCAGATTGAGTTTTGGATATGTTTGGTATTGACTTTCTTTGGATACTTGCGTATTCTACGCTATTTATATCGTTACCAAATATAAGGTGCACGCAACTGTAATTATCGTTTTTTATTTTCTCTATTATTTATTTATTTATATATATGAGTGATAAAAGCATGATTTAAACTGTGTTACTGAGATTATATGAACTTTGTTTGAATCAGGGATAGTTGAAGGAGGTGGATCTCCGTTTGATTGTTATTTCTTTTTATTTTCCTTTTAAGTTGAATTATAGAAGGTCAGTGTATATTGTTTCTAAATTTATTTTGCAATTTGCAGAGGTAATTATTCATGTATTTATTAGACCAAGAAATGTTAATAAGTAATGGTTTGACTTATGCTTAAGTGTTTGAATTCATGCAAGTGTGGTCTGACTTATGCTTAAGTATTTAAATTTATATAGTTATTTGCATATGTGCATTAGTTTTTCTCTGTTAGAAGGGCTTATGTGTTATGTATTTGCATGTATATGTGTAATGCTGGTGTGAGTTCATGTGTATGTATATGTGCAGGTATAAGAGAATTACAGGGATAGTACTGGAATTTTTAATTATATGGTTAAGGGGGGAGAAGGGGCTAACTTATTTTGTCCCTCCTTAACAATTCATCAAAAATCGGAAATTGTCCCTCCCTTAATAAAAAAATGGCGTCCCTTTAACAATCCCCATAATAAAACCCTGTGAAAAAATTAAATGATTAAGTAACGACGGTTATAATGTTCAACATAAATAAGAAGCATAGTGAGTAAACGGGAAAACTATAATTACATACAGCGAGAGGCGAATGTGTGGTCACTGACAACAAATCGACTCCTACCCGAAGAGCTGGTGAATGTTTTGGGGAAGAATGTTTTTGGATGACGATAAATCGGTAGACATAGATCTGAAAGTATTGTGTGACAGCACGACGAGATTAGCTTACAATGGCTTCATCAAATATAGGGAATTTCATGGGACCATTGTATGTTATTACCAACGAATAAAAAAAATCGTTATAAAATCTGCGGGTTTAAAGGATTTCAACGAAAGATAGATCTGGAAATTGTCATGTGTCAACATGGTGGAGACGGATAAGGAAACATTGAAAGAACTAGTACTACCGCATAACGATGTGAAAACCGACCATTAAAATGTTCAATATAAAATATAAAATTATTCGTTGAAGTTTGTTTCAAGTCGGATTTGAGTGAAAAAATATAGCGTATTTTAAGAGAAAATCGAAGTAATTGAAAAAATGTAAATCCAATTACACTGCACTGTACGTGTAACCCAACTTAAAAATAAGAATATACAATCAATATATTGATTTAAATCAGTCACAAGCACATAAATACATTTTTATATATATCAAATAGGATCAATATACTCTTGATGTTTAGCTCTTTTACAGTATTAAATTCCACTAGTAAATTGAAGAAATAAAAGAAGAAACGAAATAAATATAAACTCAAAATATATCATCAGTGTATATTGAATTGAAATTAAAAAAAAAGTATAAGAGTAGACATAATAAATAAATCATTCACATGGGCCATGAAGCAATTAAGAAATGTCGAGGCTATGCAAGCTGCAGGATACAATAATTAAGACTGAGATCAGCTGTACACTTTTAACAAAAATAAACAAACAAGATCAATCAATGCATTAAAGACATTAACGAAGGCACAAAATCTCGAGTTCTAAAATAAAGACCCACACATAAATTATTCAACTCAAAATGCCCTCTCATAAACATCAAAGTTCAATTAAAAAAGCACATAAAATCTTTGTACCAGTGCTGATAATCATTCGTAGGATCATGAGGAGCAAGCAGAACATTGCCATATCTCACAGTAAGAGAAAAATTCAATGTAGCCTTAGGTGGCGTTTGATTTCTTAACTGGGCAGTTAATGTTCGCGTCGGCGTGGGACGCGTCCGACGCATCCGACGCGTCCGAGGTGGATCCTATGCATTTGCCCCTTTTAACCGAACGGTTCAAAAGTTAGCTTTCGCGTCCGACACAAGCCAACGGGTGTTTTTCAATCCCTTTTATACATACCTATACAAATAAAACACATATAAATAATTAATAAAATAATAACTCTGTCCCTTCCAAAATGTCCCTTTCGTAAAAAGAACACATTCCCCGTTTTCAATAATTCCCCTTCAAATGTCCTTTTCCGTTCAAAATCAAACGGATCCTTAGTTTCAAAATCAAACGGACCCTTATTGTATATCCTTATTGTCGGATCACGAGTTAGCCTCAACTCATCCACATTGGGTACGATTCACACGTAGGGTACAACCTTCCAGCGTTGGTTCATTGACTTATACCAATTCATAAAGCACAATAACTGTTCCATCACGGACTCTGCCATTTAGTACGTGATATTATTAGTTACAAACCCTTTGTTCTTTCAAAATTTAAACTCACCGTAATTTGTTATATTGCCATGGAAGCAACTTGCACTACAACACACAGATGCAGACTAACATCAAAATAAGTGCACATATAAGAAGGGAGATAAAATTGACAAATTCGGTCAAAACGGATGAGATATGCTAAGTGATTATTTTGCTAGTGCGAATATGTTTCAGTATTCAATATTTCAAGTCTCTCGCTTTTCTAAAGTCATAAATATAGATCACAAATAAAATAATTTATAGAGAACCATAATTTACCATTAGAATTTTTTACACTAAACTACAAGCAATATACTACGAGCTTCAAATGAATACGTGAATACTAATCCACTATAATTCTCTTTTTTTATATATTTGATCATAAATCTCGTGTCCAGTGATTGGGCATTGAATTTTCCATTGGAAACATCTCTGAAAATATTATTTATATTGCCTGCAAATTTTTTGTAATCTTTTTTACCATTTTTCTGCCTTTGGTCAACCTTTATAATCTTGCTTGTCTCCTAAGGATATTGAGATACATTGCAGCTATTATATTTATCAACAAGTGTGTTTATTTGTCGAATTTAAACATATGTGTTTAGTTACGTGAATATAAGCATTACCGAATAGGTTGCATCCGAATGTTTAAATGGTGGATTTGAATCAAGTTATAGACATATAAAATGCAAACTACGCTTAATATTGGATCCACACAAAATTTTATATCATTCCTAAACTACAACATCTTCAACTCGGTACTTTGTTGTGGCCGTCGACTGTGAAATCATATCCAATGAGTCATAAAGACCTGCAAATAGTAGGGTTAAAATAAGGAATGAACAGGTAGTGATTTCAAACATTTACAAATGGTAGAAAATAAACCACATGAGCAACTGACAAGTCATAAGTCCAGTTGAGGTTGCTGGATATATTGTTGTTGTGGATAAATTGCTTACAGATCAAAATAAATCTTATGAGCAACCAACAATTTTGGTAGCAAAAAGTGTCAAGGGAGAAGAAGAAATACCCTGTGGAACTGTTGCAGTGCTGAAACCTGATATGCCAAATGTATTGTCCCATGTGTCTGTAAGAGCAAGAAATAGCAAGGTAAGCCTTATTTTCCATTTATTTTGGGCATTTTATGTTAAAATTTATAAATCGGAGAACTCGCCTTTTGTTATAGGTTTGCTTTGCCAGTTATTTCGATCAGAACATTCTGGCTGAGCTTCAAGCAAAAGAAGGAAGTATATATCATCTGAAACAAACTTGTGCAGATATCATCTACTGGCATGATGCAACTGCAAACGTAGTTCTTTACTTCTGTGAGAGTGCAGCATCTAGTTCATTAAGATTTGCCTACGAAAATCAATGAACAACCCCTTAAATTCTGTAAACTAATCAATAACAGCAAAGTATTTGCGTATGTTATTCTTTTATACTGCAAAATATATAAAATACAACAAATTACTTAAATCTATAGTAGTAAGCCCATGAAATCATATTAGTATAAATCAAACCAGTAAGTGTTGAATCAAAATGATAGCAGCTCAAAATTAATGACTATATACCCAGCCAAATTCCCAGAAAAAAAATCACCTTCTGCTTCTAATCTAAATTCACCGCTACCATATAATCAAAACGACCTTCAAAATAAAAAAGTAAAACCATCAAACCAACCAAACAAACTCACTGTTCGACATAAGCAAAACAGCATATCATACTGCTAATTACCTTGAAATAATTTTGACAAAAACCACTATAGTATTATATCATACAGAGAAATCAGAAAATGAAAAGTGACATAAATACTTCATGTTGGGAAACAATGGCTGAGTCGCGGACCAGGTCGCTTTCTTGAAGACGATTCGGCGATCTGGTCGATGGTGCAAAACCAGTTCGTACTTTCGCCGCCGCCTCTAGGATAAAACAGCCTCTCTGAAATTAATAACTGATCTGCTTTGCACAAACAAATCAGTACAGATTTGCACTTTCTGAATTTAACTGCTCGAAAATTTTCGTAAGAATATTTTAATGGCGGTGGAAGAGAAAAGAGAAAAACAGTTTTTCTTCTATCTATATTAATATCTAATAATCTGAAGATAATAATATACAGACGAGGATTAGGTTATTCGAAAATACTGGTCAGTGGAGGAAAATCAGATCTGTGAAATACTTGGTCAAAAGTTTACCATTTCAAATTAAATTCGGTTCAGAAATATTTTCCGTAGTTAAAAAACGGTTCGAAAAAATCAAGTTTTTCTGGTCTAAAAATATAAGTGTCTACACCACATACCCAAGGCCCAAGCCCAATACCGAACCGGGTCGGGCCGGGTCGAGTCGGTCGGTCGGTCGCGCGCGCGTGTGTGGTGGTCATGATGCATGGGCTCCCTCCTCACAACAAAGCATGTATTGGGAGCCCCAAGGCCCCATCAAAGCTTCTTAGAAACAAGTATAAATACTTGCTTCTTTCATATAGTCCCATGATGTGGGACTATTCACATTAAGGAGCCACTCATACACTTATTCAAATATTTTAATAATTCACACAAATTTCCAACAATCCCCCACTTGAATTTTTAAAATATTATCGAGCAGTTTCTAAAAAACATAAGACTGTGCATAAATAAAGGTGTCATCCGACTTGAACCTTTGCGTAGTGAATAAGATTCAGTTTTTACTAGAGTGACACGTAGTCTTGAACTCTATTCCTGACATCAAACCACACACAATCTTTTCCATAGTGCAATCAAATAAGCCCGTGCGTTTATGGCCATGCACGTCTATCCCAGTTTAGTGAACGCTCTAGAAGTTCTGCCCAAAACTCCATAGGAAACGGCCACATTTCCACATTCACATAGGTGAGTCTATCAAGAGTACTCCTGAAGGTAGGTACTCCACTCCAAATAGAGTATAGATCTCATTAAGAGTTTCTATTAACTTATCCTCTAATCACTTCAGGAATACATGCTTCTTAGTTTATTAAATAGCATGTTCTACTTCTATCACTACACAACTTGTTTTTACCCATTGAACATATTTCTTGGGATCTCCAGTCATTTAGGTCGGGTTACCATTGTGCGTGATTCCACAATCTCAGGGCAATAGTCCCATTCTTTTAGAATTATTAAGGACTTTCTTTCTGGTCAGTCCTTTCGTCAAAGGATCTGCCAAATTATCATCACCTCATATGTGATGTTCTCTAACAATACTGTGTATACGACTATCATTTCTTACCGTTGTAATATCGGTTCTGTTTTCCTTTCAATAGTCGTCGAATTTTTCATCACTATGTATGTGATGTTCTTTTACAGTATTGTGCTTACGACGTCGTTTTCTACCGTTGTTATAACAGTTCTATACCTTTTGTAATAGCCGCGAAACTATCACAATCGATTACACCACTGGTGTCTTTTTTTTCTTTATAGGGATCTCAAATAGCAGATTTCTTTAGTTCTCTGCTTCTTAACTAGTTGTAGCTAGTGCTATTATCTCAGTCACTATAGTATATTGAGTCAAGATATTCTGTTTCTTAGATTTCCAAGAAACAGTTCTTCCAGCAATGCTAAATATATAGCCACTGGTCGCAATAGAATCATTAGATAAAATATTCCAGTCAGCATCGGAATATCTTTCAAGTACAGCTTGAAACTTTTCATAATGTAATCCAAGGTTCATGGTTCATTTAAGGTATCTCATGACCCTTTCAATATCATGTCAATGCTTTATACTAGGTCTACTGGTAAACCTGCATAATAATCCCACGACATAGGCAATGTCGGGTCTAGTACATTCAGTGGCATACCGTAGGCTGCCAATGATGCTCGCAAAATCAGACTGTCTTACACCTTCATCAATGTTCTTAAATAACTTTACATTGAGACCATATGGTGTACATGTTTACAGTCAAAATAATTGTATTTCTTTAGAGTATTCTCAATTTAATGAGATTGATCCAAAGAAAATCCCCTTTTTGACCTAGTAATCTTAATACCAAGGATTACACTCGCCTTACCTAGATCTTTCATATCAAAATTGGCACTTAATAAAGATTTGACTAAATTTATGGCATGAATGTTTGACCCAAAGATGAGTAGGTCATCTACATAAGGCATATAATAGTGCAAATGTCATTCTCAGATTTGTAATAAATGCATTTGTCACTTTCATTAACTTTAAAACCATGTTAAATGATTAAAGTTCTCAAATTTTTCATGCCATTGTTAAAGTTCTTGTTTAAAACCATATAATGATTTATCTAATTTGCACACTTTATGTTCTTGACCATGTACTACAAATACTTTAGGCTGGTCCATATAAATTTCTTCGTCTAATTCACCGTTTAAAAAGACGGTTTTAGCATCCATTTGGTGTATTCATAAATTATGAATGGAAGCAAGTGAGATTAATACCCGAATGGATGTTATTCTAGTTACATGTGAGAAATTGTCGAAGAAGTTTATATTTTCTTTTTGTTTAAAAACCTTTAGCTACTGATCGTGCCTTATATTTATTAACAGTGCTATCAAGTTTTAATTTTCCTTTAAGTACTCATTTACAGCCTATAGATTTACAACCAGAAGGTAAATCTGTCAAATGCCAAGTCCTATTGGATTCCAGAGAATCCATCTCATCATTTATAGCCTCTCGCCAAAAATCGGCGTCTAAATAAGATAAGGCATCTTGGAGGTTTAAGTGATCCTCCTCTATAGTAAAAGCACAAAAATCTGAACCAAATCTTTAACGGTTCTCGCTCTTTTACTTCTTCTAGGTTCAACTTCAGAACTTTTATTAAGTTCTGTTCTAATAGGCATACTTGTTGTGCCCCCACTATTCCTTAAATTAAAAGGAAATTTCGTTTCATAAAAATTGGCATCATTTGATTCAAATTATATTATGTGTATTTAGGTCATAAATTCGGTATGCTTTGCTATTAACAGCATAGCTTATAAATACACATTCGTATGATTTTCTTTGCCAATTTTATTCTCTTAGGGTCTGGAATGCGAATATATGCTAAACAACCCCAAGTTCTAAAGTATGATATATTGTATTTATATTTCTTTAAAATTTCATAATGCAAAATTTTATTCTTGGATTTGGGGATTCTATTCAGAACATAGCATACAGTCTATAAAATATCCCCCCACTAATGTTATGCTACACCAAAATTTAATAAAAATGACAATTACTAATTCGGTAAAGGTCCTATTTTTTTCAGCTTTACCGTTCATTTCATGTGAATATGGTGCAGTTCTCTTATGTACAATATATCTCATAAAAATCCAGAATAGAATTAGATTCATATTCTGTTCCTCTATCACTACGTAGTCTCTTAATTTTCTTATTAACTTGATTCTCAAATTTCAGTTTTGAATGTTTTAAACATGTCAAATGCATCTCATCTTTTAAGAATCATTGTCTTTCTAATTATAAGCTTTATTTCCACATTACCAATCTCTATAGCTTTAGTGGTGCGAGGATCTCACAACACACTTTCTGATCTTCAACAACCATGTATATTGTGAATATATCACAATCATAGCAGACACGGCGAGAAACACCAATGTCTACCCACCAACCATCTAATCCACCAAAAAGTGAATCTCAGTAATCATAGCCGTTAGATTCTTCTTATTCAGGTTTGCCTGCGGTGCAGGGCCTTACCTGTTCCTACACTTTCGTGTCATATGATCTGGTTTTTCACAGTTGTAACATAGAAACAACTGTCCAGAATCACTCTTTTGGGTTGGTTGTTGTTATCCTTTATGGTTTCCTTACGGATTCCCATTCTATTCTATACTGATTGGTCGTGGAAGCTTATTAATGTTAAAGATGTTCATATGTTTGAGAATTCATATTTTATCGTATAGAAAAATATACGTAAACTCAGAGACTAACGTAAGTGAATCTCATAAAATATTATTTTCTGCATTTTCGAAAAATTCAGCATGTTCTTTTGGTTTGGCTCAAGGAGTCACAATTTACATGCTGTCCTCCATATTAGGCTACAATGCAGTCTAGCTCATATAGAAATATTGAATACATATGTATGCAACAAAGATGTTCTATATTCTATCTTTTCACTTGTATGCATATAAACTATGTCAATTTATTTGATGCAAAAAACCTATTCATCCAATTAATGTCAATTCTTAAGGACATTATCAAATAACATACACATTCTATTAATGTCAAAAAATTTAGTGACATTTCCAAATAAAATATGTGTTCTATTAATGTTAATTTTAATGACATTTTCATATAATCATATGTATTTCAGTAATGCCAAAATTTTAATGACATTTTCAACATAATTATGCACTTAAATAATGTCAATTTATAATAAAAACATTTTCACTATTTGCATTCAAATAGTGCCTCCTCTAATGACACTTTCAAAATAAAACTCATTAAATCATATGATTTAGCTCAAAATAGATCTGAAATAATCAGCTGAAAAGAAAGGCGAAAACAGAACCTGAGCGTGTAGATCCATGGTCCACAGTTCAGATTTCGTCGCGTTCAATCATTGCAAAGTGATTTCAGTCGTTCGATATGCCTGGCCGCGGCGATGATTCGGCATCCAGCAGCAGCGAGATCTGTTACAATGGCTGATGACGCGCCAATGATCATCACGACTGTTCCATCCAGATCATTCTAGTGTCCTCCCATTGATTAATTGTCTGTAGGGTAGCAACCGCCTCCATCTAGGACTGCAATGAAGCCATTGTTTCTTATCGTCTTCAAATTGTTGGGAAACAATGGCTGAGTTGCGGACCAGGTCGCTTTCTTGAAGACGATTCGGCGATCTGGTCGATGGTGCAAAACCAGTTCGTACTTTCGCCGCCGCCTCTAGGATAAAACAGCCTCTCTGAAATTAATAACTGATCTGCTTTGCACAAACAAATCAGTGCAGATTTGCACTTTCTGAATTTAATTGCTCGAAAATTTTCGTAAGAATATTTTAATGGCGGTGGAAGAGAAAAGAGAAAAACAGTTTTTTTTATCTATATTAATCTCGTCTAATCTGAAGATAATAATATATAGACGAGGATTAGGTTATTCGAAAATACTGGTCAGTGGAGGAAAATCGGATCTGCGAAATACTTGGTCAAAAGTTTACCGTTTCAAATTAAATTCAGTTCAGAAATATTTTCCGTAGTTAAAAAACGGTTCGAAAAAATCAAGTTTTTCTGGTCTAAAAATATAAGTGTCTACACCACATAGCCAAGGCCCAAGGCCCAAGCCCAATACCGAACCGAACCGAGCCGGGTCGGGTCGAGTCGAGTCGGTCGGTCGCGCGCGCGTGTGTGGTGGTCATGATGCATGGGCTCCCTCCTCACAACAAAGCATGTATTGGGAGCCCCAAGGCCCATCAAAGCTTCTTAGAAACAAGTATAAATACTTGCTTCTTTCATATAGTCCCATGATGTGGGACTATTCACATTAAGGAGTCACTCATACACTTATTCAAATATTTTAATAATTCACACAAATTTCCAACACTTCAGCATATCATACTGCAATAATTGACAAATGGTAATTAGTATTTAACAAGAATCAGGCTTTAGGCAGAAATCTGAAGAAAAAAAAAGGATGGATGAAATATATTTTTCTAATTCAGCAGCAGTTTTATAAAATAAGAAAGAATAAACATAAAATAAGAAAGAATAATTACAAGCAGAGATAAATAGCTTACCTTACCTGGATTTGCGAAGCACTGACACAGGAGTCTTCCTATTGTTTCCGATTTAATGGTGCCATGGATCGGTGAAATTTAGTTGTCTTCCTTTCGGTCTAGATTAAATGGTGATGTGGATCCTTGAATTTTATCTGATAAACATTATGAATAGTGGAACGAAAATAGGGAGATCGAATTTTAAAAAAGAGATAAGCAAAAAAGAGGGTGATCGAATTTTAAAAGAGAGATAAGGAAAACAGGGAGATCGAATTTTAGAAGAGATCGAATTTTAAGGAGGAGACGGGAATTTAGGAGAAATACGAAGAAACAGATACATGGAGAAGAAAACGTCGAAGAACGGTGCTTATTTTTCGGCTTAAGAGAAATTGATTTTGGCCAACTCACAGTTAGCAAACCTCCCTAACGGTCGGTTTGATCAGGTTAGCGAGGTCGGTTTATCTCAAAATTAGGGTTTGATAAAAAAAAGAGGGTACCGAAGCAAATATACTAAATTTACTTTTCTTTTGCAGGAGCCGAAGAGAAAGAAATTAGGGGAAGAAATAAGCGTGACGATTGAGTTTCAAAATCAGGAATAGCTTCTGCTTTCTTGAAATTTGTTATCGAGCGGATGGTGTTTTTGGTTAGGGGAAAGAGTGTAGAATAAGGAAGACAGGGAAAGGTTGCGAATATTGGTTTCGAGTAAGGGTGCGTTTAATTTTGAACAGGAAAGATATTTTGGAATGAGTATTTTGAAGGGTTATTTGAATGAGAATTGTTACGAACGGGGAATGCGTTTTTTTACGAAATGGGTAAAATTATTATTTTATTAATTATTTTTTGTGTTTTATTTGTATGGGTATGTATAAGAAGGGGGAAAAACAGCTGTTGGCTTGCGTCGGACGCGTCGCCGCGTCGGACGCGAAAGCTAACTTTTGAACTGTTCGGATGGAAGGGGCAAATGATGTGGACCCAACATCGACGCGTCGTATGCGTCCAACGCATTCGATGTGGAAGCGAGCATTAACTGGGCAGTTTGAAAATCAAACAGTACCGCAATGATTTTGTTATATGCATTTGTACCCCTGATGTTCCCCGATAGTGCATTCATGTACCTTTGAACGACTATCTCTTATACTTCTTTTGGAAGGAGCAGCCATTGGGGCGGTAGACTTAACTACTTTCTCACACATTTCTTTTTGTAATTAAGTACCATCAGGGCCAGCCCTGACGTTATGGAGGTCCAAGGCGGAAAAAAGGCTGGACTGAATGAATGTTATGAACAAAATTTCAGCTTTAAAAATTCACAAGTGTAGCCACAAGTACTTGAACTCTGGTTCCTGAGTTCCCAAGCAAGTTTCCCAATCGTTGAACCACCCACTTCATTGTGAATTTGTATGCAAGCTATATTATATAGAGGAAAATTTAAAAACTTGAGGCCCCTGCTGGATCGAGGCCCTAGGCGGTCGCCTTGGATTAGGACCGACCCTGAGTACCATCCAACCCATCGTTCACTGGATCCAATTCACCGTACGGTATCCGCACCAGTCTGTTCCAACCAAGAAACGACCGTTTCAAGTTATCTCGCTTGCTTTTAATCTGGGTTTTTGTGTAACTCATATTAAAACGGTCGTTTAAAGCTGCCGCGACCGTCCCGTAAAAACTGTTAGCCCCTGCTGTTCGCACTTCTAAAAAATCAGTGCAGGCATCAGTGAAAGTTGTCTCCCATTCCTCTGTCCAAGTGGCAAAAGGCTGAAAAGTAGCAGAAGCAGAATCGGAATACATACGGGAAAACAGAATTTTCAAAAATTTCAAGAAAAATATATAATAGAGAATTAAAAAAATTAAATACAACGGTATAAGAAAAACTACCTTGCAGCTTCGTTTATCAGCAAAAAAATGGAAAATAGGAGAGAGGAGGAGGAGCTTGCTGGAATGGGAGAAAGGAGGGGGATTTATAGGGAGAGCAGCAACATTTGAAAAATGGGCCGTTGTTTGCGCTGTAGGTTCGCGACGGTCCATTTTTCAACATTCACTTTGACCCTTATTTAATGTTCAAAAAGGGGTTATGCGTCTGATGTGCGCATGCATCGGTAACGTGGTTTTTTTTTTTAACAAAGCTGTAGGGCCCGAAATACTAGTACGGTAATCTACCCGAATATAATCTAAAGGCACCTGTTCATTCAGCCAAAAAGTGGTTACTAAATCCAACGCACCTCCGTGATTTACGCACAAATCTGACCACAATATTTCGGGCCTCCTAGCATCTCTTTTTTTTTTTATGCGAACGAAACCTAACACAGGAATAACTAACAAATATATTGGGCATGGACGCCAGAACAATCACGCTGGACACGCGGCTATGTTTTATTGGTAGAAAACAATGATTGACGATCAATAAACCTTACTTTCCATCTCATACGTCCAGAATTCATCCATCGGCCGTTCGCAATTCATAATGAAAACAAGGCGGGTGCGCGTGAAAATTTGCGCACGAAATTTTCACTAAATCGAAAACTCCCTCCAAACTACGCCCTTAACTGAACTTCTATATAAACATACCCATCCCACAATGTTCAACATAACACAAATATCATCGAATTTTCCAAATCAAAATACCTAATTTTGTCCCTCCTCCATGGCTCGAACAAAGCAAACTGCTCGCAAATCAACCGGAGGCAAGGCTCCAAGAAAGCAACTTGCAACCAAAGCCGCTCGTAAATCTGCTCCAGCCACTGGCGGTGTTAAGAAACCACATAGATTCAGGCCAGGAACCGTCGCCCTTCGTGAGATTCGCAAGTACCAGAAAAGCACCGAGCTTTTGATCAGGAAACTTCCTTTTCAGAGATTGGTTCGTGAGATAGCCCAGGATTTCAAAACCGACTTGAGGTTTCAGAGTTCTGCCGTTTCCGCACTTCAAGAGGCGGCTGAGTCCTATCTCGTTGCTCTCTTCGAAGATACTAATATTTGTGCGATTCATGCTAAGAGAGTAACAATCATGCCAAAGGATATGCAACTTGCTAGGAGAATTAGAGGCGAGAGGGCCTAGTTTTCTCCAACTTTCTTCTGTGCTTTAAGAGTTTTTAGTCTTGCTGTTTCTAGGGCTTTAATTCAGTCTTTTGGTTTGTCGAAGATGGGCTGTTACGTGTAAAATGTTCTAATTCGGTTAATATTTATGGGCTTGTTTCATGAATGAAATTTCGCTGTTTCATCTTCTAATTGCTTGCAGATTTTTTCTGTGATAATTGATTTTGATCAAAATATGTTTGCATTTTAATGGGTCTTGAGAATTGATTTGGGGGTTAACTGTAAATTTAACTAAGACAGGTTTTCTACTGGATTAACAATGCAAGATATGAGTATAGAATTCATATTTCTCGTCATGGAAATTTAAATCCTGGTTCACGACGCTGTGCTTTTTATCTTCTAGGATACAGCTTGATTATTTTTGTTCTTGTTGATTTTTTATGTTCAGTTACATGTATCTAGGTGTGTCTCAAGAAATGTTTAGCCTACTCAATATTGGTTTCTTCTTGCAGTTAAAACCAGGCAAACAAAATGTTGGTTCTCTTTTCATATAGATTCATTACATCTTTTATCTGTTGGTTGTTCTCATGAAATGTTTATCAAAGCTTCTACTGTACATTTGAGTCCAGCGTTGTCTGCTTTTCATTCATAGTCAGTGTTAATTTGGCAGATTTTTCACTTAATATGCTTCAAGCACAGCATTCATCAATTCCTATTGCTGAACCATTACCAGCATTACAACTAATTTGAACTATCAACAGATGTAAATATTGGGTGCAGAATTACTTCCCTTGGTTCAAGAATGTTGATGGTAAACGAACTGGCGTTCTTAATACATCATGGTGATCTCTTCCTTGTTTGAGGTTTGGCTACGTTTGCTTGACACTGCTGAAGCCTCGACTGTGTCGGAAATTTTTTGGGTTACTGGTAAGGTGAGGTAACTTGTGGTCCTTCACGTTTGTATTCAAGTTTTCTTTTCATGTCAATGGCTTTGTTCCATTTTGTTGTTGCTTTGTGCAACATTTTTGTCAAGTTTGTTTTGAGGGTAAGGGTTTGATGCCTGTGTGTAGCTTGTGATTGATGTGTTGTTGTGGGTGTGAGTATTGTTGATCTGCTTGTTATCTCCACCGCTGTTGCATTTCGGGAATTGCAGTTGGTTGTGGGTGATTGAGGATAAGTTATCAGTTTCTCAATGCTTGTCGAGGAGCAGCTGGTTGTTGTATTAGTAGGATTGCAGTTGGTTGGTGGAATTGATCTTGTCTATGATTGCTGGTGCAACGAATTGTCTTTGAATCCTTGTGTTAGAGCATCTCCAGTGGTGGCTAATTCAGCTTTAATATCACGAACTATACTTCTAGTGGCTGGATTCAGTCTTAATATTAAGGCTAACGTTCGGGATTCAATTCAGGATTCTGAACGTGGCTTGGACGCCCAAGCCCCTCTCCCTCCACAACATAGTTACAACCGCTATTAGCGACTACTTTTACTACAAACGGTTAATTTTTGAAATTCAATGGCTATAAATGGTAATATTTTGGATTACAAAGGCCATAAACGATGATATTTCTAATTGTAGCTTTTATAATGCTTTGAATTTTAGAGTGTAAAACACACCAACCTCTCTTCTTCTAGTAAAATTATACATCCGATTTCATTATATTATGTCTTATTTGTTTCAATCATATAGCGAAATGATTAATATGAATAATTGGGATTTTGATTCCCAACCCATTGAAGATTTTATTTCATAAATTGTGGAACAACTTTCCTTTCGTTCTTTTGCTCTGTGTAGTAGAGATGAAGATAATGATCTGTGCCATATCTAATGTCATTTTTCTAAAGATTTGATCAAGAGAAATGACCAAAGTTGAGAGGCGTTTTGGGGAAAGTTATGACTCCGTACGATAAAAAACATGTTGAAAAGACGAGGTCTTTATCTGCACTTTCGGTCATTTTGGAAAGATGTATCGACAAACGCAATTCTATGAGTCCCAAGTTCACAAAATTAAAACCGCAAATTCAAGGAATGGGTAGGTATGAAATTAGGCCATATGCATGAGAAACATGCGAGAAAAAAATGCAAAACGATAAAATAATAGTGCAGAAATACTTACCGTGTTAAAACAAGTGGCCGAGACTAAAATGGGTAGGTATGAGATCAAGCGACAACAACAACAGACTTTAGTGATTGAAAAGGATGTCATGTCACAGGAATGGGTCCACGGACAATGCAACATTGGATGGATTACAAACAACGAATTGTTGATAGTCGATCAGGATCTAGACATATGTAGTTGAGTTATAGATAAATGTATCCACTTTTATTGTTTTCAACAGGCCCGGTGTTTGCATAAGCCCATCAGACTTCTACCTTGGGCAAACCCCCATAAGGGGAAACAAATACCGATCATAACCCAATTAAAAAAAATCGATTTTGATGTTATCCCTAATCACAGCAAACACGATTATCTTCTTCCATCAGTTCGCCAAATTCAATCGCAATTCGTGACGACCATCTCCACGTCCATTGTTTTGGCTGCGCCTCCGCCTCCACTGCTTTAGCTGCCTGCTCCTCTAGAAGATCATTATTCGGTATTAATTTTTATGCTATTTGTTAGGGTTTACCTTACTATCAATTATCATTGCCACTTTTACCAGTTGCCACAATGATTTCTGTTTTCTGCAATATTTTGTGGATAGATTTATTTTTTGGATTTGCTGGAAGTCCAGAATAAAGGGATATATTGGATCTCCTCATGTCTGTTGTATGAATTATGAGACCTATCTATGAATTAATAACTAATGTTAGAATTATTTCATTTTTTAATGCTGTAGCCTATAGGTGAAAAAAAAACATTGCCATTCTTGCCAAACATATTTGCTGTAGTAAACATTTCTTTTTTTAATAAAAAATTGAATGTCCCTAGTATTGCTTAATACTTATGGTTTGTAGGTTGTAATAATTATGACACTAACATATCTGGATTTATTTAATTGTGCCTATGAAAAATTTGTTTGAAAAAAATAATACTTTAGACGATATATAAATTGCTTTTATTTCAAAAGTAAGTTTATGTCATTCTTTGAAGTATAGAAATTGCGACGAAGAACGAAGATGATAAAAATCGAATTCGATTTTACAAAAAGAAAAAAAAAAAACTCTAGAGCTTACAATAGAAAAGCTAAACAAAAAGGAGACGTGCTTGCAAAATCACTTGTTGGTTCAATTTCAACTTTATTTCAAGCAAAAATGCAAAATTGACAGATTTGGTCTTTTCAAAAAACTGAAAGATGTTCTACTTGATCTTAAAATTAACATCGATGATATAAAAGGACAAAGTTATGACAACGAATCAAACATGAAAGACATGATATTTAAGAAAAATATATAGATAATTGTTGTTTGATCTTATTTAATGTAAGGAATCTTATATCCTTGCAGGCAAACATCAAGGCGTACAAAAGATGCTTTTTGACATTAATCCTAGAGCATTTCATATCTCATGTGGATGTCATAGCTTGAATCTTGCATTGTGCGATATGGCCAAATCATGTGTTAAGGCTAGAATTTTTTTTGCATATGTGCAAAAGATATATACTTTATTTTCCGGTTCAACGCATCGATGAGAAATACTTAGAAGATATGTAAACGGGTTAACTACTAAGCCATTGTCCGCCACTCGTTGGGAAAGCCATATAGAAAGTGTGAAGGCAATAAGATCTCAACCACCTGAATTTAGAGATGCTTTAATTGATATTGCTAACAATTCTAATGATGATATGGCAAGAGTGGAAGCTAAAAGCTTATGTCAAAATGCTTTGGAGAATTTTGAGTTTTTGATTAGTTTATGCATTTGGTACACTATGTTAGATAATACTAATAGAGTTAGTAAGATACTTGAAGGAGAGGAAATGGACATTGAGGACACAATTGCTAAAGTTAGAGAACTTATAGCATGTTTTGAAATATGCAGAGAATCCTGATTTGATGAATCGATGAATGTAGCTAAATATATTGCGGAAGAAGTTGGCATTGAACTTAAATTTCCAGAAAGAAGAGTTGTTCGTAGAACAAAGCAATTTGATGAAGATAACGAAGTCGATGCTAATGAAAGACAATATTTGATCGATAAATTTAGAGTCGCTTATTTTCTTCACATAATAGATCAAGCTCTTACTTCACTTAAGGGCCGATTTGAACAGTTTGAGCTTTTCGAAAGTATTTTTGGTTTTTTAATGAATGCAAAATTTAAAATCTTTGATGATAAGCAACTGAAGGAGCAATGCGTGAAACTTGAAATTTTTTTGGAGCATAATCAAGAGAGTGATACTTGTGGAAAAGAGTTATTTCTTGAACTTAAACAATTAAAGAGGATTTTACCGTCGGAACTAACAAAATAAATTAGAATTTTTAGTTTCTTAAAATTTTATTGTGATGCTAGTGGATTTCTAAATGTATGGATTGCATATCGTATATTGTTAACTATTTCGGTTACTGTTGCTTCGGCGGAAAGAAGATTTTCTAAGTTAAAGTTGATTAAGACTTATATACAGAGCACAATGTCGCAAGAAAGATTAAGCGAATTAATAATGATTTTGATTGAAAAAGAATATCTGGATATGTTAAAATACGACAAAATTATTTACGAGTTTGATTCAAGGAACGCAAAGAGTTGTTTTCGATGAAATTTAGCTAATGTTCATAGTTTTACTAAATGGCGTAATGCGTTGATTTTAAACATCTTTGTCTTATTTTATGGGGGTCCTTAATTGTGTGCCATGCCACTACTATTTCTAATTTCAGTTTCGCTTAATTACTGTTTGCCTTTTGGATGGTTTCAATTAGTTTATACTAAATGGCATGTTCCAATTTATTTTGTGTTCACCTATGATTTGCCAGTATTTGTTGAGTTATCAATGTTAGGAATATATTTTAACTGTAAGCACCTCTTTGTTGTTGATAATTCTTATTGTTACCCGCATGTAAGCATTAAGTGACAGCTGCCTGTTTGTGATAATTTTTACCGCAAATGTAGCCACTCTTTATGATTCTTAATATTGCATATGCAACTACTCTTTATGTTTTAACTACTAGCTAGTGATAATTCTTTATGATATTTTATGGCTGTCTTTAGTATTGCATATGGTAGTTTGTTGCATAGTTCGTTTTCCCCCTTACCTACGCTCCAATCTGTGATTCAAACTTTATGATTCTTGCTGTTGTTGTTTCCATTGCAGGAAGCATGGCTAATAGCTATGACTTCTTGTTGTTGCCTTGCTAGTTGCTGTTAAAGTATCATGTATGGACTGTGGTTGCCATGTGAACTAAATAAAAAATATATTATGATGGTTATTTTTGATTAAGTGGGCAATGAATATTGCAGTCACCTCGGGTAGCCCAACTCGTTAGACAGGCCCTGGTTTTCAATCATGTATTATTTTCTAGTTTGAAATATTCAATGGTATATCATTTTGTTTAATGCATGTTCCATTTAGCAATTATTGTTTACTGCACCAAACAAATAAACCTACTACATAACGATAATTATAGTACTCTACCATCAAAAGAAATGCAAACATACATACTAAAATGCAAACATACATAATGAAATGTAAACATACATAATAAAACATAGATCCATAATAAAAAAAACTATTGATTTCCATAAGAGTTCCAAATATTATCCATTATATTTTTTTGTAGCCTGTTATGAATCGCTACATTACAATATATTTCATGTTGATCGACTTGAAACATATCGTACTATCCATTAGTTTATAAATTTCAGCGTGAAATATTTGATGTGGTTGTCTTGCTCCTTCGTACGCGAAATGTGAGTAGTCCATATCGCGTTTATCTTCAATGATCACGCTATGCATAATGATACAATAGAACATATTTTTTGCAATTTGTGACCTTTTCCATAACTTACATGGACTACTCACCATTGTAAATGTAGATTGGGGGACCCCAAATGCTCTTTCTACGTCTTTACTCTGTCCTTCTTGCATTGCAGCAAATATTTCTATCTTGCAGTCATTGGATTTACAAAAGTCTTTGCAATCATGCCCTATTTGGGATAAATTCCATCTCCTAGATAATATCCGTGCTCGTATGTGTTATGTTCAATCGTAAGTGATACAGGAGTAGATTTACCTTGCGCTAAATCGTTAAACAAATGTAACCGTTCAACAAGGTTTAAGTCGTTAAAAGAACCAGACATTCAAAAAAAAAAAGAAGAAGCTATATCCACAAATCATGAGATGCAACTGCTTCTAGGAGAAGATAAGTGAATGAAATCGAACCATTCGCTTTAGTTGTTATAGATTTGAATGAAATCGTTATACAAGTGGAAATAGAAATATCACATGTGATGAGAGCTTGACTTCTATTTGAAGTTTGTTGCTAGGTGATGAACTTATATTTCTCGATTTTGACTGAAGCATGTGCACACTACAATACTGTAACTGTTTAAATTAAACAAATTCGTCCAATTTCTTGTACTTCCACATTCGTATAGCTGCATTAGAAGCATATTGTGTTGCATTCAAATTTTATGGGTGGTATCAGCTGAAAACCCTCATGAGACACAACTCATTCTATTAGGGACACCTAAGGATTTAAAGGATTGTTTCATACGCTAAACGCAGTTTTGTTTCCCTACAAAAGTGGGCTAATAAATTTAATTAGGTTTTATTCAAGGATGAATAAAAGTTCTATTGTGTGATTATTTGGTGGACATCATATTATGTAAAATTCACATTGCTTATTTATACACTTTAATATCTTTAAGATAATATTACTCTTTTTTTAGTTTGTTTGTTGCAGATTCATAATTGGTACAAAAAGGAGAAATTATTGAAGAATGGGCTTTTAAAAATTGGTTCAAGTTCAAAGCTTTGTTGAAAAGAATTAGAATATACATTTATGCACAAAAATATTCACAGCTCAACTAGTTCGAAGATGCGTGTTCTTTTAATATGGAGGTTGTTGGTTTGAACCCCCACCACATACCATTTTTACCAACCACATTTCCTAGAGAAAAGTCCTTCTAAAGCAGGCTAACTCAAGAAGATTATAGAATATACTGTAGAAAAAAGCCTCTAGACTAATGGGACACAATATATCATCAAGTTTCTAAGTGGAGATCAACTCAAAGATTTCTAAAGTATACTAAATCAAATCATTTTTTTTAGAGATTCTCTTTTTAGATCTATATCTAAGAACTACTATTAATACCGCTACCTAACATTAGTTTAGAGTATCTTGACAATTGTTTTTTCCCTTTTCTTTTTAGGATTAGGATATGATATTTTATCATCTTACAAGCTTCTTATATCATAAATAAAATTAGTTAATTTCTTCTTTATTTATTTTCTTCCTGTGCACTTTTTTATTTTATTTTATTTTTTCTTGCTTTTTCTTTTTTCTTTTTTTCCTTTTATTTTCTCCAAATCTATTGATTTGCCAAAAGGTTAATAGATCACATCCATTAATTTTCTACTTGATCTAATTTCTATTAAGTTCTTAGATATTTTCTTCTTTTGCAAAATTGTTTTGTTTTATATTCTTACAGCTTCTTCTTTCATCTTGATCAAAATCTTAATTTCGATTTTCTCTAATTTACTGAGAATTTAAATAAAATTAAAAACTAAAAATTCTTTATGGATTCGACCTGTATTCGCACAAACACTACAACAGACGTCGTGCATTTACAGTTAAACAAACCATGGTTTTTTTCACAATGGAAACAGTTGATAAATTAACTAGAACTTGGTCTATATTTATTACTATGTCTCTTCGCCTCATGTGCATTTTCATGTCGGGAAGTTAGTTCAACCAAACCAGTTTTTAAATGAGCTCACATAGGAAAAAGGGTTTGTCAGACCTTCCTTTTTGTCCTTTGGCATTATTAAAATCTCTCATCGCTATTCATAACATCCTGATAGATGAAGAGTCGAGACTTAAATTTGTCGATAGCTCCTGGCTTTCAGCATAAGAATTACTGGTATTTACAATAATACATGTACACTTTAATCCACCCTTGTTAATAAGTGGAATGGTATTATGTTGTGTTGTTATACATTGAATGGTAGTTGCCCATACATTCTCGTCAATTAGCACCAATAATTGGCCCTTATTTTTGGATTTGTTATTATGAAGCCATAAACAATTACATTGTAATCTACATTTCAAATTGTCAATATGGTCTATACTTGTTTTATTTCCACGAAGCCAGTTTAACAAGCTTGTGGATTTTTCAGGAATATGGAAGTGGCATTGATTTTATCATCCGCATTCGTACCCTTGATGTTCCATGATAGTGCATTCATTTACCTTTGAACGAATGTCCTTGTACTTCTTTTAGAAGGAGCAGCCGTTGGGGGAAGTGGACTGAACTACGGTCTCACGTTTCTTCTTCTAATTAAGATTTGTCATTATCTTGGAGAAGACATTTCTTAGGATTTTGTTTGGATTTCCAATTTCTTGTATACCTTTTGCAATTGTAGTAGTGAACTGTGTTTTTGGGATCACTGCTTTTCTTCTTCGTCTGATGAGGTATCCGCATCTTCCTCTACAGCAACATCATAATCATTTAGTTGTGTGATTCATGTGGAACTGAATTACGTGTTCATGCATTATCCGATATCATCGAATTTAGACATTCCTTATTTCCTCGTGCTATTTGTGTACTTCTAGTTTTGATACTTATTCCAACCTTACCTGTCATAATGTTAACAATACGTACAAGCTTCAAAGCAAGGTACACTGGATGATGTAGCTGCAGTAAGATTAAGCACAAAGAAGGTATTGGCCAGTTTAGGTTTAGCTATAGACTGAACATATTTTACTTAGTATAACATGTACTAGTGAGTTGTGAATTCATTGTTGTGTACTCATTGTTGTTGAATTTGAATTTGCATTAAAACTTGTAGTGGATGTGGAACTTGATGTAGAATATTAATTAGACAAGATTAATCTACTAAAGCACGAATAAATCACTGTATTTTAAGGATATTTTCCCTTTTTTTTTATCATAACAGGTTGATGAAAACTTTCTTTTAGGATATAGCGAAAATTATTTGTGCATGTTGTAATTACTAGCACATATCAGTACAATACATAGACATTTTATCTGAGGATGTTTATTTGTTTTGATATTTCGAATGAGAAAATGAAGTGATTTTCTATGTTAATGGAATGTATACTTCTAGGGAGAATGGAACATCTATTTGCCTACATCGTAACCGTTAGAAAATGGATATTGCTATTGGCTTTTGAATTCAAATTCACCAGCCAACAAAATGTATCATTTCGGAAAGAGCACTGCCGTATGAATCCATGCAACCTGACCGAAGAGATCGAACCTCATTGACGGGGAATTGTCCCCGCACCTCGGGATTGCCACCTTCTGGACCTCCTTACATAGGGGATAACTTTTGACAATTTTTTAAGAAAAAACTCTCTATAGAACTCTTGTAAACATTTACGGTAGCATCCAAATCATGCTCAAATCTTGTATTTTTTTTTTGGCCATATCTTCATTATATTACATGCACTTTCCAAATGACCAAATAGTTTACAAATGGCATATGATTTTAACCGCTGCTTGTATTCCAGTTTCACACTTCCAAATTCTCCTGTATATAATTCCATATCCACTGAAGAAGGGTACTGAAAATCAACGTTGACTTCAATTAATGCTCTAGAATATTTAAGTCGGCTCTCTATAGCAGTAGAATCAATGTTTTAAAGACCCAATCAAACATCAGTTCGACCACAGTTAACCTTCGACCTTGAAGTGCCACAGTTCTGAAAATGAAATAATCTTTCACATGCATAAACCTACGGCTTAACCTCAACATCCATTAAAAAAACCACTAGACCGACCTCTTTTAACCTCATAATTCTTCAAATTTGAAAAAAAAAGTATTGTTTTGCTCTTCGTTATCTAACATAATAAATTTAACAACTAATTTTATAGCAAATGTTACCAAATTTTGGATGACATAATTCACTATTAGTATATATTTTATCAATTATTGTCGAACTAATCCACTTTCATTATTAAAATTTAACAAATTTACAACATTGCTATGAGAAGTTGTTGTTTAATTATTCCAATTAGGTAGTATATAATATCCGTAATGTTAAATGGGTTAAAGATGAAAATTGAATGCGTGACCTCTCTTGCATTATGTGCAAGTGTCCTAAACAATTTGCACATGATTGACTGTCGTAATTGGTTAAATTATAACTATATTTGAAATAATTTTACTTTTAAATCATAAAAATAGAAATAAACTATTAGTTCGGCTCTTACGGTCTTATCGATATAACTGCGAGAACCTTGGACCATGCACTACCACAGTTAAACTTATAGTATGATCTTCACAATTATGAGTAGAATCCATTTTAATAGGATATCCTAAAACACTTGCTATTTGACTAATTCCCTAAGTGTTTCAGCGCTTTAATTTTATATCATTCAATCAGACCCAAATAAGAATTGTGGAGAAAACATCCTTAGTCGAGTTCATACCGTGCTTCCATTTCTCAGTTGTTAAAAATTTGAAACCCAAAGTATAAGGATAAGACTTGATAATATTAGCACAATATCCAGCAGCATAAAATTCGATAAGAATTAAACCGTTCCTCTTACATATCATAATCTAACAACGGTTGCAAACAAATCATTTGAAATTGGTGCACACTGGTCTTCTTCCCAAAATATACATGAAAAACGTTTTCCTTCATTTCTCTTTAGATTTTGTAATAACCGTCTTTGGCAACTAACCCACCATTTTTGAGTTCTGCTTAAAAAGTACAAAAAATTACAAGTTACTTACATCATCCTCCTTACGCATCGCAAACTCATACACTAAGCTAGCCCATGACTTAGACCACGACAGTTGTATACCTATGCCTGATTGCTTTGCGACAGAATCCATTGTTAGGGAAAAAAAGTAAATATGCCCCAAAATCCGTTGCAAATATGTTATATAAAATGATTTGTAAATGTTGACCCACCTTTTGGCAAGTCCGTCACAATTTGGATTTTCATCAAGCTAAGCACTCGGTATTTGAGTATGAACCCCTATTTACTTCAGTCACTTGGATTGAAGTGTCGAAACTCTCAAGGCATGGCATTTGGCATTCTATAGTCCTGTTTTGCTCTCCTGTTCGGATCGATTAGGACTGTGTCGGCCCAAACCAGCTATGTTTTGGATGAAAGCACCCTCTTCCCTCTTCAGATCGGAACCGTTGGGCAAAACTTCTCGGATCGATTTTCCTAGATCGATCCAATTTCGGTCGACCAAGTTGACCCCAAATATATTGATTCGAGCCCTGCATCACATAGCAAAGCCCGCCTCTGCCTACTACTTTCTTGGCCAACCCCGACCTAATCTCTCTCCTTGACACATGGATCAGGCTACATGTGTGCCAATCAGATCGAGGAGAACTATTCCTCATGTAAAGGCTAGTCCCTACCACCTATGGCTAATTTTCTGGATCACGTGACGCGTGGCCGACCCGAACAAGGATGGTTGCCACATGGCGTGCTGACCCAAACCATACTTCAGTATAAAAACCTCATTTTAAGGCTGATAATGGATTCTTTTTCTTTGGAAGTTAATAGATCGATCTCCCTCAGATAGACGCAAGGTCATTGCTATATAAACAGATCAAACTGAACTGTATCACAAAGCTTTCGTGTATAAATCACTTCTTTCTCTACTTTCTTACAATCAAATAACTGTAACCTATAATCGACATTATAAACAAAGACTATAAAGTGGATGTAGGCTTAGATTAAGCCGAACCACTATAAAATATTGTGTGTTTCCCTTTATTTGTCTGTGATTTTGTGTGTTGAATACATATGTTGGGGACTGATTATCATAAGATAAACTTATGACGCCAACACTTTGGCACGCCAAGAAGGGGCACACACAACAATTTCTAGCTTGAAAGGATCTAGATGGCTATCTTCAGGAAAAACTATGGTGAAACGAAAGAAAAATGGAACGTCTACCCACACTCAAGCCGCTGGCAACACATGCATAACAGATGAGGCAAGCCAGGAGGCTTCCTCCCTCAGACATCCTTCCCTACATCTGACTAGAGATAAGATGGATTGAGTTCTGGCCGAACTCAAGGCGCAAATGGCACACTAAGATAAACTACTCAAAAACCCATAGGTAATGAAGGACAATTTCTACGCTCAGATGGATAGAAGGCCGAGCAACCAAGCATCACTTCTTGAAACTGGCAATGCTAGGGTAGAAGCAGAATTTTGGGTCGGTTTGACCCAAGCGTCAGATCGACCCATCCCCTTGCCGACATCTGGATTAACCCAACCACCGGGTTGGCCTACCATACATGTCGACCTGAGTCGGACAAGGCTCAATTTCCCCAACCTTCATGGATCACTCCACAACACTTCATCTTGCAATACTATGGATGGTAACGCTAATGTAAACCACTCTAATATCTCTCTGGATGGAAGCAATGCCGAACAGTGAACAAAAAATGCTATCCTTGGTCAGTTCGATCCTGCCAATCCAGGCTTGGATCGGCCACCATTTATACCTACTTAAGGACTTCAGATAATCTGGAACCAATACCGGAGGCCTGAGACAGGTTGCGGCCATCGCTTGGGGCCAACATTAGATCGACCCCGAACGCGCAAAACATACTCATGCAATTTGTTGAGCTTCACGTTGAAGCCAACAGTGCATAATTGAATTCTTGGCAACAACTTCTTGGAGATAGGAATCAAATTGCCAGCACTATCAGACGCTTTACTCGAGGCGCCACTTCTCAACATGACATGGTTAACGTCAATCACAACCCTTTTCGTGAGGGATCAGAAATTCTCGCAACCCACCTGACTTCAGGCTTCCAACCCTGGAGCCATATAATGGCAGGACGGATCCTACCGTACATCTTATGCTCAAAATACGCCACACAGCGTCAGATAACATCATGGCTAAGTGCTTCCCTCTTTTCCTGACCGATATACTGCTTTGTGGTTTCAGTAGCTAACGTCCGAATCAATCAACAACTAGAACATGGTAGTCACCTACTTCATCAAGCAATTCAGGGTCCGTATAGCTTAACCTAAAAGCATCATGTTCCTTACTTCTATTAAGCAGTGGTCCGGTGAAACCCTACGCTTTTTCCTAGAAAGGTTCAATGCGATAGTGATGTCGGTCGATCGACTAGAACCACCCATGGTACTCATGGCTGCTATGGCCGGCATCTTGGATAAAACGGACTTAAAACCTCCCTAAAGCGAGATCCCCCTAGAGATCTTGGTGATTTCGACTATGAGGGGATACGTTTCTCCGGCAATAGGATGCTAATATCGAGATGGATGATCTCAATGTATTCACGGTAAAGGATAGAGGACCATCCGGTTCTGGCAAGCACAAAGAAAAGGGAAAGACCCCTGAAAAGAGGGATAGGAATGTGCGGTTCCAAAGTGAACCCAAATATGACAGACACACTGAGCTCAATTCTTCACTATTAGATATATATACCTCGACGTGTAAGGAACTCTTCTTTCCCTATGCCTCCCATGAGGGAGCTAACACAGAAAGAGCGCGAGTCTGGAAAGCACTACATGTTCCATGATATGGCATGTCACGATACCAATGACTGCAGATACTTGCGTGATCTCATCGAAAAATGGGTCAGGCGCGAAGAGCTACCCGAGTATGTAAAGAAACCTGCAACACCTACATTGGCATTTTCTCTTGCCCATGTACCTCAGAATCGGAAGGATCCTGAGCAGAGCAATCGCGAGATCATCGTTAACTGATTTAGATTTGATCATCTTTGATTTTCTGCATTTCTTAGGATATAAGATATGTATCTTCTATTGCTTTAGGATTTTCAGATGGTTACACTGACTCACATATGCACGGGAATTAGGCTTTAATCCTTGAACATACAACGTTATTGACAATAAAACCATCTGACGAATAAAAGGCTAAGTTGAAGTACACATGTACGGGGTTAGGATTTAGTCCTAAGGCGAGCTCTGGATTCAACGATAAACCAATCGTGACTTGGTTTTGGTTTCGTAATAGTTTATGGAATTAATAAAATCTATTTTCAAGCATGGATTATGTTTGGCAAACATAAGTATCCTGTCAGGATTTGGTAAGGTTCTCAATTACAACCGGAGTATGGCTCATACTTGTCTCAGAATCCTACGTATGGTTTATGCACCTAGGAATGGACTCTCTTGTTAGGCTGTGACAAGTACGGTTCCGTCTCGATGTGAGTATGGATTATACACGAATTGGATTCCTAATTATGGATCTATGCAGTTAAAGCCCAGCTAAAGCCCCGCAAAATCCCCACTATAGCCCGTAGCACTCTCCTGCCGCTACGCCATTTCAATTTAGAGTTGATGAATAGTAGCTCCGCTTTAAGCCCCGCTATTTTCCAGTGCACCTGCTAAATCAACGCTATTTAGCACCCACTTTAGCGATATTAATATCTAAAGGATGATTTGACCAGTTCTCTTTTAAAATAAATCAAAAAATTTAGTGTAATTTTAAGGCATAAGTACTTTTTATAAGATAGAAAATTGTAATAATCATCGAATCTAGTATGCATAACCATTATATTCTTTTATTTAGTTGTATAATATTGATTAATATATGTTTCTTCTACACGTATGAGGTAAGAATGCTAACTGATTAATTTTAATTATATAATTTTACATGTAATCAACATTTTGGCACCTCTGCTATATCCACGCTATTTCCCCGCATTATCCCCGCTACAAATTTTTGCATCTCTACCGCTATAGAACTGCTAAGCGCTTTAACTGCACAGATATGGATTTTACTTGGGAAAATTGGATTATCCTGTCAGGATTTGACAAGGAAACTCAACCAAAATTTAAGTATGGTTTATGCTCAGTTTGGATTCCACGGTATGGATTATATCCCGAGTATGGCTTATGCTCGGATTTGATTCTCAGGTATGATTTATGCGTGAGCGATTAGGTTACCTTGCCAGGATTTGGAGGGATAATTCGATCATCACTCGAGTATGGTTATACTCAAAAAGGATGTCTAAACATGGTTTATGCTTGAAAAGTTTAAGCTGTATTATTAGGATTTGACACATCTGTTTGCCTAATCTCTTTGCATGTATGGATTATATTCGCAATCGGATAGGCCGGCGAGGCCTTGGCTTTCTTGGGTTTCACTTATAATACGATCAAACATGAACGTCGGTCTTCTAGTTTTCTTACAATATGGTCCGACACAATCATGGGTTCTTGGTTTTCTATTAATACAAACTCTAACAATCGTGGGTTGTATGGCTCTCTATTATTATTTGATGCAATCTGGTGCGATCATGGCTTTCTGAATTTCTATATATTGGACTTACGTGGTTAACAACCCAAAAATTTGATAATAAATAGTTATTTAATTAAATGATCAAAAATAGGAATTTCTCCAAACGATGGAATTTGACCATGAAATTTTAACCGTTGCGTTGGTCTTGGAATTCTTGTCAACTTTCAGGTTTGGAGTTTCACAAAAGGTGCAACAACCCATATTTTTCGCGTATTTTAATTGGTTTTAAAAATTATATTTGGGTTATTAATGAATTTAATATCGAATTCGTTAATAAAACTACGATCGAACGTTTATGTTTATATTTAATTATAAAACGAACTCGAAAGGACGCGGTAGTTCGTAATATTGGGTTTTAAACTTTAGTTGACTATACAGAATTCGTTTTAAGTAGGAATTCTGTGAAACAAGAACCGTTAGAATTGGATTGATTATAATTTTCTAACGAAAGAGAAAAATCAAGATTTCAGCTTATATATTGTAAGATATGTCCAAATCAAATTTTAAAATAGTCACTATGGATTCGTTAATAAATTTTAATGTGTATTAATAAATTAAAAAAATGAATTTCTATGCATTTTAAATATCATTAATTTTGAGAAAGTTAATATCAGATTATAATTTCACATTTGTTAAATCTAGATTGATATGATATATTATTTGAGAACGTATGGCGATAATAATTTATTTTGTTTAATTGTTTTGTAATTTATTTATAATTTATCGATATTATATAAACTATTTAAACAATTATTTTTCCAAACGATCTCCGTTTTCGACAAAATGAATTTTATTGGAGTACGTATAATTAATTATTGCTTGATTTCCAGTTTGGGGACAAACGGAGTTGTTTTGTCGGTAGACGAAATTTAGAAGTGGACCGATGAATAAATTGAGATCTAAATAGCGTCTTTTTGCAAACAGAGTCCGTTTTCAACAAAATTAGTTTCGTTAGAACCGGAACATCGAGACATAGCGGTATATTTACTTTCGTTAGATATAGGGTTGATGTTTAACGGAGTGTATATTTATCGGCAACGTAAAAATAGCGGTACCGAAAGGAAAACCTATCCTATTTCTTTTGCAGACCGATATTACTAATAAATGAATAAAAATTCTACCCCTACAACACATACCGGCTGGTGAAACATGCGCAAACCCAAACTACCCAAAGCACAACATGGAAAATGTTCAACAGTCTACCGTCCTTTTTTTTAAAAAAATATACATGCTAAGACAACTCGGGTACAACTAATTTCTGAAGCCTACCCAATACCTATATAGTCATCTCGTACCTCTACATCAATGAGAGAACACGCTGCAGCTGCATATAGCTGAACTCTAAACCTATCCCACTTGTCTACCTTGATTAAACAAATGCACACACAACTATTATACTCTGTAATTTCTTCTCACACATATTTCCTTCCCCAGGAAAACACTAGCACTGCAAACCTACAATCTATGCCAAATCATCATTCCTTCACTGTCAAACTTTTAAACTCCTTGCCTGTCAAGGCGTTGAAGACTTGCGTGCCAAACTTTGAAACGTGATGGTCACGGATCTCCGTGTATATATACACGAGACTACCACATTCGTTCCTATACCCAAAAGTTTGGATACAGTGAAACAAAATGGCAAGAAACATTTAAAGTATTTCCTAACCAAAATAATATTCAAAAAGAAAGTAAGAGACAAAAGTTGAAGCGAGAATATCTTCGCGTGGTGGTCATGGTTTCAGTAACACGAGGCGACAACAATGGAGTAGCTGCTTTTTAGGTGGGGAATTTGTGCGGTAAAAAGAAGTTGGAAGACAAGCATGTATGGTGGTAGAACGTGGTGAACATGTGTGGTCAGTATGGCGTGCAGTAATGGAGGATGGAGGCGGTGTGAAGTTGTTGGGCATAGGCGGTGATTTAAATGTGGCTGTAGGGTTGTTTTCCGGATCTGGAAGCATGTTATGTGTGGAGAGTCTGGACGTGGAGACTCGGGTAGGAACTGACGCGTAGGCCAGTGGTGAGAAGGCGGAGCGATGATATGAGGTGGTGGGCAGAGGAGTTCATGGTTCAAACTATTTAAGAGCAGGTGCAAAAAACAAACAGAAAGAAATATTGAAGCCTTGTATTCATTTGGGGAAGAAAGCACTACCTACTATGCTTGTGGGTTTTAGTAACGAAGTGGGTTATTGGCGTGGGCCTGGGCTATTGGTAAGCAAATAATGTATGGACTCCAACGATAAAAAAAAGGGAAGATCGTTGGGAAAAACATCAGGGTGGAATTGAGTAGCTGAAACGCGTAGGGAGGGTTAATGCAGAGGGAGGAATTCACGCAAGGGTGAGTTTGGGCATTGGACCGAACAACTGGGTAAGGGACTTGTTTATTCAATATCGCAGTTTAACTAAATTAATACATATATATATATATATATCACGTTAGGCAAAAGTAAGACATGCATACCACATTTGGGCTAATATGGATAGATGAAAATAATACATCTTAAACCAATGAATGTATGATGCCACGCTGGAAGCACATAGGACCAGTATGCACTCCTAATGTAAATATAAGGTATAGGGAATCTAGAGAAAATCACCTGTAAGTAAGGTATAGGAATTTTAGTACACCGTAAAAGTAAATATAAGGAAAAGAACAATTTTTATAGACTGTTAACATCTATACGCAACAATGGATTTGGAAAGAAGTTTCCGATTTGTGTCTGTACTACTTCAATAAACATAATTAGGAAAAATAAATAACTAATTTTATTAAGTTCAAATTATATAAAATTGAATTATTTTCATAGGATAACAAAATTTAACAGACCAAGGGACGTTGTAATCATGACCGCAAGAACGACAATACGGAGTGGGTTCAGGCAGCACTTGTAACACCCCACCTCCGCTAGGGTCACTCACAAAGGGACTGCACTAGTTTTGGTGGAGTATTATCTAGGTAAACATACACAGAGATATCACAAGGCAGAACATAAATAAAGCAACGGTAGAAATTAAAAACCAAATTTTTATTACTTTCAAGAAAAGAGTCAAAACCCCATATATCCAAGGTACAAATTATTCCATTACATCAAGTTCCAAATAAAGAAGCATAAACTTAAGATAACAAAAGTAAATTATTCCCCATAAATAGCAGAAACAGCCATAGCATAGCTCAAGACCAAAACCGTACATGAGCTGTCAGAAAGCAAGCTAAATCCAAGCTAAGAGCTGTTTCCTCCCTGAGAACTTGGGGGGGGGGGAGGGAGGAACGAAAGAAAAAGGGTCAGTCATAAGACTGGTAAGCCCTAGTGACTTTCAGTATAAAAACAAGTAAAGGTAACATGACATGCGAAAATTGGAATTAAACATAAGGATGATAACAAGACTGATATGATAAGCAAGATAAGTCAAGTCTAGCATCACATATTCAAGATTCGCTGCACCAACTGTACTAGTATTCTAACCCATGTCAAGTATTAATCATGAAATGATCCCATGGCCCAGTATCATGAAGTGACCCATTACGGGGTCCTACAGTACGATCTACTAATCGATCAGATCCCTACAAGTTCTAGCTCGCCATGTGTTTGTGTCATACGACCCTATCCTGAAATGTAGTCACCTGTGCTAGGTCCACCATAGGTGTATCAAGCCCTATGGTGCCGACCACCAACATGAATCAAGCACGCACAGTGTAAACCTACGGGTGCCCAATGCCTACTTTTTCAACTTCGGACTACGTGCACGACCATAGTCCGCTTGAACCTACAATGGCGCACCTACTCAGCCGTCGTTCTGGTCGCTTACAATCAGCCCTATAGTCGTGCCCCACCCTGCCTAGTCCCAGGGTATCGTGATACATCTAAGTGGGTTACTGCTGAAAAGGACCGCGTAACCAGGGTTTCTAATGGGTTAAGTGTTGTCATTCAAATTCGTGACTTAACCCTATCCAGGTCATGTATCAAGTTGGTTAAGTGTGTTCGATTGGTTCATGACTTAACCCTATCAAATCATCATGTCAAGTTGGTTAAGTATATTCAAATGGTTCATGACTTAACCCTATCATGTGGCATTAATTCATTAATGCACCCCAACCTCTCACATTAGACTAACTGTTGTGGTCACTGGATTTGCCGGGCGGTTCCGGGAAGATTTACACCACAACATAGTCTAACCTCGGGTTTTACGTGCGATATGACCAACTACCCACATTGGATCCTATTGTTTGCAGTCACTGGATTTGCCGGGCGGTTCCGGGCAGATTTACACTGCAAACTCAACCCAACCTCGAGTTGGCCATTTTCAAGTTTATCTAAGTGTCATGCCCATGTTCAAGTTTTCATGTCAAAATTCATGTCGAGTTTTCATGTCAGGTTTCATGTAAATTTCATGTCAAGTTCTTGTCCATATCCAGGTTCAAGTTATAATAACGTTCATGTTCAAAGCCAATTCATGTTTTACCTAATCTACCCAAATCGTATTCCCATCTCACATAAACTCGAATCGATACAAATAAATCTAATTAGGGAATAACATAAGAAGGGACGGGTATAAGGTGGCAAAAGTGATTACTAGCATAGCATGGTATGACTTGAGATAAATGATTATAACATTACTGGCATATGGAATATTGGCCTCAAACATAAAGATTCCAAATCTAGCAAAATAAGGTACTAGTCAAGATAACGGTTGACATAAGGTGATAGTATAGTCATGGTAACGGTTGATATAAGATGATAGTCATAAACTTGTGAATAATAACAGATTCAACATTGTAGGCATGATAATATGAGGGGTTTTTCTTTTTGATTTACAACATGAATAGGCCCCAAATCAATGTCATAGTAATCTACCCAAAAGTCAAGATCCAAGATGAACAAGAATGGATGTAAAACAATCATCATACACAGGTCCAATTTCAATTTACAACATATTCATATTGCATTTACAGTTTAAATCTAAAAGTAACCGGGGCTTACAGATCGTGGTTCGAGAATTAGAAAAAGAAAGTCGTTGTTGAACCTTTATATGCTTAGTCAAGTCCTAACAGAAATCCCTAAATTAGCAATTCTCTTAACGCAGTTTCGACGTAGAAGAAGTAGTCTCTTTCTCTAACTTTTCAACCAGAATTAGAGCAGCATAAGGTCAGAGAGAATTTTTTGTAGAGAGACTAGTGTTAGGGGCTGTTTATATAGGGTCAGGTCAACGAATGTAGACAGAAACGAGGCCAGAAACATCAAAGTGAATCCAGCTTCAAAAGTGGGCTCGGCCACCAGGTCGACCTGGTCCTGGGCAGGTCGACTCTGTGGTCGACCCCCAGGTCGACCTTTTCTTTGGTTTGAATTTGAAGTTCGAATTCGAATTCTGAGCTGGTTTGAACTTGAAATTTTCTGAAAACTTCAAAGGGTCATAACTTGGTCATACAGACTCCGATTTTCGAAAACTCGGACTCGTTTCCAAGCAGAATTTCGAGACAAACGCAATGGCATAACCCGTTTCCCTTGATTCTCATTTTAAAAATTAATTCTGCCTTGATTTATAGTTATAACACGTTATCAAAATATGGGTTGTTACATTCTCCCCCCTTAAAGGATTTCGTCCCCGAAATCTCTAAGTTAGGGAGGATGTGTCCTACCATCCATCATCCATCTACTCAAAGCATCATCCATAAGCAACCATTGTCCTTAAAAGGTTTCTAGTGCTGTATGAACATGAGTAGAAAGTGTGTGTATATGTACTTATCTAATGCAGAAGATCAGGTTGTTACTGATTCAGTAAACCTCCTTAATGCAAAATATGTTAGTGTAATGAATCCAACATGTATGCAGATTCCTAACATAATTTATAATCTCTACATGAGTGCACATAACATTCATTCATATGAAACATCCAAGTGACGGCATAATAAGTTCCATCCATGTACAAGTATAAGCACTCATGCATATGCAACATGAAAATGTGACTGAGCCGATTTAGTGCCTAATGTGTGTCATGCATCCACTGGCAATCACTTGCAATCATTTGCAAACATCAACCATAACATGTTTCAATCACATGTTTACATCCATATGGTTCTTCCTAAGGTTCTCAAGATAAGATCAAGAAGAAAACAAGACAAACGTAGGTAGTAGAAGCATGATACGAAAAGGTTTTCAAGTTTATAGGAAAAAGAGATCGAGAATGTACCCTCAAAAAGAAATGGGTAAAGAGCGCGTATCTTCTCTTCGGTTTCCCAAGTTGCGTCTTCTTGGGCTTCACTCCACTGCACTTTAACTAGCTTGACTTCTCGATTCCTTTGCTTCTTAATCTCCGTTCCTAAGATACGAATCGGAACTCGCCTCAATGTTGCTTCTTTTTCCACTTCTACGTCTTCAAGGATGCTTGGCTCAACCACTTCGGCTGACTAATGCAAGCACTTCCGGAGATGCGAGACGTGAAAGACATTGTGCACTCCAGTCAGCTTCTCGAGTAAGTCTACCTTATAGGCCATCCGTCCAATCCTCTCAGTGATAGGGAACGGTCCTACGAACCTTGGTGCTAGCTTTCCAACTGCTCCAAAACGAACTACATAAGATTTTGAACTCTAGGTCTGTCCTTCTCTTGTCCGCATAAGATTTCTGTCTATCTTGGGCCGTTTTCATCCGTCTTCGTATCAACTCAACCTTCTCAGAAGTGTCTCTTATCATGTCGGGCCCAAGTATAAGCCTGTCTGTTGTCTCCCACCAACAAGTTGGCGAATTGCACGGTCTTCCATACAGGGCTTCGAATGGTGCCATTCCGATGCTAGCTTGTTAACTGTTATTATATGCAAACTCCACTAGAGGAAGATGGTCTTCCTAAGTACCACCAAAGTCAAGAACGTATAGCCTCAGGAGATCTTCTAGTACTCTATTTACCCTTTCGGTTTGTCCATCCGTCTACGGGTGATAAGCCGTGCTTAAACTCCGTCGTGTACCCATGGCTTCTTGCAGACTATTCCAAAACTGGCTAGTGAAAATCGGGTCACGATCACCAACTATACTAGAAGGAACCCCATGCAACCGTACTATCTCTCGAAGGTAAATAGACGCTAGCCATGATGCGGTCCTCTTGCTTTTCACCGGAATGAAGTGAGCACTTTTCGTGAGTCTATCAACTATGACCCATATGCTAGTATTTCCCTTCCTTGACCTAGGCAGTCCATCCACGAAATCCATCGAGATACTCTCCCATTTCCATTGCGGAACCTCCAAATGATGTAATAGCCCACCGGGCTTCTTCGACTCGGCCTTTACTTGTTGGCACGCCATGCACTTCGAAACGAACTCTGCCACGTCCTTTTTCATTCCAGCCCAAAAGAAAATGCGTTTCATATCTCTGTACATCTTATCCCCTCCCGGATGTATGGTCATCTTCGAGTGATGCGCCTCTTCGAGGACTTTCCTTACTAGGTCTCCCACTTGTGGGACACATAACCTTCCATCACGCCTTAGCCATCCCTTGTTATCTATGGCATACCTACCGAGGTGACTTGACGTCTCACCACTAATCAGCTTGTCCATGATTTCAACTATCTGTGGGTCTTCCTTCTTTGAAGTCCCTACTTGATCTAGAAGTGTAGGTCTTAACTCAAGAGATGCTAACGTAGCAGTCAATGACTCAATAGCAGGTGTAAAATCAAAGTTTGCTATAAACTCAAGGCTTTTCCTTTCAACAAACAAGGGGCTCAAAGTCAACCTTTTTCTACTTAGCGCGTCCGCCACCATGTTACCCTTGCCAAGGGTATAAGCTATATCGAAGTCATATGATGCCAAGAATTCCATCCACCGCTGTTGTCTTAGATTCAAATCTTTCTGTGAGAAGAGGTACTTGAGCGATTTGTGGTCGGTATACAGCTCGAACCTCTCCCCTAGAAGATAATGGCGCCAAGATTTAAGTGCAAAATCGATCGTGGCCAACTCCAAGTCATGCGTGGGATAGTTTTTCTCATGAACTTTAAGTTGTCTGCCCCCGTAGCATATTACTCTTCCTTCTTGCATTAGGACGGCGCCTAATCCCGTGCCGCACGCATCTGTGTACACCGTAAACACCTTGCCTCCGTCAGGTAATGCCAAAACTGGAGCTGTGGTGAGGGCTCCCTTGAGTCTCTGAAAAGCAGCGTCACACTCTATGTCCCATGCAAAAGCTAGGTTCTTCTTTGTTAACTTAGTAAGAGGGGCTAAAATCTTAGCGAAGTCCTTAGTGAACTTCCTGTAGTAGCCTGCCAAACCGAGAAAGCTCCTCACCTCCGTTGCATTCTTAGGAATTTTCCAGTCCTGTACCGCAACTACCTTTGCGGGGTCCACGGCTATGCCTTGCTTAGAAACTACATGTCCAAGGAACCGAACTTCCTTCCTCCAAAAATGGCATTTGGATAACATAGCCTTTAACTGGTGTGCTCTAAGTGTTTCCATGACTTCCTTGAGATGTCTAGCATGCTCTTCTTCATCTTTTGAGAAGATCAAAATATCATCCACGAAAACTACCACAAACTTGTTAAGGAACTCCCGAAACACCCTACTCATTAAATCTACAAAGTACGCGGGTGCATTCGTTAACCCAAACGGCATGACGAGCCATTCGAAGAACCCATCTGGAGTCCTGAACGAAGTTTTGTCAATGCTATCCTCAGCCACTCTAAGCTGATGGAATCCTGTGGCTAGATCGAGTTGAGAGAAAATAGATGCCCTCACAAGCTGCTCAAACAAATCGTCGATTCTTGGTAGTGGGTGCCTATTTTTCTTAGTTAGCTTGTTTAACTCACGATAATCTACGCACAGACGAAGCGATCCATCCGCCTTAGTAGCGAATACCACTGGAGCACCCCATTCAGAAATGCTTCGTCTTATGAAATTTTTCTCAAGCAACTCGTTAACTTGTTTACTGAGCTCTCTTCTTTCTCGCAGGGCCATGTGCCTAACGGGCATTGAAACTGGCTTGGCATTATCAACAAGATAAATTCGGAAGTCATTCTTGCGTTTAGGAGGTAACCCCCTCACCTCATCAAAGACATCTGGGTATTCTCGGACCACTCTTACAGATTGCAAATTATCGACGGACGAGTCAAGAGATTCAAGATAACACAACATGACCGGACCCTTAGGGTTACAAGAAATTTCAAGGGTATTACCAAGGCGAGTCATGAGCCTCACTACCCTTTGTTCACAATCAAGAATGGCTCCATAATCGGACAGCCAATCCATACCTAGTATCAAACCGTATCCCATAAATCCGAGAACATAAGCATTACACGTGAATTCTACGCTTAAGATAGAGATCCTCAAATCCATACACATTATAGATAAATGGGAAGAGCCCCCTATTGGATTTGAAACCATAATGGGATCCTTAACTAGACTAGTACTTAGGTGCAGCTTTTTAACAATATCAGAAGAAATAAAAGTATGCGATGTGCCAGAGTCAAATAAGGTTCGAAAAGGAAAGTCAGAAATGTAAACAAGGCTCTCTATGGAAATATTACTACCTCGGTCAAGAGCTGGAGTGGTGTTGAGAGCATGCAACTGCCCTCCAGAAGGTCCTGCTCGCTGGGTCTTCCCTTGCCCTTGCTTCTTAGGGCAATCCTTGCTGATGTGTCTAGTATCTCCACAATGAAAGCATTCACCCAACTTCCTCTTCTTCTTTCTACAGTCTTTAGCTAGATGTCCCGTAATACCACAAAAGTTGCACTTCCTCGTCTCACGTGGTTTGTTGTTGCTCTTGTTATTCTTTCTATTCTTGTTGCCCCCCTTCTTGAAGTCAGCTTTCTTATTCTGAGTCTCATTAGGCTTAACCTACTTCTTGCTATTCTTGTTTTCCTCATGAAGTAGAGCCATATCCACCAAGCTTTCAAAGGTCTCCCCCATGGGTATATGCGTTATGGCCAAACTGTGTAGTGGCTCGTTCAATCCTCGAGCAAAGCGTACAGCCTTTTTCTGGGCTGTGTTGACCAAATCCAAACCGAACCGAGCAAGCTGATTAAACTTATTCACGTACTCCTTAACAGACATGTCCCCTTGCTTGAGTGCTAGGAACCTCTCCATCTGAAGGTTCCCTTCTGCTGACGATAATAATTTAAGCCCAAACCTCTCTATAAAGTCTGCCCAAGTCTCAACTGGCCTGGTTGCATTGGTGACTTCCCACCAAAATGCAGTTTCCTTTTTCAACAACCATGCTGCCAACTGAACTTTCCTATGGTCCTCCACATCAAAGATAATAAACAAGTCTTCAGTCTCCTTTAGCCAGTTTCGTGCCTCAACAAAGGTTTCAGTTCCAACGAAGTTCTTGCCGCCCATTGCTTTAAAGTCTTTGCATATTTTGGCAAATGAGGTACCAGGAGGAGGAGGAACCGCGGCCATTGGGGGAGGAGGAGGAGGGATGTCTGCCGGGCCCGCGCCGTTGGCCCTGGCTTCTACGTACCTTCGGAACCATTCAGGCACGGGCATTCCCTCAGGCAGGTTAAGACCAGCCATGCTGAAAAACGAAAAGAAAAAGATTCAAATGAGGAAACAAAGGAAAGTGCTAATGGCTTTTTGGGGAATAGCCTTTTTTAAACATAAAACTTTTCTTGAAAAATGCTTCTTTATAAATGGTTTTGAAAATAGTTTCGGAAGGTTTTTAAAACTTTTTACCCAGCCTGGTAACCTTCTGCTTAGATACCAAATGTAACACCCACCTCCACTAGGGTCACTCACAAAGGGAATGCACTAGTTTTGGTGGAGTATTATCTAGGTAAACATACACAGAGATATCACAAGGCAGAACATAAATAAAGCAGCGGTAGAAATTAAAAACCAAATTTTTATTACTTTCAAGAAAAGAGTCAAAACCCCATATATCCAAGGTACAAATTATTCCATTACATCAAGTTCCAAATAAAGAAGCATAAACTTAAGATAACAAAAGTAAATTATTTCCAATAAATAGCAGAAGCAGCCATAGCATAGCTCAAGACCAAACCGTACATGAGCTGTCAGAAAACAAGCTAAATCCAAGCTAAGAGCTAGTGTTTCCTCCCTGAGAACCTGGGGGGGGGGGGGGGGGGAACGAAAGAAAAAGAGGCGAAAGAAAAGGGTCAGTCATAAGACTGGTAAGCCTTAGTGACTTTCAGTATAAAAACTAGTAAAGGTAACATGACATGCGAAAATTGGAATTAAACATAAGGATGATAACAAGACTGATATGATAAGCAAGATAAGTCAAGTCTAGCATCACATATTCAAGATTCGCTGCACCAACTGTACTAGTATTCTAACCCATGTCAAGTATTAATCATGAAATGATCCCTTGGCTCAGTATCATGAAGTGACCCATTACGGGGTCCTACGGTACGATCTACTAATCGATCGGCTCCCTACAAGTTCTAGCTCGCCATGTGTTTGTGTCATACGGCCCTATCCTGAAATGTAGTCACCTGTGCTAGGTCCACCATAGGGTGTATCAAGCCCTATGGTGCCGACCACCGACACGAATCAAGCACGCACAGTGTAAACCTACGGGTTCCCAATGCCTGCTTTTTCAACTCCGGACTACGTGTACGACCATAGTCCGCTTGAACCTACAATGGCGCACCTACTCAGCCGTCGTTCTGGTCGCTTACAATCAGCCCAGTAATCGTGCCCCACCCTACCTAGTCCCAGGGTATCGTGATACATCTAAGTGGGTTACTGCTGAAAAGGACCGCGTAACTAGGGTTTCTAATGGGTTAAGTGTTGTCATTCAAATTCGTGACTTAACCCTATCCAGGTCATGTATCAAGTTAGTTAAGTGTGTTCGAGCGGTTCATGACTTAACCCTATCAAATCATCGTGTCAAGTTGGTTAAGTATATTCAAATGGTTCATGACTTAACCCTATCATGTGGCATTAATTCATTAATGCACTCCAACCTCTCACATTAGACTAACTGTTGTGGTCACTAGATTTTCCGGGCGGTTCCGGGCAGATTTACACCACAACATAGTCTAACCTCGAGTTATACGTGCGATATGACCAACTACCCACATTGGATCCTATTGTTTGCAGTCACTGGATTTGCCGGGCGGTTCCGGGCAGATTTACACTGCAAACTCAACCCAACCTCGAGCTGGCCATTTTCAAGTCTATCTAAGTGTCATGCCCATGTTCAAGTTTTCATGTCAAAATTCATGTCGACTTTTCATGTCAGGTTTCATGTAAATTTCATGTCAAGTTCTTGTCCATATCCAGGTTCAAGTTATAATAATGTTCATGTTCAAAGCCAATTCATGTTTTACCTAATCTACCCAAATCGTATTCCCATCGTACATAAACTCAAATCGATACAAATAAATCTAATTAGGGAATAACATAAGAAGGGACGGGTATAAGGTGGCAAAAGTGATTACTAGCATAGCATGGTATGACTTGAGATAATTGATTATAACATTACTGGCATATGGAATATTGGCCTCAAACATAAAGATTCCAAATCTAGCAAAATAAGGTAGTAGTCAAGATATCAGTTGACGTAAGGTGATAGTATAGTCATGGTAACGGTTGACATAAGATGATAGTCATAAACTTGTGACTAATAGCAGATTCAACATTGTAGGCATGATAATATGAGGGTTTTTTCTTTTTGATTTACAACATGAATAGGCCCCAAATCAATGTCATAGTAATATACCCAAAAGTCAAGATCCAAGATGAACAAGAATGGATGTAAAACAGTCATCATACACAGGTCCAATTTCAATTTACAACATATTCATATTGCATTTACAGTTTAAATCTAAAAGTAACTGGGGATTACAGATCGTGGTTCGAGAATTAGAAAAAGAAAGTCGTTGTTGAATCTTTATATTCTTAGTCAAGTCCTAACAGAAATCCCCAAATCAACAATTCTCTTAACACAGTTTCGACGTAGAAGAAGTAGTCTCTTTCTCAAACTTTTCAACCAGAATTAGAGCAGCATAAGGTCAGAGAGAATTTGGTGTAGAGAGAATAGTGTTGGAGGCTGTTTATATAGGGCCATGTCAACGAATGTAGACAGAAACGAGGCCAGAAACATCAAAGTGAATCCAGCTTCAAAAGTGGGCTCGGCCACCAGGTCGACCCCTAGGTCGACAATAGGTCGACCTGGTCCTAGGCAGGTCGACTCTATGGTCGACCCCCAGGTCGACCTTTTCTATGGTTTGAATTTGAAATTCGAATTCAAATTCTAAGCTGTTTTGAACTTGAAATTTTCTGAAAACTTCGAAGGGTTATAACTTGGTCATACGGACTCCGATTTTCGAAAACTCGGACTCGTTTCCAAGCAGAATTTTGAGACGAACGCAATGGCGTAACCCGTTTCCCTTGATTCTCATTTTAAAAATTAATCCTACCTTGATTTATAGTTATAACACGTTATCAAAATACGGGTTGTTACATCACTGGGAGCTACTAGGATTTTTGATGTCTGTTTAATTTTTCCAAAATCGTTTCAATCTACAAAAAGCTAAGATGAGTCAAACTCACTAGTTATCCCACTTATAATTTTTATAACTCAGGTTTATTATTTATATGCTATGTTGGCTTATTACTGGTTGATTGGCTGATTTCTTGGATATTTGTTACATATTTTTATGTCAATTATTTAAATTAAACATTTGTTTAATTTAAATAAAATGACATCATTACTTTTAACGATGATTCCCAAACAAGGTAACTTACCTTGTTGGTTAAGTTTATAATAATATAAACATATTTAAATTAAACTGGTTGCTTTGCTTGTTATTATTGGTTGACCAATATCAGTTGAATTGATTATTTATTTGCATATGATCATTATATGAACTATTTAACCAACATGAGTGGATTATTGACTTGGTGGTTGTCTGTTGAATCTAAATTCAACATTTGTTTTGTTATTAACCAATGGGTAGTATTGGTTGGAGAACTAATAGCTGATGGCCAAAATATACATTGTTTATAAAGACCAATTTACTGACAGGTAAATCGATGAAAACGAAGTTATAAAATTTATTTTATATAGAGTATCAATTTTAGAAATCAATTATTTTAAATGGAGTTTACATAAAGGAAATAAACCAACCACGTTTATATGTTGTTTGATTTAACCACAAATCATCATTTTTATACCAAATTCTACCGTGTGCGAAGCACGTGCCTCATCTTAATTATTTATTGATTTATAGAACTAATTCTTACATTGAGGCGATTGATAAACAAGTAAGCAGGGATTAATGCAAGGTTAATAACCGAGATTAATCATTAAAATCGGATTATTTTGAATTTGAGTATTATTTATTTAAACAAAGTAAATGGAATTATTTAACTTAATTTTATTATTAATTAATTTAAATGGAAAGACTAATTAGAAGTGATCGACGAATTAACCATCTTTAGAATTTACCAACGGTTTCAACTGAAATTGATAATTAAATTAGCCGATTAATCTAATGAAATAATCTAACGAGTAGTTGTTTAGCTTAATAAGAATTGAAAAGGTAAATTGGATATTTATTCTAGTTAATGACAAAGTAAATTAATAACAATTTAAATAAATTTATTCTTGAATGAAGTTCATTTAAGCAAGTAGTCGAAGTTAGGAATGAAATATAATTGGATTTTTAAAGTGAGTTTATAAACAGATTCATATTTAAATTGAGTTTGGTAAATGAAGTTATAGAGTGATTTTAAGCGGATATGATAAGCTTAAATATATGTTGCTTATTATTTGAATTAAGTAAAGGGCATCGAGATGAAAAAGAGTGTTGTAACTAGGGTTGTATAAACGAGTTATAAAAAGATATGGGAAGTTAAAGTGTTAATTTTAAACTAACATAATAGTGGAATTAAGAGAAATAGAAGATGAATTTTGAAATAAGATTTCCCAGAATGAATGATTGCAAGTTTTAGAAAAGGAATTTGGTAATTGAATTTGATAAAAAGATTGGGTAATAGGATTTGTAATAAAATCCAGATAATGAAACAAATAGTTTAAAGAAGTTAAGGTTTAAAAGTTAATATTTATTTATCCTTTAGTAAATCAACGAATTTAGTAATAATAATATATTTGAAAAGGGAGATTTCATAAATAAGAGCGGTTTATAAAACCGTATTTTAAATAAATAGCGAAGTGGTATTTGTTGGTATTAGAATGAATATGGATTTTTGAATTACAATTCATATCTATCTTAAGATAAAAATGTTGTTGATCAAGGTCTGAGAGGTAATTAAAATACCCCAACTTGAACGGCTTCAGGATGATCGAAGGATGATATTAGTTGTAGGAGTGGAGATGTAAGAAGTAATTCATTTTGAGAAATAATAGTGTAACGTTATTCGGTGAGTTCGGAAATATATAAGATGGGATTTCAAAATAAAAGAAATATAAAAAGGGGCTTGAGGATATGAAATGGTATTTCCAAACTAAAGAAATAAAAGGAGATTTGTGAAAATATAATTATAATTTCAAAATAAGAAATGAGATTCAGAATGGGTTTATTCTAAAAGGTAAGTGAAGACTGTTTTGTGTTATATAATGGAAACAAAGGAGATTTTGTAACAATTATTTTACGATGATAAGTTAAAATGGTAGTTAACGAGAATTTGGTTATGGTTTTAAGATATTTTCCTAAGTATGTAAATAAAATGATTTAATAACATTTATATATTAAAAACTGAGATATTATCTTGGTATTACAAGTGATATATTATTCTAATGGCCAAGTGACGCTATACACTAAACCAATGAATTTACTTTTATTTTTATGAATGTTTATTTTGATAGTTAAACAACCGACTATCAAAATCTGACCCAACAAAATTGGTACGGAAAGACCAGGATCGAATTTATTCGAAAACCATTTCGACTAATAAATACGAATACGTCGAAGATGCTGATCAAGATGTAGCATTTGAAGACCGTAGATCTTCATTTAAACGAAAGAGTTACTTACAATCTCTGGCTGATCCATAGAGATATACTGTGATTATGTATTGGTTGAAATATATGGATTGCAAGGACTACTCGCTACTGATATATTGGGTGATTCCTAGGATGTGGTAGGAGGGTGCCTTCGATTCATCATGTTCCTGGATGACTTGTATGAACAACGTGGGATTCAAAAGTGAATGGTGGCCAGATGTTCCAAAAGTCGATTATAACCTCAAGCCTCATCAATCGGGAAATGATAAAATCAGGCAGGCAACATGGCTATATGGGTCGCACCCATTAAGGTGTATAATCACCTATTTAGAGAAATTCCTTTTGCTTCTTCAATCTGTTTCGATGCTGTCCCTTTTCGGGAAATGGTGGGTCGCACCCAACTGTTGGTGATATACATTCGATACACTCAAGCGAAATGAGTAGTCGGCCATGTGTGGGCCGGGTTGCAAGATGTTCATGTTGAACCCAGTGTATTCGCCTCTAGATATACACTATCGGCAGGTGGTTCCATACCTTGTCATAGTCAGAATCCAATCTCCAATAAGCGCCCGCGGTTTTATTTGTATACTATATATGTGGAGTGTGAGAAGCAAGCGTTCTGCTAGATTCTATTTATTTGTATTTAGACACTATTATAATATCAGAATAAAATATTTATTTCAAAACTAATTTTGGGTTATCGTAACGTAAAAACCGTCCGTATTTATGTATGGAATTGGTCTTATGATTACCCTTTTTCTTTAAAAAGGACTTTAACTTTAAAATCAAGTTGGATGATATTATAAACTTAGCGAGTTTTCTCACTCTGGTTCACCAGACTGACCCAGTGTTTGTAATGCTCGGGTTAGACTGGGTTGTATAGGATCTGGTTATCAGATGCTGTGAAGTCCAAAGACGAGCAAAAAGAGTTCAACGTATGATGTTATACCGTTATTACTCAGCTGTGTGTTATATATGTGAGGACATGCTATTATAACTGTCCAGATGTATTGATGTACTCTGATGTTGTAAGTATCATTTCAAGCTCTCAATAAAGTTTATTTCTATATTATATTTTGTTCTGCTACGATATGAGACTCTGATGGTGTTGTGTTGTTATTCTTCTTCTTATATTCTAATATTTCTTTATTTCTTATCTCACCGTCTATTTTCTTTCTAATAACGTTCCGGTGTTTTCGATGAATGAATGTTCGACATTATGTTTTTGTGTCGATTTTCGAGGTCGAAATTCCCTGTCCGTTACAGTTGGTAACAAAACAATGGTTTAGGAATAACCTTGGCTCTATGGTATAATTCGATAAAGATGGGGTTAGTAATACCCTAGATCGAGATTGAGTGTATATATACGAGAGCGTATTTGTAAATTTTAATAAAAAAATTGATTTTTGTATTGTGTTGATTAATCGATTCAAGTTGAACTGCAAATTGAAACAATATTATTTTGTAAAGTGGGTAAATGAAATAATTTTGCCCGGATTATATTTTATATGGAAAGGAATTAATTTTATCAAATTATTGATAATGATTTGTTGATTAATACGAATAGAATTCAAATGGAATTAAATAAATCAGAAAAAAAGAGTTAATATGGAATAATTGGGTTATATTTATTGTGATTGGTTGTTTATTGAACTAGAAAAGAATCAATATGAAATGAAACTAAAATGATTTGACCATGTATCTGTTATTGGCTTTGGATATTGAGTTTATACAGGTTGAAAATGGAGGAACTGATAGTTGCTTTGCTTCGAGATTAGAATAATTGATTGCCCGGCAAATAGGTAAACCTTCATATATTGATTTGGTGATTGATTTTATACCCCTGAGTTGGGTTGACGCTTGGCTTTGTTTTCTTTTGATTAATGTGAGGCCATAGTGGCGGGATGTAGTTATTTGGATCGAACAGTACAGGGGGGGAGCTGACGAATTTTTCATAAAATTTTAAAAACTTAGTTAATTTTTGATAATATTTTAGAATAATTATTTTGAAAAGAATTGGATTTGGATCATTCTTCTTACTTAGCAATTTCGAGGACGAAATTCTTTTAAGGTGGAAAGAATGTAACAACCAGGATTTTTCGCGTATTTTAATTAAATATTTAAATTGGTTTTAAATATTATATTTGGATTATTAATGGATTTAATACCGAATTCGTTAATAAAACGAAGATCGAACGTTTATGTTTATATTTAATTATAAAACGAACTCAAAGGACGCGGTAGTTCGTAATATTGGGTTTTAAACTTCAGTTGACTATACAGAATTCATTTTAAGTAGGAATTCTGTGAAACAAGAACCATTAGAATTGGATTGATTATAATTTTCTAACAAAAGAAAAAATCAAGATTTCAGCTTATATATTGTAAGATATGTCCAAAACAAATTTTAAAATAGTCGTTATGGATTCGTTAATAAATTTTGATGTGTATTAATAAATAAAAAAAATGAATTTCTATGTATTTTGAATATCGTTAATTTTGAAAATGTTTATATCAGGTTATAATTTCACATTTATTAAATGTAGATTGATATGATATTTTATTTGAGAACATGTGGCGATAATAATTTATTTTTGTTTAATTGTTTTGTAATTTATTTATAATTTATCGATATTATATAAGCTATTTAAAAAATTATTTTTCCAAACGATCTTCATTTTCGACGAAACGAATTTTATTGGAGTACGTATAATTAATTATTGCTAGATTTCCAGTATGGGGACAAACGGAGTTGTTTTGTCGGTAGACGAAATTTAAAGGTGGACAGATGAATAAATTGAGATCTAAATAGCGTCTTTTTGCAAACAGAGTCCGTTTTCAACAAAAATAGTTTCGTAAGAACCGGAACATCGAGACATAGTGGTATATTTACTTTCATTAGATTTAGGGTTGATGTTTAACGAAGTGTATATTTATCAGCAACGTAAAAATAGCGGTACCGAAAGGAAAACCTATCCTATTTCTTTTGCAGATCGATATTACTAAAAAATAAATAAAAATTCTACCCCTACAACACGTACCAGCTGGTGAAACATGCGCAGACCCAAACTACCCAAAGCATAACATGGAAAATGTTCAACAGTCTACCGTCCTACTTTTTTTTTAAAAAAAATATACATGTTAAGACAACTCGGGTACAGCTAATTTCTGGAGCTTACCCAATACCTATATAGTCATCGCATACCTCTACATCAATGAGAGAACATGCTGCAGCTGCATATAGCTGAACTCTAAACCTATCCCAGTTGTCTACCCTGATTAAACAAATGCGCACGTAGCTATTCTACTCTGTAATTTCTTCTCACACATGTTTCCTTCCCCAGGAAAAAACTTGCACTGCAAACCTATAATCTATGCCAAATCATCATTCCTTCACTGTCAAACTTTTAAACTCCTTGCCTGTCAAGGCGTTGAAGACTTGCGTGCCAAACTTTGAAGCGCCACTGCCTACAAGTCGCCAGCTCATTCTTCAACAGTGATGGTCACGGATCTCCGTGTATATATACACGAGACTACCGCATTCGTTCCCATACCCAAAAGTTTGAATACAGTGAAACAAAATGGCAGGAAACATTTAAAGTATTTCCTAACCAAAATAATATTCAAAAACAAAGTAAGAGGCAAAAGATGAAGCGAGAATATCTTTGCGTGGTGGTCATGGTTTTAGTAACACGAGGCGACAACAATGGAGTAGCTGCTTTTTAGGTGGGGAGTTTGTGCGGTAAAAAGAAGTGGGAAGACAAACATGTATGGTGGTAGAACGTGGTGAACATGTGTGGTCAGTATGGCATGCAGTAATGGAGGATGGAGGCGGTGTGAAGTTGTTGGGCACAGGTGGTGATTTAAATGTGGCGGCAGGGTTCTTTTCCGGATTTGGAAGCATGTCATGTGTGGAGAGTCTGGACGTAGAGGATCGGGTAGGAACTAACGCGTAGGCCAGTGGTGAGAAGGCGGAGCGATGATATGAGGTGGCGGGCAGAGTAGTTCATGGTTCGAAATATTTAAGAGCAGGTGCGAAAAACAAACAGAAAGAAACACTGAAGCCTTGTACTCATTTGGGGATGAAAGCGCTACCTACTATGCTTGTGGGTTTTAGTAACGAAGTGGGTTATTGGCGTGGGTTTGGGCTATTGGTAAGCAAACAAAGTAAGGACTCCAACGTTAAAAAAAGGGAAGTTCGTTGGGAAAAACAGCAGGGTGGAATTGAGTAGCTGAAACTCATAGGGAAGGTTCATGCAGAGGGATGAATTCACGCATGGGTTAGTTTGGGCATTGGACCGAACAGCTGGGTAAGGGACTTGTTTATTCAATATCATAGTTTAACTAAATTAATATATATATATATATTACGTTAGACAAAAGTAAGACATGCATACCGCATTTGGGCTAATATGGATAGATGAATATAATACATCTTAAACCAATGAATGTATGATGCCACGCTAGAAGCACATAGGACCAGTTTGTACACCTGATGTAAATATAAGGTATAGGGAATCTAGAGCAATTCACCTATAAGTAAGGTATAGGAATTTTAGTACACCGTAAAAGTAAATACAAGCAAAAGAATAATTTTTGTAGACTGTTAACATCTATATGCAATAGTGGATTGGGAAAGAAGTTTTCGATTTGGGTCCGTACTACTTCAATAAACGTAATTAGGAAAATTAAATAACTAATTTTATGAAGTTCAAATAATATAAACTTGAATTATTTTCATATGATAACAGAATTTAACAGACCAAGGGACGTTATAATCATGATCGCAAGAACGACAAAATGGAGTGGGTTCTGGCAGCACTGGGAGCTACTGGGATTTTTGATATCTGTTTAATTTTACCAAAACCGTTTCAATCTACGAAAAAGCCAAGGTGAGTTAAACTCACTCAGTTATCCCACTTATAATTTTTATAAGTCGGATTTATTATTTATATGCTATGTTTGCTTATTACTGGTTGATTGGCTGATTTTTGGATGTTTGTTACATATTTTTATGTCAATTATTTAAATTAAACATTTGTTTAATTTAAATAAAATGACATAGTTATTTTTAACGATGATTCCCGAATAAGGTAACTTACCTCGTTGGTTACGTTTTTAAAAATATAAACATATTTAAATTAAACTAGTTGCTTTGCTTGTTATTATTGGTTGACCATATCAGTTGAACTGATTATTTATTTGCATATGATCATTATATGAACTATTTAACCAACATCAGTGGATTATTGACTTGGTGGTTGTCTGTTGAATCTAAATTCAACATTTGTTTTGTTATTAACCAATGGGTAGTATTGGTTGGAGAACTAATAGCATATGGCCAAAATATACATTATTTATAAAGACCGATTTACTGACAGGTAAATCGATGAAACCGAAGTTATAAAATTTATTTTGTAACCGAGTATCAATTTTAGACATCTATTATTTTAAATGGAGTTTACATAAAGGAAATAAACCAACCACGTTTATCTGTTGTTTGATTTAACCACAAATCATCATTTTTATACCAAAATCTGCCATGTGTGAAGCACGTGCCTCATCTTAATTATTTATTGATTTATGGAACTAATTCTTACATTGAGGCGATTGATAAAAAAGTAAGCAGGGATTAATGCAATGGTTAATAACCGAGATTAATCATTAAAATCGGATTATTTTGAATTTGATTACTATTTATTTAATCGAAGTAAATGGAATTATTTAAATTAATTTAATTATTAATTAATTTAAATGGAAAGACTAATTAGAAGTGATCGACGAATTAACCATGTTTAGAATTTACCAACGGTTTCAATTAAAATTAATAATTAAATTAGTTGGTGCCGATTAATCTAATGAAATAATCTAACGATAGTTGTTTAGCTTAATAAGAATTGAAAAGGTAAATTGGATATTTATTCCAGTTAATGACAAAGTAATTAATAATAATTTTAAGAAATGTATCCTTAAATGAAGTTCATTTAAGCAAGTAGTCGAAATTTGAAATGAAATATAATTTGATTTTCAAAGTGAGTTTATAAACAAATTCATATTTAAACTGAGTTTGGTAAATGAAGTTATAGAGTGATTTTAAGCGGATATGATAAGCTTAAATACATGTTACTTATTATTTAAATTAAGTAAAGGACATCGAGGTGAAAAAGGGTGTTATAACCAGGATTGTATAAACGAGTTATAAAAAGAGATGGCAAGTTATAGCGTTAATTTTAAATTAACATAATAGTGGCATTAAGCGAAATGGAAGATGAGTTTTGAAATAAGATTTCACAGAATGAATGATTGCAAGTTTTAGAAAAGGATTTTTGTAATTGAATTTGATAAAAAGATCGGGTAATAGGATTTGTAATAAAATCCAGATAATGAAACAAATAGTTTAAAGAAGTTAAGGTTTAAAAGTTGATATTTTATTTATCCTTTAGTAAATCAACGAATTTAGTAATAATAATATATTTGAAAAGGGAGATTTCATAAATAAGAGGGGTTTATAAAACCGTATTTTAAATAAATAACGAAGTGGTATTTGTTGGTATTAGAATGAATATGGGTTTTTGAATTACAATTCTTATCTATCTTAAGATAAAAATGTTGTTGATCAAGGTCTGAGAGGTAATTAAAATACCCCAACTTGAACAACTTCAGGATTATTGAAGGATGATATTAGTTGTAGGAGTGGAGTCGTTAGAAGTAATTCATTTTGAGAAATAATAGTGTAACGTTATTCGATGAGTTTGGAAATATATAAGATGGGATTTCAAAATAAAAGAAATATAAAAAGGGGCTTGAGGATATGAAATGGTCTTTCCAAATTAAAGAAATAAAAGGAGATTTATGAAAATATAATGATAATTTCAAAATAAGAAATGAGATTTAGAATGGGTTTATTCTAAAAGGTAAGTCAAGATTATTTTGTGTTATATAACGGAAACAAAGGAGATTTTGTAACGATTATCTTACGATGATAAGTTAGGATGGTAGTTAACGAGAATTTGGATATGGTTTTAAGATATTTTCCTTAGTATATAAATAAAATGATTTAATAATATTTATGTATTAAAAACTGAGATATTACCTTGGTATTACAAGTGATATATTATTCTAATGGCCAAGTGACGCTATATACTAAACCAATGAATTTATTTTTATTTTTATGAATGTTTATTTTGATAGTTAAACAACCGACTATCAAAATATGACCCAATGGTATTGGTACAGAAAGACAGGGATCGAATTTATTCGAAAACCATTTCGACCAATAAATACGAATACATCGAAGATGCTGATCGAGATGGAGCAATTGAAGACCATTGATCTTCATTTAAACGGAAGAGTTACTTACAATCTCTGACTGATCCCTAGAGATATACTGTGATTATGTCGTCGTTGAAATCTATGGATTACAAGGACTACTCGCTACTGATCTATAGGGTGATTCCTAGGATGTGGTAGGAGGGTGCCTTCGGTTCATCCTGGTCCTGGATGACTTGTATGAACAACGTGGGATTCAAAAGTGAATAGTGGCCAAATGTACCAAAAGTCGATTATAACCTCAAGCCTCATCAACCGGGAAATGACAAAAATCGGGCAGGCAACATAACTATGTGGGTCGCACCCGTTAGGGTGTATAATCACATATCTAGAGAAATTCCTTTTGCTTCTTTAATCTGTTTCGATGCTGTCCCTTTTTGGGAAATGGTGGGTCACACCCAACCGTTGGTGATATACATTCGATACAATCTAGCAAAATGAGTGGTCGGTCATGTGTGGGCCAGGTTGCAAGACGATCTTGTTGAACCCAGTGTACTATATAACTGTTTGTATACTATATATGTGGAGCGTGAGATGCAAGCGTTCTGCTAGATTCTGTTTATTTGTATTTGGACACTATTATAATATCAGAATAAAATATTTATTTCAAAACTGTTTTGGGTTGTCGTAAGGTAAAAACCGTCCGTATTTATGTATGTATTTGGTTTTACGATTATCCGTTTTCTTTAAAAAGGACTTTAACTTTAAAATCAAGTTGGATGATATTATTAACTTAGCGAGTTTTTCTCACTCTGGTTCACCAGACTGACCCAGTGTTTGTAATGCTCGGGTTAGACCGGGTTGTACAGGATCAGGTTATCGGATGCTGTGAAGTCCAAAGACAAGCTGAAAGAGTTCAACGTATGATGTTATACCGTTATTATTCCGCTGTGTGTTATATATGTGAGGATAGGCTATTATAACTGTCCAGATGTGTTGATGTACTCTGATGTTGTAAGTATTATTTCAAGCTCTCAATAAAGTTTATTTCTATATTATATTTTGTTCCGTTACAATATGAGACTCTACTGGGGTTGTGTTGTTATTTTTCTTCTTCTATTCTAATATTTCTTTCTTTCTTATCTCACCCTCTATTTTCTTTCTAGTAACGTTCCGGTGTTTTCGATGCATGAATGTTCGACATTGTGTTTTTATGTCGATTTTCGAGGTCGAAACTCCCTGTCCATTACAAGAGGGGTCCGTATGAAAAAGTTATGGATGAAATAGGAAAATGAACGGAAAATAAATAAAATAGAATAATTAATATATAGTAAGAATTAATTACCCCACCCACCTCACTGCAACATCGACCAAGCGGTCGACCAGGATGGTCGACTGCTGGCTGTGACCGTTGGTCGAGCCAAGCAGTGACAGCTATAGTTTTGTCATATGAAATTTTTATATGAATGAGCGGATATAACTTGAAACTGATCTGATGGTTCTAGGCCATTCCCACTCCTATAAATAAAGGGGTAGAGCCTCATTCTTTTCCATTCAAATATATAGAGGCAGCGGAGCTCTGCCATTTTTTTTTCTCTTCTAACCTAAATTCTTAAATAAAAATATATTCATATATATCAAATCAAATTCATATGCAATTGGGAAGATTATTAGATTAAATGGAAGAGGATGCAATTGACGCTCAACGATAGATTCCTCCCTCTCTTCCCTTTTTCTTATATTTCTACAGATCTAGATTTTTTCCCTTTCTAGATAAATTGAAGATTTATAAGAATTTGGGGATTTTTGGCCTAAAGAGGTTCAAACAATTGAATTTGGAAGTTATAAAGTGAGTGGGAAATTTATAATTTACAGTTATAATAACTTGACTACTTAATTTGAATTAGAACTATGTTTTTATGCCTATGCCTATCGGATCTGGTAAATAAATTGTTGTAATTAGATTGATACCCCATCAGATATGGTTACAAAAAGTGTTAAAACTTGTGAATTGTACACTATGGCTATGCATAAAATAAATTGTAGGATTTCTTAAACTTGTTTACATTAATTCCTACAATTATGTCATGAAATATATTGCAACTGTGTTATAGAAAGTATTGTGGACATTGCATAATACTGTAGATCTGGAAATCAATCCCATTAAACACAAATTAGATGGTTAAATTCCAGATCTTTAGTTCAGTGTTAAAAATATACAATATGTGAATTTGGGTAAAAGGATGAAATTGGCAAATTATGTGAATTTGGAAAGATATGATTGTTGAATTATGAGATTGTAATTTTACCTATTTGTATTCAATATTTTTGGGTTTTAGCTTAATTATTGTAAATATGTCACTTTCTTCTTTTTGAACAAAAATGAATTCATAAGAGGTATGACAAAAAGATTAAAAAGGAAAAGTGGTGCAAACGTACGTATAAATATAAAATTAAATATGTGTACGTAGTTTGCATTGACTGTTCTACACACACATACGTACATACATACATACACATACATATACATATACATATACATACATATACATATATATATATATCTGTGAATTTGAAATGTGACAATTCCACAAATTAGGCACAATTTACAATGATTGCGACTAAAGATCTTTTTGTAAGATTTGGAACCTTATGACAATATTGAATGTAAAAAGGAATGTTTGGCTATTGATTAAATCAAATCATGTAAATAAAAATTAATAATAATAATAAAAGATAACTATGTTGACCGTACGAAAACATAAAGTAAAAATATATACATATTATCTATCCAAATCAGTGTAAAATGGTAAAATATACATTGTATTAAATGTTTGAAGGTTTTGAATATTTGCATAATGTTCATTTATGGAATCATATAATGTAAATTGTATTCCGTATTAAATGAATATATTTGTGTTGACTATTTGTAGCAATCAATATAATTAATTGCCATAAATAGAACTGCAAATCAATAAATAACAATTGTAACCAAATGTTAAATGGGGAAGTGAATATGATATGATAATGGCTACAATTCCTAAAATTTATTTAGGATAAATGTTGTACAACCCAATCAGGAAATTTAAATTATAATCACATTTAGGCACGAGTCTAAGCTCACTTATGGTATAAGCTTGTCCGGAACTGACCGACAAATCCAGCAACCATAGGCTAAGTTCACTTGTGGTGGAAGTCCGCCCTGAACCAACCTGCAAATCCAGCATTCACAGGTAGTCAACTTAATGTGAGAGGCCTAGTTCTTATATATGTGTGTATATATATAACACAACCAATAAACAAAATTAGAAATGCCTATTGGGGGTACAACAATTAAATATATTCGGGACTGATAAAATAAGGAAATTCCATTGGAATTAATGTCTTAGGAAAATTATGGCCGCTAGGCTCATAAATGACATTAATTGTAATCAATGGTAATTAACGACAAAGGGTTGCCTTAGGAAAGTATGACCATTATGGTCATAAAGGGCAATAAATAGAAGTAAAAGAAAATGAGTGTCAAAAAAGGGATTAATGGATGTTGATTGATGTTTAAACATTAAATCCAAATTAGGGAAGGTATTAAATAAATATCCTAGTGAAAAAGGAATATAAACTTCCTTATTTGCAGTAATGGAAATAGAAAATGTAGTTGGACTTATTAGGTTAATAATGTAACATATTATTAATCATATAAACCCATAACGCAAATAAATGGTGTACGTATAGTATTTCCGTGTAAAGGAATTAAATGGGAATGACTTAATAACATAGTCGACTTTATCCTAAATAGGGAAAGGTATAATGGCAAATGGGGGTACGAACCAATAATCTTCGCGTATAGTCCGCTTCCTGGATCCTAAAAGGTTAAGAGACTAAAGGTTGAAGAGTCCACCTGGGAATAGGTCTTTCAGTTTAGGGATCTTAAATGGCAGGTGTGTGTGGGCCTACCCAAACCTGGAAATTAAAACGTCAGATATGGCTACCTATCCTACGGGAAGTAATAAGCGACTAAGGAGGTTATTTAATAAGGTCAGCTAGAAGGTGCAACGAACGATAAAATATCTTCTCTCCCTTATGAGGGGGAAGGGTATATGCATGAAAGACGGAAGCCTTAATTAGTAGGACCCGTAGCTAGTTCCCTCTAGTTTATGTTAACGTTGAATATATTATCGAGGGTTAATAAGTGACCAATAGGTCCGCCTAGGGTCTGAAGCGATCAGGGAGAATCCACCCTATCTATCATTGATAGTGAGGCAATAAATGACGAAGGATAATCGAATGAAAGTATATGGATATAGAAACCCCATAATTAGGGGCCCACTCTCGGTTAAATAACCAGTTATGTTCTGGTATAAAGGCTTCACAAAAATACGAGTAAAACATCCTATCTCGGTATAATACTTTTGGGGATACTACTTTGGGAATAGTAGAGTTATGCATAAACTTTAACAAGGTTAGTTTAGAATCAGTAACCTTGTTAGGCATACAGCTTGGGTTGAACCAAACGGGATACATCTATGTATTATAACCTGTGTTGTAAATTTCTTTGTCACTAGAACTTGTTGTTTTGACCCCCCCTCTTCATTACAACCCCCTAGGTTTCCTAGAGAAGGTTAGGTTCTCACAGGTGCTTAAGTTTGGCTTTCGGTTCTCGTTTTCTCTCATGCTCGGTATTGGTAAAGTGACTTACTTTGAAAAAGGTAGTTACTTGCGTTAATACTAGTTTATCCTATTTTGTTTCCATTGTGAGTTATATTTAACGTACTTTGATTATGCTGATGCTCATTTATTGCAAGGATCAGATCTACACTGTGACGGCCCGCCCCTCACCAGCCTGCATTTCCTCCGAAACTGCGCTGTACACATGCCCGACTAGCACGGGACGGTCGTCAGAAGAAAGGAAAGAAGGGAATTAACTAACGAGGAACCTGTAGAATGTCTCACAGCGCATGGAATAAAATATAGTAATAACATACTTGACATAAAACAGGTGAGACAGTGCATAAGCTGATAACTAAAACCAACATCAACATCAGAGCAGTGGAAATCCAAATACAGCTTATTACAACTTTCCAAATTTACTGTCTCTAAAACAAAAGAAAACTGAAGTAGAAGATACACTACTAATGCCCAAGCAGTGATCTTCAACAACACAGGGAGAATATTATATATATCATACGTGGAAGCCTCCTGCTCGTCTCCGGATCATCTACCCGTGCATCACCAGCTAACCTGTCTCTTGTTTGCTCGTGTGAGCACCCAGAGTAATAAGAGGAGACATAAAACTCTGGGTCAGACATAAAGCCTGGTATGAGCGATAAGCATCTAAACAAAACAATAACAGGTACACTAAACCATACCTGAACCTGCAACCAAAGAGTTAGTACCACATACCGTACAATACCCTAAGATGCCATAATAAGTAGTGTAAAGAATACGGGGGTGGGGTGTGCATGTCATAATGATGGCAAACAATCAACCATAGCAACCATCCTCACATCTCTCACTTAGTGCGTAAAGCATACGATGTCCACTACTGTCAATCACTAGACCCATCGAAGTAGTGACGGAGTTCAACTACTGCTACTACCAAGCTTACCACATGGAGTCATGACCAAATCTTTACAAATGACCCCACTTCATTGGTCTATAGCCCTTTAGTCGTACCTAGGCCATTGTGGCCCTGAATCCGTCCACGTACCTCCCATACATAGTGATCCAAAGTCATAGACATCGATAGCCCCTTGGCACACGTCCCGCAACAGAGCCCAATCATGAAGCCCACTCATTGGTTCCCAACCGGATCCTGAGTTAAATCTCCTCATTTGGACTTCCTTTGCATCTCGGGTTTTGATCGAATTGGAGTTGGTCTTCAAAAGAGTCGTCCCGTAGAAGAGATGGAAGTTCAATTCGGCTTGGCCCAATCTGTTTCAGTCGGTTCGGTTCGGATAAATCATCTCCAGGCTCCCCATTCGGTTCGGTTCGGGTTCGCAGCGCTGCATCGGTTCGGGTCGGGTGTCCCACTACGGGTCGGGTCGGGTTGCCATCTCCCCTTCAGTTCGTGCTCCAGCTCCTGTGCCTCGTCTGATCTCGTTCCCTATTCAAATCCAATCCGATCCCTTCACCATACTCCAGTCCGAGCCCTTCGTCCTTAAGCCGACCCGATCCTGCTCGATAGCTCCGATCTGTTCCCGCTCCCTAGCCTACTCCGATCCGATCCTGCCCATTGTTCCGATCCGTTCCTCTGTCCAACTCCCGCTCTAAGCAATGGCTTTCCTTCTTGCCAAATTTATTTTGTGCCAGATTCCAGTTTGGGTCGGATTCCTTGCCCAGCTCTCCTATCCGATCCGAGCCCATACCCGATCCGATCCGAAACCCTGCACAACTTTCTACAACTTTTTCCAGCAAGTTGTTTACGCCATTCGACGACGTTTTCGACCAATCTAACTATTCTAATCAACCACAAAACAGTTCATACAGTCATAGCAACAGATAGAAGTGACCATAAACACCAAAACATCATCCATAGCATGTAAAACGGATCAAATATACCCAAAACCCCATAATTTCCCTTAAGCATGTTTAAGCAAAACAAATCATAGGGTTAACAAAACTTAATCAAATTAAACCAAATCTCTACCAGAGGCATAAAATATTATTTTCGAATTTATGGATATTTTCCCAGAATTTATTAGTGTGTAAATTCGCTAATCTTCACTAATTACCCTTAATTAACTGTAATTAGTGTCAAAACAATGCTAATCACTCACCTTGGCCACAAATAAAATTCTCAGAACTGAAACCTCGCTGTTTTGGGTGAATACTGATGTCTAGCAGCAGCTCCAACCTTGCTTCCGTGTTTCCTCTCCTTAATTTGATGTAGATTAAGCCAAAACTTGATTAGAAAGTGATTTGGGGATGTTTCTAGATGTTGGCAGCCATTGTTAGGGTTCAAGAATGAAAGTGGCGACTGAAAGAAATGTTTTCTAACCCTAATCAGCCCCTATACATCTCCAATCCCGAAATCCCCTTTGGGCCTAGCTGCTAATTACCCTGTTAAGCCCAATTAAGCTGTTTTTCACCATCTGAAACTTGTTTCAGCCATATCTCCCAAACGGTGAGTCTCCCAAAGTTACATGACCATACGACTTCATATGTGAAAGAAATAAATATCCTACGATCCTATGATGCGTAGAATGCGGGTCGTTACACTCTCCCCCCTTAAGAAATTTCGTCCCCGAAATTCCTTAACCCAAAACATACAAAAGATCCCGCATGCCTAACAGCCACATACAACAATCAAACATGCAAACCAAGCAAACAAGCCTACCCTAGCATGCGGAAAACTAAATCGAAGTCAAAATCTTACCAGGCAAAGAGTTCTGGATATGTCTTCCTAATGCTCTCCTCTATCTCCCAAGTGCAATCATTCTCGTCCTCGCCCCACTGAATCTTGACTAGCTTCACCGCCTTCCTTCGAAGTTGCTTCATGTCGTGCTCGACAATACGGGCCGGCTTGCTGTTCCCAACCGCCTCGGGTTCTACTTCGAAGTCGTTTAACTGATCAGGTGAAATAGTCATATCTGGGTCGTGAACGAACTTCCTTAGTTGGGAAACATGAAATACATTGTGAACTCCTGCCATCTTATCTGGTAAGTCAACTCTATATGCCAAATTCCCGACTAGTTCAAGAACAGGGAATGGGCCAACAAATCTTGGTGCCAGCTTGCCTCTCCTGCCAAATCGTATCACGCTCTTCAACGGAGAAATCTTGACAAACACCAAGTCACCAACAGAGAATTTTAAGCCTCTTCTCTTCTTATCAGTATAACTCTTCTGCCTATCTTGGGCAGCTTTCATTCGTTGTTGAATGATCTTGATCTTGCCTGAAGTTTCCCTCACCACATCTGGCCCATGCATAAACTTCTCGTCAGTCTCTATCCAACATGATGGTGAGTTGCACGGTCTTCCGTACAAAGCTTCATATGGAGCCATACCGATACTGGATTGGTAGCTATTATTATATTTTAACTCTACTAGATGCAAATGGTCATCCCATGATCCACCAAAATCCAATATACATGCTCTCAAGAGATCTTCCAATATACGATTCACCCTCTCCATCTGACTGTCGGTCTGAGGATGATATGCGGTACTGAGATGTAATCCTGACCCTAGAGCCTCTTGTAATCTCTTCCAAAACCCACTAGTGAACAACGGGTCTCGGTCACTCACAATGCTTTTGGGTACTCCATGAAATCTCACTACCCACTTCATATACAATTCTACCAAATTGGCTGTCGTTCTGATCGATTTGACTGGTATAAATCTTGCACTCTTAGTCAATCGATCCACAATTACCCAAATGCTATCATATCCCGATCTAGTCCTTGGTAAACCATCGATGAAATCCATCGAGACTTGTTCCCATTTCCATTCGGGAATTTCTAATGGTTGCAACAACCCACTAGGCTTCTTTTGCTCGGCTTTAACTAGCTGGCAATTCATGCATTTGGATATAAACCTCCCAATGTCTCTTTTCATCCCTTCCCAGTAGTAGGTCTGCTTCATATCTCGATACTTCTTGTTACCACCGGGGTGTATAGTCAGTTTTGAGTGGTGACATTCTCTAAGCACTTCGTTTCTCAATCCATTGACATTGGGTACAACAAGCTTTCCATTCTTTCTAAGCCATCCATCTCGATCAAGCCCATACTTGTTCATCTCCTCATCGATATCCATCTCTAACTTGGAGATGATTTCCAATAGGTTAGGATCGTCCCTCTGACTAGAGCCGATCTGCTCAATCAAAGTGGGTCTGATCGTCAAACTTGCTAACATTTCTGGATCCAATTCGCACTTTGGTCTGAGATCATACCCAGCGATGTACTCCAGTTGCTTCCATTCTAGAAACATAGCCCCTAAACTGGCATGTCTCCTACTCAATGCATCAGCCACCGCATTGCCCTTTCCCGGTGTATATGCGATGTCAAAATCATAGGAAGTCAAGAATTCTAACCACCTCTGTTGCCGGAGATTTAGATCCTTTTGGGAGAAGAGATACTTCAACGACTTATGATCTGTAAACAGCTCAAATCTTTCTCCCAAGAGATAGTGTCTCCACATCTTCAATGCGAACACGATCGCTGCCAATTCCAAGTCATGGGTAGGGTATCTTCTCTCGTGCGGTTTCAATTGCCGACTTGCATAAGCTACAACTCTACCGCCTTGCATCAATACAGCACCCAGTCCGGTACCACAAGCATCCGTGTAAACCGTCATCTCTTCATTCCCCTTAGGAATGAATAACACTGGTGCGCATGTCAACTTGTCCTTTAGACTCTTGAATGCATTCTCGCACCTTTCATCCCAGACAAAAGCTTGATTCTTCTTGGTCAATTGGGTTAATGGTGCTGCTATCTTGGAGAAACCTTGGATAAACTTACGATAATATCCCGCTAACCCCAAGAAACTTCTTACATCTGTTGCATTCTTGGGCGTAGGCCAATCCTGTACCGTAGCCACCTTCGCAGGGTCCACGGCGATACCATTCTCTGAAACAACATGGCCCAAGAACCTCACTTCCCTCCTCCAGAAGTGACACTTAGAAAACTTTGCTTTCAATTGGTGTTTTCTCAACACCTCCATCACTATTCTTAAATGTTCCTTGTGTTCTTCCTCTGTCCTTGATTAGACCAAAATATCATCAACGAACACAAGGACAAACTTATTCAACTGATCTCTGAATACCCTATTCATATGATCCACAAAATATGCTGGGGCATTGGTCAGCCCAAATGGAATGACCAACCACTCATAAAATCCAGACGGCGTTCGAAATGTCGTTTTAGCTATACTCTCAGCTTCCACTCTAAGCTGATGAAAACCTGTCGCGAGATCCAACTGAGAAAATACTCTCGCGCCACTCAACTGATCGAACAAATCATCTATCCGTGGTAGAGGATACTTGTTCTTCCTCGTCACTTTATTCAACTCGCAGTAGTCTACACACAAACGAAGGGAACCATCCGCCTTGGTAGCAAACACAACTGGTGCTCCCCATTCAGAAACACTCCTTCTGATAAATCCCTTCTTCAAAAGATCGCTGACTTGCACCTCGAGCTCTCGCTGCTCCCTTAGTGCCAGACGACGAAGTGACATCACTATAGGTCTGGCATCTTTTACTAAATCAATACGGAACTCAATCTCTCGGTGTGGTGGAAGCCCGATCACTTCTTCGAAAACATCTAGATACTGGCCAACCACGGGTAAACCTGACAACGCACTATGCGGAATGTCGAGGGAGTTTAGAAAACTAGCCAATACCCCCTCACTGGGTAGACCACCAAACACTATCCTCCGCCCATCATCCGCTCTAGCTGTCACCAAAAATCCCTCACAGTCTACCACCACCCCGTATCTTTGGAGCAAATCTACTCCCAAAATAATGCCAAACCCAGTAAAGCCCAAAACAAAGCAATCACAAACAAACATGCATCCATGACTCGATAAGACCACATTACGACAAATCGTGCTAAGGCTAGTCGAACCACCAATCGGGTTCGTCGCTACTAAAGGTCTATCGACAATCTCGGGCTCCAATCCCAACCTATCTACCAGGTCACTAGATATGAAAGAACTGGAAGCTCCGGTATCAAACAAAACTCTAACAGGAACATCATAAACAGAAAGCATACCATGAATGACGACGTTCTTTCCCTTCTCCACCGCGGTTGGGACATTCGACGAAGAAGGAATAACATTAAGGGCATATGCTTTCACCATTTGCTTTTCTTTGGGGGGTTGCAGACACTTGTCCTTGTGATGTCCCATTTGGCCACAGTTGAAGCACTTCCTATCCGCTGGCTTGGCCCGACAATTGCTAGCATAATGGCCCTTCTTACCACAGCTGAAGCACTCAGCATCTTGCTTATTCTTTTTCTTTTGACCATCCCTAGTCTGACTCTGCTTTCTCTTATTCTGGGAACCACCCTCTCCTCCACCACTTGCTTGTGGCTTTGGCTCCTCTGCAGATGCAACCTCAGTCTTCGGCTTAGGGTGGAGACTTTCTGATCTCAATGCTTTCCCCACAATCGATTCAAACATCTCATCGATGTGGTTAATAAGCTTTTCCCCCAAGTACTGATCCAAACCAGTTATGAATTTCTCATTCTTCTTCTCGGCAGTATCAATAAGAGATAACCCATACTTCGACAAAGTGTCGAATTCAGCAATATACTCCGAGACAGCTCTGCCATTCTGCTTGAGCTCCAAGAATTTCTTAAACAACACCGACTTCTGGGCAGCTGGAATGAACTTCTCGCTAAAGCGAACCTTAAACTGCTCCCAAGTAATCTGATCTTCGGGAGTAGCTGCCTTTATAGCATTCCACCAATTCATTGCCCGCCCTTGCAGCTGACGGGACGCTAGCTTTCTCTTCATCGCATCCTCGATACCCAAATCCTCGAAGATACGTTCGCAACTATCCAACCAATCCTGAACATCCGTGGCCGACTCCGTTCCGTGGAACGGCTTCCCACCAAGACTGGTATAATCCTTATTCAGCTTGGCGAAGTCGACCCTCGGCGCCTGCACTATTGGACCACCACCATTTCCAACATTGCGAGCTGCCTTCCGCACATCTCTAAGCATCTCTCTCATGAGGTCAGTAAACATCGTCCTCATGTCAGCAACATTCCCATTATTGGCTCCCCTACCAGCACCTCTAGCATATCGGCTCATCGTCAATCTGAAAAAGGGAAACGATTAACGACCCCATAGTGGTGCTAGTGCAGTATGACTTCACCCTTATACTACTAATAGTATATACATATATAGCTTTTAAAAACCAAAATGATCACAAATACGCTCTCTCGTATACGTATATTATCTCTCCCTGATAACTTCCCTAGGTTAACTACGCAACCTAGAGCTCTGATACCAAATGTGACGGCCCGCCCCGCACCAGCCTGCATTTCCTCCGAAAGTGCGCTGTACACATGCCCAACTAGCACGAGACGGTCGTCAGAAGAAAGGAAAGAAGGGAATTAACTAACGAGGAACCTGTAGAATGTCTCACAGCGCATGGAATAAAATATAGTAATAACATACTTGACATAAAACAGGTGAGACAGTGCATAAGCTGATAACTAAAACCAACATCAACATCAGAGCAGCGAAAATCCAAATACAGCTTATTACAACTTTCCAAATTTACTGTCTCTAAAACAAAAGAAAACTGAAGTAGAAGATACACTACTAATGCCCAAGCAGTGATCTTCAACAACACAGAGAGAATACTATATATATCATACGTGGAAGCCTCCTGCTCGTCTCCGGATCATCTACCCGTGCATCACCAGCTAACCTGTCTCTAGTCTGCTCGTGTGAGCACCCAAAGTAATAAGAGGAGACAAAAAACTCTGGGTCAGACATAAAGCCTGGTATGAGCGATAAGCATCTAAACAAAACAATAACAGGTACACTAAACCATAACTGAACCTGCACCTGCAACCAAAGAGTTAGTACCACATACCGTACAATACCCTAAGATGCCGTAATAAGTAGTGTAAAGAATACGGGGGTGGGGTGTGCATGTCATAATGATGGCAAACAATCAACCATAGCAACCATCCTCACATCAATCACTCAGTGCGTAAAGCATACGATATCTACTACTATCAATCACTAGACCCATCGAAGTAGTGACGGAGTTCAACTTGTACAACTACTGCTACTACCAAGCTTACCACATGGAGTCATGACCAAATCTTTACAAATGACCCCACTTCATTGGTCTATAGCCCTTTAGTCGTACCTAGGCCACTGGGGCCTTGAATCCGTCCACGTACCTCCCATACATAGTGATCCAAAGTCATAGACATCGATAGCCCCTTGGCACACGTCCCGCAGCAGAGCCCAATCAAGAAGCCCACTCATTGGTTCCCAACTGGATCCTGAGTCAAAGCTCCTCATTTGGACTTCCTTTGCGTCTCGGATTTTGATCGAATTGGAGTTGGTCTTCAAAAGAGTCGTCGCGTAGAAGAGATGGAAGTTCAATTCGGCTTGGCCCAATCTGTTTCAGTCGGTTCGGTTTGGATAAATCATCTCCAGGCTCCCCATTCGGTTCGGTTCGGGTTCGCAGAACTGCATCGGTTCGGGTCGGGTGTCCCACTTCGGGTCGGGTCGGGTTGCCATCTCCCCTTCAGTTCGTGCTCCAGCTCCTGTGCCTCGTCTGATTTCGTTCCCTATTCAAATCCGATCCGATCCCTTCACCATACTCCAGTCCGAGCCCTTCGTCCTTAAGCCGATCCGATCCTGCTCTATAGCTCCGATCCGTTCCCGCTCCCTAGCCTACTCCGATCCGATCCTGCCCATAGTTCCGATCCGTTCCTCTGTCCAACTCCAGCTCTAAGCAATGGCCTTCCTTCTTGCCAAATTTCTTTTGTGCCAGATTCCAGTTCGGGTCGGATTCCTTGCCCAGCTCTCCTATCCGATCCGAAACCCTGCACAACTTTCTGCAACTTTTTCCAGCAATTTGTTTACGCCATTCAATGACGTTTTCGACTAATCTAACTATTCTAATCAACCACAAAACAGTTCATACAGTCATAGCAACAAATAGAAGTGACCATAAACACCAAAACATCATCCATAACATGTAAAACGGATCGAATATACCCAAAACTCCATAATTTCCCTTAAGCATGTTTAAACAAAACTAATCATAGGGTTAACAAAACTTAATCAAATTAAACCAAATCTCTACCAGAGGCATAAAATATTATTTTCGAATTTATGGATATTTTCCCAGAATTTATTAGTGTGTAAATTTGCTAATCTTCACTAATTACCCTTAATTAACTGTAATTAGTGTCAAAACAATGCTAATCACTCACCTTGGCCACAAATAAAATTCTCAGAACTGAAACCTCGCTATTTTGGGTGAATACTGATGTCTAACAGCATCTCCAACCTTGCTTCCGTGTTTCCTCTCCTTAATTTGATGTAGATTAAGCCAAAACTTGATTAGAAAGTGCTTTGGGGATGTTTCTAGATGTTGGCAGCCATTGTTAGGGTTCAAGAATGAAAGTGACGACTGAAAGAAATGTTTTCTAACCCTAATCAGCCCCTATACATCTCCAATCCCGAAATCCCCTTTGGGCCTAGCTGCTAATTACCCGGGTAAGCCCAATTAAGCTGTTTTTCACCATCTGAAACTTGTTTCAGCCATATCTCCCAAACGGTGAGTCCGTTTGGCTAATGTGACCACTCTACGGAATTGTAAACTATCATTCGGAGCCAATGGAAGTGGTTTCAGGTCAAAATTCCTTTCCAGTAAAAGTTATGGCCAAAACAGTACCAACTAGGGGTAAAATGGTCATTTGAAAATCGACAAAAATCATGAACATGGGAAATGACCCCAATAGTCGTCTCCCAAAGTTACATGACCATACGACTTCGTATGTGAAAGAAATAAATATCCTACTATCCTATGATGCGTAGAATGCGGGTCGTTACATACACGCTCTATGCTTGGATGTGTTTGAGTTTCGACTTTTGTCGAAATTTAGGCGTAGAATAGTGTGGGGGTGTTACAGGATTATCAAGAACACATATTTCTTTCCGAAGAAAGATATGTTCAGGGGACAAAGTGTTGACTCGCCTTTTGGCAAGGCCGTCACAATTCAGTTTTTTATCAAGCTAAGCACTCAGGACTTGAGCATAAACCCCTATTTACTTCAGTCACTTTGATTGAAGTGTCGAAACTCTAAAGAATATGGCATTTGGCATTCTATAGTCTTGTTTCAATCTCCTGCTCGGATCAATTAGGATTGGGTCGGCCCAAACCAGCTATGCTTTGGATGAAAGCACCCTCTTCCCGCTTCAGATCGGAACCATATAGGCTAAATTTCTCAAATCGATTTGCCTAGATCAAACCAACTTGGGTCGACAAAGTCGACTCCAAATATACTAATATGAATCCTGCATCATGGAACAAAGCCCACCTCTGCCTGTTACTTTCTTGGTCAGCCCTGATCCACTCTTTCTCCTTAACACACGGATCAGGCAACACATGATCCACGCTGATCGAGGAGAACTATTCTTCATGTGAAGGCTACGCTACACTGCCCATGGCTAATTTTCCAAATCACGCGACGCGTGGATGACCCAAACTAGGATGGTTGCTAGTGACATGCTGTCCCAAACCAGATTTCATCTGTAAATACCTCATTTTAAGGCTGATACAAAGGATTCTTTTTCTTTGGAAGTTAGTAGGCCAGTTTCCCTTAGGCAGACGCAAGGTCATTGCTCTATAAATGGATTAAACCGAACTATATCACAAGTAGTGTTATTATGGCGCTTGACTAGTCAATTAGTTGACATCGGAGTGTCGACTGGGAGAGTCGACTTGCCATTAATCGAGCTCGTACCCTAAATCACGAAGTCCATGTGACAATATCTGATTAGTCCACATGGCATTATGTCATTGGTCTATATTATATAGCGTTATTGTACCACATGGCATTATTGTAAAATTGTAATAGCACACATGACATTATTTTATTAGTTTACTAAACGATTTTTTTGGTTAAATTGAATGGTTATGTGTAGGTAAAAGATAATAATAGTTATTTATGACTGTTCTATATGAGAAATAAACTAAGAAAACATACAATAATAAAGTATTCAATGCTAACATTCCATATAATGTTCAATACTAGAATAAATCATAAAGTTAAACCTATAAGGTTACCCCAATCAAAATAAAAAACTTCACATTGTTTATTACATAACAAACTAATGTAAATAAATTAAGAATTATCTTGTAACTGTCGAACTGAACAAGATGGCGACCCTTTCAAATCTGCATATGAAGCTTGGTCTGTGGACGTGGTGAAGGTAGTTCCATTAAACTATTACGACAAGGTATATCTACAACCACACTAAGTTGTTTATTAGTAGCATTAAGGCGGGAAGTTGAATCATTAAGTCGTTCAACTAATTCTTCATATGTTGATTGATTATCCATAGTATTTTCCTGATGCGAAATAGAAGTTGTGAAACTTGAAGATCACCTCCATCCTTTCAAGTATACAGAATCACGTCCAATTACACGCTTCATAATCTCTTTATCAGACATTTCTTTTGGAGGTTGTTAACTTCTCAACTCCATCATTTTATCCTAATAATATATTCATTATAGTAAGTATTAGAATAATTATAATAATTTTAAAAGTAAAATTTTAAATATTTACATATAAAGGCTCGAACTCTGCTCCAGTCCAACCCTTCTCAGCATGATAATGCTTTAGAAGTCATGTCTCAATTTGACCAGTAGTAGAAGTTAACACCATTCCACGTCGAATTTGATATCGCGGTGTAGAGATTGAACCATTCTGTGACTTTCATTTCCTCTTTGATCAATTGGTAGTGTTCTTTAATGCTCTTTCCTCAAGAAATAAGTCCAACTAAATTGAATTAGAAAAAATATTACATAAACTTTTTCTCTGGAAAAGATACTTGTCTTTTTTATCATAAATTTTATCGAACATTCTAACACTTAAATTTGTAAATCAAAGACAATACATATGAATAAAGTAGATCAAAGTCCAAATAAATCTGCATTTTTGTAAAAGTATAGCAGAAACACCATCTACAAGTTTAGAGAAGCTACACTGCAGTAAGTTACGGGCGTGATATACTATGTGACTAGTTCATAAAGAAACAAAAATATTTATATAAACTAGGTTGAAGTGCGCATCTTAAATAGCAGCTTCATTAGTCATAGTATTTATGCGCAAACTTGGATCAAACACAAAGTTCATAAAGAAACAAAATATCTATATGACTAGTTTAGTAGCTTCAGAAACCTATCCTCTTTTGAGTTTTCTTCGGATGCTTGGTTACTAAAAGAATTTCACTGCAACTCATCCTCCTACAGTTTATTTTTTTGATGAACATCTTAAAAGGTAAGCTTGAATCAGTAAGGTTAATTAACAATTTTGATAGCAATTTTACCAAAAAAAGTAACATTGTACATTTACCTGTAACAATATTCATCAAAGAGAACAGAACGAAAAAAAGGAATTTTCAACAAAAGAATCCAGATCCAAAACCAATAACTACTATATAATGATATTAGGATAGAACGAATTAAACAACTTCACAATTAACTGGAAATTATCAATCTACTTGGCCAATTCTAGATACACATAAAGTCAAGTAGAAAAACCGAATTGCATTGTCTTCAACATCATGAGGAGTTAAACATACAAATCTTAGATCAAAGTCTTCAAAATAGGAGCCGAAACACATCTCCCATCACCAACTGCCCCCTTTTGCCTCCTCACAACCGCCACCGTAACTCCAGCTCGAATCAGAGAACGAAACAATTGGTGAAACACGGCAATGACAAACGTTGCCCATCCTTAACACAAATCTATCAGTGTAAGACCGGACCAAAAATTTAGTAGGGCAAATCACAGACAACTTAAGGTAATCATCTTAGATCTCAATTTCAACCGATTTAGGGTATTTGGAGATTTGGGAAATTGGTTTACAGTAGGAAGCTGAGAGAGGATTTCTATATACGCTCAAAATATTCACGGTAGAGCTAAAAAATTGAAGTTTGGAGCAAATTTTTCGGATGGTAGCTAGAATAGAAACCAATGTATGTTAAGGAAGAATATAACACAATAAATTTTTAAATGCAAATAGGAATAACAGTTTGTGTTATACATAAGTTGCAATAATTTATTTCTACACAAGCTATTTTTGTTTTCGATATTTTTAAATTTTATGGAGTTTATATATTTTGACCATATTTAACCTTTATAATATTAAGATATGTAAACATTTTTTTTTGAAACAAAAACGTGTGATCTTCTGAAGAGAAGAGAACATACACACACACACACACACACACACACACACACACACATATATATATATATATATATATATATATATATATATATATAATAAAATCAAAGCTACAGAGTCCGATTATAGAACATAAGAATACAAGATAAAACCTAACACGGCTCTGGGGATGTAAGGATCATAGATAGATGAGCTCCGGATAAACCACCGCCCATCTACTACAATATCGAATTCCGGCAAGGCCACCATCCGATATTGAAGTATATCTACTCTAATACAATAACCCATAATCTCTAAGTAATATCAAAAATAATGAAGTACAACATCAAAAAAAACTCTCTAACAAAAAGCCCAAATGGATTGCGAATCATCAATCCAAACAGCAATCCTCAAAGCTCCATAATAATATCCATCAACCTGAACACCTGAAAAGTACATAACTGCTACCAATCCATCCAGCTATCTGCTATGTACTTCCTGAATATCAACAACCTGAATCTGCGAAAAGCTCAACAAACTATCAGTAATTTGTCACACATATATATATGGAAATGTATGTGTATATATATATATAATATATATATATACATATATTCATACATATTTATCTTCCATACATATATGTGTAGAAGAAAAATATAATGGAAGAACTAATAAAAGAAATTAACAACCAATGCGATATCTATTACGAAAAAAACTGCTGATTCTAATAAATAGAAACAAATTAAATCTAACCTTAATCAATAAACTAACAAAGCCCAATTTCCCGAATAGCTTATAATGTGAATTAGACATCCATTCCAAACAAAAATAAACTATTTTAATAATTAAATTATCAGTAGAAATAGAATCATAATGAAAACATCTCTGATTTCTCTCAAACCAAATGAACCAACTTATGATAGTGACTAAAGAATCTAGAATGTATCTTTTACTACCATTATAAACAAATCTATAAGAATCCCAATATTCGACACAACTATTACAAGAATTAGGACAATAAAAAACAAATATCCTTAAAACCATATTAAATATGAAATTTGTGATATTACATGAGAAAAATAAATGATCAACATCCTTGTTCAAAAGATTACAAAAGTAACACTTAACATCAAAAATGATATTCTTCCTCTTTAGAAGCTCAACCGTATTAAGGTTCTTCTGAATGATTAACCACATTAGAAATTTAGCTTTAGGAGGAGAATTAGATTTCCAAATAAACTTAAAAGGCCTAAATGAAATTCTCGAAAAATTTGTAAAGTTAAACATAGAATTAACCGAATAAACTTGACTCTTATCCATACCCCAACTAATACAGTCCCTATACTCATCAATGTGATATAATGATAGCTTAGCATATAGTAAAGCTAATTGTCTTAACATTTCCCCTTCTAAGATATTATCAAAGGAAAACTCCCATGGGGGATCCAAATCTCTTCTAAAAACATCTTTAATTAACGCATTTTTAAAACTACAAATATTAAAGAGTTCCCTAAATTCAATCTTAAGTGGTAAACGAGAAATCCACATATCATGCCAAAAGTAAGTCACATCACCCGAATGAACAATCACCTTATTACCTAAGTTAAAAAATTCAAAGCACTTTAATATTGACTTCCAAAAGTGAGATAATCTATTATACCAACTATCCCTAGATCCCACAATAAACTCTCCTCCTGAATAGTAAAATTTAGATACAATAATCTTCCACGTAGACGACCCTATAGGACTCCTAAATTTCCACAGCCATTTGGCTAATAAGGAAGAGTTAAAATTAACTAAATTAATGATCCCCAATCCTCCATCTTTCTTAGGCTTACAACACACTTCCCAGTTTACTAAACATTTAAAACCCCTATAAATGGGATCGCACCCCCACTCCATAGGTAATTACGTCTTATTCTATAAATCTTTTCAATAACCCATTGAGGAAATCTGTGTACAGACATCCAATAAGCAGGGATAGCAGATAGTACCGAATTAACCAAAACTAATCTACCTGCTCTAGACGAAAATCTATTGTTCCAATTTGATAGTCTACTGTTAATCTTATCGATTATGACTAACCAATCCTCCTTCTTTAGCTTCGTAGGCCTAATCTTAAAACCCAAATAATCAAAAGGGAATTTCATGATAGAACAGTTTAATGTGCTAGCAACCATAGCCTCTATGTTACCAAAATCATTAATGACCATAACAGAACTCTTGTCAAAATTAATCCTAAGACCTGATAACATCTCAAAAAAATAAAGAATGAACTTGAGAGCAATAGTGTGCTTAGGTAGGTGAGAAGAAAATAACAAAGTATCATCCGCGAATTGAAGAATAGACAACTCATTGTTAAATTCCTCATTACCAACATTGCCCAAAACACCTAATCTCCCCGCTCTCTTAATAATTCTAGAAAAGACGTCAACCGCTAAATTAAATAATAAAGGTGGCAGGGGATCTCCCTGTCTAAGACCCCTCTTAGATTGGATCTTCTTTCCCATTACCCCATTGACAACGATATTAGAACTACCAGACCTAAGTAAAAGCATTATCCAGTTAATCCATCTGACACTAAAACCTCTAGCAAGACATACTTCACATACGTAATCCCAGTCAATGGAATCAAATTCCTTTTCAAAATCTAATTTCAAAATAGCACATGAAAAATTATTTTTAATACATACATTAATGTATTCTTGTACAGCTGCCACTACATCTACTATTTGTCTACCTTTAATAAAAGCATTTTGCGAATGATCTATAAGATCATTCATCTTCCTACTAAGCCTATTCGCTAGAACTTTAGAAATAATCTTAACAGATACATTTATCAAAGAGATAGGTCTAAAATCCTTTAAAAAATTTGCACCCTCTCTTTTCTTAATAAGGATAACATTAGAAAAATTAAAGTTACCTAGGCACAAATCTCCACTATAAAAATCATTAAATAAATTAATAACATCAGATTTCAAGATCTCCTAAAACTGTTTGTAAAATAGAACAAAAAAACCATCCGACCCCGGAGCTTTGTCACTAGGCATATCACAAATAGCCTTCCAAATCTCCTGCTCAGAAAAAGGTTTATATAAATCTAATAACTCTCCCCTAACATCATTAGGGTAAACGTCCTTCCAGTTAACGTTATTTCTTCTCTTGATCCTAGTCCCAAAAATTTATTTGTAATAATTGGTGAAAGCTTCATTCAAATCACGCTGAACTGTCAATTCCTCATTATTTAGGAAAATAGAATGAATCAAATTATCACGTCTCCTCTTATTAGCCATACTATGAAATTTTTTTGTGTTATTATCACCTTCCTTAATCCATTGAACAATTATATTAAATAGTTGTCATCAAAATTATTGGTATTTATTTGTAGTGCCAGTTTTTGTGGTTTATAATTAAAAGAGACTGCATGGATTCAGGCCACAAAAGAGATCATGTGGATTGATATTTATACCATTAGATTTGATTTAAAATAAGCTGTTAAATTAATCGCCGGAGAGGATGGTATGGATTGCGTCTCTGCAATAAACTAGAGAAAATATGTTTTAGTCATTTTAGATGATGACATATTAGTGTGAAATTGTGAAACATTTTAGAAAAATTTAAAGCTAAAACTTTTTTAGTCGAGTATTTAAAAAAATAACAATATACGATAAGTTATTAACGAATGATTATTTAATCTTAATTATTTATAATTTAATTATTATTTATCAATTCATTTACTGTTAATTATTTCATATGTCAAAATAATTAATAATAATTAATAAAGAAATGATTTTACAAAAAACATTGCTAGGATATGTAAACGAAATATTCAATTCAAAATTTTTGCTAGAATATACTTTTTGACACATCATCACACAACTCAGCATTATTTTTAACGAAAGGTTAAAATGATATGAGAAATGTAAGGGCTAATCACAAAAAACCTTTCCTTTCTGTATATGTATAGATAATACATTTTACCTATCTATAATTATTGGTAGATAATCATCTTTCAACAATTTTATAAATTGACAATATTTACCTACCAATAAATTTGCCATTGAATATTGGTAGATAAAAGTTCTTTTTACCTACTCATATTTATTGGTAGGTAAATGACAAATTTCTTATAGTGTATATTATTTGCAAACTTTATCACACATATATGTTCAGTACTAACCAAATCAACATAAACTAACGCAATATATTAAATTAGAAAACATTTTCAATTTGTAATAATCTAGCTATTATGGTGGTAATAACAACAATTAGGGGGTAACATGATGTAATATAAATACACTAACGAGTAGGAATCAATCTGCATTTAAATTAAACCCTAAAAAAATAAATAAAACCTAAAAATTAGGTTTAGGAAAATTACCGATTTTGGTAGGTAGGAGGGTGGAGAGGGGATGAAGCTGCTTGTAGATGGCATCAGAGATAGTTAGGTTAGTTGTTGGGGGTGGTGTCGGCGGCGAATTTGGAGGTGGTGAAATGGTGGAATTGGGGAAAAAATGGGTTAAATAAGATAATGAAAAGCTTCAGGTTGCAGGTTTGTAAATTATTCTGAAACTTTCCAACAACTTCCAATGGCTGTAAACGATGCTTATTTCATTGGTTTACATTGACTTCAGATGGCTTGTTTAAAATTTAATGAGTCATTGGCGGCCAATGGAATTTGGACGTTGGAATGCACTGTAGTTTTGTAGTGTGTTGTTCAAATAAATCAATGCTTGGATGGAGAACTGATTACCCTAACTAACATTAGAGATGCTTGTCGATTTATTTCAACCAACGACGCTGCCTACAAATGTTAATTAATTCAACAAAATATTAAAAACAGAGCAGTAGAAAAATTTGCAAGCTGGAAACTAGAAAAAAAACCCAGTGAAAATGAAAATGCAGTAAGTGCATTTTTGGATTAAACAGCGGGTGAAGAGAAAATAATTGGATGCTTAATTTATTTTGTAGTTTGTCGGGTGAAGAAGATATAATGGCGTATTAATAGACATATTAAAGAAAACATGAGAAATATACAAAAAAGATTCAGAATCCTTTGAAAACATAACCCTAGATGTTCTAATCACTATCAGGAAACTCCTTCAAAGGTCCATCAAACGTACCCTCGAAAGCTCAAAACCATAACAGCATACCCAACAACATGCAGATACGGGCGTGGGTTGAGAAGGAAATAAGTGTGGATACGCGTGGCCATTCCAGTACTGAAGTGGCGGATTTGTAATGTTTTTTTTAATTTAATTTGCAAAGGATAAACTGCGAACTGAAAACCATTTATCCCAAAATGGTTTTCTATTCCTCGTTTAGTAATTGATTTTTTTATATATGTTGCATGTAAACCCGAGCGATTCACCCAAATTTAGCTTCAGTAAAAAAACATGGTGGCCGGTGAAAAAAGCCCTAAATTCCTATAAATCCAAAAAAAATTATACTCAAATTCAAACAATCCTTTTTACCCTTACCTATCTCCAAACAACTCTGTCACTTCCCATCTTCACACAATTCCAAATCAAATCAAAACAAGCAATATCATATTCAAGAGGTTTTAGGGTTTGCTAAAGCTAATCTTTTTTTGAAGACGGAGGATCCTAACGTTATAGGCTCTTGCTTGGTAATTCGTCGGAGGGAAACTGGTAGAAAATCCTTTGTAGGCGATGAGGGTGGAATTGGTACACCACATTTTCAACGAAGGGAAAGAGATAACGGTAATTGATTTTTATTGTTAAACTACATGTTGAATTTTATTATTTTGTTAATGTTGGACTAATTTTCATAAATTCGGATTTATTAACAGGATCATGATAGAATGAGACGTCATGGTGCTTTTACAACCGTGTTGAAATGGTGGAAAAAAACTTAGTGTTCACCCTCAAATTAGAGACCTCTTACTTAAAATTTTCGGTAGATTCATGGATGTTGAGTTGGAAAACTATGACAATAGATGTATTCATGCTATAGTCGAGTGATGGTGGATGACAGTGCATACATTTTTATTTCCAAATGTTGAGATTGATTTGACGCCATTGGATTTTACTATGTTGACATCCATAGCCTTTGGAATGAATACACGGAGTATACCATATAACGAGAATTGGAGTGTGTTCGGAAATGCAAGCTAACTTTTACCACTTCTTGTGGAGAAAGATATAAAAAGTGGTAATGTTGCTATATCTCATCTGGCGAAATATTTTGTTGACGATTACATTGCCGCCAATTTGAATAATCTTGATCATGTTGCTCATATATTTGTGTTGTACATGACGGGAACTTTGTTTTTTACGACCACCAATGAGACTATAAGCCTTGGATACTTGGAAGCTATACATGATTTGGAGCTTGCTTAGTAATATAATTGGGGTTCCGCCATTTCGGGATACTTATGACAGAGTTTGTATTTAGTCGGGTTGAAGGGGGGCATCTAACTAGATTTATCGATCTGTTGCAGCTATATTAACTCATTATGCAACTAAATTAGTATTTTTTTAATTCCTTGATTATTCAATTGTATAATGATATAACCTTTAAATTTACAGTATTGGTTTTTTGAATATATGAACGTTTTTGGCTATGTCGTTAAAGAATCTGTGAAGAAGACTTTCTTACCCCAGATTGAAAGCGCGGGGGAAAGGAAATAGAGTCAACATCCATGACACATCAGGGCATCTCTTCTCTAGCACCCGTTATCATATAGATCATCGACAGGCGTTTCACATAAACTAGAATCTATGGAACAACTCAGTTGCAGTAGCCTTTGATGAAGTTGTACATGCACGTAACTTGTATATGAAATGTAACATCCCGAGATTTTAGCAAATTTAATAATTAATTAATTATTTTATTATGTTGGTCTGATAATTTAGAAGGTTTGAATTCAAATATTTTGAATATTTAATTAATATAAATAGTGGGATGATAAATTTAATTTTCGAAATAGACGGAAATAGTGGAATTGGCAATATTGAGTGAATTCGATGAGTTAAAGGATATAATTCGGTTTAGAATCGATTTATTGTAACGAATATATTATTTAAATGACAGTTTATCATATTAATTATAATATAAATTATAAACGAGCTCGTAACGTCGCGATAGTTCGTAATATTGGGTTTTGAACTTCAACTGAGTGTACATGATCCGATATAAGTCAGATTTCTTCGAAACAAGAAACGTTTGAATCTATTAAACTATATTTTTTTAACGGAAGTGAAAGATCGAGATTTGGATTTATAGCTTGTTGGTTATGTCCAAATCAAAATTTGAAATAGTCGCTATGGAACGTTTATAAGCCGTAATGATATATCTAATTATAATTAAATATTCGCTTCAAATTAGGATAAGATATTTGAGACGTAGTTATAATTTAATTTATTGATTTTTTCTGTAATTTTATTTTGGAAAATAAGCAATTTTTAATTTGAAGTATTTTACACCTTATATCAACATTTTGGGGTTTCACAGAATAAACTAACTTGTCTAGTATATTATATTTTTGGGATCGTGACACGTTGCTCAACACGATGTCATTTTTATTTTTGTCCATAGCGGTTCATACATAACATGATTTTACATAACAAGGTACCCTCCAAAATTAGATTTAGATATTAAATGCGCATACACATTCCATGTACTTTCCATGCCCTTCCTAACATACACACACCTTGAATTACTTAGCTTGTAAGTTTTTACACATATTACGATGGATAAAATTGACGTTTTCTTCACATGACATAACAACTGAAGAAGATGTACCTGCGCGCAACCCTAGCATTTGAAAATAGATCCTGTAGGCTATATATTAATAGTGTACTTAATATATTGCATTGCTTAGCATAGAAGTTTATTAAACATATGTATATTATAGAAGCTTCATGTTAAAGGACACTACTGTACAATCCAATTCTTAAGGGTAAGCATTCGTGTATTATAAATACATCCTCACGCCTAAGTTACTTCTATTTCCTGAAAGTTTGCCGCAACCTTTAATGGCAACCTCCTCTTGTACATTTTCGAATCAATGGCGGCTTCAGAAATCCCATCTTAATTCCCTCTCTCTGCTCTTCTTCACATCATCTCCACTTACCATCGCTTGGTCTCCGCTACCAGAACATCAACTAGGGAACGTCAGGAACTGAAATGAGGCGAGGTTAGCAAGGCCTGCTAGGAGCATGGTTTTGGTACTTCGGTTGAGAGCAGCATCACGAGGAAGGAGAGGAGATTATGGAAAATTAGATTTTGGTATATTTTTTCTATTAAAAGAATTGCAATAATGAATAGAACAGAGCTGTTTTTATTAATGAGATGTAAAAATATGAATTATTGATACGAAATGTGCAAACTAAGGCTGTATATATAGCCATATTTACAATAGATTGATATTTGGGCTTTGGCCCATGGGTGACATCACCAAATAGTCCATGATGGTGTACAGGTTATAATAGATGAGCTGGAAATTGTGTCTTCATTCAGACGTTATCTTCAATAGCCCCCCTCGAAACTATGGCCGATTAAAAAAACTTAGTTTCGATTCTTTGACGGCTCCTCAAAAATCTTCAAATAATGGCATGAATTCAAGCAATAAGTCACTTAGACTATCAGATCTGATTAGTAAATGCTCAATTATCTTCTCCTTGAGATGATGATGGAAACCCTAATCTCGAGCTGTTGATTTTGGAATTTCGGTGGACCGCAAGTGAATCAGCTGTCTTCCTGAGTGGCTTTCCTTCTTCATCCGTGTTGTTTGCAGCAGAAAGCTTGTTCTTTTTGATGTTTTCCTCGTTCGAACTGCTGATTTTCAACTCAGATCTGAATTTGGTAAAATTTACAATTGATATGGCTTTTGTCAGAATATCTGCTCTTTGGTAAGTGCCTGGTATGTGATTTACTTGAATTTCTCCTTTCTGAACCATTTCTCTGACAAAATGTAGATCTATCTCGATGTGTTTAGTTCTAGCATGTTGAATAGGGTTTTCTGACATATAAACAACATTTTTATTGTCACACCAAATTGTTGGTCTCATGTTAGCTTTTAATCCAAGTTCAGATAAGAGTGACTGTAACCATTTAATTTCAGCAGCAGTATTAGCTATATTTCTGTACTCGGCTTCCGCACTGGACCTTGATATTGTAGGTTGTTTTTTTGAACACCATGATATGAGGCATTGCCCAAAGTAAACATAGTATCTAGTGGTGGATCTTCTATCATCTGGATCTGAAGCCCAGTCTGCGTCTGCATAAGCATTTATGTTGAGATGTTGACTTGTCTTCAGTGTTAGGCCATGATTGACAGTTCCCTTTAAATATCTTAAAATTCTCTTTACTGGTTTCCAATGAGTGTCTAAAGGGTTCTGCATAAATTGAGAAACTTTATTAACACTGAAAGTAATATCTGGTTTGGTTATAGTTGCATATTGCAATGCCCCTACAACACTTCTGTACTCAGTCATATTTGATATAGCCTCTCCTCTATGCTTAGAATAATGTTGATTTGTAACCATTGGAGTTGGCTGAGGATTAACATTAATCATTTTTGTTCTGGTTTATAACTAAGTGATATATTTTCTTTGACATAGAGTTATTTCAGTATCTGATCTCTTAACTTCTATGCCCAGAAAATAATACATTTCACCCAGATTTTTAATAGAGAATTGTTGATCTAAATGCTGGGTTATTTTATCTAGATCATGCGAGTTACTACCAGTAATAATTAGGTCATCTACATATATTAATATGTAAATGGCAGAATTATTATCAACTTTGATAAACAAAGATGTATCTGATTTGGTGGACTTAAATCCTAATTTAGACAAGGTGTTTTTAAGTCTATCAAACAAGACATGTGGAGCCTGTTTCAGGCCATAGATAGCTTTGTTTAATTTACACACATATTTAGGATTACTGTTATAACCCATTGGTTGATGCATGTAAATTTCTTCATCAAGTATGCCATTCAAAAAGGAATTATTGACATCCAGATGTTTAATATGCCATTTCTTATATAAAGCTATAGTTAGTATTAGTCTAATGGTAGTAGGTTTTACAACAGGTGAAAAGGTTTGATTAAAATCAAATCCATATTCCTGTGTAAAACCTTTTGCTACTAGCCTAGCTTTATATTTGTTTATGGTGCCATCTGGATTTGTCTTAAGTCTGTATGTCCATCTACATCCAAGATCCCAGGTTTTATTTTTGATGAGAGCATTATACTCATCATCCATTGTTGCCTTCCAGTTTTTATTTTTAATTGCCTGATCAAAAGATTCAGGTTCTATTAAACTGGATGAGGCAACAAACATTTTTGGTTTGAAGATACCACTTTTGGCCCTAGTAATCATAGGGTGACCAGTTTGAACTGGCAGTTCAGGTTGTGGTGAGTGTTCTTCAGTTTCTGTGCGAGAAGAATTTTCAGATTCTGTTTTCTGTTGATTTTAGCTTTCATATTCTGTTTGCTGAATTAGATATTGTGTTGAAACAGGTGTTGATGGAGTTTGACTGTGAGGCTCAATTGCATCATGACCTTCAAAATGTGTGGGTAATGTGCCTTGAGCAACAACGTCTTTGTCAGCATCTCTTGACTGCTAGTCTTCATTGATTCTTGGTATAGCAGGTATTGATGCTTTTGCGTTGATCACTTTGTTTGTAGTTTTTATGTCATTGCACTTGTAGGGATAAACCCTTTCATTAAAAACTACATGTCTGCTGATATAAATTCTGCCCGTCTCATCTATACATTTGTACCTCTTTTGGTTATTAGCATAACCCAAGAAAGTACACTGTTTTGACCTGAAATTTAATTTGTTAGAATTATAGGGCCTTAAGTATGGAAAACATAGGCAGCCAAAAGTTTTTAGGCTATGGTAATTTGGTTTAATATTGAATAATTTTTCAAGTGGGGTTGAACCTTTCAATATAGCAGTTGGTTGTCTGTTGATAAGATATACTGCTGTACTGAAGGCCTCTGGCCAGAATTTTAAGGGTAAACTGGCTTGAGCTAGTAATGTTAAGCCAGATTCCACAATGTGCCTATGTTTTCTTTCAACAAGGCCGTTTTGTTCAGACGTATAAGGACAGGTAGTTCTGTGAATGATACCTTTTTGCAGAAAATAATTGCATAAGCTTTTGAATTCACTTCCTCCATCTGATTGAATTATCTTTACAGAGGACTTGAATTGTTTTTCAAGCATAGTTATAAAACTTATAGTTGCATGGTAGGTTTCAGATTTATTTTTTAGAAAATAAATCCAAGTGAATCTCGTAAAAGCATCAACAAAAGAAACATAATATTTATAACCAAAATCTGAATAAATGGGGCAGATCCCCATAAATCTGTAGCAATCAATTGTAGTGGTTCAGTGTATTGAGTACATGAATCACTAAAGAGTAATTTGTGACTCTTACCCATTTGACAATACTTGCACATATAAGGTAATTTTAAAGAATCAAACTTTACTTTATTATCATTCAGAATTTTGATAACAGTTTTTGTACTTGGATGGCCATGTTTACAGTGCCAAAGATCAAAAATGTCATTATTGATTTCAACATTTTCAATTTCATTCAGATTACAATTCTGACTTTGATTAACATCATCACAAGTGCCAATTTGTCCCTTAACAGAATTAAACTTGTATAAGCCATGATTGAGATCACCCTGTAAAAGTATATTTTTAGTTAGAATGACTCTAACTAGACAAACTTTAGGATAGAATTCAAAATAAACATTGTTATCATTAGCAAACTGTGATACACTAATCAGATTTTTAGTGATCTTTGGCACTCTAAGCAAATTATGCAAGTATAGCTGTTTTTTACCAGATATACATGCAGTACCAATATGAGAAATGCTAATTTTCTTACCATTACCCATGGAGACAGAGTTATTACCTTTGTACTCCTTGCATCCCAAGTTTAGATTATCAAGATTGTGCGTGATATGATTTGTAGCGCCAGAATCGGCGTACCAGCCATCATCTTGAATGTGATCAACAGTTGCTGTTTCATTTTGATTTCCTTGAGAAATGCTAATTTTCTTACCATTACCCATGGAGATAGAGTTATTACCTTTGTACTCCTTGCATCCCAAGTTTAGATTATCAAGATTGTGTGTGATATGATTTGTTGCGCCACAATCGGGGTACCAGCCATCAACAGTTGCTGTTTCATTTTGATTTCCTCTTTGAGAATTGCTGGTATCTTGATTTGTTTGTGCTACATTTGCGCTTGAGTTACCATTGTTGTTTTGTCCTTGATTTGCAGAATAGCTACTGTTGTACCTGAAATAACATTTTGGTGTTGTATGACCTATTTTCTCACAGATCTGACATTTAGGTCTGTTATTATTGTTCCAACGACCTCTGCTTCTTCCTCTGTTAGGCCCATTTCCTCTCAGGTATGAATTTTCTGGTTTGTTGTTGCTTGTCTGAATTTTAGATTTAAAACCAGTAGCAAGATTTGCATTGAAAGATGCTTCTTGAATTCATTTACTGCTTATTCTCGCTTCATGAGATAATAAGATAGAATGGACCTCATATATTAATGGAACATTTTTTTGTGAAGTTATAACCGCTACAGCAGCTTCATATTCGTCATTTAAACCATTCATCAAGTATAAAACATGATCAGAATTTTGAACAGTATTACCAGTGGCATTAAGTAGATCACATAGTTTCTTGACTTTTGAAATGTACTCTCTCATGCTAAGATTTTCCATTCTAATGTTATGAAGTTGCCTCTTGTAATGTAAAACTTTGGCTGATGATTGATTGTTGAATTCTCTTTCGACTGTTGTCCATATATCATTTGATGAGTTACAACCAATTACAAGAGGTAGTAAATTGGGACTTATAGATGAGAGTAGCTAAGAATTTATTAGCCATCTTATCTGTGATATTGAACATATTCTTCATTTGCTACAGTTATATTATCCTTATCAGTAACAAATTTTGATGGTATGGGCATTGTACCAAGAATAAACCCCTCTACACCATATCCTTGAACTGCAATCTCTATTTGTAACTTCCATAGCAAATAGTTATCTTCCTTGAGATGAACAATAATGAGTTGACTTTTAGGACTAATGATTGTTTTAACAAATTTTTGCACAGGTGGTGGATTGGAATTCTCTGGACTAATTCCAGATGTTGATTCAGATATGCGTGAATGATCTCCCATACTTGCAATGAAATAAAAGTTGGGATAATGAAGAAAATTGAACTACTCACTGTGTGATGGATGCCAAATGTGATCTGAAAGGCCAAGAACTTGATAAATCAGGTATGAGCCGCCAAGAATGAATGACGATGAGGTAAGAATGTAGCTAATATTCTCTAAATGATTTCTTAGTAAGGCTGTAGCTGATTTTGATGTATTTCTTGACTTTCTTGAGCGTATTTCTGGTGACCACAGTTACATAGTATCACGAAATACTGTGCAGAAAACTGATGCAGCTTGATTCACACGAATCACTGGCAAGGCACAGATGATCTGTTCAGTATTTCACTCTCAGATGATGAGTTAAATACTCAGATGAGAGAATTCCCACGTGATGAAATCTAACTGATGGGAAAAATTCACACAAACTCTCAATGAGTTATTCTGCTATGCCGTTAGGCAATCAAGAAGGCTCTGATACCAAATTAGATTTTGGTATATTTTCTCTATTGAAAGAATTGCAGTAATGAATAGAACAGAGTTGTTTTTATTAATGAGATGTAAAAATATGAATTACTAATACGAAATGTACAAACTAAGGCTGTATATATCCATATTTACAATAGATTGATATTTGGGCTTTGGCCTATGAGTGACATCACCAAATAGTCCATAATGGTGTACAGGTTATAATAGATGAGCTGGAAATTGTGTCTTCATTCAGACGTTATCTTCAATATGGAAGGACTGGATGATATTCAAGAGAAAGATGACGTGAACAGAAGGGGACGCAAGTCCATATGTGTGAGGATAGCATTGTACATGAGGACAGTGGCGAGTGGTGTGAGCTGACTTTCAGTGATGTCTGTGAGAAGATGCTGGGTTCGGGAATGCATTTGAGTCTGTAGCATGGAGATGAAGTTGGCGTTGGAGTTTGCGGTCTAATGGGTGATGTGAGGCTTGCATGGACAGAATGGTTTATAGAATGAGAATAAAGAAGTGGACTAGGGAAAAACGTGAAGGGTGGGTCTGGGAAGGCTGAGTGATAATGGTGAAGGCGGTTTACGTTTAAGAAGAGAAATGGAGCGTTCAAGTTTGTTATACTGGGGATGTTAGTGGTGAGGTTTTAAAAAAAAAATGAAGGTTACGTTGATTGATGTGTTAAAAATAAACAAAGGTGCGTGGAGAATAAAATGATCAAGCTCGGTGGTTTGGTTTGTACTTGGAAGCTGAAGCTTCATGTGTTCACGTTTTGGAAATATAAGGGAGGGGAGAGGAGTACTATAGGGCGAGTGGAGCGGATAGGGTGTGATGCAGATCTGAATAACGTGGATGGGCCGATATTTAATATTGGTAAAGCCCATTTATATTATAAGCTAAGTTTTTATTTATTTAATAAATAATGTGTATCTACTTATAAACGAAATATCTTATGCATTCGGACTCAGTTTGATGAACGGTTTGTTACGTTGGAATCGTGTGTTCGGAGGCTACATATTGGAACTAGTTTGGAGGTATTTGGAGCTTGTTACAAATTTTGGCAAAATTAAACGCGTGATCAGATCTATCAACCGATAATTGTTATGCAATGATTAATGAACCAATGCGAGTAATCTCACTTACTCTGTCCAGTTTTATATTTTTTTTAAACATTATTTAATATTGATAAAAATGATTGAATGTTGTGTGTGATGGTTGTTTGGACGAATTATTTAAAATAATACGTATAAACTATATAAGTCGTTAGTTAAATATGGATTCTTTTATTATTTATTCCATATTGACGTGAAATAAATGTTGACTAACATCTATGGATGAAGGGAAAAAGGTTGGAGGGATCCAATTGGATTCCTCAAGAATTTTATTGTTGATTTTCATGTATTACATTATATGATGTGAGAAATAATTGGTGATTTATTATTGTGTATTTTTGGGATGTTTGAACAACATTGATTTGAAATAACTGGTATTAAAATACCGTAAAATATATTCGAATATATTGAAAAAGTAATTTGGGGTTCTTAAAAAGGAAAAATCTATTTTTAAAATAGAAATTGAATTTCGAGTAAGCTAAATAACTTGTTTTACTAATAAGACAAGTAATTAAATTTATAGATAATATTTTGAAAATGAAATGGAATAATTATTTTTAAATAATAAATTAGAAATATAAATTCAAGAATGGATATTAAAAAAGGAAATGGGAATTTTCAGAAGAAAACAATGAAATTTATTTCGATGTCGAAACGTGAATCTAAATGAAACATAATGAAGTGTAATTATAATTCGACGATATCGAAAGTTATTAAAATAATATATTTTAGATATGATATATTATATAATACGGAATTTGACAAGCTAGTAAATTTTTGGTTTGAAACTAATCGAATATGCGATCAAGTTATAAACCTGGAATATATAGTTAATAAGAAGTTGATTTATAAATAGAGTACATGAAGTGAAATATAAATAGAAGTTTATAAAATAACTTGATAAACAAGATTTGAACCTGTAATGTTATTTATAAATAAAATTCAAGATTTGATTGATATACAGAGTTTTGTTTTCTATATAGAAATAATATTCACGTTTTAAATTAAATGATGGTTTATAAGCAAACGTTTTGCAGATTGAAATGATTTAGTTGATATGAAGTTAATAAATGGAATTAATGAAATTAGGAACTGACTGAAGATTAGTTAAGTTGAATGGCTTTCTGGGTATTGATCTGATGTTGGTTTCGGCCTTCGGGATTAATACTTAGGGAATTGTTCTCTTACTAGTTTACGGTTAGGAACTGATGGATGTGAAAGAATAGTGATGCATGAGTAAGATATGGAAATGTTTTCCAATGTTAATAACATATATTTTTCTGAAATACAAAAAATAAGGAGTTTTGGATATAGGGAAACGTTTTCCAAAAAATCGTGAGAGGCCAAATGAGTTGGAGAGATATTTTGGTAAAGATATTTAAGGAAATTGGGAAATGAAATGATTTTTGATAAATCTATTTAAAGGGGCTTAGAGTTGATTGATGATTGATGGGTAAGATTTCCATTTGGAAATACGACCGTTGTTTGTATTTATGTTTTACTTTGATTGTTAAATAACCGGCTATCAAAGTTTCTGACCATTTCCGTTGTGAATACGGAGAGACAGAGATCAGATTTATTATCTGAAAACCACTCCGTATGGGCATTAGCAAATGCGAATCAAATGTGATGAAGATAATTGAAGACGGAGTTTGTGCAAGGGCTGTTCTGGCGGTCCTAGGTAGAAATTGCCTAAGATGGATTTACAGAGTAGTGCCTTCGGTTTGTCCAGTCACAGGACAACGTGTATGGATGAATGTCTGACAGAGTATATCCAACAGATCGCGTAAGTTGATCGCTTCAAAATGTATTTACGTTTGTGGAGGAGAAATTCATTTCTCCTAGGTTTATACTCATGGTATTTTTGGGGAAATCAATTTGTGATTTGGTAGGTATGACGACGTGACATTCAAAGTAAATATTGATGTGATCTTATAATAGTACATTATGACCTCAAGCCTCATCAACTAGGAAATGACAAAAATATGGCAGACAGCATGGCTAAGTGGGTCGCACCCAATTAGGGTATATTATCACCATTTAGAGAATATTCTTATTTGTTACTTCTTTCATTTCTGTATCTCCCGGGAACAATTATGTTGGTATACCAACCATAAGGTGACAATATATTCGGAACATTCAAGCGAAATGAATGGCCGGTCATGTGTGGCCGAGTTGCAAGATGTTTTCGTTGAACTCCAGTGTATCGCTTCTAGAGTAGACTGATCGGAAGATGGTTCCATACCTTGTCATAGTGAGAAATCCATTCTCCAATAAGAGCTTGTGGTTTTTTTGATTGTATATTATATATATGTAGAGCATGAAATGAAAGCGTTCTGCTAGATTTCTAATTTCTTGATTTAGACATTATTATAATATCAAAAAATATTGATCTTAAGAAACATTTTGGGTTATCGTAAGGTAAAAACCGCCTGTGTTTATGTGTGGATCGGTCTTATGATTATCATTTCTTTTAAGGGGATTTTAAAAGTTAAACCAAGTGAATAGAGTTTACTCACACCACTCACATGACTGACCTAGAGTTTATTTTGTTTTATTTTCCCTAAACTCTTGGGTGCCCAAATTTGTACGGACAGTCAAGTAGTTGGGATTTTTCAGATATACTGGTAGGAGCTTAGAGCAGGAGCCTTCAACATTAGTTATATATAGAGTGTATTTCCGTTGTGATGTTATGAGTTATACTGGTATGTATATAAAGTTATAGTTTTGTATTTCAAAAGTTGTTATATAATATATTTATTCGTTCCGCTGTGAGATTCGTGTTACTCTGATTTTGTTCTGTTGTGATCTTCTTCTTCTATTCTAATTTTCTTTCTATTTCTCACCCTCTAACTTCTTTCTATTAATTTTCCGGTATTTCCGATGCTTGAATAGTCGACATGGAAAATCCCAGGTCGTTACATGAAACATTTTCCACTTCTTGTCCCCCTAGAAGAATTTCATGAGTTGTTTCTAGGAGACAAGTGCTTACGACAGTTGTCTGGTATTGTGGTTATCCCTTCAGATCCTTCTCTGCATATGACTATAAGAAAGACTCATAGTTCATACAAGTAAATGCAACAGGAGCTATACCAAAATGATTGCCAACAATTATCTATCAAAGGTAGGATATAGACTACCAGATATATTGGAAATCCATTTCTAAATATATCGGTCCTTTACTAGATGTCGTAGTTTGTGTTGGTAATATCGTCTACGTTGGGTCATCTGCATTGAAGACGGGGACTCAAGCCCCCGTTGTTCTTTCCTCAGAAATCAACTATGCTTCATAGTTTTTTTCTGCCCCCTCAACAAGGAGATTGGGTTGATGATCCTGGATGGCATATGCATTGGATCGGTAAAGAACCGGTACTAATCCTGCATTTACCTGACTTACCTCCTATTTCATCTCACTACTCTATCGATATTCTATGGGAGATGAATATAGGTATGTGACATTTGGCTCTGGAACAATCAAAGTATTACGAAGAAGGATTGAATAGAATAAATTTAGTTACAAAGGATTTTGTAAGTTATCGGTTCATTATTCAATACCTATTTTACATGTGTCCTTTATCGTATAATATATTTAATCCATTTTTTATTTTATAATGTGAAGAATATGGAGGTTTTTCTGAACTTGTCTTCGGAATGAACACCAAATCAACAGGTCAATCTAAATCAAATAAAAAGTGGAAAACAGTGCAACAATTGCAAAATGAAGACGTAGACGAAGCCGAAGAAGAAGGCAAAGACGAAGCCGAAGACGAAAATGATGATAGCTCCGATGGTGACGTAGGGGGTACCGGCGGTGACGAAGGCAAAGACGAAGACAAAGACGAATAGGAAGAAGATGAGGATGAAGAGGAAGGTGATGAGGAAGATGAAGGCAATGATGAAGACGATGATAGCTCCGGTGGTGACGGAGGGGGTACCGGTCCTATGATCAGAAATAAATATGAGGTTAGGTTTAAAGTACCAACAACTCCTTCTTCTAGTCCACATATGCCTTAACACGTATGTACATTTTTACACTTCTAAACTATCATCACTAGCCATATGGTTTTGTATTTCAAATTTTGTGATTTAACTTATACCATTAATAATACTCTAGGAAGGAAAATTTAGTGATTTAACTTATAAAACTTATAAGTACCCTAGTGATTTTACATTATTGAGCTAATGAAAATGCTAGCATGGAGCTCTTATTATTGAGCTAATGGTTGTATAAATTGCTACTAAGTTAAATTGACAACGTGATTAGGCTAAGCTTTGGGAAGTAGTTGACATAGAATGATTTAGGTACATGAAATTGTTATGCATACATGAAGAATCACATGTTTAACTTGCACCTAGGAATGTATCATACTCCAGAAACATAGCTAACTTTCATGATCTCTTAAAGTTTCGTAACGTAGGAGGAGCATGGTTCAAACAAAAACAAAGAGCAAGGGGTTTGTAAGCAAGATGAAGTAGCTACTTACCGAGAAAGGGAAAGAGAAAAAGAGTAAAGATTACATTTCGGGCTTGGAGGATATGTAATGGGAATGTTTGATAAATGTTGAAGCCTTGTAGTTTAAAGCGGTTAGGCATGTAGTTGTGTGTAATGTATTATGTGTGCTTGTAGTTTAATGCAGTTGGGCATGTAGTTTATGTGACATGTATTATGTGTGTAATTGCAGACAGTTGGGCATGTAGTTTAAATACAAGAACCTATATCATATGTAATGGGAATGAAAAGTTTAAAATGAATTATTTTTGAAGTTACAGTAGTGTTTAAATGTGCTTGTTCAAGTATCTGGAATGAAAATAAAAAAAAACAGTTTTGCTCAGGTATGCATGTTCAACTATCAGGTTTTGCTCATCAGTTTATATAAAAAAATTAAAAGAAAATTGTCAAACGGCAAACAGTTTGCTGTTTAAAACCTAAATGGCAAACTATTTGCCGTTTGCCCCAAAAGGGATTTTAGAATCCCGTTTAATCAACTTTTTTTTTTAAAGTTTTCGTGACAAATGAACTAATGTTAATTAACCTAATTTGAGAATAAACTAATTTATTTTAGTTAACTAACCTAATTTGCGAAGAAGCCAAACTTAATTTAGTGAACTAACCTAATTCGTTTAAGTTAAGCTAATAAAAACGATAATTAATGGCTATTAAAAACAACTAACGATAATTAATGGCTAATAAAAATGTGTACAATTAATGTCCAGTCTTAACGGATATAAAATAAAGTCTATAAATTAATAGCTATAAAAAACTGCTATATTTAACGGCTATGTAATAACGGCTTTAAAAAATAGTTATAATCAACAACTATAAAAAAATGGCTATATTTAACGGCTAGTTAAAAAACGATTATATAAAAAGGATATATAAGGCACAACATTCTTCCTTTCATTCAGAACAAACAGATTCATTTGAATTAAATTATGGAAACCAACTAATGTCTACTACAAGTTATTACTAGGAAGAGATTGAGAATGCGAATTCGGAGGGCAATGGCTCTGACAGTGATACTGATAACGTTACAGAGCCAAGTCCAACTGATTCAGATGAAGAAGATGAGCAATACAAACAAAGAGATTTTATTCAAGTATCATCGGACAACACATCTGATGGGGAAGGATTAGAGTTAATGATATAAGCCGTTACCATTCACCAATCATGTGACAGACAACTAGCAATGGAAGATTCTTCGAGTGGTACTTATGGTGGTAGTGTGTTTGGCCGAGTAGACAAAAGGAAGATGCGTGACCATCAAGGAGGAACAGCTAGATTATTAAAAGACTATTTTAACACACCAAGTACCTATGGTCCTGAAGATTTTTGTCGTCGATTCCGAGTGAGTAAGAATATGGTTTTATGTATTTTTAACGGTGTTGTTAATCATGACAACTATTTTGTTTAAAAGCGAAATAGCGCAGAAACCTTGGGATGTTCTCCGTATTATAAAATTATAAGAGCTTTACGTGTTTTAGCGTATGGCTAATAAAAATGTTTTCATTTATTGTTTGTGTAGCATTCAACTACCGTCTATATAAAGTAACTTACTTTCACTTTTTATTTATACCATCTTAAATGTATATATATACACACACACACTCAAGCAACCATACATCTCTTTCAACAATGGAGTATCACAGTCACCTTTCACTTCCATCATCCTACGACTATGAAAATCCAATGGAACACCCACGACCTTCCAACCCACCTTCCTCTGGAACTAATATAGATAATTTCTACATTGAAATGCAAGAAAGGCACTACGAAGATTTGAGAAAGCATGAATGAGGACAAGAAGAACTTCAAAGGCAAGAGTTGGAACAAAGAAGACGTGCAGAAAGGAATAGTCGATATCATAGACGTGTTCCAGAACGCCAACACGACGTAAATATTGAACAAGAAATTGAACATGAAGTAAATTCGTCAATTAAATTATGTGAGTGTGGATATGCAACTATTGAAGATGTTATAATAAGAGGAAATCATATTGATCGACGTTATTTCAGATGCCATACCTACCCTAGTGAATGTCCCTAGTGGGAGTGGATTGATGGACCTTTTTCACAAACAGCGGCTAAATACGCAAACGAATTGCAGTATCAGCTAACAACGTTGCAAAATCAACCTGTTGGTTGGCAAACTGAAGTTAGTAGGTTGCAGGATCAACTTAATGGATTGAATTTTGGAAAACTAAACTAGGTTTGTTATTTCTCCTTGCAGTAGTATTTCCATTTATAATTTGGTACTAGTTAATGTTGTATGCTATCGTATCGGTTCTTCCTTTAGATTTGGTAGATGTTTAGTTGTGTGCTAGCGTATCGGTTTTTATAAATGCTCCTTGTTTATCATTATCCAGATCATTAATTCATTACGTAGATTCAAACAAACACTACAGAATACAAAGATAGAGGTAATACAGAACAAAGGTAACCGACTATCTTAGACTGCTTACTCAAATTAAAGTATATAGTTGTACCGTAAATCGAAAGCAACATGCCCTTTGAAATCTGAACGGTACTCGTGGAGGTATAGTGAGTCATATCTTGATCGCGTCAGCTTGAAAATGTCCTCCTCCTTCACATCGTTCATTATTTTACAATATCTCTTACAATCTCCAGTGAACAAGATGAATACATTTCTTGTGGCTAGTAGACTTTGCCTTGCTCTGCAATCTGAATGATTGTTGTATGATTCATTGAGATTCACCCATATATCTTGATTAATTTCTTCTTCCATGTGAAGTGTATCTGTCTGATTGTAAGCTTTGATCAGTACAAGGATATCCGATGGTGTCCATGTTTCATAGATCATCTTGAAATAAATAGCTAAGAAAATATATACAAGGTTATATAGGCCTAAAAAACTGAATGCACACATCATCTAACTCAAAAAATTGCTGTTGCACCAATAAAGGGAAGAACCATTTCACACTCACCGATAAAGCTGTGTCATGCATTCACAAAAACATATAAAACTATGTCATGCATTTACAAAAACCGATAAAGTTGTGTCATGCATTCCCAAAAATCGATAAAGCTGTGTCATGCACTCACAAAAACCGATAAAGTTGTGTCATGCATTCAAAAAAACCGATAAAGTCGTTTCATACAAACGAGTCGATAAAGTCGTAAAGACTTTCCCAACAACCGATAAAGTAGACAACTATTTCTCATATGTCAAAAAAGCAGTTTCATGCCTAGACTAGACAACTTTTTCTCATAAGTCGATAAAGTGGACAACTGTTTTCACGTAAATCAATGAACAAGACAGCTGTTTACAAGGATGCCTAAACTAGACAATTCTACATACATTGGAGATAACAGAAGTGGACAATTTCTGGGAAGTTGACAAGCCTAGACTAGACAATACAATTATAGCATAAGACAATTCAGTTTCCGAAATAATAATAAGCAACAAGAGTGTTTATATATATCGTGTATAATACATGGATCATTCATCACTTACAAAAATCTATCTACACTAAATACAAAAACAACTTTTAATGGCAGACTCAAGCAAAAACAATAATGCTGGCTTGTATGATGATAGTCTTACAAACTGTACAAATTTGGTATCACAATCTGAAGCTCCACAATCAAATCCAATGTTGTTTCTTACTCCACAACAAAGACAATTTCTTAACCAATTCAATTTCGCATAGCAGTTTGGTAACATGTACAACCCTTTTCCTTCAAACCCGAGCATGTTTAGTTCACAGCCAATGCTTATACCTACTAAAACAACCCAAGATACAAATCCAGTTTCAAATGAGAAAATTAGAGGGAAGGCCAAAAAGGTATACAAAAAACGAAATCCTAGGGATTCTCAAACTGGGGATTCTATGGATGCAAGCTCACAAGGTAGGAAGACATGGAGAGTGCATGACTATAAGGTATTAGCCAATGCTTATGTAACAACATCCGTCATTCCATCGGGTCAGTCCACTGGGAAGTTCTTCTTTATTCGAGTAAACGAGCTATACAACGGGGACCCCAAATGCAACACCAAATAATCATTTGATAGCACAATGACGACATGGTATAATTTGAATACTATGTGTACCAAGTACAAAGGTATAATAGCACAAAGAGGAGACAAATTGAGGAGTGGGCAAACACACAGAGACTTGACGGAAGATTACTATAAAAATTTTCATGATACATTTATCACTGAATTTATTGCTCATGAAGCTTTTCAGGTTCTTTCCTTAATGCCTCGATGGTCAACTTTGTCCGAACCGACTGAGGTTGATTAGGAAGATACTGAAGCATCAAACTTGAGAAACTTAGCTTCAAGACTATGTATGGATTCATCCCCAGCCAATTTGGCAGGATCTGCCATATCGGTAAAAGGTGATGGAAATAATAGTAGTCCACTGTCTCAAAATTCGAGAATGATGTACGGAGGAGTTGATAGTCGTCCCGAAGGACTAAAAGCCAGTAAGCGTTCATTGTTGAAAAACAAGGAAGTAAGCGATTTGATTGTCCAAGGTGGAAGGTTAACTACACTACTTATTGATTTTGCATTGGCATCCACATCAAGAAAAGATGAAAGAATGAAGCTGAACGAGTAAAAATTAAGAGTCTTAGAATTACAAGTTCAACAAGATGCAGAAATAACACAAGCTCTTCAAAAGAGAATTGAATTGAAACTTCAACAGGATGCAGAAAGAACACTAGCTCTCCATGAGAGAAATGAATTGAAAAAGGCACGTGAAAGGCGTTTACGTGAAAAGGAAGATAATGAGATTCTAGCGAGAGATATTTCTCATCTTTATGGAGAGGTTTTGGAGTTTGTTTTAGCGCAAAAACAAAGCATTATGAGAGCATGACATCGAAGGTACCAAGATCAAGAGGGAAGTTCTGGAATATAGAAAAATTCATCGGGATCCTTTACGAAGCATTTGTTTCGAACTTTAATTTCCTAGGTTGTTTTCAGTTTGCAAGATTATGTGTGTTTTCTAGTTTGTTTTAAATTTCATTTGTAGGCTTGTTTTTATTTTCGAAGTCAAATCAATGTATTTTAGTTTTTCATTTTTACTTTATGTATACCTAAATTAAGCAACTTAACTGGTTTCTAGATGCCTAAATGATCAACTAAGCAAGTTTCGAACTAAAGCCTACTAAAATACATGCCTAAATTAATAACAAAATAATCAACTATTTAACCAATCGAATTTAACATTTTTACGTGCTATTTGTAAACATATTTAATATACTTAATTTCTACACAAATAATTATCAACTCTAACATATTTAATTTCTATATAATCTAACATCGGTAATTTCCATATAATCTAACATATTTCATTTCCATAGAATTTAATTTCCATAAAATATAACCTATTTAATTTCAAAAAATCTAACGTATTTAATTCCCATATAATCTAATTCATTTCAAATGCCATAAATGCTCAACCAGATCTTCCGGTGGATTTTGATGTATCTCCCTTGATCTTATCTTCCACAACCTACTCAAAAAAAGCTCAATAGTTGCTGGAATTCTATCAGCAATAGCCGTAGCAACATTATCCAGATCAAATCCTAAATAAGATGGAAAAGAACCCCATTCTTCATCAATAATCATATTGTGCAATATAATACATGCTTGCATCACATTACTTAATACTTTGGGCTTAAACAATTTAATGGGGTGTTTAACAACAGCAAACCGGGCTTGTAGCACCCCAAAAGCACGCTCAACGTCCTTCCTTGCCGCCTCTTCTCTTTTTGCAAAATATTTTTCTTTCTCTGTTTTTGGATCTGAAATTGTTTGGACTAGGGTACCCCAAGAGGGATATATACCATCTACTAAATAATACGCCATGTCATATGATTTTCCTCTAATTGTGAAATTATATGTCGGTGCCTTTCCATGTGCGAGATTTTTAAATAAATGTGATTGGTTTAACACATTTATATCGTTCATAGAACCAGGACAACCGAAGAAAATGTGCCAAAACCAGAGATCATGTGAAGCAACTGCCTCTAGTATCATGGTTGCTTTGGGATAATGGCCGATAAATTGTCCATGCCAAGCCGTTGGACAATTTTTCCACTCCTAGTGCATACAGTAAAGACTACCCAACATTCAGGAAAACCTATTTTTTCCCCCTAAACCTTTCAGTTTATTGACGTCGCTTTGTGTGGGTGCTCACAAATATTCTATAACAGCCCGTATTTTACATATCAAAAGAACGTAAAATATTTTTATTTTATTCCCTGAAGGTTGAATCATTCTCATCTTTTAATATGTTGCTTATGGGGATGTGAGACATGTCCATAATTTTTACCAATTTTGTTTGTGACCATTTTGCCCCTGTCAGTCTTGTACAGGGAATAACATTTGACTCAAGTTTAATCAGAAGGTGAGACTTATGTCCATAATTTCCTTTCGGTAGAGTGGTTACATTAAAGATTTGGCTCGGCGGTTTGAGAGAAATCGTTATTTTAAGGTTTTTCAGTTGGCTGTTCAGGCTTTGAGAGCCACAATGGGATGAATTGGGAAGGCTCATTAGTGGGCTGGTGGAAGCTATAAATAAGGGGTGAGGGGTATGGCGAATATATTACTTCTCCCATTCTCTCATTTGGTGGCCTTGTGTTCCTTCTTCCTCTAACACCTTTCCACCATTAAAAGTCAAAATCTAAGGGGGAAAATCATAGATCTTCACCATTAGAGGCTAGATCTACATCAATTGAAGCAAGAATTCATCGGATCAAGGGGTTTGGTGCGAAGTGCTTACTGTTCGGAATCTTATTTCATTGATTTTAGCTTGTTTATGAGAGTCGGTGAGTGATTTGCATCTCTCACATGGATTCAATGAAGTATATGAATGTTCGATCATGTATTTCATCAAATTCAAGCGTTTTACCATAGATCTATACCATTATAAGTCCAATTTCGTATGAATCATCAAAGGATACAATTAGTAAGTTTAAACCGGTAATTTCTATGCTATTCCATATGATTATGCAAGTTAGATCTGTAGTTTCGATCATATGTACATTTATGGTAACTTTGGTGAATTTTACATAATTATTGATGGAATTGTCATATTGGTGTTATTATTGATTTCATAACATGCTTGTGGTTGTATTGAATGAATCAGATGAGTATATTTCGTCGATTGTGTTAACTAGACTAGTTTGGGTCGAAATTGGATTCACATTGGTGAAGTGCAGGTTTTGAGTCGTTCAAGACCTGGTCGGTCGCGCACTCATGGTCGGTTGGTCGCCTCTATGTTGGGGAACAAGCCAACCTGGTCGGTTGGAGGAAAAGAAGGGAACAAGGATCGGTCGCACGTAATAGAGTGCTCCAACAGAAATGAACAGAGTCGGTCGAGCGAGACTATGGTTGAGCAAGAGGGGGGTTGGTCCATATCTGGTCGGTCCTATCGGGTCGGTCGTGAAGCCTGGAAATGGTAAAGTGAAAGGGTTGGTCGCACGTGGCGCTGGGTCTGTCAAGCGAGGTTAGCTCGAGCAGAAGTGTACAGGTCGAGCAAGTGGTTGGTCGAGTGAGAAGTACATGTATGGTACACATGCACTATAAATAGAAATACAGGAGCTGGTCGGTCGCGCATCTCTCCTGGTCGGTCACTCCTGTTTAGGTTGGGTTGGTCAGCCAGTAGATAAGAGGGTTTTTTGACAATGCTTCTAAAACGCTGTGGTTGATGGCCTAAGTGCTGTGGTTTGTTTCTTTAGCAAATGTGTGCGAATATTATGGATTATGTTGAACCTTATATTGATGTTGTTTGGTTCGATGATGATGATGGCTTCGACAAGAATCAAGAAGAGGATGTCTGAAGTGATGTGAGGTGTTTGTTTATTGGTGAAAAGTAATGAATATGCAGACAACTCAAAGGTGTTGGGTTGTGAATAATGGTCGCCCTAATGCGACTTGAGCTTGAGAATCATCGCCGGGGGTGACGACTAGAGATGCAAAGGCCGAGAGATTATTGTTATCGTAAGTTCTAGTAGACTCAAAGAAAATGTATTTTGTGCAGTCATGAAGGGCCTCGTACCTTAGGCAATCGTGAAGGGCCTAGTTGTCGAGATTTGAGAAGACAAACATACGAGTCATAATGGCGTATGGAGTTGTGCTAGAACTAGGGTTACCATTAGCCTTTAACATGTGGCAGTCATGATAGGTCGTCATACGGTTGAGGATGGTTTCAAAGCAGGGTTGGCGGTGATAGCCAGAGCTGTCACGGATGTTTGAATGTATGGATGATTTGTTTATACCATCTCACGTGGATTATCCAATGTCGAGGGAGATGTTCCTTGAGTGCTTGACGGATATTGGTTTAGGCCTTTAGGGATAGTGCTTGAGGGGTGTTAAACTCGATTAGGATTGTCTACATGAGACCTATGTAATCTGGATGCTTTGAGTGCCACCATTGATGGTTGTTCTAATTTCCATGGATGAATTGTTGTTTACTTTGGATGTATAGGTTGTAAAGGCTATCACTGTTGGATGTGGGGAAGACGGGTGTAAGTACTTCTCTAGTATTGAGTAGCGGTTGGTAAATCTACCTATTCTCGTATACTTTCTTGATGAAGTTTATTAGTTGTTTTATAGCTCACTAAGATTATTGTCTGACTCAAGGTTTTATGTTTTTCCTCTTATTACCTTGGGTTGTTCATCCGGATGTGCATGAGCAGACTGAGTAGTAGGTGGTAGGTGATAGCTCGGTGAGACGATGATGTTGATCGACGGTGAGCTGGAGGCTTACATATCAGTTTATTACTATCTTGTATTTCTATTTCCGCTGTTATTTGGATGCTATACTCTGTGGGATGTAGTGAGGACTATTGTATAGAAATTTACATGACTTAACTTGTATGGATATCCTATTGGTTCAGATTGGGAGGTTTCAATTTCTGTGCAATTGTGTTTCACTATTAATACCTGTTGTACATGTTTTATTATATTTTATCCTTGCGCTAGGAGTTTTACGACAGGTTCCTCTTGTGTTATCATACCTTGATGACCGTCCATAGCTGTTTGGCACACGTTTCAGCGCATTATTCCTCTTGTTAGTGCAGGGTTGTGGGTGGTCATCACATTTGGTATCAGATCTCTGGTTAATGATTTTAACTAAAGTTCGAAGATGTAATTGCATATGAGAGACGTAATTGTAGATTTCAGTTGGATGCTTACAATATATATTAGCATGTGTAGCAGTAGCAGTTGTATTCCTTTAGCAGTTTTTCCTGAAAGTGACTAATTATTCTAAATTGCAGATTTAGAATGAGTAGATGAACAGCAAGACACGCTATTAGGGGAGCTAATACTGGAGGGTGAAATGGGGTGAACCAGACTACCCTACCATGTTTGAAGCCATGATTGATGTATTCATGCGAAGGGTGCCCGCTCCGGTGGCAGCAACGGTAAATGTAGGAGTTCGGTTGCCTAGTGTTGTTGATTTTGCAAAGCTATGCAAAGATTATACATCTCTAGGAGGAAAGCCATTCAAAGGAACTGAGCCAGCTGAAGAGGTTCAGAGGTGGATGGATTCTTGTGTTCGTATCTTTGGAGACTTAAGTTTGGACGATGCAAACAAGAGGGAACTTGCATCAAGGCAGCTGCTGCAAGGCAGGGCCATGGAATGGTGAAATTTAGTTACACTTAAGACTCCAAAGGAAGAGATTTCATGGGAGCAGTTTCTGGCTAAGTTCGAAGCAAAGTTTATCTCCACTACTCAGAAGTCAGCATTGTTTAAAAACTTCGTAAAGCTGAAATAGAGTGGTCATTCCATGCTTGATTATGTTTTCGATTTCGAGGCCTTGTCCACGTTCATGCATTGATACATCATATCAGAAGAACGAGAAGTTCATCATGGGTTTGAATGCCTATATTGAAAGCCATTGGTGGATCATCTTGATGATTCATTTGAGAAGCTCATGGAGAAAGTTGTTCGCCATGAAAGCTTGTTTCCTAAGGAAGAAAATATTGTTGCTGCAGCTAAGGAAGCTCAGAAACCACAGCAAGGTGGTAACAATAAGAAAAGGAAGCAGCAACATCAAAAAGGGAAGAATGGCCAAAAGAAACCCAAGAGTGAGTCAGTTTGCTTTAACTGCCAACAGAAAGGCCATTTTGCTAACGAGAGCAAAAATCCGAAAGTTGAGAGGAAGTGTCACAATTGTGGCAAGCCTGACCATCTCAAGAAGGATTGTCCAGAATCCGCTAAGGGAATGTAGGTTGTGAAGGCATATGGTTTGGAAGTCGTGTCATCTTCTTCAAGAACTTCTACTGCTGAGGGGAAGGGAAAGGGTGTCATGGTGCAAGGTACTCTTTCTATTAATGGTGTTTTAGTTCGTGTACTTTTTGATACTGGAGCATCGCATTCATTCATTTGCAATGAGCATTTTTGTCTCTTGGGTTTGGAACCCGAGATTTGTGATAGACCCTTCGTAGTGACTTGTCCAATTGGGGGTTCATCCAATTTTTGCATGATTTGTCGTGGTCTAGTGTTGTCGAGTCATGGTTGCTCTTTTATGTGTGATTGCTTTGTTCTTAAGTTCGCTGGATTTGGGATCATCTTGGGAATGGATTGGCTCAAGAGGTATGTAGCAAGAGTGAATTGTGAGAAGCTAGAGGTGATAGTCGGGGATGTGGAGGGGCGGAAAGTTTTGATATAGTGTAATCGCGAAGAGGGTGTCTTCGTGAGTTATTTATATTCGCTTGGGATTCCACAAGAAGACTTGTCATCTGTGCTGATCGCTAATGAGTATGAAAATATCTTTGACGAGGTCAAAGGGTTGCCGCCGTATCATGAGATCGAGTTTTGGATTGATTTGGTCGAGGGTGCTAGGCCTATTGTTATGCCTCTTAGGCGGATGACGCCTAAGGAATAACGAGAGTTAGAGGTACAAGTTCGTGACTTTTTGGGATAAGGATTCATTCGGAGTAGTGTTTCCGAATGGGGTGCACAGTGGTGTTTGCAACCAAGGTGGATGGCTCGTTAAGATTGTGTGTGGACTATCGTGAGCTGAACAAGGTAACTAAGAAGAACAAATATCCATTTCCAAGGATATACGACTTGTTCGATCAGCTCCACGAAGCCAAAGTGTTTTCTCATATGGATTTGGCAACGGGGTTCGACCAGTTGAGGGTAGTTAAGGAGAGTGTGCCAAAGGCTGCTTTTAGGACACCATCCGGTTTCTTCGAGTGGCTGGTGATGCCATTTAGATTGACTAATGCACCAGTGTATTTCGTAGATCTTATGAATAGAGTATTCAGAGATCAGATGAATAAGTTTGTGCTTGTGTTCGTGGATGATATTTTGGTTTACTCTCGGAATGAGGAAGAACATAAGACGCTTGAGAGTTGTGTTGGAAATCTTATGAAAGCATCAGCTGAGAGTTAAGTTTTCAAAATGTCATTTCTAGAAGAGTGAAGTGAGGTTCTTAGGTCATGTTGTTTCTGGTAACGGGATAGCAGTTGACGGTGCTAAAGTGGCAGCAATCCAGAACTGGGATAGACCTAAAAATGCGACGGATGTGAGAAGTTTCCTTGGGTTGGCAGGTTATTACTGACGGTTTATCAAGGATTACTCCAAGATAGCTGCACCATTGAAAGGATTAACGAAGAAGAACTAAGTGTTCACATGGGACGCGAAGTATGAGAAAGCTTTTGGAATCCTGATGGAGAAACTGACAAGGGCTCCTGTGTTGACCATTCCAAGTGGGAATGAAGAGATGGTGGTATACACTGATGCATGTGGTACTGGGCTTGGAGCAGTACTAACGCAGAAGTATTGGGTTGTGGCTTACACGAGTCGACAGTTGAAGCAACATGAAAAGAATTATCCAACTCATGATTTGGAGCTAGCAGCGATTGTGTTTTCTCTGAAGATGTGGAGACATTCCCTATTGGGAGTGCGATTTGAGTTATTTACGGATCACAAGTCATTGAAGTATCTTTTCTCCCAAAATGATTTGATCTTCGGAAGCAAAGATGGTTGGAGTTTTTGGCATCATATGATTTTGGTATCGCCTATACTCCTGGCTAAGGCAACGAAGTGGCAGATGCATTAAGTCGAAGACATGTAAGTCTGGAAGCGATGTTTTCAGAATGGAAAAGCCTCGAGTATTTGGAAAGGTTCAATTTCAGGTCAAGGTGCGAGTTGGAACCTGAAATGTTGGCAAGCTTATCGATAAGACCTACTCTTATCGAAAGGAATGGCAGGAGCCAAAAGCGAGAAGCAAAGCTTGTCGAGTTTATCCAAAAGATGAAACTAGATAATAAAGAGTTTGAAGTCGACCGAGGACGTTGGCTTCGAAAACAAGGGCGATTAGTTGTTCCTGATATTGATGGATTGAGAGATGAGGTTTTGAGGGAATGTCATCACTCAAAATTGACGATCCATCCCGGTGGGAATAAGATGTATCAGGACATGAAGCGAATCTACTACTGGGAGGGGATGAAGCGAGATATTGGAAAATTCATTTCCAAATGCATGAACTGTCAGTTAGTGAAAGCTGAAAAAAAAAAGCCGAGTGAATTGCTTCAACCATTGGAAGTTCCTACGTGGAAGTGAGAGCAGATATCGATGGATTTTATTGATGGACTACCTAGAACCAGGGCAGGAAACGAAGGGATTTGGGTCATCGTGGTTCGCTTGACAAAAAGTGCAAGATTCATTCCTATCAAGTCGACTAGGACGACATCGAAGCTGGCTGAGCTTTATGTGAAATGGATAGTTCAATTCCATGTATTCCGAAAAGCATAGTGAGTGACTGAGACCCATTATTTACAAGTGGATTTTGGAAGAGGTTGCAGGAAGCTTTGAGAACCGAGTTGTGTTTAAGTACAACTTACCATCCCCAAACTGATGGTCAAACCGAGAGGGATAATCGAGTTTTGGAAGATCTCCTGAGGGCTTGTGTGTTAGACTTCGGAGGATCATGGGAAAACCATCTACATTTGGTTGAGTTTGCATATAACAATAGCTACCAGTCTAGCATTGGAATGGCACCATATGAGGCGTTGTATGGGAGGCCGTGTAATTCTCCAGTATGTTGGTTAAAAACTGGAGATAAGTTGATACTTGGGCCAGAGATGATTAGAGAAACCTGAGATTGTATCGAGATCGTTCGACAAAGAATGAAGGCAGCCCATGATCGTCAAAAAAGCTATGCTGATGAGCGTCGAAAGGATTTGGAATTCGATGTGTGTGACATGGTTTTCATGAATATTTCACCGTTGAAGCATGTGGTTCAATTCAGAAATAAGGGAAAGTTAGCTCCTAGGTTCATTGGACCATTTCCGATATTCGAGCGAATAGGGAAGCTCGCATATAGATTAGAGTTACCCGAGAAGATGTCGTGAAACACCCCACCTCCGTTAAGGTCACTCACAAAGGGAATGCCTTAATTTTGGTGGAGGTTTATATGTAAAAGCCACAGATAAACTCAAGACAGATATAAATACACATATTTTAAACAGCGGAAACCAAACAGACTTCTACTTCATCAATACGTGTTCAAAACATAACCTTCCATAATTGTCTCAAAAATACTTCCAACATTACAACCTCATTACTGTCTTGATTATTAAAGAAGCATAAAACATAAATAAAGTGACAAAAATCCCCATAGTGATATCCAAAGCCATAGTCCGAGCAAAAGAGATCCAAATCATACATCTACGGTCTTGGAGCTTGTAAAGAGTCTGACTAAGCTGAGCTGTTTCCTCCCTGTGGACCTGGGGGGGGGGGACGAAAGAAAAGAAGACGAAACGAAAATAGAGTCAGACATAAAGCCTGAGTAAATCTAGTAACTCTTCAGTATATGAATAAGAAAAGGGCATGATAGATATATACTGAAAATAGGAAAGTGTCACAAGCTAAGGAAGTGTCGAATGTACTATCGCACCCATACTATATCTCTGCACCTACTTGAGTTTATTCCAACTGGCACCCCATGCTGAGGGTGAAGTGATGCCCATTTTCTAAAGATCGGCTCCTACTCGCGTTAACAAGTGTCATACGGCCCCCAAGAATTGTAGATACCTATGCTGGTCCCACCATGGGGTGTATCAAGACCCATGGTGGCGGCCCTGACACAAATTCTAGAAGGCATAGGTTATACTACTGGTGTACCCAGTGTCCTGGTTGTCTGCTCCGGAGTGTGTGCACGCCCGCACCCCGTTAGACCTACACTGTGCACCCACCGTCGTCGTTTTGACCGCTTACAATCAGCCCAGTAATCGTGCCCCACCCTGCCTAGTTTCAGGGTACCGTTGATACCAAACTTGGGTTACTGCTGAAACGGGTCCCTCGTTACCAGGATTTTCTAGTCAAACATGTTAAGTGGTTAAGTGTCTGTATTTACCTAACCCCACCCATCAATTCTTGTTGACATGTTGAATTTGGTTAAGTGTTATAGTTGACTTAACCCTACCATCTGTCCTTAGCCTCTTAGGAGCACCTGACCACTCACATTAGAGAGGTATTGCTACGGTTACTGGATATGCCGGTCGGTTCCGGGCAGGTTTACACCGTAGCTCAGTCTAACCTCGGGTCCTTATTGGGCTCAATGCTTAACCACCCACATTGGATATGTATTGTTGTGACTACTGGACAGCCGGGCGGTTCCGGGCAGGTTTACATTACAACTCAATCCAACATCGGGTTAAGCATATCGTGTTTTCTAAGTTTACAATAATTTATTACTTCTCAATTATATATGTAAATGTCTTGTCTTTTATTCTTGGGTATAACAATTCACACCGCTTTAAATGTCATTGTCGTTGGCATGTGCCAAACATGCCAACATATATTTTCAATGTTTTACACCCAACATTATTACCCCCGTTTGTTCGCAACATTATAACATGAGTTGGGCTTGTCACACTTCAGCCCAACTTTATAAACGTGAGAAAAAGGGGAAATCAAGAACATGTAATACATAAAGGTGTGTGGCGCATGAACTTGCAATTTAGCGATTCAACTAACATATAATATGGGTCATGTGAACTTGCATTCAAATCAAAGTATAACTAAGTAGGTGACATATCAAATGGTATAGTTTAGGCTAATAAAAACTTGTGTTTAAACATGTTTAACTTGGCATAATGTCAACCACAAAACTAGCATGTTGTATATTCACCAAAATGTCCAATTAACACATCTAATCACATAGCTAATTTCAACATGAACTTACATAGTTTATGAAACCCAAACGATACTTAACATAGATCCAATTATACTTGCAAATAAACATAAGAATGATTACATACGTTTTGGGTCATGTAGGCATTAAAGGTCTATAATATGTTTACATAAATTCTAACTTAGACTAAGGGATTGTATATAATCCATGCCATCGACATAAACATAAAGGGATCAAATTCTAGTTTTTGCCACAAACTTGCAAGTGTCATTGTTTTCATATACAATTGTTCAATAGGCTTGCATCAATCAATTTATGCCACAAACATCAATACACAAGTCATGATAGAACCATTACAATACACAGAATTTATACAATAACACAACTCTATTTTCATTTACATCAAATAACATCACAGTTTTTATTCATATTCTGAAAGGTCACTATACTTACAACGAATGCAGAATCTTGAATTCTGGATTCTGAATTCTGAAATTGAGATGCGCTCCTTTGGGTAGACTAACATTGCGTTGATTAATTTGATTAAACTTCAATCTTCTTATTAATTTGATTCATCTCTAGGCTTTTCTCACTTGACGGCTATGTTCAATTCCTCCCTGGCAGCATGACAACTCCTTTCTTATTTTTTTTGTGTGAATTTTCAGTTGAAACTTAGGGTGTATTTATAGATTTTTAAATTGTTTTGAGCCGTCAGATGAAGACAGGGGGAATCTAGGCCATCCAAAGTTCAAAGAGCTAATCAAGAGGTGACACGTCAGCCCTAGTGACACACAGAGCCACAGAAATTCGAGCCAGAGCCAGACCTAGCCAGCCAGGTCGACCAGGCAGGTCGACACCCAGGTCGGCACTATGGTCGACCTGGTGTGGCCAGGTCGACACTATGGTCGACCTGGGGAGGCCAGGTCGACACCATGGTCATCCCTATGGTCGACCTGGTTTCTGGGCGGGAATTTTCCCGCCCAACCCAGTTTGAACCTGAAATTCGAATTTTGAATTTTAAACTGAGCTGTTTGAATTTAAATTTTATTCTGAAACTTCCGAAGGCCATAACTCCATCATACGGAGTCCGATTCGCGCAAACTCGGACTTTATCTCAAGCAGAATTCCGAGACAAACACAATGGCGTAACCCGTTTCCCTTAATTCTTTCATTTATAATTAATTACACTTTATTTGTGAAGCTTAACGTTATAGAATTCACAGGGTATTACATTCTCCCCCTTAAAAGGATTTCGTCCCCGAAATCTTCTAGTTAGGAAGAATGTATATCCTACCATCCAACAGTCCATCTACTCAACCAACAAACACAGGCATCCACTGTCCTTAAAAGACTTCTAATGCTTCGTGATCATATGCATAGTGTGTGTATATGTCCTTATCTAATGCAGAAATCAGACGGTCTACTGATTCAGTTGACCTCCTTAATGCGAATCATGTAAGTGTCATGAATCCATTATGTATGCAAAATTTTCCTACTCATAATTCTGCATGAGTGCACAACTTATTCATACAAATATGACAGCATATCAAGTTTCAACCATATACAAATGAGAATACATATATATATATTCATATGCAATATGAAGTGACTGAGCCGATCTATAACCTAGGGTGTGTGTGTATATGCATCCACGAGCAACCACTAGTAACCACTAGCAACCATTTGCAGCCACCACCATAACATGTTTTCAAATACATGTTTGCATCCATTTGTTTTCTACCTAAGGAGTTAGGAAAAGGACCGAGGAGATATACCTAAAAAGAGAGATAAAGCATAACTTAAGGAAAAAGAGAGATCAAAGATATACCCTCAAAAAGAAGAGGGTAGGTAGCGCGTATTCTGTCCTCAGTTTCCCAAGTCGCGTCTTCCTCGGTGTCGCTCCACTGAACTTTAACGAGTTTGACTTCGCGGTTGCGTAGCTTTTTTACTTCAGTTCCTAAGATGCAAGTTGGAACTCTCCTCACAGTTGCTTCACGTTCCACTTCGGATTCTTCTAGAATGCTAGGTTCCACCACTTCCGCAGACTCATGCAAACACTTACGGAGGTGAGAAACATGAAAGACGTTGTGAACTCCGACCAGTCCCTCGGGTAGCTCTAATTTATAGGCCATCTTCCCAACCTTCTCGATGATAGGAAACGGTCCTACAAATCTTGGTGCTAGCTTTCCTGCGGATCCAAAACGAATGACGTTCCTTAAAGGTGATACCTTAAGGAAAACCCTGTCCCCAACCTCAAACTCAAGGTCGGTCCTTCTTTTGTCGGCGTAGGATTTTTGTCTGTCTTGGGCCGCCTTCATCCTTCTCCGTATCAAGTCCACTTTCTCTGAAGTCTCTCGAATCATATCTGGCCCAAGTATAAGCTTATCTGTAGACTCCCACCAACAAGTTGGTGATTTGCACGGTCTTCCATACAAGGCTTCGAAGGGTGCCATACCGATGGTAGCTTGGTAGATGTTGTTGTAGTCAAATTCCACTAAAGGAAGGTGATCCTCCCACGTCCCTCCAAAGTCAAGAACGCAAAATCTCAAAAGATCCTCTAAAACTCTATTCACCCTTTCCGTCTGGCCATCAGTTTGGGGGTGATAGGCCGTGCTCAAACATAACTGTGTGCCTACAGCTTCTTGCAGACTCCACCAAAACTCACTTGTGAAAATAGGGTCTCGGTCACTAACAATGCTGGAGGGTATCCCATGGAGTCGAACTATTTCCTTGAGATAAAGAGATGCTAGAGATGAGGCAGTCCTTCTACTCTTGATAGGTATGAAATGGGCGCTTTTAGTAAGCCTATCCACTATTACCCAATTGCTAGTGTTGCCTCTTCTCGACCTAGGCAGTCCATCAATGAAGTCCATTGAAATGCTATCCCACTTCCACTGTGGGACCTCTAAAGGATGAAGTAGTCCTCCAGGTTTCTTCTGTTCCGCCTTGACCCGTTGGCAGGTCATGCACTTAGAAACGAAATCTGCCACGTCTTGCTTCATGCCGCTCCAAAAGAAAGTCCTTTTTATATCCTTGTACATCTTATCACCGCCAGGGTGTATAGTCATCTTGGAATGATGCGCTTCCTCGAGAACCTTCTTTGTCAACTCCCTTGCTTGTGGGACGCATAATCTTCCATCTCGCCTTAGACAACCCTTATCATCAATGGCGTATTTACTGAGGTGACTAGAAGTCTCACCCCTAATAAGTTTATCAATCACATCCACAAGCTGAGGGTCTTCACGTTGTGCAGCTCCTATTGAGTCTAAGAGAGTAGGGCGTACTCCGAGAGATGCTAACAAACCCGGTACAAAATCCGAGGAGGTCCTAAAGTTAAAACTGGCTATATACTCCAAGCTTTGCCTCTCTACGAAGAGTGGGCTTAAGGTCAGTTTCTTTCGGCTCAACGCGTCTGCTACTACATTGCCTTTTCCGGGAGTATAGGAAATTTCAAAGTCATACGAGGCAAGAAACTCCATCCATCTTTGCTGCCTCAAGTTAAGATCCTTCTGGGAGAAGAGATATTTCAACGATTTATGTAACAACCCGCAAAATCAGGACCAATTTAAAATTTTTATTTTAGAAAATTTTTATGAATTTTGACAATATAAAATAATTTATTTAAATAATAATGATCACAAATTTGATTCAAATCGAAGTTAGAATGAATGATTTAATTTTTATTATAAAAAGAGTTAGAAATAGCGCGTAGTTTGAAAAGTCAAACTTGAACTTTGACTGACCGTACAGGATGCAAAATTTAACGAATTTTAGTGAAACCAAAAATATTAGAATCTATTTAAAAATATCTTTCCAACGAATCCGAAAAATCGAAATTTCATAACGGGAATCAAAAGTTATGGCCAATTCAATATTTAGGAAGGTCGCTATGAAATTTATAAGGGCCAAATTGCTAAATTTTGCAGAATAAGGAATTAGGACCCGAAACCATCTCCATTGGTTTTAGAATGTTGTTTACATATAAAAATGACTATAAGAACTTATATTTTTGAGTTTCGGAAAAATTCCACTATTTTTGGTATTTTTAAATATTAAATATATTAGCCTTAAAAATAGTCATTTTTCAAACGACCTCGGTTTTCGACGAAACCACTTTTGTTGGAACCGGAATGTCAAATTATTGCTAGGTTTCAATTTTCAGAATTTTTCGAATTAATATGTGAGCGTGGCGAAATAAAATGTGTTTTGACTATTTCAGTTAAATTTGAACACCTTAAAAATAGCCATTTTTCAAAAAGTCTCAGAATTCGACGAAAATAATTTTGTTGGATTCGTATCATCATAAGAAAGCTAAAAATATTTTTTTTAGAATTTTCTGAGGTCGTATGTGGCCCCGACGCATTTAAATGTACGGTAGGAATTAAATAATTAATTTAATATTGTAATTTCAATTAAAACCGAAAATAAAACGTGTAGACATCAGAATTGGACATTGGAACATAGCCCATCGCGTTCAGAAGGCCTTAAAACGTTAAGATCGACAGTAAGCAGGCCCAAATCCGAGAAAGTTCAAAAATCCACTTTATTTCACGAAATTCGGAATTTAATATTAAAATAATATAAAAATCCGAAAACCCTAACCCTAACACTGTTCATGGCGGCCGCCGCCCAGAAAATGGAAGGCCAGAATTGCTCCAACTTCAAACGCTAATATCTCCCAATCCGTTCGTCGAAAATTTATGTATGACCTACCAAATCGAAGAGAATTCGGAGACCTTTCAATCTATACGGTTAAGATCGGATTTTGGTGCTCGGATTTTGCGAATTTTGGCCGAGAAGGGGCTGCGGTTTTCAGTGATTTGCGGGTCCTAGGGGAGGCCGAGTTCGACATGGTTGGAGGTGTAGGCGGCTCTCGGCATGGCGGTCGCGGTGGTGGTGTCTGATCGGCGAACGGGGCTCTGATGATCGGTGCGTGCAGAAAGGGATGAACGGCGGCTTTGGGTTTCGGCATGTACAGAACGACGTGAAGAAGAAGGGTGCGCTTCATTTTTTAATATTATTTTATTATTTAATTATTTAAATTATCCGATCTTCAAAAATTCATAACTCTTTCATACGAGGTCCGTTTGACGAACCGTAAATTGCGTTGGAATCACAAAATTAAGAGCTTCGCGATGGCGCAGACCGCAGTTGAAAAGGAGACAGTAAAATTTCAGCCAAAAATCTATGTGAGAATCCTAATTTTATTTATTTAATCAATTATTAATTATTTTCTCGCGCTAAAAATAATTGTATTATCATATTGATTCAGTTCTGAAATGTTCTGTGTTGTTTGAATTGTTGATTGTTGCTTGTTGTATGTTTTGTTGTTCATGATACGCTAAATTCGCATTGGAACTTTATATATTGTTGAATTCATTTGCAGTTAGAAAGTTAGATCATAAACATATTTTATTCAGAATAAAATCATATTTATGCAAATCAAGTTATTATAATTTCTTGTTATAAAAAAAATTATTTACTCTGTAATGAACAATAGAATGGGAACGACAAATAAAAACTTATATTTTTATTTGTTTGCATAACAAAAGAAATTGATCGCCAAATAAAAAGTTTATTTTTATTTGTTGATATTACAATGCAAATTGGACAATGAATAAAATCTCATTTTTATTTGTTTATATTACAACAGAGATTGTTCAACAAATAAAAACCTTATTTTTATTTGTTTGTATAACAGCAGAATTTGAACGACAAATACAATATTATTTTTAATTTGTTTATTTACAAGAGAAATTGAACAATGAAAAATATTATTTTTTTTATGTGGATTTGTTTATATTAAAGAGGAATGATTAAAAAGAATAAATTTTTATTGTAAATTTGTTACATTAAGAATAGTGGATTAAAAAGTATATAATTCTAATATGAATTTGTTTCATATATATATATATATATATATATAATTTGAAAACATTTCATATTGTTATTAATATTTGATAATGACCTATCGCTATTTTTATTTATATAAATAGCTTAAATAATTTAACGACACTTCGGGTCGATGGGCGACCCTGGCGCTGTTTTTAACCAAATTCTGATTTAAATATATCTTGAAATCTAACCGTTGGATTTTGGCGAAATTTATGTCATTGGAAAGATCTTCCCAAAGCGGTCCTAACGGTTCCAGTTTTGGGAAAATCCGACAGTCGGATCTCTCGGTATAACCGTTTAAAGTAACGATCATAGATACGCGAACTACCGCGCGCGTTTTGTTTAATTTATAATTTATTGTCACTACCTCCCCGTGTCAGGATTGGGTAATTTGCGCGCCTGCTGCCTTTAAATCAACAAATAAAATGTTAATTAAAAATGCAATTCCCCCACGTATTCAAATGATAAAATAAGAGAATATTTTTATTTGTTTCAATGACAAACAAAGAGTGATTTATTAATATGCCATTTGTTAAGTCTTTACAATTTATGGTTAGTGTATAATTCGAACTTCTCACCTAGGAGATAATGGCGCCAAGACTTAATCGCAAAGACGATGGCGGCTAACTCAAGATCGTGGGTTGGGTAGTTATTTTCATGAACTTTCAATTGTCTTCCGCCATAAGCTACTACCCTTCCTTCTTGCATTAGAACAGCGCCTAGTCCCGTTCCACATGCATCCGTGTATACTGTGAACATTTTGATTCCATCTGGCAAAGTCAGAACTGGGGCTATTGTGAGAGCCCTCTTTAATCGTTGGAAAGCAAACTCGCAATCCAAATCCCAAGTGAACGGCAGATTTTTCTTTGTTAGCCTTGTGAGTGGGGCTGAGATTTTCGCGAAATCCGTAATAAACTTTCGGTAAAAACCGGCTAGCCCAAGAAAGCTTCGAACTTCGGTTGCATTTCTTGGTGTCTTCTAATCTTGCACTGCCACCACTTTCGCGGGGTCCACAACCAACCCATCTTTGGACACTATATGCCCCAGAAATCTTACTTCTTTTCTCCAGAAGTGACACTTGGAGAATTTGGCTTTTAGTTGATGAGCTCGAAGAGTTTCCATGATTTCTTTCAGATGCTGAGCATGCTCTTTCTCATTCTTTGAGAAGATTAAGATATCATCTATGAAGACAACCACAAATTTGTTGAGGAATTCTCTGAACACCCTGCTCATTAGGTCTACCAAATAAGCGGGTGCGTTTGTCAAGCCGAAAGGCATGAAAAGCCACTCGAAGAAACCGTCTGGGGTTCTGAACGCCGTTTTATCAATGCTATATTCAACTACTCTTAGCTGACGGAACCCAGTTGCCAGATCAATTTGGGAGAAGACCGTCGCACCTACAAGCTGATCAAACAAATCGTCGATTCGGGGAAGAGGGTGCGTATTTTTCTTGGTCAATTTGTTTAACTCCCTATAGTCGACGCAAAGGCGAAGCGAACCGTCCGCTTTGGTTGCAAACACCACTGGAGCACCCCATTCTGAAATGCTCCGTCTAATGAACCCCTTTTCGAGAAGTTCTTTAATCTGCTTACTGAGCTCCTTTCTCTCCCTTGGAGCCATGTGTCTGACAGATAAAGCTACAGGCTTTGCGTTATCCACAAGATATATGCGGAAGTCTATTTCCTGCCTCGGAGGTAAGCCTTTCACCTCCTCAAAGACATCCAGATATTCTTGGACTACTCTTAGTGATTGCAAATTCTCATCAGAAGCATCAAGCGACTCTAGATAACTAAGCATAACAGCATTAAGGGATTACAAGAAATTTCTAGAGTGTTACCAAGCCGAGTTAAGAGTCTAGCTACTCTTTTCTCAAAATCAAGAATGGCACTATTACTGGATAACCAGTCCATGCCTAAGATCAAACCATATCCCGAGAAGCCTAAGACAAAGGCATTACAGCTAAACTCAACGCTGAGAATAGAGATTTTCAAACCCAAACAAACCATTGACAAGTAAGCAGAGCCCCCAATTGGATTTGAAACTACTAAGGGATCTTCTACCATACTAGTGTCTAGATGCAGAGATTTTACTAAGGAAGATAAAATAAAAGTGTGTGATGCGCCAGAGTCAAAAAGTGTACGAACTGGATGATCATAAAGATAGACTACACTTTCTACAGAAATATTACTACCTCGTTCCTGCTGAGGTGCCACTAGCGCATGAACCTGACCCCCTGAAGTGGATCCGGGTTTCTGTCCCTGCCCTTTCTTCTTTGGGAAGTCCTTAGCTTGGTGCCCAGTTTCTCCACAATGGAAGCAACCACCCATCTTCGCCTTCCTTTTTCGGCAGTTTTTGATATATGTCCCACAATGCAACAGAAATTGCACATTCTCTTCTCACGGGGTTTATTGTTCTTCCCTCCTTTCTTGAAGTCTGTTTTCTTTTCTTGTAGACCCTCTTTCTTCTCTTCCACCTTAGTTTCTTTCTTGCCGTGGTCTTCCTCGTGTAGCAACGCCATGTCTACCAAGCTTTCATAAGTCGCTCCCGTGGATACATGGGTCATAGCAAGGCTGTGTAGAGGCTCATTCAAACCTTTGATGAAGCGAAGCGCCTTCTTGTGTTGGGTGTTTACTAAGTCTAGCCCAAATCTGGCCAGCTGATTAAACTGACTAACATATTCCCTGATCGTCATGCTTCCCTGTTTCAGAGTTAGAAACTTCTCCATTTACAGGCTTCTTTCAGCTTGGGAGAGAAATTTCATCTCAAACCTTGTCCTAAAGTCTTCCTATGTTTCCACCGCCCTCTGAGCATTGGTAATTTCCCACCAATAGGAAGCTTCATCCTTAAGTAACCATACCGCTAGTTGTATCTTTTGCCTGTCATCAACTCCAAAGATGACAAACAGATCCTCAGTCTCCTTTAGCCAGTTTCTTGCTCCTACAAAGGACTCTGTTCCATAAAACTCTTTTCCACCCATAGCCTTAAAGTCTCTACATGTTTTTGCGAAGGCATTTCCACGAGGAGGTGGAGAAGGAGGAACCGCGACCACTGGAGGAGGGATGTCTACTGGGCCCGCACCATTGGCCCTTGCTTCTAAGTACCTCCTAAACCGGCCGGGAATCGACACTCCTTCCGGGAGGTTAAGGTCTCCAGACATGCTGAAACAGAAAGGAAAAATTCAAAATGAAGGATAGAGAGAGATAGATAGGGCACACGGCTTTGGGGGATTTTGTCTTTTTATAAACATAACACTTTTTTTTTCTTGAAAAATGCTTCTTTATACTTTCTTTTTGAAAACAATTTCAAAAACTTTTATCTTATCTGGTAAACCTAGGCTCTGATACCAAGTGAAACACTCCACCTCCGTTAAGGTCACTCACAAAGGGAATGCCTTAATTTTGGTGGAGGTTTGTAAGTAAAAGCCACAGATAAACTCAAGACAGATATAAATACACATATTTTAAACAGCGGAAACCAAACAGACTTTTATTTCATCAATACGTGTTCAAAACATAACATTCCATAATTGTCTCAAAAATACTTCCAACATTACAACCTCATTACTGTCTTGATTATTAAAGAAGCATAAAACATAAATAAAGTGACAAAAATCCCCATAGTGATATCCAAAGCCATAGTCCGAGCAAAAGAGATCCAAATCATACATCTACGGTCTTGGAGCTTGTAAAGAGTCTGACTGAGCTGAGCTGTTTCCTCCCTGTGGACCTGGGGGGGGGGGACGAAAGAAAAGAAGACGAAAAGAAAATAGAGTCAGACATAAAGCCTGAGTAAATCTAGTAACTCTTCAGTATATGAATAAGAAAAGGGCATGATAGATATATACTGAAAATAGGAAAGTGTCACAAGCTAAGGAAGTGTCGAATGTACTATCGCACCCATACTATATCTCTGCACCTACTTAAGTTTATTCCAACTGGCACCCCATGCTGAGGGTGAAGTGATCCCCATTTTCTAAAGATCGGCTCCTACTCGCGTTAACATGTATCATACGGCCCCCAAGAATTGTAGATACCTATGATGGTCCCACCATGGGGTGTATCAAGACCCATGGTGGCGGCCCTGACACAAATTCTAGAAGGCATAGGTTATACTACTGGTGTACCCAGTGTCCTGGTTGTCTGCTCCGGAGTGTGTGCACGCCCGCACCCCGTTAGACCTACACTGTGCACCCACCGTCGTCGTTTTGACCGCTTACAATCAGCCCAGTAATCGTGCCCCACCCTGCCTAGTTTCAGGGTACCGTTGATACCTAACTTGGGTTACTGCTGAAACGGGTCCCTCGTTACCAGGATTTTCTAGTCAAACATGTTAAGTGGTTAAGTGTCTGTATTTACCTAACCCCACCCATAAATTCTTGTTAACATGTTGAATTTGGTTAAGTGTTATAGTTGACTTAACCCTACCATCTGTCCTTAGCCTCTTAGGAGCACCTGACCACTCACATTAGACAGGTATTGCTACGGTTACTGGATATGCCGGTCGGTTCCGGGCAGGTTTACACCGTAGCTTAGTCTAACCTCGGGTCCTTATTGGGCTCAATGCTTAACCACCCACATTGGATAGGTATTGTTGTGACTACTGGACAGCCGGGCAGTTCCGGGCAGGTTTACATCACAACTCAATCCAACCTCGGGTTAAGCATACCGTGTTTTCTAAGTTTACAATATTTTATTACTTCTCAATTATATATGTAAATGTCATGTCTTTTATTCTTGGGTATAACAATTCACACCGCTTTAAATGTCATTGTCGTTGGCATGTGCCAAACATGCCAACATAAATTTTCAATGTTTTACACCCAACGTTATTACCCCCGTTTGTTCGCAACATTATAACATGAGTTGGGCTTGTCACACTTCAGTCCAACTTTATAAACGTGAGAAAAAGGGGAAATCAAGAACATGTAATACATAAAGGTGTGTGGCGCATGAACTTGCAATTTAGCGATTCAACTAACATATAATATGGGTCATGTGAACTTGCATTCAAATCAAAGTATAACTAAGTAGGTGACATATGAAATGGCATAGTTTAGGCTAATACAAACTTGTGTTTAAACATGTTTAACTTGGCATAATGTCAACCACAAAACTAGCATGTTGTATATTCACCAAAATGTCCAATTATCACATCTAATCACATAGCCAATTTCAACATGAACTTGCATAGTTTATGAAACCCAAACGATACTTAACATAGATCCAATTATACTTGCAAATAAACATAAGAATGATTACATAGGTTTTGGGTCATGTAGGCGTAAAAGGTCTATAACATGTTTACATAAATTCTAACATAGACTAAGGGATTGTATATAATCCATGCCATCGACATAAACATAAAGGGATCAAATTCTAGTTTTTGCCACAAACTTGCAAGTGACACTGTTTTCATATACAATTGTTCAATAGGCTTGCATCAATCAATTTATGCCACAAACATCAATACACAAGTCATGATAGAACCATTACAATACACAGAATTTATACAATAACACAATTCTATTTTCATTTACATCGAATCACATCACAGTTTTTATTCCTATTCTGAAAGGTCACTTTACTTACAATGAATGCAGAATCTTGAATTCTGGATTCTGAATTCTAAAACTGAGATGCACTCCTTTGGGTAGACTAACGTTGCGTTGATTAATTTGATTAAACTGTAATCTTCTTCTTAATTTGATTCGTCTCTAGGCTTTTCTCTCTTGACAGCTATGTTCAATTCCTCCCTGGCAGCAAGACGACTCCTTTCTTATTTTTTTGTGTGAATTTTCAGTTAAGACTTAGGGTGTATTTATAGATTTTTAAATTGTTTTGAGCCGTCAGATGAAGACAGGAGGAATCTGGGCCATCCAAAGTTCAAAGAGCCAATCAAGAGGTGACACGTCAGCCCTAGTGACACACAGAGCCACAGAAATTCGAGCCAGAGCCAGACCTAGCCAGCCAGGTCGACCAGGCAGGTCGACACTATGGTCGACCTGGTGTGGCCAGTTCGACAATATGGTCGACCTGGGGACGCCAGGTCGACAACATGGTCGACCCTATGGTCGACCTGGTCTCTGGGCGGGAATTTTCCCGCCCAGCCCAGTTTGAACCTGAAATTCGAATTTCGAATTTTAAACTGAGCTGTTTGAATTTAAATTTTATTCTAAAACTTCCGAAGGCCATAACTCCTTCATACGGAGTCCGATTCGCGCAAACTCGGACTCTATCTCAAACAGAATTCCGAGACGAACGCAATGGCGTAACCCTTTTCCCTTAATTCTTTCATTTAGAATTAATTACACTTTTATTTGTGAAGCTTAACGTTATAGAATTCACGGGGTGTTACATGTCGAGTGTGCATAAATTGTTCCATGTGTCGTTGCTACGAAAATTTGTGCATGATTTGAATGTTGTGGCATCTCCAGAGCAGCATGAATATCTAGAAGTCGAGACCGCAGTTACGAGACCTCGTAAACCGCTTCATGTTATTGGGAATGACACGAAACATCTTAGAAGGAAGACTGTTAAGCAGATCAAGGTACAATGGTGTGAAAATAGCGACGATTGTACGTGCGAGACGGAAGAGAGCATGAAGGCGACTCATCCAGAACTCTTCGTCGGTAGGACCCTCTAATCTCGTATCATCGTTTTATCATTGTATCTTGTTGTTGTCGATAGAATTCCGCGTGCTAGGATAAGACTAAGGATGCATGGCTTGATGGTTACTAGTTTGGATGATAGAATTGGCTTCTAATGGATGATAGGCATGCGGAATTTTTGTGGTTGCTTGTGTTTGCTTGGAATTTTGAGGGCAAAATTCTTAAGGGGTGAGAATGTAACAGCCCGTATTTTACGTATCGAAAGATCGTAAAATATTTTTATTTTATTCTTTGAGGGTTGGATCATTCTCATCTTTTAATATGTTGCTTATGGGGACGTGAGACATATCCATAATTTTAACAAATTTTGTTTGTGACCATTTTGCCCATGTCAGTATTGTACATGGCATAACTTTTGACTTAGGTCGAATCAAAAGGTGAGACCTATGCCATTGGAAAGGAAATGATGATTGCCTTTCCATAGAGTGGTTACAATAAAGATTTGGCTCAAAGCTTTAGGAGAAATCGCTGTTTTAAGGGTTTTCAGTTGGTTGTTCAGGTTTTGAGAGCCACAATGGGCTGAACTGGGAAGGCCCACTAGCGGGCTGGTAGAAGCTATAAATAAGGGGTGAGGGGTACGAAGAATAGATTACTTCTCCCATTCTCTCATTTGGTGGCCTTGTGTTCCTCCTTCCTCTAACACATTTCCACAACAAAAATCAAAATCTTAGGGGGGAAATCATAGATCTACACTATTAGAGGCTAGATCTACATCAATTGAAGCAATAATTCATCGGATCAAGTGGTTTATTGCAAAGTGCTTGTTGTCTAGAATCTTATTACATTGATTTTATAATGTTTGTGAGAAGCGGTGAATGATTTGCCTCTCTCACACGGATTTAATGAAGTATATGAATGTTTGATCATGTTTTTCATCAAATTCAAGCGTTTTACCACGGATATATACCATTATAAGTCCAATTTCATATAAATAACCATAGGATCTAATTTAGTAAGTTTAAACCGGTAATTTTATGCTATTCCATATGATTATGCAAGTTAGATCTATAGTTTTGATCATATGTACATTTATGGTGACTTTGGTGAATTTTACATAATTATTGATGGAATTGTCATATTGGTGTTATTATTGATTTCATAACATGCTTGCGGTTGTATTGAATGAATCAAATGAGTATATTTCGTCGATTGTGTCGATTAGAGGAGTTGGTCGAAATTGAAGTCGCATTGGTGAAGTGTAGGTTTTGGGTCGTTCAGGTCCTAGTTAGTCGCGCACTCCTGTTCGGTCGGTCGCCTCTGTCTTGGGGAACAAGCCAGCCTGGTCGGTCGGAGGAGAAGAAGGGAACAGGGATCGGTCGCACGTAGTAGTGTGCTCGAGCAGAAATGAACAGGGTCAATCGAGCGAGTCTATTGTTGAGCAAGGGGGTCGGTCCATACCTAGTAGGTCCTATCGGGTTGGTCGTGAAGCCTGTAAATGGTAAAGTGAAAGGGTTGGTCGCACTGGCACTGGGTCGGCCGAGTGTGGTTAGCTTGAGCAGAAGTGTACAGGTCGAGCAAATGGTTGGTCGAACGAGAAGTACATGTGTGGTACAAATGCAGTACAAGAGCTGGTCGGTCGTGCATCTCTCCTGGTCGGTCGCTCCTGTTTAGGTTGGGTCAGTCAGCTAATAGATAAGAAGGGTCTTTGACAGCGCTTCTAAAACGTTGTGGTTGATGGCCTAAATGTTGTGGTTTATTACTTTAACAAATGCGTGCGGATGATATGGATTATATTGAACCATATATTGATATTGTTTGGTTCGATGATGATGATGGCTTCGACGAGAATCCAGAAGAGGATATCTGAAGTGATGTGTTCATTGATCGGTGAAAAGCAACGAATAGGAAGACGACTCAAAGGTGTTGGGTTGTGGATAATGGTCGCTCTAGTGGGACTTGAGAATAGTCGCCGGTGGTGACGACTGGAGATGCGAAAACCGAGAGATTGTCGTTACCGTAAGTTCTAGCCGACTCAAAGCAAAGGTACTTTGGGCAGTCATGAAGGGCATTGTACCTTGGGCTGTCGTAAAGGGCCTAGTTTTCGAGATTTGAGAAGATAAACATACGAGTCATGATGGCGTATGGAGTTGTGCTAGAACGGGGGTTACCATTAGCCCTTGACATATGACAGGCATGATGGGCCGTCATACGATTAACGATGGTTTCAAAGCAGGGTTGGCGGTGATAGCCAGAGTCTGTCATGGCTGTTTGAATGTCTGGATGATTTGTTTATGCCATCTCACGTGGATTATCCAACATCGAGGGAGATGTTCCTTGAGTGCTTGATTGATATTGGTTTAGGCCTCTGGGGTTAGTGCTTGAGGGGTGTTAAACTCGATTAGAATTGTCTACGTGGGACCTATGTAATCTGGATGCTTTGAGTGCCACCATTGATGGTTGTTCTAATTTCCATGGATGAATTTTTATTTACTTTGGATGTATGGGTTGTAAAGGCTATCACTGTCGGATGTGGGGAAGACGGGTGTGAGTTCTTCTCTAGTATTGGGTAGTGGTTGGTAAATCCACCTATTCTCGTATACTTTCTTGATGAAGTTTGTTAGCTGTTTTATCGCTCACAAAGACTATCGTCTGCCTCAAGGTTTTATGCTTTTCCTCTTATTATCTTGGGCTGTTCATCTGGATGTGGATGAGCAGACTGAGTAGCAGGTGGCAGGTGATAGCTAGGTGAGAGGACGATGCTGATCGATGGCGAGCTGGAGGCTTACGTATCAGTTTATTACTATCTAGTATTTCTATTTCTGCTGTTATTTGGATGCTATACTCTGAGGGATGTGGTGAGGACTATTGTACAGAAATTTACATGACTTAATTTGTATGGATATCCTATTAGTTCAGATTGGGAGGTTTCAGTTTCTGTGCAATTGTGTTTCACTATTATACATGTTGTATATGTTCTATTGTATTTTATCCTTGCGCTGTGAGTTTTACGACAGGTTCGTCTTGTGTTATCATACCATGATGATCGTCCATAGCTGCCTGACACACCTTTCAGCGCATTATTCCTCTTATTAGTGCACGTCACATATTCTTCGCCATATAATTCAATGATAGCCACGCAAAAATTTTCTAGACTTAAACTAATTGTACTCGAACACATTTAGACTACTTCATCGAATACATCGGTTGCAATCCCATACACTAAAACATGTAAAGCTCCTATAATTTTTGGATATGGAGAACATCCCAAGGTTCCAGCGCTATTTCGCTTTTGAAAAAAATAATTATCATGATTAACGACACCATTAAAAATATGTAAAAACATATTCTTACTCATTCGGAATCATCGACGAAAATCTTCAAGACCATAGGTACTTGGTGTGTTGAAATAGTCTTTTAATATTCTAGCAGTTCCTCCTTGATGGTCACGCATCTTCCTTTTGTCTACTTTGCCAAATACACTACCATCATGAGTGCCACTCGAAGAACCTTCCATTGCTAGTTGTCTGACACATGATTGGTGAATGCTAACGGCTTGTATCATTAACTCTAATCCTTCCCCATCAGATGTGTTGTCCGATGATACTTGAATAAAATCTCTCTGTTTGTATTGCTCATCTTCATCGTCTGAATCAGTTGGACTTGGCTCTGTAACGTTATCAGTATCACTGTCCGTGCCATTGCCCTCCGAATTCGCATTCTCAACCTCTTCGTAGTAATAACTTGTAGTAGACATTAGTTGGTTTCGGTAATTTAACTCAAATGAATCTAGTTTGTTCTGAATGAAAGGAAGAATGTTGTGCCTTATATATCCTTTTTATATAGTCGTTTTTTAAATAGCCGTTAAATATAGCCATTTTTTTATAGTTGTTGATTATAGCTGTTTTTCAAAGCCATTATTACATAGCCATTAAATAGAGAATTTTTTTTATAGCCATTAATTTATATCCATTATTTTATATCCCTTAATATTGGACATTAATTGTAGACATTTTTATTAGCCATTAATTATCATTAGTTGTTTTTAGTAGCCATTAATTATCGTTTTTATTAGCTTAACTTAAACAAATTAGGTTAGTTCACTAAATTAAGTTAGGCTTCTTCGCAAATTAGGCTAGTTAACTAAAATAAGTTAGTTTATTTCACAAATTCTTTTTTTTAAGTTGATTAAACGAGATTCTAAAATCCCTTCTAGGGTAAACGGTAAACAGTTTGCCGTTTAGGTGTTAAACGACAAACTGTTTGCCATTTAACAATGTGTTTTTTTATATAAAAACTAGTGAGCAAAACCTGATACTTGAACATGCACACCTGAGCAAAACAGTTTGCTTTTTATTTTAATTCCAGATACTTGAACAAGCACACCTGAACACTACTGGAACATCAAAAATCATTCATATTACATACTTCATTCCCATTACATATGCTACAGGTTCTTGTATTTAAACTACATGCCCAATTGTCTACAATTACACACATAATACATGTCACATAAACTGCATGCCCAACTGCATTAAACTACATGCACACATAATACATAATACATTAAACACAATTACAAGCCCAACAACATTAACTACAAGGCTTCAACATTTATCAAACACTCCCATTACATATCCTCCAAGCCGGAACGTAACCTTTACTCTTTTTCTTTTCCCCTTTCCCGATAAGTAGCGACTTCATCTTGCTTACAAACGCCTTTCTCTTTGTTTTTGTTTGAACCATGCTCCTTCCACGTTCCAAACCTTCAAGAGATCATGAAAGTTAGCTATGTTTCTGGAGTATGATATATTCCTAGGTGCAAGCTAAACATGTGATTCTTCATGTATGCATAACAATTTCATGTACCTAAATCATTCTATATCAACTACTTCCCAAAGCTTAGCCTAATCACATTGTCAATTTAGTTAGTAGCAACCTATAAAGCCATTAGCTCAATAATAAGAGCTCCATGCTAGCATTTTCATCAGCTCAATAATGTAAAATCACTAGGGTACGTATAAGTTTATTAAGTTAAATCACTAAATTTTCACTTCCTAGAGTATTATTAATGGTATAAGTTAAATCACTAAATTTGAAACACAAAACCATATGGCTAGTGATGATAGTTTAGAAGTGTAAAAACGTACATAAGTGTTAAGGCACACCTGGACTAGAAGAAGTTGTTGGTACTTTAAACCTAACCCCATATTTATTTCTGATCACAGGACCGGTACCCACTCAATCACCACTGGAGCTATCATCGTCCTCGTTGTCGCCTTCTTCTTCCTCATCCCCTTCCTCTTCATCTTCATCTTCTTCGTCTTCATCTTCGCCTTCGTCACCAACGTTACCTCTCCGTCACCACCGGAGCTATCATCGTCTTCTTCTTCGGCTTCGTCTACATCTTTGTCTGCGTCTTCATTCTTCAATTGTTGCACTGTTTTACGCTTTTTATTTGATTTAGGTCGACCTGTTGATTTGGTGCTCATTCCTAAGACGGGTTTCCGGAAAACCTCCATATTCTTTACGTTATAAAATAAAAATTGATTAAATTTAATATACGTTAAAGGACACATATGAAAAAGGTATTGAATAATACCGATTACTTACAAAATCCTTTGCAACCGAATTATTCTGTTCAATCCTTATTCATAATACTTTGATTGTTCTCAAGCCAAATGTCGCATACCCATGTTCATCTCCTATAGACTATCGATGGAGTAGTGAGAGGAACAGGAGGCAAGTCGGGTAAATGCGGGATTGGTACTGGCATTTTACCGGTCTAATTCATATGCCATCCAGGATCATCAACCCAATCTCCTTGTTGAGGGGGTGGAAAAAACTGTGAAGCATAGTTGACTTCTGAGGAAAGAACAACGAGGGCTTGGATACCCGTCTTCAATGCAGATGGCCCAAAGTAGTTGATATTACCAACACGAACTGCGACATCTAGTAAAGGACCGACATCTTTAGAAATGGACTTCCAATATGTCTTGTAGTCTATATCCTGTCCTTGATAGATATATTGTTGGCAATCATTTTGGTACAGCTCCTGTTGCATTTCCTCGTATGAACCATGAGTCTTTCTTATAATCATATGCAGAGGAGGATCTGAAGGGATAACCACAATACTAGACAACTGTCGTAAGCACCTGTCGCCTAGAAACAACTCATAAAATTCTCTTGGGGGGACAAGAAGTATCAAACGTTTCATAGACAAGTTACGTGCATGTACAACTTCATCAAAGGCAACTGCAACTGAGTTGTTCCATGGATTCTAGTTTATGTGACATGCCTGTCGATGATCTATATGATAACGAGTGCTAGAGAAGAGATGCCCTGATGTGTCATGGGTGTTGACTCTATTTTCTTTCTCCCACGCTTTCAATCTTGGGTAAGCAGTCTGCTTCACAGATTCTTTAACGACATAGCCACAAACAGTCATATATTCAAAAAACTAGTACTGCAAATTTAAAGATTATATCATTATACAATTGAATAACCAAGCAATTAAAATATACTAATTTAGTTGCACAATGAGTTAATATACCTGCAACAGTTCGATAAATCCAGTTAGATGCCCGCCCTTCAACACGGCTAAATCCAAACTCTGGTATAAGTATCCCAAAATGGCGGAACCCCAATCATATTGCTGAGCAAGCTCCAAATCATGTACAACTTCCAAATATCCAAGGCTTATAGTATCATCGGTGGTCGTAAAAAACAAAGTTCCCTTCAAGTACAACACAAATATACGAGCAACATGATCAAGATTGTTCAAATTGGCGGCAATGTAATCATCAACAAAATATTTTGCCAGAAAAGATATAGCAATTTTACCCCTTTTAATATCTTTCTTCACAAGAAGTGGTAAAAGTTGGCTTGCATTTCCGAACACACTCCAATTCTCGTTATATGGTATACTCCATGTATTTATTCCAACGGCTATGGATGTCAACATAGTAAAATCCAATGGTGTCAAACCAATATCCACATTTGAAAATAAAAATGTATGCATTATCGGCCACCATCACTCGACTATAGCATGAATACATCTATTGTTAGAGTTTTTCAACTTAACATCCATGAATCTACCAAATTTTTTGAGTACGGGGTCTTTAATTTGATGTTGAACACTAAGTTTTTTTCCACCATTTCAACACGGTTGTGAAAGCACCATGACATCTCATTCTATCACGATTCGATTAATGAATCCAAATTTATGCAAATTAGTCCAACGTTAACAAAATAATAAGATTCAACATGCAGTTTAACAATAAAAATCAATTACCGTTATCTCTTTCCCTTCATTGAAAATGTGTTGGACGTGTTCTTGTAGCCTCGTAATGGACCTAAATGGAAAATTTGATGAAATCATCTCGTCTACACCAACACCAATTCCACCCTCATCGCCTACAAAGGATTTTCGATTCCTCCTCCTAATTTTCCTTCTGCGAACTACCGAGCTAGACCCTACAATGTTAGGATCCTCCATCTTCAAAAAAGGATTAGCTTTAGCAAACCCTAAAACCTTTTGAATATGATATTGCTTGTTTTTATTTGGTTTGGAATTGTGCGAAGATTGGAAGTGACAGAGTTGTTTGGAGATAGGTAAGGGTAGAAAGGATTGTTTAAATTTGAGAATAAATTATTTGAATTTGGATTTATAGGAATTTAGGTTTTTTTTCCCACCGGACGCCACGTTTTTTTTTGCTGAAGCCAAATTTGGTTGAATGGCTCAGATTTACATGTAGCGCGCGCGCACACACACACACACACACACACATATATATATATATATATATATATATATATATATATATATATATATATATAAGAGGCAGGTTCAATGGCATCCCAAATAGTGAGCACACCCCTTTAGCCTACCACTTTTCCACCACTTATTTCCCACTAACTCCCCTTCTCTCTCCTCTCACTAACTCTCTCACTTCTCACTCACTTTCTTTAATATAAATGGGGAGGTGAAAATCGGGGGCTTTTGGGGTGCTCTATTTTTGGGGTGCAACAGAACGCTTGCCTATATATATATATATATATATATATATATATATATATATATATATATATAATCAACTAATTAACGGAGAGCAAAAAACCATTTAGGGATAAACGGTTTTCAATTCGCCGTTTATCCTTTGCAAATTAAATTTAAAAAAAAAACACTACAAATCATCCATTTCACTACTGGAATGGGCATGCGTATCACACTTATTTCCTTCTCAACCTACGTCCGTATCCGCATGCTGCTGGTTATCTGACTCATTCTTGACAGGGCGCAGCAGTGAAAACAAACATGAACAAAAGCAATTGTTGGCGATCGGGATTTGAATCATACTAGTTAAATCAGCTTTGAAATGGATTGAAAATACCACACGCGTATACCGTACACAGGAGTAAAATTTCTGGTCAAACTTTTTCAATGATTGGTAAATTTATTTACATATTAACTTAACACTGTACTGAGTTGTCCTTTTAACAGTTGATTTTTTTCTGACATTATCAATTTTAGGTTTGTTTTCGAACATCAAAACAACATGCAACTTGTGATGCAGGGCGTGGGACGTAGACGAAGCGAGCGTGTAATGTGGGCGCTACCACATGCGTTAGTTGACAGACGGCCAGGCACCGCACATGTGCTCACTCTTCGACCTGTGTCTTTCCATGCGTTACTTCACACGCTATTCCCTAGGATTAGGGTTACCTGGACCCAATTCTTTCTGATCCTTTGGTCTCAACCAATGAAAACATTCTATTTGGAATGATTTACACTTTGCTTTTCCGAATTACACCTGAATTTCAAAGAGCAAAATGCAAAATTCCTCCAAATTGAGCTGTCGGCGTTCATTCATTCGATTCCATATTACTGGTCCTACACCAATCACAAAAAGAGCCATGCATGCGTGTGGCCGCCCTCGTACTGTTTTAAACCAAGCCTGACTTCACACCAAGCCATAAATTTATAATATCACCATGTCTCTCAATTTACAATGAACACTGACTGGCCTACGTCTTTCAATTCTACATTGAACACCACCTCCAAGCTGTGGCCTACGGTTTAGTCTGACCCACAAATTAAAGATACGCATATGTTAAAACGACACTTGGTCACAATAGAAAATATGGAGTATAAACCTGGACACTTTGGTGTCGATTACTTACAAGTCACATTGGACTTAACAGGTTGCTTATTGAAACACAACACTTTGGCACTGTACGATCGATCGTCTCGAAGAATCCAAGAAATTCTCCTTTGTACGCTCCCTCTGTATTTACTATCAACTGTATACAGTGATCAATCAAACCATGTGCGTATATATAAGCACACATAGAATGGGAAGAGTAATAAATTACTCAACAAGAATGGACCAAGGTTGCAAGATCCATCCATCTTATAGTCAATCGCAAGGAGTTTGCCCATCATGCCTTAAAGAGAAGCTGATTGAGGCTTTATCCTCACCGTCGGGGTCTTTCGCCTTTTCTACTGCATGCTATGCTTCCAATTCTTCGACTTGCTCGACTCTTTCTCCATACACTTCATACGCCCCTTCTTGCGATTCTCCTGCTGGTTTGCGTAGGATGGTGAAGACGAAGAGCTTTTCTTGTATGCTTATAAGCCATGATCAGAGGAGGAATAATAAGAAGCAGCCGTTGATGAAGAAGAGTAGGTCTATGGCTTTTGTTATTGAGGAGAAGGTTGTTGAGGATATTAAAAAGAAAGGAAGGTTTTGGTCCAGATTTTCGAGGAAGAGTAAAAAGGAAGCATGCCTAAGTGATGAAGGAAGATTGCAGATCTCCAGCACTACTAAAGAAAAAGCTTCGTCTAAGTGGATTTTGTTTTAGCTATTGGTTAATTACATGTGTTAGTTCCATCATTTTGTTTTTACAGTTGCTTAATCACCATATATGCGTAGATTAAACGAATAATAAAGCTTTCATTTGTTATGTGATTAGTTAAACATGTGAAATAGAGGATCATTAAAGCATTATTACTATCTTGAAGATGGAGCAGTCTGGAAATCCTTGCTTCTTCCATTTTATTTCCCTTGGTTTGTCACCTATTCAAGGCTTTGACTGCTTGATAATTTAGCCTTTTCGCCTTCAGATGGGGCAGCCAAGATTTTCAATTTTCTCCCACCCTGTTTTACATTTCTTCCCTGAAAGATGGAGCAGTCTAGATATCCTTGCTTCTTCCATTTCCCCCCCTTGCTTTGTCTTCAACTCCACCCCGCCTAAGGCAACCCACAAAATTGAACCAGCCCGTAAAATTAAAGTGAAACAGAAATGGGCTCAGGTCCAAATCCGTTACACACTACGCCATACATCGCATACTGCAACACCAAAGAAATGATGCAGGAAGCAGAGACGGAGGCAAAGGTAAGATTACCTGGGCTATAGCCCAAGTCAGTATTTTGCAAAACAAAAATACCATACGTTAAGTTACCTAACCCGCTTGCGTCTATTATTCCATTTTCCATGTACCTTTCTGAGCTTACAACACCATACGTTATAGCAACACTTTAACCATCAAATGACAACACTCTTACCATCTAATGATAACGCTCTAACATGATTAAATATTCATTTAATAGAATGCTAATGCACATAATTTGAATTCAAAAAGTGTCTTATTAAATAAAATATTTTATTTCTACAACTGAAATAGTACAAATTTCTAACTCCAACTATTTACAACTCAATAATCTACTACAACACCGATTATTCACATATACAGATATTCCTCACGACATCACTCAGTTCACTCATTACATATGCAACTTCAATTGATACAGACACTAACGCTTACAAATATATGTCAAGCCGAAGGCGGGCCGAGAAGCGGGTCCGGGCGCAACATCGGTGGAAGTTTGGGGCCTCACAGTCCCGGTGGCGATCGACCTAACCAGTAAGATCGAACAAGTAGGCACCGCCCGATTAATCCGATTTTGGAAGACCAAGTCTGCACTTATCCTCTTTCAGCACCACCTCTGTATTTGATCTATATTGCAGTATCCGTATTGCATCTCCATTTTCTAATGTGAAAAATAGAAGTGAGAAAGCCTAGAAAAGGAAATTGCAAATCATAAATTGTAAATAAAGCTACCTACCTTTAGGAAGAAAAGTCCAAGCAGTAATCCTGAATTCAATTCATTCGACAACTTCATCCTTGATGATAAAACAAACCAGAAAGTGCATTAATTATAAGGATATATATATATATATATATATATATATATATATATATATATATATACACACACATACATATATATATGAAACATCAAATGCTTTTGAACGAGTTACACAGTAAAGCACATGCAAGTAGTCAGGTGCACAATAAAATATACACACCAAAGGACCAAACAGCATATTTTCGATCTGTTTTTAAACAAAAGACATAATCTACGAATTAGGAAGCAAATTCATAATAGCAAAGATGGAGCAAGGTTAAATCAACTCGGACAAGCAGAAGTATACCTGGACTGTTAAAACAAACATTCAAATAAACATGCCTGGACTGTTAAATCATTCTCTGTACAAGTAATGCACAAGTATACATGCATCTATACTTGCCTGGACATTCAAATAAGAACAATAAAATATTCAAATAAACATGCTTCTATGCACAAGTATAAAGCAACATTAGAAAAAGAAATGTGGCACTTGCCTGGACTGTTACATCATTCTCTGTTGTTCTTCATTATCAGAAGCTTCATCTTCATCCTGCGGTCGTAAGTCAAGCACCATGACGAAGACGCCCACGGTGAAGTCCTCAAAACAACAACAAGTGTGCATGTGAAACACTACTAGAGAAACAGCGTATTCCGACGTCGTATTTCCAACGGTCACCAACGACGAATTAGAATTCGTTGTAGCCGTTGGAAGCCGATGAAATAAAGACCGTTGGCGGCCATTGGAAACCGTTGGAAATTTTCCTGCATATGTTCCAGAGAGCCCGACCTGCTTCTTCATTTCACCCCTTTCTTCCCCAAATCCGATTTCCCAACCCTTATCACCCCTTCACCACCTCCAATTTCAACTCCTCCACCCAATCAGCCACCGCCAGCGCCTCCGACGTCCAGCGCGAGCTCCTCCAGCCCTCCTACTCCGTTATTGCTCTTTAATTTAGGTAAAATTGCTAAATTTATTTTATAGGGTTACCACTCATTTGTGCTTAATATGTCTTTGGTTTGATTTCTAGTTGTTTGAATACGTATATTACATCATATTATTCTCGAATTGCTAATGTTATCACCCTAATTGTCAAATTCTTTTGAATGAATGGTGTAAATATATGTCATATGTACATATACTTATGAAAACATATGTCATATGTGTATAGTATGTTTGTGAATGAGCTTGTATAATAAGTTTGTACCAAATCAACATATGTAATATGTGTATAATGTTGTGGAAAAAAAAACGAATAGGAACGGATTAATGGTGAGGCAAAACAAACAAAGATAGTCACCAACAAAACAATCACAGATCTAGCAATAAAAGAAATAACATAAGAGGTTCATAGTGGTTCCACTAACGTCTTATTAGTGTACGTCCACTTGGGGAGAGGAGATTTTATTACTTTTCTCAATAAGAAACAGGACTGATAGTAGGGAAGAAGTAGAACTCTTAGAGATGATAATACATTCACTTAATCCCTATCCTTATATAAGGATTAATGCTTGGGGTTGAAGTAATTGATTTATGATATAAATCAATGCTTAATTAATTTTTCAATTCTCCTGATAGGCTTCCTTGTTTAACCAACCAATTAGGGAATTAATTCCTTACTTCACTATCCCAAAAAGAAACCTTCTTCAAATCCTTCCACTTATGTAGGTAATTTATTGCCTATCCCTTTCACAAATAAAAGAGCAATAAATTTCTGATATCTTCCAAATCTTCTGCAGTTGGAAATATTATATTCCCAAATTAAAATATTTCCCAAATCTTCTCTAATTGGAAATATTCTATCACCATAATCAATAATATCCTCCAATCTTCAACAAATGAAAATATTGTATCACAAATTCTAACAATCTCCACCTTGATACTATATTTCCTTGAAAGCATACCAACTCCACCTACATACTCTTACTCTAAGCATCTTCTCAGACAAGACACTATGGTTACTTCCTAATGAGCTTCGGCATGGCCATCATCCATTGTACTCTGTTAACGAACTTCGGCAACGCCACCGCCTGCCAACAAAGTGTACAAAGTAACCCCTTCAAGTAAGACCTATCAATCTTCACCATGAAAACAAATGTCTCCATGAACCATATCAACCCTCTCCCCACACCGTGCAACCACATGGCACCTAGCATTTCGATAAGCGATTCCAGTTCGAGCAACGCCCGAACTTAGCAGTCTGCAAAGACTTATGCATTTCCACTGCTTTCTCCTTTGATCTCTAACCAACTTCAGACGGTCCCTTCTTCCGCTTATCAAGCAATCCTCTTGGCAAAATCCCACCTTGTTGAAGCTTTCCCCTTTGATCATATTCTGCCTATGCAGAAACTCAAAGTCCCTTCTCGTATGCCTAGCTTTGACATCTTCTCCACGAGAACTGTAGGCTCCAACCCTTGACTCTCCAAGTACAGTGCTTCCCTTCAGGAGATACAAATTATGAAACATATCTCCCTTTATCACTACAAATGCACCCTTAGAAACCTTTAGACTATCCTTATCAATAGTCACTTCGCATCCTTTCGATGCCAACTGCCCAACAGATATCATTGACTTCCGAAGACCTGGAACATAACGGGCACCTGTTAAAGTGCGTATTACCCCGTCATACATGCGAATCTGCACAGATCCTTCGCCCATGACTCTACAACTAGCATCATTTCCCATAAGAATTAGTTTCCCTCTTTTTCTTTTAAAAGAATTGAAATAATTCTTATTAGGAGTCATATGAAAAGACGCCCCCGTATCTAGCACCCAATGGTCTGATACATCTGATACTACCGCTGTCAACAAGTCATCAGACAAAAATTCCTCCATCGCAACCGATGAATTTCCAGCTACAATCTTTTTCTTCGAGTCCGGACAATCTCTCTTCCAATGGCCTGGTTTCTTGCAAATGTAGCACTTCCCATCTCTTGACTTTGTTTTCTTCTTCTTCTCCCCTTTCTCCATACCAGCTAATAAGGCTTTTGTACTACTTTCTGCTCTACCTTCACTCAACCCCTTCATCTGATCCCTCAAGTCCTCAGATAGAAGACCTGCCTTCACATCATCTACTGTTAGTGTATCTCTGGCATAGATAAGACTATTAGCGAAACCTGTGTATCGCTCCGGAAGAGAACACAAAACAATCATTGCTTTTTGCTCCTCATCCACTTTCAAGTCAACAGTCTTCATCTTCATCACGAGATCATCAAAGAAGCTTAGATGTGCCTTCACTGAAGTACCCTCTCTCATCCGCATGGTGAAAAACGTCTTCAGCAAAATCAGACGGTTGGTTAGTGACTTCTTTAGATAGAGTTTTTCCAGCTTGGTCCAAATGTCCTTAGCAGTGGTCTCACTGCTAATCTCTGAAATGACATTTTCTCCCATTGCTAATTGTAAAGTAGTAAATGCCCATAGCTCCATCTCCTTCCTTTCCACGGCTGAAATATCATCCGTCAACTCCTCAGGAGCAAATACCACAGGATGAACATTATTCCTCATCAAAACAACTTTCATCCTCCATTGCCACTTCTCGAAGTCTTTATCCCTATCCCATCTTTCTATTGCTAACTGAGATCCTGCTGCCATATATGTCCCTTTGACATATGGCCTTGATACAATTGCTGAATTCTCCTTATCTCCTGCCATAATGCCTAACACCCTTTCTCAATCAACCTCGTAGCTCTAATACGAATTTTTGTGGAAAAAAAAAACGAATAGGAACGGATTGATGGTGAGGCAAAACAAACAAAGATAGTCACCAACAAAACAATCACAGTTCTAGCAATAAAAGAAATAACACAAGAGGTTTATATTGGTTCCACTAACGTCTTGTTAGTGTACGTCCACTTGGGGAGAGGAGATTTTATTACTTTTCTCAATAAGAAAAAATTACAAAACTGATAGTAGGGAAGAAGAAGAACTCTTAGAGATGATAATACATTCACTTAATCCCTATCCTTATATAAGGATTAATGCTAGGGTTGAAGTAATTGATTTATGATATAAATCAATGCTTAATTAATTCTCCAATTCTCCTGATAGGCTTCCTTGTTTAACCAACCAATTAGGGAATTAATTCTTTACTTCACTATCCCAAAAAGAAACCTTCTTCAAATCCTTCCACTTATGTAGGTAATTTATTGCCTATCCCTTTTACAAATAAAAGAGCAATAAATTTCTGATATCTTCCAAATATTCTGCAGTTGGAAATATTACATTCCCAAATTAAAATATTTCCCAAATCTTCTCTAATTGGAAATATTCTATCACCATAATCAATAATATCTTCCAGTCTTCAGCAAATGGAAATATTGTATCACAAATTCTAAAATATAATATATAAACATATTGAATTTTGTGATTGAATGGTGAACAATGATTTATGCATACATAGTTCTTTTAAAACAAATAAGTCTACTTTAGTCAAATATGCGATGAAATTTATGAATGAGCTTGTATGGTTTTTGTACAAATTTATTTTTTAAATAATTTTGAAGTAAAATAATTTTGAAGTTTTGATATAGTATGTTTGTACGAATTTATTGTTTAAATAACTTTGAAGTTTTGATATAGTATGTCATGAAAATTATACCAAGTCAAATATGTCATGAAAATTATTTTGACATAGTATGCTGGTTACATATTCATATATGTTGCAGGTATATTAATTATGTTGTCTGACCCTGCTTCTGGCGCTGGCTCGGGATCTGCCTCTAGACGACGTAGCGTCACCCCTCATGCTGAGGGTAGTGGCGGACAGCTAGCTCATCCAGTTGTTTATTTGCAGCCTAAGGTTGACAGGGCGTAAGTATAAAAATTAGCAGAATAACAATTTAAAGTTTTTTTACATACTATAATTAACTATATAAAGTTCTAATTTATATTTAACGCAGGGGATTTGAGTTCGAGCCGTCTAAGATTGTTTTAGATATCTTTAAGGAAGCGTATATGGCCAGAATGAGCGATTTCTGGCCTAAGTAGAGCAAGATCCCAGCAGACGTCAAAGAGACTATCTGGCTGGATTTCTTGGTATGTTTATACCGTTTTATACTGCTTGGCAGGATTTCTTGTTATTACTTTGTGTCTGCCTTGTCTTTTCTGCACTCATCTTCACCATTGTTGTCCATACTCATGTGTTGCACCACATGCAAAACAGTATTCACATGCGTTGAAGTTGCTCCATGTTCATGCAACTTGTTCACTTAAAAAAAACTGTGTTGAGTTGAATGTGTACACAGGCCTTGACAGTGTTCTTTGTCAATGTGAATGCACACTTGCCAAAAAATAAACTTTTAGTTCTCACCATCCATTTAGTTCTCACCATTTTGAACATGATGTTACAATAAGTGATCTATTTGCCTAGAAGCTTCATGCTTTAACACTTGCATGTATTTGAATTGTCCATGCTGTATAAGCCAGACTAATTATTTAAGACTAATTATACAGGGAGCAGTAGATGTGCAGGAGACTAACATGAAGCTAGTTCAACGACACTGGAACTCGAAGGTCGCCAAGAATTATAGAGAGAAGATGAATGAGCTTAAGAAACAGGGAAAGCAACCAAAGTGGATGGGAGATGAAGTGTTTAAGAAGATGGTTACGTGGTGGGACATGCCTGAGTTCAAGGTAAATTTATAATGAATCTAATTTATTTTTTTGCCGATTTTAAGTAATTTGTCAATGTACATTTTCAAGCCGAGTCAGAAAGGAACTCCGCAAAAGGAACAAAAATCCTGTAACTCATCGCGGGAGATCTAAGTCTTTCCAGCATCACCGCGAGAACTTGGTAAATTTGTTAATTATTACATTTATAAATTGATTAGTTCAGTGATTTACAATGTGAAACTAATTATTCAAATTACCAACTGCAGGAACGATTTTATCAACGTCCCGTGTCATACATGATGTCACACCCATGCAACTAGGAAGATAGATGATGCAGGCAACGTCACATATGAGTGGGATGAGCAGGACAAGGCGACACAGTCATACGTATGTGTATTTTAAATATTACAAGCATGAATTGATTAGTTTATTATAAAATAAAATCATAAATGAATTTTTTTTATTACAGGCAAAGTTCCAGGTGGCACGGGCTCGTGTTCTTGAGGAGTCGGGCCGTGATGAGTTGACGCAGAAGGAGGAAGGCCGCTTATTCGATGCTGTTATGAAAAAAACACAACAGAGCAGGCGCTACGGATTCGACAACCTGATGGTAATATTGCATGTTATAAAAATTGCATGTTATATAGCATAAGAGAAACACATACATATGTGTACATAATATAAAAGAAAACATACATGTGTGTATATGTAGTATAAGAAAAAACATACATGTGTGTATAAACACACAAACACATACATGTGTGTATATATTATAAGAGAAAACATACATGTGTGTATACACACACAAACACATACATGTGTGTATATAGTATAAGAGAAAACATATATGTGTGTATACACACACAAACACATACATGTGTGTATATGTAGTATAAGAGAAAACAAACATGTGTGTGTACACACACAAACACATAGCTATTGCTAACTATATGCAAGACTTGAAATATTGGAGAAAACAAATGGATATTTAGAATGGAAAAATTGCATGTATGTCAGCATTGTTAAAATGACTTTGAAATTGTATTATATAACAACTACTTGTAAATAAAAGTTATGTATTAAAATTATTTGTATAAATATTGCATGTTATGAAAATTTATATGTTTACTAATATGATTTTGTTATGTATTCATTTTTGTATGTTATAAAAATCCCCTGTATAACAAATTACTTGTATTTGCATGTTCGACAAGAAAAGAAGGCACAGGACAAGGAAGAAATTAAGGAGTTGCGAGCGTTGATTGATTAGCTGCAGGACCAGAATCGTGTGCAGGGTATGCAGATTGAGCAGTTGAATCAAAAGGTTGCAGAGTACGTGCATAATCATGGTGATGTTCCTTCATCGTCTGCTTCTGGTGATCATAGCGACGATGGATCTTGAGGTATGTGTTTCGATGTTAGGTTGGGTATGTTTTTTGTTTTGATTTATAACAAGACAAGTTTGGATGTGTTTTGACGGTTTGTATATATTGGTACGGTTTGGTGACACAGTTGGATGGTTGTTTTGAATGGTTGTATATGTTGTTACGCTTTGTGGACATGCTTGAATGATTTTTTGGATGTGTAATTAGTTTTTATTGCATATACATATGTTTATGCGTTATATTTTGATTGTTTGTTTTGTTAGTGGTATATATGTGATGCATAGTTGTGGAATTGGTTGGAAATAGTTTGGAAATTGTACTGGAATGGAAATGAAATGAGGTGAGGAGGCTGGAAGGAAGCTGGCTTGCTATTATATAAAAAAAGTACCCAGTTTTTCCAATGGCTATCAACGGTTTCCAACGGCAATATGAACATTATATACTAATGGTTTCCAACGGTTTATTCTGTTGGAACCCGTTAGAACAGCCATTGGAAATAATCCGTCGAATCCGATGGAAGCCGTGAACTCTATTCCAACGGCTTTTCCAACGGTTACCAAAGGCCGCCAATGGCAAATAGCCGTCGGAATAGCCATATGTTCTTGTAGTGAAAGGAAAAGGTTAAATGTATGCAAACCTCTTTAAAGATACTACTATAAGAGACATCCTCAAAACCCTGCATTTAAGTATGTATGAAATATAAACGTCTACAATAATACTTTTATGAAACATGTAAATAAACTAGGAGCAAGAGAGCACCAATTTGTGAAAAATTTAAGTGAGGCTATGTTCGAATCACCGATCTTGACATGAAATGTTTTAATTCCATATTTTTAATTGCAAATGTCATCATCATCAATACTACCTCTTCTCCAAGTCTTTTTCCACACTCAAAAAGATTATTTCACATTGTGATGAAAGAATAAGTACAACTTTTTGCTGTCATTAAGAATCTGGATCTAGAATGATAATGCCAAGCACTTTTACGAGAGGTATCAACATTTGACATTAAGCATGACATGTATCTAATTATTCCGGTTAAGTAGTTAGAGATATTTCAGAATAACTTAGGCTAGTGGTTTTGAAAGATGAATTAAATAATTATATTATATTGTTTTGAACTAAAGGGTAGGCCAGAGCAGTTGTTTGTTGAACAATATTTAATAGTTGCCTTATCTTTAAACATGACTTCTGATAAAGCAACAACAGCCAGATTTATTATATAATTATATTGCAATAAGTACCAGTTAAGATATTCATGGTTTGGTAGAATATATCTAATATTCTTTTGGAAATAAGCATGCAGATGAATTTCATACCTCTACAAACAAAAAAAAACTAGTTGTGTTAGATTTCAACAGTGTTTGTGGTATCAACAGTCATCAAATTTTACATAAATATCATTTCACTCTAATCTAACTGGTTGTGCTAAGTTTAGCAATCACTGACCTCCTCTAAGTCATCGAATTCTCAATCATCTTCAGTACTCTTTAATTACCACTCCAGCATTTGGAATTCTTACCAATATTAGTTAGTAAGAAGGGTCACGAAACTGGCATAAGTTAGCATAACGCTGATTCGAACATTGATTCTACAGTTCCCACTATAAATACATTATACATACAAATAAATTTAATACATATTCAAATTATTGAATTACTAACTGTAACAGCAGAAGAAGAAGAAGACTAAAGACCCTTGAACCCTTCGAGATTTCTGATTTGATGAGTTTCGATTTTTGATTTGATGATTCCATTTCATGATTTCCAATTTTAGTTTCTGCAGCTTATAATAGGTTTCCCGATTTATGATTTGATGATTTGCTATTACAGTTTTGTGGATCGGGATTGAATTTATTTCCCTTTTCCTTTTTTCCTTCGGTGTAGAATCGTTTGATGGTGGAGAATGAAATGTAAACCTAATTGGCAATTTGGGGGAGGACTAAAGCAAAAGGGAGCGCGTGAATGAAACTGTTAGTGGGAAACAAAGGAAGCGGATCAGATGGTGGATGGAAGGTTGAGATTTCATTTTAACTAATGGTGTGGATAACTGAGGTGTACTTTTTTTAATTTTTTTAATTTGAATATATCTATAGCTACTGCAACATCGTGTTGATATCTATGCTAACACATTGAAGTGTGTGTTGCAATAGACATAAATCAGCATAGTTATGGCAACATTTTAGTTGGCAACACCTTGGATTTTCGTTGTAGTAGGCCATCTATGGCATAGTGACAAAAGAAAAGAAATAAACTTAACAGATGCTTTTAGTTGTACTCATAATGCTCCTGCACAAACAAAAGCTAGGGTTTCACATTTCAGCCGCCATGATAAAATCTTCAGATAAAATTGGTGAAACCCTATGATATTAGTTCAGATCAGCCTCGAGTATGAGTATCTCCATATTTCAAATCTGCAACTGATTGTCTTCATTCTTTACGGTAGCTTTTGGTTCCCAACTAGAGTTTCCAGATTTGCTGACACTCAGTGTTGATGGTTTCAGATCTGAACTTGGTTGCTTTGTTCTTTCATCAAGGTTTGATCTTTTGATTACTTTGAGTTCATATCTGAGTCTAGTAAAATTCTTACTTGACAATGGCTTAGTAAGTATGTCTACTACTAGATGTGTTGCTAGACCATGATTTATTTGCAGCTTTCCTTTGATTACTTCTTCACGAACAAAATATAAATCAATTTCCATGTGCTTTGGTCTAGAATGTAGTAGTGGATCTGATGATAATGACATAGCACTTAAGTTGTCACACCATAGTGTTGGTGGCTTTTGAACTGTAATTTTTAGCTCGTTGAGTATTGACTGCATCCATATAATTTCAGCACTTGCATTAACAATGCTTCTGAATTCAGCTTCAGTACTAGATCTAGAAAATGTAGCGTGTTTCTTTGCACACAAAGAAATAGGATTGTTTCCCAAATAAATGCAATATCCTGAGATCGATCTTCTATTATATGAATTTGTAGCCCAGTCTGCATCACTAAATCCAATAATATTTAGTGGAAATTAGGCAGTGCCCCATGTTACAATTTTAAATATAAACGGCCTCCCTCCCCAACTTTCAATTCAAACCCGATCCCTAGAATTCATGTTACATGTTTTGTTAAAAAAAAGGCGCTGCCATGTTTTAAAAAAATATTCTAAATTCTGCAAATATTCTTAAAAGACGATGAAAAAAAAAACTTGCATAAATGTGTGCAAGTATTCACAATAGTTGCACATATGTATGCAAGTATTCACGAAGCAGTTTACACTGAAAATCTGCGTGAATTCTTCCATATATGTGTGAAACTATTTTAAAATATTTGCACACATGTATGCAAATATTGCATGAAGGTTTTACATTGAAAAATATGCCTGCATATTGTTGCACACATGTGTACAAGTCTAAAATATCTGCATGCATGTATGCAAATAAATATGAACCGATTTGAATGCATGTGAATTTTTGCACACTTGTATGCAAGATTTTTGTAATACTTACATGCCTGTATGCAAGAAAACCAACACAGATGCATGTCTGAAATACTTGCACGGATGTATGCATGAAATTCAAAATACGTCCATACTAGTATGCAATTAACTGTAGTTTCATTGTTTTTGATGCGTTGTTTGATGGTTTTTTGATCTGATTTTTTTTCAATTAGTTGTTTTATTTAATTATGAATTTATGTGATATTTTTTATTTTTTTAATGAATTTTCAAAAAATAGGGATGTATTCTATAATAAGTTTAGGACCGAATGTGAGCCTAATTTTGAAACTTTCTAGGGATGCGTGCCAAACAGACCCTTATATTTAATTTATTACAATGTTTGAAATGTAGGCCAAAGTCATTTGTTCCCTTTAGATATCTTAGCACTCTTTTTATTGCTTTCTAGTGATCCTCTTTAGGTTCCTGCATAAATTGAGAAAGTTTGTTAACGCAGTAAGCAATTTCAGGTCTAATGATAGTAGCATATTGTAATGCTCCCACTATACTTCTATATTGTTTAATATTATCTATGTTTTCCTCCCTGTGTTTGGATAGTTGATGAGCTGTAATCAGTGGTGTTGGCAAAGCATTTGCAGCATCCATGTTAACTTTGACTAGAAATTCATTGATGTGCCTCTTTTGACTTAAGAATAGTTCTGATTGAGACACCTTTGTCACTTCAATGCCCAGAAAACAGCCGAGTTCACCCAAATCTTTGACAGAAAATTGCTTATCTAGTAGTTAAATAAGTTTTCTTATTTCTACCTCACTATTTCCTGTAATAATCAAATCTTCAACATATATCAAAACATAGATTGTAATGTTATCAGTAATTTTGATAAACAATGAATGATCTGATTTGGTAGATTGAAACTTTAATTTTGTTAATACAAGTTTCAATTTATCAAAACAGACTCTAAGGGCTTGCTTAAGCCCATATATTGCTTTGTTTATCTTTCACACAAACTCTTTGTCTTTCTGTAATCCTTGTGGCTGATTCATATACACTTTTCTTTTGAATCACCATTCAAGAATGCATTGTTGACATCTAACTGTTGTATTCTCCATTTGTTATGCAAGGCTATAGTAAGAACAATTCTCTTTGGGGTTGGCTTAACACTAGAGAAAAAGTTTCTTCAAAGTCAAAACCATCTTGTTGCGTGTATCCTTTTTCTACTAATCTGGCTTTGTATCTGTGTATAGATCCATCTGCATTCTTGTTTAGTCTATATGTCAATTTACTGTCAACAATATTTTTTTTCTTTGGTGCCTTAACAAGTGTCCAGGTTCTATTGTTGATTAGTGCCTGATATTCTTCTTCCATAGCTTGTCTCTAATTATTACTACTGACAGCTTGCTTAAAACTAACTGGTTCATCAAGGTTACTGGTCACAGTATAAATTTTTGGTCTGAAAATACCCCTTTTTGATATAGTGATCATTGTATGACCATTCTTTCATTGATCTCTTTGCTAATTGTCACTTTGTGTGCTTTCATTTCTGACATTTGATTGATCATCGTTTTAAGGTTTGGATCCTGTGGCACATTTTTAGGTTGTGTTTGGCTATCAATAGGGTGACTGGATGGTTCAGACTGCTAATTGCTAGTATCAGCCATGGTGCTTTGTTGAGGGTATGAGCAACCATCATCTGAACCTTCAATTGAACCATCTGAATATACAGGTATATCTGGAACTGATTCCTTTGTGTTGTATATTCTCTGAGTAGTAGTAATTTTTGCACTATAAAATAGAATTACTTTCTCATTAAATACAACATGTCTGCTAATAATTAATTTACCTTTTCCATCAAGGAATTTATAGCCTTTTTGATCACTGGCATACCCTATAAAAGTACGTGATGAAGATCTAAAATTTAGTTTATGATTATTGTAAGGTCTTTTATAGGGATAACATAGACATCCAGATACTCTTAACATTTTGTAATCAGGTTTTTCATTGTATAGCATTTCTAAAGGGCCTTTATTATCCAGCACATTAGTTGGCAATCTATTTATTAAATAGACTGAAGTGCTGAATGCATCTAGCCAAAATTTCATAGTTAATTGACTTTGTGCAAATAAAGTAAGCCCACTTTCAACAATGTGACTATGTTTTCTTTCTACCAAACCATTTTGTTCAGAGGTATACGGATATGATAATCTTTGAATGATACATTTCTTTTGAAAGAATTCATTTAGAGGTTTGAATTCAGTATTTCCATCAATTTGTAATTTTTTAAGATGCTTTCCAGTTTGTTTTTGGGCTTGATTAGTAAAGTGAATAACAGCCTTACAAGTTTCAGATTTGTTTTTAATGAAATATATTCAAGTATATCTAGTATAAGAGTCAACAAAAGATATATAATAATTGAAACCATAATCAGAATTTATTAGTGCTAACGCCTATAGATCTGCAGCAACAAGTTCAAGTGGTTTTTTGTAAGCATTTTTTCAATCAGTGAAGGGTAATTTGCGACTTTTACCCATTTGGCAATAGGTGCAAACATATGGCATAGAGATATTATCATAAGAAATATTGTTGTCAGTTAAAACTTTCTTAACAACATTCACATTAGGATGACTAAGTTTCATATGCCATAGATCAAATACATTGATTTTATCACTAATTTCAGCTAGGTAGCAAGAATTGTTTCTCCTTTCACCATTTGCAGAGTTGATAGCATTGAACTTGTATAGTCCCTTGTATGTTTCACCTTGCAAGATAGTTTCATTAGTCAATAATCTTTGGACTAAATAGTGACGAGGATGAAACTCAAAATACACATTATTGTCTTTAGCAAACTGTGAAACACTAAGTAAATTATTTTTTATTTGAGGTAGCATAAGTAAATTGTTGAGATAAAGTTGCTTTTTACCTTTGATGCTTCCAGAGCCAATATGTGTAATATTTACACTATCACGATTACCCATATGTAAAGAATTCAAACCTTTGTATTCCCTTTGACCATGATTAAGATTTTTGAGGTTGTTGGTGATGTGATTAGTTGTACCTGAATCGGCATACCAATTGTCATCACCTATTTCTTCACTTTGACATGCTTGACTGTTTCTTGAATTATTGCTTTGACTGTCAGTTTCAACTTGTGCCATGTTTGCAGTAGGGTTGGGTTTTCTTTGATTATTTTGACCTTGCCCAGCAACATAATTGTTATTAAATCTGAAATAACATTTCATTGCAGTGTGACCCACTTTCTCACATATCTGACACTTGGTTCTGTTATTACTTTTATTCCATCTTCCTTTACTTCTATTAGAAAAACCTCCTCTTTGAGTAAATTGTTCGCCTCTGTTTTGGTTTTTGTTCTTGGATTCAACAAAATTTGTTGATAAGTCAGTTAACTATGACCTTTTGGTTTCAATTCTTGCTTCATGAGCAAGTAAGATAGAATGAACAACTTCCATAGAACAAACCACCGTTTAAGATTAAATAACTACCACAACAACCTCATATTCCTCAATTAAACCATTTAGAATCACTACAAGAAAATATGCCTCTAGTTAAATTTATTGGCGGCGTTTATGGTGTAAATGTAACCAATGTTATTTTAAATATTTTTTGCCTTTTATTTTTGTTATGTTGGAATGTTTAAAAGTGAAAAGCCAAACCTTGTGATGTTTTCTCTTCTCCCTCTTTCACCAAAATTTCCCTCCCTCTGAAAATTTTTCCCCCTCTATTTCTTTCGTCTCTAGTTGGGCCTAATTCACCTACGTTTTGTGTTTCTTCTCTTCCCAAGTATTCGATCTAATTCATCCCGTCCTCGACCTTCATTTCCGCAGCTATCGTCGTGATTTTAGGGTTGTTTCAATCGCGCTATCCATTAAAATTTTTGGTTCAATTCCATCATCGCCTTTTATTTCAGTGTACTTCGAGCAATCAATTCAGATCTAGAACTATCGTTAAGGTATGCCGAGCTAAAATTATTCTCGTTTGTTTCAGTTTATCAACTTGCGTATTATGTTATTTCCACATTTCAAGAATAATAAATTTAGATTTCTTCCTTATCAAATTTACAAGAGTAATTTGAATTGTCATTTTGTTGTGTTAATACTCTTTATAGTTTTTACTTATGTTTGCCTTTTATTTAATGGGGAGACAGACTTGTATTCATATAGCCATTTTCATTTATCATTTATTTGATTGTCTTGCAAGTTTTGACTGAAAATAACAGTTCATGATTATTAAATTGATTATTCTTTAAAAATGAGTAGACAATGCATATGAAATTGTGTTAAATGGCATAAACCCATTGTACTCCATATTAAAATGAGTTGAGAGTACGTATGAAAAGTATAGACATGATTGTTCTTTAAAAATTTTCATACATAGATGCAGACAGCTAATACAGATGTACAGTTTTTGTATGTTTGTTTCTGAATTGAATATGAATTGTGACTGTCTTCCATTGTATTGGTAAAAACATTAGGCATGAATATTAATTGATGTGCAAAAGAATTCAGTTGAAACGTTCTATTATTGTATGAGTGTGAATTTTTTTGCCTGCATTGCAGCTATGGGGATGATACAATTTATAGACATCCCCTGTAGTGCATTATTGTATTGTCAAACCATTCATTATGCTTTTAAAATCAAATCGAATGAATCTTGTTTCTCGACACAAATTTGTTTAACTTAAACGGTAGTTATGGAACGATAGTTTGGTAGAGAACCATTTTTATCCAATAAAGGACCAACAGACAATATGTGTAGTGATATTAGCTTTTGTATGCAACATGTACAAATCATATATCTGAAATAGTTTGGGGTGATTGATTTTTCTTTTCTTTTTATATAATCAAGTACAACACTAGTTCTGTATGAAGAATGGATTTTATTGAAGCTATCTGTATTAAGAGCATTAATTAGACTTCGGCAAAATTGTTTGCTATGCTAGTGAAAAATAATATTTTTACTACTAAAGGTGCAAAGGTGACTTGATATAAGATTAAATGAATTCCTATCTGGTAACCATTTCGTTAATATGGTTTGAATGTTTTTGACATTAGAAGAGTAAAAAACTTACTACAACTGTTTTTTGACTTGTTTTTATATCCAATTCTGTTCTTAGTCCGCTTTTGATGATTCTTAACCACTAAGGATATCAGTTTTGAACTCGAGTCAGTGCAATTGCCAGTGCTAATAATTTTGATGATTCTTAACCACTAAGGATATCAGTTTTGAACTCGAGTCAGTGCAATTGCAAGTGCTAATAATTTTTTAACTCCACCCACTTGTATCTGTATTCTTATTGGTTTTCTTTATTTTCCCCCTTGTTAGACCCAAATGTGGTTCTAACACCCAAATTGATTAGAAACAAGATAAAGTAAAGCAGAAATAAAAAAGAACACACAAGGTTTATAGTGGTTCGGCGAAGAAATGCCTACGTCCACTTAGTTTTCACTATATTCAGTAATTCAATTACAAATTCAATGTAAGATTCGCTCACAACTCACTTTTGTTCACTCAGAAAGATAAAAACAAGAAATGAAAGATGGTTTGGATTTTCCGGGAGTGAAGGAATTCGAATGATGGAAGTACTTGGATTCTCAAAAGTGCTGAAAAAGATCCTTCTCTTTGTCTCTAGTTGGGGTATTTATAGGTGTGAATTTGCCTGAGATGCAATCCGGGTCGGAACACGTGTCATCCATCGCACTCTCTTCGGGTTCGGATGGGCTATCAAGCGGACAATGCATCAATGAGATGGACGTTAGGGGTAGGAATTGGTCACATCCGGTCCGGTTCTCCAGGCGACTTTATAGGAGATTTTCCTGGATCATGGGTGCGGGTCGGAGACATGCAGGTTGGGGGTTCGGATCGGAATACCCGACCCGAACCGGAGTAGCTTGGACGTCTCTTCTTCTCTAATCATACTCCGCTCCGCTCCGAAGTCATGGCAAGCAGACGGCTTTCCGATCCACCTGAGATTCATTGGCCTTCCGATCCGATCAGGTATGCTTTGCCAATTTATCCAGTAAGAGATATCCGATCCGAACAGAGAATTTTACCCGATCCGAACCGATACGCTGCTATCAATCTGAATTGTGGAGCTTCCTTCCGATCCGAACCGGAGTCGCATAACTTGAAATACTCTTCAACGGTTGGTTTCTTGACTTTGTGTTGCCTAGTTCACAAAGTAGGCTAACATTTTGCCCCCTCAAAGGATGCTTTCGTTGTACAAAGCGTCCTTTGATGTCGTTCAACCAGAATTGTCAAGAGTAATGCATTGATTTCTATTCGGTTCGGCGTCCGATCCGAGTGGCTTTTCTTCATTTCTGAGCAAATTTGGGAACTCTACTAGCCGTGTGATGCTTCTTGTAGGTATGCTCCTTCTTTACTTCCCTTCTCTTCAATTCGAGTCGGACGCTAAGTCAATCGCGTGAGATTTCCGCTCGGTTCGGATTCCGATCCGAAGCGTTTTCGTGAGTTAGGTTCTTGGACGTTGGGCCTTCGGAGAGAGTCGTGCTACTGGGCTTCCACTCCGGTCCGAGCGGGTGAGATAAAACAGGGAGACGAGGAGTCAACACTATTCTCTATATAAACCCATCGCCGCCTTCATTCCTTCCTTCTTCGTTTCTATCGCCGCTCCCAACCTTAACATTGAAAACGTCAGAAACTCAAAAATTCTCAAACTATTTCCTGTAGATTTCCCGAATCAAACATATAGGTAGCTTTTCTAATCTCAAATACTTTTGTTGCGACCGCTCTCGATTTCAATTAGCGTTGGATTAGGATGGTTTGGCCATAAGCATCACTCGAACCCTCCGCCGTTGCTGGTGGATGCGCCATTGCTTCGAGGCGTCGCGAGGCTGAATAGGGCGAATATTTGTTCTTAACGGCGGCTTCGGTGATAAAGTGGACTTGTCTGTGAATAAATGGGAAAAGAGGAAAGAGATGAAGAGTGGGATGACAAGCTGGAGTCGGTTCGGGTGGAAGACGAAGGAGCAGAAAGGAAAAGGAGGGAAAGGGGATCGGCTCGGGTTTCGTTCTTTGGAAAGATGGAAAGGAAAGAAAAAGTCGGTTCGGGTCGGAAAAGTGAATGGGATAAGAGGCTGAAGTAAACGGATCGGTTAGGTGGTGCTGGTTCGGTTCGGATCGGGCTATCCGATCCGAACAGATCAGTCCTGCTTCCGAACTCATTGCTTTCCTTGTCTTGAACTGACCATGCTTTAGTGAGGCACCCGAACCGACTGTTATCTGTGCCTGCGTCGAGCTAATCATCATATGCATATCCGAACCGATCCGAACATATTGAACTTGACACATAAAGACCACCCAACTAATTCAACTAACACTTATTCTAGACGAATATGCCTCGCGGACAGTTAGGATAGTGCCTTGTGAACATAAACGAGAATTAAGAACAATTCCGACTATCACCTTCCCTTTAAAGCTTCGTCTTATATTGCTGTACTTTTATTTTGCACTTCCCGCATTTGTTGCACACACTTTAGTTCACACACATACACAAAAAAGGGGAACACGGGATAATTCACTCTAATCCGTGCTATTGCTTCTTCAATAGTTCCATGACCATGAGGCCCAGACGCTCTTCTCGTTTAGCTGAGAGGAAAGAAGCTCCAGAAACTTCCCACAAAACCACTCTCGAGGATATATCTTCTTCATCTGACCCAGAATGGGACAGCGAGGGTCCGGATTACGGAGTTGGTCATCGGGAAAGCGATGAAATGTCTTCAGAAAATGAAGTTTCCCTAGGCTTTGAGGAGGAAGGAGGGATTGGTGACAACCGAGCACCCGATGAATTTGACTCAGCCATTATATTGGAATCACCTCCAGATTCCGTAGAATCAACAATTGACAACGACCGACTCGTGAGAATTTGCTTGAAGTATGGAATAATGAAGAGAGACACTCTAGTGCCCTCACGTTCTGATCGTCCACATAACCCTCCAGAAGGATATATGACGGTCACTCGTCTGATGTGCATGGTTGGCGCTATTCCTCCTTTCTCGCCTTTCATCGTCGACTTCTTAAGACAAATGCGGATTGCCCCCATGCAGCTGCATCCCAATTCATATGCATATTTGCATACCTTATTCATAGCATATCGTGAAATTCTAGGCGTGGAGCTTACGTTTGACGACGTTCATTTCTTCTATAATTTCAAACACCGGACTAGAGAAACCCCTTCTTTCTGTTACTTTGAGTCGGTCCCAAAGAGGAAGATAATCTCTACGCCGTTTAGCAGCAAGGCTGGAGATTCCAGACTGGAGTGGTTCTATATAAAGCAACAGCCTGGATGCGCCAGAAGATGGACAAAATCAAGTAAAGCACTGATTTTCTGACCCTGGACTCTATACACTTGAATCATCACCCTGACCTGTTTTTCCTTTTTACTTGCAGTCGATAATCCCAAACAGGTATCAGACCAAGTGTTCTTTGATCGAATGCACCGTCTTCTCAATGGCGACCAAAAATTCCTTACTATTGACGAGGTTCTTAAAGATGAGTACCTTCATTCTCACGGGCTGCTATCCGTCTACCGTAGCATCGGTCATGGGACAGTCCCTTATGCATATATTCCTCCAGTGGAAACAGTTCCAGAAATAGGTGAAGGCTCGGGAATTCCTGCAGCTTCTCTTCAAACTTCACCCTCTCCCTCTTCCACTCAAGATGATGAACTGGCTAATCTGGCCAAAAAACATCGTGAAGGATATATTGCCCCCGAGGAAACTACCTCGGTAGACAAATCAAAATCTCCCCAAGGGTCGCCACTTCACGCTTCCGAAGGGGATGTTCCTAGCGCCGACGAGCACATATTTCAGGGTTTGGGGGATCTCCCTTTACCCGAAACTATATACACTTCGGAAGATTTCAGAAAGGACCCTCTAGTCTTCACTTCTTCTGAAGAGACTACTCCTGCTAAGGCCAAAGAGCCTGCCCGCACCACTTTAGCTTCAGACTCGGGTTGGTTGGGGGGACACGTACACCACATAGGATGCACTTTGCACCGTAGCACTAGCATTCATTGCACTTCTTTTTCCATGGATCCGCTGATTCTAAACTTCGTTTAACTTATCGTGCAGGTACAATGTCTCGATCCTCTTATGACATAAGAAAGCTTCGCCGCAGCATGTCTAATCCTCCCCAGGATGCCGAATATAACCGCCGGGATGACCGCGGCAGGGAGGAAAGGAGGCCCTATGATCCTTATCGATCTCGATCCTCACGCTCCCGCTCACCAGTTCGACCGGAACAGGAAAAATACAAAAGCTATCAAGGTCGTAGGGAGGAGGATAGACCACAATCTAGGGATTCCACTTCCTCCCATGAAAAGCGAAGCAGAGAGAAAACACCTCCAAAGGAGACTGGGTCTAGAAGTAAGCAAAAAGTCCCTGCTACTAAGCGACCTCGGACAGACAAGGGTTCTACAGAATCTTCTTCGGGAAGGGACGCTGAACTAACAATCCTAGCCCCTCCTCCACCAGATGCGGGAACCGCCGTAAGGCTGGCATACTTAAAGGAGCAATTTCCCGAGCACTACTTCGAGACTCTGACCTTTCTACCTTCCCTTGAACCTATTTCTTCCAATTGGGCAGAGGAGGCCAGAGCAAAGATTGATTTGGTGGAAAAACAATATACCGAAATGTTCAAGTATTCCCGCACTCTTTCTAGAATCATTCGCACGCTATTGACAAATGCTGACTCAATGCACAAAACTGCAGAGGAAGATGCTAAGGCCCTAAAAACCTTAGGAAAAAATTTAGAAGATACTCAAGCTCAACTAGCTATCGCTCAGAAGAACGCTTCTAACTTCAAACAACAGTTTGAGGACATGCAAAAGCGCTATCATGATTTGCTAGAATCCCACACTCAGGAACGTTCCGAGTTGAAGAAGCAAGCTGACGAAGCCAAGTCAGAGGCTGCTAAGGCACGTCTCGCTTATGCTGAGCTTGAGCAGAAGAACGCCGAGTTAACGAAAAGGAGCGCTGAGTTAGAAAAGAAAAACGCTGACTTGGCTTCAAAATTGTTAGAGGCGGAAAACAGGGCGGCTCTGGCTGAAGGCAATGTGGAATGCGCTATTAAATCTGCGGAGGAAACCCGCAAACAATTATCAGAGGCGGAGGCCGATATCCAGGGCTTCAGCGAGCTAATGATCGAATTCTTCGCGCACATTATTCGTCGTCGAAACATTTCCTGGATCGAGGACTACCCATCCACTTTGGTTCATGTGTGGAATCAAATCGTCGAGTGGGAAAAAGAAGAGCTTAAGGTCGATTCCCTCGATGAAGATAAGTTGATGGAGAAGTACTTGAGAGACGACGAACCAGAGCGCCTAGCTGAAGGTCGCCGTCTAATTGCCGAGGCCATGGAAGAAGAGAGGCGGAAGTCTAAACAGACAACCATTCCTGAAGCTGGCTCCTCTTCTTCTGCTCCTGTAACTCCTGAAGTGGAAGGGTATGATCCCGAAAACCCGGGAATTTCCCGAACAACTTTGCTATCTCCCATTCCTGAAATAACTCCAGAGGTAGTAGTCACCCCCGCTGAAAAGTCTTCAGAAGGTATTCCTATTTTTTCTCCTCAATTTGTCAAGGCTACTACTACCTTTGGCTACATGACTGAATATTCGATGAGAAATCCTTTGATCTCGCCTGAGTTGATAACCGATGTTTCTCATTTTGTAGGCGTTGAATCCTCCGCGAAGACAGATGTTGTTCAAGGAGATACCACTGGGACAAAGCCCGCTGATAGGGTCAAAGAAGGGGAAGACAAGGCTGCTTCCACAGACTTGGGGGAAAGGAGTGAATCAACTAAGGTGACTACTCCCCATGACGAAGAAATGATTGCAGCGTTAAGAGACGACGGAGGAGACGAGGGGCATGATGAGGAACCAGAAGTTACAATAACCGGGGAGTCGAAAAGCGCTGAGGACATTACCCTGGCTGCCATGAAGGCTGATCAAGACAAGCGCTTGCAATTAAAGGCTGAAGAATTAGACCCTGAGGTCCTCAAGCCCCTTGCAGTTGTGGATGCAGGTTCAAGGTTAGTGGTTAAGCTCTCAACTAGATCTATCACCGAAGAACTTGCTAAAAAATCTTCTTTTGATTCCAGTGCCCAGCCCTCCGGGAAGAAGTCTGCCGGCTCCAGTGCTACACCTTCAGGGAAAAAGAAATCAAAGCGAATTTTGACTGAAGCAGAGAGGGAAGCAAAGGATGCGGAAAGAGCTGCCAAGAAATCGAAGGCTCATCCCAAACCCAAATAGTGGGTTCTCCTGTGTCCTTTTAGCATCTTTGTAAATCAATAAGTGCTGCCACAACAGCAGCTCCTGCACTTTCTTTTTTAGTCATTTCCCTGTACAAATTTATTCATTTGTAAATAAAAATAATTCACTTTCTGCAATGTTTATTTGTTAGCAGTTCTGCACTTATGTAAAAATGCATATCTATAGTTATGAAACAAAGTTGTGGAGAGGGGAGATATGTGTATATATATGTGTCCCCAGTCAATCTCCATAAGTTATTCAGTGCTTAACCATGCAATCTGAATATTCCCGATTCTCTAACGGGATAGCATTTCCTGTATCACCAACTCCTGTTGTTTTTCCTGGCATTCCTTTTATACTCTCTCTCATTCTCTCGAGAGTTAGAGTTCGAGTTCAGCTATTTGTTTATTCCCCGGTCGTTCAACGGGAAAAGATTTCTTTCTCGGCGCTCGGTCAGGGACGCCTTTATACTCTCTTTTTCTCTGGAAAGTTAGAGTTCGGAGTTGAACCTCTTTCTCAGCGCTCAGTCGGAGACGCTTTTATACTCTCTCTCTTTCTCTGGAGAGTTAGAGTTCGAAATAGAATTTCTTTTTCAGCGCTCAGTCGGAGACGCTTTTATACTCTCTCTCTTTCTCTGGAGAGTTAGAGTTCGAAATAGAATTTCTTTTTCAGCGCTCAGTCGGAGACGCTTTTATACTCTCTCTCTTTCTCTGGAGAGTTAGAGTTAGAATGTCGTTTTCTCATTCTTTCACGTCCTATCGCACAAATAATCATTGTGCTTCTTTTTATGTCCAGACTGTTTTCAACCTTCTTTAGGCTCTCAGTTGTCCTGTATTTTATAATCACAACAGAACAACTAATGAATGCAAATGCATAAAAGTAAATAACACACAATATTTTTATAGTGGTTCGGCTAAGTCATAGCCTACATCCACTTTATAGTTCTTTATTCATATCACCGGATTTTCCCAAGGCAAGTCGTGCCTTACTACAGAGTTTACAGGAAGAACAACAAAAAGTATAGCATTTCTAATCCAAATATCGCATTAAGTGTTGGGCATTCCATGCTCGAGGGACTTCTTCGCCATCTACGGTCGTTAACTTGAATGTTCCCTTATCAAGTTTCCGTTGGATGACAAAGGGTCCTTCCCATTTTGGGCCGAGGTGAGGAAGAGATGGAAAAACTCTCTTTAGCACCAAATCTCCTGGTTCAAAAGTTCTGAGGCGAACTTTTTTGTCATAATAGTGTGCCATCTGATGCCGATGTCTTGCTGCACGCAAGTCTGCTTCGTCTCTTTTCTCTTCGACTTCATCAAGAGACTCAAGTAAAAGTGCCCGATTCGTCATCGGGTCATAATATGTCACCCTGTGGGAAGGAACTTCCAGCTCAACTGGAATTACTGCTTCTGAACCAAAGGAGAGGGAGAAAGGGGTATGACCAGTAGCCGTTTTAAACGTTGTTCGATATGCCCACAAAGCTAGGGGCAATTCATCAACCCATTTTGCCTTTGCACGCTCTAATCGCTTTTTGAGGATGGATTTTATTACCTTGTTTATTGCCTCTACTTGCCCATTAGATTGTGGATAGGCAACTGCAGTATATCGTTTATCTATCTTATATTTCTGGCAAAAGTTTCTGAATTCAGTGCTATCAAATTGGGTCCCGTTGTCGGTAATAATTGTCCTTGGGATTCCGAATCGGCATATAATATTTCGGACCACAAAGCTTATCACCTTTCTTGTGGTGATCTTAGTCAAGGGTTCAGCTTCCACCCACTTCGTGAAATAATCCACGGCTACTATGGCATACTTAGCTCCCCCTTTAGCAATTGGTAAAACTCCAATGATATCGATTCCCCATGTGGCAAATGGCCAAGGACTCACCATCGATTTAAGCTGGGTTGATGGTGCCCTGGGGATTTTGGCGAATCTCTGGCACTTATCGCAGCGTCGTGAATAATCAGCTGCATCCTTGTTGATCGTAGGCCAGAAGTATCCGTACCGCAATATTTTCTTTGCTAAAGTTTGACCTCCTGTATGATCTCCACACTCACCTTCGTGTACTTCTCTCAGTACACGCTTGATGTCGTCGTGTGCGATACATCGTAACAGGGGCATAGAAAATCCTTGTCTATAGAGGGTATCGTCTTGCATAACATATCTGGCAGCTTTGCGAACTACAGCTCTCTTCTCACTCTTCTTCGATGGGAGAGTCCCATTCTTAAGAAAACTCTTGATTGGAGTCATCCATGACTCCTTCTCTGGTTCCGCTTCAAGAACGAATTCAACTTCCATTGACTCAAAGCTTGGCGATTCCAATGTTTCAATTGGAATTATCTCAGTCCCTTCTGGACTGTCGGAACTAGCCAACTTTGCTAGTCTATCCGCTTTCTGGTTTTCTACTCTGGGAATATGTGTTATGTTGTACCGCTCTAAACTATTTAATAGCTCTTTCACTTTCTTGAGGTAAGCGACAAGTCGAGGTCCTCGAGCCGCGAATTCCTCTCGCACTTGACAAACAACAATCTTAGAGTCACAAAATATGTCCATCATTTTTACTCCGAGGTCTTTAGCGAGTTTCAGCCCGGCAATCAGGGCTTCATACTCAGAGTCATTGTTTGTTGCCGAAAATTCTAATCGCAGGGCGTAATATAACGACCGTCCCTCCGGAGTGACTAAGACAATTCCAGCTCCGGATCTTCGGTCATTTTTAGCTCCATCTGTATATAGTCTCCACGGATTCATCTCTAGCTTATCCTCAGATTTGACCACTTGGTCATTGATTATTTCTTCTTCTGGAATGGTGAACTCCGCAATAAAGTCTGCTAGAGCTTGCCCCCTGATTGACTTTCGTGGTTGAAAATTCAAATCAAACTGGCTTAGTTCTATGTTCCATTTAATCAACCTTCCCGACGCTTCGGTTCTCTGCAACACTTGTCTTAACGGCTGATCGGTGTATATGGTTATTGGATGGGCTTGGAAGTAGTGACGAAGCTTTCGGGATGCAATCAGGAGGCTATAAGCAAGCTTCTCGATCTTTGGGTAGTTGCGCTCTGCCGCTGCTAATTTCTTACTCACATAGTATACTGGCCTTTGTACTTTATCTTCCTCTCGAACCAGAACTGTGCTGACAGCGTGAGCCGAGACTGCTAGATAAACAAATAGTTCTTCATGGTCTACGGGCTTTGATAAGATTGGCGGTTTTTCTAACAGTTCTAACAGATTTTGAAAAGCCTCGACACAATCGGGAGTCCACTGGAAGTTCTTCTTTCCCCTTTTTATCAAATCAAAAAATGGAACACATTTATCGGTGGCTTTGGAGATGAATCTACTTAGCGCCGCTACCTTCCCTGCCAGACTTTGGACGTCTTTAATTTTCCTTGGTTCTTTGATATTCCTAATCGCCGCTATCTGGCTAGGGTTGATCTCAATTCCTCGGGAACTCACAATGAAGCCAAGGAACTTTCCCGACGCCACTCCAAATGAACATTTTAAAGGATTCAATTTCATATGGTATTTTCGCAAGATACCAAACATTTCTGCTAAGTCTTGCGTATGACTGGAGGACTGCTTTGATTTAACCAGCATATCATCCACATAAACTTCCATAGTTTTTCCTATCTGATCGTAAAACATTCTATTTACCAATCGCTGATAAGTAGCTCCAGCGTTTTTTAATCCGAACGGCATTACAACATAACAATATAATCCCAAATTCGTAATGAAACTCGTATGCTCTTGGTCTGGCACATGCATAGGAATTTGATTGTATCCAGAATACGCATCCATGAAAGAGAGAAGTTCATGACCTGCTGTCGAGTCTACAAGCTGGTCAATTCTGGGAAGTGGGAAACTATCCTTTGGGCAAGCCTTGTTTAAATCTGAAAAGTCAATACAAGTTCGCCACTTTCCGTTTGGCTTCTTTACCAAGACAGGATTCGATATCCAGTCGGGATAAGTCGAATCTCGAACAAATCCATTTTGCTTCAATTTCTCTACTTCTTCTTTGAGAGCAACCGACCTCTCTGGGCCCAGCATGCGTCTCTTTTGCTTCACAGGCGGATGCTTCGGATTTACATTCAATTTGTGACTGATAACGGAAGGCGATATCCCACACATGTCAGCATGGTTCCAGGCGAACACATCTAAGTTCGCCTTCAAGAAGTTCGTCAGCTCTTCAGCACGACGCGAATCCAATTGGGAACCAATCTTCAAAACTTTCGTCGGATCAGCTTTATCAACAGGAATTTCCACTGTTGCTTCATTAGGAGTTGCATTCCTAGCCTCTGGTTCCTCGTCTTTTCTAGGATCCAGGTCTTCAGGCGTTCCTTTTCGCAACTCCCTTGGGTTCAACCTCTCTAATTGCTATGCCAAGTCCCCCTTTGAGGGAGATGAGGCATCCTTATTCTCAGCATTAACTCCTTTCATCAACATCTTCAGTTCGGCCACATAGCAGGCCCGTCCAGAAACCTGATCCCCTCTTATTACTCCAGTCCCGGCTTCGGTTGGGAACTTTAGTAACAAGCACCAAGGGGCGATACAAATTCTAAACTCAGCGAGGGCAGGCCTCCCTAAAAATGCGTTATATGGCGAATCTACGTCCAGTACTACAAACTGAAGCATTCGCACTCTTCTACGTTCTCCTTGCCCTAGGGTCACAGGCAACTCTATGTATCCCATAGGAGCTGTCGTCGCTCCGTTGAAACCTCTAATCCATCCTTCACAAGGTTTCAGATCTTCAGGCTCAAGCTTCATCTGATCAAATGACTTCTTGAACAAAATATTAACGGAACTTCCGTTGTCTACTAATACCTTATGGACCAAAGCCGGCCCAATAGTGGTAGTAATAACCAACGGATCATTGGTGGGAGATTGTATTCCCGTGTTGTCTCGGCTGCGAAACACCACGTCATCGAACATGGTTTTTTGTTGTTTGATGGGGGTGACATCTTCCAACTCGTCACCTTCATTCACATCTAGATGTTTGGCAGCATTCACATATTGGTCCATTGACCTAAAGCTTCGGATTGCCGGGTGAGGTCCGCCTACTATGGAGTTGATGACGATCCCTTTACCTTTCTGCTGCGCGGCAGGCTTAGGAGCAGGTAGGATTTGCTTTGGAGCCTGCTCTCCTTGCCCCCTATCCCTCGGGGCAACCTTGTACTCATCCAACTTTCCCTCACGCAGCAGCTTTTCAATTACATCCCTCAAATGTCGACACTCATTGGTCGAATGTCCATGCGTTCCGTGAAACAAGCAAAATTTCCCTGTCGCCATTTCTTTTTCGGTCGAATCACGAGGTGGCGGTCTTTTGTATTGCAACACATTATACGTGTCCAGGTAAATATTTTCCAACGTGTCATTCAATGGTGTGTAGTTCTCGTAGTTCTGGAATCGGGGCCTTTTGTTTGGGTCGCTTCCCCTATTTCTGTTTCTCCTGTTACCGTTCGAATTACGGTTGTTGTTGTTTCCCCCGCTTCCAGTATTGCTGTTTCCACCCTTGTTTCCTACATTTACTTCAACCTTGCCAGAACTTTCCCCAGACTGCTTCACTGCAATATTACTCTGCACATTCTCCTTTGAAGCTGTCTCAGACTTTCTCTTCCGGTTTGCCCGGGCCTCCTCTCGTCTTAGATAAATATCGGCTTTTTCGTAGAATATCGCCCTTGTGGGGGGTGTCTTCCCAGAAAGGTAGTCTCCAAACTCAGATTCGGGATCGACTCCTTCCTTCAATGCCATCAGAATTGTGGGCTCATGCGGGTCACTGACCTCAGTTACAGCTTGGTTAAAACGATCTAAATATGCCCTTAAAGATTCTCCTGGTGCCTGTTTGATCCTCGACAATTCAATAACGCTCTTGGACTTTCGAGCATGTAGTCGGAACTGGTTCATGAAACGCTCGCTTAGTTCTTTGTAATTAGAAATTGAACGAGGAGGAAGTCGGGTAAACCAAAATAAAGCCACATCTTCTAGGTAGATTGGGAACGCTTTGCATTTTACTTCATCGGGGGCAGCAGCTGCATTCATAAGCCACGAATACCGCATCAAGTGCTGTCCTGGATCAGTCCTTCCGTTATATTTATCCATCTGTGGCAAATTAAAACGTCGGGGGAACTGGAAGTCTAGGATGTCGTCAGTGAACGGAGTATGGCTTCGCTCTATGCCGTAGTCTTCATTTGTATAATTCCGGCTTTCGGACATAATTCGACGAACCATCGCCTGCACATCGGCACTAGTTAGGGGCTGCTCAGGTTCCCTGGCCCTAGTGTCCGAGTTCCTCCGGGGCTCTTGCTCAGGAGACACCCTTCTTCTTCGAGCTGCCTCTGCTCGATTCCTTTCCCCGCGTTCCCGGTCGATCTCGGGAAGAGGGGACTGGAGTCTTTGCCCCCGAGATGGGCTATCGTTTCTTAATGCTCGTGCGATATCCTCGCGAGATCCCAAAGATCCAAACGTTAGCTGCTCCACGTTCTGAGGTCGTTCGAGTGGCCTTCGCTCACGGGGCCTCTCTTCCTCAGAAGATGAAGATTGATCTACTGGTGTATGACGAACTGGCGACGGAGTTCTTTGCCGGCGGAGCTCACTGATTTCCCGACTCATGAGCCTCATATTTTCCTGCATCATGAGGTTGGTACGCTCATGAACTCTCATAGCTTCCCTCGTGCTCTCAAGCATATCAAGCAAGCGCGAGAAATCTCCTTGAGTGATGGGAGCAGATGGATTGGCCTGGTCTCCAACCCTGGCAGCTGGAATTGGAGCATTCGCGGGGACTCGAGTAGATGTTCCAGCTTCACCAAGCATCGGGTCGGATCGGAGGTAGGAAGTCGGGTCGGATCGGAGCTGGGGTGCCTGTTCGGATCGGTGTGCAGTGAGCAAGTCGGGTCGGTTCAGACTGGGGGAGTGCACTGCTTCAGAGTCTCCAACCCGGATCGGATCGGAACTTTCCCCTTGCTGTCGGTTCGGATTTCCTGCATTGATTCTCCCTGCTGCTGAACTCTGCCCCCTAGACCTTGTTACAACAGCATGCTGCTGATCTTCACTAGCTCCATTTCCTTGAACAGACTGGACTTCCTTGCCTTTTCCTCGGGCCATGAGTCTTTGACAATTACTTCAACGAATGTAAGAAAGTGGAGACACTTATGGATTCACTTCTTTGAACTCAACGGTCCAAAAAGTAGAAAGAGATCCCGGAAAATAAAGAATTTAGATGAGGGTTCTCAGTGAAAGCACCAAAATGTTAGACCCAAATGTGGTTCTAACACCCAAATTGATTAGAAACAAGATAAAGTAAAGCAGAAATAAAAAAGAACACACAAGGTTTATAGTGGTTCGGCGAAGAAATGCCTACGTCCACTTAGTTTTCACTATATTCAGTAATTCAATTACAAATTCAATGTAAGATTCGCTCACAACTCACTTTTGTTCACTCAGAAAGATAAAAACAAGAAATGAAAGATGGTTTGGATTTTCCGGGAGTGAAGGAATTCGAATGATGGAAGTACTTGGATTCTCAAAAGTGCTGAAAAAGATCCTTCTCTTTGTCTCTAGTTGGGGTATTTATAGGTGTGAATTTGTCTGAGATGCAATCCGGGTCGGAACACGTGTCATCCATCGCACTCTCTTCGGGTTCGGATGGGCTATCAAGCGGACAATGCATCAATGAGATGGACGTTAGGGGTAGGAATTGGTCACATCCGGTCCGGTTCTCCAGGCGACTTTATAGGAGATTTTCCTGGATCATGGGTGCGGGTCGGAGACATGCAGGTTGGGGGTTCGGATCGGAATACCCGACCCGAACCGGAGTAGCTTGGACGTCTCTTCTTCTCTAATCATACTCCGCTCCGCTCCGAAGTCATGGCAAGCAGACGGCTTTCCGATCCACCTGAGATTCATTGGCCTTCCGATCCGATCAGGTATGCTTTGCCAATTTATCCAGTAAGAGATATCCGATCCGAACAGAGAATTTTACCCGATCCGAACCGATACGCTGCTATCAATCTGAATTGTGGAGCTTCCTTCCGATCCGAACCGGAGTCGCATAACTTGAAATACTCTTCAACGGTTGGTTTCTTGACTTTGTGTTGCCTAGTTCACAAAGTAGGCTAACACCCCTTATCTTTTAAGTTAACATCATAGTCATGTGGTGAGTGTGGTGCCAAAAGGACTTGAGGATTATCTTACTCAATAGGAATTGTGCTTTTATAAAAAATAGTTTTTTTTTGATATTCTTTGGCCATGCCATTTCTCAAAGAACATGTTGCATATTGTGTTTTAGGTGCATATCTATGTGCGAGGTCAGTTAATTTTTTCTTTGGCCCTTTTTTATTGTTTCAACCTGCAGATTGAGCCAATTCCAAGTGAAAATCTACCTACTGGATTTGATACAAGCACATCCCGCAGTGTATGAGTGTTGTTGAGGAATTTTATTTAGCATCAATTTTCTTTCGAATGATCAATTTGTTTTTGACCCTTTGGCATGCATTATATATAGGTGAGATTTTTTTTTTTTTTGGTTTTCAACATAATGAGTTGAAATGCTGATAATTACTGCTTATCAAGATTAGTCGCCCACTGTGACAACCCCAATTTCGACAGGTCATTTTTTTTTAAATTCCAATCTATCTAAACTCGGATTGGTTTGCTCTGGTATCATGTAGAAAAGACAGAGACATAAAACATGTCAGAACTTAGAAATTATCTCACAGCGGAATGGATAAAATATAATGTAATCAAAATATAGCCTGACCATATTAATAATACTGCCTAACCAGTATCCAAGGCTATCATGTCCCTGCCACAAATCTAACCTGCGATTATGTTATGAGGAGGGGGTCAGAACACAAGTTCTGGTGACTGGATTTAAACTATACACTTTGGATAATCCAACATATACCGTTTAATCATGTGTTTGGCAAGTTTTATGCTACATGCAAGTTTAATGCCATGTTTGTAACAACCCGTATTTTCAATAACCTGTAATAACATAAATCGAGGCAGAATTTAATTCTAAAATGGGAATCAAGGGAAACGGGCTATGCCATTGCGTTCGTCTCGGAAAAATACGCGAAATAGAGTCCGAGTTTTCGAAAATCGGAGTCCGTATGACCAAGATATGGCCTCGCGAAGTTTCACGAAAATTCCCAAATTAAAGTATACTTAATTAAGTGAAATGGGTTGTGTAGATATATATATATATATATATATATATTGATATATATATATATATATAATTGAAAATTTAATAAATAAATATGCAAAAATGCTCAAAACAGCGAATTGGGAGAGGGGAATAACCGAACCGGCCGATTTTTGAAGTCGACCCGAGCCCGCTGGGTCGACTAGGGGTTAATCCAGGGTGTTTGGCTGTCAACCCGTGGGCCGATTCGCTCAAGTGCAGATTTTGCATTTGAATGGTTCTCATGGTCCATCTTTAATCTAAAGGCCCTAGATGGTTCCTACACTTGACTTCTTCCCCAAGACATGCTTTGATGGCTTGGATTGAATCTAGGGTTAATCCTATGGCCTAAAACACTTGCCTAATCTATAAATAAGACCCTAACCTACCCTAATTCATTCATAATTAAACCTAGTGACTAAACTATGGCAAAATGCTAGCTCTCATGGCCTCCACTAATTTTATGAAGAGGGTTGCATACTAATCACTCTCTAATCAACTTCTAATCCCTTCTTAGCATCTTAATCTTCTTCATTTGGTGTTCAAAGTTGCTAGTTGTGAGTTTCTATCACTTTGATGATCTTTTGGTAAACTAATTAGATGAGATGTGATGAGATTTATGGTTTTGTATGTGGGTTAATGAGCTTTGAATCATATGATATGATGTTAGCATTAATCTTATGTTTATGCATGTTGAGTATGTAAGCTTATGCAAGTTTAATATGATGTATGTTATGTTTGCATGATGCTAAATATGCAAGTTGTGGGCTATGTAATCATATGCATGTTATGCAAGTTCATGGTAATATGCTATGCAAGTTACATGTATGTAAATATGCAAGTTACATGTTTGTTAATATGCAAGTTACATGTATGTAAATATGCAAGTTACATGTTTGTTAATATGCAAGTTACATGTTTGTTAATATGCAAGTTACATGTATGTAAATATGCAAGTTACATGTTTCTTTATATGCAAGTTACATGTTTGTTAATATGCGAGTTACATGTATGTAAATATGCAAGTTACATGTTTATTAATATGCAAGTTCATGATGACACATTATGCAAGTCTATAAGCTAATATGCAAGTTTGTTATGCAAAATGAATATGTAAGTTATGTGACATATTATATGCAAGTTATGTGACATGTTATGCAAGTTCATATGCAAGTTATGTGTTTGTTAATATGCAAGATGGCACCTTTGAAACATGTTCATTCATATGCAAGTTGACACCTTTTATATGTGTTATATCATGAACGAAATTACGTGGGAACGATGGGGTAATTAAATGCATAAGTTAATAAGATTGTGTGAAATTAATATAATTATGCATAACACAAAATAAATAAACATAGTATGGGAATTTGCCTATTTGGTTAGGTGTACCCATACTATGTGTTGGGAATTTACCTATTGAGTTAGGTCTACCCCATGGGAATTTACCTATTAAGTTAGGTCTACCCATGTTAAGAAAACTTGATTAATTAGGGATAATTAATATAAAATTATGAGGGTGATTAATTAGGTGTAATTAATTGACTAAGACACGAGGTTGGACTCAGTTGTAGCGTAAAACTGCCCGGACCCAACCGGCTTAACCAGTTGCTACAAATGTTAGCCCAATGTGAGAGGTCTTAGGCACAAACTAAATACGTAATTAATGTAAAGACACGAGGTTAGACTCTGTTATGACATAAGGCTGCCCGGACCCAACCGGCTTAACCAGCGGTCATAAAAGACAGTCTAATGTGAGAGGTCTTTACAAAGGTTACGTTCTTAATTAATTAATTAAGAAACACTTAACCACATTAGCATGTAGAGGGACATGAGGGGTTAAGTGGGTGCCTCGGGTGGCATGAGAAAATCTAGTGGTTGCCTTGGGTGGCAATAGAAAATACGATTAGAATACTTAACCAAAATGGAACATGTAATTAAAACATGATTAAAGGGTTAAGTGGGATATACTAGAAAAAGGGACAAGCTTAGGTGGGTAGCTTGTGGAGGCCCATTTCAACCAGTAACCCATACGTATCTTTGTGGGCTCGACCCATGTCGAGGACGGGACACGCATACTGGGCTTGACTGTAAGAGGCAAACGGGTTAGCGGTGGCAACGCAAGTCCAACGGGCTTCATATGCGTGAGTGGGCCCGGGCTGGTAGGTAAGCCGTTGTTGCATCGAGTAGATATAAGCCGTGCACCTTTAGTTCCATCAGGTTGCCACATTGGGGAATGATACATCCCACGGTGGGGCCAGCACGGGTATCTACGTTAGGGAGCCGATCGAATGGGAAGTAGTGTGTACACCTAGTGGATTGTAGGGCCCCGTGGCGCCTACTTGGTCACCTAGGGGTACGCAGGTACTAATTAGTAAATTTTATAAGTCCTTGGGTGGGATCAACCTTTAAGTTAGGAACGACTGGTGTGGTGCAGTTTAGTAATTTACCTTAGGGAGGGTAGATGCGTCTTTATCCTTTATCTTCGTTTAGTTGACTGCTTAGGGTAGCCATTCATCCCTATATGTTACCGTACATCAGTTTATGTCTTCTCTGGTTACTTTAACGATTGTATTGTTAAAGTTATAGGACTCGCTCAGACTTATGTCTGACCCTGTTGTTTTTATCTTTTTCCCAACCCTCAGGTCCTACGGTGGATCCTAGCAGTAGTGGAGCTTGATCGGATTGCTGTTCCAGTCTTTAGGAGCTTGGATAGATGTAAAGCTCCAGTTATCCAGTTATCTTTTCTTTTGTTTGGCTATTGTATGAGAGTGGGATTATGTACTTCTTTATTTTGATGGATATTGTACTTGACCTTTATTGTGGTTTTATGATGTAACCAGACATGTTTTACTTCCGCTGTTATGAGATGATGTTTTAAAATTTTAAGTACTATTTATATCTGTCTTGTTGTAATTTTTCTGTTCTATATTCACTAAAATACTCCACCGATGCTATGGCATTCCCTTAGTGAGTGATCATAGCGGGAGTGGGGTGTTACACGTGGTATCAGAGCTTAAGGTTACCAGAACAGATAAAATTTTTGAGAAAAACTATTTTCTAAGAGTATTTTCGAAGAAAGTATTTTTAAAAGCATGTCTTCTAAGAGAAAAAGTTTTTGAAAAAGAAAAGCATAATCCCCAATAGCCATATCTTTATCTTTCGGAATCTCCTTTTTGAATCTTTCCTCTTTCGTTTCAGCATGGCTGAAGATCTTAACATCCCGGAGGGTTTAGTTATACCACTATGGTATAGGAGGTTGCAAGAGGCTAGGGCCGCGGCTGCGGGTCCGGCCAATGCTACTACACCAGAGACAACCGCTCCTCCTCCTCAGCCTAGAGTGGATAATTTTGCTAAGGTTTGCAAGGAGTTCAAGGCTATAGGAGGAAAACCTTTTCTTGGTTCAGAGACTTTCGTAGAGGCTAGAGATTGGCTTAAGGAAGTGGAAGAGTTGCTAGATATCTTTGAAGTGGAAGAGGGAAAGAAAGTCAAGTTGGCGGCTTGGTTAATGAAGGGAGAGGCCTCATTCTGGTGGGAGGTCACTAATGGAGAACGCCCTGTTGACTCTTGGGCAGATTTTAAGCAAAGGTTTGGGGCTAAGTTTCTCTCAAGGGCGGAAGAGAATCTGTTTATGGAGAAGTTCTTGAATTTGAAGCAAGGGAATCTCACGGTGAAAGAATATGTCAACAAATTCAATCAATTAGCAAGGTTTGGCATAGAGTTGGTGAATACACCGGAGAAGAAGGCTTTGAGGTTCGTTAGAGGCTTGAACGAACCATTGCAAGGAATAGCTATGACTCACATTCCTATGGGGGCCACTTTTGAGAAGCTTGTCTACATGGCACTTATGCATGAGGATGATAAGAATTCTAAGGCACCAGAGAAAAAGGGGGATCAGAAGAAACCGCAACAGCAACAACAAGGCAAGGGCGGAAAAGGCAATGGTGACAAAAAGAAGACGAAGAAGAAGTGCTTCAATTGTGGAACACCAGGACACCTTAGTAAGGATTGTCGCAAAAAGAAGAAGACCGGTTGCTTTCATTGTGGTGAAGCAGGGCATCTTGTGAAAAACTGCCCAAAGAAGGGGCAGAAGACGGGGTCTACCTCAGGAGGCCAGGTGCAAGCTCTTATAGCACCACCTCAGTCAGGGGGGCAAGTTCAGGTTCTCTCAGTTCCACCGATTCAGCAGAGAGGTAGAACTATTTCCGTTGAAAGTCTGGTTTTTCTGTTTGATCATCCAGTTCGTACTTTGTTTGACTCTGGCGCATCGCATTCTTTTATCTCATCATCGTTAGTTGAGTCACTGCACTTAGACACCAGTCTAGTTGATGATCCCTTGGTTGTCTCAAACCCAATTGGGGGCTCCATATATCTGTCTATGATATGTTTGGGTTTGAAGATTTCTATACTTAGCGTTGAGTTTAGATGTGATGCTTTTGTATTGGGCTTCACGGGCTATGGGTTGATCTTGGGCATGGACTGGTTATCCAGTAATGGTGCCGTTCTTGATTGCGAAAGGAGAGTTGTCAGGCTCATGACCCGCTTGGGTAACACTCTCGAGATCTCTTGCAATCCCATGGAATCTGTTTTGCTAAGTTATCTTGAATCGCTCGATGCTTCGGTCGAGAGTTTGTGTTCTGTCAGAGTAGTCCGGGAATATCCGGATGTGTTTGAAGAAGTAAAGGGTTTGCCTCCGAAGCGGGAGATAGATTTCCGAATTTATTTGGTGGATAATGCCAAACCAGTGTCTTTGCCAGTACGCCACATGGCTCCTCGTGAGAGAAGAGAACTTCATAAGCAAGTAGGGGAGTTGCTTGAGAAGGGGTTCATAAGGCGAAGTATATCGGAGTGGGGAGCTCCAGTAGTGTTTGCCACGAAGGCGGATGGGTCCCTCAGACTTTGTGTGGATTATAGGGAACTTAGTAAGCTCACGAAGAAGAATAGACACCCATTACCGAGGATAGATGATCTCTTTGATCAGTTGGTTGGCGCGTCAGTATTTTCGCAGATGGACTTAGCTACAGGGTTTCATCAGTAAAGAGTGGCGGAGGACAGTATAGAGAAGACTGCTTTCCGGACTCCGGATGGTTTTTATGAGTGGCTAGTGATGCCATTTGGGTTGACAAACGCCCCTGCATACTTTGTGGATCTCATGAGTAGAGTGTTCAGAGAGTATCTGAATAAGTTTGTAGTAGTTTTTGTGGATGACATCTTGGTCTTTTCCAAGAATGAAGAAGAGCATGCCTTACATCTCAGAGAAGTGTTGGAGACTCTTCGAGCACATGGTCTTAAAGCTAAATTCTCTAAATGCCATTTTTGGAGAAGAGAAGTGCGATTCTTAGGGCATGTGGTCTCTAAGGAAGGGATAGCTGTGGATCCCGCAAAGATAGTATCTATCCAGGATTGGAAAGTTCCTAGAAATGCTACCGAGGTAAGAAGTTTCTTGGGGTTGGCAGGATATTATAGGAAGTTCATCAAAGACTTCGCGAAGATATCAGCCCCATTAACCCGCTTGACGAAAAAGAATCTGGTTTTCTCGTGGGATGTAGATTGTGATGATGCTTTCCGACGGTTAAAGAGAGCTTTGACCACCGCTCCAGTTTTAGTGCTCCCGGATGGGAGTAAGCCGTTTGTTGTTTATACCGATGCTTGTGGAACAGGATTAGGCGCAGTCTTGATGCAGGAGGGAAGGGTAATAGCCTATGGAGGGAGACAATTGAGAGTGCATGAGAAGAATTACCCTACCCATGATCTAGAGTTGGCCGCGATTGTTTTCGCACTTAAGTCTTGGCGCCATTATCTTCTTGGTGAGAGATTCGAGTTGTTCACCGACCAAAAATCATTGAAGTACTTATTCTCTCAGAAGGATTTAAACCTAAGACAGCAAAGGTGGATGGAGTTCTTAGCATCCTATGATTTCGAGATAGCGTATACCCCTGGTAAGGGTAACGTGGTGGCAGACGCCTTAAGTAGAAAAAGGCTATCTTTGAGTCCATTGTTCGTGGAACGACGAAGCTTGGAGTTTCTTTCTTTGTTTGACTTCAGACCTTCTGTTGATTTTGTACCTGGTTTGTTGGCATCCTTGGAGGTTAGACCTACTCTTTTGAGACGGATTGGCGAGGCTCAGCGAGACGACCCACAGTTGGTTGTGTTGGTAGAGAAGCTTATAAGAGGGGAGTCGTCCAGCCATTTGGGTAGATACACCATAGATGATAAGGGATGGTTGCATAGAGACGGTAGACTTTGTGTACCGCAAGATGAGGGTTTGAAGAAGGCTATTTTGGATGATGCACATCGTTCAAGAATGACTATTCATCCCGGTGGAGACAAAATGTACCAAGACATGAAGAGAGTTTTCTTCTGGGCCGGTATGAAGAAAGATGTGGCCGAGTATGTGGCTAGATGCTTAGTGTGCCAACAAGTTAAAGTGGAGCAAAGGAAACCCGGTGGGTTGCTACACCCATTGGAAGTTCCACAGTGGAAGTGGGATAGTGTCTCGATGGATTTCATCGACGGGTTACCGAGATCGAGGAAGGGCAATACGGGAATTTGGGTTGTGGTAGACAGACTTACCAAGAGTGCCCATTTTATACCCGTAAAGAGTAAGAGGACCGCTCCATGGCTTGCTTCAGTCTATGTTAGAGAGATTGTTAGATTGCATGGCGTACCATCCAGCATTGTGAGTGATCGAGATCCTATTTTCACTAGTGAGTTTTGGAGAAGTTTGCAAGAGGCGGTAGGGACTCAGTTGTGTTTGAGCACCGCATATCATCCTCAGACGGACGGTCAGACCGAGAGGGTGAACCGTATCTTAGAAGATCTTTTGAGGCTTTGTATCTTGGATTTTGGAGGTACATGGGAAGAACATCTTCCTTTGGTGGAGTTCGCATATAATAACAGCTTTCAGTCCAGTATTGGTATGGCTCCTTTCGAAGCTCTTTATGGAAGACCTTGTCGATCTCCTACATGTTGGTGGGAATCTACGGATAAGATCTTGCTTGGGCCGGATATGGTTAGAGAGACTTCAGAGAAGATTGATTTAATTCGAAAAAGGATGAAAGCAGCGCAAGATAGACAGAAATCTTATGCGGATCGGAGAAGGACGGATCTTGAGTTTGAGGTTGGGGACATGGTTTTTGTCAAAGTATCTCCATTGAGAAATGTTGTTCGCTTTGGGTCCGTAGGGAAGTTAGCACCGAGATTTGTTGGGCCGTTTCCTATTAAGGAAAGGATTGGACGGATGGCATATAGGGTGGAGTTGCCCGACAGACTTAGTGGTGTTCATGATGTATTCCATGTATCACATTTGAGGAAGTGCTTACATGAGACCGCGGAGGTGGTAGAGCCGAGCTTGCTTAGAGATGTAGAGGTAGAGCGTGATGCGACGATTCGACGAGCTCCTACTCGCATCCTTGGGTCAGAAACTAGGAAGTTGAGGAACAGAGAAGTTCAGCTAGTTAAAGTGCAATGGGGAGATGACGAAAGCAATGCTACTTGGGAGACGGAAGCAAAGATGCGTTCTTTGTATCCATTTCTTTTTGAGAGTATGTCTTTTAACTTCTCCTTTATTGCTTGTCTAGTACTTATCTTATCTTTAGTATATCCTCTCGCTAATACCTATGACCTTTAGATAGGGTAAAACCTATGGTTGAAACATGTGTTTGAAACATGTTATGGTTGATGGATGCATATGGATGCAATTGTTTGCTAGTGGTTGCTCGTGGATGCATATACACACACATTAGGCACTAGATCGGCTCAGTCACTTCATGTTGCATATTGCATAAATGGATGTGGTAGTTAGATTGATGGATGTATCATGGCTGTGTTATCATATGGATGATGCATTTTTGTGTATGGTTGTGCACGCATGTAGAAATTTGTATGTGTCAATAGGGTTTCGCATACATATTGGATGCATGGCACTATCATGGTTTGCATTAAGGAGGTTTACTGTATCAGTAACCGCCTGATTTTCGCATTAGGTAAGTACATATACACACACTTTTGCATATATCCATCCAGCATTTAGAATCTTGTAAGGACAATGATTGCTCGTGGATGATGCTTTGAGTAGATGGATGATTGGATGGTAGGATACGTTCTTCCTAACTTGAAGATTTCGGGGACGAAATCCTTTAAGGAGGGGAGAATGTAACAACCCGTATTTTCAATAACCTGTAATAACATAAATCGAGGCAGAATTTAATTCTAAAATGGGAATCAAGGGAAACGGGCTATGCCATTGCGTTCGTCTCGGAAAAATACGCGAAATAGAGTCCGAGTTTTCGAAAATCGGAGTCCGTATGACCAAGATATGGCCTCGCGAAGTTTCACGAAAATTCCCAAATTAAAGTATACTTAATTAAGTGAAATGGGTTGTGTAGATATATATATATATATATATATTGATATATATATATATATATATATATATATATATATATATATATAATTGAAAATTTAATAAATAAATATGCAAAAATGCTCAAAACAGCGAATTGGGAGAGGGGAATAACCGAACCGGCCGATTTTTGAAGTCGACCCGAGCCCGCTGGGTCGACTAGGGGTTAATCCAGGGTGTTTGGCTGTCAACCCGTGGGCCGATTCGCTCAAGTGCAGATTTTGCATTTGAATGGTTCTCATGGTCCATCTTTAATCTAAAGGCCCTAGATGGTTCCTACACTTGACTTCTTCCCCAAGACATGCTTTGATGGCTTGGATTGAATCTAGGGTTAATCCTATGGCCTAAAACACTTGCCTAATCTATAAATAAGACCCTAACCTACCCTAATTCATTCATAATTAAACCTAGTGACTAAACTATGGCAAAATGCTAGCTCTCATGGCCTCCACTAATTTTATGAAGAGGGTTGCATACTAATCACTCTCTAATCAACTTCTAATCCCTTCTTAGCATCTTAATCTTCTTCATTTGGTGTTCAAAGTTGCTAGTTGTGAGTTTCTATCACTTTGATGATCTTTTGGTAAACTAATTAGATGAGATGTGATGAGATTTATGGTTTTGTATGTGGGTTAATGAGCTTTGAATCATATGATATGATGTTAGCATTAATCTTATGTTTATGCATGTTGAGTATGTAAGCTTATGCAAGTTTAATATGATGTATGTTATGTTTGCATGATGCTAAATATGCAAGTTGTGGGCTATGTAATCATATGCATGTTATGCAAGTTCATGGTAATATGCTATGCAAGTTACATGTATGTAAATATGCAAGTTACATGTTTGTTAATATGCAAGTTACATGTATGTAAATATGCAAGTTACATGTTTGTTAATATGCAAGTTACATGTTTGTTAATATGCAAGTTACATGTATGTAAATATGCAAGTTACATGTTTCTTTATATGCAAGTTACATGTTTGTTAATATGCGAGTTACATGTATGTAAATATGCAAGTTACATGTTTATTAATATGCAAGTTCATGATGACACATTATGCAAGTCTATAAGCTAATATGCAAGTTTGTTATGCAAAATGAATATGTAAGTTATGTGACATATTATATGCAAGTTATGTGACATGTTATGCAAGTTCATATGCAAGTTATGTGTTTGTTAATATGCAAGATGGCACCTTTGAAACATGTTCATTCATATGCAAGTTGACACCTTTTATATGTGTTATATCATGAACGAAATTACGTGGGAACGATGGGGTAATTAAATGCATAAGTTAATAAGATTGTGTGAAATTAATATAATTATGCATAACACAAAATAAATAAACATAGTATGGGAATTTGCCTATTTGGTTAGGTGTACCCATACTATGTGTTGGGAATTTACCTATTGAGTTAGGTCTACCCCATGGGAATTTACCTATTAAGTTAGGTCTACCCATGTTAAGAAAACTTGATTAATTAGGGATAATTAATATAAAATTATGAGGGTGATTAATTAGGTGTAATTAATTGACTAAGACACGAGGTTGGACTCAGTTGTAGCGTAAAACTGCCCGGACCCAACCGGCTTAACCAGTTGCTACAAATGTTAGCCCAATGTGAGAGGTCTTAGGCACAAACTAAATACGTAATTAATGTAAAGACACGAGGTTAGACTCTGTTATGACATAAGGCTGCCCGGACCCAACCGGCTTAACCAGCGGTCATAAAAGACAGTCTAATGTGAGAGGTCTTTACAAAGGTTACGTTCTTAATTAATTAATTAAGAAACACTTAACCACATTAGCATGTAGAGGGACATGAGGGGTTAAGTGGGTGCCTCGGGTGGCATGAGAAAATCTAGTGGTTGCCTTGGGTGGCAATAGAAAATACGATTAGAATACTTAACCAAAATGGAACATGTAATTAAAACATGATTAAAGGGTTAAGTGGGATATACTAGAAAAAGGGACAAGCTTAGGTGGGTAGCTTGTGGAGGCCCATTTCAACCAGTAACCCATACGTATCTTTGTGGGCTCGACCCATGTCGAGGACGGGACACGCATACTGGGCTTGACTGTAAGAGGCAAACGGGTTAGCGGTGGCAACGCAAGTCCAACGGGCTTCATATGCGTGAGTGGGCCCGGGCTGGTAGGTAAGCCGTTGTTGCATCGAGTAGATATAAGCCGTGCACCTTTAGTTCCATCAGGTTGCCACATTGGGGAATGATACATCCCACGGTGGGGCCAGCACGGGTATCTACGTTAGGGAGCCGATCGAATGGGAAGTAGTGTGTACACCTAGTGGATTGTAGGGCCCCGTGGCGCCTACTTGGTCACCTAGGGGTACGCAGGTACTAATTAGTAAATTTTATAAGTCCTTGGGTGGGATCAACCTTTAAGTTAGGAACGACTGGTGTGGTGCAGTTTAGTAATTTACCTTAGGGAGGGTAGATGCGTCTTTATCCTTTATCTTCGTTTAGTTGACTGCTTAGGGTAGCCATTCATCCCTATATGTTACCGTACATCAGTTTATGTCTTCTCTGGTTACTTTAACGATTGTATTGTTAAAGTTATAGGACTCGCTCAGACTTATGTCTGACCCTGTTGTTTTTATCTTTTTCCCAACCCTCAGGTCCTACGGTGGATCCTAGCAGTAGTGGAGCTTGATCGGATTGCTGTTCCAGTCTTTAGGAGCTTGGATAGATGTAAAGCTCCAGTTATCCAGTTATCTTTTCTTTTGTTTGGCTATTGTATGAGAGTGGGATTATGTACTTCTTTATTTTGATGGATATTGTACTTGACCTTTATTGTGGTTTTATGATGTAACCAGACATGTTTTACTTCCGCTGTTATGAGATGATGTTTTAAAATTTTAAGTACTATTTATATCTGTCTTGTTGTAATTTTTCTGTTCTATATTCACTAAAATACTCCACCGATGCTATGGCATTCCCTTAGTGAGTGATCATAGCGGGAGTGGGGTGTTACAATGTTTTATGATGCAAAACACTAAGTTGAACATTTATGCATATGTAACATGTTATGCAAACTATATGAGAGAGTATATGCAAGTTATATGTAATAAGATATGCAAGTTATACATGGGGTTTTATGCATGCTAAGTGTTTGGTTTTATGCATGCTAAGTATTTGGTTTTGTGCATGCTAAGTATGTGGTTTTGTGCATGCTAAGTAATTGGGTTTATGCATAATAAGTAATTGATTTTATGCATGCTAAGTAGGTGGTTTTATGCATGCTAAGTGTTTGGTATTATGCATAAATCATGACATGCAAGTTTACCCTTTTAAATGTGATGCATACATATGCAAGACGACACCTTTATATGCTATGAATATATATATATGCAGGTTTACCCTCCTTTAAGATGCAAGTCATATATGCAAGTTCAACATGCTATGTAAGTTATGTGTATGCTTATATGCAAGCTCAACATGTTATGCAAGTTATGTGTATGACGTTATGTAAGTTATGTGCATGTTGTTATGCAAGTTCATACGCAAGTTATGTGTATGATGTTATGCAAGTTATGTGCATGATGCTATGCAAGTTATGTGTATGTTGATATGCAAGTTATGTTTATGATGTTATGAAAGTTATGTGTATGATGTTATGCAAGTTAACATGTAACATGTTGTGCAAGTTCACACCTTTAAGACACATGCAAGTTCACCTTTGTATAACCTATGAACACTTATGCAAGTTGCCTTTATACATGACATATGTATGTTCATGCAAGTTGGGTTATTTAGTAATGCTAGTTGGGTTAATGTCATGATGTAAGTGGACACCTTTTAACCCATGTTAATGCTAATGTATGCTAAATGAAACCCATGTTAATTGTGAAAGAATCTTCTCTTGGAAATATGTCGTGTTAGCATAAGTACGTGGGGAAATGATGGGGTTAATAGACATGTTAATGAAATGGTGTGAAATGGTTATGATTAAGCATACCATAAAATGAATAAGCATAAGTGGGAATTTACCTATTGAGTTAGGTCTACCCCATGGGAATTTACCTATTGAGTTAGGTCTACCCATGTTATGAAAAACTTAATATTAATTAGGGATAATTAATATGGGGGTGATTAATTAGGTGTAATTAATCAATTAAGACACGAGGTTGGACCCTTTTGTAGCGGAAGTCTGCCCGGAACCGACCGGCCATCCAGCGGTTACAAATGATTGGCCCAATGTGAGAGGTCTTAGTCATAAATTAAATACATGATTAAAGTAAAGACACGAGGTTAGACCCTTTTGATGACAGAAGTCTGCCCGGAACCAACCGGCATATCCAGCAGTCATAAAAGACGGTCTAATGTGAGAGGTCTTTATGAGGTCATGATCTTAATTAATGAATTAAGAAACACTTAACCATATTAGCATGTAGTGGGACATGAGGGTTAAGTGGGTGCCCTGGGTGGCATGTAGTAACTAGTGGGGGTGCCTCGGGTGGCATGAGGAAACTAGTGGGTTGCCTTGGGTGGCAATAGAAAATACGATTAGAATACTTAACCAAAGTGGAACATGTAATTAAAACATGGGTGAAGGGTTAAGTAAGTGCTTTGGGTGGCATGTGGAAATCTAGTGGGTGCCCTAAGTGGCAATTGAAATATGATTGATGACTTAACCAAATCTTAACATGTAAGTGGGCATGACTATATAAGGGGTTAAGTGGGATGCACTAGATAAAAGTAGCAAGCTTAAGTAGTAGCTTGTGGGGGCCCATTTCAACCAATATCCCAAACGTATCTTTGTGGGCTCGACTCTAGTCGAGTGACGGGACACGCATTTTGGGCTTGACTATAAGAGGCCAAAATGGGTTAGCGGTGGCAACGCAAGTCCAACGGGTTTCATATGCGTGTGTGGCCCGGGCTGGTAGATAAGCCGTTGTTGCATCGTGTAGATATAAAGCTGTGCACCGTTGTTATTATCAGGTGGCCACTTTGGGGAATGATACACCCCATTGTGGGACCAGCACGGGTATCTACGGTAGGGAGCCGATCGCTTGGGAGTAGTGGGTACACCTAGTAAAGATAGGGGCAGACGGCACCTGTGTAGGGGTACAAGAAACTACTGGGTAAAAATTACTAAGTACACTTAGTGGGATCAACCTTTAAGTAGGAATTACTCTTGGTGGGTAGAACTGGTGTGGTGCAGTGTAGGAATTACCCTTGGGTGGGTAGATCTGGGGTGGTGTAAGCTAGTAATTATCCTTGGGTGGATAAATGCGTCTTTTCGGTTATCGTAGTACATCCGGTGTTTAGTGGACTACTTAGTGTAGTCATTATCCCCAGAGGTACCGTACCTTGTTTATGTCATACCCTAATTACTTTAATGGTTGTATTGTTAGGGTTATAGGACTCACTCAGACTTATGTCTGACCCCGTTGTTTTTATTTTTTTTTCCAACCCTCAGGTTATCAGAGTGGGCCCGGTACGAGTGGGCTTAGATCAGGCTGCTTTATTCTCTTTTGGAGCTTGGACCATAGGTGTAGAGCTCAGCTTACCCTTTCTTTTATGGCTATCAGTTCATATATTGGGATTATGTACTTTTATTTATCAGGATGGATATTTTGTACTTGACTCTTATTATGGTTTTGTGATGTAACCAAACATGTTTTACTTTCCGCTGCAATGAAATGGTGTTTTAAGATTTTCAAGTATTACTTATATCTGTCTTGTTGTAATTTTTCTGTTCTATATTCACTTAAAATACTCCACCGATGTTATGGCATTCCCTTAGCGAGTGACCATAGCGGGTGTGGGGTGTTACACGTGGTATTAGAGCTTAAGGTTACCAGAACAGATAAAATTTTTAGAAAAACTATTTTCTAGGAATATTTTTGAAAGGAGTATTTTCAAAAACATGTCTTTTAAGAGAAAAGTTTTTGAAAGAAAAGCATAATCCCCAATAGCCATATCTATATCTTTCGAATTCTCCATTTTGAATCTCTTCCTTTCTCTCATTTTGAGTTTCCCCTCCGCGTATAGATGATCTTTCTAAGATAGATAAGAATGGAAAACCACTTCAAGGGACTTAGACATTAGTCGGATTAGAAGTTGGTTCAAGAAGGAGGAGGACTTGTAGGTACTTATTGGATGGAAGATGGGAGGAAGGCTCAAATAGTTGTTTGGTTAATGAAGGACGAAACCTCATTGATGGGAGGTTACGGGTGGAGAATGGGAAGAAGAAGGCTAGTAGTTATCCTTTTGGGAGGAATAGGACACCTTATTAGGATTGTCCAAAGAAGCAAGGGCAAGGTATGGAATCTTCTGGAGGGTAGTTGTATTCCCTCACGACTAGGGTACCAAATGGGGATAGACCGTCTAGGTTGGAATTTGGATTTCTTTATTATCCGGTTCGAACTTTATTTAATTCTGACGCATCGAGTTCGTTTATCTCATCACTGTTAGTTGAGTCACTGCACTTAGACACCAGTTTGGTAGATGATCCCTTAGTTGTTTCAAACCCAATTGGGCTCCATGATGTGTTTGGGTTTGAAAGTTTCTATACTTAGCGTTGAGCTTAGGTGTGATGCTTGTTGGGCTTCAGGGCTATGGGTTAGTTTTGGGCATGGACTGGTTATCCAGTAGGGGTGCCGTTCTTGATTTTGAAGGGAGAGTTGTTAGGCTTATGACCCGCTTGGGTAACACTCTCGAGATCTCTTGTAATCCCATAGAATCTGTTATGCTAAGTTATCTAGAATCGCTTGACACGTCGGTCTAGAGTTTGCGATCGGTTAGAGCGGTCCGGGAATACTCGGATGTGTGTGGGGAGGTGAAGGGCTTACCTCCGAAGCGGGAGATTGACTTCCGAATATATCTCGTGGATAATGCTAAACCAGTATCTTGGCCAGTGTGCCACATGGCTCCTCGTGAGAGGAGGGAACTCCATAAGTAAGTAGGCGATTTGCTTGAGAAGGGGTTCATAAGACGAAGTATATCGGAGTGGGGTGCTCCAGTAGTTTTTGTCACGAAGGCGGATGGGTCCCTCAGACTTTGTGTAGGCTAAAGAGAACTAAACAAACTCACAAAGAAGAATAGACACCCATTGCCGAGGATTGATGATCTCTTTGATCAGTTGGCTGGCGCCTCCGTATTTTTGTAGTAGGACTTATCCACGGGATTTCATCAGTTGAGAGTGGCTGAGGATAGTATAAAGAAGACTGCCTTTAGGACTCCGGATGATTTTTTCTTATGAGTGGCTGGTGATGCCATTTGGTTTGACGAACACCCCCGCATACTTTGTTGATTTGATGAGAAGGGTGTTCAGGGAGTACCTAAATAAGTTCGTGATGGTCTTTGTGGATGACATCTTGGTCTTTTCTAGGAGCAAAATAAGTTTTCGTATGTGCTCAATGGGGTGAGCAAGGCCAGTTATGGGAAACACGGTAGTTTTGGAGCGAGACTGGCGAGGACATCCAGGGTTGGACAAGGGGCTTAATTATTTAGCCGTTTTTACTAGTATCATCTCACGTAGGTCGTCTGAATTCGAAGGAGGTATCCCTTGGGTGTTTGTCTGATATTGGTTTAGGCCTTTGGGGCTTGCATTTGGGGGATGCCGAGTTCGACTAGGGTGGTCTGCGTGAGAGATGAACAGTTGTGATGATTTTGGATGATATCCTGGTGGAGAAGAGCATGCCCTACATCTTAGGGAAGTGTTGGAGACTCTTCGAGCGCATAGTCTTAGGACAGTAAAAGTGGATGGGATTCTTAGCATCCTATGAGTTTGAGATAGCGTATACCCATGGCAAGGGTAACGTGGTGGTGGACGCCTTAAGTAGAAAAAAGTTGTCCTTGGGTTCATTGTTCGTGGAACGACGGAGCTTAGAGTTTATTTCGATGTTGACTTTAGACCTTCCGTTGACTTTGTACCCGGTTTGCTAGCCTCCTTGGAGGTTAGGCCTACTCTTTTGGGGCGTATTGGCGGAGCACAGCGGGACGACCCACAATTGGTTGAGTTAGTAAAGAAGCTCATGAGGGGGGGAGTCGTCCAGCCATTTGAGTAGGTACACCCTAGATGGTAAGGGGTGGTTGCGTAGAGACGGTAGACTTTGTGTACCGCAAGACGAGGGTTTGAGGAAGGCTATACTTGATGATGCACATCGGTCGAAGATGACCATTCATCCCGGTGGGGACAAGATGTACCAAGACGTGAAGCGAGTTTTCTTTTGGGCCGGTATGAAGAAAGACGCGGCCGAGTATGTCGCTAGATGCTTGGTGTGCCAACAAGTAAAAGCGGAGCAGAAGAAACCCGGTGGGTTGCTTCACCCATTGGAAGTTCCGCTATGGAAGTGGGATAGTGTCTCGATGGGTTTTGTCGATGGATTACCGAGATCGAGGGAGGGTAATACGGGAATTTGGGGTGTGGTAGACAGACTTACTAAGAATACCCATTTTATACCCGTGAAGAGCAAGAGGGCCGCTCCATGGCTAGCTTCTGTATATCTTCGAGAGATAGTTCGATTGCATGGGGTACCCTCTAGCATAGTGAGTGATCGAGATCCTATCTTCACTAGCGAGTTCTGGAGAAGTTTGCAAGAAGCAGTGGGGACTCAATTGTGTCTGAGCACCGCATATCATCCTCAGACGGACGGCCAGACTGAGAGGGTGAATCGTGTTCTAGAAGACCTTTTGAGGCTTTATATCTTAGATTTTGGAGGTACATGGGAAGAGCATCTTCCATTGGTGGAGTTCGCATATAATAACAGCTTTCAGTCCGGTATTGGTATGGCTCCTTTCGAAGCTCTCTATGGAAGGCCTTGTCGATCACCTACATGTTGGTGGGAATCTACGGATAAGATCTTGCTTGGGCCTGATATGATTAGGGAGACTTCTGAGAAGATTGATTTGATTCGAAGAAGGATGAAAGCGGCGCAAGATAAACAGAAATCTTATGCGGACAAGAGGGGAACAGAGCTTGAGTTTGATAATAGGACATGCTTTTTATCAAGGTATCTCCGTTACGGAATGTGGTTCACTTTGGATCTGTTGGGAAGTGAGTACCAAGGTTTGTTGGGCCGTTTCCTATTAAGGAAAGGATCGGACAGATGACATATAGAGTGGAGTTGCCGACAGGCTTAGTGGTGTACATGATATATTCCATGTGTCACATTTGAGGAAGTTCCTACATGAGACCGCTGAGGTGGTAGAGCCGAGCTGGCTTAAAGAAGTAGAGATAGAGCGTGATGAGACGATTTGACGAGCTCCTACTCGCATCCTTGGGTCAGAGACTAGGAAGTTGAGGAGTCGAGAGGCTCAACTAGTCAAAGTGCAATGGGGAGAAGATGAGAGCAACGCTACCTTAGAGACGGAAGAGAAGATGCGTTCATTATACCTATTCCTTTTTAGGATATGTCTTTTAATTTCTCCTTTATCGTTTGACTAGTACTTATCTTATCTGTAGTATGTCCTCTCATTAGTACCTTTGACCTTTAGATAGGGTAAACCTATGGTTGAAACATGTGTTTGAGACATGTTATGGTTGATGGATGCAAGTGGATGCAAGTGTTTGCTAGTGGTTGCTCGTGGATGCATATACACACACTCTAGGCACTAGATCGGCTCAGTCACTTCATATTGCATATTGCATAAAATTGTGTGTAGGAAGCTATATTTATGGATGTATAATGATTGTGTTATCATATGGATGATGCATTTTGGTGAATGATTGTGCACTCATGTAGATATTGTATGTGTCGATAGGGTTCTCTCGCATACATAATGGATGCATGGCACTATCATGGTTTGCATATGTTCATACATTAGATAGGGAACACATACACACACTCTTTGCATATGCTCATACACCATTAGAAATTGTTTTAAGGACAATGGATACCCGTGTTTGATGGTTTGAGTAGATGGTTGTTTGGATGGTAGGATATGCATTCTCCTTAGCTTAAAGATTTCGGGGACGAAATCCTTTAAGGAGGGGAGAATGTAACACCCCGAATTTTAGTTAATACTAAAATTCACTAATTACAGGATAAATAATCTCAGATGTGGGAATTGGGGGTAACGGGCTGCGTCATTGTGTTCGTCTCGGAAAAATACGCGAAATAGAGTCCGAGTTTTCGAGAATCGGAGTCCGTATGGCCCGGTTATGGCCCAAAGAAGTTTTCCGAAAATTCAAAGTTAAAAACAGATTTAGAAATGCAAAATCAGATTTCGAAATTGGAGCCAGCAGGGGGCCAGGCGGGAAGTTTCCCGCCCTACCAATGTCGACAGGGCTGTCGACAGGCCTGTCGACTGGGGAGTCGACTTGCCTGTCGACCTGGGCGCGGCGTCCAGGGAACCTGGGTGCACCAGGTTGGGTTTTAGGCTGGCTTGGAGGGCTGGGTTCTAGAGATTTCCTAAATCTAACGGTCCTAATCTAATCTAGGGTTAATCTAAGGGCCTAAAACACTACCTAATCCTATAAATAAGACCCCAACCCTACCCTAATTCATTCATAATTAGATCTTGTAACTAAACTATGGCAAAATGAAACTTGATCATGGCCTCCACAAATAAATGAAGAGAGTTGCAAGCTAATCAACCTCTAATCAACATCTTCTTCAACTAAAGCAACTAATTCCACTTCATAAGTTTGCTAATCTTGGTTTTGGTGAGTTCCTATAGCTTTAATAATCAATTGTTAAATTGATTATGGTAGGATATGATAAGACATGGCTATGTTTGTGGATAAATATGTTTATGCAAGTTTAGTATATTGTATGTTATGTGTTTGGCAAGTTTTATGCTACATGCAAGTTTAATGCCATGTTTTATGATGCAAAACACTAAGTTGAACATTTATGCATATGTAACATGTTATGCAAACTATATGAGAGAGTATATGCAAGTTATATGTAATAAGATATGCAAGTTATACATGGGGTTTTATGCATGCTAAGTGTTTGGTTTTATGCATGCTAAGTATTTGGTTTTATGCATGCTAAGTATGTGGTTTTGTGCATGCTAAGTAATTGGGTTTATGCATAATAAGTAATTGATTTTATGCATGCTAAGTAGGTGGTTTTATGCATGCTAAGTGTTTGGTATTATGCATAAATCATGACATGCAAGTTTACCCTTTTAAATGTGATGCATACATATGCAAGACGACACCTTTATATGCTATGAATATATATATATGCATGTTTACCCTCCTTTAAGATGCAAGTCATATATGCAAGTTCAACATGCTATGTAAGTTATGTGTATGCTTATATGCAAGCTCAACATGTTATGCAAGTTATGTGTATGACGTTATGTAAGTTATGTGCATGTTGTTATGCAAGTTCATATGCAAGTTATGTGTATGATGTTATGCAAGTTATGTGCATGATGCTATGCAAGTTATGTGTATGTTGATATGCAAGTTATGTTTATGATATTATGAAAGTTATGTGTATGATGTTATGCAAGTTAACATGTAACATGTTGTGCAAGTTCACACCTTTAAGACACATGCAAGTTCACACCTTTAAGACACATGCAAGTTCACCTTTGTATAACCTATGAACACTTATGCAAGTTGCCTTTATACATGACATATGTATGTTCATGCAAGTTGGGTTATTTAGTAATGCTAGTTGGGTTAATGTCATGATGTAAGTGGACACCTTTTAACCCATGTTAATGCTAATGTATGCTAAATGAAACCCATGTTAATTGTGAAAGAATCTTCTCTTGGAAATATGTCGTGTTAGCATAAGTACGTGGGGAAATGATGGGGTTAATAGACATGTTAATGAAATGGTGTGAAATGGTTATGATTAAGCATACCATAAAATGAATAAGCATAAGTGGGAATTTACCTATTGAGTTAGGTCTACCCCATGGGAATTTACCTATTGAGTTAGGTCTACCCATGTTATGAAAAACTTAATATTAATTAGGGATAATTAATATGGGGGTGATTAATTAGGTGTAATTAATCAATTAAGACACGAGGTTGGACCCTTTTGTAGCGGAAGTCTGCCCGGAACCGACCGGCCATCCAGCGGCTACAAATGATTGGCCCAATGTGAGAGGTCTTAGTCATAAATTAAATACATGATTAAAGTAAAGACACGAGGTTAGACCCTTTTGATGACAGAAGTCTGCCCGGAACCAACCGGCATATCCAGCAGTCATAAAAGACAGTCTAATGTGAGAGGTCTTTATGAGGTCATGATCTTAATTAATGAATTAAGAAACACTTAACCATATTAGCATGTAGTGGGACATGAGGGTTAAGTGGGTTCCTTGGGTGGCATGTAGTAACTAGTGGGGGTGCCTCGGGTGGCATGAGGAAACTAGTGGGTTGTCTTGGGTGGCAATAGAAAATACGATTAGAATACTTAACCAAAGTGGAACATGTAATTAAAACATGGGTGAAGGGTTAAGTAAGTGCTTTGGGTGGCATGTGGAAATCTAGTGGGTGCCCTAAGTGGCAATTGAAATATGATTGATGACTTAACCAAATCTTAACATGTAAGTGGGCATGACTATATAAGGGGTTAAGTGGGATGCACTAGATAAAAGTAGCAAGCTTAAGTAGTAGCTTGTGGGGGCCCATTTCAACCAATATCCCAAACGTATCTTTGTGGGCTCGACTCTAGTCGAGTGACGGGACACGCATTTTGGGCTTGACTATAAGAGGCCAAAACGGGTTAGCGGTGGCAACGCAAGTCCAACGGGTTTCATATGCGTGTATGGCCCGGGCTGGTAGATAAGCCGTTGTTGCATCGTGTAGATATAAAGTCGTGCACCGTTGTTATTATCAGGTGGCCACTTTGGGGAATGATACACCCCATTGTGGGACCAGCACGGGTATCTACGGTAGGGAGCCGATCGCTTGGGAGTAGTGGGTACACCTAGTAAAGATAGGGGCAGACGGCACCTGTGTAGGGGTACAAGAAACTACTGGGTAAAAATTACTAAGTACACTTAGTGGGATCAACCTTTAAGTAGGAATTACTCTTGGTGGGTAGAACTGGTGTGGTGCAGTGTAGGAATTACCCTTGGGTGGGTAGATCTGGGGTGGTGTAAGCTAGTAATTATCCTTGGGTGGATAAATGCGTCTTTTCGGTTATCGTAGTACATCCGGTGTTTAGTGGACTACTTAGTGTAGTCATTATCCCCAGAGGTACCGTACCTTGTTTATGTCATACCCTAATTACTTTAATGGTTGTATTGTTAGGGTTATAGGACTCACTCAGACTTATGTCTGACCCCGTTGTTTTTATTTTTTTTCCAACCCTCAGGTTATCAGAGTGGGCCCGGTACGAGTGGGCTTAGATCAGGCTGCTTTATTCTCTTTTGGAGCTTGGACCATAGGTGTAGAGCTCAGCTTACCCTTTCTTTTATGGCTATCAGTTCATATATTGGGATTATGTACTTTTATTTATCAGGATGGATATTTTGTACTTGACTCTTATTATGGTTTTGTGATGTAACCAAACATGTTTTACTTTCCGCTGCAATGAAATGGTGTTTTAAGATTTTCAAGTATTACTTATATCTGTCTTGTTGTAATTTTTCTGTTCTATATTCACTTAAAATACTCCACCGATGTTATGGCATTCCCTTAGCGAGTGACCATAGCGGGTGTGGGGTGTTACAAACCTATGGCCATCCTCACCCATAACTAGATAGCAAGTATATGGTCTTTTGGAGTTCTCCGCCTTTCCGCTTCACGTATCTCGATTGACTCAAGATGGATGGTAGACGACGAGTTGCTATCACAGGGCTACCGGTTTCTCGCCGAATCACGCTGGTCCATCCTAGTCTTTAGGTTGCCATATTTTGCAACCAAGGCATACCCTTGGTTGTTCTACCGCAGACCTTAACCTCTGTGAGCCCAGACGGATCAACTGCAGCCTCACAGAGGGATACCAAGAGTACCCTCACGTCCCCTCGAAGCCTCGGGCTTCGTAACCCAATTCGTTGGAGCCTTCGTTTTAATCAGACGGACGTTCGCTCCTTCCCGTGTTATACTAAGAATTATTACTTAGTTTTGCTAACTAAGGTTTACCACTTAGTTTCCAGAATCGTTGTTTTCTTAACTAAGGTTTACTACTTAGCTCCTTTTAACTAAGGTTTACTACTTAGTTCTCTTTCTCGTCAATTTGAATTGGTTAAGCGTCATTAGTCAATTCAAGCTAACTTAACCCTCTTCATTTATCCTGTTAAACTGGTTAAGTGTTATTAGTAATTCATGTTGACTTAATCCTACCACAAACCAAGTTATATTGGTTAAGTATTTCTTATTACTTAACCCTAACCATTCATCCTGTATCGGTTAAGTGTTCCTTTTTTAACTTAACCTTGCCCACCTGTTTTTAACTAACATTTTATTAATGGTTAAGTATTGTCCCTTCATGTTTTAGACTTAACCCTATTCCTTTATCACAATCTGATGGTTAAGTGTTCAAGTTTACTTAACCCTATGGTCTAGTCCAGCTAACATATCAATTTGGCTAAGTGTATTAAATTTTACTTAGCTCCAACCTCTAGTCTAGTTAACATGTTAATTTGGCTAAGTGTATTAACTTTACTTAACCCCACCTTCTAGTCTAGTTAACATGTTAATTTGGGATAAGTGTTTTCTTAGTTACTTAACCCCTACAAATCTTGTCTTGGTACGATGTTAAGTTTGGTTAAGTGTTCCTATGGACTTAACCCTCCCATTCTAGCTTAACTGTGTTAAGGTGGTTAAGTGTTCCTATGGACTTAACCCTCCCATTCTAGCTTAACTGTGTTAAGTGTCTGTATGAACCTAACCCCACCCATCGGTTTGGTTATCATGTTGAATTGGTTAAGTGTCTTAGTTAACTTATCCCTACCATTCTTGTTCTAGCTTTAACTAAATATATTAAAGCCGCAACCAGTCACATTAGACAGATATTGTTGCGATTACTGGATGTGCCGGTTGGTTCCGGGCAGGTTTACATCGCAACTCGGTCTAACCTCGGGTTAGGCATATTCGTGTTTTCTAAGTTCAAAGGGTTTTGATTAATTTTCAAATCAGGTTTTGAAAGTAACCATCCCGTCCGTCGGATCAGTTAGGGATAGCCAGGGAGAGCACGAAACTTGTATTTTCCAAACCCAAGCCTAGACACTATCCTCTCTGTCACCCTAGAACTTTCTGGTGTGTTATTAAGAGATGTCGTTAATAAACCTTTAATTTGTCTAAATTTACATTTTCTCATTTAGGACAAATTCTATAAGTAAATTATTCCTAATTTACTTATTTCATAATTACTCTCTTAGTGTAAATTGTCAACATTTATTATTATGGTCCATTTTCCCCTCTATATCATATTTATGCTTTTTGGTATGTAAACTATACCAAATTAAGTGTCACTAACCATGATTTTGCTAAACATGACAATTACTCACAATTATGGCTAATTTCAAATTTATACCAATATACTTATTATGCCAAATTAGCTAATCCAATTCTGATTTAACATTCTAATTACAGTTCATGTCAAACTAGACTTATTATTCTAGTTCACAATTCATGTAAATGCTAGATTTACAGGTCAATACTAGATTCAAATTGCACACCTTATAATTCATGTCAAATTTATCCAATTTGCATTTTTATAAACATGCCATAATACATGTTCCCAATTTATGCCAATTTCCAAGTTTATAACTACGTTTTAGTAAATTTCATATTTTGCCCAAATCGTATTCCCATCGTTCGTATAATCGTGATTCAATCTAGATTATAAATAAATCTAGATTCTTAGAATATAGGGAATGAACCAAAGATGCTATGAAAAAGATAGACATAATAACTGGCATAAAATGATAATTTACTAATTACAGACCTAACGAATTACACTAAAATAAATTGATCTGAAACATCGAAGGCCTATAGATCTGAAAATGTTATGACATAAAAAGGGTTGAATAACGATGTAGGTTCAAGAACATGGGTAGACCTAACTTAATAGGTAAATTCCCAAGATCAAAAACCAAAGAAAATCAAGAATAGACAGAATAGATAATTAGGTTGAGACCCAATTTCACAGTCACAAAACTTAAGCAACACTTTCCTAGTCATGAATCATAGGTGTTTAGTCACAGTTGTCCTTGTTATGCCATAGGCAATAGTTTATGTTTCCTAATCAAAGGCATAGTCTTGTGTTCATAGTCAAGGGAAATAATTCTCATAGTCATGAGTCACAGTCATAGGCAATGTTCATAGTCAAAGAGGCATATGGTTTTAAGGTCCATAGTTTCATTGTCACAGTCTTATTGGTCATCGAATCATAACAGTTCTTAATTAGGTCCAAGGATATAAGCACTGATTCGAACCGAAAGATTTGGCATATTCTTTTATTCCTTTAATTTCATGTCACGAATAGAGAAAAACGTTCAAATCTAAAAAATAATCGACTTACAGAGATTATATTAGATTCGTAGAAAAACAGTCGTTGAAGTCGTTTGAATCTTCACTTGAATCCTAGCTTGTTATGAATCTCCTCTTGAAAGTCTTGAGCAACATTTCCTCGTCTTGATTTATTTTATATATTATTTTATTTATTTATACATTTTCTCAGAGGCAGCATAAGGATAGAATGAAATTGTGAATAGTGAAGGAGACTAGGGGCTGTTTATATAGGATTAGGCGGACGAATCTAGGCAGAAAACGAGACCAGGTACATCAGAATGCACCCAGGCCCAAAAGTGGGTTTTGCACCCAGGTCGACACCCAGGTCGACTGGGCAGTCGACCTGGTCAGGGGGGGGGGGGGGGGGCTCGACTACTCAGTCGACTCCCCAGTCGACCTGGGTCCTGGGCGGGAATCTTCCCGCCCAGCCCGCTTCTGGGTTTGAATTCGAATTTCGAGCTGTTTTCTGTTCTGAAAATTCCTGAAACTTCGGAGGGTCATATCTCCCTCATACGGACTCCGATTCTCGGAAACTCGGACTCGTTTTCAAGCAGAATTTCGAGACGAACGCAATGGCGCCACCCGTTTCCCTTAATTCTTCCATTTTGAATTAATTAAACCTTGATTTGTGAATCTTAGTGTTACAGAATTACGGGGTGTTACAGTATTACTAACCCCATCTCTACTGAGTCACACCACAGAGCCAAGGTAATAACTTAACCTTCAGCTCTGATACCACTGGAACGACCCAGGGAATCTGCGATCTTGGATACTGGCATACAACACCATGTCGGATACCCAAGAACCGAAAACATCGAATAGTCCATGAAAGATGTTAGAGGGTGAGAATAGATAAGATAGAAATATAGACTAGAAGAAGAAGAACATACACATTAGAGTAAACGCGAATCTCACAGCGGAACGAACAATATATAATGGATACATAAGTTTGAAATAAAAACAGTATATGTATACAGTAACATTATCAGAGTATAACACTTACAACACATTGGAAATAAACAATTGCTATATAATCCTGAAGCCTCCTGCTCCAAGCTCTCCAAGTATATCTGTGAAACTTGACTACTTGACAGCCCGTACAAATTTTGGCACCCAAGAGTTTACGGTAAAACAAAACAAAATAAACTCTGGGTCAGTCATGGGACTGGTATGAGTAAAACCTTTTAAAACAGTTTGAGCAATTAAACGATATCCCATAAGACCATGCCGTATAACGGAATGGGTTTTTCCTTATGAGAATCCAAAACATTTGATTTAATTTTCAAAATCCTTTTGAAAGAAACGATAAAATTTATATCAAAACTCTTTTGATATTATAATAATGTCTATCAACCACAACTAAATAATCATTAGCAGAACGCTTTCATCTCACGTTCCACATACATAATATATAATCAAAAACCGCTGGCACTTATTGGTTAATGAATTCCAACTGGCAAGGTATGGGACCACCTTCCGACAATGTATCTCTAGAGAAGTATACACCGGGTTCAACAAGAACATCTTGCAACCCAGGCTAAACATGACCGGTCACTCATTTCCCTTGAGTGTACCGAATGTATTATCACCAACGGTTGGGATCAACAACTGTTTCCCGAAAGGGACAACATAAAAATAGGTTAAAGAAGTAAATGAAACTCTAGATCAGGTGACAATACACCCTAATTGGCAGCCAACCACTTAGCCATGTGACTTACCCGATTTTATACCATTTCCTGGTTGTGAGGCTAGAGGTCACAACATACAGACCACACCTTTATTCACTTTGTATGTCACATCGTTATACCCGTCAAATCACAAATTGCTTTCTCCAAAAATACCATGAGTATAAAGCTAAGAGAAACGAATTCCTCTGCCACTAAACGTAAATATGTTTGAAGAGAACAACTTATGCAATCTATTAAATATACTCCGTCAGACATTCTTCCATACAGGTCGTCCTGGGACTGGACAAACCAAAGGCACTATTCTGTAAACAGGACAGCCCTTGCATAACTCCATCTTCAATTATCTTCATCATATTTGATTCGCAACGCTAATGCCATACGGAGTGGTTTTCAGATAATATATCTGATCCCGGTCTCTCCGTATTGATGACGGAAATAGTCAAAAACTTTGATAGTCGGTTATTTAACTATCAAAGGAAAATATGTGTTCAAACAACGATATTACTTCCAGATGGAAATTCTATCGTTCAATCATCAATCAACATTTATTCATTTCCTTATTTCTCGTTTCCATAAATTCATTAAATCCCTATTTTCTAATTTTAGAAAATATACGTTATTAACTTTGGGAAACAATTCCATTTCTTATTTTCCATATTAGGAAACATTTCTGATTCTTATTTGGAAAACATTTCCAAAACTCCTACACTGGGATTTAAATAGATGTTTAAATAAAACATCGCTATGCCAACTCAAAACATTACACTCATTAACTAAATTCACTTGACCAACCTTCGCTATCGAACCTTAACCATTCCTTAGTTAAAAATGGAGTCAATCAAGTTGGGGTATAACTACCTCTTAGACCTTAACTGAACAACATTCCTAACCTCGAAATAGACAAAGTTCACCTTTTTTAAATCTTTAACAAACTTCCTTATGTAACTCTCGTTCGAAAATTCTCTATTTGATAACTCTTTCCTTCGAATATTCTATATTCGATAATCTCTCTTTCGAATAACTATATTCGATTAACTCTATTCAATTAACTCTATTCGATTAACTCCAATCAATTAACTCTATTGGATTAATTCTATTCGATTAACTCTAATCGATTAACTCTTATCAATTAACTCTATTCGATTAACTCTATTTGATGAACTCTAATCGATTAACTCTATCGGATTAACTCTGTTTGATTAACTCTATTCGATTAACTCTAATCGATTAACTTTATTTGATTAACTCTATTTGATTAACTCTATTCGATTAACTCCTTTTGAATAAACTATATTCGATTAACCAATACTCGACTAACTCAAATTCCTATCTCATTCAAATTCCCATTTGAATTCGTATTGTAAAACCTAAGTTTCCTCATAAATGTTTTAATTTATAAAATATATATTTTAAATCCATTATTCACACCGAATGTGAAAAATGTTTCTTTTATATAATCGATTAGTTGGATTTCGTATTTACAAATAATTTCCCAATTTCAAATTCTATTTGTACTTCTATTTATAGAATTATTCATAGGAAATCTCCTTTTTATTTCTAACACTAAAATCTCATTTATAATTCCCTTTATAAATGTTGAGTTCACATTCTATTTAAAACATCAGTGTTTAAAACTGATTTCTATTTCTCTATATAAGTTTTGACTTATATATTCAATTTATCCCATGATAAATTATTTACTTAATTTATAAATCATTATTTATAAATTAATCATCTCCATTTATCTGTTAAAACAGATTTCTATTTAAAATCTCCTTGTAGTTCTTTTATATCTTGCCAATTTCCATTTATAATTCTATTTATTTCTAAATAAATATTACTTTTATAATTCTATTTATTTTAAAAATATTTCTTTTTATAAAATCCTTTGATTTTGTAAATATCTCTTTTTATAACATCCTTTGATTTTATAAATATTTCTTTTTCAATATAACATTGAAAATTCCCTTTTTATATTCTAGTATTCCTTATGGTATTTAAAATACCAACTGACAATGATCAATATCATTCTAACACACATAATGAATAAAAGATTATATATCACATCATATATCACAATATATGGAAAAAAGTCAAATAAATGTTGAGGAATCTAGTTGGATCCCTCCAACCTGTTTCCCTGTACCCACAGATGTTAAACAATATAATAACATCGATTTCATTTCGATATTAAATATTCTGATAAACAGAATCAATATTTGATTAACGATTTATATATATATATATATATCGTTATCTATAATTTCAACCAATACATCAGCAATTCAACCAAACAATCATCACACAGCAGTCAATTATCATTTATCATTACTATATTATATTTATAAAAATATAAATTGATCAGAGTTAGTGAGATTTACTCATATTGGACTATTATCAGTAAATAACGATAACTGTCGGTTGACTCAGACAGACAATTTATTTCGCTATAAAGTGTAACGAGCTCCAATTCTCTCCTAGTCAGTTCCATTTTGTAGCGCTCGTCCATACGATCCCAACGGATCTTGTTTCGCTCAATTCTGATTTCGTATGGAGCAGATATTTAATTTACAAGTTTGCATATATATATATATTTATTTATTTAAATTGAACTTAAACATTATTTACTCTTGGGCTTAACCTTTCCTTTTCTTGGCCCATTTACCCTTGAAAACCCAACCCGCTCACAATCCATCTTCCACTTTTAGAACCTTCGTCCTCTAATAACCAATACTCCCCATTGCCGATGCATTCCTCCCCTCCGTTCTCCTTCCACATCCCTCTAGCCTCCAAACCTAGAACACCATGCTTCTTCCCTTCTTTTCCTCCTTCTACCTATACAAATTCCAGCAACTCGCTCAACTCAACGGGAAACGCGGTCACGAGCTCACGTACAGCAACAGTGCGACACTAATTCCCACCGTTCCTCCCAAAAACTAGTACACAACCTCGATTTCATTCCCTAATTCAAAAAATAACACTCGCAACAAGTATCGACGATTCAATCATCACCAACGTTGAACCCTAGCTAACGCTGGGTTAATTTCACTAAATGAAAATCAAGTGCGCACCCTACAAATTGGGTTTCGAATTGAAGATAACCCTCCAGAGATTTCATAGATAACTAAGTTGCGATTTATTGAAATTTAATTGAATTTCTTTTGATTTATTTGAAGTGGATTCTTCACGTTTTTGTTTTGAGAACGAACAAATGGAACGACGGCTACAAATTCGACCGATGAAGAAAAGTGATTAGGGTTAGGAAATGTACTATATTTATAGGAGGATTCTGGCTTGCATAAGAAGCTTCACTCATTTTTTATTTATTTAATTTATTCTGTCATACTCGTCTTTAAAAATTCCTGTGATCGCATTTGATATCCAAAAATCATGAAAATGGGCAGACAACTACAATTCGACATTACGGACCTAACGAAACTGGTTTCGTCGAATTTCGACTCCGTTTGCTCACACAACATATTTTTAACTGTCAAAATACTAACTATTTTTCACATTAAAAATCCGTACAACCACACACTGACTCCAAAAATCATGAAAATTGAAATCTAGCAATAATTTAATACTGCGGATCCAACAAAGTTATTTTTATCGAAAACGGAGGTCGTTTGCAAAACTGACTATTTTTAAAGCTCTAAATAATTCATTTAGATATTAATATATATTTAATAATAATTAAATTAAATACTTATAAATAAATATTGCCGTATACATATTCACACAGAATATAATACATCCCCAAAATATTCCTATATGAATTTATAGCTCGACATTTCAAATCCAGATTAAATCAGTATTCAATTTATATTGAAAAATCCATTTATAATATAAATAAATCATTATAAATTATAAAGGAATTCCATAGAGACTTTTCTAAAATTTGATTTTATCATAAATCAAAATCTACACGACGAAATCCCCATTTTTCTCTTCCATTAGAAAAATATACTTCACCAGCTCTGAACGTTTCTTATTTCATAGAAATCCGGCTTAAAACGGATTCTGTATATTCATTTAAAGTTCGAATCGCCAAATAGCGAACTGCCGCGCCATTTCGAGCTCGATTATCATTATAATATAATTATACGTTCAACTATCGTTTATATAATATATTCGTAAATATAATTCAACTCTAAACTGAATTATATATTTTAAATTGTTCAATTCACACAATATTGTGAATTCTACTGTTCCGACTATTTCAGAAATAAATATATTATTCTATTATTAAATTTAATTAAATATTTAATATTATTTAATTAAACGACCATTTAAATCTATAAATCATATTTTAAATAATTAAACAAATTAATTATTATGCCATAAAAATACGGGACATTACAATTACCATGTCCATTTATGGTTTATAATGGGCTAGACCTCCTTCATTAGGCCTACAACTTGTGGATGCCGGATATCCCGGCCGGGTCCGGGCAGACTTCTTCCACAAGTTGGGATTAACCTCGTGTCATAGCCCGTCTCGTATTTGCGTACTTAGACCTCTCACATTAGGTTCAACATTAGTTACTGGTGGATATGCCGGTCGGGTCCGGGCAGACTTCCACCACTAATGCAACCTAACCTCGTGTCATAAGTGCAATTACAATTTCTAATTGTAATCCTGGGCATTCATTATTAATCAATTATTTAAACCTATGCCTTTATAGGTGTTAATGCCCATTTACCCAATTATATTCATGTTGGGTTATATGTCTAAATTCATATTATTCGAATTATGCCAATTCATTTTTTATATATGATCCCATTTGTGCCCAAATCATTTTTCTATACTTATGATCCAATTTAAGATCTTTAAACATAATTTGGTCGATGCCCCAAACCATATTTTTTCGATTCTATGTTAACATGAATCCATATAGTCATATACTTACTCCAATTATTCCTTGTATATAATTGGGACAAATTTACATGTAAACTTTTTAGCACTCCAACAAATCCAATATATGAATTTTTCCCACATGTTCAAATTAATATTATAACATGTAAACATTCCAACAGATTCAATATATGAATTATTCATATTAACAATTTGACGTTATATCACGCTAATCATTCCCCCAATTTAATAGATTCGACATATGAATTTCCTGATCTATTCATATTAACGTCTCAACTTGTTATAATAACAATTTATAATTAAACTGTAATTTTACAATTTATTAAAAGGGGAATGCTAAACTATAGTCATAACATTGTCTAAAGACTATAGTTTAAACCCACTCACCTTTCATACTTTCCCCAAATTTTGGATCCGATCCGTTCTATCATCCATGGTTTTCCCTTTTTTCCTTTAATTTGATTCACAACCTAACGACCATGGATTTATTATTTCATGAAAAGAGAAGGGAAAGTGAAATAATTTAAATAGATTAGTTCTTAGAAGTTACCTTGCTTTCATGATTCAATAATCTTTTTATTGACATTGATTCCTACTTCCAAATCTGAATACATAATTCTCCTAGGCTAACATTTTAATTTCAGAATAAATCTGAGAAGAGATAGAGAGAGAGCCATGGCAGAGCTCCAATGTAGTCGTCGAATTATGATGTTTAGGATTAGGTATAGGGTATTATTTATAGGAGTAGCGGAGGAACCAGGACCCTTAGATCAAAATTTAAGATATCAGAATCGAACACGTCAGAAGAACTTTTTGGATCCTCGGTTGGGTCGACCCTTAGGTTAGCACCCTTGTTGGTGGTCGACCCCCTTGTTCGTGGGTCGAGCCCTAGGCTGACCCCCAACAATCCATTTTCCCTCCGAACTTTCCCGCCCGCCACTTTGATTTTTGAACTGATTTTTTTGAATTTTCTGGATATATTTATTTAATATATATATACACATAAGCTCCTTATATGTATACAAACTTCTAATGCTCATAACTTCTTCATATGTGTCCGTTTTACGCAAACCAGGTGTCTAACTTGACCAAAATTTCGAGGCGGACGCAATGGCGTAGTCCGTTTTACTTAATTCTGAATATTTAATTAAGTTATCATTATTTTATTATCTTAAAAATACGGAGTGTTACACCCACTGTTATGAGATATATCATATTTAATTTTAAGATAGCCTACTAATACTATATATGCTTAGGAAGCTTTTAGTATGGACAACATAGGTTAGAACCTAGAGGAGTCAACAATACTCAAGCATTAAGCATAGAGGTCGGGATTACTGGACATTTTTGCATGTGCAGTTTTCCCTCGGACTCGTTTAGAGTGGATCAGGAGAAGAATTTTATGTAAGATTGTGCACAGTGTTGAAGTGGTCCATCGTGGTCGCACTTTTGATTGTTCATGGCATTTTTCAGCACAGTTTGCCTTCCAAGTACATAGAAGCAAGGGGCAGTGGCATGTTTGCTGTAGTCTCAGTTATTGGGCCCTGCACTTCAGTTTCGTGACCCACTGTTTCAAATCTCGCAAATATCGTCTGAGATCTCCTCCGAGATCTCGTTTTGGGCTTCTTCTGAAATGAAACAACATATATCACTCTAAATCTCCTTTCGAATATATCGCCCGAGATATTACAATATCAAACGATATATTGACCGAGACGAAATACTGGAATATCGTCCGAGATCTTAGTTTTTTTGGTTAAAATTTAAATATGTGCCTGAACTAGAGCAATAATTAAAAAACTCAAATCTAGCCATAATAATATTTTGTTGTTTTACATTTGGCATGTTAAATGACTATATTGTATGTTCATATATGTTTTACAATGCTTATGATTTTCATACTCGTCTTTTTGCATACATGTTACTTATGAAATTATGTATTTTATGGTCTATTTATGCGGAATTTTTTAATGTTTTGCATCCTTTTAATGTTTCCTGTTTAAAAATATTTCTATTTTAAGCATATTACGATTTAAAATATGAATGATCTTTCGCAAAATAAAGAATAATAAAGTTATTTTGCATTTTTACTTTAAGTTACTATTTTTTTTAATAGCATTCATAAAAATCATTTTGTTAAATATCATTTTTAACATATCATGTACCCCGAGATTGTCCCGATATGAACTTTCAGGCCCGAGATGAAAATCCGAGACGAACTCCCGAGTTAGACTCATCTCATCCGAGATCTCCCCCGATACGAGACCAGGTCTATAAAATCTCCGAGACGAAACGCGATCGATATCCGAGATTTAAAAGCTTGGTTTCGTCTACTGCAGGTTCTGCGTTATGTCGCTATTTAGGGGTGGAGTAATGCAATACTTTTTAAATAACCTAACTTTTTGTGTTGTACAAATACATAAATCATTAAAAAATTGTGTTTGTCAAATTTTAGTATAGGGAAAGATCATTAAAAAATTGGTAGTCATACTATATTTACATGCAAGTGTGCATATTTCACCTAGTACATCATCATACTCCAAGCAATTATCAGACAAGACACTACATATACCTTCACATTGAGCTTTATTATGACTACCACACATTGCACTTTGTTAACAACTCCATTAATGAGATCTACCAAAAAAATATTAAAAGCACCATCACCATGCCAGTAAGACATATCAATCTCCGGTACCACCATGAAAACAAACGTTTCCGTCTACTAACTCACTCTTACTATGTGTCACTATGTAGCACCAATTACTTTGCTAAACAGATTATGCTTAAGAATGCATGAACTTTACAGCCAACAATGACTTGGTACATATTTGTTGTTTTTCCTCCATGTGAACCTTTCAAAGGTGAACAAGCTTCTCTTCATTCATTGAAAGTAAAATGCACTCCCACAACTTAATATTCTTCATCATTGAGCTGAAGGTCGATTTTTTTTCTTCATTTAACTAAATGATTTGCTTTTGAGCGGCCTAATTAGTTGAAACTTCAATATATATGAGTTCAAATCACACATCAATCAATTTAATTAGGGTTCCTCCTTAACCACTTTAAAAGCAATTGTTAGCGTTGCCTCTATAGTAGATAAAGCACTATAGTCTATAAAATTCCTCTCTAACTAGTAGTCATCGCTCAATTAGTAAACACATCTAGCGAGATGTCCCAGAATCAACAAATGCTCCTTCCTGTAGCGGCAAAGCCGACCCACTTATACCAAGTGTAGTTCAGATTTCTCCTGGACATAACGTCCCCTGTCTTTACCGACCATTATCCATGGCGCCTCGTTCCATCATCCACTAAGCAAATTTCCTGAGCTCCATACCATAACATCATTTTCTCAACTAGATGGAAATGTTAGTCCTTAACTCTGCGTTACTTCATCTTGTTTCGGCTAATTACCGGTTGTGAGGCCCTGAAGTTGCGCTTCCACACAAAGCTCTGCTTTTCAACCAAAGCTTTGATCGTTAATCGCTCAACACTTAACATGTCACATTGTCAATTCACAACATATAATCAATGTCTATTAATATATAACCCTTTGACTACATATGTCCCAGAGGAGGGTGCTAAGATAAAAGGATAAATCCTCTGCCACTAACTGGTATATCATTAATGGAAACCAATTTATTATACCATAAAGCATAACATCAGACAAACATCCATTTACAAGTTCGTTCTGGTTTATGAATGAAACTGAAGACACTTTATTCCTCGTGCAATAAAGGAGAGAGCTCCTTGCAAATCCGGACAATCTCCAAGTACGTCCTGACCACTACCACTTAAAACCTTGTCTTGGGGGGTACCTCCCAATTGAGACATCATCAATTAATCCAAACGATGTGAAGATCCCCAGTCTTCAACCATCGTCTTCAACTAGAGCTTGTCAAGCTACTGTGCATATTGCTGAGTCTAGTGCTCATGTAATCATGCCTGTCCTTTTCTTCTGGGAGCTTGGTGGTGTGCTTTCTTGCAATTCTGGTGTTGCAGCGAGTTGTATTCACTTTGAAATCCTTTAGCAAATTGTGAAGTGGTTCTGCATTGTGGTGTTGTTGTGTTGTGGGCAGACTGAGATACCCTTGTGGTGTTGTGCCTTTATTTGGTTGGTCAATGTGCTATGGGATTGCTTCGATAGCCAATGGTGCTCATTTGTTTCCAGCTCTTACCAGGTGTGTTGTAACTGTAGTATGTTATAGTTGTGCATTTATTTTTTCGCACCATGCGTGGTGGAATTCTAGTTAATTCTAGGTAGTTTCAATAGTGGCCTAGCTATGTAAAATGCCCATAGCAGATAGACATACTTCCTATCTCATGTATATTATTGTGCTCATTACTTGTTCTAATGAAAAAATTACTACGAATCACTATAAAAACCGGTTGGCCTTGCCAAAAAAAGTTAAATTTCTTTTTTGAAACTTCTATTAACACCCTTTTGATGTTTTAAAATACACAAGCACCCCATTTCAAAACCAAATTCAAAAACTTCGATATTTTTAATTCAGGTAAATTAGAAATATTTGCTATTTTCACTTCTAAAATAAAAAAATGTTTGAATATTGAATTTATTTGTTGGTTTTTTTTACCCGAAGAAAAGGGTAAATTTCAAAAATAATAATAATACCATTTTGGATATTTGTTGGACCTATTAGGTATAATTCGTTTAGAAAATCTTCAAATTCCTTTTAGGTAGAATTGTTATTTTACCTGAATAATGTTTATTTTTATATCATTTTGTCTTATGTTTAAATATGAGTATCATATACACACATATGTATAATGCACAAGCAACGTAATAAGTCGTTCACAGTTTGACATGCCTTATTATAAGTGTTAGGATTTACACTACAACGAACATGCCAGCCCCTCTACTATATTTTGTGTTGTTTAATTGAACACACACACGGGCGCACGCACGGACATACACACACACACACACACAGATATATATATATATATATGGGTGTGTGTATGTGTGATTTATTTACATATGATTATAGATTTTACAAAATACAACCATAAACTTATAAATAAATACATGAAAATAATCATTGTAATAATTTTTGTAAAGTACTATTCTAATATAAGTAATATGGTATTTAAGTAAAACAGTTTTTGTTATGTCTCAGGGTTCAAACCTATGACTTTTAGAACCTTTATCTAGTGTGTCACACCTTAACAGCTTGAGCTAAAGGCCCTTAATATTTACATAAAATACTTAAGATGTACTTTCTTAAAATATCCGTTTATATTGATATAAAATCACTTATCTAATATTACTTAATATTTTTGTAATTACTACTATAGACTTAAGAACAAAATGGATTTTCTTATTTTATTTAATAAATAATTGTATATACACAAACTTATATGCATATAGGTGTATCATACTATAAAATCAACATTAGCTTGTTTGGGGCTCACGATGCAAAATAAGTTTTTTTTTGGATTTTAAAATAAATTTTATTAAATAAAATATCATGAAATAGTTTTAAAGATCGACCATTAAAATTATTATGAAAATATTTTTGAAATTTGAAAAATATGCACTTTTATAAAAAAAATTAGCTTCAAATTATATTAATATACCCATGTATAATTAATTACTAATAAGACAGATAGTTATCTTAGTATCTTAATTTCAAAAAATATAAATATATATTAAAATAACATAACATTTGCTACCAAATTGTTATTGCGTAGAACTAAATTTTCAATGGTTTTAATACAGTTATTACATGATTTTAATCTTTAGGACATAATTCATTGCTAAAATCGTGTAACGACCAGCTATTTCCAACGATTTAAGTTGATAATAAAACTAATTCAAATTGTTCTAAATAGTAGATTGTTATTGCTATGGAGTTAAATATAAAATCCTCACAAAATCACAGATAAATTATAGACATAGAATAGTAGAAAATCTCGTAGTAGAATAAATAGAATACAACAGTAGTTCATGAAATTACTAAATACAAAATCTCAAACTTATACATAATATTAGAGTTACATAATCAGATACAGCAGAAATTTGAATACAAAAGATTTCTCTAATGCATAAGCAACCACTAAACTAAACAAATAACAAAAACAAGGGAAATAACTTGAATGGGAAAACAGATGGAGATACAATCTTCAATGAGTCCCCAGCTCCGAAAGGTAAAATCTAAACACTTTAATATTCGGTTTGACCTGAGAATAAAGTAAAACAAAACACTTAAGTCAGGATTAACATTCTCATATAAGTGAATCAACTCAAGTGAAATGTTCAATGAAATGCATCAGTAACTTAAAGGATGCGTTAGGCTTCCCATCCTCTAAGGATGGGTGGAACTATGTACATATAATACAATATGCTATTATAATAGTGTCTGCAGTAAATATACTATTGAAAATAGTGTAGCCAGTTTACTGTTATTACTCTTACATTGTTTATAAGCATTGTAGTCTCTATAGTACTATAATCCATCGTACTAGTGACTTTGGGAGGCACTCGAAAGAAAATAACGCCAAATCAAAATCGTAGGAGGCTCGGTCAGGACAATATAACAAGGCACACGAGGTAATTCACAAGGCATGATTCTGCAAGTTGCATTCTCGAGTCGATGGTAACGCATAACAGCTACTACCGTCCATCTTGAAACACATATCCAAAATCAAGGATAGCCACCAATCAAATCACAAAATAATAGATATAGTATCAAGGAAGTGTGTCCAATCGGAGAAGCGACCTCACTTAGTCACAGTATAGCTCATGTTTTAGTCATTTCAATTATGACCCGAAGGTCAAGGCTATCCATTATCGTTCTCCTATTTCATTCCAGTAGCGGTCACTAAATCCATCCAACTTCGTTCTGGATTCTCCACTACGTGCACGGTTGTTAAAATGGTTCCGGGTATTAACCGAGTGTATGCCAATATCGTGTCGTGGTCTCTTTAAAAACCAAACGTTTATCTCATACCGTGGTCATTTATATTCAAAAATCATATTTAAACGTCATAAATCAATTTAACTTCAAATATTGGGTTCTTTATAATTATTCATTCAAAACTATTAAGTAAGTTTTCAAAAATCAAATTCCATATTATCATACGGTTTATTATCAAGTTCAAATTTTGTTTTTTATATTTCTGTTTCACAAATATCATTATTAATCAAAATCTTTATCTTAAATTAATTCGAACTTATTAGTTTGGACTAGAAATAGAATTATTTAAATTACCAAATATAGTTAAAATATTCTAATTTAAAGATAGTTAATATATATTATTTAAATCTAGTATAAAATGGTTTCATTAAAAATAGTTTTATTAAAAATAATTATAAAATTATAATATTTAAAATATATAAAATAGTTTTGTTGAAGTAATTATAAACTTAATAGATAAAATAGTTTAAATTAAATAGTTACTAAGAACAAATAGTAAAGAAAAATTAGTTTAAGTAAAATAGTTTGATAATAAAATTCCAAAATAATTTCTTAATGAATTCCGTATCAAGTATCCATATTCCAAAATTTGAACTACCATATTTCCAATTTAAAATCCCATTCAAGTTAAATTAAATTCGGCTGGTAAAAATTTCAATATATATATATATAATTATAACTAGAATTACGATTGTAAACCATTAATGCAATTTGGCTTATAACTATAAATTCTAAATTTATTTCATTTCTTTATTGTTCAGAACAACATTCTAGTTTATTTATTAATTTAGTTTCTTAAATCAAATTTTTTAACTTCAAAATTTACTAGACTAAGAAATTATCAATGTAAATCTTAAGATCCAAGTTCTTCCATTCATTTGATTTAAACAAATCTTAAGTTAAATTCTTTCTTTAAATTAAATTTATTAAAGTTATTATATTAAATTAATTCTTTGTATTATATTGAATTAATTTTTAACTTAAATTTTAAAATAAATCTTTTATATTAAATTAAAACATTTTAAATTAAATTATTAAATTAAGTTATATTGTATAAAATTAGTTTGTATTCTACTAAAATAGATCTTAACTTTTAAATTTCTAAAAACTAATCAAATTTTTGATAAATTATTTTTAAACTACAAATTCAATTTAAAATCATATTAAACTTTTTCATTAAATCAATTTTAACTTAAATTCATAAATTTAAATTAAATATTTCAAACATTAATTTAAATAAATTATTTAGATTATATTTCAAAATAGATTTATTTAAATCAGTACATACTTATGAAATTTTATGAAATGGTTCATATGACCAAAGTTGTTCGTATATAATTTTCCATCCTATGGTCAAGTGATTCAGGCATGTATCATTTCAACCCGGAGTGTATTAATTTCCGGATATATATCATTTCAACCTACATCCCAAATCAGAGTCAATAATAATAAAATGTTTCGGATATATACCATTTCAATCCATAATGATTTTTCTATGTACAAGAAACTTGCAGTGTGAATCATATCATAGCAACATAATATATCAATTCATGTGTCACCTATTAACATCGCGTAACATGGCATAACGTGCGCAATATATCACATAAACTTAACATAGAATGACGTGTGACACATATCATATAAACATAGCATAGTATGATGTGTGTCACACATCATATTCTTGTCAACATTCCAAATGATGCCAATTAACTTAATATAAAAATGTCAGTCGAGTGATTGCTCACATTTCGTGACAATTGCTATGCCAAATACAGAATATACAATATCACCCTAAACAATTTAGAAGAAAAGAGTCAAGGGTTTAACATAGGGAAGATAGATTGTTATTTTCATAGAATTTACAAAGAGCAAAACAATTTTTTTGCATATTTTAAAACAGGTTTTTTAACACGTCAACCACATATTTAGAAAAAACGGTCAGCATCAACGTTTTAGAAAATTCTTTTCTATTTAATTAAAAAAAAAAGATTAATTAGATTTCGATAAAATTTAGGAGTGATAAGCGAAATAGCAACAGACATTTCGGTTCAAAACTTTAACTCCTAAATCGTATTTGAAAGATTCACGATTTCCACATAGAAGATTCGAAGTATGAAAAAGCTGCAAAATAAAAAAATTTGTTGTTAATTCGATTTAATTGAAACTCGAAAAAAATAGTAAATTCGGCCCTTCTAAGGGGATGTTATGACCTTTGTAAGACGGTAAAATTCTAAATAAAATGGAAAATCAAAATAGGATAAAACTAGAGAAGTTGAGCTTTTTGGATTCGGACATGGAAAAGATGGCTCAGCGAGGTTAGTCAGAGATGGCGCAGGCTGTTAGGGGTGGTGGCAGGTGGTTGCGGCGGCAGGTCTGGACCTGGGTGGTCAGAAATTGATGGAAGGGGAGGAGGAAATCAAGGAAACAAAAGGAGAGAAAAACAGATGCAAAAAAACAAAGAAACGTTTTGATCATGGCTTGCATGCAAACAAAGAAGGAAACCAAGGCGCCACACATGTGCTCAGTCTTCGACCTGCTGTACCTTTCCATGCGTTATTTCTCTGCGGTTTCCGCGTTATTCAGTAAACTAGGACTTGTCGGCGTTCGTTTATTTGATTCCATATTACTGGTCATACATTAGTCGCAAATAGAAACATGCATACGTATGCTTGTCCCCGTGCTGTTTTAAACAAAGACCACTCCCACAAAAAATAAATTTATAATATCACGAATTCTCTCAAATTTACAGTAACAGTACTGGCCTACGTCTTTCAGTTTTACACTGAACACCAGCTCTAAGCTATGGCCTAGCTACCGTTTAGCCTGACACACAATTTAATGATACGCAAATGTGAAAACGACACTTGGTCTCAATAGTCAGTAGAACACATCATATATATGGAGTGTAAACCTGGACACTTTGATGTCGACTATTTATTACAAGTCACATTGGACACATATAAATGTGAAATTCTCCTTTGTACGCTCTCTCTATATTTACACATCATGACGCAGAGATTAATCCATATAAATCCAACTATACACAGTGATCAATCAAACCATGTGTGTATATATAAGCACACATAGAATGGGAAGAGTAATAAATTACTCAACAACAATGGACCAAGGTTGCAAGATCCATCCATCTTATAGTCACTCGCAAGGAGTTTGCCCATCATGCCTTGAAGAGAAGCTAATTCTGGCTTTATCCTCACCGTCGGAATCTTTTTCCTTTTCTACTGCATACTATGGTTCTAATTATTCAACTTGCTCAACTCTTTCTCCATACTCTTCATACACCGCTTCTTGCGATTCTCCTGCTGGTTTGCGTAAGATGGTGAAGACGAAGAGCTTTTCTTGTATGCTTATAAGCCATGAGAGGAGGAACAATAAGAAGCAGCCGTTTATGAAGAAGAGTAGGTCTATGGCTTTTGTTATTGAGGAGAAGGTCGTTGATGATATTAAAAAGAAAGGAAGGTTCTGGTCCAGATTTTCAAGGAAGAGTAAAAAGGAAGCTTGCGTAAGTGATGAAGGAAAATTGCAGATCTCCAAGACTATTAAAGAAAAAACTTCGTCAAAGTGGATTTTGTTTTAGCTATAATTGGTTAATTACATGTATTTTTTAGTTTAATTATTTTGGTTTTACAATTGCTTAATCACCATATATGTGTAGATTAAACGAATAATAAAGCTTTCATTTGTTATGTGATCAGTTAAATATGTGAAAGACGATCATTAAAGCGTTATTAGTACGACTTTATTGCTGATCCATATTATTAGTGACCATCCTACCACTGATGAAGTTCGTGATGTGTGTTATTCTGTTATCATACCTATGCTCCAACGGGTGCGGATCACCTGGACCCAATTTCGCCTGGTCCGGTGGTCCGCACCAATTAAATCATTTTATTTGGAGTTATTTACATTTTGCTCCCCAAAATTTGGCGTAATTCAGAAGAGTAAAGTGTAAAACACCCTAAAATGGGATGATTTAATTGGTTGGGACCACCGGACCAGGGAAAATTGGGTCCAGGTAATCCCAACCCTGCTGCAACTGAGAATTGCTTTATACTTCTTTAGGATCGATGTGGCTGCTCCTAAGCAAGTATATTTCTGTCGGTCTGAGCCAATTATGTGATACTCGTGCATATAAGTGAGCTGATATTGGTCCATTTTCAACCAGTACCACATAACCATCTCTCTGGGCTTTGGACAAAGTAGAAAAAAAAAACACATTTACATTCCGTATATATATCATATATGGCACGTAGAACGAAGTGAAAACTAATATTTCAAAATAAACAAAATTATATATAACATGGACTTACTAATAGATAAGAATATCACACATTTATAGTGGTTTCACTGGTTGAAGTTACTGAAGAAAACAAAATACAGAAAATGAGAAGAGGCTAGGAAGAATAGACGGGCATGGAACTTATGAACTGTCAAATACAAAATCTTAATGTTTGGTTTTTATTTTACAGGAAAATAATGTCAAACAAAATTAAGGGTTTTTTTCAACCGTAAGAACGTTTTGCTGAAATTTTATTTTAAAGGTCAAAACATCAAATTTTGGATATCAATTTATAGTGTGTATGGTATCAGAATTTGACTATACCGTTGAATTTTTTTATTCAAATATTTTATGAAGAGCATGTAATCAATTAATTGATTTGATTAATTGATTGATTGATTTAATTGATTAATTAATTAATTGACTAGTTGATTGCTTGATTGATTTTATCATAGAAGGAAAGAAATGAAAGTTTATATTATGGAGATATTTTGAAGGGGCAATTTGAATATTTTCCTAGGTCTTCTATTCTCTATATATATGTTGGCTAGCTTTGTGATCAAGCCACCAAGAGAACTAACATTTGCAAGCATATGGATAAAGGCTCGTATACAATAGTTCAAGACAAATCTGTCATGGCTCGTGAAGCTCAAACCCAGTTCGTGAATCTGGTCCTTCATCCGCTCGTGAGGGACGCACGACGACCCGCTCGTGAACGATTATCACGATCCGCTCGTGATCAACCATCACGACTCGTCCGCAAGCTCAGGGGTCACGAACCAACCCAACAACCAAAAAATGAAGGCCATGACTTAGTCATCCATGAACGGATAATTGAAGGAACTGGCAACACGTGTCCATAACTGCCATATTGACTATTTCTCTACCCACTCACGAACGGCTTCGAGATCATCGGGATTCGTGTCACGTGTCCTCACGAACCGCCTATAGAAATCACCTATAAGTAACTTAGCACTTCGCAATTTTTGGGATCTTTTGGCAATTATGAGTATTGTTTTCACCATTACTGTTTCTCCATTGCTTATAATTAGTAATATCTCGAAATTATTGAGTGAATTATCATTATAAGAGTGAGACTGAGACAATTTATTGATTGTACTTGCATTCAATCACATAATCAAAGTCATATAAAGTGGACGTAGGCTCGTTAACGCCGAACCACTATAAATTTGGTGTGTTTGTAGCATTTTTGTTCATTTTTAGTTATTATTCTCTGCAATATTAGACAATTTGGGTGTTAGAGCCATAATTTGGTCTAACATTTTGGTACTTTCACTGAGAATTGAAGTCTCAACATATCGGATTATTGCTCTACTATTTGGATATTCAAGTCCAAAGAAAATTGTCTGAACTTCTGCTGTTTTGGTTTTTGAAGATTTCGGCAAAGTCAAGACATTATGGCTGGAAAGAAATTCAAGGATTCACGAGCTTCGCGAGCAAATGAAGCTGCAAACGAGCCTAACGAGGGAAGCACTCAGGAGCAGGTTGACGTGAGCTCCCCAGCTTGTGGCTCGTAGGGGGTCATGACCTGCTCGCAGATGGTCACCACGAGCCGCCCAGCTGAGGTCATCACGAGCCGTCCACCGAATTCCTTCACGAGCCGCTAGGAAGATGCCTTCACGAGTCGTTAGGGAGAAAGCACCACGAACGATCCCCTAAGGGGATCACGAACCGCCCTCACCAAGGGACTACAACTCGACCTGGCAAAGAGATTATGGCTCGTCCCGCTCGTGTTGGCACTTCTACTCGACCTAGTTTAAGTGCTCTACGTCCAACGGCGACTACTGATGATCAGCTATATGCCTCTGTTCCAGTAACTGAAGGAGATCTTTCTTGTGTGCTTGATATGTTGGAAAGGACGAACGATGAGTTGGCAGCCCAAAGGCAAGAGAGATCCTTGTTACGATAAAATATTACTACATTGGATAGAAGAATGGATGATCTCCAAAGGCAGTGGACACCTCTGCCAGCCAGTTCTCTTACTCCAGAGTACTCATCCTCATCAGAGGAGCCTCCTAGGACTCCATGATGACCATTGGAAAGGGCTGAAAATGTGGAACAACTTTGATTTGGATCACTTCCTTCTCGAGAAGAGGTGGCCCTCAATCTGGGACCTGAAAATCGTAACTTGAATAATCCCGTTCCCCTACCTAGTAATCAAGGCATTGTTGACCCTGTACAGAATCAACCATTACAACCCCTCACCTCATGATTGACCGTGGCAACAGGGGACAAGGAAGCTCTGCTCAAGCCCCAGACTTCGCGGCAGCACGCCAAAGAGACACTAGAGGGCCCCATAGGGCAAGGAGTGCCGATCCTGAATCTACATTGACCAATGTTGATGTTGAAGCAATGGTTAGGCAAATCATGGCAGATGGTTGTGGACAGAGAAACGAGTATTGGGGTATAGACCATAGTCATACACCCTTTACTGATGACATATTAGACGTCTGATTTCCAAGGAAATTCAACATGCCAACTGTGAACCGCTATTCGGGCAGGACGGATCCAGTTCAGCATTTAATGAGATATTCATGGTACATGAATGTCGCTGCTGTTACAAATGCAGTAAAATGTAAAGCATTCCCGATATTCCTAGAGGATGTGGCATTAATGTGGTTTACCCGCTTGCCAGCACGATCGATCTCCAGTTTCAGGGAATTGAGTGAACAATTTGTAAATCAATTCCATCTTCATGCTCAGAGGTCTAAAAATGCTAATGAGTTATCCCTCATTAAACAACGCTCTGACGAAACTTTGAGGTCATACTTAGATCGTTTCAACTTTGCGGTCACGGAGGTTAGAGATCCTCATGAACAGTCCGCCTTGATGGCCTTAATTGACGGAGTAGACAAAGATACTGAGTTTGGAAGACACTTAGTCGGCAAGACGCCACTGACTAGAGAAATATTCTATGAAAAAGCTAATATTCTCTTACGTCAAGAAGAGATATATGCCAATCGGAAGAGGAAGGCTGCCGACAAAGAAGATTTACAGAGTAATGTGGCCATCAAACAATCCGCTGACAGTTCAGGAAAGGTAGAGGTTAACGTTGGAAATAAGAACCAGGGCAATGGCCGCCAATCTGGGAATAACAGTCGGAAGAAGAATCGGGGGAATGATTCTTAGAAGAGACCTCAGTTCAAGACTTTTGAAAACTTCACACCGTTAAATGATACACTAGAGAATAGTTTCCTGGACACCTACAACGTTCTTCAGTATAAGAGGCCTCCACCGAGAGATTCAACGGAGAAAGAACGTGAGATAGAAAAGTTTTGCCTTTTCCATCAGACCCATGGTCACTCCAGCAATGAATGCCGTCATTTGAGGGACGTCATCGAAAAACTACTTCGTAAAGGAAAGTTAGATGAACACAAGGTTGTTTCGAGAGATAGGGGGCAAGCAGGTAAGGCCACGAATCAAAACCAACCTGCCGTTAAACCTAGTGCTTAGCAGAAAGGTAAAAACATTGTCATCAACACTATAGTAGGAGAACCTCATCCTGCTAGGCACAACTTTAGGGCAATGGATCAGTATGTGAACGCGGCCAAACACCTCAAAGTAGGGGAATGTAGTAATATTGAAGTTGCAGCCCTGGTAAAGTAGCACAAAAACAATGTCTGACGATGTCATCTTTCGAGATAGAGATAGTGTTGGAGTTCTTTCCCCCACCGAAGACCCTTTAGTGATCACGACAATTATCGGTCCCGCTTTGGTCCACAACATTTTGGTGGACAATGGAAGTTCAGTAAATATTCTGTTTAAGACAGCATTTGATCAGATGAAGCTTGAAGCGAAAGATTTGAAGCCTTGTGATGGATGGATATGTGGCTTCAATGGAGCTTCAACGTCTCCTATGGGATATGTGGAATTATCAGTAACTCTGGGAGAAGGAGATCGCTTGTAACAATCCGGGAAATTAGAACCAATTTAAAAAATTTATTTTGGCAATTTTAATGAATTTTGAATATTTAAAATAATTTATTTTAAATAATAAAGACAAGAAATTTATTTTGAATAGAATTAGAACATATAAATTTATTTAAATCGAAACTAGAATAAAAATATTTATTTTAATTATAAAAGGAATTGGAAATGGCGCGGTAGTTTGAAAATTCGATTTCAAATTTCAAATGAATGTACATGATTCAAAATAAACCGGATTTTAGCGAAACCACAAATATTAGAATCTATTTGAAAATATCTTTCCAATGAATCTGAAAAATTGAAATTTCATAGCGGGAATAAAAAGTTATGCCCAGTTGAAAATTCAGAATAGTCGCTATGAGATTATAGCCCTTAAAAATAGCGATTTTGCAAACGACTTCCATTTTCGACGAGACCACTTTTATTGGATACAGAATGTCAAATTATTGCTTGATTCCAATTTTCATAATATTTGGAATCAATATGTTAGCGTAGCGAATTTAAATGTGTTTGGTAATTTCAGTTTGAATTTAATCGACCTGAAAATGACCGTTTTTCAAATGGTCTCCAAATTCGACGAAATCAATTTTTTTTAGAATCGTATCGTCAAAACATAGCTAGATTTATTTTCCTGGAATTTTCGAAGTTAGTATGTGACCCCGGTAATTTAAAATGTGCGTTTAAATTAAATATACATTGAATTATATTTTAAATTTAACGAAAACTAATCGAAACAGTAGAATTGGCTTACGAAACATATCCCATTGCGCTCGGAATGAGGGTAATTAGCTAGGGGTGATTGTCGTTGGGCCTCGTTTGGAGTTCAAATGGAAAATCAACCTTTTTTGGAATTAAATGGAAAATAAATAATATATATAAATTTTCATTTAAACCCCTTCCCCATTCACAATTCCCAAAACAGAAAAACAAAACTGAAAATAAAAAATGGCGACGCCATCGCATCGCCAGCCACCGGCCTTCACCATCGCGCCTCCCCAGGCGGCAAAGCACCTCCCTCCGACCCCCTTCAGTGATCCACCGCCCCTCCCCTCTTCGGTTCTCTCTCCCCTTTTAAAAACCGCGAGCACCAGCGACACCACCTTCAATCGTACCCGCCGCCAATAGATTGGACCTCCCCGTGACCTCCCCCTGACCCCAGAGCTCCTACACAAGCCCCCTCCTCCTCCAGTCAACCGCAGACCGGTGCACAGGTGGCTTCAACTTTGGGGCGATGGGTTCTAACGCAATGCAGCTACCAGTTTTTGGCAAGCAATGAAGACGATGAGAAAGGGGAAATCACGGTGGCCTTCAGATCTGAAATAAACGATAAAGGTTAATTTGGCTAATTAAAATCTAATTAAATCTGAAATTATTTATAAATAGCATAGGTTTATAAATTAGTTTATATATGAAAAGTTTATATTTTTATATATGAAAAGGTTATATTTTTATAATAGAAATGTTTATATTTCAAATACGAAAATATTAGATTTTTAATCATACAAAGATAAGATTTTTAGCTTAAAGAAATGACTATAAAAAACGAATTAATCCTTTATTTTTATTTTTCAGGGTACCTCCCTTCCTTTGAGAAAGAAGAATAGGACAGGAGCAAAGAAATATTTCTTATTTATTTTGCCCATTCAAATTCTTGATCAATGAAGGAACAATATTACCATTTTTGTTCAAAAAATAACATAGTATTGTCCAACTCGTGAGGATAGGTGTAAGTATATTTATTTATATAATAAGTACTAAAAATTTGTACTCTGTTTTGAAAAACATTTTCAATTTGATATGTATTTTTTGAAAAAAAATGAAACCTTAGTAAGACTAGACTTTACTAACTCAATTTTTATGAAATTTTGAATCTGATCATTTGCCCTTACCTCAACAAGAGAAGCATGAACTTCTTCTATAGAACCATTTTTTTCTTGGTCCCAATTCAATACTAAGCAAGCCCGAACTAATTGGGTTTCAAAAAAAAAAGAATTATTCTTTTTTTATTTCTATTGGTTGATAAACCGACCTAGGTAAATTCATAAGTGCAATTCGACTAGTCTTTATTATAATGACCATTTTTAGTTAGGTAAAAATACGATTTTTAGTGGATAAAAATATATTTTTTATCGTATGAATGTCATGAATGTAGTAGTTATATTATGGAATTATTTTTAAGAAGATAAAAATTTGATTTTTATATTTATGACAACATAATAAAAATTCGAGTTTTATATATATGAAGTAGCGATAAAAATATGATTTTTATAATAAACATAGCACTATAAAAATTCGATATATATATATATATATATATATATATTTGCGCTATAAACAAATGTGATCTTTATATATATTATAGAGATATACAAATATAATTTTTATTATATGATTAGCAAAATAAAAATACGATTTTTATATATATAGTTTTGAAATAAAAATATGATTCTTATTATACGAATAGTAGAATAAAAATGTGATTTTTATACGAACGATATAAGAATAAAAATGTGATTTTTAATTATATATATAGTGATTTAAAAACATGATTTTTAATATACACCGCGTGAAACAGATCTCGTTGGAAACACAGCGAGGATTTTCTACATATGAAGAGTCGTGGTGATTGGTTTAGCTTCTAGGTGAGAACTCCACACTATTTCTGTTTAGTTATTTTATAACTGCATATATAAACTGCTCTCTGTCGTCCACAGACCACGGACGACTTGTTTGTTTGATTGTGTTGTGAAAATTGATTGTGGTGTGAAATGGACTGTGTAAATATTCATGTGTTGAAATAAATATTTTATAGTTAAAAATATATTTTTTAGCGTATATATGAATAAAAATAAATATTCATAAAAAAATCGGATGGTTTGTTTATGTACACACATTTGACGGATATTGATTGGGACGATATATTTTACACATCGCCCAACTGCACAAATAATAATCAGTGTTTGTTGTTTGAAAACCCCACACGGGTATTGGGACGATATTGGACATACACTAATCCCAGTATTTAGTGGTATGTCAATCGATGGGTTGACAGACTGTTGTAAGCGTTAATTATTTATATTTAACGCTTATGCAGTTGTGTAATGCACTCTGGATGATGGTTGATTGTTTATCATTGTTATTATATACATGTATTGTATGAAATCCATATAAATCACATTATATGGTAAATGACTATGTCTGATTCTAGTTCAGAAAGAATGAATATTTTAAAATAACGAATATTGTAAAATAATGAATATTTAAAAATAGTATTCAGTAAAAGATCAAAATCTGATTTTGATGTCCGATTTGGGATGGACGCGAAAATATTTAAATATATAAAGTCGTGTCGATTAGATTAACGCCATTTTGACGTGAACGATATTTATATCGATTTTATTCATTTTTATAATGACGAAAGGAAATGATTTCAAAATCTAATGTTTTGAAAATATTATCATTTATATATTATAATGATAAGGAATATTCAATTTTGATTTAAAATTGAAAATGAAGATAGAATCGTTTTTAAATGAAGTTAAAACGATTTATAAAATAAATTTTAAATGGGAGTCGACGAAATATATATAATATATATATTATATATATTTAATGGCCTGAATAGAATGCACCGAGCCACGGCAGTTCGCGAATTCCGACCATTGACTTCGAATTGATATTACGGGAGATCCAACTGTCGGATTCTCCTAAAACCGGAACCGTTGGGTTCGTATCGAAAAGAGCTTTCCAATGAATATGAGATATTTGAAATCTAACGGTTAGATGTGGAGTTGTATCCAAATCAAATTTAGAAAAGGTCGCTGCAAGTGCAGTTCGATGACCGTTTTTGGAAATCGACTGTACGAGCCTTGATAAAAATATTAAAAATATCGATAATTTGTGTAAAATCATAATAAATGATCTGGAAAGAATTGGGATGAAAAATTCCATAATTGAAAGGATAAAAATATATTTTTATTGAAATGAACGAGTTATGAACTAGATTTGAAATCCAATAATTTTTAAATAAATAAGTTGGATTTGTGAATGGTTTTAATATAACCAGAAATTTCCAATATAAGAATTGGAATGGTTTTGAATCGAAAGTATCTTCGGATTCCGTGATTAGACGGATATTGGCGAGGAATTTAGAAGATATATATATCGTTATTCCAACATGATATCCGTTGGTTTCAGAATTTGATATTGAATATAAGCCGATATATTTTCTATTCAGAGCCCTGTATTTAATATCAAATTGGGTTATGGGTTTGTCGTGAATGGTGTCTTCATTAACACTGTTCTTAAACCCAGTTGAGAAAAAAATATAAATCTTTTTATTAAGATTTAATGAAGTTTACCAACTAATTAACATTTAATTGGAATTAAATTGAAATTGGTTTTTGGGTTTATCGTGAACGGTGTTTCAAATAACACTTGTTCTTTAACCCGATTAACAATGGAATGAGATTTTGGGTTTGTCGTGAATGATATCTTTAATAATAATGTTCTTTATTAAACCCAATGGAGTTAAGAAAATTATTAACTGACTGGAGATTTGCTAAGTTGAATGGTTTCCTAGGTATTGATCTGATGTTGGTTTCGGCCTTCGGGATTAATACTTAGGGAATTGTTCTCTTACTAATTTACGGTTAGAGACTGATGAGATGGGGTCTTTAGTAACACTGTTCTTAAACCCCATGTGGAAAGAATAAATCTTTTAATTAAGATTTAAAGAAGAATTTTCAATTAATTAACATTTAATGGGAATTGAAAATGGAATGTGAATTGGGTTTATTGTGAACTGTGTTTTTAACGACATTCGTTCTTTAACCCGATTTACAGTGAAATGTGATTTGGAATTTATAAATCTTTTTATTAAAATTTTACGGAGATTTTCCAAAGTAAAGTTTTCCATTTAATATAATAAATTGGAATTGAATGGAATTCGATTTGATAATAATCGAAGTGAACTTCTGTGGAGGAAGACTGTTAATACATATGGAATTTAAAAGGCTTTGCCGTTCTTCCATTTATATTATTGGTCGGATACAGAAATTGATATCGATTATATATTGATTTGTTTTTCCGTGAAGATTCCATAATTAATGGAATATGATTTGGGTTTATTGTGAATTGTGATTTAAATGACATTAGTTCTTTAACCCAGTTAAAGACAGGATTACATGTCTAACATTGTATTTCGAACTTTATGGTTGATCTCTGCTAAATATATATCTGTTTGGTGGCGAAGAATTTACTCTCTTGCTTAAAACCCTTCTGTGAGACGTACGAGTTCAGAGATTATATATCGGCAGAAATCAATAGTACAGTGTAGATTGTCGATGCGACCTGTTTGTGTTTCCAAATTTAAGTATTCATTAAAATTTATTTTTGGGAAGAATAAAACTAAGTGGAGTTTTAACGAATCTTTAATTAGATTGAAATGTGAATCGATAATTTAAATTATCAAATTTGGGAAATGAGCGGGATTGGAGTATCACCAGTTTTGCTCCAAGCGATAGGTAAATCTTTGATTAGATTTGAACGGGAAATGGTAATTTATTTTACCAATAACACAGTGGTGTTAGATATGGAGTATGACCAGTTTTTGCTCCATGGGATGAATATGTTGGGATTGGGAAATTAAACAAATGATTACTTCATTAAGGTGTGCTAATCCCGACTAGTTTGGAAAACCTTAATATAGTTTGAACTAATATCGAAGAAAGATTAAAGAATAAATTTTAAAGAATTTATCTTTGATAAAATTAATGGGAACCTTTCCCAAAGGATATGAATATTTAAATAAAATAATATTCAGAATTGGAATGAGGCGTATGTTGTGTTTTTATAGCACTTGTTTATTATAAACGCGGGTTATTCGGGAAGGCCTGGTTTATACCCATTCTGAATAACTGATTCGACGATATGTCAACGATGAAAACGGTGGTTGAAGACCGGAGGTCTTCACATCGTTTGGATGATTGCTGATGTCTTGATTGGGCTGTACACCCAAGACGAGATAATAAGTGGTGATCGTCCAGACGTACTTGGAGATCGACCGGATATGTGAGGACCTCTCTCCTGTATTGGACATATGGGACGAGAAATAAGGTGCCTCCGGTTTTGTTCAGACCCGTAATGAACTTGTAAATGGATGTGTGTCTGACATTGGATTTTATTCTGTGCTTATTGATTTCTATTAAATATATATCTGTTTGGCGGTGGAGAATTTATTCTCTTGCTTAACGCCCTTCTCTAAGACGTACGAGCTTAGAGGTTATATATCGATAGAAATCAGTCGCATGGCGTGAATTGCCTGTGTGGCATGCAGAGATGAAGTGATCAAGGCTTTTATTGAAAAGTAGAGTCTTGTGGTTGACGATCAAAGCACGACCTTAAATAGCATAGCTTTGTGTATAGCATTAATTCGTGAGCCTCACACCTCGGTATGAGTTAAAAACGGGATAAGGTCCATTGGGAGAACATGGAGTTTCTTTCTAGCTATGGGTGGTGTCAGCGTTTTCAAGCCCTGACATTTTATATTTTTAACTTTGTGGATGTTGGAATGCGAGGTGCCTCAGATATATCGGTCTCTACGGAGCCGATGGATAGGTCCGATAGGACCGGGAAACGTGTGTTCAGGAATTGCCAATCCACTAATGTAAGTGTGGACCGGCCTAACCGATCTAGGGTTACCCAGAGTATGTAGTTCTAAGACATTTGCTAGAGTGTCTCAAAGTGGAAAGGAGTACATCCCTTGCTTAGACTCATGACGGAAATCCAATTTCCAATACGTGACATTTTGGTTTTGATTGTAGAGCCTAGTATTGGCGGCATGATAGATGGTACCTATGCCGCCTATGATTGATACATTTATATTTGAAATTATTTTATACACTATGCACTTATAATTGTGTCAAAATGATTTGTTTTAAACATACCAAGCATGTTTGGCTATTATAAGGGAAAACCCTATCCTCCGGCTTGCGTTGCATTGTGTGATGGGACCTAGGTCTTATAATAGCTTCATTTTCCGAAAAAGCATTACGCTGTTTGTTTTATGCACTGTTATTCTTGGGAGAAAACCTGTTCTGTGTTATACGGCGTGGTCCCTTGATTTACTCTCTTTTAAAGTAAAGTTTTTAAATAACTGTTTTAGTTCTCAGACCAGTCATATGACTGATCTGGAGTTTATTGTTTTAACCTAAACTCTGAGTGCCCCAGTTTTCCACACGGGCAGCTTGTAGTTTTGGTTTTGCAGATTTATATTTCCAGGATCCTAGTTTACAGCTGGAATGATATTCAGAAAGCTCTGTATCCGTGTATCTCTTTCAGTTGTGTTTTGTTTTATTTTCCGCTGCATTGTAAAATTGTAAATCGCTGATATTTATCGAATGCATATTATTTGTTCATACTCTGTATATTCTTGTACTCTGATGTAAATTTTGTAATAAGAAACGAAATGTTCTACTATTTGTGTTCTGATTTGTCGTGTTGTCAACGCAATCTGGGCTTTCCTTTACAGGGAAGTTCGAGTCGTTATATCGCCGGAGAGTTAGAATTCTTCCATTTGTGATATTGGATATCGAATCACCTTATAACGCCTTTTTGGGCCGACCGGCCCTTGCAGAATTCAGGGCTTGCATTGTGCCCTGGTTTCTATTGTTGAAATTCCCTACGGATGCAGGAGCGGGAGTAGTCAGAGGTGACCAAGTCGCTGGACGAGCCTGCTATAGCAGAATTGAAATTGTTGCTCAAAGGATTAAACATAGAACCAAAGGGTACTTCTCCACCCGCAAAGGAGAATTCAGCATAGCAATTAAAGATGGCCCCGAAGGAGCCGCCCAGACAACTGCCCAAGGATATAGATCCCGGAGAGGATAAAGAACCCGGAGGAAGAATGGCAATCCCCAATGAAACAACTGAAGATATTCTGATCGAAGATAATGACCCAGCGAAGGTCTTGAAGTTCGGATCCCAGTTAGACCATCTTCGTGCAAAAAAATTGACCAACTTCCTAAAGGCCAACCTGGATGTGTTTGCCTGGACCCATGCTAACATGTGTGAAATATCCCCATCAATTATGCGCCACTCGTTGAGCATCAACCCGAAGCACCCACCTGTTAAGCAGAAAAGGTGAATGCTTGGCTCGGAGAGGTCAGCTGCCTTAAAGGAGGAAGTTGAGGAGTAATGGATTCATTAGAGATTCAACTTACCCGGAATGGATTTCAAACCCGGTTTTGGTAAAGAAGGCCAACGGAAAATGGCGCATCGATTTCTCATACTTGAACAAGGCTAGTCCGAAAGACAGTTTTCCACTTCCTAGAATTGATCACTTGGTGGATTCGACGGCGGGTCATGAGATCCTCTCCTTCATGGATGCATATTCCGGATATAATCAAATTCCGATGCATGTTCCGGACCAGAAGCATACCAGCTTCATCACAGATTTGGGACTGTACTGCTATGTAGTGATGCCTTTTGGTCTAAAGAATGCTGGAGCTACATATCAACGACTAGTGAACCGAATGTTCTACAATCAAATTAGGAAGACGATGGAAGTGTTTGTGGATGACATGCTTGTGAAATCCAGACAATCATCCAACCATACCGTCAACCTAGCAGAAATGTTTGATATCCTTAAACGATATGGTATGAAGCTCAACCCTCTGAAGTGTTCATTTGGAGTCGGCTCTGGAAAATTCTTAGGCTTTATCGTTAGCTCGTGTGGAATTGAATTCAATCCAGATAAGATCGCAGCAATCAAGAACATTCAAGAACCAAGGCAACTCAAAGATGTGAAGTGCCTCGCTGGGAAAGTAGCCGCATTAAGTAATTTCATTTCTAAAGCTACAGATAAGTGCACTCCATTTTTCGATTTGATAAAGCGAGGGAAACCCAATTTCAAGTGGACCCCTAATTGTGTGGAAGCGTTGCAAAACCTCCTGAATCATCTGGAAAAAACCCCGATATTGTCCAAGCTGGTAGACCACGAGAACTTATTCGTATACTTGGCAGTATCATCCCACGCAATAAGTTCAGCCCTTGTAAGAGAAGAAGATAAAGTCGAGAGACCTGAGTATTACGTAAGTAAGAAGCTAGTGGCGGTAGGGTGGAACTACCCAAAGATAGAAAAGCTTGTGTATAGTCTGGTGATCGCATCTAGAAAGCTTTACCACTATTTTCAAGCTCATCCCATCACTGTATGCACTGACCATCCGCTCAGAAAAGTGTTACAGAGACCATAGGCGTCTGGATGGCTACTCAAATGGAATGTCAAGTTAAGTCAATTTGATCTGAACTTTTAGCCCCGAAGATCAATAAGGAGGCAAGTGTTAGCAGAATTTACTATCCCAAAGGACGATGTAATGAGTGAATAAGTTGATACCTCAAAACCACTAGTTGACCCCATGCCTAGAAAGTGTTTACTGATGGAGCCAGGAATGACATACAATCTGGTGCTGGAGTTGTACTTGTAACTCCCGAAAAACGATCGATATACTATGCTTTGAGATTAAAGTTCCACGCCACGAACAATGACTCAGAGTACGAAGCTTTAATTGTCGGGATTAGGCTTAGGGATAGAGAAACTAGATATCTTTTGCGATTCCAAGATAGTTGTGAATCAGGTCAATGCAGAGTTTCAGGCCAAAGGGCCAAGGCTCGAATCATGCTTGAAAGAAGTGAGAAAATTGCTGGGTGCCCTTGAACACTATAGCATAACACATATCCCCTGATCAGAGAATCAGAGGGCAGATACGTTGGCTAATTCTGATAACCCTAAGGAAACAGAGATGGTCCCGATAGAGGTACTGCAGTGTCCAAGCATAGATCAGATGGAAATTGATCATGTATTGCAAACTGAGCCAGAAAGAGAATCATGTCTGACACACCTAAAGAACTTCCTGATGAATGGGATGCTTCCGATCAAGAAAAGCGAGAGGCGTGCTGTTATCCGAAAGTCCTCCCAACATGTCATGCAAGGAGAAGTCTTATATAGACAAGGATTCCCGATGCCTCACGTCCAGTGTATAGCCCATGACGACATCAAACGGGTACTGAAAGAAGTGCACTAAGGTAAATGCGGTGACCACACTGGAGGACAAACACTGTCGAAGAAGATACTGCGATAAGGTTACTTCTGGCCTACTGTGAACAAAGATGCGGCTAAGTATGCATGGCATTGCGACGCATGCCAGAAGTTCTCGAAGATTCCCAGGGCGCCTCCTAGCCAGTTGAGGACGATGATGAGTCTATGGCCCTTCGATGTTTGGGGAATTGACATTATTGGAAGCCTCCCTATAACAAAGAGTGGAGTAAAATTCGTCATTGTTGCCGTTGATTACTTTACTAAGTGGGTCGAAGTAGAATCGTTAACCACGATCACAACCAAGCGAGTGATAAATTTCATCGTCAGAAACATCATATGTGGATTTCGGATTCCAAAAGTGATCATAAAAGATAATGGAACCCAATTTAATAGCAATGAGTTCCGAGACTTTTGCCAGAGATATCACATCGAGAAAAGGTACACCTTTATGGCACACCCACAATCAAATGGATAGGTAGAAGCGACAAACAAAGTAATTAAGTCCATTCCGAAGAAGAGATTGAAATGGGCCAAAGCCATGTGGGTTGATGAGCTACCCTTGGAATTATGGGCCTACAAGACAACTTACAAGTCGACAACGGGCCACGCACCCTTTTCCCTCACTTTTGAAGCAGAAGCGGTCATCCCGATAGAGCTAGAAGTACCATCCCACAGAACAACTTATTATGACCCGATGACTAATAATAAGTTGCTCCTTGAATCCCTAGATATGGTTGAAGAAAAGAGGGACGAAGCAGACCTGCGTGCCTTGAGACACAAACAGCAGGCAGCTCGATATTACAATAAAAAGGTTCGAGCCCGAACCTTTGAACCCGGAGACTTGGTTCTAAAGCGTGTCTTTCCACCCCAGTACATTTGGGTCCGAAATGGGAAGGACCATACACCATCCTATGGAGGCTTGATAATGGATCCTTCAAGCTAGCGACCATGGACGAAGACGAGATCCCCAGAGTGTGGAACGCCAAGAATTTGAGGCGTTACTTGACATGAAATTGTCATCTTTATTCTTTTGTTTTTAGGACCATGTAAAAAGGCACTACTTGCCTAGAATAGTCTGGTTGTATGAGCAAAAGATTATAAAGTGGACGTAGGTCATGATTCGACCGAACCACTATAAAATATCGTGTGTCATTTACTTTTACCGCACCATTTCTTATTTACTCTTTCATTCTTTACTTACATAAGTTGTCATAATTACGAATTTTTCTATATAACTTCGCAGCAATCTAGAAGCACGTAATTCAAAGTGCCTTCTATCAAATTAGAAGTTCATGCATATGCAGAACGTCGAGGTGCAATAAAGTAAACGACACGACCATCAACACTCTAATTCTAATAACCTAAGAGAGAGTATGAAGGACAAGAATTGTTCACGAGGCATGAAGGTGCACCATAATTTAAAAGACCGTCTCGACCACACTCTGCCCTTGACATCCGACGGGAGAGTATAAAGGCGCCAATGACTGAGCGCCGCAAATGGACTCCTACCCCACTGAAGGGTTGGGGGAAAATTGAAGATGAGTTCGAACTCTATCCTAGGCATACGACAGGGGAGTATAAAGTCATTTTGATTAAATGCCGCAAAAGGGCTCCTTTCCCGCTGTAGAATGGGGAATAAGAATGAAAGTTGAGCCCGACCCGCTCATTTCTGAACCTGAGGGAGCAACATATATGACTCTAATCAATCCTCAATAAGCCCTGGCCAAGCATCATATTAATGATTGATTGTGGGCATACTCATACACATATATGTATAGTGCAGGAATTTTAAATTTTTATTGCATATAATTATGACTTAGATATGATGTATGACTAAGTATGATAAACTTGCAGGTACATAACAATACAAAAGAAACAGAAATTCATTTACTAATGCAGATTTACAAAGCAAAGCTAGAACAAAAAGTTATAAGTGAGGACCATTCTCAAGACTACATCACAAGGCCAGTGGAAGATCTAAAAACATAAACAAAAGAATGCTACTTGGGCTTTGGGAATGACCTTGACTTCTTCTCCTTCTTCTGATTCTACGGGTCCTTCTTGTTGGCATCAGATTTACCATGCTTCTTCCTTTTCTTCTTATCCGAAGGAGGATCCTATGGAAGGTTGGAGGATTGGGATGCAAGCTGTGTAGTTAACGAGTTAGTAGACAGCTTTATAATTAATACAGATTTGGGATCAGCTGCAGAGATAGGTGGCACATTTAGAGGTCTTTCTCCTCTATTTTTAAGGCCAGCTATTCATCCTTTTTGGCCTTCATGTTGGCTAGAGTCATGTTGTCATCATCCTTTGTCTCTCCTTTGATGGTGACCTCCTCTTCTTCATCTCCATTGTCAGCATCGATGTGCCTTAAGGCTCCAATGATTTCAGCTTCATTAGGAACATCAGCGCTTGATGCCACAATGGCCTTCTCTGTTGCCTCGACTTCATTTTATTTTGGAACTTCAGGAACTTCAGTACGCGATGGCACATTGATCTTATCGGTCTCTGCTTGCTTTTCTGCAACCTCCTCAGTAGACTTGACACCTATATCATGAGAAGCAACTGTTACTAGTTTGGAAGAAAATGTGGTTTGCTCCACAACGCGATGACAAGTTACAATAGCTTTGACAAATTGTGGAGAGAATATGGAGATACCTTCCGCTGACTCTTTGCCTGAAGCTGCAGTAGAAACCCCAACAGCTGGAGGGAATGGGACTTCGAAGATCAATGGATCATCTGGGTTATATTCCTCAATCTCTGAGGTCTTGGGCTCCACAGTTGAGCTTGAGCCTTCATCAACTTTGTGCTTGCCCTTGAGCTTAACCCTCTCTTTCTCCACATCCTCTTGAATTTGACGTCTACCCTTCGCTAAGTCCTCGGACTCTCGACCCCTGAGGAAGGTTTGCATAAGCTAGCTTTCGTCGATTTCGTCAACCTTTAAGCGTTGCTTTTCTCCCTTGACGATCATATCCTATATGTTAACCAAGGTGGTGGGATAATTCTTAATCCAAGAAATGTATTGGGTTCGAATGACTTGAGCAAAAAAGTCCATCAACAGTTCGTCGAACCCTTCTATCTCATGTTCGGTTGCGGCAAGTTTAGCGGTAGCAGTGGAGGCTGATTCAAGGGCATCATTGGCATTATTCTCGACAAGAGATGCCCGTCCCTCAGCATGAGCAAGTTTGTCAAGCTCGCCTTTTCCTTCTCCTAAGCAACCTTTTCTGTAGCAAAGCGGTCCTGTGATGCTTTCAGTTCAGTATTTGTTGTCTTGAGATCTTCTGACTACGGAGAAGATTATGTTGAGAGAGAAAAGCGTTCCAGGCTCGAAACTTTGATGTAGCTTGAGCTTTGGATTCTCAATAAGGTGGAGTTATATGTGTAACAACCCGGAATTTCTGAACTAATTTAAAAAATTTATTTTAGCAATTTTAATGGATTCTAAGAATTTAAAATGATTTATTTTAAATAATAACGACTAAAAATTTATTTAAATCGAAGTTAGGACGCATATATTTATTCTAAATATAAAACTAGCCTGAAATGGCGTGGTAGTTTGAAAATTCGATTTTAAATTTCAATTGAATATATATAATTCAAAATAAATCGGATTTCAGTAAACCAGAAACATTTGAATCTATTTAATAATATCTTTCTAACGAATGTGAAAAACTGAGATTTTATAATATAAATTGAAAGTTATGTCCAGTTTAAAATTTAAAATAGTCGCTATGGAATTTATATAAATTTTAATATAATATATAGCCCTTAAAAATATCCATTTCGTAAACGACCTCCGTTTTCGACGAAACCACTTTTGTTAGATCCAGAATGTCAATTTATTGTTAGGTTTCAAATTTCATAATTTTTGAAATTAATATGCGAGCACAATAAATTTAAACATGTTTTGTAAATACAGTTTAAATTTAATCGACTATAAAAAGGCCATTTTTCAAACGATCTCCAAATTCGACGAAAATAGTTTTGTTAGGACCGTATTGTCAAAACATAGCTAGATTTATTTTCTGTAATTTTTGGAGTCGGTATGTGGTCTCAATAAATTGAAATGTACATTTAAATTCAATATATTGATTTATATTTTAATTTAAATAAAAACTGATCGAAATAGTCGAACTGGCTTACGGAACATATCCCATTATGTCCGGAATGAGGGTATTTAGCTAGGGGCAACACTTATTGGGATTCATTTGGAGTTCGGATGTGAAAACTGACATTTTTGGAATTAAAGAAAATAAAAAAATAAATTAAATATAAAAGGGCCAATCAAAATTAGCCAAACCCTACTTTAATTTATCGTTAAAACCCGCCGCTCTTATCACGTCTACGGCGGAAACCATTCGAAACTAATTCACGTCCGATCTTCAAATCCGCGCTTCGATTCAAGGAAGTTTCTAAGGGAAAGTTGAAGAGCTCATCACGATCTTCAGATCCAACGGGGAAGCTCGAGAACCATCTCGTAAATCATGCAAATCGAGATCGAGAACCTCCGCCATTCGAAGGCTGATTTCGACGTCAAGCCGTGATCGAGTTGGCCAGAAGGGGTGTCGGCGGGAAGCTCTCTCAAAGGCGGAGCTCGTAGAGCAGGTGGATCGTGGCCCGACATCACGGATCTCGAGAAAACTGGAGCCCTAGGTTTTGACAGAGGGGAAACGACGTGCAGGTGATTAATTTAGATTAATTAAATTATTCGCTACACTTAAAAATGTCATTACCGAATAAAAAATCATATATTTCTCATACGGTGTCGAAATCACATGAAACATGATCCGTTGCGATCGTGAAGACGAGAGCTTCACAACAAGACTAATTGGGTCCAATTTGGAGCTTATTAGAATTTAGGGTAGACTTAAATCCAAACCGTCCAATAAAGAATGACGAAGTGGAAACCGACTGTGAGAACTCTCTTTCACTCAAATTATTTTGCAGTTATTATATAATAGGTTGTAAATAGGGCTTAGTAGCTCATGTCATTACTTTTCGTACAAACCATGGATGATTTGTGTGATTTGATTGTTTTTTGGGAAAAATTGATTGTATTGTGGTATTATTGGATTGATTGATTGTTGTGTATGGCGCGAGCCAGTATCAGGAGAGGGATAATGCTGGACATTATTCCGGTTCTAATATCGCGCCGTTATAATGCCGATTTTTTTTGTAAACAACGTGTATAAATTATTTATATATGTGATATATAAATTATTTATATACGTTGTATAAAATTCTCCTGAAATAAAATAAATATTCATTTACAAATCAGACGGTTTTTTTATATACACCCATTTAACAGACGTTGACTGGGAAGATAAGTTTTACACATCACCCAACTACACAAATAATAAATAGTATTTGTTGGTTGAAACCCCACACGGGTACTATGATGATATTTGACATACACTAATCCTAATTGTTTAGCTGTATGTCAATCGATGGGTTGACAGACTGTATAAGCATTATTTATTTATTTTAATGCTTATACAGTTTTAAAATGCACTCTGGATGTTGTATGAATTTCTAATGATTATTTTATCATTATTGTTGTATACAAGCGGTGTATGAAATCTGTATAACTGAAATTATATGGTAATTGATTGAGTCTGATTCCAGTTCAGAATTAACTAGTATTTTAAAATAATATTCGATGAATAATCAAAATGTGATTTTGATGTCCGATTTTGGATGGAAACGAAAATATTGAAATGAGAAGCCAAGTTAAGTATTTAAATGCCATTTTAACATGAACGGGGTTTTCTATCGATTTTATTCATTTTATAATGAATATCGAAAAAAATTGATTTCAAAATCTGATATTTTGAAAATATTATCATTGAAATATTATAATGATATGGAATATTCAATTTTGATATAAAATTGAAAATCAAGGTGAAATCGTTTTAAAACGAATTTATAAATACTTAGAAATACGTTTTGAACGGAAATCGATGAAATATATATTATATATTAATGGCTTGAATAGAACGCGTCGCGCAACGACCGTTCGCGAATTTCAAGCATTAACATTGAATTGATGTTACGGGAGATCCGACCATCAGATTCTCCTAAAACCAGAACCGTTGGGTTCGTATCGAAAAGATCTTTCCAATTAATATAAGAGATTTAAAATTGAATGGTTGGATTTCAAATTATGTCCAAATCAATTTCAGAAAAGTTCGCTATGGATGAAGTTCAGTGGTCGGTGTTGAAAACCGACTATACGGGACGATAATAAAATATGGAAAAATTATGTAAATTCATAATAAGGGTTTTGGAAAAATTTTGGATGAAAAATTCCATATTTGAAAATATAAAAAGATATTTTTATCGAAATGAACTAGTTATTATCTAGAATAATAATCTGATGTTTTGAAATAATAAATTGGATTGAAAAAGGGGTTTTAAAATAGCCTGAATTTTCCAACATATGAAATGGAATGGAATTAATGGAAATAATCTTCGGAATATTTCGATATTGGATTCTGTGATTACATGGATATTATTGAGGAATTTCGAAGATACAGATATCGTTATTCCCAATACGATATCCGTTGGTTTCAGAATTTGATATTGAATATAAGCCGATATAATTTCTATTCAGAGCCTTGTATTTGATATCAAATTGGATTTTGGGTTTGTCGTGAACGGTGTCTTAAATAACACTATTCTTAAACCCAGTTGAGAAAAGAATAAATCTTTAAATTAAGATTTAGTGAAGTTTTCAAATTAATTAATATTTAATTGGAATTGAATAAAAGAATAGGATTTTTGGGTTTATCGTGAACGGTGTTTTAAATAACATTTGTTCTTAAACCCGATTAACAATGAATAATATGATTTGGAATTTATAATCTTTTAATTAAGATTAATGGAATTTTCCAAATTAAAAAATTTCCAGTTTAATATATTAAATTGGAATTGAATGGAATTCGATTTGGTAATAATCGAGATGAGCTTCTGTAAAGGAAGACTGTTACTATATATGGAATTTAAAAGGTTTTGTCGTTATTCCATTTATAGTGTTTATTTGATACGGAAATTTATATCGACTATATACTGTTATGATATCCGTGATGATTCCATTTTGATGGAAGATGATTTTGGGTTTATCATGAATGTTGTTTTAAATGACATGGTTCTTTAACCCAGTAAAGACAGGATTTATTTCCTAAATTTGAATAATCATTAAATAATGATTTTTGGAGATTAAAACTAAGTGGAGTTTTAATGAATCTTTAATTAGATTGAAATGTTAATGTGGTAATTAAATTTGCCAAATTTGGGTAGTGTTCGAGAATGGAGTACCACCAGTTTTACTCCAGGTGATAGTTAAATCTTTAATTAGATTTGAACGTGAAATGGTAATTGAACTTACCAATAACACAGTGGTGATAGATAAGAGTACTACCAGTTTTGCTCCATGGGAAGAATAGGTTGGGATGGGATAATATACTTCGGTAAGGCATTAATCCTGACTATTTTGATAAACCTTAATTTCGTTTAAATTGTGAAAAGTGTAACGACCCGCATTCTAAGCATCGGAGGATCGTAGAATATTTATTTCATTTTCATATGAGGTCGTATGGTCGTGTAACTTTGGGGAACGACTATTGGGGTCATTCTCTATGTTCGCGATTTTTACCAATTTTTAAATGACTGTTTTGCCCCTAGCAAATCTTGTTTCGCCTATAACTTTTGATTGGTAAGGAGTTTTTACCTGAAACCACTTCCATTGGATTTTGATGATGGTTTACCTTTCCGTAGAGTGGTCACGTTAGCCAAACAGACTTGCCGTTTGGGAGATATGGCTGAAATAAGGTTTGGAAGGTGAAAAACAGCTTAACTGGGCCTAATTAGGGTAATTAGTAGCTAGGCCCGTAACCCATTTCGGGATTAGGGTTATGGGGAGGCTGAAATAATTTTGGAAACGATTTATTTTTCATTTTCTCAGCCGCCACTTACCTCTCTTCAACCCTAACAATGACCTCCACCTTCTAAATCACTGTTTAAGCATATATTAGCCTAATCAACATCAAATCAAGGCAAATCAACACCAAATCAGAGTTGGAGCTTCCATGTTGCATATGAATTCGAACCAAAACAGTAGATAAATTCAGATCTGTAATTCATTTATGGCTAAGGTGAGTGATTTGCATTGTTTTTCACTAATTATGGCTAATTAGGGGTAATTAGTGATAATTAGCGAAATTATAGCTCAGAAAAATTTGTAAAATTCTAAAATATTATTTTATGCCTCTGTTAGAAATTTGGGTTAATTTGGACATGTTTTGCTAATCGTACGGTTAAATCATGATTAAGGGGATTAAGGGAAAAACATGGGCTTTGGGTATGTTTTATCCATATAAACATGTTTAATTGTTGTTTTGGTGTTTATGGTTGATTACAAATGTTGCTATGACTATTTGGAATGTTTTATGATTGCTTAGAAAAGTTAGATTGGTCGAAAACGCCGTCGTATAGCGTAAACAGCTCGCTGGAAAAGTTACAAGAAATTGGTCATGATGCGCTCGTGGGGCACCACCTCGACCCGATCGTGGCACTATCATCACGAGCCGCTCTAGTTGTGAGCCCACCTCACGAGCCGACACCCTCCATGAGCCACATTGAAGCATCACGATCCGAGCTTTGACCTCGAGCCATTCATCACGAGCTAGATCAAGGGAGCACCACGAGCCAGAACAGGGGAGGACCACGAGCCTGACCAGAGGAGGACCATGAGCCGATGACCATAAGGGGACCCACGAACCGGAATAAGGTATCACGAGTCAAAGCTTGATCCGAAGTCGGAGTATGAAGAGTCACGAATCGGGATGATGACCAAAACCCGAAATGCAAAGGTAGTCCAAATGGGAAGTTGTAACTCAGGATCCAGATGGGAACCAACGAGCTAACTTCATGAGTTGGACTTTGCTGCGAGGCGTGTGCAAAGGGGTTATCGATGTCTATAGCATTGACTCACCACTGAGAGATGGATATTGGCTATGGATCAGTGCAGTGAAGTTGTCATGACTTCATGAGGCAAAGTGATCGTAGCAGGGCTATGAGCCAGTGCAGTGGAGCTGTCATGACTCCATGGGGGCAAAGTGGACATAACAAAGTATTAGTGGTTACGGATCAATGCAGTGGATCCGTCATGATTCCATGGGGCAAAGTGATCATAACAAAGGATTGGGTGATCAAAGTGGTAGATATCGTATAATTTACGCACTGAGTGAGAGATGTGAGGATGATTGCTGTGTTTGATGTTTTCCATCACCATGACATGCACACCCCCTCCCCATTATTTTCACACCATGTGTTAGTGTCACCTTAGAGTATTGTACATCCTGTTGTGCTAACTCTTTGGTTATAGGTCCAGGTTCAGGTATGGTTATGTATAACTGTTATTGTTCTGTTCTTGCTGCTTATCACTCATGCCAGACTTTTGTCTGACCCAGAATTTTATGTTTCTTATTATTACTCTAGCTGCTCCTAAACGAGCAGACTAGAGACAGGTTAGTTGGTTATGCAGAGTAGCTGTCCGGAGACGAGCAGGAGGCTTACACGTATTGTTCCCATATATTCCCCTTGTGTTTTTGCTGATCACTACTTTGGGCATTAGTAGTGTACCTTCCTATTTTGCTTTAGAGACAGTTTTAGAAGTTGTAATAATGATGGTTCAGATCATAAGTTGTATTTTGAATCTTTCCGCTGCTATGATGGTTTAGTTTTCAGCTTATACACTGTCTCGCCTGTTTTATATCAAGTTATTATTATATTTTGTTCCATGCGCCGTGAGATATACTACAGGTTCTTTGATGATACATAGTTTCAAATTCCTTCCCTTTTCCTTTCTTTTGACGACCGTCCCGTGCTGGTTGGACGTCAGCACAACGCATTTCATTGAGAATGTCGGCTGGTGCGGGGCGGGCCGTCACAAAAAGATACTATAAAATCTTTTGAAATGATTTCCAAAGAAATGGATTAAACAGTGTGTTTAAAAGTGATAATCTTTGATAAGTGTAACAACCCGGAATTTCGGAACCAATCTAAAATTTTTATTTTAGAAATTTTAATGGAAATTAAATATTTAAAATAATTTATTTTAAATAATAATGATTAAAAATTTATTTAAATCGAAGTTAGAATGAATATATTTATTTTAATTATAAAAGGAGTTAAAAATAGGGCGGTAGTTTGAAAATTTGAATTTGAACTTTGACTGAATGTACATGATTCAAAATAAATCGGATTTCAGTAAAGCCAAAAATATTTAAATCTGTTTAATTATATCTTTCTAACGGATCTAAAAAATTGAAATTTCATAATGGAAATAAAAAGTTATGGCCAGTTAAATATTCAGAATAGTCGCTATGGAATTTAATATAATATATAGCCCTTATAAATAGCCATTTTGCAAACAACCTCCGTTTTCAACGAAAGCATTTTAGTTGAATCTGGAATGTCAAATTATTGCTAGATTCCAATTTTCATAATTTTTGGAATTAATATGTGAGCGCAGTAAATTTAAATGTGTTTGGTAATTTAAATTTTAATTTGGATCAACCAGAAATTGACCATTTTTGAAATGGTCTCAAAATTCAACGAAATTAATTTCGTTAGGACCATATCATCAAAACATTGCTAGATTTATTTCTCGGGAATTTTTGGAATCCGTATGTGGCCCCGGTAAATTAAAATATACGATCAAAATAAATAATTAAATGTTTTATATTTAAATTAAAGAAAAATGGACTGAAATGATCAAATAGGCTGATGAGACCTAGCTCATTATGTTCGGAATAGAGGTATTTGGCTAGTGGCAACATTATTTGGGTTGGATTTGGATTTATTAGAAGTTAACGGGGTTTTTTGTAAAATTAGAGCATTTAATAATATTTTATTATACATATAACTTCAAACCCTAATTCATTGAACACAACAAAGCAGCCGCCGCCTCTAACAAATTCAACGTCCGATTTTTCTCAAACCTTTCCCCCCTCAATCTCGTTATCCAATCAATAAAATATGAAATCATCTGAATGAAAATGGAAGAGCTCGTTGAGCTCTATAGATCCAACGGCTGAGATTATTTTCTAGTTCATCGATTGGGAGATCTTGAGCCTTAAAGACCGTCCGTTCGAAGCCGAGTGCCAGGATTTTAAAGCCTCCGAGTTCGACGTGGCCTTCGGCTCAAGGAGGTGGCGCGATGCCCCATGGCGTGGGACCATCTGATCCTAGTCCGTCGGCTCCAATCTCGAGCAGTATGGAACCCTAATAATCGAAATTTGGTTCGGCCAATACCTGGTATTCACGAGAAAGATAATACAAAGGAACAGCCACGTTTGAGTAGTGTTGTGATTAACTCAGGTTAATTCTATTTAATTACTTTAATAATATAGTTAATCTTTAAATGATTGTAATTTGTGCAAACGGAAACGGAATGCAGTGATTTTAGATGCGATGGAATCGCGGTGACGCGATCTACAACCTGGAACTGACCTAGACAAATTATGAAGTAACTCGAAATTTTGATTAAATTAAACGCCTTTGTTTAATTTAATTAAAATCATCGTATTCAACAATCAAAACCGAACACTGTGAGAACTCTCTCACTAAATTTTCTTATATAGTTATTTATTATAAACTGCCATGATTTTCATCTGTATTTAATCATCACGAATATTTGTTTGCTAAAGATATTGTTTTTAAGCTTATGTGTGAGAATTCTATTTTTTTTAAATAATTAAAATCAATTAATTATGATTGTGTTTAGAAATCTTTACCAATCCCCTGTTAAATTCAAATTGTTGTTATACGTGATTTGATTTGGGTTGATTGATGCTATTATGTAGATCTGTTGGTTTGATGGATTATTGTGTGGAAATAAAATTGTCTAAACAAAAATAACATTTTTGTTGAAGTAAGAATTAAAAATATAAAATTGTCATTTTTGTTGAAATTAGAATTGACGATACAAAATTGTCATTTTTGTTGAAATTAGAATTGACAATATAAAACTGTCCTTTTTGTTGAAATTAGAATTGACAATATAAAATTTTCATTTTTGTTGAAATTAGAATTGATAATATAAAATTGTCTTTTTTGTTGAAATTAAAATTGATAATATAAAATTGTCCTTTTTGTTGAAATTAGAATTGACAACATAAAATTGTCATTTTTGTTGAAATTAGAATTGACAATTTTTGTTGAAATTAGAATTGACAATATAAAATTGTCATTTTTATGTATTATAATTGTCAAATATAAAATTGTCATTTTTGATGTATTATAATTGTCAAATATAAAATTGTCATTTTTAATGTATTAGAATTGTCAAATATAAAAATATCATTTTTGTTGAAATAGAATTGTCAACAAAAATAGAAATGTCATTGTTATATGTTTGGTTGAAATAGAATTGTCAACAAGGTAGATGTCAACAAAACAAAGTTAACATTTTTATTGTTTTGTTGAATTAGAATTGTCAACAAAACAAAGTTATTATTTTTTATTGTTTTGTTGAAATAGAATTGTCAACAAACAAAAGTTATCATTTTCATGTGTTTTGTTGAAATAGAATTGTCAACAAAAATAAAGTTATCAATTTTATTTGTTTTATTGAAATAGAAATGTCAAAAAAATAAAAGAATCATTTTTATTTGTTTTGTTGAAATAGAATTGTCAACAAAATAAAAGAATCATTTTTATTTGTTTTGTTGTAATAGAATTGTCAACAAAATAAAAGAATCGTTTTTATTCATTTGTTGTAATAGAATTGTTAACAAAATAAAAGAATCATTTTTATTTGTTTTGTTGAAATAGAATTGTCAACAAAATAAAAGAATCCTTTTTATTCGTTTGTTGTAATAGAATTGTTGATAAAATAAAAGTATTAATTTTATTTGTTTTGTTGAAATAGATTTGTCAACAAAATAAAAGAATCATTTTTATTTGTTTTATTGAAACAGAATTGTCAACAAAATAAAAGAATCCTTTTTATTCGTTCGTTGTAATAGAATTGTTGATTAAATAAAAGTATCAATTTTATTTGTTTTGTTGAAATAGAACTGTCAACAAAATAGAAGTATCATCTTTATTTGTTTTGTTGAAATAAAATGGTCGACAAGATAAAAATATCACTTGCTGGTAGAATTAGATTTGTATGCAAATGAAATTTTCATTTTTATTTGTTATGTTACATGTTAATCAGGAATTGTAAAACACATAAAAATATCATTTTTATGTTACATGTTAAAGTAGGAATTGCAAACAAATATAAAGATCATTTTTTATTTGCTATATTAAAAATAGAATTGTATCAAATTAAAGAGACATTTTTATTTGTCATGTTATACATTGAAATTGTATACAAATTAAAATAGACATTTTTATTTGTCATGTTATATATTGAAATTGTATACAAATTAAAATAGACATTTTTATTTGTCAAGTTAAACATTGAAATTGTATACAAATAAAAACATTCATTTTTATTTGTCATGTTAATTGTTGCAAATTGTATACAAATGAAAAAGATTCATAGTTAGATAAAAATGTATTAACATTGAAATTATATTTTTAATGTAATAAGGATTCATTAGAAATAATTTAACTTCGACGAAAATGTGTTAACAATAAAATTACATTTTTATTGGAAGTAGAAATCACTAACGATAGAATTGTTGTATAAATAAAATTCTTCCTTTTATTTATACATATGAAATGTAGAAATTGTGTTGACAGTAAAATACTCTTTTATTGAAAAGTGAAATGTGATTGAACCAAATACACTTGGTTGCTGATATAGATTGTGATGGACTGACTGTTTGGATTGTGCTTGACCAGTTTATGAGCAAAATATGCTTTTACATTTAGCATTGGGTTGGGTAAAAATAGCTATGTGCTAACACCATGTGAAACACCTCACGATTGGACTATAAGGTGTTTAGCGATGTTGTTTATTTCAAAATTTAATAAATGATTTTGAAATGAGATTTCTTACGTAAAAAGAATAGTATTCCCGATTTTGGACTGGGAAGGTTTTATAAAATGTTTTATAAAACAGAAGGGTTTTCGAGGGGTATACCCGATGATTTCGAAATGATTCGGAAGTAGAAATTTATATAGATTTGTAAGTACTTGTGATTATTATGTTGTGAAATGATTTTCCCTACTTCGGGACATAAAATGATTTAGCAAGTATGTGGCTATTTATCGGGTGACCCGGGAGCGACTAAAAGTGTGAGGGCGTGCATGTCTTCCCCCATAGGTGGGAAGGTGCATTATCAGTGTAGCAGTTAGGTGCACATATATATTGGTTCGGTTAAGGCGCGTACAGCCTTGTCTAAGGGAACATGACCGATATTTGGTTTCATACTTGTTTGTATACATTGTGTAACGACCCGCATTCTACGCATCGAAGGATCGTAGAATATTTATTTCTTTCACTTATGAAGTCGTATGGTCATGTAATTTTGGGAGACGACTATTGGGGTCATTTCCCATGTTCATGATTTTTGCCGATTTTTAAATGACAATTTTTCCCTAGCTGATCTTGTTTAGGCCATAACTTTTGATTGGAAAGGAGTTCTGAACTGAAACCACTTTGATTAGGTCCGGATGATGGCTTATCTTTCCGTAGAGTGGTCATTTGTGAAAAACGGACTTACCGTGTGGGAGATATGGCTGAAATAAGGTTTGTAAGGCGAAAAAACTGCTTAACCGGGCCAAATGAGGTGATTAGTGAATGGGCCTATAACTCATTTCGAGATTAGAGTTATGAGGAGGCTGAAGTGAGCTAGGTTTTTATTTCATTTCAATTTTCTAGCTGCCATTTACCTCCTAGGAACCCTAACAATGGCCTCCAACATCTAGAATCATCTCTAATCACTCTCTAATCAAGTTTTAGCCTAATCTACGTCAAATCAAAGGGAAATAGCACCAAAGCAAGGTTGGAGTTGCTGTATAGCCTTAGGAACAACGCCTAACAGAGGATAATTTCATATTTGGTATCTTGTTTGTGGCAAAGGTGAGTGATTTGCATAGTTCCTCACTAATTATGGTTAATTAAGGGTAATTAGTGTTAATTAGTGAATTTAACCATGATTAAATTCTGGAAAAATATTTATAAATTTCGAAATATTATTTTAGACCTCTGTTAGAAATTTGGGTTAATTTGGTTAGGTTTTGTTAATCCTATCATTAGATTTGCTTAAACATGATTAAGGGAAAAATATGGGGTTTTGGCTATGTTTGATCCGTTTTAACCTATCATATTGTTGATTTGGTGTCTATGATTGATTATACATGTTGTTATGACTGTTTGGAATGTTTTATGGTTGTTTAGAATAGTTAGAATGGTTGAAAATGCCATCGTTTGGTGTAAAACAGTCGCGGGAGAGTTGCAGGAAAGTTGTGCAGGAATCTGATCGGATCACCCCTCCGAACCCGACCTGATCGTGGCCACCTCTCCACGAGCCGAACAACTTCTCCTCAGGTTACACGAGCTGGCTACTCCGAACCGAACCGTGATGCTTCCTCCGAACCGACAGGGTGCCCACGAACCAAAGTATCAACTACGAACCAGGTGACCTTGTGCGAGCTGGACTAGTGTAATGCCATGAACCGGAGTTCTACCCCGACCCGATCCGAAGTCACGACCCGAACCGATGCACCATGGATGGACTTGAGAGACTCGACCAGATCCAGAGTGCTTAGGAAGGAGGACTGAACCAGAGGAGCTCTCCATGGACCGAACCGCCAGGAGATGTGGACCCCGACTCGAACTGCTGGAGGGAGGACACCACGATCCGAACCGCTCTAGGAGAACCGAACCGAATGGAAGCCGAACCAAGATGATGAACAAAACCCGAGATGCAAAGGTAGTCCGAATGAGAAGTTGTACTCAGGATCCACTTAGGAACCAACGAGTTTGCTTCATGAGTTGGACTTTGCTGCGGGACGTGTGCAAAGGGGTTATCGACATCTATAGCTTTGATTCACCACCAAGACGGATGTTAGGCTACGTATCAGTGCAGTGGGGTAGTTATTACTCCAGGGGGCAGAGTGATCGTAGCATGGCTATGAGCCAGTGTAGTGGAGTCGTCATGACGTTATGGGGCAGAGTGGACGTAGCAAGGACTAATGGCTATTGATCAGTGTAGTGGTGTCATTATGACACCATGGGGGCAGAGTGATCATAGCAAAGAATTGGGTGGTCAAAGTGGTACATATCGTATACTTTACACACTGAGTGAGAGATGTGAGGATGGTTTGTTATGATTGATTATTTGCCATCACTATGTCATGCACACCCCCACCCCCGTATCCTTTACACCATATGCTAATGGCACCTTAGAGTATTGTATAGTATGTAGTGCTAACTCTTTGGTTGCAGGTCCAGGTTGAGGTATGGTTTAGTATTCATGTTATTGTTCTGTTTTGCTGCTTATCGCTCATACCAGACTTTTGTCTGACCCAAAGTTTTATGACTCTTCTTATTATTCTGGGTGCTCTTAAACGGGCAGACTAGAGACAAGTTAGGTGGTATGCACGGGTAGCTGAACCGAAGACGAGCAGGAGGCTCCTACGTATGATATATAGATATTCTCCCTGTGTCACTGCTAGTCATTACTTTGGGCATTAGTAGTGTACCTTCCCTTTCTTTTGCTTTAGAGATAGTTTTATAGTTGTAATAATGATGATGTGGAACATAAGCTGTATTTGGATTTTCCCCTGCTATGATGTTTAGTTTTCAGCTTATGCACTGTCTCGCCTGTTTTATGTCAAAGTATGTTATTACTATATTTTATTCTATGCGCTGTGAGATATCCTACAGGTTCTTTGTTAGTCCACTGTTAAGTTTCCTTTCCTTCCCTTTCTTTGGCGACTGTCCCGTGCTGGTTGGACATAGGCACAACGCACTTTCATTGGAAATGTCCGCTGGTGCGGGGCGGGCCGTCACACTTGGTATCAGAGCTCTAGGTTGCGTATTAACCTCGGGAAAGACACCAGGGAGAGATAATACATATAAGAGAGCGCGTATTTGTGATTATTTTGGTTTTCAAAAGATATATATATGTACTATTAGTATAGCTAATGTTGAAGTCGCACTGCACTGACACCACAAAGAGGATGGTTAATCGTTTCTCTTTGTAGATTGAACGATGAGCCGATATACGAGGGGTGCTGGTAGAGGAGCCAATAATGGGAATGCTTCTGACATGAGGACCTTGTTAACTGACTTCATGAGAGAGATGCTTAGGGACGTTCAGAGGGCAGTTCCTAATGCTGCTAATGGTGGTGGTGTAGCGGTGCAGGCGCCTAGGGCCGATTTCGCCAAGCTATGCAAGGATTACACTAGTCTTGGTGGAAAGCCGTTCCACGGAACGGAATCGGCCACGGATGTTCAAGATTGGTTGGATAGCTGTGAGCGTATCTTCGAAGACTTGGGTATCGAGGATGCGATGAAGAGGAAGCTAGCATCCCGTCAGCTGCAAGGACGGACAATGAATTGGTGGAACGCTATTAAGGCAGCTACTCCCGAGGATCGGATTACTTGGGATCAGTTGAAGACTCGCTTTAGCGACAAGTTTATTCCAGCTGCTCAGAAGTCAGTATTGTTTAAGAGGTTCTTGGAGCTAAAGAAGAATGGTAGAGCTGTCTCGAAGTATATTGCTGAGTTCGATACTTTATCAAAGTATGGATTATCCCTCATTGACACTCCCGAGAAGAAGAATGAGAAGTTCATAACAGGCTTGGATCAGTACTTGGGGGAAAGGCTTATTAACCACATCGATGAGATGTTTGAATTGATTGTGGGGAAAGCTTTAAGATTGGAGAGTCTACACCCCAAGTCAAAGAATGAAGTTGCATCTGCAGAAAAGCCAAAGCCGCAAGTAAGCGGTGGAGGCAAGAATAATTTTCAGAATAAGAGAAAGCAGAATCAAACCAAGGATGGCCAGAAAAAGAGTAAAAAAGATGTTGAGTGCTTCAGCTGTGGTAAGAAGGGCCACTATGCCAAAGAGTATCGGGCTAAGCCAGCGGATAGGAAGTGCTTCAACTGCGGCCAAGTGGGACATCACAAGGATAAGTGTCCGCAACCCCCTAAAGAAAAGCAGATTGTGAAAGCATATGCTCTTAATGTTGTCCCTTCTTCGTCGAATGCCCCAACCGCGGCGGAAAAAGGAAAGAATGTTGTTATTCAAGGTATGCTTTCTGTTTATGATGTTCTAGTTAGAGTATTGTTTGATACCGGAGCTTCTAGTTCCTTCATATCTAGTGACCTGGTAGATGGGTTGGGATTGGAACCCGAGATAGTCGATAGGCCATTGAAAGTAACGAACCCGATTGTTGGTTCGACTAGCCTTAATATGATTTGCCATAATGTGGTCTTATCGAGTCATGGATGTATGTTTGTTTGTGATTGCTTTGTTTTGGGATTGACTGGGTTTGGCATTATTTTGGGAGTCGATTGGCTCCAAAGATACGGGTGGTGGTAGACTGTGAGGGCTTTTTGGTGACAGTTAGAGCGGATGATGGGCGGAGGGTAGTGTTTGGTGGTCTACCTAGTGATGGGGTAATGGCTAGTTTTCTATATTCCCTCGACATCCTGCATGATGAGTTGTCAGATGTGCCCGTGGCTGGCCAGTATCCGGACGTCTTCGAGGAAGTGACCGGACTTCCACCACACTGAGAGATTGAGTTCCATATTGATTTAGTGAAAGATGCCATACCTATAGTAATGCTACTTCATCGTATGGCACTAAGGGAGCAGCGAGAGCTCGGGGTGTAAGTGAGCGATCTTTTGAAGAAGGGATTTATCAGAAGAAGTGTTTCTAAATGGGGAGAAGCAGTTGTGTTTGCTACCAAGGCCAATGGTTCCCTTTGATTGTGTGTGGACTACCACGAGTTGAATAAGGTGACGAGGAAGAGTAAGTATCCTCTACCGCGAATAGATGATTTGTTTAATCAGTTGAGTAGCACGAGAGTGTTCTTCCAGTTGGATCTCGCGACAGGTTTTCATCAGCTTAGAGTGGAAGCAGAGAGTATAGCTAAAACGGCATTTCGGATGCCGTCTGGATTCTATGAGTTGTTGGTCATGCCATTCGGGTTGACCAATGCACCAGCGTATTTTGTGGATCTTATGAATAGAGTATTCAGAGATCAGTTGAATAAGTTTGTTCTTGTGTTCGTGGATGATATACTTGTTTATTCGAGGACAGAGGAAGAACACAAGGAGCATTTAAGGATAGTGATGGAGGTATTGAGAAAACACCAATTGAAAGCAAAGTTTTCTAAGTGTCACTTCTGGAGGATGGAAGTGAGGTTCTTGGGCCATGTTGTTTCAGAGAATGGTATCACCGTGGATCCTGTGAAGGTGGCTACGGTACAAGATTGGTCTACGCCCAAGAATGCAACAGACGTAAGAAGTTTCGTGGGATTAGCTGGATATTATTGTGGGTTTATCCAAGACTTCTCCAAGATAGCAGCACCGTTAACTCAGTTGACCAAGAAGAATCAAGCTTTCATCTGGGACGAAAAGTACGAGAATGCATTCAAGAGTCTAAAGGACAAGTTGACATGTGCACCAGTGTTAGTCATTCCTAAGGGGAATGAAGAGATGACAGTATATACGGATGCATGTGGTACCGAACTAGGTGTTGTATTGATGCAAGGAGGTAGGGTGGTAGCTTATGCAAGTCGGCAACTGAAACTGCACGAGAAAAGATACCCTACCCACGATTTGGAATTGGCAGCGATCGTGTTCGCATTGAAGATGTGGAGACATTATCTCTTGGGAGAAAGATTCGAGTTGTTTACTGATTATAAGTCATTAAAGTATCTCTTCTCTCAGAAGGATCTAAATCTCTGATAACAAAGATGGCTAGAATTCTTGGCTTCCTATGATTTCGATATCGCATATACACCAGGAAAGGGTAATGCGGTGGCTGATGCATTGAGTAGAAGACATGCCAGTTTAAGAGTTATGTTTCTTGAGTGGAAGCAACTCGAGTACATCGCTGGGTATGATTTCAGACCAAAGTGCGAATTGGATCTAGAAATGTTAGCAAGTTTGACGATCAAACCCACTTTGATTGAGAGGATTGGTCCAAGTCAGAGGGACGATCCTAACCTATTGGAAATCATCTCAAAGTTAGAGATGGGAATCGACGAAGAGATGAACAAGTATGGGCTTGATCGAGATGGATGGCTTAGAAAGAATGGAAGACTAGTTGTGCCCAATGTCAAGGGATTGAGAAATGAAGTTCTTAGAGAATGTCATGACTCAAAACTGACTATACATCCCGGTGGTAACAAAATGTACCGAGACATAAAGCAGACCTACTATTGGGAAGGGATGAAAAGAGACGTTGGGAAGTTTATATCCAAATGCATGAATTGCCAACTAGTTAAAGCTGAGCAAAAGAAGCCTAGTGGTTTGTTGCAACCATTAGAAATTCCAGAATGGAAATGGGAACAAGTCTCAATGGATTTCATTGATGGGTTACCAAGGACTAGATCAGGCCATGATAGCATTTGGGTGATTGTGGACCGATTGACCAAGAGCGCAAGGTTTATACCCGTCAAGACGAATAGAACGGCAGCTAAGTTAGCGGAACTATATGTAAAGTGGGTAATGAGATTTCATGGAATACCCAAAGGCATTGTGAGTGACTGAGATTCGTTGTTCACTAGTGGATTTTGGAAGAGCTTACCAGAGGCGTTAGGATCAGAATTACATCTCAGTACCTCATATCATCCTCAAACCGACGGTCAAACAGAGAGGGTGAATCGAGTATTAGAAGATCTCTTGAGAGCCTGTGTATTGGATTTTGGTGGATCATGGGATGGCCATTTACATCTAGTAGATATCAATCCAGTATCGGTATGGCTCCATTTGAAGCTTTGTACGGAAGACCATGCAACTCACCGTCATGTTGGTTAGAAACTGGTGACAAATATGTGCTTGGAACAGAAGTTATAAGAGAAACATCAGATAAAATCAAGGTTATCCAACAGCGAATGAAAGCTGCTCAAGATAGACAGAAGAGTTATGCTGATAAGAGGAGAAGAGATTTAAAGTTCTCCATTGGCGACTTGGTGTTTGTCAAGATTTCTCCGCTAAAGAGCGTGATTCGATTTGGCATGAGAGGCAAGTTAGCACCAAGATTTGTTGGACCATTCCCAGTTCTCGAATAGGTTGGGAATTGGCATATAAAGTTGAATTACCAGAGAAGATGGCAGGAGTTCATAACGTATTTCTTGTTTCCCAGTTTAGGAACCTGATCAGTTGGATGATATCGAGGTTGAACCCGAGGCGGTTGGGAACCGCAGGCCTATGCGTATTGTTGGGAACGATACGAAGCAGCTTCGAAGGAAGGCGGTGAAACTAGCCAAAGTTCAGTTGGGTGATGATGAGGAAGGCTGTACTTAGGAAACAGAAGAGAATATAAGGAGAAAGTATCCAGAACTCTTTACCTGGTAAGGTTTTATATCAGTATAGTATTCCCTTGTTAGTAAACCGCATGCTAGGATAGGCTTGTTGCATTGTTTTGTATGCTTTACTGTTTTGTTAATGATTGGTAGGCATGCAGGATCCTTTGTATGTTTTGAGTTATGGAATTTCGGGGCCGAAATTTCTTAAGAGGGGGAGAATGTAACGACCCGCATTCTACGCATCAAAGGATCGTAGAATATTTATTTCTTTCACTTATGAAGTCGTATGGTCATGTAATTTTGGGAGACGACTATTGGGGTCATTTCCCATGTTCACGATTTTTACCGATTTTTAAATGACCGTTTTACCCCTAGTTGATCTTGTTTTGGCCATAACTTTTGATTGGAAAGCTGTTTTGACCTGAAACCACTTCCATTAGGTCCGGATTATGGTTTAACTTCCCGTAGAGTGGTCATATGTGAAAAATGGACTTACAGTTTGGGGGATATGGCTGAAATAAAGTTTAGAAGGCAAAAAAACTGCTTAACCGGGCCAAATGAGGTGATTAGTGAATGGGCCCATAACCCATTTCGGGATTAGGTTTATGGGGAGACTGAAATGAGCTAGGTTTTTATTTCATTTCAGTTTTCTAGCCACCGTTTACCTCCTAGGAACCCTAACAATGGCCTCCAACATCTAGAATTATCTCTATTCACTCTCTAATCAAGTTTTACCCTAATCTACGTCAAATCAAAGGGAAATAGCACCAAAGCAAGGTTGGAGCTGCTATATAGCCTTGGGAACAACGCCTAACAGAGGATAATTTTAGATTTGGTATTTTGTTTGTGGCAAAGGTGAGTGGTTTGCATAGTTCCTTACTAATTATGGTTAATTAAGGGTAATTAGTGTTAATTAGCGAATTTAACTATGATTAAATTCTGGAAAAATATTTATAAATTTCGAAATATTATTTTAGACCTCTGTTAGAAATTTCGGTTAATTTGGTTAAGTTTTGTTAATCCAATCATTAGATTTTCTTAAACATGATTATGGAAAAAAATATGGGGTTTTGGCTATGCTTGATCCGTTTTAACCGATCATATTGTTGATTTGGTGTCTATGATTGATTATACATGTTGCTATGATTGTTTGGAATGTTTTATGGTTGTTTAGAACAGTTAGAATGGTCGAAAATGTTGTCGTGTGGCGTAAAACAGTCGTGGGAGAGTTGCAGGAAAGTTGTGCAGGAATCGAATTGGATCGCCCCTCCGAACCCGACCCGATCGTGGCCACCTCTCCACGAGCCGAACTGCTTCTCCTCAGGTTGCACGAGCTGGCTACTCTGAACCGAACCGTGATGCTTCCTCCGAACCGACAGGGTGCCCATGAACCAAAGTATCAACTACGAACCAGGTGACGTGCGAGCTGGACTAGTGTAATGCCGCGAATCGGAGTTCTACCCCGACCCGATCCGAAGCACGACCAGAACCGAAGCACCATGGATGGACTTGAAAGACTCGACCCGATCCGGAGTGCTTGGGAAGGGGGACTAAACAAGAGGAGCTCTCCATGGACCGAACCGCCAGGAGATGTGGACCCCGACCCGAACTGCTGGAGGGAGGACACCACGTTCCGAACCGCTCCAGGAGAACCGAACCGAATGGAAGCCGAACCAAGATGATGAAAAAACCCGAGATGCAAAGGTAGTCCAATTGGGAAGTTGTACTCAGGATCCAGTTGGGAACCAACGAGTTTGCTTCATGAGTTGGACTTCGCTGCGGGACGTTTGCAAACGGGTTATCGACGTCTATAGCTTTGATTCACCACCAAGACGGATGTTAGGCTACGTATCAGTGCAGTGGGGTAGTTATTACTCCAGGGAGCAGAGTGATCGTAGCATGGCTATGAGCCAGTGCAGTGGAGTCGTCATGACTTTATGGCGCAGAGTGGACATAGCAAGGACTAATGGCTATGGATCAGTGTATTGGTGTCATTATGACACCATGGGGCAGAGTGATCATAACAAAAATTGGGTGGTCAAAGTGGTAGACATCGTATACTTTACGCACTGAGTGAGAGATGTGAGGATGGTTGTTATGATTGATTGTTTGCCATCACTATGTCATGCACACCCCCACCCCCGTATCCTTTTACACCATATGATAGTGGCACCTTAGAGTATTGTACAGTATGTAGTGCTAACTCTTTGGTTGCAGGTCCAGGTTCAGGTATGGTTTAGTATACCTGTTATTGTTCTGTTTTGCTGCTTATCGCTCATACCAGACTTTTGTCTGACTCAGAGTTTTATGTCTCTTCTTATTACTCTGGGTGCTCATAAACGGGCAGACTAGAGACAGGTTAGGTGGTATGCACGGGTAGCTGTATCAGAGACGAGCAGGAGGCTCCTACGTATGATATCTAGATATTCTCCCTGTGTCGCTGCTGGTCATTGCTTTGGGCATTAGTAGTATACCTTCCCTTTCTTTTGCTTTAGAGACAGTTTTAAAGTTGTAATAATGATGATGTGGAACATAAGCTGTATTTGTATTTTCCACTGCTATGATGTTTAGTTTTCAGCTTATGCACTGTCTCGCCTATTTTATGTCAAAGTATGTTATTATTATATTTTATTCTATGCGCTGTGAGATATCCTACAGGTTCTTTATTAGTCCACTGTTAAGTTTCCTTTCCTTCCCTTTCTTTAGTGACCGTCCCGTGCTGGTTGGACATAGGCACATTGCACTTTAATTGGAAATGTCCACTGGTGCGGGACGGGCCGTCACACATTGTTACGTTTTGGAATTCATATTTCCAATTTTTTTGTTCTTGAGATCCCGAAGTGAAATCTAATTTGATATAAAAGCTAGATATGTATTTCAAATGATTTGAAATAAGAAATAGGGAAATAAAGTCCAAAGGAATAATTTGTGACGGCCCGCCTCGCACCAGCCTGCATTTCCTCCAAAAGTGCGATGTACACATGCCCGACTAGCACAAGACGGTCGTCAAAAGAAAGGAAAGAAGGGAATGAACTAATCAAAGAACCTGTAGAATGTCTCACAGCGCATGGAATAAAATATAATAATAACATACTTGACATAAGACAGGCGAGACAGTGCATAAGCTGATAACTAAAACCAACATCAATCTCAAAGCAGCGGAAATCCAAATACAGCTTATTACAATTTTTCCAAATTTACTGTCTCTAAACAAAAGAAAGCTAAAGTAGAAGATACACCAACAATGCCCAAGCAGTGATCTTCAACAACACAGGGAGAATATTATGTATATAGTACATGGAAGCCTCCTGCTCGTCTCCGGATCATCTACCCGTGCATCACCAGCTAACCTGTCTCTAGTCTGCTCGTGTGAGCACCCAGAGTAATAAGAAGAGACATAAAACTCTGGGTCAGACATAAAGCCTGGTATGAGCGATAAACATCTAAACAGAGTAATAACAGGTATACTAAACCATACCTGAACCTGTACCTGCAACCAAAGAGTTAGTACTATATACCGTACAATACTCCAAGGTGCCAATAGTAAATAGTGTAAGAATACGGGGGTGGGGTGTGCATGTCACAATGATAGCAAGCAAATCATCCATAGCAACCATCCTCACCTCCCTCACTCAGTGCGTAAAGTATACGACATCTACCACTTTGGAACACTAGACAAATTGAGGTAACGACGAATCCCGACTTGTAGAAACCCTGCTATGACCAAGCCAAACACTTGGAGTCATGACCAAACATTTCAATGACCCACTTCATTGGTCGTAGACCTTGGTCCTACCGATGCCATAATGGCCCTGAATCCGCCTTCGTACCTCCTACCATAGTGGTCCAAAGCTATAGACGTCGATAACTCCTTTGCACGCGTCCCGCAGCAAAGCCCAACCATGAAGTGAACTCGTTGATTCCCGTCTGAATCTTAAGCTCTAACTTCTCATTTGGACCTCCTTTGCATCTCGGGTTTGGTCGAATTGGAGTGGGTCTTCAGAAGAGTTGTCACGCAGTAACAGTCCTGGAATTCGGTTCGGTTCGGTAATCATTGCCCTCGTCTGTTCGGTTCGGGTTTCTTCACTCCGGGTCGGGTCGGTGTCTTCCTCCGGGTCGGGTCGGTGTCTTCCTCCGGGTCGGGTCGGGTTGCTATCCTCCCTCCAGCTCATACTCCTTCTTCGATCAACTCCCTCGTTTCCTTCTACTCCGATCCGATCACTTCGCTTTACTTCAGTCCGATCCGCTCCGCTCCCTAGCCTACTCCGATCCGATCCCCTTGTCCACTCCAACTCTAAGCAATGGCCTTCCTTCCTGCCAAGCTCCTTCCAGTGACAAGTCCCAATCCAGTTCGGTTTCCCTTGGCCAGTTCACTAGTCCGATCCGACCCCTTCTCAGATCCGAACCGGTTCGGGACCTGCACTTTTCTGCAGCTTTCCAGCGAGCTTTCTACGCTATTCGACGACGTTTTCGACCAATTTAACTATTCTAATCAATCATATAACATACCATAGAGTCATAGCAATATATAAGAACAACCCCAAACATCAAGCAACAATCCAAATGAATCAAAATAGATCAAAAGTGGCTAAAACTTCACATTCCTATAATTCTTCTTAATCATGTTTAAGCATATACTTAGTAAAACTTAATCAAATCGTCTAAATTTTCTAACAGAGGCATGAAACATTATTTAAGAATTTCTAAACATTTTTCCAGAATTTATTAGTGTATAAATTCGCTAATCTTCACTAATTACCCTTAATTAACCGTAATTAGTGTCAAAATGATGCTATCACTCACCTTTGCCACAACTAGAACCCCAAAACTGAAATATTCTCTGATTTGGCGCTGTTCCCAATCTTACACAGCAGCTCCACCTCGGTTCTTGTGCTAATACTCCTTGATTCGATGTTTGCTAAGCCTAATCTTCAATTAGAAAGTGATTTTTGGGTGTTTTAGAGAGATTTAGGGAGTGGAGGCCATGACTAGGTTAAGAGGAATGAAAGTGGCGGCTGGAAAATGTCTAAAGAAATGTTTTCTAACCCTAATCAGCACCTACATCCCCTTAAACCCGAAATTCCCCTTGGGCCTAGCTGCTAATCACCCGTTTAAGCCCAATTAAGCTGTTTTTCACCATCTGAAACTTGTTTCAGCTATATCTCCCAAACGGTGAGTCCGTTTGGCTAATGTGACCACTCTACGGAAAGAGAAACCATCATCCGGAGCCAATGGAAGTGGTTTCAGGTCAAAATTCCTTTCCAGTCAAAAGTTATGGCCAAAACAGTGGTAACTAGGGTAAAATGGTCATTTAAAAATCGGAAAAAATCATGAACATGGGAAATGACCCCAATAGTCGTCTCCCAAAGTTACATGACCATACGACTTCGTATGTGAAAGAAATAAATATTCTACGATCCTATGATGCGTAGAATGCGGGTCGTTACACTCTCCCCCCCTTAAGAAATTTCGCCCCCGAAATTTCTTAACCCAAAGCATACTAATAATCCCGCATGCCTACCAACCACATACAACAATCAAACATGCAAAACAAGCAAGCAAGCCTATCCTAGCATGCGGAAAACTAAATCGAAATCAAAATCTTTACCAGGCAAAGAGTTCTGGGTGTGCCTTCCTAATGTTCTCCTCTGTCTCCCAAGTACAATCATTCTTGTCCTCGCCCCACTGAACCTTGACTAACTTCACCGCCTTCCTTCGAAGTTGCTTCATGTCGTGCTCGACAATACGGGCCGGCTTGCGGTTCCCAACCGCCTCGGGTTCTACTTCGAAGTCCTCCAACTGATCAGGTGAAATAGTCATATCTGAGTCGTGAACAAACTTCCTTAGTTGGGAAACATGAAATACGTTATGAACTCCCGCCATCTTCTCCGGTAAGTCAATTCTATATGCCAAATTCCCGACTAGTTCAAGAACAGGGAACGGGCCAACAAATCTTGGTGCCAACTTGCCTCTCCTGCCAAATCGTATTACGCTCTTCAACGGAGAAATCTTGACAAACACCAAGTCGCCAACGGAGAATTTTAAGTCTCTTCTTCTCTTATCAGCACAACTTTTCTGCCTATCTTGGGCTGCCTTCATTCGTTGTTGAATGATCTTGATCTTATCTGAAGTTTCCCTCACCACATCTGGTCCAAGCATAAACTTCTCGCCAGTCTCTATCCAACATGATGGTGAGTTGCACGGTCTTCCATACAAAGCTTCAAACGGAGCCATACCGATACTGGATTGGTAGCTATTATTATATGCAAACTCTACTAGATGCAAATGGTCATCCCATGATCCACCAAAATCCAATATACATGCTCTCAAGAGGTCTTCCAAAATACGGTTCACCCTCTCCGTCTGACCGTCGGTTTGAGGATGATATGCGGTACTGAGATGTAACTCTGACCCTAGAGCCTCTTGTAAGCTCTTCCAAAACCCACTAGTGAACAACGGGTCTCGGTCGCTCACAATGCTTTTAGGTACTCCATGAAATCTCACTACCCACTTCATATACAATTCTGCTAACTTAGCTGCCGTTCTGGTCGATTTGACTGGTATAAACCTTGCGCTTTTAGTCAGTCGATCTACAATTACCCAAATGCTGTCATATCCCGATCTAGTCCTTGGTAAACCATCGATGAAATCCATCGAGACTTGCTCCCATTTCCATTCGGGAATTTCTAAGGGCTGTAACAACCCACTAGGCTTCTTTTGCTCGGCTTTAACTAGCTGGCAATTCATGCACTTGGATATAAACTTCCCAACGTCTCTTTTCATCCCTTCCCAGTAGTAAGTCTGTCTCATGTCTCGATACATCTTATTACCACCGGGGTGTATAGTCAGTTTTGAGTGATGACATTCTCTAAGCACTTCATCTCTCAATCCATTGACATTGGGTACAACGAGCTTTCCATCCTTTCTAAGCCATCCATCTCGATCAAGCCCATACTTGTTCATCTCCTCACCGATACCCATCTCTAACTTGGAGATGATTTCCAATAGGTTAGGATCGTCCCTCTGACTAGAGCCGATCCGCTCAATCAAAGTGGGTCTGATCGTCAAACTTGCTAACATTTCTGAATCCAATTCGCACTTTGGCCTGAAATCAAACCCCGCGATAAACTCCAGTTGCTTCCATTCAAGGAACATAGCCCCTAAACTGGCATGTCTTCTACTCAATGCATCAGCCACCGCATTGCCCTTTCCTGGTGTGTATGCGATGTCAAAATCATAGGAAGCTAAGAACTCCAACCATCTCTGCTGACGGAGATTGAGATCTTTCTGAGAGAAGAGATACTTTAACGACTTATGATCTGTAAACAGCTCAAATCTTTCTCCCAAGAGATAGTGTCTCCACATCTTTAACGCGAACACGATTGCAGCCAATTCTAAATCATGGGTAGGGTATCTTCTCTCGTGCGGTTTCAATTGCCGACTTGCATAAGCTACAACCCTACCGTCTTGCATCAATACAGCACCCAGTCCGGTACCACAGGCATCCGTGTATACCGTCATGTCTTCATCCCCCTTAGGAATGACTAACACTGGTGCGCTTGTCAACTTGTCCTTTAGGCTTTTAAATGCATTCTCGCACCTTTCATCCCAAATAAAAGCTTGATTCTTCTTGGTCAACTGGGTCAATGGTGCTGCTATCTTGGAGAAACCTTGGATAAACTTACGATAATATCCCGCTAACCCCAAGAAACTTCTTACATCTGTTGCATTCTTGGGCGTAGGCCAATCCTGTACCGTAGCCACCTTTGTCGGGTCCACGGCAATACCATTCTCTGATACAACATGGCCCAAGAACCTCACTTCCCTCTTCCAGAAGTGACACTTAGAAAACTTTGCTTTCAATTGGTGTTTTCTCAACACCTCCATCACTACTCTTAAATGTTCCTTGTGTTCTTCCTCTGTCCTCGAATAGACCAAAATATCATCAACGAACACAAGGACAAACTTATTCAACTGATCTCTGAATACCCTATTCATAAGATCCACAAAATATGCTGGGGCATTGGTCAGCCCGAATGGCATGACCAACCACTCATAAAACCCAGACGGCGTCCGAAATGCCGTTTTAGCTATACTCTCAGCTTCCACTCTAAGCTGATGAAAACCTGTCGCGAGATCCAACTGAGAAAATACTCTCGCGCCACTCAACTGATCAAACAAATCATCTATCCGCGGTAGAGGGTACTTGTTCTTCCTCGTCACTTTATTCAATTCGCGGTAGTCTACACACAAACGAAGGGAACCATCCGCCTTGGTAGCAAACACAACTGGTGCTCCCCATTCAGAAACACTCCTTCTGATAAATCCCTTCTTCAAAAGATCACTGACTTGCACCTCGAGCTCTCGCTGCTCTCTTGGTGCCATACGACGAAGTGGCATCACTATAGGCCTGGCATCCCTTACCAAATCAATACGAAACTCAATCTCTCGGTGTGGTGGAAGTCCGGTCACTTCTTCGAAAACATCCGGATACTGGCCAACCACGGGCAAACCTGACAACTCACTATGCGGAATGTCGAGGGAGTTTAGAAAACTAGCCAATACCCCCTTACTGGGTAGACCACCAAACACTATCCTCCGCCCATCATCCGCTCTAGCTGTCACCAACAAGCCCTCACAGTCTACCACCACCCCGTATCTTTGGAGCCAATCTACTCCCAAAATAATGCCAAACCCAGTAAAGCCCAAAACAAAGCAATCACAAACAAACATGCATCCATGACTCGATAAGACCACATTATGACAAATCATGCTAAGGCTAGTAGAACCACCAATCGGGTTCGTCACTACTAAAGGTCTATCGACAATCTCGGGCTCCAATCCCAACCTATCTACCAGGTCACTAGATATGAAAGAACTGGAAGCTCCGGTATCAAACAAAACTCTAACAGGAACATCATAAACAGAAAGCATACCTTGAATGACGACATTCTTTCCCTTCTCCGCCGCAGTTGGGGCATTCGACGAAGAAGGAATAGCATTAAGGGCGTATGCTTTCACCATTTGCTTTTCTTTAGGGGGTTGCGGACACTTGTCCTTGTGATGTCCCAATTGGCCACAATTGAAGCACTTCCTATCCGCTGGCCTGGCCCGACAATTACTAGCATAATGGCCCTTCTTGCCACAGCTGAAGCACTCAACATCTTGTTTATTCTTTTTCTTCTGGCCATCCTTAGCTTGGTTCTGCTTTCTTTTATTCTGGGAACCACCCTTGCCTCCACCACTTGCTTGTGGCTTTGGCTCATCTGCCGATGCAACCTCAGTCTTCGGCTTAGGGTAGAGACTCTCTGATCTTAATGCTTTCCCCACAATCGACTCAAACGTCTCATCGATGTGGTTAATAAGCCTTTCCCCTAAGTACTGATCTAACCCAGTTATGAATTTCTCATTCTTCTTCTCGGCAGTATCAATAAGAGATAACCCATACTTTGACAAAGTGTCGAATTCAGCAATATAATCAGAAACTGCCCTTCCATTCTGCTTGAGTTCCAAGAACCTCTTGAACAACACTGACTTCTGGGCCGCTGGAATGAACTTCTCGCTAAAGCGAGCCTTGAACTAAACCCAAGTAATCTGGTCTTCGGGAGTAGCTGCTTTTATAGCATTCCACCAATTCATTGCCCGCCCTTGCAGCTGACGGGACGCTAGCTTTCTCTTCATCGCATCCTCGATACCCAAATCCTCGAAGATACGTTCACAACTATCCAACCAATCTTGAACATCCGTGGCCGACTCCGTTCCGTGGAACGGCTTCCCACCAAGGCTAGTATAGTCCTTATTCAGCTTGGCGAAGTCGACCCTCGGCGCCTGCACTATTGGACCACCACCATTTCCGCCATTGGGAGCTGCCCTCTGAACATCCCTAAGCATCTCTCTCATGAGGTCTGTAAACATCGTCCTCATGTCAGCAGCATTCCCATTATTGGCTCCCCTACCAGCACCTCTAGTATCTCGGCTCATCGTCAATCTGAAAAAGGAAACGATTAACGATTCCATAGTGGTGCTAGTGCAGTACGACTTCATTCTTATACTACTAATAGTATATATATATAGCTTTTAAAAACCAAAGTAATCACAAATACGCTCTCTCGTATACGTATATTATCTCTCCCTGATAACTTCCCTCGGTTAACTACGCAACCTAGAGCTCTGATACCAAGTGTGACGGCCCGCCTCGCACCAGCCTGCATTTCCTCCAAAAGTGCGCTGTACACATGCCCGACTAGCACAAGACGGTCGTCAAAAGAAAGGAAAGAAGGGAATGAACTAATCAAAGAACCTATAGAATGTCTCACAGCGCATGGAATAAAATATAATAATAACATACTTGACATAAGACAGGCGAGACAGTGCATAAGCTGATAACTAAAACCAACATCAATCTCAAAGCAGCGGAAATCCAAATACAGCTTATTACAATTTTTCCAAATTTACTGTCTCTAAACAAAAGAAAGCTAAAGTAGAAGATACACCAACAATGCCCAAGCAGTGATCTTCAACAACACAGGGAGAATATTATGTATATAGTACATGGAAGCCTCCTGCTCGTCTACGGATCATCTACCCGTGCATCACCAGCTAACCTGTCTCTAGTCTGCTCGTGTGAGCACCCAGAGTAATAAGAAGAGACATAAAACTCTGGGTCAGACATAAAGCCTGGTATGAGCGATAAACATCTAAACAGAGTAATAACAGGTATACTAAACCATACCTGAACCTGTACCTGCAACCAAAGAGTTAGTACTATATACCGTACAATACTCCAAGGTGCCAATAGTAAATAGTGTAAGAATACGGGGGTGGAGTGTGCATGTCACAATGATAGCAAGCAAATCATCCATAGCAACCATCCTCACCTCCCTCACTCAGTGCGTAAAGTATACGACATCTACCACTTTGGAACACTAGACAAATTGAGGTAACGACGAATCCCGACTTGTAGAAACCCTGCTATGACCAAGCCAAACACTTGGAGTCATGACCAAACATTTCAATGACCCACTTCATTGGTCGTAGCCCTTGGTCCTACCGATGCCATAATGGCCCTGAATCCGCCTTCGTACCTCCTACCATAGTGGTCCAAAGCTATAGACGTCGATAACTCCTTTGCACGCGTCCCGCAGCAAAGCCCAACCATGAAGTGAACTCGTTGATTCCCGTCTGAATCTTAAGCTCTAACTTCTCATTTGGACCTCCTTTGCATCTCGGGTTTGGTCGAATTGGAGTGGGTCTTCAGAAGAGTTGTCACGCAGTAACAGTCCTGGAATTCGGTTCGGTTCGGTAATCATTGCCCTCGTCTGTTCGGTTCGGGTTTCTTCACTCCGGGTCGGGTCGGTGTCTTCCTCCGGGTCGGGTCGGTGTCTTCCTCCGGGTCGGGTCGGGTTGCTATCCTCCCTCCAGCTCATACTCCTTCGATCAACTCCCTCGTTTCCTTCTACTCCGATCCGATCACTTCGCTTTACTTCAGTCCGATCCGCTCCGCTCCCTAGCCTACTCCGATCCGATCCCCTTGTCCACTCCAACTCTAAGCAATGGCCTTCCTTCCTGCCAAGCTCCTTCCAGTGACAAGTCCCAATCCAGTTCGGTTTCCCTTGGCCAGTTCACTAGTCCGATCCGACCCCTTCTCCGATCCGAACCGGTTCGGGACCTGCACTTTTCTGCAGCTTTCCAGCGAGCTTTCTACGCCATTCGACAACGTTTTCGACCAATTTAACTATTCTAATCAATCATATAACATACCATAGAGTCATAGCAATATATAAGAACAACCCCAAACATCAAGCAACAATCCAAATGAATCAAAATAGATCAAAAGTGGCTAAAACTTCACATTTCCTATAATTCTTCTTAATCATGTTTAAGCATATACTTAGTAAAACTTAATCAAATCGTCTAAATTTTCTAACAGAGGCATGAAACATTATTTAAGAATTTCTAAACATTTTTCCAGAATTTATTAGTGTATAAATTCGCTAATCTTCACTAATTACCCTTAATTAACCGTAATTAGTGTCAAAATGATGCTATCACTCACCTTTGCCACAACTAGAACCCCAAAACTGAAATATTCTCTGATTTGGCGTTGTTCCCAATCTTACACAGCAGCTCCACCTCGGTTCTTGTGCTAATACTCCTTGATTCGATGTTTGCTAAGCCTAATCTTCAATTAGAAAGTGATTTTTGGGTGTTTTAGAGAGATTTAGAGAGTGGAGGCCATGACTAGGTTAAGAGGAATGAAAGTGGCGGCTGGAAAATGTCTAAAGAAATGTTTTCTAACCCTAATCAGCACCTACATCCCCTTAAACCCGAAATTCCCCTTGGGCCTAGCTGCTAATCACCCGTTTAAGCCCAATTAAGCTGTTTTTCACCATCTGAAACTTGTTTCAGCTATATCTCCCAAACGGTGAGTCCGTTTGGCTAATGTGACCACTCTACGGAAAGAGAAACCATCATCCAGAGCCAATGGAAGTGGTTTCAGGTCAAAATTCCTTTCCAGTCAAAAGTTATGGCCAAAACAGTGGTAACTAGGGTAAAATGGTCATTTAAAAATCGGGAAAAATCATGAACATGGGAAATGACCCCAATAGTCGTCTCCCAAAATTACATGACCATACGACTTCGTATGTGAAAGAAATAAATATTCTACGATCCTATGATGCGTAGAATGCGGGTCGTTACATAATTTCTGTAAAGAGAATTGGATTTTGAAATCTAAATATAGGGATTAAGCCTAAATGGGTAGATTAAGGAATTGCATGTTGATTGATGCATTGTAGATTCATAAGTTTATTTATGGTTGTTGTTTATGCAATGGCAATCCAATGGAATAAACTCGTTCCGCGTTAGCGGCGTGGTCATGTGATTAGCCTTACTATTAGATAAGTTAAGTAAGATTTCTCATACCAGTCCCATGATTGACTCGTAGTTTGTTTCATTTGCAAACTCGGGTGCCTTTATTTTCCATATGAGCAGTCGAGTAGCTTATTTTGCACATATTTTGAGTAGGATTCTTGATCGAAGCTTAAAGCTGTGTCCAGAGCATTGATAGTCTTCCGCTGCATTGTATTAAAATTATTGTAAATTATCTTCCGCTGTATTTTATTCGATGTACTCTGGTATATTCTTTACTCTGATGTAACATTATTATGATGTTTATAAAAGTCTTTTGTTATTTGTTCTGATGTGTTGTATGCCAAAAGTTATCGTATGCGGGATTCAGACGGTCTTGGCCGATTTAGCGATCGATTAGGTCCGGGCGAAATCCGTGTCAATACAATAAGATTAATGAGAACCTTTCCAGAATAAAAAAATACGAAAAAAATAATATTCTGGGTTGGAATGAGGCGTATGATGTGTTGTTATAGCACTTGATTATAAGATACGCGATTTATTCGGAAAGACCAGATTTAATCCATTCTGAATAATTGATACAATGACTAACAGTCGAAGAGATTGAAGACGGTGCAAGACCGACAATCTTCACATCGAATGGATGGGTTGCTACTGATGCCCATAATTGGAGTATCTACCTTGAACGGGCTACAGTGGTAGTCATCCGGACGTATTTGTTGATTGTTCGGATATGCGAGGGTCTCTCTCCTGTATTGGACATACGGGACGAGGAATAAGGTGCCTTCGATTTCGTTTAGACCCAGAACAAACTTGCAAATGGATGGTGTGTTTGACATTGTATTCCATTATGTTGTATTTGCTGATCTCTGCTAAATATATATCTGTTTGGTGGCGGAGAATTTATTCTCTTGCTTAACACCCTTCTCTAAGAGGTACGAGCTTAGAGGTTATATATTTGTAGAAATCAATGCTATGTCCTGGACTGATAGTGTGGCATGCTGGGATGTAGTGATCCAAACTTTTGTTGAAAATATAATTTTGGTGGATGATGATCAAAGCATAGCTTTAGTTAGCATAGCTTTGTGTAGCGTTAATTCATGAGCCTAGCACCCCGGTATGGTGGTGAACCGATGGTTATATAAGAATACTTTCGAGATGGAGGATTTAGTCGACTGAGATAGGCTGGGTGTGGTCGCTACACACCTAGTAGGGATGGGGCACACCCCCGATTCCTAGAAGGATAGAGTATACGGCATTTTCTCATGCACTGAACGTAAGACGTTGAGATACTTGATATCCTGGATATAGTGCGGATGTGTATTACGGCGTTTTCTCATGCATGGGACGTAAGCCATTGAGTATTACACTACATGATCGATCTTTCGGATCAGTAGCCACCATGATGGAAATCCAAACTTCCGATATGACATTTTTTGGTTTTAGTTGTAAATCTATATATGGTGACATAGTGGGATGGAGCGCTCATGTCATTTATGATTGATACATTTATATTTGAAGTTGAATTCTTCACTTGTAGTAATAATAAAAGATAAATTTCGTGTACCAAGCATATTTGGCTATTATAAGGTAAAACTCTATCCTCCGTCTTGTGTTGCATTGTGTGATGGGACCTGAGTCTAATAATAGCTTCGTTGTTCTTTATTTAGCATTGCGCTGTTTGTTTTATGCACTGGTATTCTTGGGGGTAAACCCGTTCCGTGTTATACGGCGTGGTCCCGTGAACTACCAAACTTTAAAAATAAAGATTTAATAGCTGTTTAAGTTCTCACACCAGTCCCATGACTGACTCAGAGTTTATTGTTTTAACTTAAACTCTGGGTGCCCATATTTTCCGCATGGGCAACTAGTAGTTTTGGTTTTCGCAGATATTTCTTACCCCAAGATCCTGGATTACAGCTGGAGCTATATTCGAAAAGCTTTGTATCCATGTATTTCTTTCAGTTGTGTTGTTGATGTATTTTCCGCTGTACACTGTATTTATACATTTAAATTTCCATTGCTTTGTAATTTAATCTCTGATATATTTCTACTGTATATTATTTGAACTCTGATATATTCTTGTACTCGGATGTAAATTGTTGTAATAGCAATGAAATATTCTATTGTTTGTGTTCCAATGCGTCTTGTTCACAAAGCAATATGCGCTTTCCCGTAAGGGGGAGCTTGGGTCGTCTCAGTTTAGTATCAGAGCTCGAGAACAAGGCACATTAAAACCAAATGAAAGAATTCATTAGAAATAGGATTAGTAATATCCTATGAGAATAACTCATTAGAGATAGGATCAGTAGTATCCTAGAATGAGTTTGAAGAGTGTTATTTTTAAAAATTAAATTAGATTTTGAAAATTTTATATCTTATTGTTTGTATTTGAATATTTATTTTATATTGAATTTGGACTATCGAGTATAATATACGCGTATTCAAAGTCTCAAATATACTGGATAGATATAGAGTCACACTCTCGTCTCCCAGAGATGATTTTGATGATGTGGCCACATCATCAGTATATGTGTTCGAGTTTCGAAATTGAATATACATATATATAATTTCCAATTGACTGGTGTGAGAACCAAAACATAGTTAGAATCTAATGTTTGTGATTTGGCATTAAAAATATGATTTTGAGTATATATTAAAGATATATCTTTGAAAAGCTAATCAACTAATTGATTGCTGGTGGTGATGTGTGATTATTAGTTAACTAATTAAATTATTAAAACCAATATGTGAATGAAAGTTAATTTAGCCAGATGGAATCAAATATGGAACTGAATTGAAAATTGTTTGGAACTGGATATATGTACATATATATGTATGAATAGGTCATAACATGGAAGCTAAGAAGAGGAATAAAACCGTATGCCCGACAAATAGGTACATGTTTACTAAATTCATTGGGTTTGATGATTTTATGAGCCGATTGGCAAGCCATTTGGCCTTTTCTTTTTCTTTTTGGATGATAAAGGCCCTATGAGGCAAGTTGTGGTTTTACTGATCAACCCGTAAAAAGGAGGTTATGGCGAAATTTTTCGAAAATTTAGGGTGTTAGCCAAATTTTTGAGAAATTAGAAAATTCTTAGAAACTGAAAAGTTGAAGAACTCAAGCCAGAATGGAAGTTGAGTTGGTTAGTTAAACAACTTTCAGCTCCGTTCCTTTTCAAGGACGAAAAGATTTTAAGTGGGGGAGATTGTAACAAACCAGAATTTCTGAACCAATTTAAAATTTTTATTTTAGCAATTTTAGTGGATTCTAAGAATTTAAAATAATTTATTTTAAATAATAACGACTAAAAATTTATTTAAATCGAAGTTAGAACGTATATATTTATTTTAAATATAAAACGAGCGTGAAATGGCTTGGTAGTTTGAAAATTCGATTTTAAATTTCAATGGCTTGAGTAGAACGCGTCGCGCAGCAATCGTTAGCGAATTTCAACCATTAACTTCGAATTGATGTTACGGGAGATCCGGCCGTCGGATTCTCCTAAAACCAGAATCGTTGGGTTCATACCGAAAAGATATTTCCAATGAATATAAGAGATTTAAATTTAAATGGTTGGATTTCAAATTATGTCTAAATCAATTTCAGAAAAGGTCGCTATGGATGCAGTCCAGTGGTCGATATTGAAAACCGACTGTACGGGCGATAATAAAATTATTAAAAATATGGAAAATCTATGTAAATTCATAATAAGGGTTTTGGAAAGATTTTGGATGAAAAATTCCATATTTGAAAAGATAAAAAGATATTTTTATTGAAATGAACTAGTTGCTAACTAGAATAATAATTCGATGTTTTGAAATAATAAATTGGGCTGAAAAAGGGGTTTTAAAATAACCAGAATTTTCCAACGTGTGGAATGGAATGGATTGGAATGGAAATAATCTTCGGAATATTTCGATATTGGATTCCGTGGTTACACGGATATTGTTGAGGAATTTGGAAGATACAGATATCATTATTCCCAATACGATATTCGTTGGTTTTAGAATTTAATATTGAATATAAGCCGATATAATTTCTATTCAGAGCCTTGTATTTGATATCAAATTGGAATTTGGGTTTGTCGTGAACGGTGTCTTAAATAACACTGTTCTTAAACCCAGTTGAGAAATAAATAAATATTTAAATTAAGATTTAGTGAAATTTTCTAATTAATTAATATTTAATTGGATTTTTGGGTTTATCGTGAACGGTGTTTTAAATAACATTTATTTTTTAACCCAATTAACAGTTAAGAATATGATTTAGAATTCATATTCTTTTAATTAAGATTAATGGAATGTTCCAAAGTAAAGATTTCCAATTTAATATATTAAATTGGAATTGAATGGAATTCGATTTGGTAATAATCGAGATGAGTGTCTGTATGGAAGATCGTTGCTATATATGGAATTTAAAAGGTTTTGTCGTTATTCCGTTTATAGTATTGATTTGATACAGAAATTTATATTGACTATATACTGTTATGATTTTAGTGAAAATTTCATTTTGATGGAAGATTATTTTGGGTTTATCGTTAATGATGCTTTAAGTGATATTGGTTCTTTAACCCAGTAAAGACAGTATTTATTTCCTAAATTTGAATAATAATTAAATAATGATTTTTGGAGATTAAAACTAAGTGGATTTTTAATGAATCTTTAATTAGATTGAAATGTTAATGTGGTAATTAAATTTGCCAAATTTGAGAAGTGTTCGAGAATGGAGTACCCCAAGTTTTACTCCAGGCGATAGTTAAATCTTTAATTAGATTAAATCTGAAATGGTAATTGAATTTACCAATAACATGGTGATGTTAGATATGGAGTGCTACCAGTTTTGCTCCATGGGATGAATAGGTTGGGATGGGATAATAAAATGAATGATTACTTCGGTAAGGTGTTAATCCTGACTAGTTTGATAAACCTTAATTTGGTTTAAACTGTGAAAAGATACTATAATTTTTTTTAAATGATTTCCAAAGAAATGGATTAAACAGTGTGTTTAAAGTGATAATCTTTGATAAGATTAATGAGAACCTTTCCAGAATAAAGAAATACGAATAAAAGAATATTCTGGATTGGAATGAGGGGTATTATGTGTTTTTATAGCACTTGATTATAAGATACACGAGTTAGGATTTAACCCATTCTGAATAATTGATATGACGACTAACAGTCGAAGAGATTGAAGACGGTGCAAGACCGACACTCTTCACATCGAATGGATGGGTTTCTACCAATGCCCATGATTGGAGTAGCTGCCTTGAAAGGGCTACAGTGGTAGTCGTTCAGATGTATTTTTTGATTGTTCGGATATGCGAAGGCCTCTCTCCTGTATTGGACATACGGGACGAGGAATAAGGTGCCTCCGGTTTCGCTCAGACCCAGAATGGACTTGCAAATGGATAGTGTGTCTGACATTGTATTCCATTATGTTGTATTCGTTGATCTCTGCTAAATATATATCTATTTGGTGGCAGAGAATTTATTCTCTTGCTTAATACCCTTCTATAAGATGTACGAGCTTAGAGGTTATATATTGGTAGAAATCAATGGTATGACATGGACTGATAGGGTGACATGCTGAGATGTAGTGATCCGAACTTTTGTTGAAAAGCAAAGTTTGGTGGATGATAATCAAGGCATAGCTTTAATTAGCATAACTTTGTGTCGCATTAATTCACGAGCCTAGCACCCCGGTATGGTGGTGAACTGATGGTTATATCAGTATACTTTCGAGATGGATGGATTTAGTCGACTGAGATAGGCTGGGTGTGGTCGCTACACACCTGGTAGGGATAGGGCACACCCCCTGATTCCCAAAAGGATAGAATATATGGCGTTTTCTCATTCACGGGACGTAAACCGTTGAGATACTTGATATCTTGGATTTAGTGCGGATGTGTATTACGGCGTTTTCTCATGCACGGGACGTAAGCCGTTGAGTATTACACTATGTGATCGATCTTTCGGATCAGTAGCCATAATGATGGAAATCCAAACTTCCAATACGACATTTTTCGGTTTCAGTTGTACACCTATATATGGCGACATAGTGGGATGGGGCGCTCATGCCGTCTATGATTGATACATTTATACTTGAAGTTGATTTCTTCACTTATAGTAATAATAAAAGATAAATTTCGCATACCAAGCATATTTGGCTATTATAAGGTAAAACTCTATCCTTCGACTTGCGTTGCACTGTGTGATGGAATCTGAGTCTTATAATAGCTTCATTGTTCTTTATTTAGCATTGCGTTGTTTGTTTTATGCTCTGGTATTCTTGGGGGTAAACTCGTTCCGTGTTATACGGCGTGGTCCCTTGAACTACCTAACTTTAAAAATAAAGATTTAATAACTGTTTTAGTTCTCACATCAGTCCCATGATTGACTTAGAGTTTATTGTTTTAACCTAAACTCTAGGGCCCATATTTTCCACACGAGCAGCTTGTAGTTTTGGTTTTCGCAAATATTTCTTACCCTAGGATCCTGGATTACAGCTGGAGCTATATTCGAAAAGCTTTGTATTTGTGTATTTCTTTCAGTTGTGTTGTTGATGTTTTCCGCTATATATAGTATTTATACATCTAAATTTCCACTGCTTTGTATTTTAATCTCTGGTATTTTTCTGCTGTATATTATTTGAACTCTGATATATTCTTGTACTCGGATGTGAATTGTTGTAATAGCAATGAAATGTTCTACTGTTTGTGTTCTGATGCATCTTGTTCTCAAAGCAATCCGGGCTTTCCCGTAAATGGGAGTTTGGGTCGTCTCAATATGTTTGTTCAAGAATGTGACTTCGTAGAAAACCTCTTGGAGAAATTGCTTAGAGATGGTAGCGACCAAAGACGAACAGCTGGAGGTGTTAGCGACCTTTCCAAGTGTTTGAGAACTGTATAACTTCAAGTTCAGTTGAGAAATGCTCGCATTGTATGAGAGATAGAGTTTAATGTGTTGAAGGGACCACTGGGTTTAGAAATTATATCTGATGTAGCTGATTTTGGTGACGGATTTTGATGCCACTCAGACTTATCAAAATTTTGATGCCGTCTTGGAGAGTTCAGTTCATAGAGCTGATTTTGGCGGTTTTGGTTCCACTATGATACATCCTCGATTTTGTGACGCTGTCTTAAACTAGGTGCTACATGTAGGTATGTAGAAGGAAAGAGAATTATCTTGCATACTGAGATTTAGATTTTGGCTCTTTTTTTGAATTGGTGATTGAGAGAATTAATTTTGGCCTTTGGTGGTATTGAGATTATTTTAGGATCTACCTTTTTTCAATTTTGGATATTTGCAACGTTTTGTTGGCGGGCGGGGACGTAGTCTGATCTCGTTAACATGGTGTGATGGGGGTAGCTTTGCTGGAATCCATTAGGAATATATTCATTTTTGGTTTTGTCTCATTGTTAGATTTTTGATTTATGGTGGAGTTCTGTTGAAGAGTTTTATGTGTAAAGAGAATTTTATTCAAGATGGGGTATTGAAGACATGTGATTTTGCATCAAGGTGGTGTATTAAATTTAGGTGAACCAAATCATAAATAGATGGAAAGTAAATATTTGTTTAATATTGAAATGCATGAATTAATTGATTGCATTTGCATGAGATGGAAAGAAATAAACGCAGGCATTAATTTCTTTCATCTATGCTAAGGAAAGGGATTGATTTACTTTCTATGTGTGCACCTTTGTTGCTATTGTAATTAGCCTCAATTATTTTATTACCATATATTGTAATTTAATTGATAACTCACATAGATTTGCGTTGGCTATATATTGAGACATAGACTTCTTTGTAAATCCATTCTGGCATGGAGCTAGTGATCCCCAGTGGTGTCTCTTCTTGTTAAGCCTATTTAAGGTTTGGACATATAAACTCTTATTTTGTAATCTCTTGTAATTCTCTCATATGGAATAAAATCTCTCTCTTTTGGACTGGATGTACACTATTTCGATGATAATGGAACTGGTATAAATATTGTGTGTCTTTTTGTTTCTCTGTTATAGTTATTTACTATTTGTTTGATGTAATAGAATAATTGCTGTCAGATTAGAATGATGTTCAATTGATAAATCTAGATCCTTTTTATTGTGCCTTCGTAATCGCGCAATCTTCTAGCACAACAGTTACAAGTACCGACCTTCCTTAAATCATTCGACGATTAAGAGGCAATCACTTGTAGACTAAATAGAGGCGCCTCATTCAAGCGCTGGATTTTGATACATTCAGATTCAATCTCCTTTAATTCGTGGATTTGCAAACCCTAGGTAAAATTACTGAATTTATTTATTTTTATTTTGTATAAATCCTTATAATTAGGATTAACTTGATGAATTCTAATGTAGATTTTATCATTAAAACCCTTCAATGGAATCGGAGCTTGGGTTTATAAAAGGATTTTGTTGAGTTTTAGTGTTTCGATTTGTTTGTTTAATTGTGTATTATAATTGATTATGTGTTACAATGCTAATGCGATTTACATAAAAGGCTTGAAACATAATCTTCTTCTGATATAAACTCGTATCAAACAGAGTATGATTTATGTTTATTTCAAATTCGAAAATGATTTAAGAATTGATATTGGATTTCGATTCTGATGTTAATTATTGTTCTGTTAATCCTACAAAACTGGATTAATTATATTGATAAGAATGGAAATGTGGGTTTGTTTGTCCAATTGAATCTTTTATTGCAATCGCAACTTTATCCCTAGTTCTATTTGAATTTTGGAAATAAAAGGTTTATTTTCTGTTAATAGATATTTAGGATTAAATATCAGTGTTGATCAAACTTGTTAAATCTACCCATATTTAAAGTATGTTTGGATCTTATCTTGTAAGCAATGTCAAAATATGAATCAATTTGTTTTATTGCTAAAGTTTATATTGATAAACTGGGTGTTTTAAAGCCATTTACATTGTGAAAAAGATTTAATGTTTAACGTGTAACAATTCAGGTTTAATATAGGCCTTCAAACAGATTTCAGAAATCTGTTAAATATCCTTAAGTATCTTCTTTTAATATCATATTGATGCTGATAAATTTGTAATTTTATTTTGATGATGTTGATGTAAAACATATCGACTCTTAACTCATTACAAAATTTTAATAACAAACCTGTTATGTTATGCATGTTTAAGACATTTTGGATTATGCTCCAGATTTGATATTGGTTCAGTATTAGTAATACTGTTAGAAGTTGACATCACATAAACCTAATAAATATATGCAGATTCAAAGCATTACATTTTATTTTATTAATCATGGTTACGTGAATGTTTATCAAATCATTTACAAACTTAGCGAACTTTGGCAAATATTTTGGGTTAAATATGTTATACAAATGATTGTTTAATATATGTATTTAATACTCTCCTAATGGCTATGTTCTGTTACACATATATATGATATATTGTATGATTTTGTATATCTGAATATATATATATATATATATATATATATATATATATATCTTCTTATGATAAGCTGATTATATATATTGATATATGAATAGTGCAAATATGATTTGCAGATTTCACACACCCCAATTGTACGAAATTTTAAAATAAATTATATATATATATAAGTATATATTGATACATCAATAATGCAATCAAGATTTGAGAGCCACGACAATTTTGAACTGTTGGTTACTCAATTACAATTTGTATATTACAATATAAAGATATTGAATGGAAATTTTATAGTTGCACATACACTAATGTATATATGTATACATTAGTTTGTATTTGCAAGGAGATAAATTTGATGGAAATTTGATTTGCACATTAACTCCCAAATCAATGAAATATACAGTGTATATTTTGAAATCTTATTTGTAATGATATATACAAAATATTATATATATATATATATATATATATATATGTTTGTATACATATATACCAGTACGGAGGCACATCCGATGGACGTGTGCATAGATGAAAGTGACCAAAAATGTATGAAATAGAGTATGGTAAAGTGTAAATTCTGGTAAGGCAGTTGTAGTTAGAAGTCGCAATTAGGTGGAGCGCAGAAGTGAACAGCAATGTGAACCTGGGAAACGGACGCTGGAAGATGATATACACACACAGAGTAATTTAAGGTGGATTGCATCAATGGTGTCAGATAAATGTCCATATTTAATTTATTTCGTAGGTAATAAAGAGCCATCTTTTTGTTAAAAGATCTGGTATACCATGACACGTACCGTGATAGACAAAGTGTATAGTTAACTAAGGATACCTTTGATCAAGTTCTCACTAAACGGGTAACAAAAGTCATTTAGACAAATAACAAAAAAAAGAATGAACAATAGCGCTCATGAATTGATAATATACAGTTTATATCATCCTTGGTTATTACATCAACAAATAACAGGGTAATCCATTCCGTATAGCAAATATTAGTCAAATTTCAGTAAGTACAGAAACAGATATGCTAATCCTCACAATCTTATGATCAAATAACATAATCATATATCATTTTCTGTTGTACATGACAAATAGCCAAAAACCGTTATGAAGCTGCAAACAATTAAAATTGATGTCATTTTTTGTAAAACATAAGTACCAATTTACCCTCTTAGTCCAACTTTTTCACATACTCCATTTACGAAATTGTTTATTTAGCCTTCAGGTTATGCTTGGTACCTTAAAATGGCATGTACATCTTAATAAAAACTTAATACATGATTTGAAATGATTGTTCTATTACTTTGGAAACAACACTTAATAAACCTGCATTGTAGTATTCTCTTGAGTTTAATTAATCCTGTCTTACTTCATTTATGCACCTTCATTTGTTAATAAGGAGAACTCAGTGATTTTTGAAATGAAAATTTTGACATTTTGGTCATATACATGAGAAATTCAGCCTCTTTGGGGATAATTATCTATCATTACACTATTAATAAATAAAATTATAAAATTAATAGTTGAAAAGGAACACTTACTACTTACCACATTTGGATATTTTCCATTATTTTTCTGTCACTATCGTTTATGTCAATTAATTACTTCTACATATAATTTATTTTCTTTATTATTATGTATGGGTAATGTAATTCCGCAAAATCATAGTAGTACAAAAAAATTGAAATTTATATATTTAAAATTATTGGAAGTCAAACAAAAGTACACATATTTCTGGTTTATCGTCATGCTTTTGGTCACTTGCAATCAAATTAGGCATGTAGAATACATTGGTGGAATATATTTTGTGCTCGGGCAACTTTCACCAATTCAAGAAGCGTAAATTCGGATGAGGCCAGCCTTTTATTTTCCTTTTCATACAACTTCAAAAGTTCGTATACTAATATTATATTATATAATACTCACAACTTGAACTTCTTAAAATATTTATTTCTATTTAAAAGGAATTGTAATGTTAAATATCCTATTATGGGAGTTAAGATCATGATTAAAAATATCTCGCAACAACTAAAGATCGTGCACTTTGGTTAAAAGCAAAATAAGATTGACAAATTTTATACTCAAATTGATTCCTTAAACGTTCTCAAACTATGACCAAATAATAAAGTGCACATTTTAAAATTCATTTTAAGGATTTAACAAATATTTTCGCTACCATGTCATATATAAGAAACTTATTGGTTCCAAAGCAATAACCGCTTCTGATGGAAACATAATCTTTCAGAAAGAAGGAAAAAAACTGAATAAGACATTACTGCTATATTATCTATGTGGAGAAAAATAAGGTATTAAATGAACTGTTAAGTTAAAAAATGTAATAGGATAGAAATGTAAAAATGAAAGCATGATTTATTCTTGGAAGCAAAGAAAGAATGGATTTTTTTTTTATCCCTATTGCATCAACAGATATCATTTAGGAATATTATAACAATTAATTTTCATAAACGCGAATTATGAGGTAGAAGAATAACATTTAACAGCAAAAATTACTATGTCCAAATTGTGGCAACTGAAGGAAATAAATAAAACATGTAAATTAAGTGACCGCTCTTCATTCATTTGTGCTTGCCTACTTTATCTTAGCTTCAATAAAGTTGAATTTTAGAATCCAATCGAACATGAGCAAATTGATGGATTTATAAGAAATAAACCAAATTTAAGAAAATAAGTAGATGCATACATATTCATGTGCATTGAAATGTTAATTATTTTAATTGAAAAGAAAAAGGATATGTTTACAAAGGAAGTAAGAGGTAGAATGATGAATATTTTGTTTCAGCAGCAAACTTTATCAATTGGAAATAACTATAATATTAACAAAAATTCAAAATTTAATCATTGAAAATTAAAAATAAATTATCTAGGTTTTTCATAATTCAACACATAATGAAATATATAAAAAATTATCAAGTTCTTCTACATCTTTATTTTTGACTATATATTAATGTACTTGTATTCAACTACTCCGCTACTGTATTCATACCTATAAGGAGAAAATTAGGGTATTAATTAGACTATTAAATTCAAAAAAAATTAATAGGGCAAATATGTAAAAATCAAAGCATTGGTTGTGTTTTGGAAGAAAAGAAAGAATGTATTTTGTTATCCTTACTGCATTAAGGGATATCATTCTCGTAAAATATGATAATTAACTTCTTTAAATGAAGATTAGTGCTTATAATATGAAATAGCCAAGAAGACACAAAATTTGAGTGTGGTTATGGATAAATTTTACTAATCTAAATATTATTATATGCCTACCGTTGAGACAATGGGATATATTGGAGCCATATTTAACCACTTGCCTGATGTATCCAATATATTAATTATCTAATAAATTAGAGAAAGTAGCAAAGCTCCTTAAATCATGTATGATGTATATACCTAATGGGATAGATTTCAATCCCAATGTTGATCAAACTCCATGGTGAACCTTTGATCAATCATAATGTACCTCCTAATAGTAAATAAATCACATTATCACAGTGTAAAAGTTCATTGCATATTTAATAATGTAACAGAAAATATACATCATGTTTCTTAATCAAAAATTAAACCATGATATATATATATATATATATATATATAACTATGAAATGATAACGAACACATTAACGATCTTCAAACAATTTGTCAACAATACTCTTGTTTCCTGCTCAACCAATCTGCTCTATGCTGTCCGTCTCTTCAACTTTGATCCTATACCAAATCAAAGACAAATTATACATCACACAAAAAATCATACTATTTCCATGAGTTCAACGTACCCATTACTTGAAATGAGTGGATCTGAAGGGAAAAACAAAAACCCAGTGCAAAGCGACCTAATAATTAACATTAGTTAAACCCTATAGCTCTAACTGAAAACGGTAATAAAATTTGTTAAACTGCGATGCAAGATAGAAGTAAACACATTATTGGTGGTGTTGTCTTCGAGGCGTTAAACTAGTTCATAGACTGGTAGATATAAAATTAAGTACCAAATATTTGAAATCTGAAAATTACAAAGAAAACAGTAAGAAATAAGACGAACGAAGCAACTAAAGAGATTTACTTGTTATGTCGTCGTCGAGGCCGTATACGTGTTGATTGAGTGAATTCACTAGCAGATCTGAGAGAAAACAGTAAATCTGAAGCAAGTTCAGTTGTCAGTCGGTCGGAAGTGGGTGGACCGGGAGAGGAGAATGTCGGAGTATCATCGAGGTCGTATACGTGTTAGCCGAGTGAGCTCAGCAGCGGATCTGAGAGAAAACAGTAAATCTGAAGTAAGTTCAGTTGTCGTCGGTCGAAAGTGGGTGAATCCGGAGAGAAAAAGGTCGGAGTAGGTGAATAACTGAACGACATGAAGGTCGAATTAGATGAAGGTGGAGTATAGGTAGAAGGTTAGGTCGGTTGAGGTTGCGAATGGGGAAGAAAAATATGGAAAAGAGTAGAAAAATGGAGAAGAACATGCGGAAGGGAAGAAAGTTAAATGAAATGCGTAGAAATGGTTGACTAACCGCATGTCATGGGGTAAAGGAGTGGAAAGTGGAAGGCATGAAGACATGTTTGCCCTCAAACACCAATATTTTGACCTGTTTGATTGTGGAAGGGTATTGGGTATTTCTAGAAAAGAATAAAAGCTTCACCATCTGTGAAATATTTCTTTATTAGTATATATATATATATATATATATATATGTATGTATGTATATGTATATAAGTATGCAAATATATGCAGAAGAATTCACATAGAAATAAATATATATACGTTTGTGACTGCATCTATATGTAAGTGATTGGATCATCATTTGTTAAGTTGAAAATTGCACATGAATTCTAAAAAATATGCAGTATGAATCATCAATTAATGTTCCATATATGTTCGGTTTTATGCATGTGCTACCTTACGAAATCTAACCATAGTAGTTTGTATTTTTCTTGTGTTTCGAATTGGATTACACCTACTTATGTGTACACACACATATATATGAGTTACTTGAATGTCAAGTTCCTGTAATCACTAAACCATATTAGGTTGGCCCTTTTATTCACATTGTTGTGATGTCTTTTATCATTTACGTCAATTTCAACATAGTAAAACCAAAAAATATAATTGAATTTATATACTATGTATAGATCCATTATACCCAAAATTGATAGATTAGATTTGTTTTAACAGTATGATCATCTGTTAACTTGTTATCTCTTTTTTTTTGAACTTGTTCAGGAGGAAACCGATCGGAGTCGTAAAACCCTCCCTAGTGCACCTAGCCTGGCCCGCAAGCACCACATAAGTGGTTGATCTTAGCGTATGCACATGTTTGTTAACAAGCACACTGGGTTATATATATTAGGATATAACTCAAAACCAGCAGTATACTTGTTGATGTACTGTTCATGTATATATATATATGTAATATATACATACATACATATATATATTCACATCGATGAATATATAAATTATGCTGTTAATATGAATTAAAAACACCGCAACTGAGATTTTTTGTTTGATTTTATAATGACTATATATATATATATACATATACATACATACATACATATATATATATATATATATATATATATATATATATATGAGTATCTAAATGCTAAGAAAATTTTAAAATTGGTTTATTTGTATATTATAACATGGACATTATTGCCTCTGCATAAATAGAACTATTGATCCTACTAAATTGATTGGCATTACTTACTTTAGACATAAATTTGAGTTTTTGTATATAACGATGTTGTCTACACAATTATATGATTTTTGTTTGATGATAACAACCAAATAAATATTATTTTAAATGTGTTTGTTATTATACTGTTTCATATATACATCACAGATAGGAATATAATATTTATATTTAAATAGAATACGTATTGGAATTTGGTGATACAATATTTCCAAATATCAATTAGATTTTTTGGAGATATTCGTGGTAATTTCATTACCTGTTTGTGCAAGAAATGAATGGAAAGAAATGGAAGGAATATTAATGAATAGGGGATATTGGAAATATTCGTCATTTAATTAGTTGTCATGTTTCATGAAGAAAAGAAACGAAAAGAGATTAAAATTGGAAAAGGGAACGATTGATGGAGAAAAGGGAAAATTATCAATCAATCAAATGACAATTAATTAATGGGATATTAGTTTTTTTTCCATAAATTGATTTATTTTACATAAATGAATTGTCTCATCCCCAAGTAATCTTTTCTCTATATAAAGAAAGGCATAGAGGATGTTATGATATGAAATGTATAAGAACATTTGTATTCTTCATTTCTTTTGCACTGCTTTTAAAAAAAAACTCTGTAATCTCTTGAGTATTAATAAAATCTCTTCCCCATTGAAGTGTACGTACACTATCTCGCGATAGTGGAACCACTATAAATTTGTGTGTTCTCTGTTGCCTTTATTTTTTCTTTGATCTGAGATTTATATTCATTTCAAGCTGTTTGTTCTATCGCATCATTGCAAGATCCTATAGAGGTTTTTCCGCTGAAAGGGATTGATCACCTCTTACAACTGGTATCAGAGCTAGATTCGCAAAGAAGGTGTTTGATAGAATGGCAGGAGAAGATGAAAACAATAAAAATAATACGATAGTGCCAGTAGTCGCTCCATACGTCAGAGCCTCCTATGTGGCGTCAGGATCACAGTTGATGATAGAGAAGTGGAATGGTGAAGGAGATTTTGAAAATTGGCAGTGGATGATGAAAGCAGTTTTGAGAAGAAATCGTGTTCATTGAGTAGTATTTGATACAGAGACATTTCCTGCTAATATTTCATCTGTGGAATTATAAGGGATGGAAGAATGGGCCTTTACTACTCTTCAGTTTGCTATAGGAAAGAATGTAATTTCTGAAATCAGTCAGTCGACAACAGCTAGAGGAATTTGGAAGAAGTTGGAGGACCTCTACATGAAGAAATCCCTAACCAAACGCCTTATCCTATTGAATACTTTCTTCACTTATAAGATGAAGGAAAGTTCTTCAATTAAGACACTCCTAAGTGTGTTTGATGACCTATTGATGAAGGTGAAGTCTGTTGAGTTGAAGATTGATGAAGAACAAAAAGCAATGGTTCCGTTGTGTTCGCTTCCAGAGCGATACACTGGTTTCGCTAACAACCTTATCAATGGTAGAGACACATTGAAATTAGATGATGTGAAGAAAGGTTTGCTCAGTGAAGAGTTAAGAGATCAGATGAAAGGTTTTGGTGTTGGTAATAGCAGTGGAGGAAGTAGTAGTTCAGGCTTATTTGTAGAGAGAGGAAGAGAAGAGAAGAAAGTGAAGAATAATAGAGGGCGTTCCAATTCTAGGAAGCCTAATTCGCGGAGTAAATCTAAAGATGGAAAGTGCTATAATGGGAAACCAGGCCATTGGAGAAGAGACTGTCCAGATTTGGAGAAGAAGACTGATGATTCTTCATCTATTGCGATGGAGAAAGGCGGTAGCGATTTGTTGACAGCGGTTTTATCAGATATTGCAGACCACTGGATTCTAGATTCTGGAGCATCATTTCACATGACTCCTAATAAGGATTATTTTTCTTCCTTCAATGCCAAAGAAGGAAGTTCTATCCTTATAGGGAACGATGCTACATGCAAGTCTATGGGAGTTGGTTCAGTTCGCATTCGCATGTTTGATGGGATTGTTCGCACACTTTCAAATGTTTGTTATGTGCCAGATCTTCGGAAGTCTTTGATATCATTAGGCCAATTGGCATCATTGGGATGCAAGATAACCATTTTCAAAGATGGTTTGAGAGTTTCTAGAGAGGCACTTGTATTGATGAAGGGTGTTATGGTGCGAAATCTGTATTTGCTAATGGGTACCACTGTCCATGGAGAATTATGTGTTGGAGTCGATAGTTCTAAAAGTTTGGATGCTACCAAGCTTTGGCATATGAGATTAGGTCATATGTAACAACCCGGTAGAAATTCGATGCTCGAATTTTGACCACAATATATAAATCCCATATTACTTGCCAAAATCCCAGTATCGAACACACCAGATAGTCATTAGAAAGAAATTAGAGGGTGAGATAAGAAAGAAAGAAGTATTAGAATAGAAGAAGAAGAAGAAGAAGAAGAAGAAACAACACTACACAGAGTCTCACATCGCAGCGGAACAAAATATAATGTAAAAATATTCTCTATTGAAAGCTTGAAAGATAATACTTACATCATCATAGTACATCGATAAATCTGGACAGTTATAATGACCTGTCCTCATATACAACACACAGCAGAAACATACTAGATAATACTATACGTCTGAACTCTTTCAGCTCATCTCTGGACTTCACAGCATTCGATGACCTGAATCTGTAACTCGGGCTAACCCGAGCATTACAAACGATGGGTCAGTCTGGTGAACCAGAGTGAGAAACCCACTAAGTTTATATAACATCCATATCGATTTTAAAGTTCAAAATCATTTGGAAAGAATAGGATAATAGTAAGACCAGCCCACACATAAACACGGACGGTTTTTACCTTACTATAACCCAAAACAGTTTTTGAAACCATATCTTAATCTACTATTATAATAGTGTATAAATACAAATGAATAACAATCTAGCGGAACGCTTGCATCTCACGCTCCACATATATAGGATACAATTAAAACCGCGGCGCTTATTGGAGATTGGATTTCCAATTATGACAAGGTATGGGACCACCTGCCGATAGTGTATCTCTAGAGGTGAATACACTGGGTTCAACAAGAACATCTTGCAACCCGGCCCACACATGACCGACCACTCATTTCGCTTGAGTGTATCGAATGTATATCACCAACGGTTGGGTGCGACCCACCGTCTTCCCGAAAAGGGACAGCATCGAATAGATTAAAGAATGAAACAGATTTTCTCTAGATATGTGATTATACACCCTAATGGGAGCGACCCACATAGTCATGCTGCCTGCCCGATTTCTGTCATTTCCCGGTTGATGGGGCTTGAGGTTATAATCGACTTTTGGAACATCTGGCCACCATTCACACCGTCCATACAAATCATCCAGGAACAGGATGACCCGAAGGCACCCTCCTACCGCATCCTAGGAATCACCCAAAGGATCAGCAGGGAGAAGTCCTTGCAATCCGAAGATTTCAATCATGATAGAATCACAAGTCAGAATATCTTCGGGAGCTACCCTTAGAAATCCAATGAGTAGTTCTTCCGCTCATAAAGATCCACGGTCTTCATTGCTCCATCTCGACCATCTTCTGGTATCTTCAACGTTTACGTATTTGCTGGTCGGAATATATATGGATGTAAACTCTTTATTATAAATCTAGACCTTGAATCATTTAGGCCTGGATATAGTATAAATCAGGGAACGCAATTGGTTACATGAAATTCAAATTTATAAGTATAATTCTTGATATTCTACAATGCAAAAAATTATGTTAACCTAAGTTTTGAAATATTCAAAAGATAAATAGGCATATTTCTTATATATAAATTTGAATTTAATACGTATATTTCATATATTTCATTTAAATTCAATTAATTTTACTAATGTTAAATACATATATTTTGATATAGGTAAATGACATTAATATTGTTCACCACCTCGAATTATTAAATCCCTTTAAACCAATTATTTATCTTAAGTCATGGTGACGTCTTTCAATAAATACATTCATCAATGCCAGAATCAATAGATGTGGGTAATGTTAAAGCATTAGTGCACTGTTTATTTTGGTTATATCCGATGGAGTAAATGTGATACTCAACTATATAATTAGGTCTGACTTAACTTGGCTGCATAATAAGATTATGGGCTTAGAGACAACAAGCATGAAATACTTAATACGTAAATGAACAAAATTGTTCATCATGCTATCCAAGAGTTATATAAGAGATATAATTGACATAAGATGTCTGTCTAAATGATTGTATTTTGGGGATTAGCCAAAGCTGACTCAAGGCATGATTAGATATGGATCTTAGACCACCATTTTTTTTGAAACTGGGTAAACTTTTCTATTATGCACTAGGCCCAAAGTGTTTGATTACATGACACGAGAACACGTGATGAGACAACATACGGTATAACTATACAAACAAACTTGGGCATTAAATAAATAACATTAAACTCAAAACATTCCCAAATTAAAACCTATCTTCCTACGTCTTCTTCTTCTGTAATCAATGGCGGCTCAAAATTACGCTTGTTGGTTTATGGAATACCTCCCCTCGATTCAGTCAGGTCCTCATCTTCAATACCATCATTTACTGATTCCAATCTATCGGTATAGTTTACCTATTTGATTCTTTTTCTACTTAATTTGATTTCGCAGATTGCAAGTTTATAACTCAACACCATTGCTTGATTTTTCTTTCCTTTAAACATGCATGCGTTATGTTCTCGCCAAATCGCTATTACAAAAGCTGTCAAGGAGATATTGTTCATCTTGGATACCAAGTCTTTGCCTTTGCCTTTACGGGTCAGGTAATTGACTATGTCTCTTAAATTATACGAATCTGATTCAGAAGCCACTTTACAACTTTTGGCCACTGTAGTTAAAAAATCACATGAAAAAAATAGGTGATCGTGAGTCTCTTCATCCATGCCACATAAAACATATAATTTCTCTTCTGTGGGACCACCAATATATATATATATATACACACACACACTGATTATTTTTAAGGATGGCTGATTTTTATTGATGCATTAAGCCAAAATGACCCAAGCCCAGAAAACAAAATGATAACGTTATAGTTACAGCAGCTTTCAAACCAAATACGATAGGTAAAATCAATGATTGCATACATCAACCCAACTTTAATACCATAATTGCGTTCATTGCAAAGCATAGATACCCAAACACAATTACCTCCAAATAGTTATATACTATATATATGTATATGTATATATATATATATATATATATATGTGGAAGTTAATTTGAGTGGGAGCATATTTTAGTTTAAATAATGCATTTATATTAATATAAATTTTGATTGTCAAAATTTGTATTTATGTTACATATATATTGCAAAATATTTATTATTGTTTTATTATTTATTTCTACTTTATATACCAAATGGTAAACAACTCCAATAATTTATTGCTAAAATTGATCCTTAAGAAGGATAAATTGAATTAAACCTAATTTCCTCACTAACATCGAAATTTGAGGATTGTTCTCAAACAAACAAAAAAAATTGAAAAAATGATACGCTTACAAAGGTAGTAAGAGGTAGAATGATGAATATTTTGTTTTAGCAGGAAACTTTATCAATTGGAAATAACTATAATGTTAACAAAAATTCAAAATTTAATCATTGAAAATTAAAAATAAATTTTCTTGGTTTTGCATATTTGAATATATGATGAAATATATAAAAAATGATCAAGTTCTTCTTCATCTTTATTTTTGACTATATATTAATGTCCTTGTATTCAACTACTCCGCCACTGTATTCATACCTATATTGAGAAAATTAGGGTATTAATTGGACTATTAAATTCAAAAAAAAGTAATAGGGTAAAATGTAAAAATCAAAGCATTGGTTGTGTTTTGGATGAAAAGGAAGAATGTATTTTGTTATCCTTACTGCATTAATGGATATCATTCTCGTAAAATATGATAATTAACTTCTTTAAATGAAGATTAATGCTTATAATATGAAAGAACCAAGAAGACACAAAATTTGAGTGTGGTTATAGATAAATTTTACTAATCTAAATATTCTTATATGCCTACCATTGAGACAATGGGATATGTTGGAGCCATATTTAATCAATTGCCTGATGTTTCCAATATATTAATTATCTAATAAATTAGAGAAAGTATCATAGCGCCTTGAATCATGTATGATGTATATATCTAATGGGATAGATTTCAATCCCAACATTGATCAAACTCCGTGGCGAACCTTTGATCAATCATAAAGTACCTCCCAATAATAAATAAATCACATTAGCACAGTGTAAAAGTTCATTGCATATTTAATAATGTAACAAAAAATAAACATCATATTTCTAAATCAAAAACTAAACCATGATATATATATGTATATATATATATAAACTATCAAATGATAACGAACACATTAACGATCTTCAAGCAATCTGTCAACAATACTCTTGGTTCCTGCTCAACAAATCTTCTATATACTAGCCATCTATTCAACTTTGATCCTATACCAAATCAAAGGCAGATTATACATCACACACAAAATCATACTACTTCTATGAGTTCAACGTACACAGTACTTGAAATTAGTGGATTTGAAGGGAAAGACATAAACCCAGTGCAAAGTGACCTAAAAATTAACATTAGTAAAACCCTATAAGTCCAACTGCAAATGGTAGTAAAATTTGTTAAACCACGATAAAGTAAAAAAACATTACTAGTGGTGTTGCCTTTGAAGCGTTAAACCAGTTCGTAGACTGGTAGATATAAACTTAAGTAGCAAACCTGTCGAAATATGAAAATTACAAAGAAAATAGTAAAAAATAAGACGAAGGAAGCAAGTAAAGATATTTACCAGTTATGTCGTCATCAAGGTCGTATACGTGTTGGTCAAGTGAGTTCAGTAGCAGATCTGAGAGAAAACAGTAAATCTGAAGCAAGTTCAGTTGTCAGTCGGTTGGAAGTGGATGGATCGGGAGAGGAGAAGGTCGGTTATCGTCGAGGCCGTATATGTGTTGGTCGAGCGAGCTCAGCAGCAGAACTGAGAGAAAACAGTAAATCTAAAGCAAGTTCAGTTGTCGGTCGGTCGGAAGTGGGTGAATCCGGAGAGAAAAAGGTCGAAGTAGGTGAACAATTGAACGACATGAGGTCGAATTAGTTGAAGGTGGAGTATAGGTAGAAGATTAGATTGGTTGAGGTTGCGAATAGGGAAGAAAAATATGGAAAAGAGTAGCAACGTGGAGAAGACTGTGCAGAAGGGAAGAAAGTTAAATGAAATGCGTAGAAATGGTTGACTAACTGTATGTCATGGGGTAAAGGAGTGGAAAGTGGAAGGCGTGAAGACGTGTTTGCCCTCAAACACTAATATTTTGGCATGTTAGATTGTGGAAGGGTATTGGATAGTTCTGAAAAAGCAAAAAGCTTCACCATTCTTGAAAGATTTTCTTTATTAGTATGTATATATATATATATATATATATATATATATATGCAAATATATGCAGAAGAACTCACATAGAAATAAATATACATAAATATATATAAGTTTGTGACTGCATCTATACGTATGTGATTGGATCATCATTTGTAAAGTTGAAAATTGCACATGAATTTTAATAAATAAGCAATATGAATCATCAATTAACGTTCCATATATGTTCAATTTTATGCATGTGCTACGTTATGAAATCTCACCATAGTAGTTTGTATTTGTCTTGTGTTTCGAATGGGATTACACCTATTTATGTGTACACACACATATATATATGAGTTACTTGAATGCCAAGTTCCTATAATCACTAAACCATATTAGGTTGGCCCCTTTATTCACATTGTTGTGATGTCTTTTATCATTTATGTCAATTTCAACACTGTAAAACTAACACATATAATTGAATTTGTATACTATGCATAGATACATTATACCCAAAATTGATAGATTAGATTTGTTTTAATAGTATGATCATCTGTTAAATTGTTTTTTTTTTTTTTTGAATTTTTTCAGGATGGAAACCGACCAGAGTCGTAAAACCCTCCCTAATGCACCTAGCCTGGCCCGCGAGCACCACATAAGTGGTTGATCTTAGCGTATGCACATGTTTGTTAACAAACACACTGGGTTATATATATATTAGAATATAACTCAAAACCAGTAGTATACTTGTTGATGAACTGTTCATGTATACACACACACATCAATGAATATATAAATTATGTTGTTAATACGAATTAAAAATACAACAACTGAGATTTGTTGTTTGATTTTATAATGACTGTATATATAAGAGTATCTAGATACCAAGATAATTTTAAAATTGGTTTATATGTATATTATAACATGAACATTATTGCCTTTGCGTAAATAAAACTGTTGATCCTACTACATTGATTGGCATTGCTTACTTTAGACGTAAAGTTGAGTTTAAACAAACAAGGTTATATACATATATGTTTGATATATATATATATATATATATATGTGTGTGTGTGTGTGTGTGTATTGACCACAATATATATATGTATATGTATATGTATATATATGTGTATGTATATATATACACACACACACACATATATATATATATATATATATGTTGCAAACATGATAGTTGCAGCGGTTATGAATCGCCATATGATTTCACACGTGCTAAGTGTAAATATGTAAACAAACGTACTTGTTTTTTAGCTTGACTTGTTGTTTATAATCACCAAGTCATTAACACAAATAAAGACTAACATACTATTTACTTATTCATGTTTACTGGTTCATGTGTAGTTGCAATATGTATGTGTGACATGGATAAGTAATACTACATGCATGTACTTATTGTTTTTCAAGATGTTATCTTGTTTAAACAGGGCAATATGAAGACAGTGAAATGATTTAATAGATCAATGCATGGGTGAGTCCAAGATGTAGCCTTGTTTAAACATGCCATTATATATTGATGTACAGTCTTGGTGCAAAAGTGTTTTGCAGATCTAAAAGCTTGTATATATATTTATATAAGTATATCATATTTGTCTATGACACGGTGACAACATAGTTTGTAAAATCCTCTATACAAATATATGATATTATTTATTATTGTGTGAGAATGTGTGATCATAGTGGACACTATTGATAACATTTGAATTGTTTATATATTTCTTTGTTGATTCCTTATAAGATGCAAATTAATATAATTAAAAAAATTATGGAAGCATATGTGAATGGAGTGTGAATGTAGTAATATGTGATATGATGAGTGTACATATGTTTTTTTCTCTATTAGATCAAGATTGATATGTTTTTAATTTTGACTTGGACATTTACACAATTCTGAAATGTATATGGATGCAAACTCTTTATTATAAAACTAGGACTTGAATTGTTTAGGCCTGGATATAGTATAAATCACGGAATGCAACTGGTTACATGAAATTCAAATTTATGAGTATAGTTCTTGATACTCTACAATGCAAAAAAATTATGTTAACCAAAGTTTTGAAATATTCAAAAGATAAACAGGCATGCTTCTTATATATAAATTTGAATTTAAATACGTATATTTCATATATTTTATTTAAATTTGATTAATTTTACTAATGTTAAATACATATATTTTGATATATGTAAATGACATTAATATTGTTCGCCACATCGAATTATAAAATCCCTTTAAACCAATTATTTATATTAAGTCATGGTGACATCTTTCAATAAATACATTCATCAATGCCAGAATCAATAGATGTGGGTAATGCCAAAGCATTATTAGTGCACTGTTTATTTTGGTTATATGCAATGGAGTAAATGTGATACTCAATTGTATAATTAGGTTTGACTTAACTTGGTTGCATAATAAGTTTATGGGCTTAGAGGCAACAAGCATGAAATATTTAATACTTAAATGGACAAAATTGTTCATCATGCTATCTAAGAGTTATATAAGAGAAATAATTTACATAAGATGTTTGTCTAAATGATTGTATTTTGGGGATTAGCCAAAGCTAACTCAAGGCATGATTAAATATAGATCTTGGACCATCATTTTTTTTGAAACCGGGTAAACTTTTCTATTAGGCACTAGGCCCAAAGTGTTTGATTACATGACGCAAGAACACGTGATGAGACAACATACGGTATAACTGTACAAACAAACTTGGACATTAAATAAATAACATTAAACTCAAAACATTCCCAAATTAAAACCTAACTTCCTGCGTCTTCTTCTTCTGCAATCCATGGCGGCTCAAAATTACGCTTGTTGGCTTCTGTAATTCCTCCCCTCGATTGAGTCAGGTCCTCATCTTCAATACCAACGTTTACTGATTCCAATCTATCGGTAAAGTTTACCCATTTGATTCTTTTTCTACTTAATTTGATTTCGCAGATTGCAAGTTTATAACTCAACACCGCTGCATGATTATTTCTTTCCTTTGAACATGCATGCGTTATGTTCTCTCCAAATCGTTGTTACAACAATTGTCAAGGAGATCTTGTTCATCTTGGATACCAAGTCTTTGCCTTTGTCTTTACGGGCCAGGTAATCGACTATGTCTCTTAAATTATACGAATTTGATTCAGAAGCAACTTTACAACTTTTGGCCACTGCAGTTCAAATATCACATGAAAAAAATTGGTAAACGTGAGTTTCTTCAGCCATGCCACATAAAACTCATAATTTCTCTTCATTGGGACCACCAATATATATATATATATATATATATATATATACATACATACATACATACATACAGTGATTTTTTTTAAGGTTGGCTGATTTTTTTGATGCACTAAGCCCAAATGACCCGAGCCCAGAAAACAAAATGATAACGTTATAGTTACAACAACTTTCAAACCAAATGCGATAGGTAAAATCAATGATTGCATACACCAATCGAACTTTAATACCATAATTGCGTTCTTTGCAAAGCATAGATACCTAAACACAGTTACACCAAATAGTTATATACTATATATATATATATATATATATATATATATATATATAGGGATGTTAATTTGAGTGGGAGCATATTTTAGTTTAAATTATGCATTTATACTAATATAAATTTTTATTGTCAAAATTTGTATTTATGTTACATATATATATATATATATATATATATATATTGCAAAATCATTTATTATTGTTTTATTTTATTATCTACTGTAGATATTAAATGGAAAACAACTCCAATAATTTGTTGCTAAAATTGATCCTTAAGAAGGATAAACTGAATTAAACCAAATTTCCTCACTAACATCGAAATTTAATGATTGTCCTCAAACAAACAAACAAAAAATTGAAACGTAATTGTTTTTATAAATGTAGAAGATCTAAAAAGGGAATTTGAAGTGTGACTTCAACTAAATAAGACATAAATGTTATAACAATCTACTTATACATCTCTAATATTAGATACTAGATATGAATCACATATATGTATGTGAATTTGCAGGAATTGCAAAACGTGTAGAAATCTAACAAAAAGACAAGTGGACTTACGATTGGAAATGAAGCAAATGTTACTACATTATCCATAAAAAGCATCTTCTTGTTCAAAATATTGGCTTAATTAAAGAATTAGAATATCGTTGTTATAATATTTCGTTTAAAATAAATGTTATTATGTATCTTGTTTAGACAAGTTTTATTTTAATATGTAATAAAAGGACAATTGTTGTTAATTTTTTAAATGAAATAACTTACGAAAATTCGAAATTAGTTAACAATTTTATGAATTCTTAAATTTAATATACACGATTATAACATAAATATTGAGAGGATTAAATAAAATGATTTAAATCCAACATACCTTTAGGAATTTTATTTAGATCATATAAACAAGGAACGCATATCAAAACTCCATAACGATGAAATTTTGAATTCGTTTGATTTCGAATCATACGAAGAATGCAAATCTTGTTTATACACTACAAGAAAAACCGAGATTAGCGACAGATTTTTAGCAGCGAAAAATTCCGTCGCTAATTAGCGGCGGATTTTCATGTGATCTGCAAGGGATAGTTTTTTAAATTTTCAACTTTTTTTCTTTTATTTATTACCGTCGTTTTCTGCCATCCCTCACTAAGCCGTTGCAAATTGCGTCAAATTACCAACAGAAAATTTCTACCGCTATTTTCCGTTGTAAATCCAGGCAGAATACCGACGAATATTTATTGAAGCTATTTTGCAGTAGAATTCCAACAGATTTGCAAGAGATGTTTATATTATTTTTCTAAGATATACTTTAGTGTTATTTTTTAATAATTATTAACATATTCAATAATTAATAATTAATTTGTTCCAATTAATGATTTATAAGTAATAATAAATATTAATTTACGTTCTATAATAAATAACTTATAATCATTGCTTATTTAAAATTAACAAAATAATCTTTGCTCATAACCAATATAATTACTAAATTCTTAATTAAGTCCTGCTTTCATCACAAATCTCAGTCGGTATGCCAGTATATTTTATGCTAAATCCCAAAATTTTAAATTGTTCTTTTATAATTATTTCCCTAAATAATGAAAATATCAGTTTATTATAATAATTATTTAATAATTAATATTATAATTTAATACTTATGAAATGATATTTAGTATTCAATAATTAATTTTAAATAATTGTATTTAATAATTACAGTTTGCGACTGACATTTATTTTGTAACTTCAAATTTTCTATTTTTACTTCCCTTAAAAAGTACCGTTCAAATTTTCTACGTTTCCCGCCAGTTTAAATTTTGGCTCCAACGCACAAATTTTTGGCTCGAACGCACTTATCAAACCCTAACACATTTCACAAGTAACGTTCAGCCTAATCAGGAGTAGCCGCCACTACCACATACCATTCCAATTCGTTTGGAAAAAAACTAATTTCAAAAGAAAAAGTGGGCTAAAATGTGCCAGTTGTAATAGACACTTATTTGAGACAACTCGTTTTTTTGGCTATTGTATAGATGTCTATTACAATTTGTTTTTACGAACTTTTCTTATTTTATTGTTGTAATAGATGCCTATCAAAAGTCTTTTTTTTTAGTTGCAAAGTATTAAATAACAACAATACTTAATCAGTTATAATAAAAATAATCAATAACCAAGTAACAAAACTGATATGAAATAAACAATGCTTAATCAATAATAATTAAATATTAGTATATAATAATTACTATTATAAAATGAAAATTGATAATTAATTTGAAATATAAAATAATTTCTATTACTAATTAATAATTAGAAAACAATAACTAACAATAAATAAATACTAAATATTTAATTAATGATTGATAATTAACAAATAATCATCAATAATTGCTGTGAAATAAAGAAATAGAAAGTGAATTTATAAGCATCCCTTAAGTGCAGAAATAATTTTGTTTCGATGATGGTATCAGCGTTTCTTAGCTTCCCGCTTCTCTTTCCACTAAAATTTCATTTCCCGCGGGCCTCATTTCTTTTTAGTTTTCAACTCCCTCTAATCTCCTCTATACAAAACCTAAAGTCCCTTCTCGTTTCTTCCAACGCCATCTAATTTTAAACCCTAATTTCCTTTTCTCCTGTTACGTCCTCTTCTCTCTCGCGACTCGGGTAAGGAAACTCATTCTTCCTGAAATATATACGACGACATCTAATAGCTGAAACTCGTTCTTCCTGAAACTAATCCTCTCAAACAATTGGATAAGGAAATCATGCTGAATCGAGTAGATCTACGAAGGATAAGTAACCTGAAATTTATTGTATACAGTAAGATTTGGGTAACTATCTGTTAGAATGCCATGGAATTTCCAGAATTGATTATTTTGTGGATTGGCTGAATTTAATCTAAAACCGATTTCATTTTACTATTATTATCGATCGGGGAAGAATTACTGTACTGGCGTGTAATGCTTTTGAAAATTTCATACAGTATTTTGAAGTGGGGGTTTAATGTTATCAAACAGACCCTAAACCATATGAAAAATTGGAAGAAGATGCACTATCTGTTTCTTTTCTGGAATCCAATGTTTCTGAATTGCTTTGATTGATTTTTTTCACCGATTCAAAATTTCTGCTTGACAAGATTCAGTTTGCTGTTTATAATTGCAACCAGGGAACGTACTTCAGTTATCGGTTATTTTGTTTTCACTTCTGGTATTGGATGCGGAATTTTCATTCAATATGTTGATGTTGGGTGTTAAAACAACAACTGTCCTTTACGAACTCTAGAGTTACAGATCGCAAATGTCATGGTTTGACTTGCAACAGTGGTGAAGCAAGTGCAACATATTTCTAGGCTTGGAATAAGTTACCTCATCATGGGTCCAATTTAGTGTCTTTTGCATTTGTTTAATGCTTGTATTTTTAGTTTTATGTATTCCCAAGTTTATTCCGGCTATGTACTTTATTTCAAAAGTTAATAAAAGAGTACCAATTTTCATTAAAAAAAAACTTTTAGTTTCAACTTGATCTGGTTTAGTTTATTTTCCGTTCGGATGGAGTAGTTTTCTTTTGGAATTTCTTTCCGTGGTCGCTCCTTCTAGCTCCTTAGTATAACTGGGTCGTTTATGGGAAGACCTGAACTTCTCCTCCTCTAGCTCCTCAAAATTAATTACATTAATCATTTCCTATGATTTGAGATGACTGCAGATTTAGATTCAAGTTATTATACATTTGAAGGTACAGGTCTGAGTAGTGATTTATGTTGCGTGGTTTTACAAGTGACGGAAGTTAATTGTGGTCTTGGATTGGGTGACCATTGATTTTGACAACGTCCTTCAACTCCTATCCCTCCCCTCGACCATTCGCTTCTTCTTCTAAAGTCAACTTATGAACAATTTCAGTTTCAATTGGAAAGAAAAACTTTGATCTACAAGCTAAAGTTGTTGGCAACCTCTCTTTCTGTCAATTATTAGTTAATTCGCAGTTTATTTGAAGGTATGTAATTTACATTCTTTTTAATTTTATTTATTATAACCTATTTATATATATCCAGGTTGTAGTTGACCAAGATTGTGACTTTGATATATGGTAACAAATGTATGTGTGTCTTTACTGTAAATCGATCCAGGACTTTGTTCTGCCAATATTACATATCTTTTTTTTAAATTATTTTACAGAAAATGGGGAGGGGACTGAATAAGGCAGTTCTGGGAGGTATGCTTAATTTATGATTCGTACTCAATGGAAAGTATGGGACATTGAATAATGATGTATTTCCCTCATCATAGCATACCAATATATATTCAACTAAGTTTGAGCTTAAAACAATTTTTATGTTACATGACGCCTTAAAACAGTTGTCAGATGTGCTTCTTATAGAAATGACAAACAAGAGTAGTTCAACCATTTGCGATAGTAATCTTCCATAATAAATTTATTTACTGATTTGTTGATATACTTCAGTTCGTAAAAATCTATAGATATAGAGATTTCAACTTGGATTTACGGGTTTTAATCAAGGTTCTCCTGAACAACACCTATCGCATTTTCTTTTAAACTTATACTATGATATTTCTTTTATATATATGCACGGGGGAATTTTATTATGTTTATTTCATAAAAAGATTCACTAAATATGTGATGGTCATTTGTTCAATTTTGTGAGGATTGGTTAAGAAAAATTTTCATCTTGATACTATGGTAGTATACATTTACTTCTTCTCTTTATTTTTAAATTTGAATCAATTTTTGCAAGTTTCAGGTGACATCTTTCATTCATTATAGTATGCAGCTGATTGGATTGGCATGAGTTCCATGTCGACAATGATACACTTCCTGCTTAATTATTCATGTTGAAAAAAAAAAGAGTACTTAAGATGTGGCATGTTATTTTGATTGAAATTAGCTTATTTTAGAGTTTAGCTTTGGTAGTTTATGTCTTTGAGTTGTAGTTATGTAGCAAAGAATGTTGTTCAAATTGAATTTTTGTTCTTGTAGCTCGAAGGAGAAATTTACACGGTGTAATGATTTGCTCATAGTGTATTATTCATTTTATTATATTGTTCATGCTTATCTGTTATGAAAAATGTGTTTAGTCTTTTTTTATATTAAATTTGCATTTATTTAACAATAGGCAGAAAATGTGTGTGTCTATATATATATATATATATATATATATATATATATATATATATATATATATATATATATATATATTGGTAGATCAGAAGAGGATTAGCGGCGGATTACCAACAAAAAAAGTGAGGTTAAGTTTATTTCAATTTAATTTCCGCCGCTAATCCCTTGGCAATTAGTATGGTTTTACCGACGTTTTTTATAAATAATAATTTATTATAAATTACTTATCCGTCGGTAAATTGTCGGTAAATAAATTAAAATTAAAATAATAAATAAAATTTTATTCTTATTATATAATTAGTAAAATGACGGAAAACTGTCGGAAAACTCATTCTAAATTCCGTCGCAAAATCTGACACAATTACCGTCACGGTTTTTACCGACCAGTGTTATGCAGGAAATCCGTCGCTAAGTCCAATTTAGCGACGGATTAGAAGCAGATTTTTCCGCTGCTAAATGCGGTTTTTCTTGTAGTGTAAGTTTCCTTAAAATAATAATGCATAATTATATAGTTCATGTAAGTGACTTGAACATGAGATTATATAATATGATAATAAGTATTACAATTCTTAAATATCCCCAGTCGAGTTTTATTGTTTATATAAGACCACAATAAAACAATGAGACTAGTATGTTGATTGACTGATGATCATGTCTCATTGATCATTAATATACGTGACATTAATGTCAATACAAAAATATGTATTATAGAATAACGTATTAGGCGGACCCAACATGAGAACTACAAGGAATATAACTAACAACATCATAAGTTATTCTCATAATGACAGTGATGTAATGGTCCTCAGACCTTAAATCATCATAATTTTATTCGAGGATATTTGTGTCTTGATATCATCAAAAGTTACTTTTAACCGAGTAGACGATAAATATGATTATCGGGCACATCTCGAATCGATTGAAAGTTATGGTTGATGGAATTTAACCCTACAATATAAGTAGTGATATCCATGGGACTCTTGATTGAGTGAGACTATGAAATGCATGGTCATGCTCAAATATTGACTTGTATTACATAGTCTACTCATCCATCGAGATAAAAGGATTAAATTATAAAGAGGACGATACGTTCCAAGCCTCGAGTTTAATCCTGGATATATTGGTTAAAAGGATTAAACTACAACAAAACACTGGTCATAGAAAAGGTTGTATCGAATCGTTGATATTATTATAACTGGGGTAAAAGTGATGTATTACTAGATGCCAATCACTGTTTATAATTTAAATACTGTTTAAATTATTGCCAACATTATAATAACCTATACGGTCACACTTTAGAGCGTTTGAAAGATGAAGGACCATTTCAAATAAATAAAAATCAAACGTTGATTTGTTATTCACGTTTGAAATGGTATGTCATGTTAAAACCGGCCCTATTATTTCGTTTGGATTTATAAAGAGGGATAACCCTTTTTCATTGTTAACATGAGAGATTAGATATCGTAAAAATCATATGAAATAAAAATGAAGACCTGCATGCCGATTTGGCCAGTAACGACTTTCTTCTTCCTCAAATCGTTTGACGATTAAGAGGCAATCTCTCATGGACTAAGTAGAGGCAATTGCCTCATTCAAGCACTGGATTTCGATACATTCAGATTCAATCTCCTTTGATTCGTAGATTTGCGAACCCTAGGTAAAATTACTGAATTTATTTATTTTTCTTTTGTATAGATACTTATAATTAGGGTTAATTTTGATGAATTGTAATATCAATTTTATCATTAAAACCCTTCAACTGCTGCAAAACTCATATTTTATATTTGACTTCGTTGTGGATGGTTTTTATAATTTTATATTTTAAAATTATGTGTTATTTTATTTGATTGTAATCAGATTTGTGTTGTGACAAGCCTAAAAGGTTCATTTAAAAAAAAAATCAAATTTGCGTCAATTGTAGTGACAAAACAGATGCAATGCACTAAAGAGCAAAAATGCTATAAGCAATTTGCATCTGCTATAGTAACAAAATAGACGCAAGTACGTAGTGTATTCGCATCTTCTTATGGTTAAAACGGACGCAGATATATCATATTTGCGTCGGCTGAAAATATAAAGCATTTTTTTTACAATTTGCGTCTGTTGCATGTGCATCGACAGTGGAGAAGACGCAAATGGTGCAAAAGGATGGATTCAAATACTCTTTTTTGTACTAGTGTATTGCTACTTAGGTTGGTCATCGTCCTATTGGGCCACCCGAGAGGTATGGTAATTGAAACTACTTAAGTTTTTGTGATAGGTTGGATTATGCGCTTCATGTAGTCCAAGATGAAATTATGAACCTTGATAACGTCATGAAATCAAGTGATAGATCGAAATGAATTTGTGTCATGGAGGAAGAGATGCAGTCGTTGATGAAGAACCAAACTTGGGTGTTGGTTCCACTTTCTAAAGGAAGCCGCGCAATTGAGTGCAAATGAATATATAAGGTAAAGGATGATGGAAGATACAATGCTAGGTTAGTGGCAGTGGGGTTTGCACGAAGGAAAGGAATGGAGTATATTGAGATATTCACACATGTTATGCGCCATACTTCGATCTGGATATTATCTGTTATAGCTGCTATTCATGACTTGTAGTTGGAGATATTTGATGTGAAAACCGCCTTCTTGCATGATGACTTGGATGAAGACATCTGCATGGAGCAACCGAAATGGTTTATGGTAGATGGTAAGTCAAACTTGTTGTGCAAATTCAAGAAATCGCTATACGGGTGAAGCATTCACCTTGCCAATGGTACAAGAGGTTCGATCATTTCATGCTTGAAAGTGGCTTCCATCGAAGCATCAAAGATGCTTGTGTATATTTCAAGAGCTTGGAAAATGATTGTTGGGTGTATTTGCACTTGTTCGTGGACAATATGCCCATAATTTCAAATGACAAGGCGAAAATCAACAAGTTAAAACTGATATTGAAAGCGAAATTCGAAATGAAAGATCTTGGGGAAGCTAAGAAGATATTGGGCATGGAAATTGAAAGGGACCAAAAGCGTCTTGAGTTTAAATTGACTCAAAAGGAGTATATAAAGAAAAAGCTTTGCCGGTTTAGCATGAAGAATGCAAAGGCATCGAATACACCTTTACCTTTGCATGTGAATCTTTCAAGTCAAGGATCGCGTATCGAAGAGAGAGACAAGGCTTATATGGCAACAATGTCATATACAAGTGTGGTTGGTAGTTTAACATATGGCATAGCGTGTATATGGCCTGATATTGCAAATGTCGTCGGGGTGGTTAACCGGTTTATGGCTAATATGGGAAAAATCTTACTGGGAAGTGGTCAATCTTATTTTGAGATACTTGGAAGGTATAACATCTCATGGACTTGTCTTTGGGGGTAGTAAGGAAAAGATTTGCAGTTTGGTTGATTACTGCGATTTAGACTATGCCAGTGATAAGGATGGAGAAAGTCAACTTATGGATATGTCTTCACACTTGGTGGCACGACCATAAGTTATAGATCGAGATTACAAACTGTAGTTTTTTTTATCCACTACAGAGGCAGAGTTGATAGCCGTAGAGGAAGCGGAAAAGGAGACACTTTATTTGAAGCAATTGCTGTGTGACTTGGGGTTTGAACATGATAGCATCAATGTTGACTGTGATAGCCAAAGTGTAATCCATCTGGCAAAGAAATTCGCATTTAGCTCACGGACTAAGCACATAAAAGTGAGAGTCATTCTTAGTAGCCATGGATGAAGATAAGCAAGTATATCTTTGGAAAGTGCACATAAATGACAATGCGGTAGATATGTTCACTAAGATGTTGCCAATTGGGAAGTTCGAGAATTGCTCAAACTTGATTCACTAGGAGAAGTACTAGGTGCCACTAGGTGGTACGGGTGAGAGAGGAGCTTAGTTTGATGAGGAAGAATAGTGGTGCAGAATGGATTTTTATCTTCTTGTAAGTACTAGTTGACCCTCCTAAGTACTTTAGTCTTTGGATGAGACGGTTTTGGAGCTGAGTGCTTTCAACACTTTATTAGCTGGAGTGGGATTTGTCTGAACTCGTCATTGAAGTGCAATGGGGGTGGCTTTTCTGGAGCTCATTGGGAAAGCATTCAAGCTTGGGTGAAGGTAGAAGTGGTGATACTTGGTCATATTGAGTGTAGATGTTAGCATGGTACCACTGGTATTGGAGATAGATATAGCATCGAGGTGGAGTGTTAAATTTTATAATATTATATGGTACCATCGGAGAGGATGAGAGTAGATTCATGTAGGAGAATACCATTCACAAAACAAAGCTCGTATGTGGAAGATATAATGAAGAAGGCAGGAGGATTTGGGCTGAGAGCAGTTTCAGACGTCTGAAATTAATTTCAAACATTTGAAAATAGCCTATGTAAAATCCTGAGAAACCATTCAGACATCCTAAACGAGACAGGGAGAATCCTGAATGTAATTTTAGATGTCTAAAATTAATTTCAGATGTCTGAAACAGAACCTGGGCTGATTTCGGGTCTGGAAAGCAGGTGTTGATTTGTGAATTTGCAATGGGCATTGTGAACATTTTTCTGGGGTTTCTACGTAAGTATATAAGCTACTTTCTCAGTTTTGAAAGATGACGGTTTTAGAAGACTTGGTTAATCCATCAAAGAAAGGGTTTAGCCCATTGGGGTTTGACTATCCTAATTGTTTCTTCAATTCTAATCTCCATAAATTATATTCTTAATTGAATTTTGGATCATTGTAACTAGTTACTTGTACTCTTCTCATTTGACGATAATAAAAGCCATCTCTTAAAGTTGATGTACAGTAACAAACCGTTAGTTGAACCACTATAAATCTTTGTGTGATTTAGTTTATTGTTATCTTTCCTTTATATTGCTTGTTTTGTGTTTGTGATTGGATTTGAATCGTTTAAGGTAGGTTTGGTGGTTTGTGCACTATCTAGCATAATATAGCTTGTTTTCCACCGCTTAAAGATTGGATTGAGTGGTCTCAATCGTGTGTTTTGCCCAACAGGTTTCCCCTTAATGTTTGCATAAAATGCTTTCCATTCTCATTAGATAACTCATCAAAATTAGTTATCCTTATATATAGAACATCATTGAAAATTTTCTAAAATACTTTACCATATAATCCTTTTACTCTTAGTGTTTGAATTATAACACCTTGCAATATTCTTCATAGTATCAAAAGAACATTCAACTGTTATAGGGCTGAATAAAACTGCTAATTCGGTTTTGTACCAAGCAATTTAAACTGGACGTGCAGAGCACGTACGGACTCAGATTGGCTTCAAATTTTGGTAAACACTTAGAAGACATGTACGAAGGCTCACAAGAAATTTCATATTATTTGGAGTTGGTCTCATGGGTTGTCAACGACTCATACCCCAAGGTTGCCAACGACCCATCTATTGTCATCCCCATTATGTGAAATTCGTACAGTAGTTCTCTTACATCATATAAAAGGTATCTCAAAATTTTCAGCTCAATCAGATAAGTTATCGAGTGAGTTATGGATGGATCATCGTGAAATTACACTGATTTCGTGGATGGAATCCGATCATTGAAGAACGATCCGAATGGCCTAAAATTTACGTGAAAGGTCTCTCGGGCCATCTACATGGCATTTGTAAAGTTTCATGCCGTTTAGTTGAGATTTATACAAGTTAGGGATCGGCTAAGTAGACTGGATTGGCAAGGACCCATGGATTGGATTGGCAAGGATCCATTGTTTTACCACAATTCATGGTCTGGCCACGACCCGCGATCCATGATTCATGACCCATCCATGATCCATGATCCATGTTCCATCGACGACCCAACTTAACCACGACCCATCAGAACAAAGGGGGATAGAGATGGTTTTTTGGGCGCAGAATGTTCATACCTTTGCTTATAAATACTAGATCTTTTCCTGCACAAAAGAGGTTTGATTTTCTCTTGCCAAAGCTCGACCATTGTTGATTTCAAGCATTCTACCACTCCAGAGACTACTGAACTTTTTCACCGAACTTGATTATCGAGACTGACTCCGATAATCATCGATATTTGTGAATTTGTGTGTGTTTCCACTTCGGAGATTGCAAATTATTGTAATCGAAGATCAATATTTGTAATTTGATATGGAGAAATCAATAGAGTGCATATTAAAAGTGGATGTATACCTAATCAGTGGTTGAACCACTATAAAATCTGCTTTCTGCTGTATTTTTCCCTATTAGTTACTTTTATCTTTGTATTTCTGCAGTCAAGAGGTGTTTTCACACTTCTCTGGGTGTTAGTGCCATTTTTAGCGTTAACATTTTGGCGTCCACCGTGAGGCTCGAACCCATGACCACAAGGTTAACAGCCTTGATTTGGAAACTTTGAAGCATGTTCTTTCACTATAGATTCACAAGGTCTAAAAGGCAGGTTCGTTGAAAGGATTTCTCTAAAGACTAAATGGTTATCTGACATTATGGGACCTTCAAAGAAGAACAGTAAATCCGACCGTTGCTCAAACTCTAGGAGGTGGTGTCACTCGGGGAGAATTTTGTGTTGTTTACAGCCGGTTTGAATCAATAGATAAACTACGAATAAGAATTTTATGGATAAACTGGATGCTCTCCTGACCACCCAAACCAATCCTGTAAATCACAGAGTTGAGATTGATTTGAGAAAAATGCACATTCCTCTGCTTCGGATCGTCGCACGAGGAATCTCGGACCCATTCAGGGAAGGAACTTGGGTGAAGATGAGAATCGTAGTTTCCATGTCAAGGAAGTAGATGAGTCAGATAAAATGTCAGTGTTAAGTGACAGGAATTACATTGATATTGAAGACTCCAAGGTGAATGCTGATGCGCTTAAGCAATCCCGGTCAAGAGAAAATCATTTCAAAAAGTGGTGCTTCTCAAAAAATTGAAAGTCCCACCAGAGGGGTACCTCCCCAAAATGGAGGTATAGGGCCCCAGTTCGCTAACCGTGATCGCTTGCCTAGACAACTATCTGGGAAAAAGACCGGCGTCCGCCCATGGAATAATGCAATGATGAGTAGTATGTTTCAGGAATGATTACGCAAATTATGAAAGAAAGTTTGGCTAGGAAGGAAGATGAAAGTAAGTGGGACTTTGCTCCAAGAAAGACTCCTTTCACTGAAAGGATTCAACATGCTGAATTTCCAAAGAAGTTTGTCCCTTCAACCATGCCCACATATAATGGAATCCGTGATCGCAATCTGTTTTTGTTCAAATATGACTGGCATATGAATGGTGCAAGAGTGACGGACAAGCTCAAGTGTCTTTACTTTCCTATCTATCTATATGGTGTAGCCTCGTAATGGTTCACTAAGCTACCGACAAAATCTATAGATCAATTTTTTGATTTGGCGAAGAAGTTTAAAGAACAATTCAAATTTTATAACTCGAAGGCCAAGGATATTATGTCATTGTCATGAATGGATCAGAACCCAGAAGAGTCGATGGAGACTTTTCTTAACCACTTCAATACTGTTGCGATGGAGATTGATAATCCAGAGCTGAGGATGATACTGATGGCATTAGTTCGAGCTATGGATAAAAACATTGAGTTTGGAAAATGGGTAAGGATGAAAGATCCCAACACACTCGAGAAGTTATACAAAAAGGTAGATGAGTTCATTAGGTTAGAAGAAGTCGTTCTCACTACCCATAGTGTGGCTGGAAGCAATGTTGTGGAAGATAAGAAGGATGTCGGGGCCAGAAAAATAAAAATGAAGACAAAGGAAAAAGGAAAAATAATAACAAAAAGCTTCGTTATTTCAGATCGGAGGAGTTGATCCTATAAGCGATACCCCGGAGAACATCTTCTTTGCCACCAAAGATGGAGGATATTATCCGAAACCACCGCAGTTGAAGATAGGGGACAAGGCAGTGAATTATGGAAGATTCCATCGCTTTCACAATCAGCTCGGACATGATACTAGTGAGCGTTGACATTTGAAGAACTCGATCGAAGAGTTGATCAGGCAGAATAAGTTGCAATAGTATGTTAGAAAACCACAAGTAACGGATCCCTCTCCAGCTGCTCAAGGGAAAATTCAAGCTAACAACGGTTGATGGAGTTCAAATGCCCAGAGCATTGAATAGTGACCATTGGCGTCCATACTTCACTTAAAGCTTTGCTCCAACTTTCTAAGTTTTTGTAATTTTTATTTGCAAAGATAAGACGCCCATGTTTAATGGGGGCATTGTAATTAAACAATTGTTATGTCATTTTCCAATAATAGAAGTCAGCATCTGTTTTATTTCGATTGTGGATTTGCAAATTTTTGTCAATAACTCAAAATTTGCTAAAAGTCCATTTAACATTACAGACTATCTGAAGAGCACTTGCCTACTCACGACCCGACAAGACCTAGTGACCCCTACATGACATTCAGACAAAGACATACCAAGTGTCAAGTGTCATAAACATCACTTTGTGTATATGCGAGGATGTAGCACATTGCCTTGCGGATCGAAAAGGGGAGCCACTAAGAGTCAAGCGACGAAAAACGGGCCAAGCAAACACAAAAACAAAAGACCTCCTCAAGTGTGGGCACCCAACAAGATCGCCAGTGCCTGATTTACTCGCCTGATTGCGACGAATACTAGGCAAAAATATAAGACCTCCCCAAGTGGGGGCACCCAATAAGATCGCCGCGCATGATTTGCTTAGTCTGATTGCGACGAATGTTGGGCAAAAATAAAAGACCTCCCCAAGTAGAGGCACCAAATAAGTTTTCCAGTGCCTGATTTTCTCAGCCCGATTGCTACGAATGTTGGGCAAAAACAAAAGACCTCCTCAAATGCAGGCACACAATAAGATCACCAGCGCCTGATTTACTCGGCCCGATTGCGATGAATGTTGGACAAAAACAAAAGACCTATCCAAGTGAGGGCACCCAATAAGATTGCCAGTGCCTGATTTACTCGGCCCGATTGCGACGAATGTTGGGCAAAAACAAAAGACCTCCCTAAGTGAGGACACCTAATAAAATCGCCAATACCCGATTTATACGGCCCGATTATGGCGAATGTTGGGCAAAAACAAAAGACCTCCCCAAGTGGAGGCACAAATAAGATCGCTAGTGCCTGATTTACTTGGCCCGATTGCGATGAATGTTGGAAAAAAAAAGACCTCCCCAAGTGGAGGCAGCCAATAAGATCGCCAGTGCCTGATTTATTCATCCCGATTGCGACGAATGTTGAGCAGAAATAAAAGACCTCCCCAAGTGGGGGCACTCGATAAGATCGTCGGCGCCTGATTCACTCGGCCCGATTACAATGAATGCTAGGAAAAAATATAAGATCTCCCCTGTTGGATCTAGATTAACCCTAGAGGGGGGGTGAATAGAGTTTATCACAGTTTTTAACTGAATTAAAATTCTAACGAGGTATATAATAATTAACAGATCACAGAATATAGCAGAAACAGAAATGCAGAAAATAAATCACACACAGATATACCCAGCTTGGCAAAACCCTGCCTACTGCTGGATTTCTAAGGTTTCTACTAGGTGGTAGAACAGTTCTTGCATACAAGACCATGTACACTTGCAAACCCTGCTCCTATTCTAACCCTATGCTCAAAACCGTATACTGATCGATATCCCCTTGATCAGATTTCCCCTGATTACAACCCCGTAACCAGTAACCCAGATTTTACAGACTCTGTCAACTGTCAGTCAACTCCTTGACTGAACTCTCTAGTATTTTACAGATACTAGAAAAACTGTACAGAATTGTTTATAGAAGAAATTGAAAAACAAAACAATACCAACTAAAATAAACAAAGAAAAAGCCCTTAGGAGTTTAAATAAAAAGGATCATCCCCTTTTAAAAATAAACACACTTAAGCCCTTCATTTCTTTGGCCGGCCCATTTGCAAATTGGTTTCATCATTTAGTTTTTGCCCGATTCCTTTTATCTCTGGAAAAATAAATGGCGGCTAGGGTTTTGCCCCAAATCCAATCGCGATAGCTTCAGATTGGTGTAATCTGGTTCTCTGATGTTCTTCTTCACGTTGTTTCTCTCTGGTCAGTGATTTGGGACTTCTCTCTTACGCTCGACACTGATTTGGAATTGTTCTCTGGCTCGATCGAAAAACTGTGAGTATTTCTGAAAATTCTTGCTTTTAAAAAACTTGTGGGTTGTTTGTTTGTTTCGATGCTCTGCCAGTGATGAATTGGTGTGACTAAATAGGGTAAAAATAGAAAACCCTAAATTACTGATTTCATATATGACTTCGATCTGAAATTGCGGTTTTTTTTTCCTTTTTGAAATTCTTGATTAATTGGCTTTAATGTTTGTGGCCCCCTTGCGATTTGATTTCCTGTTTATGCTCCACGGCCTTGATTGATTTGAAGAATATGATTCCTGGAATTCTTTTGCATGATTTTGGGCTTTGAATCCAGACGTGTTATTGCCCTTTTGAAAGAATCCATGCTTGATTTATCTTTGAAAAACATTGAAAATTTGCCACTTTTGAATTCGAATTAATATTTGATTCAAATCTGGAATCACTTGTAATTCTGGAAACATATTAATCACTTGCCAACCATGTTGTTCACTGACTTGATTTCTTTGCCATGAATATTTGATAAAATTTTGGAAACAAGTCGTAAAAATAAACTTGATGTTTTCCAGAGAAACTGAAATTGATTTGCTCCTTTGATTTGTTCATGTGTGAAGCTGCAAATAAATTCTTGCCCAATAACAGTTTGATATGAACTAGAACTTGGCAGTAAAATCAGGAAATAAATTCTTTGCCCCTTTCAAAACTATTGCCAAAAATACTTGTTTCATTTTTGGAAAAATCTGATTTGTAATTTTACTTTTTGTCCATATATGAATTCAGAAATACAAATCAGATTTCCATGTATGCAGAGATTTTTGTATTCCATTTCTTGACTTCATGCATCCTTTTTAACTTGAACATATGAGATTTTCCAAAAAAAAAACTTTGTAGAAATAATTTGCCATCATGTATAAACTGACTTGAACATGCTTCAATATGTATTTACTTCCTTGTCATATGTATTGCTAGTTTGACATTCTCAATTTTGCACTTACACCCCTGAACTCTGAAGCTTTGACCATTTATACGTGCACTGACCACTCTTCTTTAGCATACACTCTCTTGCTTCTTGAAATTTGTACTCCATTGTTGTTTTAATACGCCTCGACCATTTTGAGCTGTGCAAAACAGTTCATACCAGCTCGACCCTTGATGTGTTCATGTCCTGGCTGCACTATTTTGTACTGCCTTGGTATTGCTGATCATTTGCTTGGCTGCACCTATTTATGAACTGATTTGACCTCTTAACAAAAAAACGTTTTGCTGTTTATTACTGAAAACACCAATTCATCATTCTTTGCTTGATTCACTTGAGTGTTTGTGTTCTAGCTTGTACACTGACTTGAAATGTTTGTATTTGCACATACTTGATATGCACATTTTTATTCTTACCTTGTGACTGTACATGCTTTTATGGACCTTTTACTTGCCTTGACCTTGTGAGCTTGTATATTGCCATGTTTTGTATTTTGCACTTGTATTTCCCTTTTTGGCTACACCTTGGCACTTGAATGTTTGCTCCATATATTTGGCTGATCTATCAAAGTTTGTTGCTTTATACCACCATGTTTGGGCTGAAATGATCTTTTCTTCCATTCATGTTAGTTTTGGTCAAGTTGTGTTTACCACTTGGTCAATGCTGCTCCACTCCTATGTTGTATTTGATCAGTTATGATTTCCATCTTGTGTTTGCTGATCTGAAATTTTGCACTTCCATTTCTCTCTTGATTTTTGACCTATCTTGTATACTGAAGAAAAAAAATCAGCAGACTGACTGTAGTGTGTTGGGGCTGGTCAGAATCAACTGAGTTTGATGCTGGTTCTGATCAGCAAACCAGTATGGTTATGTCGAGGTTGATCAGTGGGTACTAAAAAATATATCAGATCAAGTCATGAAAAAGGATGAGAAACACACCAGAAAACTGAGGCAAATAGAATTTTAAAAATAAAATTTATATTTGCATGTGTTCAGTTTTATTTCTATTGCAGTATACTGTGTGTGTGTGTTTCTGTGTATGACAGGTGTAGATGACTGGACTGACAGAGAGCTGTGAAGACAAAAGACAGAATATAAGAAGACAGTGTGTAGTGAATGTGTCAAAGTGTATGTATGTAAATATGAGTGTTGAGACTGAATGTATGTACAAAAAGAGTGACTGACTTAATCTGTAATGAGGAGCTGTATATATGAAATCTGATATGGCATGAAGTGTAATACAGAGAAGAACAAATAGTGGAGTATAAAATTTGTACTGTTTGATATTGAAATAAAATATTCTATTCAAATAAAATCCTGTGAATATTTAAATTTCTGTACAGTTGTATTTTATTTAAATATAAATATTATATTCCAGTCTGTGATGTACAATAACAGTACAATATCAAACACATTAAAATAATATTTATTTGTTTGTTATCATCAAACAAAAATCATATAATTGTGTATACAACATCGTTATATACAACAATCTCCCCCTTTTGATGATGACAAACAAATAAAAGATTTTGTATACAATAGATGTGTTTGACAATGAATGTTGAACTCCCCCTATTTATTAGCTCCCCCTACAACAGACAACTCCCCCTATAACTGTGCATGAGTGAAATGTATGAATAATAATAAATTTTCAAAATTAAAAATATTTATAAAATATTCACTCATAAATCAAAATCTCTATCCATTCTCCCCCTTTTGTTATCATCAAAAGGATACAGAATTTAAAATATAGATGAAAAATGACTAACAAATACTATATCATCTTAAGAGGAAGAACAGTCATCATAAATCTCAATCAGTCAAACAAAAAACATAATAAACTAAGAACTGGTGGCATATCTCACATTGTAGAGAATGACGGATTTACGATGAATTTTATATAAAATGGGGAGAGTTTTATAAACAATTCATTTCCAATTATTTTCAAAGGATATTTATCAAAATAAAGCACAAAAAACAATGATGGATTTGGACTATAATTAATAATTCAATTTAAGTGACAAGATCGAATAATCTCAAATCCCAATACCTGTCAATCAACAAATCATAATACGTCTTAAAATTTTAACACATTTCACAGATTAGAAGATGAATTGATAAGTTGGTTTTTATACTCAGAGGAGAATTTCAAATTTATTTCTATTTTTAGCACTTTATTTCCTTTTTTTTATTTAAGAGCACACTGACCACACATAACCAGAGCTTGGATTTTTAAATGGGATCAGTCGCAGCTTAAATTATAAGACGTCTCATAACCATGCATAACCAGAGCTTGGATTTTTAAATGAGGTTAGAGACACTCTTATATATTTTTATCATTTCATCTTTTAAAAAGAAAAAACTCCTCGGTATAAAACCAATATATGGATGATAGAAAATGTGGTAGGTACAGAAATGGACTGTGAAATAAATTTCTAAATTAATTATATTATGAAATATGACAAACTGTACCGGGATTATTGAAAATTTTCAATTATCACTAATTTTGAATAATAATATAACCACAATTCCATCACAAATATTTTCACTGTTTATTCAAGATGAAAAAAAAATAAACTCTCCACATTAAAAAAAATTGATGAATGGCAGAATGATGATAGGTAATGAAGGTGGTCGTGAAATAATTGCCAGTTCAAAGATATTATAATAAATATTCAAATATCATGAAAATCCAAATAAAATCTCCTCTTGTTGTGAAATATACTGTAGTCACAATTCATCACAATTTCAAAATCTGATAATAATTTTGATGAATTATAAATACAGTTTAATTTGGATATTGATTTCAATTTCTGAATGAATAATCAATAGATAATTTTAAAATTGAAAAAACAATTACAAGAGGAATATGAAGAGTTATACAGGGTTAGAGGGATCAAAATATATACATAGCAAAAATTTGCAACACTTCGAAACTGATACCACATGCTGTCTCTACAAGGTGAAAATTCAGAACAGATGGACAAAAAAAACTGATACCAATTGTAGTCTCCTTTACGAGGAATTTATTCACACCCTAGATATCTCAGATTAAGGAAATTTCAACCACAATGCCCAAGCAGACAATATTACAAATATGGCACAATTATCAGAGTAGCAGTTAGATTAAAGCAGGCAGTTATTTGAAAACAGTATCAGAGCAGCACAGAAAAATCAATATCACAGCAGACTTGTCAGACGATGTTTCTGAAGGTCACAAAAATATATATTCCATGATCCATGATTATGAAATTTAGTTTATTTTAAATCATTTGACGAAATGTGAACATATCAGGATTTAATGAATCAATCACACAATATTATATTTCAGATTCAAGATATGTGTGTGATTCAATAAATCAATAATTTCAAATGATTTTAAACAAACATATATTAAAATCAAATAACCATGAGATAATAAAGAATTTTAAGACCATATTTTCAAAGAAATTTTCACAAGAATTTCTGACAAGCCCAGAGGAAAAAAAATCAAATCATTTACATCAGGTTTGATAGATATTCATGATCCAAAATAATTTGAAATCACCTGAATCAATGTCAAGTTTTGAAATATAATGAATCAGTCACACAAGGTTGATAATTTCAAATTTAGGAGGTGTGTGAGATTCAAAATATTAGGAATGTCAGATGATTTCAAACAAACTAATTTCAACTGTACTAATCATGAATAAAAATGAATTGTAAGATGTATCACTGAGACAAGGCATTTTAAAAAAATATTCAAGCCAATCTGAAAATTACTGGAATTGTCACAACAGATAAATAACAGTGTGCTGTAATGAGTATAATATTTTGAGCTTTTCTAAAATGAATTAGAATAAACTTAGAACAGCAAAGGTGTGTGAATTTCCATATAGTTTTCAGATCTTCAAAACAATTTAGAATTCAGATTAACAGTGTTCAATATATAACAAGAATACGTCAACACCGTTAGGAATTCAGAAAAAAAAAACTTCAAATCAATTGCAGAAAAAAATTTAGTATCTGGACATGATTAAAAGTATCAGAGTTCTATACACACAAAACAAATTTCCAGAATATCATGAATACTGCAATTCAAGAAGCATAAAAAAATATGGCAGTGATAAATCAAATCAGAATAGACAGAAGAAAAAGATAGAAGGGAGAAGAAGAAGAAATAAACAAAAGGAAAAAAAACAGAAAATATTTACAGAGGTGAGTTTAGAGATCATACCAGAATCCAGTGTAAAACAGAATCTCTAACTCAACAATCTTGACTGGAGGAACTGTGAATGATACAGAAGTATAAACCATCTTGATTTCAAATTTCTTTTTGTTCAGCAGTTCCTCAGCCTCCTTCGGTACCTAACAGTTCATAGAATCGAGTGGTCTAACAAAATTTGTAAAACCACTCACAATTGTATTCATATTTTTTGGTACCCAGACTTGTTTGAATAACAACCCATTAGAATTAACTTTTGTTCCCTTAGGAACCCAAATCTGTTTGAACTTGACGAAGGCCGTTTTATTTTTTGGAATCCAAGAAGGTTCAAATGGTCTATTATAAAACGATATCTCATCACAATTTTGACTCAAAAAACCTTTGAAATTCTCAGTGTTCAAATTTTCTAAGCAGTTCTTTCCAAAGCAGTTAGAGAGATTTTTCTAATCATTTGAACTTTGTTTTCCAAGAACATCATTTTTCCCGAAGCCAAGATCAGATTTATTTCCAATAGAAACTTGGTTTTGTAACAGCATATTCAACGATTTTTCCCCATTAGAAAATTTATCCAAAGTTGATTCTAATCGTTGAATTTTGGATTTTAGATCGCTATTTTCTTTTAGTAAATTTGAGCAATTATTTATAGCGATCTTCTGTTCAACATTGGACTGTTTCAAAACCAAATTCTCATTTTCAAGCAATTTAATTTTGGCTTGGGATTCGGTAATTTCAAGTTCAAATCGTTTTTGTTTTTCAGATATAAAATTCTTGGATTTTTCAATCTCATTTTCAAGTCCTTTCAAAACCAAACCACTTTTCACCAAATTTTCATTTTCAGCAATTTCAAATTTGGAATATATATCTGTTTTAAAATTTTCAAATTCCTTTTGCAGAAGGTTATTTAAATTTGATAACTCAGTCTTGTTCTCATTTAAGATCAAAATTTCATCTTCAAACTTTTGAATATTTTTCTTGAGATGAACAAGATTGGTTTTCAATTTCAAACAATTTTTGCAAACTGAATTTGAAGAATTTTTAACATATTCAAGTTGTGATTCCAAATCATCGATTTTGCTGGTCAACTCAAAATACTTAGATTTCAGAGACTTATTTTTCAGTTGGAGTTTATCAACAGATTTTGTTAAATCAAGACACATGTAAACCAGATCTTCATATGAGAAATTCTCTGTTTCAGCATTTGTTGATTCTTCATCAACTAATCCATCTGAATTTTCATCTGTAAGGCTAGTTAAGCATACATCTGAAGCTGAGTTGACTTTCTGGGGTTTTGAGCTGCAGTTGTCAATTTGTCCATACTTCGTATTGAGAGCTATCCAGATTTCCTGCGCAGTTAAACAATGTGAGATCTGACTGTATTGATCATCATCAAGACAAGTATATAGAATATGTGTAGCAAGAGAATTAAAAACTTTATCTACCATATCGTACCCATTGATAATAACATCCCAACATTTAATATTAACAGATTTTAAATAAAATTCCATTCTGGATTTCCAGTTTAAAAAATCTGTTCCAGTAAAAATAGTTGGAGATGAACTGGACTGACTCTCACTAAACTGACAAACATGATTACCCATGTCTCTAGAGTTAAAGAAAATACCTGCTCTGATACCACTTGTTGGATCTAGATTAACCCTAGAGGGGGGGTGAATAGGGTTTATCATAGTTTTTAACCGAATTAAAATTCTAACGAGGTATATAATAATAAACAGATCACAGAATATAGCAGAAACAGAAATGCAGAAAATAAATCACACACAGATATACCCAGCTTCGGCAAAACCCTGCCTACTGCTGCATTTCTAAGGTTTCTACTAGGTGGTAGAACAGTTCTCGCATACAAGACCATGCACACTTGCAAACCCTGCTCCTATTCTAACCCTACGCTCAAAACCGTATACTGATCGATATCCCCTTGATCAGATTTCCCCTGATTACAACCCCGTAACCAGTAACCCAGATTTTACAGACTCTGTCAACTGTCAGTCAACTCCTTGACTGAACTCTCTAGTATTTTACAGATACTAGAAAAACTGTTCAGAATTGTTTACAGAAGAAATTGAAAAACAAAACAATACCAACTAAAATAAACAAAGAAAAAGCCCTTAGGAGTTTAAATAAAAAGGATCATCCCCTTTTAAAAATAAACACACTTAAGCCCTTCATTTCTTTGGCCGGCCCATTTGCAAATTGGTTTCACCATTTAGTTTTTGCCCGATTCCTTTTATCTCTGGAAAAATAAATGGCGGCTAGGGTTTTGCCCCAAATCCAATCGCGATAGCTTCAGATTGATGTAATATGGTTCTCTGATGTTCTTCTTCACGTTGTTTCTCTCTGGTCAGTGATTTGGGACTTCTCTCTTACGCTTGACACTGATTTGGAATTGTTCTCTGGCTTGATTGAAAAACTGTGAGTATTTCTGAAAATTCTTGCTTTTAAAAAACTTGTGGGTTGTTTGTTGGTTTCGATGCTCTGCCAGTGATGAATTGGTGTGACTAAATAGGGTAAAAATAGAAAACCCTAAATTACTGATTTCATATATGACTTCGATCTGAAATTGCGATTTTTTTTTCCTTTTTGAAATTCTTGATAAATTGGCTTTAATGTTTGTGGCCCCCTTGCGATTTGATTTCCTGTTTATGCTCCACGGCCTTAATTGATTTGAAGAATATGATTCCTGGAATTCTTTTGCATGATTTTGGGCTTTGAATCCAGACGTGTTATTGCCCTTTTGAAAGAATCCATGCTTGATTTATCTTTGAAAAACATTGAAAATTTGCCACTTTTGAATTCGAATTAATATTTGATTCAAATCTAGAATCACTTGTAATTCTGGAAACATATTAATCACTTGCCAACCATGTTGTTCACTGACTTGATTTCTTTGCCATGAATATTTGAGAAAATTTTGGAAACAAGTCGTAAAAATAAACTTGATGTTTTCCAGAGAAACTGAAATTGATTTGCTCCTTTGATTTGTTCATGTGTGAAGCTGCAAATAAATTCTTGCCCAATAACAGTTTGATATGAACTAGAACTTGGCAGTAAAATCAGGAAATAAATTCTTTGCCCCATTCAAAACTATTGCCAAAAATACTTGCTTCATTTCTGGAAAAATCTGATTTGCAATTTTACTTTTTGTCCATATATGAATTCAGAAATACAAATCAGATTTCCATGTACGCAGAGATTTTTGTATTCCATTTCTTAACTTCATGCATCCTTTTTAACTTGAACATATGAGATTTTCCAAAAAAAAACTTTGTAGAAATAATTTGCCATCATGTATAAACTGACTTGAACATGCTTCAATATGTATTTACTTCCTTGTCATATGTATTGCTAGTTTGACATTCTCAATTTTGCACTTACACCCCTGAACTCTGAAGCTTTGACCATTTATATGAGCACAGACCACTCTTCTTTAGCATACACTCTCTTGCTTCTTGAAATTTGTACTCCATTGTTGTTTTGATACGCCTCGACCATTTTGAGCTGTGCAAAACAGTTCATACCAGCTCGACCCTTGATGTGTTCATGTCCTGGCTGCACTATTTTGTACTGCCTTGGTATTGCTGATCATTTGCTTGGCTGCACCTATTTATGAACTGATTTGACCTCTTAACAAAAAACGTTTTGCTGTTTATTACTGAAAACACCAATTCATCATTCTTTGCTTGATTCACTTGAGTGTTTGTGTTCTAGCTTGTACACTGACTTGAAATGTTTGTATTTGCACATACTTGATATGCACATTTTTATTCTAACCATTGTTACCTTGTGACTGTACATGCTTTTATGGACCTTTTACTTGCCTTGACCTTGTGAGCTTGTATATTGCCATGTTTTGTATTTTGCACTTGTATTTCCCTTTTTGGCTACACCTTGGCACTTGAATGTTTGCTCCATATATTTGGCTGATATATCAAAGTTTGCTGCTTTATACCACCATGTTTGGGCTGAAATGATCTTTTCTTCCATTCATGTTAGTTTTGTTCAAGTTGTGTTTACCACTTGGTCAATGTTGCTCCACTCCTATGCTGTATTTGATCAGTTATGATTTCCATCTTTTGCTGATCTGAAATTTTGCACTTCCATTTCTCTCTTGATTTTTGACCTATCTTGTATACTGAAGAAAAAAAATCAGCAGACTGACTGTACTGTGTTGGGGCTGGTCAGAATCAGCTGAGTTTGATGCTGGTTCTGATCAGCAAACCAGTATGGTTATGTCAAGGTTGATCAGTGGGTACTAAAAAATATATCAGATCAAGTCATGAAAAAGGATGAGAAACACACCAGAAAACTGAGGAAAATAGAATTTTAAAAATAAAATTTATATTTGCATGTGTTCAGTTTTATTTCTATTGCAATATACTGTGTGTGTGTGTTTCTGTGTATGACAGGTGTAGATGACTGGACTGACAGAGAGCTGTGAAGACAGAAGACAGAATATAAGAAGACAGTGTGTAGTGAATGTGTCAAAGTGTATGTATGTAAATATGAGTGTTGAGACTGAATGTATGTACAAAAAGAGTGACTGACTTAATCTGTAATGAGGAGCTGTATATATGAAATCTGATATGGCATGAAGTGTAATACAGAGAAGAAAAAATAGTGGAGTATAAAATTTGTACTGTTTGATATTGAAATAAAATATTCTATTCAAATAAAATCTTGTGAATATTTAAATTTCTGTACAGTTGTATTTTATTTAAATATAAATATTATATTCCAGTCTGTCATGTGCAATAACAGTACAATATCAAACACATTAAAATAATATTTATTTGTTTGTTATCATCAAACAAAAATCATATAATTGTGTATACAACATCGTTATATACAACATCCCCAAGCGGAGGCGCAATAAATAAAAGACTCTACCGTAAAGAGGAGGGTGCCTGATAAATCAATGAAATTGATTTGCTCAATACATTGATGAAATTGGGATAACAAAAGCCTTCCCCAAGAGGAGACACTTGATCAGCCGATAAAATCAGGATTCCCAATATGTTAGCAACCTCAGAAGCTCTAAACGTGTCGGGAAAAAACAAAAAGATTTCGCCAAAAAAGTTGAAACTTCTAGTGTGTCAGTCAAAATTAAGGAAGCCTAATGAATTGATTACGCTTAGTTGGCACAGTTCGTGATAACCCGTGGTATGGGGGCAACACACCCACAGTGGTATCAAACCTTGTTAGAGGAGATAACATATCACAAGGCTACAATACACAAAAGGCATCCTAGCATAAGCAGGAATATTATAATAGAACAAAAGGTGCTCCCAGAGTATGGAGAAGGTCAATACATGCTAAGACAGAAATAACGCAAGAAGCGATTGATTTCTGCATAACATTTAATTGTAGGGTTTAGCTCCCAAGCTCATAATTCTCAGAACGGATGCTGCAAAACCATGAAAAATTCCATCTTAGTGCAACTTGTAACACCCCACACCCGTTAAGGTTACTCACTAAGGGAATGCCTTAACTTCGGTGGAGTATTTTAAGTGAATATAGAACAGAAAAATTACAATAAGATAGACATAAATAATACTTGTTAACTAAAACATCATTTCATTGCAGTAGAAGGTAAACATGTTTGGTTACAATAACAAAACCGTAAAACAAGAGTCAAGTACTAAATATCCATCCTGATAAAACATAAGTACATAATCCCACTACATAACTAATAGCCATAATAGAAAAGATAAGCTGAGCTTTACATCACGGTCCAAGCTCCAAAAGATAGATAAAGCAATCTGATCAAAGCCCACTAGTGCTAGGCCCACTCTAAGAACCTGAGGGTTGGGAAAAAGATAAAAAAACAACGGGGTCAGACATAAGTCTGAGCGAGTCCTATAACTTTAACAATACAATCATTAAAGTAATTAGGGTATGATATAAACTTGGCACGGTAACGGCTGGGGATAAATGACTACACTAAGCAGCCAACTAGGCATAGGAAGAACGAAGATAAGGGTAAAGACGTATCTACCCACCCAAGGATAATTACTACACTGCACCACACCAGCCATTCCTAACTTAAAGGTTGATCCCACCCAAGGACTTAGAAAATTTAACTAGCAGTTTCGTGTACCCCTAGCTGACCACATAGGTGCCGTCTGCCCCTATCTCCACTAGGTGTACCCACTATTCCCCAAGCGATCGGCTCCCTAACGAAGATATCCGTGCTGGTCCCACAGTAGGGTGTATCATTCCCCAAAGTGGCAACCCAATACCAACACTGATGCATGGCTTATACCTACACGATGCAACAACGTCTTACCTACCAGCCCGGATCCACACACGCATATGAAACCCGTTGGACTTGCGTTGCCACCGCTAACCCGTTTTGGCCTCTTATAGTCAAGCCCAGTACGCGTGTCCCGTCCTCGACATGGGTCGAGCCCACAAAGATACATATGGGTTACTGGTTGAAATGAGCCCCCACAAGCTACCCACCTAAGCTTGCTCCCTCTAGTGTATCCCACTTAACCCTTTAATCATGTTTAATTACATGTTTCCACTTTGGTTAAGTATTCTAATCGTATTTTCTATTGCCACCCAAGGCAAACACTAGATTTCCACATGCCACCCAAGGCACCCACTTAACCCCTCATGCCCCACTAAATGCTTATCTGGTTAAGTGTTTCTTAATTGATTAAGACCGTAACCTTTGTAAAGACCTCTCACATTAGACTGTCTTTTATGGCAGCTGGATTTGTCGGTCGGGTCCGGGCAGCCTTACGCCATAACAGAGTCTAACCTCGTGTCTTTACACTTGTCACGTATTTAGTTTATCCCTAAGGCCTCTCACAGTGGGCCAATCATTTGTAGCCGCTGGATTTGCCGGTCGGGTCCGGGCAGTCTTATGCTACAAAAGGGTCCAACCTCGTGTCTTAGTCGGTTAATTACACCTAATTAATCACCCCCATATTTTGAATTAATTTTCCCTAATTAATTCCAATTTAATGATGTACATAATTGACTCAATTATGTCCATCCACTTATGGTATGCAACATCATACCAATTTCACCACAATTTTGTTAACATGAATATTAACCCTATCGTTCCCCACGTAATACGCTAACATGACATACTTAAAAGGGAAGATTCATCACAAATACAATGGGTTCAACTTAGCATAACATTAGCATCAACATGGGTTTTAAGGTGTCAACTTGCATATACCATAGCATCAAACCCAACTAGCATAAATAATTAACCCAAACTTGCACGAATCACATATGTCATAAAAAGGGTAACTTGCATAGATGTTCATGTCATAGACCTATCATAAAGGGATAAACTTGCATACATGTCATAGGTCTAAAAAGGGATGAACTTGCATATGTTACTCATATCATAAAAAGGGGTAAACATGCATATATATGCATGACATACAAAGGGGTAAACTTGCATATGTATGCATATCATACAAAGGTGTAAACTTGCACATGTTACTTGCATATAATCAAACACCAAACTTGCATAACATGTCATATATGAACTTGCATATAATCAAACACCAAACTTGCATAACATGTCATATATGAACTTGCATATAATCAAACACCAAACTTGTATAACATGGTGTCATAATGGATCAATGTTTATCATAGTGATTTGCATAACTAGCATCAAGAACATATAGGATAAAACTTGCATAACTAGCATCATGGACATATAGCATAAAACTTGCATAACTAACATCATGAGCACATAGCATATGATAACATAACTTGCATTGATCCACATTCATAACCATAACCTCATTACGTCCTATTATAATTAGTTTAGCAATTGCTTGCTAAAGGCATAGAAACTCACAACTTGTTGATTAGCACTCCTATGAAGAAGATTTAGTTGCTAGAGTTGATTAGAAGTTGATTTGAGAAGCTATCTTCCTTTCTAATTTGTGGAGGCTCCTTCTAAGTTGCATTTTGACGGCATGATGACGTTGTATCTATTTTTAGTATGGATTAGGGTAGTCTTAGGGTGTATTTATAGATTTAGGATGTAGTTTAGGCCCTTAGATTAACCCTAGTTTAGATCTAAACCATCAAAAATCGTCACAGGTCAGCAGAACAGACCAGAGAACCAAAACAGGTGCACCAGGCCAGCCAGGGTCAAACCAGAAAGCTGTGCAAGTTTCTGGCTCGACACGGGCGCACTTCCCAAGTGCGCCAGTGTATTTTTGTGCTGGCGCACTTCACAAGTGCGCCAGTGCATTCTGGCTTGTTTTCGGTTTTTCTGCCTAACTTCGTTCGTCCATATCTTCTTCATACATACTCCGATTTTCGAAAACTCGGACTCTATTTCGCGTATTTTTCCAAGACGAATGCAATGGCATAGCCCTTTTCCCCTGATTTAGATCTTAAAATTTAATTCTGCCCTGATTTATATTATAACAAGTTATTCAACATACGGGGTGTTACATTCTCCCCTACTTAAAGGATTTCGTCCCCGAAATCTCTAAGTCAAGAAGAACGTATCCTACCAACCAAACAACCATCTACTAAACTATCAAACACTGGCATTCATTGTCCTTAAAATTTCTAACGACGTATGAACATATGCAAAAAGTGTGTGTATATGTTCCCTGCCTAATGCAAAATCAGGCGGTCTACTGATTCAGTTGACCTCCTTAATGCAAACCATGATAGTGCCATGCATCCAATATGTATGCGAAAGAACCCTATCGACACATACTATATCTACATGAGTGCACAATCATTCACGATAAAAATGCATCATCCATATGATAACGCAACCATTATACATCCATCAACTAGCTACATACACACAATTTATATGCAATATGCAATATGAAGTGACTGAGCCGATCTAGTGTCTAAATTGTGTGTATATGCATCCAAAAGCAACCACTTGCATCCACATGTATCCATCATACATAACATGTCTCAAACACATGTTTCAACCATAGGTTTACCCTATCTAAAGGTCAAAAGTACTAACGAGAGAACATACTAAAGATAAGATAAGTACAAGACAAGCGATTAAAGGAGAAGTTAAAAGACATACCCTCGAAATGGAAAGGGTATAATGAACGCATTTTCACTTCTGTCTCCCAAGTAGCGTTGCTCTCATCATCTCCCCATTGCACTTTGACTAGTTGAACCTCTCTGTTTCTCAACTACCTAGTCTCTGACCCAAGGATGCGAGTAGGAGCTCGACGAATCATCGCATCACGCTCTACCTCCACTTCTCTAAGCAAGCTCGGCTCTACCACCTCCGCGGTCTCATGTAGGCACTTCCTCAAATGCGACACATGGAATACGTCATGTACACCACTAAGTCTCTCGGGCAACTCTACTCTATATGTCATCTGTCCAATCTTTTCCTTAATAGGAAACGGCCCTACAAACCTTGGTGCTAACTTCCCAACGGACCCGAAGCGAACAACATTCCGTAATGGAGATACTTTGACAAAGACCATGTCCCCAACATCAAACTCAAGATCTGTCCTCCTCTTATCCGCGTAGGATTTCTGTCTGTCTTGCGCCGCTTTCATCCTTCTTTGAATCAAATCAATCTTTTCCGTAGTCTCTCTGACCATATCAGGCCCAAGCAAGATCTTATCTGTAGATTCCCACCAACATGTAGGTGACCGACAAGGCCTTCCATAAAGAGCTTCGAATGGAGCCATACCAATACTAGACTGAAAGCCGTTATTATACGCAAACTCCACCAATGGAAGATGCTCTTCCCATGTACCTCCAAAATCTAAGATACATAGCCTCAAAAGGTATTCTAGAATACGGTTCACCCTCTCGGTCTGGCCGTCTGTCTGAGGATGATATGCGGTGCTCAAACACAACTGAGTCCCTACCGCTTCTTGCAAGCTTTTCCAAAACTCGCTAGTGAAGATAGGATCTCGATCGCTCACTATGCTAGAAGGTACACCATGTAACCGAACTATCTCTCGAATGTAGACTAAAGCTAGCCATGGAGCAGTCCTCTTACTCTTCACGGGTATAAAATGGGCGCTCTTAGTAAGTCTGTCTACCACATCCCAAATTCCCGTATTACCCTTCCTCGATCTCGATAATCCATCGATAAAATCCATCGAGACGCTATCCCACTTCCATTGCGGAACCTCCAATGGGTGAAGCAACCCACTGGGTTTCTTTTGCTCCGCTTTCACTTGTTGGCACACCAAACATCTAGCGACATACTCTGCCACATCTTTCTTCATACCGGCCCAAAAGAAAACTCGCTTCATGTCTTGGTACATCTTGTCCCCACCGGGATGAATGGTCATCTTCGAACGATGTGCATCATCAAGAACAGTCTTATTCAAACCCTCGTCTTGCGGTACACAAAGTCTACCGTCTCTACGCAACCACCCCTTACCATCTTGGGTGTACCTACTCAAATGGCTGGACGACTCCCCCTTATGAGCTTCTCCACTAACTCAACCAACTGTGGGTCGTCCCGCTGTGCCTCACCAATCCGTCCCAAAAGAGTATGTCTGACCTCTAAGGATGCTAGAAAACCGGGTATAAAGTCAACGGAAGGTCTGAAGTCAAACATCAAAATAAATTCCAAGCTTCGTCGTTCAACGAACATTGGACTCAAAGACAACCTTTTTCTGCTTAAGGCGTCTGCCACCACATTACCCTTGCCAGGGGTATATGCTATCTCAAAATCATAGGATGCTAAGAACTCCATCCACCTTTGTTGCTTAAGTTCAAATCCTTTTGAGAAAACAAGTACTTCAATGATTTGTGGTCAGTGAACAATTCGAACCTCTCGCCAAGAAGATAATGGCGCCAAGACTTAAGCGCAAAAACAATAGCGGCTAACTCTAGATCATGTGTAGGGTAATTTTTCTCATGCGCTCTCAACTGCCTTCCCCCATAGGCTATTACCCTTCCCTCTTGCATTAAGACTGCGCCTAGTCCTGTCCCGCAAGCATCGGTATAAACAACAAATGGCTTACTCCCATCTGGCAACACTAAGACTGGAGCTGTGGTTAAAGCTCTCTTTAACCGTTGGAGCGCATCATCACAATCTACGTCCCATGTGAAGACTAGATTCTTCTTTGTCAAGCGAGTTAATGGGGCTGATATCTTCGCGAAGTCCTTGATAAACTTCCTATAGTAGCCAGCCAACCCCAAGAAACTCCTCACCTCGGTAGCATTCTTCGGAACCTTCCAATCTTGGATGGACACTACCTTCGCGGGATCCACAGCTATCCCTTCTTTGGAGACCATGTGTCCTAAGAATTGCACCTCCTTCCTCCCAAAGTGACATTTAGAGAGTTTAGCCTTAAGGCTATGCGCTCGAAGAGTCTCCAACACTTCCTTAAGATGTAGGGCATGCTCTTCTTCACTCTTAGAAAAGACCAAGATGTCATCCACAAAGACCACCACGAACTTATTAAGGTACTCCCTGAACACCCTACTCATCAAATCAACAAAGTATGCAGGGGCGTTCGTCAAACCAAAGGGCATCACCAGCCACTCATAGAAACCATCCGGAGTCCTAAAGGCAGTCTTCTCTATACTATCCTCAGCCACTCTCAAATGATGAAACCCCTTGGCTAAGTCCAACTACGAAAACACTGAGGCGCCAACCAACTGATCAAAGAGATCATCAATCCTCGGCAATCGGTGTCTATTCTTCTTTGTAAGTTTGTTGAGTTCTCTATAGTCTACACAAAGTCTGAGGGACCCATCCGCCTTCGTGGCAAAAACTACTGGAGCACCCCACTCCGATATACTTCGTCTTATGAACCCCTTCTCAAGCAACTCCCCTACTTGCTTATGGAGTTCCCTCCTCTCACGAGGAGCCATGTGGCGCACTGGCAAAGATACTGGCTTAGCATTGTCCACCAGATATATTCGGAAGTCTATCTCCCGCTTCGGAGGTAAGCCCTTCACCTCCTCAAACACATCCGAGTATTCCCAAACCACTCTAACAGATCGCAAACTCTCGACCGAAGCGTCAAGCGATTCAACATAACTTAGCATAACAGAATTCATGGGATTACAAGAGATCTCGAGAGTGTTCCCCAAGCGGGTCATGAGCCTAACAACTCTCCTTTCACAATCAAGAACGGCACCATTACTGGATAACCAGTTCATGCCCAAAATCAACCCATAGACCGTGAAGCCCAAAACAAAAGCATCACGTCTAAACTCAACGCTAAGTATGGAAATCTTCAAACCCAAACATATCATGGACAAATAATTGGAGCCCCCAATTGGGTTTGAAACAACCAAGGGATCATCTACTAGACTGGTGTCTAAGTGTAGTGACTCAACTAATAATGATGAGATAAACGAATGCGATGCGCCAGAGTCAAATAAAGTACGGACATGATGATCAAACAAAAAAACCAGACTTTCAACGTAAATAGTTCTACCTCTTTCCTGAATCGGTGGAATCGCGAGAGCCTGAACTTGCCCCCTTGCCTGACCTGGTGCCATAAGAGCTTGCACATGTCCTCCTGAGGTAGATCCCGTCCTCTGCCCCTTCTTAGGGCAGTCCTTCACTAGATGCCCTGCTTCGCCACAGTGGAAGCAACCAGTCTTCTTCTTTTTCCGACAATCTTTGCTGAGGTGGCCTGGTGTCCCACAGTTGAAGCACTTCTTCTTTCCCTTACCACCATTGCCTTTCCCACCCTTGTTTTGCTATTGCTGTTGAGGTCTCTTCTGATCTCCTTTCTTCTCGGGTGCCTTATTAGCATTGGGACCCTTCTCTTCCTCATGCATGAGTGCCATATCTACTAGCTTCTCAAAGGTGGCCCCCATAGGGATGTGAGTCATAGCCAATCCATGCATCGGTTCATTCAAGCCCTTAACGAACCTCAAAGCCTTCTTCTTCGGTGTATTCACCATGTCTATGCCAAATCTTGCTAGCTGATTAAACTTGTTGACATATTCCTTCACTGATAAGTTTCCTTGCTTTAGTGTCAAGAACCTTTCCATATACAGATTTTCTTCCGCACGTGAAAGAAACTTCGCCTCAAACCTTTGCCTGAAATCCGCCTAAGAGTCAACTAGGCGTTCTCCATTAGTGACCTCCCACCAGAACGAGGCCTCTCCCTTCATTAACCAAGCAGCTAACTTGACTTTCTTTCCTTCTTCCATCTCAAAGATGTCTATCAACTCTTCCGTTTCCTTAAGCCAATCCCTAGCTTCCACAAAAGTTTCTGATCCTTGAAAAGGTTTCCCTCCCATAGCCTTAAATTCCTTGCAAGTCTTAGCAAAAGTATCCGCGCGAGGAGGAGGAGGGGGAGGAAGATCGGGTGCAACTGGTGGTGGAGGAACATTTGCTGGACTCGCAGCGGCGGCCCTAGCCTCCATCAATCTCCTATACCATACTGGTATCGCTACACCCTCCGGAAAGTTAAGATCTTCAGCCATGCTGAAACGAAAAAGGAAAGATTCAAAACGGAGAATTCGAAAGATAAAGATATGGCTATTAGGGATTATGCTTTTTTTTTTCAAAAACTTTTCTTTTAAAAGACATGTTTTTGAAAATACTCCTTCAAAAATGTTTTTAGAAAAATAATTTTTCCAAATTTTTTTTTATCTGTTCTGGTAACCTTTAGCTCTGATACCACGTGTAACACCCCACACCCGCTAAGGTCACTCACTAAGGGAATGCCTTAACTTCGGTGGAGTATTTTAAGTGAATATAGAACAGAAAAATTACAACAAGACAGACATAAATAATACTTGTTAACTAAAACATCATTTCATTGCAGCAGAAGGTAAACATGTTTGGTTACAATAACAAAACCATAAAACAAGAGTCAAGTACTAAATATCCATCCTGATAAAACATAAGTACATAATCCCACTACATAACTAATAGCCATAATAGAAAAGATAAGCTGAGCTTTACATCACGGTCCAAGCTCCAAAAGATAGATAAAGCAATCTGATCAAAGCCCACTAGTGCTAGGCCCACTCTGAGAACCTAAGGGTTGGGAAAAAGATAAAAAACAACGGGGTCAGACATAAGTCTGAGCGAGTCCTATAACTTTAACAATACAATCATTAAAGTAATTAGGGTATGATATAAACTTGGTACGGTAGCGACTGGGGATAAATGACTACACTAAGCAGCCAACTAGGCATAGGAAGAACGAAGATAAGGGTAAAGACGTATCTACCCACCCAAGGATAATTACTACACTGCACCACACCAGTCATTCCTAACTTAAAGGTTGATCCCACCCAAGGACTTAGAAAATTTAACTAGTAGTTTCGTGTACCCCAAGCTGACCACATAGGTGCCGTCTGCCCCTATCTCCACTAGGTGTACCCACTATTCCCCAAGCGATCGGCTCCCTAACGTAGATATCCGTGTTGGTCCCACAGTGGGGTGTATCATTCCCCAAAGTGGCAACCCGATACCAACACTGATGCACGGCTTATACCTACACGATGCAACAACGTCTTACCTACCAGCCCGGGTCCACACACGCATATGAAACCTGTTGGACATGCGTTGCCACCGCTAACCCGTTTTGGCCTCTTATAGTCAAGCCCAGTACGCGTGTCCTGTCCTTGACATGGGTCGAGCCCATAAAGATACATATGGGTTACTGGTTGAAATGGGCCCCCACAAGCTACCCACCTAAGCTTGCTCCCTCTAGTGTATCCCACTTAACCCTTTAATTATGTTTAATTACATGTTTCCACTTTGGTTAAGTATTCTAATCGTATTTTCTATTGCCACCCAAGGCAACCACTAGATTTCCACATGCCACCCAAGGCACCCACTTAACCCCTCATGCCCCACTACATGCTTATCTGGTTAAGTGTTTCTTAATTGATTAAGACCGTAACCTTTGTAAAGACCTCTCACATTAGACTGTCTTTTATGGCAGCTGGATTTGCTGGTCGGGTCCGGGCAGCCTTACGCCATAACAGAGTCTAACCTCGTGTCTTTACACTGTCACGTATTTAGTTTATGCCTAAGACCTCTCACATTGGGCCAATCATTTGTAGCCGCTGGATTTGCTGGTCGGGTCCGGGCAGTCTTATGCTACAAAAGGGTCCAACCTCGTGTCTTAGTCGATTAATTACACCTAATTAATCACCCCCATATTTTGAATTAATTTTCCCTAATTAATTCCAATTTAATGATGTACATAATTGACTCAATTATGTCCATCCACTTATGGTATGCAACATCATACGAATTTCACCACAATTTTGTTAACATGAATATTAACCCCATCGTTCCCCACATAATACGCTAACATGACATACTTAAAAGGGAAGATTCATCACAAATACAATGGGTTCAACTTAGCATAACATTAGCATCAACATGGGTTTTAAGGTGTCAACTTGCATATATGACCATAGCATCAAACCCAACTAGCATAAATAATTAACCCAAATTTGCATGAATCACATATGTCATAAAGAGGGTAACTTGCATAGATGTTCATGTCATAGACCTATCATAAAGGGATAAACTTGCATACATGTCATAGGTCTAAAAATGGATGAACTTGCATATGTTACTCATATCATAAAAAGGGGTAAACATGCATATATATGCATGACATACAAAGGGGTAAACTTGCATACGTATGCATATCATACAAAAGTGTAAACTTGCACATGTTACTTGCATATAATCAAACACCAAACTTGCATAACATGTCATATATGAACTTGCATATAATCAAACACCAAACTTGCATAACATGTCATATATGAACTTGCATATAATCAAACACCAAACTTGTATAACATGGTGTCATAATGGATCAATGTTTATCATAGTGATTTGCATAACTAGCATCATGAACATGTTGCATAAAACTTGCATAACTAGCATCATGGACATATAGCATAAAACTTGCATAACTAACATCATGAGCACATAGCATATGATAACATAACTTTCATTGATCCACATTCATAACCATAACCTCATTACATCCTATCATAATTAGTTTAGCAATTGCTTGCTAAAGGCATAGAAACTCACAACTTGTTGATTAGCACTCCTATGAAGAAGATTTAGTTGCTAGAGTTGATTAGAAGTTGATTTGAGAAGCTATCTTCCTTTCTAATTTGTGGAGGCTCCTTCTAAGTTGCATTTTGACGGCATGATGACGTTGTATCTATTTTTAGTATGGATTAGGGTAGTCTTAGGGTTTATTTATAGATTTAGGATGTAGTTTAAGCCCTTAGATTAACCCTAGTTTAGATCTAAACCATCAAAAATCGTCACAGGTCAGCAGAACAGACCAGATAACCAAAACAGGTCCACCAGGCCAGCCAGGGTCAAACCAGAAAGCTGTGCAGGTTTCTGGCTCGACACGGGCGCACTTCCCAAGTGCGCCAGTGTATTTTTGTGCGGGCACACTTCACAAGTGCGCCAGTGCATTCTGGCTTGTTTTCGGTTTTTCTGCCTAACTTCGTTCGTCCATATCTTCTTCATACAGACTCCGATTTTCGAAAACTCAGACTCTATTTCGCGTATTTTTCCGAGACGAACGCAATGGCATACCCCGTTTCCCCTGATTCAGATCTTGAAATTTAATTCTGCCCTGATTTATATTATAAAAAGTTATTCAACATTCGGGGAGTTACACAACTTGTTAAGCATCACACATAAGCCACTCAATTTCCCGAAAACCCTGCAGTCATTGCCACCAAAAAGGGTCAACAAAAAAAATATGGGTTATGCCAACTAGGGTATCACTAATTATTATATGAGTCAGGCCAAACCCCAAATTTTCATTTGATAAATTGTCAAGTCTTCTGGATGGGCATATGTGCCAATGGAGACTTTCTAACACTAAGCTCGAAAAAAGTGAAATAACACTTTTGTTCATTAATTTGGGCCAATATTGTACTGTTATTCATCGAAGTAAGGCAAAATGTCTGTGCAAGCCCGGTGTTCATCATCGACTACTTCAAAAGCCATGTGCAAATTGAAAGCCCAAAACACACTAACCAAACTGATAAGACGATGTCTGAATCACTACAGCAGAGCCTCTAGCGCTACCTTAATTAGAGTTATTTGAAGTTGCGTGCAAGGAAAGCCATGAGTTTCTGACCGTTCCCCTACTGTGGTTTCTCAAGGAATAAGAAATTCTCCATTACAGGTAATTTCGACGTAAAGCATATTGAAACATTATTCCAGAGCACATCATATTTTGACCAAAATGCACTCTGTGGGGCAAATGTTAACCCAGTTTTGTACCCAAGCAACTTAATTATACGTACAGGGCATATATAGACTCAGTTTTGTACCCACAAGACATGTAAGAAGGCTCACAAGAAATTTCATCTCATTTGGAGTTGGTCTCATGGGTTGTCAATGATCCATACCCCATGGGTCTCCAATGACCCATCTATGTTCATCTTCGTCACGTGAAATTCATACAGTAACTCTTTTACATCATATAGAAGGTATCCCTAAAGTTTCAGCTCAATCAGATAAGTATCGAGTGAGTTACGAATGGATCATCGTGAAATTACGCTGATTTCGTGGATAGAATTCGATCATTGAAGAACATCCGAATGGCCTAATATTTATGTGAAAGATCCCTCGGGTCGTCTACATGGCATGTGTAAAGTTTCATGTCGTTTGGTTGAGATTTGGACAAGTTAGGAATCGACCAAGTAGATTGGATCAGGAAGGACCCATGGATTGGATTGGCAAGAACCCATGGATTGGATTGGCAAGGATCCATGGTTTGACCACGACCCCCAATCCATGATCTATGACCCATCCATGATCCATGATCCATCAACGACCCAACTTGACCACAACCCATTAGAACAAATGGGATAAAGATGGTTTTTTGGGCCCGGAATGCTCCTACTTTCTCCTATAAATACCAGACAACCTCCTACAAAAAAGGGGTTCGATTTTCTCCCTCCAAAGCTCGGCTATTGTTGATCTCAAGCATTCTTCCACTCCAAAGACTACCAAACTTCTTCACTGGACTTGATTATCGAGATTGGCTCCGATAATCACCGATATTTGTGGAATTTGTGTGTGTTTTTGCTTTGGAGATTGCGAGTTATTGTAATCAAAGATCAATCTTTGTAATTTGATATGGAAAATTCAATAAAGTGCATATTCAAAGTGGATGTAGGCCTTATCAGTGGCTGAACCACTATAAAATCTGCTTTCTGCTGTATTTTCTCTATTAATTACTTTTATCTTTGTAATTCTGTAATCAAGAGGTGTTTTCACACTTCTCTGGGTGTTAGTGCAATTTTTGGCGTTAACAAAAACCGTCTTAATTACAAGAGCTAGATCTATGAAGTCAAGAGCAGAAAACATGTCATCTTGTTATTTCCTATAGATAGTCCCATAGAAGATGAGAATGCTCTTAAAATTGGTAGACATTTAAGTCAAATTAGTTGAAAAATGAACAAAAATGAAGATTGACCTTATATGCTCATAGCTGAATATCAGCCATAGTAAGTTCAAATAATTGGTTAGTCACTTATCAAGATACCTAATACATATTAATATCAAGTCTTTAGACAATAATATCAAATATAAGTGGTACTTTTGTTGTAATAATCAAATAATGACAATACATTCAAATCAAATAATAATCTTCCTTTGGACCGATTAATTAGTCACTCGTAAAACCTTATAATTGTCATGTATTTATTATCACACATGTGTAAGTCATTCGTCCAAACATTAGTCTTCCTTTGGACCAACTAATATTTGCATGAATATCTACACACAAATATTAAACATTTTCATGAACTACCAAAATAAAAGAGGTCACTTTGGTGACATGTTATTTCTATTAGTTCGCTATAAATGTAGGATATTTACAGTTGCAAAGAGACACCAAAAATTTATTTCTTACCGTTTATATAATGTATCTCAAGTGCTATAAAACACTTAAAAATTGCTTTAGGTCCACGTAATATTTGAAAATTCACCAAAAAAACTCTTACTGTGGCATAACATGTTTTAATCATAGCTAATTTAGTCCTTTTATTTAGATATATAGCTATATTCGTGGCATTCCCTTAATAAACATATGATACAATAAATCATAAATAAATCACATAAAAATTTCATAAAATAATGCCACATAAAATTACATATAAATGATATAGTAAATGTCTTGTTAGATAACATTAATGAACATAATATTTATGATGTATATCTGACCATAGTTATAAAATGCTACTGTGTTATTTTACCTCTGGTTTATTATTTGAATACTTAACTAAGCTAGAAATGATGCAGTTTGGATACACTGCAAATTGTTGCTCCTTTTAATTTATGTTGACTGAAACAAGAAAGTGTAACATTTCTCCACATGCATCATACATATAAAACATATGTATCTATCAAACACAAATGCATTAAATTAAAATAAATGTTTTTTATTCCTGATAGAAACAAGCTAAATCACATTTAGTTTCCATAACCGAAACACTTAATGTATTTATTATATTACTGTGACAATCACAATTAATACATTTATAATATATAAAAAATTGCATTGACCACTGTATGGTCCAAAAAGTGAATAAGTATTACAACAAATTGATTTAGTTACAAATATATAAATCAAATAAACGATATTATTTAGTTCCAAATCTAAGTATGCATAAATATCTCAAAGGAGCATACTTGATTCAAAATTTCAGAAATATTCCAAATACCTTATACATGTATATATAACCGTATATCCAGATTACTTAAATCAAGGAACCATATTTGTATTACCTTGCATAAATGGTTCTAGATTATTCAAATCATTATATACCATCAATAAACATTAAAGGAAAACAACTATACATAATATATCCAAAATGTTCTTTTGAAATTCATAACTAACAGAATAATATACAATAATAACTTGTGATGTTATGATTGACAAAAGTTGTTTTCCAAATTTAGAGTGATTTAGATTATTTTGCAAAAAAAAAAAAAAAAAAAAACAATGGTTTCAAAATTTGGATCATCTTGATCTATTATTCTAAACCAAAAGAATTACATATGTCAACCTTTTAATTTTAAGTAATAAAAAAGGTACTAAATCAAATTCAAATGTTCACAAAAAAAAAATTGTAATTTTTCCAATGAAATCAATAATGTGTGGCTCTGTTACCAGTTTGTTAGTAGTTTCCGTATGTTTTATTATTGATAAACCATGAAATCACATATTTGAGACACAACACTAGTAGCTTGCTTCCCTTCTGCTCTAGATGACCCATATTGATTTAGTTGAGAAGAAATCAGGGAAAGAATGAATTAGCGGAAGGCATACTTTAATCTATAGATGTTTAATCTGGTTAAGATATGGTTTTGATTTCATAACCTAGATCTGAATTAATAGTTGCTGCCGCCAAGAAGAAAGACAAATTTAAAAGACAAAAATTGGATATGATCTTTCAAATTAACATAAATCTAAATCTGAATTATTTCTCATAGAAGAGATTAGGAGAATAACTAGAGCTTATGTAATTTGAGGACCACAACCTAGTATGTATAATAGTGTGTGATATTTTCAATTGGCCCTTTAACAAATCAAAAATCACTTTAACCTTTACACATTCTTTTCATGACAATTACATCTTTAAGCCTTACTTTATTACTTTATTTGATCACTTTAACTGGTTTTTACATTGAAACAGCATAACATACTTTATTTTACATGCGTGGTCCACATGTCGAAAATTTTCAACATACTGGATTAATGAAAAATGGTTGTAATTTGGATTTATTTATTAGGGTTGTCGATTTTTATAGAACTTATAGTGCATATGCACTAAAAATTGAAAATAAAGTGCTATAATTAAGTGTTATGTTGATTTTGTTCTTAGCCATCGCTTCATGTAATTTGAAGCAATTTAATCACTTTTTAGTAAGAATTTTTGAGCCAAAGCATACATACGGAGGTGTTTTTTTTATCAGCTAGAAGCTTGCTAATAAATAATATCCCATGTAGACATGGATATTGGATTAAGTGCGAGATGAATAGTTTAGAAAAATAAAATATATTATATTACTATTTTAAAGGGATTATAATTTTGTATTATGCTTGCGTGGAACAAAACATGGTTTCAAAAATAAAATAAAAAAATCTATGGTTATGAAGTATAACCTTATAAAATGACTTGGTTTAGCATTTAAGGTTACCGATAAAAACACTTATGGTGGTTATTCTGCTATTAATGTTGCGGAGTATACAAATCAGTTTCATAGACTTTATATATCTCCCAAGGTTGTTATTTAGGGATCAACCATTTTCGTCCTAGAATTTCTCCAATGCTGCTTTTTACAAGGTAGAAATGGTTGTTTTATGACTTCTACAGTAAAAAAGAAAAATCAGGTATAAATATTTTCTTCAAAAGTATTTTACTTACAGTGGCAGTTATACTAGTTTATTATTTTGTATCGTGCTTTCACCAAATTTTGATTTTATTACTGTATATTATTTTGACATGGTTTATGCATTATTATTAAACATCTGTAGATATACATTTTTGTTTCAACTACTAGTGAATTTGTAAGTATAATTGTGACATTCAATGAATAACAATAATAGCAAAAGCTTTCTTGATTTAAAGAAGTATAAACTTTTTCACTTTGTATTTGTACTTTATTTAGTCTATTCTTCTTGTTGATTAAAGCTACTGATGTAAAGTGATATGATTTATGAAACTTTTTTGAATGTGGAATTATTTTTGATTCGAAAAATTAGAAGCTTTCAGCATTGAAACTTATTATTGATACTTGTGTTTCAATTTAATTTTGGGTAGTGAGCCCCCATGGCCTATCCCTGATATTTGGGTCTGATCTATATGGTGGGTCCATATGGACCTCTGCTTCAGATCTTCGGCGTTGTTTGTTAGAAGTGCCTAAGTGAAATTTTGAGTAGTACTGTTTTTTTTTTTTTTAGTTGCTCTGTTGGTTTTAAGTAGTTGACTTACGACGGTCTGATCTGATTCCTTGTCCATAACATTGACAACCTTATCTTCCCCTGTCCAGTGTAAAAGATATGTACTGATCCATTGCTCGGGGAAAATGACAATCCATACTTAGCCAAATTCTGAGTGTTACTTTAAGTGAATCCACTTGATTCCAGATTTGCATCTTTATCCATAATTTATTTCCAAACTATAAAAGCCCATTTAGTCGAATTTGAAGTGTAAGAGCTTTTGAAAGAAAGGAGTTAATAATTAATGTTTATGATTTCATGTATTCTAGATGAAAGTCATCTTGCTATTACTTATTGCACTGATGGAATCCGTATTTAACTTATGGTTAAAATGTCAAAATAGAAGATACGAAACATCAAAATTTATCATTTTTATTTTTTTTTAAATCGAACTGAATTACATTAATTCCCGTTTATTCTTGGTAACTTAGATATGTGAACGAAAAGAAAAAGAACACATTAAAAATTAGTAACATGGAACCCAGAGCCCATTAACAATCCAGTTATACTTGACTTGATTATTATTATTGTTATTATTATAATATTCTTTTTGGGTCTTAACTAAAATTCGTTCAAATGTGCTAGGTGCCCTGGAGTAAAAATTAATCAACCATTTTATCCAACCCAACACCCCCCGAAAGTTCAAATAAGAATCATCCCGGAAATTAACCCCAATCATTCCATTCATGAATCATGGATTAAGCCAATTGGAATGAAAGGAACCTTCGTTGACAATTTACCAGAAATAATAAGAAAATAATACATGTGATACACACTTACACTACACGCGTATACACGGATACACTCACTTATCAACCCCAACTCAAATATAAATTACAAGCAATAGTCTCTCCCATTTCAACACTAATGGATAAGAGAATATACTGCAAAAAGCATCCGAGTCATCTGCAATCCAGAGGAGTCTGCCCCTATTGCCTTGGTGAAAAAATATCAAATCTCGCTCCAGTCTCCTCTTCATCTTCATCTTTCACTGCAGCTGCTGCAACTAATTTTCCGAAAAATAAGTTGAGGACAAACGGTAAAGAGAGCAATAGATTCAATTACAGAATGCCTTTGGTAAATGAAGGTGTGAGGAAATCATTGAAGAAGAGTAGATCATTAACTCTTCTCAAGTAGTTAACATTGAAAAAAGAGGTGATTGAAGATGAAGTTTTGGTTTAATTGCTTGGAAAATGTATGGAAGAAGTTTCAAATTCTCTACTTAATTGTTAGATTCTTTAAGCTTTTTGGTTTAGGGAGTGGTTTTTTGGATTAACATCCTCTTTTTATGTGGAGAGTACTTGAAACTTAAAAATGCATTGGTATAAAAAGATTGTTAGCATAAATGTGTTCTTTCTTTTATATGTTATTCTCAATTCCTGTGCTGCATTCACATGTGAAATACTGAAATGTGAAACAAATATACATAAACCCAACATGTTCTCTATAAACTATGTAAATCACACAGCCAAAGAACTAAACCAACTTTAGCTAATGAAAATACATTTCACATACTGACATTTAATTTGGGCTGGCATTGAATCATTGATCAATTTTATTAACAATCTGTCACACTGATTGTTAATAAAATTTTATAACACATGAATCTTTGCTCAAATTCACATTATTCTCTATGTGCATGCCTCCAAACAGTCTTATCTTTAAAAATTTACTCTCACATGCATCTGTTATTCACTTGTGGTAAATAAATGGGAACTGAAATTTACAATGATTTTCTATTGGTTTACAGAGATTCAATGTAGTCTATCCATCCATATGATGCATCTAAGGCTTTTTCCTTCAAGCAGCAAATGGAAAGCTTGGTTTATATCTTTGAAACTAACTTCATGTGTTATAAACTCATCTAAATGTAGCTCATTATCAAGGTACTGTTGTGCAAGAATGGGAATATCTGTTTTGGGTTTGATTCCTCCATACAGAGAACCTATTATGCATTTTCCTAGCAGTAAATCTGCAGCATTGACGCATAGTGGGCTTCCATGCATTTCCACTCCTAGAACAATTGTCTTTCCCCATCCCTACAATATGAATCCAAGTATTATTCACATGCAAAAACTTAATGAGCTGACGTGTAGTTTAACCAGCATTCCTATTAGTTAATAGATAGATTGAATACTAGTCATCATCATCATCATCATTGATATTCTAGTCAGATTAAGTATAATTGAATGCTCTGTGACTTCAGGACCATTTGTTTGTTCTTTGTTGTACACATATGTATAATTGAATAATGCTTTAGTGCTTTTTGGCTTCAGGACCATTTGTTTGTTCACTTTGTTGTACACATATGCTTATGTGCATGTGTAGAAAGAAGGATATGCAGATGTATACATACATATGTATACACACATAAGGGACGGATCTTTACACCCAAATTTTACTGTCAAATTTCTACTCAAATTATTAACCTTTATACTAAAATAATCTCATGGATAAAATTATTAACCTTTATATTACAATATTCATGGATAAAATTATATAGAGAGAAAAAGTAAGGGAGAAATTCAGATGGGTCAAAGTCATAATCAATCTTAAATATTTAATTTAATTTAAAAAGTTTTTTAGCAAATAATTTGAGTATAAAGGGTGTGTTTGGCGCAAACAGAAGTGGAGAATTTAAGCGGAGATTTTGAGCGGAGAGTTTAAGCGAAGATTTTGTGGCTAGCGGAGAATGTGTTTGGCGTGTTAAGCGGAGAATTTGAGCGGAGCAATTAAGCGGATCATTTTATTTTTATTTTGTAATTTAATTAATTAATGGTTAATTAATTTATTATTTGTTTTTAATAAATAATACGTATCAATAATTTACACAAATAAACAAAAAAATTATAAGTTGCTCCGATTCAGCTCAAACCAACTCTATTACGTAGAGCATTTCGATACGATCGCAACGCAGAAAACCGCGTTTCAAACGGATTATTTTTGCATAAGTTATTAATTTCTAAAATTTATAAAAAGTTAAATTTATTAATTAAAAAAATATATTTATATGCCCAATGGCTCAAAATTGGGCTGTTGGACGCGACGCGCCCGAACGCGTCGGACGCGTCGGGGCCCAACAGCTCAATTTTGAGTCATTGGGCAACCGGTCAATAACGGACCGTTATCAAACGGACGCGTCCGTTTCATAACTGGTCCGTTATGGACCAAAGAACGGGCCCAAAGTATAAACATCCTTTTCTATGTACACATATATAAATTAAAGAGGAGAAAAAAAAACCTTTCTCGAGCTTAGAAAAGCTTCAGACATCAAAGATGCTAAACCAATACACTCAAAGCAATAATCAGCCCCTCCGTTTGTCATCTCTATTATAACCTGTAAAGTTGAACTTTAATTCAAAATTGATCTTAAACTTGTAAAATTGAACAGAAATATAAAGTAACTAATTGATGTTTAGAAATTCAATCAGAAGATCATCAAGTTCACACTTATAATTATTCCAACACTGTACTGATAAGTTGCAAACTTACAATACAGTAGTTCAGAACGACGTTATATTTTGAAAGTGCAATTTTGGTTGTTCTGAGATTGTTACCTCACTGACTGATTTTTCACCAATTTCTTTTGGGTTCACAAAATCTGTTAGCCCAAACTTTTTCCCTGCATTACTCAGAACATAAATTAACAAAATATGAAACTTTTTTATAAAATAAAATAAAATGGAAGAACGATATCAAATACTCTAAATTCTGAATCAATCACTTTGTTTCATTATCTGAATGCATGGAATGAAGAAAATGATAGGCAGCTAACTACAGTCTTATGTTAGGTCAATTTGATTCCAAATATTTGTGCATAGTATTTTTGGACTTTGCTACAGAGCCTGAAAGAATATTCGGATTGTGCGAATTTTGATCCTACGAATGGAATTCAGGGGAGGAAATACATGTAGCGGCTGAGATTTTTCCCGCACACTTTCGGGCCTACTTTGCTTCGGGCCATTTAGCATTTTCCATTTTCGTATATTGTAAAAAAGCAAAAGGAATTTTACCCAATTCAAACTTGTCTGGATTAAGATCAACACCTATGATCTTGGTTGCACCACGAAGCCGTGAACCTTCAGCCACCTACAATTAAATACACATGCAAGTTATCAAATTGTATAATTGATGCAGAAAGATGTAAAGTTTTCCCAGATTGTCACTATCTAAGGGAGATATTAGTAGGGTAGGAAATATTACTGATAGCTCACAAATGATTCCGTCCAAGAATTTGCATTTTCTCATGGTCTTGTATTCTTGTGCAATTTTGTATCAAAATCATTGTATGTGCGTACATATTTTTTTTTTCTTAGTTAAAGAATAATCACTGAATCAGATTATTTCAAGTAAATTGATCCCCACTGACCTTGCAACAAACGTTTCTTTAATAAACCAAACCTAAACATATTTATAATTTAATCATATGACAAGACAACTAATTTGTACATATTTTAATATCTTTATAGTTTCGTGGTACTATTAGTGGCACTCCAATTTTTGATTAAGGGTGGTCAAATTTTTTTTTTCTCTCAATTACAATACGGTATACGGTAAGATATGACCAAATTACCCCTTTAATTTTCAGTAAGAGATGTCTGTTTACATAACTAATTTTCGACCACTCTTCACCGAATACGCGATAGACATGTGAAACTGTCACCCTTCACCGTTCTAACCTATTTAATATGGCAAACGCTACTGTATTTTTAGAGATAATTTTGTCCGAAAATTTGAGAAGAAATTCTAGCTCGAGACCCCTTAACAATTCAAAAGTGAATGGTGTGCCCTTAAAAAATGATCGATATCTTATTTAAATTCAGTGTAATTAACAGTGTCATACTATCATACTTGGAAAATAATAAATGTCATTGTAATCAAAGTTAGTATCACAGTTTATATATTGGAGGCAACATAATAATTTGCATTATTGCATAGGAAAATACATTGTTAACATTTGATTCCAACAACCTCTTTCCTTTCTTTTTTTTCTTTTCTTGTCGTTGTTGGGGTTTTTGTGTGTGTGTGTGTGGGGGGGGGGGGGGGGGGGGGGGCTTTACCTGACATAAATCTTATTGACTACAACCTACCATGTGTCAATAAGTCGATAACATGACTATTCGCTGTAGCAATCAAGTAAATAAACAACTAACTGTAGAATAACATCATTAAGCATCAGGAGTTTAAGAAATTACAGCCAAACCAACTGCTCCAAGTCCAAAAACAGCAACTGTAGATCCTTCCTCCACAGCTGCAACCTTCCACGTTGCTCCAATCCCTACATACAACAATACATATATAGTTTATAAGTAATTCAATGTATCAAGAACAGTGAATAATCTATGTTATAATACAGATGTGCAACATGAATATGTGCTATAATACAAAGTCATATTCCACTTAAATGGATAGATTTCCATTGTATACCAGTAGAAACACCACAGCTAAGCAAGCAAGCTTTTTCAGGTGGAATGCACTGATCAATCTTGGTAACATGAGCTGTGTCAACAACGGTGTACTCTGAGAAACTGGAAACGTTGAGGAAGTTGTGAATTTCTTGGCCATTGGAGTCTTTGAACCTTGTACTGCCATCACGAGGCATGCCCGATAGCCTGAATGGGAAGGATGAACATATATTGCTTTTGTTTGATTTGCAGTCAATGCATTCCTTGCAGTGTGCTAGGAATGATGGTACAACTGTGTCTCCTGCCTGGAATTTGGTTACTTGTTCTCCCACACTCTCCACCACACTGTTATGTTGATTAAACTAGGATAAGATATCTGATCATATGTTATTTATTGTACGTAGTGTTTATCTATGATATCCAAATCCATGGATACTTGATATTAGATATCCAAATCCACAACTACAAACGGATATCAGATGCGCATGGATGAAGCGAGGATTTGGCATCATCTCGAGCTATTGTAACATTGATACTTTACCAAAATACAGAAAACAATATAAAATAATTGCTAAATTAGAAAATATTGTGTTTCATAACATCAAAAGGTGAATCAAAGCTTGAAAATTATAAGAACAAGAACATGAAATATAATTGAATATATGAATGTCAAGCAAAATTAAATTTCAAAGCACAAAGCAAACAAACTGTAAAATGTGAACAAAATAGTTAGTATATGTTGTGCTATAATTTATGCATTTACTTAGTTTAGAAGTACAAGCTTGGATGCTTTCACCAGTACACTATATTATGTTTGCCTGTCCATTTTCAGCATCAAAGTTATAATTGTACAATTCCGATTAAAGAAATGGACAACTTTTTAGTGGTTGGATTATTATATAAAATCATGTTGCACGTTAAAATTAATGACTCAGGTTGTAGCCTAAGGTACAAGAAACACAGATCGTCTCTGCAGATATGTATTCATTCCACCGACTATTGATAAATCTAAACACATAATAAGAAAATTTTGGTTTTACACAAATAAAATTCAACCCCATTTGTAAAAAAATCTAAAATAAAATAAAGAAATACGATGATAGAGCCATAAATCCACATATAACATAAATTATGAAGTAGAAAGAATACATATCATTCAATATATAACTAAAACGCACATGGTATAAACTATGATTTTGAAAATAACCAATAAGATAATTTCCGGTCATGGACGTTTGCATATGTGCATTTGTATTTTTTTTTTTTTTTTAATCTATCGGAAGTTTACCCCCGTTTTTCGAATACAGCTACAGATGGATTTCAAATTTTTGCAGTCTTCGTTGACAATTTGATATTCAAAACATAAGTAAAGATGAGAAATTGTTGATAGGTGTAGAAAGTAGGAATATAGTAAAACACTACAATTCTCACCCTTTTTAAAAAATTAAATTTAACTAGAACAAGTGTATCATATAATATGGACCAAACATAAATTAATAGCCTGTTTGTTAGCCACTACTTTTATAATGATCAGGTGACCACATTTATCAACAATTTGCTGCAAGACATAACCAGAAAATTGTTTATGAAAAATAAAAAATAAAATTTGACCAGTAAAGCTTTTTAAAAAGAGTGACACATACATTTTTGTATTTAGCATCACCTAATAAGACAAAGTTATATAAATAACTTTAACTTTCCCAGTACGAATGGGTTTTCAATTGAGTAGTCTGTCGCTTCTTTTGAGTTAGCACAACTAGAATTTTGTGTATGTGTGTTTATATATATAAAGCAGCTATTTGAATACAAAAATTAAAAAACACAAAATCTCAGCTACATGATTAATTTGTCCTTATGTAAGAGGTGAATATCATGGGATAATCAAGAGTTGAAATTTTATGTTCTTCAATTTGTGTCAAACCTTTATATATATATATATATATATATATATATATATATATATATATATATATATATATATATATATGACGAGCGTTCAATGATACCTCAAATAGTGCAGCACCCCTAAATGCCCCATGATTTCCACCACATATCCCGTTTCTCTCTCCCTCCACTCATTCTCTCACCTTACCACTCGCTTATTTTAATATAAATGTTTGGTTTATATTAGGAGGTAAATTGGGTGCTCACTATTTGGGGGTGCCAATAAACGCTCCTCTCTCTCTCTCTCTCTCTATATATATATATATATATATATATATATATATATATATATATATATATATATATATATATATATATATATATATATATTAAAGTACCATGTAAAAAAAAAAGGAAAAACAAAAACTTAAACTTTCAAAACACTTTAGTCAATGGACCAATGAAATAGTAGAAATTTTATGCACATCAAATTTCTTAGCCATATAAATGACAAGACAAACTATTTACTCTAATTATTATCATCCAAGATATTTGTATGTTTTAAAAGTTGACTATTTTGGTAAAGCATGTCATGCTTCATATACATTGAATTCAAGTGAAAGTAAATTCAATTTATGTGGTTACGCAAATTGAATTCGTTCCTCTCATAATTTTTTTGGGCCAAATAACAGCAAAAGTAAATGAAAAAAACTAATATAGGAAATGTACCCAACAGCTTCGTGACCAAAAATGCGGGGAAACAAAGCTGGAAGTTCCTGTGGATCAAAATTAGGAAAACAAAATAAACAACCAGAGTGAATTTCAAAAGGGGAACTCAAAATGAACTGGCTAGGCGGTAAGATCACCTTCATCTTCCAAAAGGTGACGTCGCTATGGCAAAGCGACGTGCAAATAATCCTTATTCTCACCTCCCCTTGTTTAGGAGGAGCCACTTCCACTTCCTCGATCACTAGTGGCTCTCCCGGCGTTCTGCTCACTGCCGCTGTAAAGTTCATCGCAATCGCAAGTTCATTTTTCACATTGTCCGTAGATTTCATGTAAAATTATGAAAAAGTCGGTACCTTTGCACATTATAGGTTTGGGAATGATTTTGCGATTTTCCATCTCCAGATTAATTTATATTTGAATTGAAGCGATGTTCATGAGTCATTTGCTCAGTGGAAGAGTATTTAATGGCGATGGTGGTATAGTGCTTCGCGAAAGAAGATAAGAGTAAAAAAAAAAAGGTGGATGCGGTGCTCTTTAGAGCTGAACGAAGACGTCGGGGTCTTTCTTGATATGTGCTGGTAGGTGTAGTCACCGCTTTGGAGTGAGAGTGTAAATATGCTAATTTAGTGAGAAGTCAACGGCTGAGATCAGCTGTTGTGGTTGGATGGTTGAACCATTGATATCAAATGATCTAGGGTGCGTTATTTTAATCAACAGGCACAGTTTAGGAATTTGGATTTTGTTGTACCGTTGCAAAACCGACCCCTCCACACTCCCTTCTCATTCACTCCAACACTCGAGAGTTATCAGGGGTGAGCATTTGGTTGGCTCGGTTTATCCGATGATCAAAATTGTCAAACCAAACTAAAACCAATAAAAATGAAAACCAAACCAATCCAACCAAATTAAGTTTGGTTGGTTCGGTTGGTTATCCGATTTAACCGAACTAAAAATATTTTATACCTTACGTTTGTAGTATTAACTATAATTTGAAATATATCATAAATATATGATCAGAGTATTACTGTTTGTGATTCTTATACTTTTTAGAAGTAATTTTGACACATATGTGATGGTTAAAATTTACTTGGATAACTAATCTAACCTAAAATATTTATTAAAATACTGATAATTTTGAAAATATAATAAAAGTTCGGTTAATTTGGTTAAACCGATAACCAAATTAAATATTTTTCCAAACCGATTACAAACCGATCTAGTTTCAAAACCAAACCAAACCGACCAAAATAAATTGGTTCGGTCGGTTTATTTGGTTTAACCAAATAATGCTCACCCCTAAGAGTTATACACAAAAAAAAGCATTTCTTTATGTTCAAACAACGTTTGATTCAAGAAACTTTCTATTATAATATTATTAAATTTTTCGTTATTTACAACATATTTTTTTTTTCTAATTTTTCTAACATTGTTCATTTTCACCGTTTTTTTAGAGATGTCGCACGATTCTTCTGTCTCTTCTCGACCAATTGCTTTATAGAATGACAAGCAAACTTCCAAAATCATAAATCTTTGCTGCATTCACAGAGGCATCCGCATCTCTGCGTATTCTTTTTACCAGGTTATCGCTTCAGAGTTAACATACGGACCGAGATGGACTAAACAGTCAGATGAAAAACAAGTAGGACAACTTGAGCAGGGCTTGAAAAGATTGGAATGCCCTTATTCAGCTTCCTAGCCGGAAATGGAACGTTGAAATAGACAATATGAAAGCCCCCGATGAGTGGTGGATTACTACAACGAGACGCTACAAAAAATACAAGTGCAAGTCTCTAATCAAATTACACTAATTGGATATGCTTCATGAGGATGTCATCTCGAAGGGCACGTGTGTTTACCCCCATTCCTCTGGTCGCTCCATTTACATTCCAGGATACATGTAACGAATCGGAAAATTCGACGTCTGAATTTCGACACTAATAGAAAACCCAGAAAGTTAAAAGAAAAAAGTTAGAGACTGAGAAAGAAGAAAGAAAGGAATATTATCATAGAAGAAGAATGACACATACATATCAGAATCAGAAAAGATCGGAATCCCACAAAGGAATGAATAAATTATAATATATCGATACTCTTGACACAAATAGAAAACAGTACATATACATGAATACATAATCAGAGTACACAACTAGATCAGTATATACAGTTATAACAATCTCTCTGTACAATGACTGATAAATACAACATACACATCAAAAGTAAATAATACAAGAATTACAACAATACGTCTTGGCTCCAGCTCCTCTCATGTAGCTCCAAACAAATCCAAAGCAAACCTGGAAAATATACGCAATTAGACTCGGGCACATTTTGAAGGAAACCAAAAACACCTAGATCAGTTTAGAATAATTAACAGTGAGAAAAATCACTTCATAAACAAATTGCTTAATTTTAGAAAATCTTTCCAAGGAATTGAACTCTTGTAAGACATGACCACACATAAATATGGCATGTGTTTATCCCTTACAATAACCAAAACACTTTCTAGAAAATCCCATGATATTATAATAATGCCTAAAATACAAGTACTTATCAATCTAGCTGAAATTATTACATTTATTAAATTCCACCGTACTAGGTACATAACTAAAACCGCAAAAGGCACATATTGGAGTTTTGATTTCCATACAATGACAAGGCACCGGGTACCACCTATCACGATCCCTCTCCAAATAAGCGTACTAAGATCCTCACATGGACTCCCTGCGAATCAGGATCGGCTCAGCCCCACTCTGTATTGTTCTGAATATTTCAACACGTTGGTTGTGATCAACACAATCTCAACATACGATAATCAAAAGGGTCATCCGTTTTAGATTAGATGGTGAGAACACCCTAAATGGGAGCTACCCACCTAACCTTGAAGCATATCCCATGTTTTAGTCATTACAGGTGGATGAGGCTAAAGGCTACGTTTTTACCTTTCATACATGGCACACATCCATCTTTGGACGCCACATCGCCAATCCGTCGATCACTAATTGACATTCACAAAAATAAAACCTTAGAGCTTATACGTCTCAAAGAAGGGTGTTATGTTAAGAGAAATTGCATTTTCCATCACCAAACAGTTATACGTTTAAAAAAATTTAATGTATATGAACTAAGAAATGCAATGTCAGACATCCGTCTATACAAGTTATCCTGGAACAGGACAAATCGAAGGTATTCTTTTACCATACTCTGTCAGAATAAACCATAGGATTAATAACAAGAAGTCCTTGCCTATGTAGTTAAATCCCCGCAAAATCTCCACTATAGCTCATAGAACCCTTCAACATCTATGCTATTTCAATTTAGCGTTGATGAATAGTAGATCCGCTTTTAGCCCCTCTATCTTCCATTGCATCTGCTAAATCAAGGCTTTTTAGCATCTGCTTTAGCGATATTAATACACAGAGCTTGATTTGACCAGTTCTCTTTATAAAAGGATAAATAAAGTAGTGTAAAGAGTTAATTTTAATGCATAAGTGTCTGATATATTGTAGAAATACATTATAGCCATCAAAACTAATGTGCGTGTAATGACCCGCATTTTCAGCGATATAATAATTAATTAATTTAATTATTTAAGATAGTGATTTAGAGGATTTAATGGTCGTTGAATTAAATAAGAATGAATATTTAATTTAAATAATAATTAAATAATATATTTAATTCTGAAATAATCAGAATGAACTGAAATGGCGATATGGTAGGAATTGGGCAATTCAAAATATATAATTCAGTTTAAAATTTGAATTTACGATAATGAATATATTTAATTAACGATGGTTGAACGTATAATTATATTATAATTAAAATCGAGCTTGAAATGGCGCGGCAGTTCGTTAATTGGTGATTTGAACTTCAACTGAATATACATAATTCGTTTTAAGCCGGATTTCTGTGAAACAAGAAACGTTCGGAGCTGGTGAAGTATATCTTTCTGATGGAAGAGAAAAATCGGGATTTCGTCGTGTAGATTTTGATTTATGTCCAAATCAAATTTTAGAAAAGTCACCGTGGAATTCCTTTATAATTTATAAACGATATATAAAAGGAATTTCATTATAAATCGAATATCGATTTAATCGGGATTTGAAATATCGAGTTAGAAATCCATATAGGATTATTCTGGAGCTGTAGGGTATTTTAGTGAATAAATACGATAATATAAATTGGTTTATATTTAATTCAATTATATTTAAATATATTTATATATTTAAATGGGATATTTAGAGCTTTAAAAATAGCCACTTTTGCAAACGAAGTCGGAATTCGACGAAATTAATTTTGTTGGATCCGCAACATCAAATTATTGTTAGATTCCAAGTTCCCTGATTTTTGGGGTCACTGTGTGGCCGTACGGATTTTTAGAGTGAAAAACAGTCAGTATTTTGACGGTTAAAAATACGCTGTTTGAGCAAATGGAGCTGGAATTTGACGAAACCAGTTTCGTTGGGACCGTAATGTCGAACTCTTGCTACATGTCCAGTTTCGTGATTTTTGGGTATCATGTGTGACCACACGGATTTTTAGAAGGCTAAAACAAATATAAAATCAAAGAAAATAAAAGGATGAGTGGACAAGGATCTTCCAACAAGCCAAGTTATCCACTATATAATGCACTACACCATTCCTAAACCTAATTTCAACTTCAGAAAAACCCGCCGTCATGTTTTCTCCTTTCCAGAAAAATGTTCGATCTTCAAAAATCCAAAATAAAATCAAAACAATTTCTATAAATCATTCTAGGTATATCTTTGAGTTCCTGGTAATGTTCTCATCATTTTGAGAATGGTTTTGTGGCACTCGAATGCTATTTCGTCGGAGTAGGGTGTTAACAGCGCAACTAGGGTTTCGGGTACTGGGATTTTGGGTGCATCGAATCAAGTTTGAGGGTCGTATTTGGATTTAGAAGGAGGTTTAACACCTCAGGAAGGAGTTGGGTAAATTCCGGTGTTGGTTTTGGGCAAGGGTGCATCTGAAGGGTAGTTCGATACTGCTGCGTCGCAGTCGAGGAGGGAGGTCCGAGTCTTACCATTTGAGTACCAGTTGATGCGGATTTGTATGGAGAGTTCAACGGTTTTGGCATTGGGAGATTTCATGGAGGATTGTGGTCGGGAGGGCGATGGGAAGTCACGAACGAGATGGGGCTTTGATTATCTGGAGCGATAGGTTAATCGGGGAAGAAGAGCTGATATCGTGGGTCAAGTAGTGGAGTGGGCCGACTTATTGAAATGTTAAGGCCCGATTGAAAATAAAAGTCCAAGTTTTAATTTCATTTAAATATATATTTAATTGTAAATTCAATAACTTGAGCATACGTTAACGAAATTCAGAACATTAAGATCCGCTGGGATCGTAGGGACGGACACTATACGATGGAACTGATTGGAAGTCCATCCGAGCTCGTTACAATTTATCGCAAAATAAATTGTCCGTCTGAATCAAGTGATGGTTATCGTTATTAACGATGATCGTCCAATGTGAGTAAAACTCACCAACTCTGAACAGTTATATTTTTATAACGTATATTTAGAACTGATAAATGATGACTAATTGCTGTGTGTTAACTGTTTGGTTGAATTGACTGTGTATTGATTGAAAATATAGATAACGATATATATATATATATATATATATATATATATATAAATCAAATATTGATTCTGTTTAACAGAATATTTCATATTGAAATGAAATCGATGTTAATTATGTTGTTTAACATCTTTGATGTAGGGAAACAGGTTGGAGGGGTCCAACTGGACTCCTCTATATTTATAATACTTTTATGTTCATATATTGTGTTATATGATGTGATATGAAATCTGTTGATGATTTTATATGTTTGAATGATACCGATCATTGTTATATGGTATGTTAAATACCATAAGAAATACCAGAATGATAAAAAGGGGATTTTCAAAGTGTATTTTGAAAATGAATTATTTATATAAAATCAATGGATTTTATATATAAAAGGAAAAAGGATTTTTATAAAAGATAATAATTATAAAATCAAAAGAGTTAAAGGAAATATATTTGTAAAACAAATATAAAGGAGAAATATTTGTAAAACAAGTACAAAGGAAGATATTTGCAAAACAAATATAAAGAGAAATATTTGTAAACCATTTACAAATAGAAAAGATAAAGGAAATATTTGTAAGAAATTTACAAATAGATAAAAGAAATATTTATTTGTTAAATAAATAGAAAAGATAAAAGAAATATTTATTTGTTAAATAAATAGAAAAGATAAAAGAAATATTTATTTGTTAAATAAATAGAATTGAAAGGGAATAGTATTTCTTAAGTAAACAAATAGAAAAGGAATTAATCAAAGGAGATAAATCAAAGGAATAAATCAAAGAAGTTAATTCAAAAGAGTTAATCGAATATTAGCTATTCAATTAAAGTTAATCGAATAGAGTAAATGAGTTAGAGTTAACCAGATAGAGTTAATTGAATGTAGTTAATCGAACTAGGATTAATTGAATATTAGTTATTCAATTAAAGTTAATCGAATATTAGTTATTCGATAGGAGTTAATCAAGTTAGAATTAATCAGTTAGAATTAATCAGTTAGAAATAAATCGGTTAGAGTTAACCAGTAGAGTTATTCAAATGAATAAATCATGTAGAGTTATCTAATATTTGTTATTCGACGTGAGTTAATCGAATATTGGTTATTCGACATGAGTTAACGAAGTTAGTTAAATCGAAAGGAGTTAATCGAATATAGTTTATTCGAATAGAATTAAAGGAGTTAACCGAATATAGTTGATTCAAATAGAATTAAAGGAGTTAATCGAATATAGTTGATTCGAATATAATTAAAGGAGTTAAGTGAATAGAGTTAATCCAATAGAGTTAATTGATAAGAGTTAATCAAATAGATTTAATCGATTAAAATTAATCCAAAGGAGTTAATCCAATAGAGTTAATCAAATATAGTTTATTCGAAGAAAGGTTTTCGAATCTAGTTATTCGTAAGAGAGATTATCGAATATAGTTATTCGAAGGGAGGAGTTATCGAATAGAGATTATTGGAAAGAGAGTTACATAAGGAAATTGTTAAAGGTTTAAAAGATAAACTTTATCTATTCTGAAGTTAAAACGTTGTTCAGTTAAGGTCTGAGAGGTAATTATACCCCAACTTGATTGACTTCCTTCTTAACTAAGGAATGGCTAAGGTTTGATAGTGAATGATGGTTAAATGAATTTAATAAATGGTTTGAGTTAGCATGGCGATGTTAGATTTAAACATCAGTTTAAATCCAGCGAAGGAGCTTTGGAAATGTTTTCCAAACAAGAATCAGAAATGTTTCTGATAATATAAACTAAAAAATGTTGAATATATGGAAACAGGAGATAAGTGAATTAATTTAAAAGGGTTAAATGTTCAATGATGATTGATCGATATAATTTCCATTTGGAAATAATATCGTTGTTTGCACACGTGTTTTTCTTTGATAGTTAACTCACCGACTATCGAAGTTTTTGACCATTTTAACGTTGTTAATATGGAGAGACCGGTTGGGTTATTATCCGAAGAACCACTCTGTATTTGCATAAGCGTTGCGAATCATATATGCCAAAGATAATTGAAGACGGAGTAAAATGCAAGGGCTGTTGTATAAATCTTAGGTAAAGATTGCCTAAGATGGATGTACTGAATAGTGCCTTCGGTTTGTCCAGTCCCAGGACGACCTGCATGGAAGAATGTCTGACAGAGTATATCTAATAGATCGCGTAAGTTGATCTCTTCAAATGTATTCACGTTTGGTGGTGGAGGAATTCATTTCTCTTAGCTGTATACCCATGGTATTTTTGGGGAAATCAATTTGTGATTTGGCGGGTATGACGATGTGACATTCAAAGTGAATAAACGTGTGATCTGTCAGAGATAAGCGTGGCCTCTAGCCTCACAACTGGTAAATGACAGAAATCGGGCAGGTAGCATGGCTATGTAGGTCGCACCTATTAGGGTGTATAATCACCTGATCTAGAGTTTCATTTATTTCTAAAAATCTATTGTCGATGCTGTCCTATTCGGGAAATGGTTGATGATCCCAACCGTTAGTGATATACATTCGATACACTCAAGCGAAATGAGTGGTCGGTCATGTGTGGCCGGGTTGTAAGATGTTCTTGTTGAACCCAGTGTATTCCTTTCTAGAGGTACACTAGCGAAAGGTGGTTCCATACCTTGTCATAGTTGGAAATCCATTACCCAATATGTGCTTGCGGTTTTGATTGTATACTATATATATAGAACGTGAGATGAAAGCGTTTCTGCTAGATGATTATTATATTGTGGTTGATAGACATTATTATAATATCAATGAGTTTTGATATGAAGATATTTTGGATTCTCATAAGGGAAAAACCCGTTCCGTTATACGGCGTGGTCTTATGAGATATCGTTGCATTGCTCAAACTGTTTTAAACTATTTTACTCATACCAGTCCCATGACTGACCCGGATTTTATTTTGTTTGTTTTCCCTAAACTCTTAGGTGTCCAATTTTGTACGGGCAGTCAAGTAGTCGGGCTTTACAGATACTTGAAGAGCTGGAGCAGGAGGCTTCAGGATCATATAGCTATTGTTTATTTCCGCTATGTTGTAAGTGTTGTACTTTGAAAATGATATGTATATTCAAGTACAGATTTGTATTTCAAAGTTATGTTATGAAATATATTTATTCGTTCCGCTATGAGATTCGTGTTTACTCTGATGTTGTATCTTCTTCTTCTTCTATTCTAAGTTTCTATCTTATCTATCCTCACCTTCTAACTTCTTTCATTAACTTTCCAGTTAAATTTCGATCCTTGGATGTTCGATACGTGTTGTATATCGGATAACCAAGATCGACTTTTTTCCGGGTCGTTACAGTTGGTATCAGAGCATAAGGTTAAGTGAATTACCTTGACTCTGTGGCGTAACTCAGTAGAGATGGGTTTAGTAATACCCTAGATTGAGTTGAGTGTATATATACGAGTGAACGTATTTGTTATTTGATATAAATGGTTTTATATTGAGTAGATTTATTGGTTGAGTTGTTTATGGATTCTGGTCGATGGTGGGGCACCACAATATCGATAAGGGTTTCTAAACACTTCAATACGATGGGTCGACACGATATGTTTTGAAAAGAGGGTAAATGAAAATAATTTTACTCAAAGTATATTTTGATATAGAGAAAATATATATATTGGAATTATAATATATTGGATATATTGGTTGTTATTATAATCGAGTAAGATTATAAATTAAATGGTAGTAAATAACCAAGTAGAATTCGTATAAGTGTTACGAAATGAATTAAATCTGAATTTGAATCAGAATTGAAATTAAAACCATGGAAATTTGGAACAGAGTTTGTAAATAGTCTTGGATTAAATATATGTAAATTTTAAGATCCTGGGAGATTTTAAAATTTGTATTCCAAGCATTTGTGGATGATATTTTGAACTGATTTCAAAATAAAAGTGTTTAGAAATGGATTTGAAAGTGATATAGTATTGAACTCACTTCAATCGTTGGAAAATAGATTCTGATGATGACAGCTGCATCATTAGTATTCATTTTCGAGTTGTAAGTGACGGATTGCTACCAAAGATATTGATTTCGAATTTGTTTTGAAAAAAAAAACAAGTTGTTTTGAATTTCAAAAAGGAAAATTTGATTTTTAAAAGAGGTAAACAGTTTAAAAACTCCCAGGAAGAAGATTGTTTGAATTAAGAACAAGTTAGACGGTAAATGGTGAAAGCAAATTGGAATTAAAAATAAAGCCAGTTAAGTGGTAATTGAATTGGATTAGAATGATATCAAGTAAGTTGGATTGATAAGAATTTGGAATCAAGGATAATAATTGAATTTGAAATGAAGTTTGGCTCGGATAAAACCAAACGATTGAGTTGAAAATGGAATTTGGCTTAGTTAAAAGCGAACGGTTGTGTTGGAGATAAAGGTGATATGAATTTGATTGGGATAACATTGGTATATGCTGAGTTGATAGCATATGGAAGTGATAGAGTTGATATGCCCGACAAAAAGGTACAAGTTTATATTTCATACGGTATGAGATTTTTATGAGCCGAATTGGCAAGCTGCTTGGCTGTTTGATTTTCTTTTGAGTTGGGGAAGGACTAGAGAGGCGAGTTGTGGTTTTACCGATAGGGCTGTACAAAGGAGTTTATGGCGAAATGTTTCGAAAAGTTAAGGTATTAGAAAATTTCAGGATTTTTGAAAATTTTCGTTAATAAGAATGAATAAATATTTAATAGAAATTAAATTGGTTCAGTTAAAACTGAAGATAAGAAGTGAACAAATAAGTTCTAACCAGTCGATAGGGTTTGTTTTCTACATTAGCAATTTCGAGGACGAAATTATTTTAAGTGGGGAAGAAAGTAATGACCCGCATTTTCAGCGGTATAATAATTAATTTATATAATTATTTAAGATAGTGATTTAGAGGATTTAATGGTCGTTGAATCAAATAAGAATGAATATTTAATTTAAATAATAATTAAATAATATATTTAATTCTGAAATAATCAGAATGGGCTGAAATGGCGATATGGTATGAATTAGGCAATTCAAAATATATAATTCAGTTTAAAATTTGAATTTATGATAACGAATATATTTAATTAACGATGGTTGAACGTATAATTATATTATAATTAAAATCGAGCTCGAAATGGCACGGCAGTTCGTTAATTGGCGATTTGAACTTCAACTGAATATACAGAATTCGTTTTAAGCCGGATTTCTGTGAAACAAGAAACGTTCGGAGCTGGTGAAGTATATCTTTCTGATGGAAGAGAAAAATCGGGATTTTGTCGTGTAGATTTTGATTTATGTCCAAATCAAATATTAGAAAAGTCGCTATGGAATTCCTTTATAATTTATAAACGATATATAAAAGGAATTTCATTATAAATCGAATATCGATTTAATCGGGATTTGAAATATCGAATTAGAAATCCATATAGGATTATTCTGGAGCTGTAGCGTATTCTAGTGTGAATATATACGGTAATATAAATGGGTTTATATTTAATTCAATTATATTTAAATATATTTATATATCTAAATAGGTTATTTAGAGCTTTAAAAATAGCCACTTTTGCAAACGAAGTCGGAATTTGACGAAACTAATTTTGTTGGATCCGCAACATCTGATTATTGTTAGATTCCAAGTTCCCTGATTTTTGGGGTCACTGTGTGGCCGTACGGATTTTTAGAGTGAAAAAAAGTCAGTGTTTTGACGGTTAAAAATACGCTGTGTGAGCAAATGGAGCCGGAATTCGACGAAACCAGTTTCGTTGGGACCGTAATGTCGAACTCAAGCTACATGTCCAGTTTCGTGATTTTTGGGTATTATGTGTGACCACACGGATTTTTAGAAGGCTAAAACAAATATAAAATCAAAGAAAATAAAAGGATGAGTGGACAAGGATCCTCCAACAAGCCAAGTTATCCACTATATAATGCACTACACCATTCCTAAACCTAATTTCAACTTCAGAAAAACCCGCCGTCATGTTTTCTCCTTTCCAGAAAAATGTTCGATCTTCAAAAATCCAAAATAAAATCAAAACAATTTCTATAAATCATTCTAGGTATATCTTTGAGTTCTTGTTAATGTTCTCATCATTTTGAGATTGGTTTTGTGGCACTCGAATGCTATTTCGTCGGAGTAGGGTGTTAACAGCGCAACTAGGGTTTCGGGTACTGGGATTTTGGGTGCATCGAATCAAGTTTGAGGGTCGTATTTGGATTTAGAAGGAGGTTTAACACCTCGGGAAGGAGTTGGGTAAATTCCGGTGTTGGTTTTGGCCGGGGGTGCATCTGCAGGGTAGTTCGATACTGCTGCGTCGCAGTCGAGGAGGGAGGTCCGAGTCTTACCATTTGAGTACCAGTTGATGCGGATTTGTATGGAGAGTTCAACGGTTTTGGCGTTGGGAGATTTCATGGAGGATTGTGGTCGGGAGGGCGATGGGAAGTCACGAACGAGATGGGGCTTTGATTATCTGGAGCGACAGGTTAATCGGGGAAGAAGAGCTGATATCGTGGGTCAAGTAGTGGAGTGGGCCGACTTATTGAAAGGTTAAGGCCCGATTGAAAATAAAAGTCCAAGTTTTAATTTCATTTAGATATATATTTAATTGTAAATTCAATAACTTGAGCATACGTTAACGAAATTCAGAACATCAAGATCCGCTAGGATCGTAGGGACAGACACTATACGATGAAACTGACTGGAAGTCCATCAGAGCTCGTTACAATTTATTGCAAAATAAATTGTCCGTATGAATCAAGTGATGGTTATCGTTATTAACGATGATCGTCCAATGTGAGTAAAACTCACCAACTCTGAACAGTTATATTTTTATAACGTATATTTAGAACTGATAAATGATGACTAATTGCTATGTGTTAACTGTTTGGTTGAATTGACTGTGTATGGATTGAAAATATAGATAACGATATATATAAATCGTTAATTAAACATTGATTCTGTTTAACAGAATATTTCATATTGAAATGAAATCGATGTTAATTATGTTGTTTAACATCTGTGATGCAGGGAAACAGGTTGGAGGGGTCCAACTGGACTCCTCAATATTTATAATAATGTTCTGTTCATATATTGTGTTATATGATGTGATATGAAATCTGTTGATGATTTTATATGTTTGAATGATACCGATCATTGTTATATGACATGTTAAATACCATAAGAAATACCAGAATGATAAAAAGGGGATTTTCAAAGTGTATTTTGAAAATGAATTATTTATATAAAATCAATGGATTTTATATATAAAAGGAAAAAGGATTTTTATAAAAGATAATAATTATAAAATCAAAAGAGTTAAAGGAAATATATTTGTAAAACAAATATAAAGGAGAAATATTTGTCAAACAACAAAGGAAGATATTTGCAAAACAAATATAAAGAGAAATATTTGTAAACCATTTACAAATAGAAAAGATAAAGGAAATATTTGTAAGACATTTACAAATAGATAAAAGAAATATTTATTTGTTAAATAAATAGAAAAGATAAAAGAAATATTTATTTGTTAAATAAATAAAATTGAAAGGGAATAGTATTTGTTAAGTAAACAAATAGAAAAGGAATTAATCAAAGGAGATAATTCAAAGGAATTAATCCATGGAATAAATCAAAGAAGTTAATTCAAAAGAGTTAATCGAAATGAGTTAATTGAATATTAGCTATTCTATTAAAGTTAATCGAATAGAGTAAACGAGTTAGAGTTGACCAGATAGAGTTAATTGAACATAGTTAATTGAACTAGGATTAATTGAATATTAGTTATTCAATTAAAGTTAATCGAATATTAGTTATTCGATAGGAGTTAATCAAGTTAGAATTAATCAGTTAGAATTAATCAGTTAGAATCAACCAGTTAGAAATAAATCAGTTAGAGTTAACCAGTAGAGTTATTCAAATGGAGTAAATCATGTAGAGTTATCGAATATTGGTTATTCGACGTGAGTTAATCGAATATTGGTTATTCGACATGAGTTAATCGAAGTTAGTTAAATCGAAAGGAGTTAATCGAATATAGTTGATTCGAATCGAATTAAAGGAGTTGATCGAATATAGTTGATTCGAATAAAATTAAAGGAGTTAAGTGAATAGAGTTAATCCAATAGAGTTAATCAAATAGAGTTAATCGATTAAAGTTAATCCAAAGGAGTTAATCCAATAGAGTTAATCGAATATAGTTTATTAGAAGAAAGGTTTTCGAATCTAGTTATTCGTAAGAGAGATTATCGAATATAGTTATTCGAAGGGAGGAGTTATCGAATAGAGATTATTCGAAAGAGAGTTACGTAAGAAAATTGTTAAAGGTTTAAAAGATAAACTTTGTCTATTCTGAAGTTAAACCGTTGTTCAGTTAAGGTCTGAGAGGTAATTATACCCCAACTCGATTGACTTCCTTCTTAACTAAGGAAAGGCTAAGGTTTGATAGTGAATGATGGTTAAATGAATTTAATAAATGGTTTGAGTTAGCATGGCGATGTTAGATTTAACCATCAGTTTAAATCCAGCGAAGGAGCTTTGGAAATGTTTTCCAAACAAGAATCCGAAATGTTTCTGATAATAGAAACTAAGAAATGTTGAATATATGGAAACATGAGATAAGTGAATTAATTTAAAAGGGTTAAATGTTCAATGATGATTGATCGATATAATTTCCAATTGGAAATAATATCGTTGTTCGCACACGTGTTTTTCTTTGATAGTTAACTCACCGACTATCGAAGTTTTTGACCATTTTAACGTTGTTAATATGGAGAGACCGATTGGATTATTATCCGAAGAACCACTCTATATTGGCATAAGCGTTGCGAATCATATATGCCAAAGATAATTGAAGACGGAGTAAAATGCAAGGGCTTGTATAAATCTTAGGTAAAGATTGCCTAAGATGGATGTACTTAATAGTGCCTTCGGTTTGTCCAGTCCCAGGACGACCTGTACGAAAGAATGTCTGACAGAGTATATCTAATAGATCGCGTAAGTTGATCTCTTCAAACGTGTTGTGATTTGGCGGGTATGACGATGTGACATTCAAAGTGAATAAACGTGTGATCTGTCAGAGATAAGCATGGCCTCTAGCCTCACAACCGGGAAATGACAGAAATCGGGCAGGCAGCATGGCTATGTAGGTCACACCTATTAGGGTGTATAATCACCTGATCTAGAGTTTCATTTATTTCTAAAAATCTATTGTCGATGTTGTCCCATTCGGGAAACGGTTGCTGATCCCAACCGTTGGTGATATACATTCGATACACTCAAGCGAAATGAGTGGCCGGTCATGTGTGGCTGGGTTGCAAGATGTTCTTGTTGAACCCAGTTTATTCCTTTCTAGAGGTACACTAGCGAAAGGTGGTTCCATACCTTGTCATAGTTGGAAATCCATTACCCAATACGTGCTTGCGGTTTTGATTGTATACTATATATGTAGAACGTGAGACGAAAGCGTTTCTGCCTGATGATTATTATATTGTGGTTGATAGACATTATTATAATATCAATGAGTTTTGATATAAAGATATTTTGGATTCTCATAAGGGAAAAACCCGTTCCGTTATACGGTGTGGTCTTATGAGATATCGTTGCATTGCTCAAACTGTTTTAAACTGTTTTACTCATACTAGTCCCATGACTGACCCGGAGTTTATTTTGTTTGTTTTCCCTAAACTCTTGGGTGTCCAATTTTGTACGGGCAGTCAAGTAGTCGGGCTTTACAGATACTTGAAAAGCTGGAGCAGGAGGCTTCAGGATCATATAGATATTGTTTATTTCCGCTATGTTGTAAGTGCTGTACTTTGGAAATGATATGTATATTCAAGTACAGATTTGTATTTCAAGGTTATGTTATGAAATATATTTATTCGTTCCACCGTGAGATTCGTGTTTACTCTGATGTTGTATCTTCTTCTTCTTCTTCTTCTATTCTAAGTTTCTATCTTATCTATCCTCACCCTCTAACTTCTTTCATTAACTTTCTGGTTAAATTTCGATCCTTGGATGTTCGATATGTGTTGTATATCGGATAACCAAGATCGACTTTTTTCTGGGTCGTTACAGTGCATTACCATGATATTCTTTGGTTTTGTTACATAAGATTAATTAATATTGGTTTCTTCTACCCATATAATGTGGGAATTATAATTAATTATTTTAAATATTCGATTTCAACATCTAGTGAATCTTTTTGTGCTTCTGCTATATCTTTGCTATTTCCCTGCTATATCTCCGCTACACCTTTCGATATCTCTACCTCTATTGAACCGCTAAGCTCTTTAACTTCACAGGTTCTTGCATCATGAAGAACCCCAGAACGTACAGACTACTGCTACAAGTATACAGGGTCGGCCCGATGGTATTCAATGCCCTAGACGAACAAACGAATTTTCCATTTTTGTTGCCCCATTATGTAAAATAACAATACTTCCATATATTTAAAAATTGCATGGAAATTTAAATTTTAAAATGCAACGTTGATTACAAGATATTGTTAAACTAAATCATTAGTTTACAAGCCAAAATATTATAATGTTAACATGGTACCAGCCAAAAAACTAGTGAAAACAACTTCTTCGTGCATTCTTTGAAGCAAATTCTTCTATAATTTCCGCATAGTTAAGTTTATCAAGTGCTCATTTTCAATGGAAATAATAGCTATTCCACTTAATCTCTCTTGCGACATGGTACTTCGAAGATATGTTTTATCAACTTTAATTTTGAATAACTTCTTTCTGCAGTAGCAACGGTGAGTGGAATAGTCAACAATATACAAAACTTAATTCATAACAATATTTCAACATAATTTATTTGATCCATAATTCATTCAACACAACATAACAATTTAATTATGTACAAAAAATAATTTATAACAATATTTCATTCATAACTTATTAAGCACAATTCAGCAATCCAAATCCATCAATGATTATTTGTTCATAATACATACCCATTCAACAAATTTTCTAATTCATTTAACAAATTAAGCCACTAACTAATAAAATAATAACCAAACAAAGTAATCAACATTAACAAATATCAAAAATTGAAATGAACATTAAGCTTACATGTTAGAAATGTTGAAATAGTTGAACAAGAAGTCCTTTTCCTGCAAAATTGAAACTGAGCAATTGAAGATTGAAGACCTGGTACTAATTTTGTTATGATGCAAATTGAACATGTTAGTCTAATCTTGGACCAACCAAACGAGATTGCAAAATAAATTAAAATAAAAAAGTGAATTGTGCAACAGCAAATTCCAATAGAAATTACCTAGAGGCTAGAAGTGTAACGACCCGGTTTTTCGCGATCCCCGATATTCAATATATAACCCAATGTCGACTATCAAGCATCGGAAATACTGGATAGTTAATGAAAGAAGTTAGAGGGTGAGAATAGATAAGATAGAAAATTAGAATAGAAGAAGGAGAAGAACATACAACATCAGAGTAAACACGAATCTCACAGCGGAACGAACAATATATAATAGATACATATCTTTGAAATAAAATCAGTATATGTATACAGTAACATTATCAGAGTATAACACTTACAACACAACGGAAATAACAATAGCAATATAATCCTGAAGCCTCCTGCTCCAAGCTGTCCAAGTATATCTGTAAAACCTGACTACTCGTGTAACGACCCGCATTCTATGCATCAAGGGATCGTAGAATATTTATTTCTTTCTCATGAGAAGTCGTATAGCCATGTAACTTTGGGAGACGACTATTGGGGTCATTTCTCATGTTCATGATTTTTGTCGATTTTTAAATGACTGTTTTGCCCCTAGTTGATCTTGTTTCGGCCATAACTTTTGATTGGTAAGGAGTTTTGATCTGAAACCAGTTCCATTAGATCCGGATGATGGTCTACCTTTCCGTAGAGTGGTCACACTAGCCAAACGGATTCACCATTTGGGAGATATGGCTGAAACAAGGTTTAGAAGGTGAAAAACAGCTTAACCGGGCCTAATTAGGGTGATTAGCAAGAGGGCCCATAACCCATTTCAGGATTAGGGTTATGAGGAGGCTGAGAACAGTAGGAAGACGATATATTTTCATTTTCTCAGCCGCCTAAAACATTTTCCTAGCCCTAACAATGGCCTCTTACACCCAAATCACCTTCTAATCACCATTTAATCAAGTTTTAGCCTAATCTACATCTAATCAAGGCAAATTAGCATCAAATTGGGAATAGAGCTGCTGTGTTGCATAGAGATTCGACCCAAATCAGAGATAGTTTCAGATCTAAAGTTAATTTGTGGCTAAGGTGAGTGATTAGCATTGTTTTTACACTAATTACAGTTAATTAGGGTGATTAGTGTTAATTAACGAAATTATGCATGTTAAAAATCTGGAAAAATGTTTAGAAATTCTTAAATATTATTTTAAGCCTCTGTTATAAGTTTGGGTTAATTTAGTTAAGTTTTGCTAATCTTATCATTAGATTTGCTTAAACATGCTTAAGGGGAAAATATGGGTTTTGGGTATGTTTGATCCATTTTAACATATAATATTGTTGTTTTGGTGTTTATGGTTGATTATACATGTTGCTATGACTGTATGGTATGCATTGTGATTGATTAGAAAAGTTAGAATGGTCGAAAACACCGTCGGATGGCGTAAATTGCTCGCTGGAAGTGGTGCAGGAATTCAGATCGGATGGGAGAATGGAGGGCCGAATCGGATCGCTCTATGGGGTCGTGGAACACCATCACGAACGAAGTCATTTCCCCCGAATCGAACGCCTGCATGAAGTCATCGAGCACCATCACGAACCGAACCAACCCGTTCGCACTGGAAGACCACGACCCGGATGTTCTCCACGAACTGGGAAGCCAGTGCCAAGCCGAACCGACCTGGACCATGGGGCTCACGATCTGAACCGCTAGAGGAAGGATATCACGAGATGAACTGCTTACACCACGAGTTAATGTATTGGCCACAAACCAAGCCAGTAGAGGTGACCACGACCCAAACCGACCTGGAGAGTGTGCCGCGAACTAGATCGCCTGCTTCATGACTCACGACCCGAGTGGAGACCGAACTGAAGATGAAGACCAGAACCCGAGATGCAAAGGTAGTCCAAATGGGAAGTAGAACTCAGGATCCAGATGGGAACCAATGAGTTAACTTCATGATTGAATTTTGCTGCGGGATGTGTGGTAAGGAGTTGTCGACGTCCATAGCTTTGATTCACCACCGAGAGAGGATTGTTAGGCTACGGATCAGTGCAGTGGGGTAGTTATTACTTCATGGGGCAGAGTGATCGTAGCATGGCTATGAGCTAGTGCAGTGGAGTCTTCATGACATCATGGGGGCAGAGTGGACATAGCAAGGACTAGTGGCTATGGATCAGTGCAGTGGAGTTACCATGACTCCATGGGCCAGAGTGATCATAGCAAGGATTTGGGTGATCAAAGCGGTGGATATTGCATGCTTTACGCACTGAGTGAGAGATGTGAGGATGGTTGCTATGCTTGATTGTTTGCCATCATTATGACATGCACACCCCCACCCCCCGTATCCTTACACCATATGTTAGCGTCACCTTAGAGTATTGTACATTTTGTTGTGCTAACTCTTTGGTTGTAGGTCCAGGTTCAGGTATGGTTTTGTATACCTGTTATTGTTCTGTTTTGTTGCTTATTGCTCATACCAGACTTTTGTCTGACCTAGAGTTTAATGTCTCTTCTTATTAATCTGGATGCTCTTAAACGGGCAGACTAGAGACAGGTTAGCTGGTTATGCACGAGTAGCTGATCCGGAGACGAGCGGGAGGCTCTCATGTTTGATATACATATATATGGTTTAAATACAGTTTGAAAAGTTGTAACAATGATGATGTGGAAATAAGCTGTATTTGAATTTTCCGCTGCTATTATGGTTTAGTTTCCAGCTTATGCACTGTCTCGCCTGTTTTAGGTCAAGTATGTTATTATTATATTTTATTCCATGCGCTGTGAGACATTCTACAGGTTCCTTGTTAGTTCAAATTCCCTTCTTTCCTTTCTTTAGCGACCGTGCCGTGCTAGTCGGGCATTGGCACAACGCACTTTCATTGGAAATGTCGGTTGATGCAGGGCGGGCCGTCACATTTGGTATCAAAGCGAGGGAGGTTGCGTAGTTAACCTAGGGAAAGACACCAGGGAGAGATAGTATACGTATATAAGAGCGCGTATTTATGATATTTTGGTTTTCAAAAGCTATATATATACACTATTAGTGTATTTAAGGATGAAGTCGCACTGTACTGGCACCACTGAAGAGATGGTTAATTGTTTTCTCCTTACAGGTTGAACGATGAGCAGATATGCTAGGGGTACTGGTAGAGGAGCTAATAATGGGAATGCTCCTGATATGAGGACGATGTTCACTGACTTCATGGGGGAGATGCTTAGAAATGTGCAAGGAGCAGTTCCCAATGCTGCAAATGGTGGTGGTGCAGCGGTGCAGGCGCCTAGAGCCGATTTCGCCAAGCTTTGCAAGGATTACACTAGTCTTGGTGGGAAGCCGTTCCACGGAATGGAATCGGCTATAGAAGTTCAGGATTGGTTGGATAGTTGTGAGCATATCTTTGAAGACTTAGGTATCGAGGATGCGACGAAGAGAAAGCTAGCATCCCGTCAGCTGCAAGGATGGGCGATGAAGTGGTGGAATGCTATTAAGGCAGCTACTCCTGAGGATCAAGTTACTTGGATCAGTTTAAGGCCTGATTCAGTGAAAAATTTATCCCAGCCGCTCAGAAGTCAGAGTTGTTTAGGAAATTTCTGGAGCCTAAGCAGAATGGTAGAGCTATCTTGGAGTACATTGCTGAGTTCAATAATCTATCGAAAATGGATTATCTCTTATTGATACTGCCGAGAAGAAGAACGAGAAGTTCATAACTGGTTTGGATGGGTACTTGGGGGAAAGGCTTATTAACCACATCGATGAGACGTTTGAATCGATTGTGGAGAAAACATTGAGGTCAAAGAGCCTTTATCCTAAACCCAAGATTGAAGTCGTTGTTGCATCTGCAGAGGGGCCAAAGACGCAAGCAAGCGGTGGAGGCAAGAATGGTTCTCAGAATAAGAGAAAGCATAATCAGACTAAGGATGGTCAGAAGAAAAAGAATAAGAAAGATGTGGAGTGCTTTAGCTGTGGCAAGAAGTGCCATTATGCTAAAGAATGTCGAGCGAAGCCAACGGACAGGAAGTGCTTCAATTGCGGCTAAGTGGAACATCACAAGGATAAATGTCTGCAACCCCCTAAAGAGAAGAAGATTGTGAAAGCATATGCTCTTAATGTTGTTCCTTCTTCGTCGAATACCCCAACCGCGGCGGAGAAAGGAAAGAATGTCGTCATTCAAGGTATGCTTTCTGTTTATGATGTTCCTGTTCGAGTATTGTTTGATACCGGAGCTTCCCGTTCCCTCATATCTAGTGACCTGGTAGATATGTTGGGATTGGAACCCGAGATAGCCGATAGACCTTTAGCGGTGACGAACCCGATTGGTGGTTCGACTAGCCTTAGCATGATTTGTCGTAATGTGGTCTTATCGAGTCATGGATGCATGTTTGTTTGTGATTGCTTTGTTTTGGGCTTTACTGGTTTTGGCATTATTTTGGGAGTCGATTGGCTCCAAAGGTACGGGGTGGTGGTAGACCGTGAGGGCTTTTTGGTGACAGTTAGAGCGAATGATGGGCGGAGGGTAGTGTTTGGTGGTCTACCTAATGATGGGGTAATGGCTAGTTTTCTAAATTCCCTCGACATCCCGCATGATGAGTTGTCAGATGTGCCCCTGGTTGGCCAGTATCTGGACGTCTTCGAGGAAGTGATTGGACTTCCACCACACCGAGAGATTGAGTTCCGTATTGATTTAGTGAAAGATGCTAGACCTATAGTGATGCCACTTCATCGTATGGCACCAAGGGAACAGCGAGAGCTCGGGGTGCAAGTAAGCGATCTTTTGAAGAAGGGATTTATCCGAAGAAGTGTCTTCGAGTGGGGAGCACCAGTTGTGTTTGCTACCAAGGTAGATGGTTCCCTTCGATTGTGTGTGTACTACCGCGAGCTGAATAAGGTGACAAGGAAAAATAAGTATCCTCTACAATGGATAGATGATTTGTTTGATCAGTTGAGTGGTGCGAGAGTGTTCTCCCAATTGGATCTCGCGACATGTTTTCATCAGCTTAGGCTAGAAGCTGAGAGTGTAGCTAAAACGGCCTTTTGGACGCTGTCTAGATTCTATGAGTGGTTGGTCATGCCATTCGGGTTGACCAATGCACCAGCACATTTTGTGGATCTTATGAATAGAGTATTCCGAGATCAATTTAATAAGTTTGTTCTTGTGTTCATAGATGATATCTTGGTTTATTTGAGGATAGAGGAAGAACACAAGGAACATCTGAGGATAGTGATGGAGGTGTTGAGAAAACACCAATTGAAAGCAAAGTTTTCTAAGTGTCACTTCTGGAGGAGGGAAGTGAGATTCTTGGGCCATGTTGTTTCAGAAAGTGGTATTGCCGTGGATCCTGCAAAGGTGGCTATGGTACAAGATTGGTCTATGCCCAAGAATGCAACAGACGCAAGAAGTTTCTTGGGGTTAGCTGGATATTATCGTAAGTTTATCCAAGACTTCTCCAAGATAGCAGCACCGTTGACTCAGTTGACCAAGAAGAATCAAGCTTTCGTCTGGGACGAAAGTGCGAGAATGCATTCAAGATTCTAAAGGAAAAGTTGACATGTGCACCAGTGTTAGTCATTCCTAAAGGGAATGAAGAGATGACGGTATACACAGATGCCTGTGGTACCGGACTAGGTGCTGTATTGATGCAAGGAGGTAGGGTTGTAGCTTATGCTAGTCGACAACTAAAACCGCATAAGAAAAGATATCCTACCCATGATTTGGAATTGGCAGCGATCATGTTCGCATTAAAGATGTGGACACATTATCTCTTGGGAGAAAGATTCGAGTTGTTTACCGATCATAAATCGTTAAAGTTTCTTTTCTCTCTGAAGGATCTAAATCTCCGACAGCAAAGATGGTTAGAATTCTTAGCTTCCTACGATTTCGATATCGCATATACACCAGGAAAGGGCAATGCGGTAGCTGATGCATTGAGTAGAAGATATGCCAGTTTAGGGACTATGTTTCTAGAATGGAAGCAACTGGAGTACATCGCTGGGTATGATTTCAGACCAAAGTGCGAATTGGATCCAAAAGTATTAGCAAGTTTGACGATTAGACCCACTTTGATTGAGAAGATTGGTTCCAGTCAGAGAGACGATCCTAACCTACTGGAAATCATCTCCAAGTTAGAGATGAGTATCGACGAGGAGATGAACAAGTATGGGCTTGATCGAGATGGATGGCTTAGAAAGAATGGAAGACTAGTTGTGCCCAATGTCAATGGATTGAGGGATGAAGTGCTTAGAGAATGTCATCACTCGAAATTGACCATCCATCCTGGTGGTAACAAAATGTATCGAGATATGACGTAGACCTACTACTGGGAAGGGATGAAAAGAGACGTTAGTAAGTTTATATCCAAATGCATGAATTGCCAGCTAGTTAAAACTGAGCAAAAGAAGCCTAGTGGTTTGTTGCAACCATTAGAAATTCTAGAATGGAAATGGGAACAAGTATCAATGGATTTCATTGATGGGTTGCCAAGGACTAGATCAGGACATGATAGCATTTGGGTGATTATGGACCGATTGACTAAGAGTGAAAGGTTTATACCGGTCAAGTCGAATAGAACGGCAGCTAAGTTAGCGGAACTATATATGAAGTGGGTAGTGAGATTTCATGGAGTACCTAAAAGCATTGTGAGTGACTGAGAACCATTGTTTACTAGTGGATTTTGGAAGAGCTTACAAGAGGCTCTAGGGTCAGAATTATATCCCAGTACCGCGTACCATCCTCAAACCGACGGTCAGACAGAGAGGGTGAATTGAGTATTATAAGATCTCTTGAGAGCTTGCATATTGGATTTTGGTGGATCATGGGATGACCATTTGCATCTAGTAGAGTTTGCATATAATAATAGTTATCAGTCCAGTATTGGTATGGCTCCATTTGAAGTTTTGTACGGAAGACCGTGCAACTCACCGTCATGTTGGTTAGAAACTGGTGAGAAGTTTGTGCTTGGACCAGATGTGATAGGAGAAACTTCAGACAAGATTAAGATCATTTAATAGCGAATGAAGGTTACCCAAGATAGGCAGAAGAGTTATGCTGATAAGAGGCGAAAGGATTTGAAATTCTCCATTGGCGACCTAGTATTTGTCAAGATCTCTCCAGTAAAGAATGTTATTCGATTTGGAAGGAGAGGAAAGTTGGTGCCAAGATTTGTTGGTCCATTCCCAATCCTCGAGCAAGTTGGGAATTTGGCATATAAAGTTGAATTACCAGAGAAGATGGCAGGAGTTCATAACGTATTTCATGTTTCCCCGTTAAAGAAATTCATGCACGACCCCGATATGACTATTTCACTTGATCAGTTGGATGATATCGAAGTAGAATCTGAGGTGGTTGGAAACCGCAAGCCGATTCGTATTGTCGAGCACGATACGAAGCATCTTCGAAGGAAAGCGGTGAATCTAGTCAAAGTTCAATGGGGGCGAGAATGAAAATGACTGTACTTGGGAGACAGAGGAGAGCATTAGGAAGACGTATCCAGAACTCTTTGCCTGGTAAGATTTTAATCGCAATTTAGTTTTCTGCATGCTAGGATAGACTTGTTTGTTGTTTTGTATTGATTGTTGTGAATGGTTGGTAGGCATGCGGGATCCTTTACTTGTTTCTTAGTTAAGGAATTTCGGGGGCGAAATTTCTTAAGCGGGGGGGGGGGGGGGGGGGGGATGTAACGACCCGCATTCTACGCGTCAGGGGATCATAGAATATTTATTTCTTTCTCATTCTAAGTCGTATACCCATGTAACTTTGGGAGAAGACTATTGGGGTCATTTCCCATGTTCATGATTTTTGCCGATTTTTAAATGACCGTTTTGCCCCTAGCTGATCTTGTTTTGGCCATAACTTTTGATTGTTAAAAAGTTTTGACCTAAAATCACTTCCATTAGATCCGGATGATGGTCTACCTTTTCGTAGAGTGGTCACATTAGGCAAACGGGCTCAACCTTTGGGAGATATGGCTGAAACAAGGTTTAGAAGGTGAAAAACAGCTTAACTGAGCCTAATTAGGGTGATTAGCAATAGGGCCCATAACCCATTTCGGGATTAGGGTTATGGGGAGGCTAAGAACAGTAGGAAACGATCTATTTTCATTTTCTCAGCCGCCTAAAACATTTTCCTAACCCTAACAATGGCCTCCAATACCCAAATCACCTTCTAATCACCATTTAATCAAGTTTTAGCCTAATCTGCATCTAGTCCAGGCAAGTTAGCATCAAACTGGGAATAGAGCTGCTGTGTTGCATAGAGATTCGACCCAAATCAGAAATAGTTTCAGATCTAAAGTTAATTTGTGGCTAAGGTGAGTGATTAGAATTGTTTTTACACTAATTATAGTTAATTAGGGTGATTAGTGTTAATTAACGAAATTATGCATGTTAAAAATCTGTAAAAATATTTAGAAATTCTTAAATATTATTTTAAGCCTCTATTAGAAGTTTGGGTTAATTTGGTTAAGTTTTGCTAATCCTATCATTAGATTTGCTTAAACATGCTTAAGTTGAAAATATGGGTTTTGGGTATGTTTGATCCGTTTTAACATATCATATTGTTGTTTTGGTGTTTATGCATGTTGCTATGACTATATGGTATGCTTTGTGATTGATTAGAAAGGTTAGAATGGTCGAAAACGTCGTCGGATGGCGTAAATAGCTCGCTGGAAGTGGTGCAGGAATTCAAATCGGATGGGAGAATGGAGGGTCGGATCGGATCGCCCTATGGGGTCGTGGAACACCATCACGAACCAAGTCATTTCCCCCGAACCGGACCGCCTGCATGAAGTCAACAAGCACCATCACGAACCGAACCAACCCGCTCGCACTAGAAGACCACGACCCGAATGTTCTCCACAAAATGGGAAGCCAGCTCCGAACCGAACCGACCAGGACCATGGGGCTCACGATCTGAACCGCTGGAGGAAGGATAACACGAGATGAACTGCTTACACCACGAGTTAGTGTATTGGCCACGAACCGACCCGATAGGTGTGACCACGACCCGAACCGACCTGGAGAGTGTGACAACCGGATCACCTACTTCATGACTCACGAACCAGGTGGAGACCGAACTGAAGATGAAGACCAGAACCCAAGATGCAAAGGTAGTCCAAATGGGAAGTAGAACTCAGGATCCAGATTGGAACCAACGAGTTAACTTCATGATTTGATTTTTCTGCGGGACGTATGCTAAGGAGTTGTCGACGTCCATAGCTTTGATTCACCACCGAGAGACGATTGTTAGGCTACGGATCAATGCAGTGGGGTAGTTATTACTTCATGGGGCAGAGTGATCGTAGCATGGCTATGAGCCAGTGCAATGGAGTCTTCATGACTTCATGGGGCAGAGTGGACATAGCAAGGGCTAGTAGCTATGGATCAGTGCAGTGGATTCACCATGACTCCATGGGGCAGAGTGATCATAGCAAGGATTTGGGGGATCAAAGCGGTGGATATCGTATGCTTTACGCACTGAGTGAGAGATGTGAGGATGGTTTCTATGCTTGAATATTTGCCATCATTATTACATGCACACCCCCACCCCCGTATCCTTACACCATATGTTAGCGTCACCTTAGAGTATTGTACATTTTGTTGTGCTAACCCTTTGATTGCAGGTCTAGGTTGAGGTATGCTTTAGTATACATGTTATTGTTCTGTTTTGTTGCTTATTGCTCATACCAGACTTTTGTCTGTCCCAGAGTTTTATGTCTCTTCTTATTACTCTGGGTGCTCTTAAACGGGCAGACTAGAGACAGGTTAGCTGGTTATGCAAGAGTAGCTAATCCGGAGACGAGCAAGAGGCTCCCACGTATGATATACATATATATGTTTTCTCCCTGTGTCACTGGCGGTCACTACTTTGGGCATTGGTAGTGTACTCTTCCTTTACTTTGCTTTAGAGACAGTTTGAAAAGTTGTAATAATGATGATGTGGAACATAAGCTGTATTTGAATTTTCCGCTGCTATTATGGTTTAGTTTTTGGCTTATGCACTGTCTCGCCTGTTTTATGTCAAGTATGTTATTATTATATTTTATTCCATGCCCTGTGAGACATTCTATAGGTTCCTTGTTAGTTCAAATTCCCTTCTTTCCTTTCTTTGGCGACCGTCCCGTGCTAGTCGGGCATTGGCACAACGCACTTTCATTGGAAATGTTGGCTGATGCGGGGCGGGCCGTCACAACTCATCTGCCCGTATAAATTTGGGCACCCAAGAGTTTAAGGTAAAACAAAACAAAATAAACTCCGGGTCAGTCATGGGACTGGTATGAGTAAACAATTCAAGCTAATTTGAGAAAATAAACGATATCTCATAAGACCACGCCGTATAACGGAACGGGTTTTTCCCCTATGAGAATCCAAAACACTTGATTTGACTTTCAAAAATTCTTTTGGAAGAAACGATAATCTTTATATCAAAACTCTTTTGATATTATAATAGTGTCTATCAATCATAACTAATAATCATCTAGCAGAACGCTTTCATCTCACGTTCCACATATATACAATATATAATCAAAAACCGTGGGCGCTTATTTGGTAATGGTTTCCTACTGGCAAGGTATGTGACCACCTTCCGACAGTGTATCTCTAGAGAGGAATACACCGGCTTCAACAAGAACATCTTGTAACCCAGGCTAAACATGACCGGTCACTCATTTCGCTTGAGTGTACCGAATGTATTATCACCAACGGGTGGGATCAGCAACCGTTTCCCGAAAGGGACAGCATCGAAATAGATTATAGAAGTAAATGGAATTTCTCTAGATCTGATGATAATACACCCTAATTGGCAGCTAACCACTTAGCCATGCGACCTACCCGATTTTATACCATTTCCTGGTTGTGAGGCTGGAGGCCAAAGCGTATATATCACACCTTTATTTAGTTTAAATGCCACATCGTCATACCGCCAAATCACAAATTGATTTCCCTAAAAATACCATGGGTATACAGCTAAGAGAAACGAATTCCTCTACCACCAAACGTAAATTGGAGAGATCAACTTATGCGATCTATTAAATATACTCTGTCAGACATTCTTCCATATAGGTCGTCCTGGGACTGGACAGACCGAAGGTACTATTCTGTAAACAGGACAACTCTTGCATAATTCCGTCTTCAATTATCTTCATCATATTTGATTGCAACACTAACGCCCATATAGAGTGGTTTTCAGATAATGAATCTGATCCCGGTCACTCCATATTGACGACGGAAAATGGTGAAAAACTTCGATAGTCGGTGAGTTAACTATCGAAGATAAACACGTCAAACAACGATATTATTTCCAGATGGAAATTATATCGATCAATCATCATTTAACATTTATCTCTTTAGTTCATTAATTTATTCAATTTTCATTTCCTGTTTCCATACATTCAACATTTCTTATTTTCTATATTAGAAAACATTGCTGATTCTTATTTGGAATACACTTCCAAAACTTCTACATTTGGATTTAAGCAGATGTTTAAATAAAACATCGCTATGCCCACTCAAAACATTACACTCATTAACTAAATTCACTTAACCAACCTTCACTATCGAACCTTAACCATTCCTTAGTTAAAATGGAGTCAATCAAGTTGGGGTATAACTACCTCTCAGACCTTAACTAAACAACATTATTAACCTTGAAATAGACAAGTTCACCTTTTAAATCTTTAACAAACTTCCATTCATAACTCTCAGATTCTATTTACGAATCCACTTTTTTTTATAAAAATCATTTGATTTTAACGATAGTGTTATAATCCTATGCTTCTGAAATATAATAACTTAAATATAACTTTTATTTATTAATTTGGATAAATTGACAAACAACTAATTTATTAATAAATAAATAAATCTTGATTAAAAACGAAAAGTGAATAGTACTTTCCCGAATTCGATATAATCGAATTTCAATGTATAACTCTCACTCGAATAATCTTTATTCGAAAACTCCTTTTCGAATAAGTAATATTCGATTAACTCCTTTCGAATAAACTAATATTCGATTAACTCCTTTTCGAATAACTAATATTCGATTAACTCCTTTTCGAGTAAACTATATTCGATAACTCCTTTTTGAATAAACTATATTCGATAACTCCTTTTCGAATAAAATCTATCCTCAAAGTATAACACGAATGCACGAATGTTTAGTTTTTTTTATATATAAATATATGCTCTAAAAAACCAGCTGATACTGGACTGGCTCTGTAACCAGTCGACTGGTAGAAAATGGACTAGTCGACTGGTAGAAAATGGACCAGTCGACTGGTCACAGTCCAGAAGTCCAGTAATGGCTAGTTGCTAGGCATATTTAAATATATATGCAAATTTTCTTCTTAATCAGTCAACTGATGACTTTTCTACCAGTCGACTGATTAGAGAAAAATTGTCTTTTTTATGAAGAGTCACCTTCTTTCATGAAGATATTCCTCTTCAATTATGAACAGAAATGGTTGCAACTTTTTGCTGAAACTTTTAGTTAAGGAATGCTACTTTTCTACAATTATACAAGTGTTACAAACATGTTTTCCAAATCACCGATTCTCATATATTCTACTATAATGTCTGATTTGCACTTCTATACTATTGCATTCTAAAGCTCTCTTGAATTCAAGTTACTTGTTGAATCTTTGATATTATTTCAAATCTATTGATTTAATAAGCAACATACTTCCTTCAATCTTCACATACACATCAAATACTTAAGGATAAGATTATAGGAAGGGTGCACATCATCGTGACTATTCTGTATTGATTTGAGAACACATTCGAAAGTCAAAACTCTTGTAATTTGTGAAGTCCTGTGTAGGTGCTCAGGCATGGACATCCTTGTTAGTGCTCGAGTGTATTGTGACCCATTCCTCCGGGTTAAGAGAGGGCGTGATAGTGAATTTTGAAGAGGAGCTTCAGGACTGGACGTAGGACGGGAAGTCTGAACCAGTATAAAAATCCTGTTGTCTTTACATACTGCATTTTCTTATTTGTGATATATCTATACTACTTAGATTTATTTGCTTAACTATTGTAGCTTACAAGTTAGTTTATCATACACATTTCCGCAATATCCATAGGAAGATCCTACTTAAGTCACACACCGATTTTTTCATTTGGTATCAGAGCAAAGTTATCATTTAACTGTAAAACTATTATCTGATATATAGTTAATATGGATAATAACACTAGTACTAGCACTTATACTAGATATACTGAAGGCCAATCTACTGCAAGACCACCCTTTTTCAATGGCATGAGTTATAGTTATTGGGCTACACAAATGAGAATATATACGCAAGCTAATAGCTTTGATGCTTGGAATATTACATAAAAAGAGTATACACAACCCACTACTCTATATACTGAATGGTCTGCAAATGAAAAAGCAGAGGTTACTGCCAATGCTAAAGCTATGAATATGTTGCATTGTGCCTTGGATAGAAATGAGTTTAACCGGGTTTGTATGTGCAATACAGCATATGAAATATGGAGAACACTCAAAGTTACTCATGAAGGAACAAGAAAGTTCAAACAAAGCAAGATATCCATGCTTGAAAACCAGTTTCAAAATTTCCAAATGAACGAAAATGAGTCTATAAATTACAAGTACTCACGATTTCAAAACATTTATTATTCTCTATTAGGAATAGGAGAAAAATACTCTGATTTTGATATAGTCTCAAAAATATTAATCTCTTTAACGGATGAGTGGGAAAGAAAGGTGTTAGCTATCAAAGAAGCTAATGATCTTTCTGCTATGAAACCCGAAGAGTTAATTGGTAATCTCATGTCCTATGAAGTAAATTTGCAGGCAAAGAAAGCACATGCACAAGACAAGAAAAATTTAGCTTTTCATGCTGAGAAAGAAGATTCAGATTCGGATGAAGAGGATATTGCTTTTGTAGCAAAGAATTTCAGAAAATTTCTGAAATATAGAGAAGGCCAAAGCAAGAATGTGAAAAAAAATTCGTCAAAAGAACCTGACCCTGCCCTGGTAGAATGCTTTAATTGTCACAAAATCAGACATTATCAAAAGAATTGTCCAGAATTGAAGAAAAATCGCAATAAAAAGGAAAAATCAAAAGGACGAGCATTCTCAGTCACTTGGGATAATTCAGATTCATCATCTTTTAATAGTGACAATGAACAAGCAAATGTTTTCTTTGTGGCAAAGGATACTGAGATCAGTGAATTTACGTATGATGAATTAATAAAAATTAATACGGAAGTTTTAGAATCTAGAAATAGTTTTAAAAGAAAGCATAAACAGACTAACAAAGATAGAAAAAAAGAAGAATTTAAAAGAGACCTATTAAAAGATAAAAAGAAATTTTAGAAGACGAGATTAAAAAATTACAAGAATCTTTATCATTATCAAATTCTCATATTTCTATGTTGAGTCAAGAAGTTGAGACTCAAAAGAATAAAAATGATATACTAGTTTCTGAGAATCATGATCTGAATACTAAAGTTAAAATTATAGAATTAGAAAATTTTAGTTTAAAAGTTAAATTGGATAGCATTTCAAAGAACGTTAATAATTTTAGTAAAGATAGAGAAAATTTATCTAAGATATTAGAAAATTCTCAACTAGTTTCTAGTAAAAAAAAGGATTAGGATATGTTCAAAAAGTCAAATCTAAAAGAAAATCTAGTCCTAAGAAATCTAGTATTAAACCCATAATTCCTAGTAATAATATTCCTACTAAGAAAAATTACACGAGAAATATTAGTATATGGGTTCCATAAACCAATAATATTCTGATTAGAGATAAATACATTAAGAACTTCTTAGATACTGTTCATAACAATATTAATTACATTTTCAAAATTCTGAGCCCTCTTGGGTTTGGTTTCCTAAGATTTAACCCTTAGGACCCTAACAGAGGAAGTGTGTACCAATAAAGTCCGATTTATTTTTTGCAGGTCCCACTTAACAAAACAGAGGAAAATGGATACTTGACAGTGGTTGCTCTAAACACATGACGGGAGATAAAGAGATGTTAATCAGTATTATCTATTCAAAAGGAGAACTGTCACTTTTGGAGATAATTCCAAAGGCTATATCATCGGCAAAGGCGATGTGAGCAATTACAATATATCTAATTCACCTCTTATTTCTGATGTTTTATTAGTTAAAAACTTAAAGCATAACTTGTTAAGTATTATTCAATTATGCGATAAAGGTTTTAAAATATCGTTTTCCGAAAATAAATGTAGTATATTAGATTCCAGTCAAAATCTTATTTTTGAAGTAAACCGAGATAAATATATTTATATTTTGAATATGGCAGTTAATAATAATCCTAGTATATGTTTATTAGCCAAAGACAGTGATCCTTGGTTATGGCACAAACAATTTTGTCATATTAATTTTAAAACGATAAACAAGATTTCTAAAAATGATCTTGTAAGGGGTTTACCCAAAATAAAATTCAAAACTGAAAATTTATGTGATGCTTGTCAACATGGAAAGTTAACTAAATCTTCTTTTAAATCTAAAAAGGTTATATCAACATTACAACCACTTGAATTATTACATATGGATTTATTTGGACAACCTCAGGTTCAGTCCATAAACCATAGTAGATATGTGTTTGTAATTGTTGATGACTTTTCAAGATATACTTGGACTATGTTCTTAAAAAATTAAAGCGATACTTTTGATCTCTCTAAAACTTTTGTCAAACAAATTCAAAATTTAACTAATTTAAAAATAAAGAATATACAAAGTGATCATGGAGGTGAATTTGAAAATGAGAAATTTCATTTATTTTGTCAAAAGAAAGGAATTTTTCATAATTTCTCTTTTCCTAGAACTCCACAACAAAATGGAGTAGTAGAACGTAAAAATAGAACTTTACAAGAATGTGCCAGAACACTATTAAATGGAAGTACACTACCAAATCATTTTTGGGCCGTCTTGTTATGTTTTAAATCGTGTCTCCATTCGTCCACTCACTAAAAACACTCCATATGAACTTTTTACTGGAAGAAATCCAAATATTTCATATTTTAAAGTTTTTGGTTCAAAATGTTTCATTTTAAATACGAAAGATCATCTTGGAAAATTTGATTCAAAATTTGATGAAGGATTATTCTTGGGGTATTCTGAGCATAGCAAAGCTTATCGCATTAATAATAAGAGGACCAGTAAAATAGAAGAATCAATTCATGTTTCATTTGATGAAAATTTTATTCAAAATGCTTTTAGTACAGATATTGTAAAAAATAGTTCTTTTTAAGATGATGATTTTATAATTTATAGAGAAGATGAAAACATTATTCATAATAACTTAGAGAACAATACTACAGAAATTCAAGATAATATCGATAACCAAAATATTCCTGTTAACGAAGTTAGATCTCCACCAAGAATATTACAAGACCATCCGACTCAAAATATTATTGGAGAAATAACTTCAAATTTAAAAACAAGAAGCCAACTTAACTTAGTAAGTAATGTAGCCTTCTTCTCAAATATCGAGCCCAAAAATTCTAAAGAAGCATCTACAGATGAAAATTGGATTATTGCCATGCAAGAAGAATTAAACCGATTTGAACGTAATGAAGTCTGGGAATTAGTCCCTAGACTAAATGATCAAACTGTTATTGGTACAAAATGGGTTTACAAAAATAAAGCAGACGAATTAGGTAATATTACTAGAAATAATGCTAGACTTGTTGCACAAGGCTACAATCAGGATGAAGGCTGTAAGGACCCGTAACTTCCCCGTGATGGAAAGCGCGGATACTTTGAGGACAAGACAAAATAGAACGCAAACGGAAGAACATTTCATTGTTATTACAACAATTCCATCAGATACAAGAATATACAGAGTATAAATGAATAAATTACATTCAATAAATATCAGAGATTAAGATTACATTTAAATACATCGCAGCGGAAGATAATACAAAAGCACAACTAGAAAGTGATACACGGATACGGAGCTTTCCGAGCATCGTTCCAGCTGTAAATCAGGACCCTGTGGATATAAATCTGCAAAACCAAAACTACTAGCTGCCCGTGTGGAAAATAGGGGCACCCAGAGTTTAGGTTAAAACAATAAACTTCAGGTCAGTCATGTGACTGGTGTGAGAACTAAAACAGTTATTTAAAACTTTACTTTAAAAGAGAGTAATTCAAGGGACCACGCCGTATAACACAGAACGGATTTCCTCCCATGAATACTAGTGCATATAACAAAACAACGCAATGCTTTTTGGAAAAATGAAGCTATTATAAGACCCAGGTCCCATCACACAATGCAACACAAGACGGAGGATAGGGTTTTCCCTTATAATAGCCAGATAATGTTTGATACGCTTGAACAAATCATTTGATACTATCATAGGTGTATAGTGTCAAAACATTTTCAATCATAAATATCAATCATAGATGGCATGGGTACCATATATCATGTCGCCATACTAGTTCTACAATTAAAACCGCAATATCACATATTGGAAATTGGATTTCCGTCATGAGTCGAGGCAAGGGGCAAGCTCCTCTCCGATTCGAGACACTCTAGCAAATGTCCCAGGACCCCACTATGATCCTTGGATCTTCAAGGCCGGTCCTCTCTTACTTTTGAGGATTAGTTATTCCTGAACACACGTTTCCCGGTCCTTACAGACCTATATCCGAGGCGCCTCGTATCCAACAACCACACAGGTGAAAAGTATATAAATGTCAGGGCTGGTAGGTCACTGACACCACCCTAGCTAGAAAGAAACGTCGTGCACTCCCTGCAGTCACTATCCCGTTTTTGACTCATACCGAGGTGTGAGGCTCGCGAATTCACGTTATACACAAAGCTACGCCACACAGGCCGTGCTTTGATCATCAACCACAAGACTTTGCTTTTCAACAGAAGCCCTGATCAATTGCCACTTATGCGTGCCACACTGGCAATTCACTCCATGCGACTGATGTCCATCGATATACAACCTCTGAGCTCGTACGTCTCAGAGAAGGGCGTTAAGAAAGAGAATAAATTCTCCGCCGCCAAACAGATGTATATTTAATAGAGATCAATCAACACAGAATAAAATCCAATGTCAGACACACAATCCATTTACAAGTTCGTTCTGGGTCTGAATGAAACTGGAGGCACTTTCCTCGCATATCCATCCATCTCCAAGTACGTCTAGACGATCACCAACTGTTTCCCTCATCTTGGGTGTACAGCCCAATCGAGATCATCAGTAATCACCCAAACGATGTGAAGACTTCCGGTCTTCAACCACCGTCTTAATCTTCGACATCTCGTCGAATCGGTTATTCAGAATGGGTATAAACCCGACCTTTCTGAATAACCCACGTATATGATAAACAAATGTTATACAAACACAACAAACGCCTCATTCCAATTCAGAATATTCTTTTATTCACAAAATCACATTCTTAGGGAAAGGTTCCCATTAATTTTATCCAAGATAAATTTTTCTAAATTTATTCTTTAATCTTCCTTTGGATATCATTTCAAACCATTTTATGGATTTCCAAGCTAGTCGGGATTAGCGAACCACACCGAAGTAATTATTTATTTTATTTTCCAATCCCAACCTATTCATCCCATGGAGCAAAACTGGTAATACTCCATATGTAACACCACAGTATTATCGGTAAAATTAATTACCATTTCACGTTCAAATCTAATTAAAGATTTAACTATCGCCTTGGAGCAAAACTGGTGGTACTCCATTCTCGATCACCTTTCAGATTTGATAATTTAAATTATCAATTCACATTTCAATCTAATTAAAGATTCATTAAAACTCCACTTAGTTTTAATCTTCTCAAAAATCAACATCCTGCCTTTAACTGGGTTAAAGAACCAATGTCATATTAAACACGATTCACGATAAACCCAAATCATATTTGATATTAAATACGAGGCTCTGAATAGAAAATATATCGTCTTATATTCAGTATCAAATTCTGGAACCCACAAATATCGTATTGGAAATAACGATATAAAATATATCTTTCAAATCCCCATAACAATATTTGTATAGTCACGAAATCCAACATCGAAATATTCCGAAGATAATTTCGATTCAACTCCAGTTCAATTCACGTATTGGGAATATTGATTATTTTTAAAATCACTTTCAAATTCAATTTATTTATTTCAAAAATAAATTGATTTTAATTCTAGTTCAAAACTAGTACATTCCGATAAAAATCTATTTTTTTTATCTTTTCAAATATGGAATTTTTCATCCCAGTTCTTTCCAATTCACATATTATGATTTTACACAAATTATCAATATTTTTAATAATTTTATCAAGGCCCGTACAGTCGATTTCCAACAACGGCCATCGAACTGCACTTATAGCGACCTTTTTCGAATTTGATTTGGACATAACTCCAAATCCAACTGTTAGATTTCAAATTTCAAATATTCATTGGAAAGCTATTTTCGATACGAACCCAACGATTCCGGTTTTAGGAGAATCCGACGGTCGGATCTCCCGTAATTTCAATTCGAAGTCAATGGTCGAAATTCACGAACTGCCGCGGCGCGGCGCGTTCTATTCAGGCCATTATATATATATATATAATATATATATATATATATAATATATATATATATATATATTATATTTCGTCGATTTCCTTTTTTAAACGTATTTTATATATCGTTTTAAATTCGTTTCACAAACAATTTCAACTTCATCTTCAATTTCAAATCGATTTGATTTCAATTCAATTCGAATTCATTTCAATTTTACTTAATTCGAATTCAAATTCGTTTCAATTCAATTCAAATTCTAATTCGTTTCAATTCAATTCAATTTGAATTTACCTTCTATTTAATTCAATTCGAATTCATTTCAAATTGATTTCAATTCAATTTCAGTTCATTTTTAATTCAATTTCAATTTAATTCAATTTGAATTCATTTCTATTCAAATCGAATTCAAATTCACTTTCTATTCAATTTGAATTCAAATTCACTTTCTATTCAATTCGAATCGAAATCATTTTCTATTCGATTCGAATTCATTTCAAATTGATTCAATAAAATTTCCGTTTGAATTTTAATCTAATTTAATTTGAATTTCATTTCAAAATATTAAATTTTGAAATCACTTTTCAATATTCATTATAAAACGAATAAAATCGATATAAATATCGTTCGCGTCAAAATAGCGCGTCTCTAATCAACACGGCTTTATATTTTTCAAAAACTTCTTTATTCTATTCAACGAATGAATATTTATTCTATTCAACACATGAATCTGTATTTCTTCTATTCAATACATGAATCTATATTTCTTTCAACACACGACTATTTTTGTTATGTAAAATATTTTATAAACTATGGTATCTATCGTTTGATTTTTAATTAGACTCCACCGTGAAGTAGCTTCTAATTTTTAAATATGATAAAGATGTAAATTTTGTTATTAAAATATTTTACTCAACACATGAATAGTTTCAACACATGATCATCATCAACACATGACTATTTTTATATTCAACACATGAATTTTCTTTTATAATATTCATTATTTTCCCGATTGGAATGAGGCCCAATCAATCACCATATAATGTTAATTATATGGATTCCATACAAAACATGTATATAATAGCAATGACAAACAATCAACCATCATCCAAAGTGCACCACACAACTGCATAAGCATCAAATATGAATAATTAACGCTTACACAGCCTGTCGACCAATCGATCGACATACAATTAAATAATTGGGATTATTGTGCGCCAAATATCATCCCAACACCTGTGTGGGGTTTCAAATCAACGAACACATATTTTTATCCGTGCAGTTGGGCGATGTGTAAAATTTATCATCCCAATCAATATCAGTCAAATCGGTGTATATAAACAAATTGGCCGATTTGTTTATAAATATTTATTTATTCACATTCACGTTAAAAATTATATTTTTAACGATAATTAATTTATTCCAACACATCCACATTTTATTATCGATTTCATATCAACAACACAAACAAATTTCACAACACATCAATTAAACAAACAAGCCATCCATGGTCTGTGGATGACGGGTGTCGGGTGCTACTAAGCACCGTCTGCATCCTAGTATATATATATATATATATATATATATATATATCTAGAAAAAGGAAATTTGAGTGAGAAGTTCTCACCGATAGCTATTCCAACTCCACGACTCTTCATATGTGGAAATCATCGCTGTTCTCGCCTTTTGTCACTTTCGCTGCCCGTAGCCACTACACATATAAAAATCACATTTTTATTTCGCTATTCAATGTATAAAAATCACATTTTTACTTCGCTATTCAATATATAAAAAACGAATTTTTACTTCGCTATCATATAGATAAAGATTATATTTTTACTACGCTACTATATAGATAAAAATTCTATTTTTACATCGCTATCATATAGATAAAAATTCTATTTTTACATCGCTATCATATAGATAAAGATTATATTTTTACATCGCTATCATATAGATAAAAATTCTATTTTTACATCGCTATCATATAGATAAAAATTCTATTTTTACATCGCTATCATATAGATAAAAATTCTATTTTTACATCGCTATCATATAGATAAAATTTCTATTTTTACATCGCTATCATATAGATAAAGATTCTATTTTTACATCGCTATCATATAGTTAAAGATTATATTTTTACATCGCTATCATATAGATAAAGATTCTATTTTTACATCGCTATCATATAGATAAAGATTCTATTTTTACATCGCTATCATATAGATAAAGATTCTATTTTTACATCGCTATCATATAGATAAAAATTCTATTTTTACATCGCTATCATATAGATAAAAATTCTATTTTTACATCGCTATCATATAGATAAAGATTATATTTTTATCACGCTATTCTCTATATAAAAATCGTATTTTTTATTCTTTCTAAAAATATATTCTTTTTATTTCTAAAAATCTATTTCTTTCATGATAAAAATATAACCATTACCTAAATAAAAATGTAAACTTTATCTAAAAAAAATCGGAGTCTATATAAACAAAAAGATATGAAAAAAAAACTTACTGTATTGCTTCAAAAAAAAGGGGGGCGGACTACTGTTTGCGTCGACTGGAGGGGAGGGGGCTGCTCGTCGGCGCTCAGGCGGGGGAGGTGGTTCTTCAGGCGGCGGTGGATCCCATTGGGGTTGGAGGCCTCGGTTTGGGCGTTGGGTTTAACAGAGGGTTGTAGGGCTCGTCACTTCCGAAGAGGAGATGGAGAGGGAAGGAGAAGGGAGGAGGGGGTGCGGCCGAAGTTGGAGGAGGGGAGGCGCGCCTCTGGGCGGTGGCGGGATCGATTTCGATCGCGAGTCCTTTTTTTTATCTTCTGATTTGAAGAAACGGGGGGGGGGGGGGGGGGGGGACAGAAGTTAAAAAGGAAGAGAGAGAGAATATATATATATTTTTATTTCAAAAACGTACTTTTTCATTTGGCCTCTAAACGAGGCCCACCGCCTATTGTCTGTAGCGTTTTACCCCCATTTCGAACACAATGGGATATGTATCGTAAGCTGATTCGACCATTTCGATCAGTTTTCGTCAAAATCAACATATAACTCTATATATTGAATTTGAACGCGCATTTCAATTTACCGGGGTCACATACTAACTCTAAAAATTCTCGAAAAATATTTTCTAGCTTAGTATGGACGATACGGTCCTAATAAAACTAGTTTCGTCGAATTCTGAGACCATTGGAAAAATGGCCATTTTCCAGTCGATTAAAATCAACTAAAACTGGTCAAACGCGTTTTCCTTTGCCACACTCACGTATGGATTCAAAAAATTATGAAATTTGGAATCTAACAATAATTTGACATCCCGGATCCAACAAAAGTGGTTTCGTCGAAATGCGAGGTCGTTTGCAAAATGTCTATTTTTAAGGGCCTGAATTCCATAGCGACTATTCAGAATTTTCAACTGGACATATCTTTTGATTCCCACTATGAAATTTCAATTTTTCGGATTCATTAGAAAGATATTCCCAAATAGATCCTAATGTTTTTGGTTTCACTAAAATCCGGTTTGGTTTGCACCCGGTACGTTCATTTGAAGTTTGAAATCGAATTATCGAACTACCGCGCCATTTTCAATGCTATTTATAATTATATATAATTATTATATTCTAACGACGACGCATATACTATATACGTTCGAATTCTATTCAAAATAAATCTCTCGTTGATATTATTTAAAATGATCTATTTTAAATGCTCAAAATTCACTAAAATTGCCAAAACAAAAATTTTAAATTGGCCCAGATTTTCGGTTTGTTACAATCTCCACCACTTAAAACTTTTCGTCCCCGAAAAGGAACAAAGTCGAAAGTGGTTTGATTAACCAGCTCTATGTTCGATCTGGCTTCCATTCTCCAACTTTTCAGTTTCTGAGAATTTTCAAATTCTTCAAAAAATTGGCTAACACCCGGAATTTTTGAAAAATTTCGCCATAACCTCCCCTGCACCGGGATCCACGGGAAAATCCCGAAATTGCCATACAGGCCTTCTGATCTCAAAAAGGAAAAGAAAAAGCCAAGCGGCTAGCCAATCGGCTCATAAAATCATCATCACCCAAACAAAACAGTAAATTATAGTAAACATGTACCTATTTGTCAGGCAAACAAATTTTATTCTCTGCTCTAGCCTCCTTGCTATGACCTGTTCAATGTAAGTACATGTATATGCAAGCAAATGCGACCAATTTTCAATACAATTCAATATTTGATTCAACTAGGCTAAATGGTTCAAAATTATCAAACAAATAAACAAACAACACAAACATCAATCAATTAGTGAATTAGGGTTTCAAATTCATAATTATGATATATATATATATATATATATATATATATATATATATATATATACAGAAAATCATGTTTTTGATGCCAATTCACAACAATGTATTCTAGCTATATTAGTTTTGGTTCTCACACCAGTCTAATGGAAATATATAGAAATCGCACCTTCGAAACTCGAATATGAATATTGATGATGATGCACCATCATCAGAATCATCCCCGGATATCTAGAATGTGATTCTATATCTACCCAGTATATTAAAACTTCGAATATACGTTCATGACGCGTATACGCGAAATCTTTATATACTCGATTGTCCAAATTCAAAACAAATAAATATTCAAATACGTATAAAACGATTTAAATTTTCAAAACAAAATTGTTTTCATTTGAAAAATATACTCTTCACACTCGTTCTAGGATACTACTGATCCTATCTCTAACGAGTCATTCTAATTGGATATTACTAATCCAATATCTGATGAATTCTTTCGTTTGGTTCTAATGTGTCTTGTTCTCGAGCTATGTAAACCAAAGCTCTGATACCAACTGTAAGGACCCGTAACTTCCCCGTGAAGGAAAGTGCAGATACTTTGAGGACAAGAAAAAATAGAACGCAAACGGAAGAACATTTCATTGTTATTACAACAATTCCATCAAATACAAGAATATACATAGTATAAATGAATAAATTACATTCGATAAATATCAGAGATTAAGATTACATTTAAATACATCGCAGCGGAAGATAATACAAAAGCACAAGTAGAAAGTGATACACGGATACAGAGCTTTCCGAGCATCGTTCCAGCTGTAAATCAGGACCCTGCGGATATAAATCCGCAAAACCAAAACTACTAGCTGCCCGTGTGGAAAATAGGGGCACCCAGAGTTTAGGTTAAAACAATAAACTTCAGGTCAGTCATGTGACTGGTGTGAGAACTAAAACAGTTATTTAAAACTTTACTTTAAAAGAGAGTAATTCAAGGGACCACGCCGTATAACACGGAACGGGTTTCCTCCCAAGAATACTATGCATATAACAAAACAACGCAATGCTTTTTGGAAGAACGAAGCTATTATAAGACCCAGGTCCCATCACACAATGCAACGCAAGCCGGAGGATAGGGTTTTCCCTTATAATAGCCAAATAATGCTTGATACGCTTGAACAAATCATTTGATACTATCATAGGTGTATAGTGTCAAAACATTTTCAATCATAAATATCAATCATAGACGGCATGGGTACCATATATCATGTCGCCATACTAGTTCTACAATTAAAACCGCAATATCACGTATTGGAAATTGGATTTCCGTCATGAGTCGAGGCATGGGGCAAGCTCCTCTCCGATTCGAGACACTCTAGCAAATGTCCCAGGACCCCACTATGATCCTTGGATCTTCAGGGCCGGTCCTCTCTTACTTTTGAGGATTAGTTATTCCTGAACACACGTTTCCCGGTCCTTACAGACCTATATCCGAGGCGCCTCGTATCCAACAACCACACAGGTGAAAAGTATATAAATGTCAGGGCTGGTAGGTCACTGACACCACCCTAGCTAGAAAGAAACGTCGTGCTCTCCTTGCAGTCACTATCCCGTTTTTGACTCATACCGAGGTGTGAGGCTCGCGAATTCACGTTATACACAAAGCTACGCCACACAGGCCGTGCTTTGATCATCAACCACAAGACTTTGCTTTTCAACAGAAGCCCTGATCAATTGCCACTTATGCGTGCCACACTGGCAATTCACTCCATGCGACTGATGTCCATCGATATACAACCTCTGAGCTCGTACGTCTCAGAGAAGGGCGTTAAGAAAGAGAATAAATTCTCCGCCGCCAAACAGATGTATATTTAATAGAGATCAATCAACACAGAATAAAATCCAATGTCAGATACACAATCCATTTACAAGTTCGTTCTGGGTCTGAACGAAACCGAAGGCACTTTCCTCGCATATCCATCCATCTCCAAGTACGTTTAGACGATCACCAACTGTTTCCCTCATCTTGGGTGTACAACCCAATCGAGATCATCAGTAATCACCCAAACGATGTGAAGACTTCCGGTCTTCAACCACCGTCTTCATCTTCGACATCTCGTCGAATCGGTTATTCAGAATGGGTATAAACCCGGCCTTTCTGAATAACCCATGTATATGATAAACAAATGTTATACAAACACAACAAATGCCTCATTCCAATTCAGAATATTCTTTTATTCACAAAATCACATTCTTAGGGAAAGGTTCCCATTAATTTTATCCAAGATAAATTTTTCTAAATTTATTCTTTAATCTTCCTTTGGATATCATTTCAAACCATATTATGGATTTCCAAGCTAGTCGGGATTAGCGAACCACACCGAAGTAATTATTTATTTTATTTTCCAATCCCAATCTATTCATCCCATGGAGCAAAACTGGTAATACTCCATATCTAACACCACAGTATTATCGGTAAAATTAATTACCATTTCACGTTCAAATCTAATTAAAGATTTAACTATCGCCTTGGAGCAAAACTGGTGGTACTCCATTCTCGATCACCTTTCAGATTTGATAATTTAAATTATCAATTCACATTTCAATCTAATTAAATATTCATTAAAACTCCACTTAGTTTTAATCTTCTCAAAAATCAACATCCTGCCTTTAACTGGGTTAAAGAACGAATGTCATATTAAACACGATTCACGATAAACCCAAATCATATTTGATATTAAATACGAGGCTCTGAATAGAAAATATATCGGCTTATATTCAATATCAAATTCTGGAACCCACAAATATCGTATTGGAAATAACGATATAAAATATATCTTTCAAATCCCCATAACAATATTTGTATAGTCACGAAATCCAACATCGAAATATTCCGAAGATAATTTCGATTCAACTCCAGTTCAATTCACATATTGGGAATATTGATTATTTTTAAAATCACTTTCAAATTCAATTTATTTATTTCAAAAATAAATTGATTTTAATTCTAGTTCAAAACCAGTACATTCCGATAAAAATCTATTTTTTTTATCTTTTCAAATGTGGAATTTTTCATCCCAGTTCTTTCCAATTCACATACTATGATTTTACACAAATTATCAATATTTTTAATAATTTTATCAAGGCCCGTACAGTCGATTTCCAACAACGGCCATCGAACTGCACTTACAGCGACCTTTTTCGAATTTGATTTGGACATAACTCCAAATCCAACCGTTAGATTTCAAATTTCAAATATTCATTGGAAAGCTATTTTCGATACGAACCCAACGGTTCCGGTTTTAGGAGAATCCGACGGTCGGATCTCCCGTAATTTCAATTCGAAGTCAATGGTCGAAATTCACGAACTTCCGCGGCGCGGCGCGTTCTATTCAGGCCATTATATATATAATATATATATATATTATATATATTTCGTCGATTTCCTTTTTAAAACGTATTTTATATTTCGTTTTAAATTCTTTTCACAAACAACTTCATCTTCAATTTCAAATCGATTTGATTTCAATTCAATTCGAATTCATTTCAATTTTATTTAATTCGAATTCAAATTCGTTTCAATTCAATTCAAATTTTAATTCGTTTCAATTCAATTCAATTTGAATTTACCTTCTATTTAATTTAATTCGAATTCATTTCAAATTGATTTAAATTCAATTTCAGTTCGTTTTTAATTCAATTTCAATTTAATTCAATTTGAATTCATTTATATTCAATTCGAATTCAAAGTCACTTTCTATTCAATTCGAATTCAAATTCACTTTCTATTCAATTCGAATCGAATTCATTTTCTATTCGATTCGAATTCATTTCAAATTGATTCAATAAAATTTCCATTTGAATTTTAATCTAATTTAATTTGAATTTCATTTCAAAATATTAAATTTTGAAATCACTTTTCAATATTCATTATAAAACGAATAAAATCGATATAAATATCGTTCGCGTCAAAATAGCGCGTCTCTAATCAACACGGCTTTATATTTTTCAAAAACTTCTTTATTCTATTCAACAAATGAATATTTATTCTATTCAACACATGAATCTATATTTCTTCTATTCAATACATGAATATATATTTCTTTCAACACACGACTATTTTTGTTATGTAAAATATTTTATAAACTATGGTATCTATCGTTTGATTTTTAATTAGACTCCACCGTGAAGTAGCTTCTAATTTTTAAATATGATAAAGATGTAAATTTTATTATTAAAATATTTTACTCAACACATGAATAGTTTCAACACATGATCATCGTCAACACATGGCTATTTTTATATTCAACACATGAATTTTCTTTTATAATATTCATTATTTTCCCGATTGGAATGAGGCCCAATCAATCACCATATAATGTTAATTATATGTATTCCATACAACACATGTATATAATAGCAATGAAAAACAATCAACCATCATCCAAAGTGCACCACACAACTGCATAAGCATCAAATATGAATAATTAACGCTTACACAGCCTGTCGACCAATCGATCGACATACAATTAAATAATTGGGATTAGTGTGCGCCAAATATCATCCCAACACCCGTGTGGGGTTTCAAATCAACAAACACATATTTTTATCCGTGCAGTTGGGCGATGTGTAAAATTTATCATCCCAATCAATATCAGTCAAATCGGTGTATATAAACAAATTGACCGATTTGTTTATAAATATTTATTTATTCACATTCACGTTAAAAATTATATTTTTAACGATAATTAATTTATTCCAACACATCCACATTTTATTATCGATTTCACATCAACAACACAAACAAATTTCACAACACATCAATTAAACAAACAAGCCATCCATGGTCTGAGGATGACGGGTGTCGGGTGCTACTAAGCACCGTCTGCATCCTAGTATATATATATATATATATATATATATATATATATATATATATATAGAAAAAGGAAATTTGAGTGAGAAGTTCTCACCGATAGCTATTCCAACTCCACGACTCTTCATATGTGGAAATCTTCGCCGTTCTCGCCTTTTGTCACTTTCGCTGCCCGTAGCCACTACATATATAAAAATCACATTTTTATTTCGCTATTCAATGTATAAAAATCACATTTTTACTTCGCTATTCAATATATAAAAATCGAATTTTTACTTCACTATCATATAGATAAAGATTATATTTTTACTACGCTACTGTATAGATAAAAATTCTATTTTTACATCGCTATCATATAAATAAAAATTCTATTTTTACATCGCTATCATATAGATAAAGATTATATTTTTACATCGCTATCATATAGATAAAAATGCTATCATATAGATAAAAATTCTATTTTTACATCGCTATCATATAGATAAAGATTCTATTTTTACATCGCTATCATATAGATAAAGATTATATTTTTACATCGCTATCATATAGATAAAGATTCTATTTTTACATCGCTATCATATAGATAAAGATTCTATTTTTACATCGCTATCATATAGATAAAAATTCTATTTTTACATCGCTATCATATAGATAAAAATTCTATTTTTACATCGCTATCATATAGATAAAAATTCTATTTTTACATCGCTATCATATAGATAAAGATTATATTTTTATCACGCTATTCTCTATATAAAAATCGTATTTTTTATTCTTTCTAAAAATATATTCTTTTTATTTCTAAAAATCTATTTCTTTCATGATAAAAATATAACAATTACCTAAATAAAAATGTAAACTTTATCTAAATAAAATCGGACTCTATATAAAAAAAAAGATATTAAAAAAACTTACTGTATTGCTTCAAAAAAAAAAGGGAGGCGGACTGCTGTTTGCGTCGACTGGAGGGGAGGGGGCTGCTCGTCGGCGCTCAGGAGGGGGAGGTGGTTTTTCAGGCGGCGGTGGGTCCCATTGGGGTTGGAGGCCTCGGTTTGGGCGTTGGGTTTAACAGAGGGTTGTAGGGCTCGTCACTTCCGAAGAGGAGATGGAGAGGGAAGGAGAAGGGAGGAGGGGGTGCGGCCGAAGTTGGAGGAGGGGAGGCGCGCCTCTGGGCGACGGCGGGATCGATTTCGATCGCGAGTCCTTTTTTATTTTTTATTTTATCTTCTGATTTGAAGAAACGGGGGGGGGGGGGGGGGCAGAAGTTAAAAGGAAGAGAGAGAATATATATTTATTTTAATTTCGAAAAGGTACTTTTTCATTTGGCCTCTAAACGAGGCCCACCGCCTGTCGTCTAGTGTTTTACTCCCATTCCGAACACAATGGGATATGTATCGTAAGCTGATTCGACCATTTCGATCAGTTTTCGTCAAAATCAACATATAACTCTATATATTGAATTTGAACGCGTATTTCAATTTACCGGGGTCACATACTAACTCTAAAAATTCCCGAAAAATATTTTCTAGCTTTGTATTGATGATACGGTCCTAATAAAACTAGTTTCGTCGAATTCTGAGACCATTGGAAAAATGGCCATTTTCCAGTCGATTAAAATCAATTGAAACTGGTCAAACGCGTTTTCCTTTGCCACGCACACGTATTGATTCAAAAAATTATGAAATTTGGAATCTGACAATAATTTGACATCCCGGATCCAACAAAAGTGGTTTCGTCGAAATCCGAGGTCGTTTGCAAAATGTCTATTTTTAAGGGCCTGAATTCCATGGCGACTATTCAGAATTTTCAACTGGACATATCTTTTGATTCCCGCTATGAAATTTTAATTTTTCGGATTCGTTAGAAAGATATTCCCAAATAGATCCTAATGTTTTTGGTTTCACTAAAATCCGGTTTGTTTTGCACCCGGTACGTTCATTTGAAGTTTGAAATCGAATTATCGAACTACCGTGCCATTTTCAATTCTATTTATAATTATATATGATTATTATATTCTAACTACGACGTATATAATATATACGTTCGAATTCTATTCAAAATAAATCTCTCGTTGATATTATTTAAAATAATCTATTTTAAATGTTCAAAATTCACTAAAATTGCCAAAACAAAAATTTTAAATTGGCCCAGATTTTCGGTTTGATACAAAGGCATAGATTATAAAGAAACATTTGCTCCAGTCGCAAGACTAGAAGCAATTCGAATTTTACTAGCATATGCTTGTTATCATATCTTTAAACTATATCAAATGGATGTTAAAAGCGCTTTCTTAAATGGTTTTATTAAAGAAAGACTATATTCAAACAACCTGCAATATTTGCTCATGAAAAATTTCCTGATCATGTTTTTAAATTAGAAAAGGCGTTATATGGTGTAATACAAGCACCTCGTGCTTGGTATGAACGTTTCAAAACCTATTTATTGGATTCTGGATTTCAAATAGGAATGGTTGATCAAACTCTTTTTATTAAGAAAGATGATAAAGATATTTTGATAGTGCAAACATATGTAGATGACATTATCTTTGGATCTACAAATGATGAATTATGCCAAGAATTTTAAAATATAAAGACCAGTGAATTTGAAATGTCTCACATGGGAGAACTATCGTATTTTCTGGGTTTACAAATTAAACAATTATCAAATGGAATTTTCATTAATCAAGAAAAATATTGCACTAATCTAATAAAACATTTTGGAATGGAAAATAATTCAAGTAAACCTACACCAATGAGTACGACGACACATTTAGATAAAAATGAAGATGGTAAAAGTGTCAATCAAAAGTTATATCGAAGCATGATAGGTTCACTTTTGTATTTGACTGCTAGTAGACCGAATATTATGATGATTGTTTTCTTATGTGCCTATTTTCAAGCTAATCCAAAAGAATAACATTTAAGGGCAGTTAAACGCATATTACGTTATCTTAACAGTACCAAAGATTTTGGACTTTTCTATCTGAAAGAATGCTCCTTCAAATTAGTTTCATACAGTGATGTTGATTTTAGAGGATCACAGACCAAACGCAAAAGTACAAGTGGAACTTGTCATTTTATCGGTAAATAACTTATATCTTAGTTCAGTAAGAAATAGAATTGCGTTTCATTGTCAACATGTGAGGATGAGTATATATCTGCAGCACTAGCATGTGCTCAAGTAATATATATGCAGCAAACACTTAGGGATTTTAACGTTCACTTCACTAACTCCAAAATTTATTACGACAACACAAGCGCAATAAATTTATCTAAGAATCCGGTAAACCATTCTTGAACAAAAATATTGATATACAACATCATTTCTTGAGAGATAATATTGAAAAACAAATCATCAATTTAGAATTTGTAAACTCGGAAAACCAAATTGTTGACATATTTACTAAACCTCTTTTAGAAAATTCTTTTATAAGACTTCGAAGAGAATTAGGAATTGTTTCTTTTAAAGATCTATGAAGACCTATACTCCTTATTTGATTACGTTGCAATTATATTGTTTAATGCTTTATAATCGATGACAAAGGGGGAGATTATTATATGCTCATAATAATGGATCAATTCATTTATGTATCATTTATGCATTATAAATATATGCGCTAACATTTTGTTGTAGGAATCCGAACGGTAAGTCTATATATATGTAAACTAACAAAATGTTGCAGGAATTCAGGGGGAGCTAAATATGTATACAAACATACTTTCAAGGGGAGAAATTCGATACTTTATACAAGAATGCAAGATGTTGTCATCAATCAAAAAGGGGAAGAATGTTGATTCACGAGAATTTCGATTAATGACAACAAAAAGAAGAGCAATGGAAGTCATGTCAAGAAGCAAAGTTTATATATATATATATATATAAGTATTAAGTCATGTTAGTTTCATATTAAAATCTATCCTCAAAGTATAACACGAATGCACGAATGTTAGTTTCATATTAAAATCTATCCTCAAAGTATAATACGAATGCATGGATGTTTAGTGTTATATATATATATATATATATATATATATATATATATATATATATGCTCTAAAAAACCAGCTGATACTGGACTGGTTCTGTAACCAGTCGACTGGTAGAAAATGGACCAGTCGACTGGTCATAGTCCAGAAGTCCAGTAACGGCTAGTTGCTGAGCATATTTAAATATACATACGAATTTTCTTCTAAACCAGACGACTGATGACTTTTCTACCAGTCGGCTGATCAGAGAAAAAATGTCTTTTTCATGAAGAATTACCTTCTTTCATGAAGAGATTCCTCTTCAGTTATGAACAGAAATGGATGCAACTTTTTGTTGACACTTTTAATGAAGGAATGCTACTTTTCTACAATTATATAAGCACTACAAACATGTTTTCCAAATCACTTATTCTCATATATTCTACTCTAATTTCTGATTTGCACTTCTGTACTCATTGCATTCTAAAGCTCTCTTGAATTCAAGTTACTTGTTGAATCTTTGATATTATTTCAAATCTCTTGAGTCAACAAGCACCATACTTCCTTCAGTCTTCACATGCACATCAAATACTTGAGGATAAGATTATAGGAAGGGTGTACTTCATCGTGATTATTCAATGTTGATTAGAGAACACATTCAAAAGTCAAAACTCTTGTAATTTGTGAATTCCTATGTAGATGCTCAGGCGTGGACATCCTTATTGGTGCTCGGGTGTATTGTGACATATTCCTTGGGGTTAAGAGAAGGCGTGATAGTGAATCCCGAAGAGGAGCTTCGGGACTGGACGTAGGACGGGAAGTTTGAACCAGCATAAAATTCCTTGTGTCTTCACTCACTGCATTTTCTTATTTGTGGTACATCTATACTACTTAGATTTATTTGCATAACTATTGTAGCTTACAAGTTAGCTTATTATATACATTTCTGCTATATCAACAGAAAGATCCAACTTAAGTCACACACCGATTTTTTCAATAATTTATTTATATTATATTTATACGTATTTACATCGAACGTTTATAACTTGCACTGTCTCACAACACATCAGATTTATATGAAACTTGAAATCATACAACAATTTAGTATTCCGGATCCGATGAAACTAGTTTCATCGAATTCTAGGACATTTTGCGAAAACATTATTTTAATTTCAAATCGCAAATTGATACGCTTGTATATTGCGCATAATCAAACAACTTCAATTTACTCGAAACTTTAAATCTTATACTAATTAACCATTATGGATTTTATAAAATTTGTTTTGGTGAAATCTGAGGTCATTTGAAAAAGGGCTATCTTCACATGTTGGTGAAAATTGAATTAAAAAATAATTGATATCGAAACACTCACATTTATTAATAACAATTTCTTATTATAGTTTATATCCAAATAGAAATTTTATACAACTTTAAAATAAAATAAATTGGAATTTAAACTCGATATTTCTATCTTAGGTGAATTTGATGTTCAAATTCTCACTTTAAATTTAAATAAATCAATTTATTCTTAAAATTAATCATTTTAAATATTTTAATTAATTAAATATGCTTATATAAAAAACCAAGTTGTTACAATACAACTTTTTATGGATTATTTATACAAATGGATGCATCTCCTCAGCCGTTAGCTGGATATGCTCTTATGGAGCATTCTCTATATGATTTTTATGTTAAGACTGTGTCTAGGAGCAGAATGCATTGATGAGTCAAATGGTAGCGCCTTACTTTGCCTACTAAGAATGGGAGTTAATGATGGTTCTAAGCACCGAGACGGGGATGTTATATATCCTTGAGGAGACTGCGGATGATGAGGTCGAGGCATTAGTCATGCATATGATCTCGGACTTTCGTAGGCATAGTATGTAGTGTGTTTGGTGTGTTTTACTATTTATCATTATATGAAATGTAATTTGATTTTATTATGTTAGAAAAAAATATTCATTTCATACTAGTTTTACTGTTACAAAATTTTTATTACAAATAAATATATACAATGCTCAATACTCTGCTCACTTTCAATGCTTAATTCGCCATTACAAATCATAAAAGCACATCATCCGCTCAGTCAACTTTAGCCGCTCAATCCACTGATCGGCCAACCGTTTATTTCAACCACTCACCATAGCCAGGAATGGACCCTTAATAACGTTTTAAACTGACAAAGAATTTAAGATGCACCTCTTCTTTTAATCGTATTTGTAAATGTATAGTTTAACATGACAACAATGATATATATCTGCATTTGCATCTGAAATAATTCTTATATATCAGAAACCCACATACATGGATAAAGACAACTACCAGGCATTTGTCTAATCTCTTCATGATTAATAAAGTCTAAAAGATAGATTAATTTTGTTTAATCCGACATGGATCATTTTTAGTAACAATGTCAAAAATAAATACGTAAGACAAAAGGTATAATAATAATAATAATCAATTATTTATAGCAAACATCTATAGGTGCATCGAATTACTTTCATGAAAAACCAATATAAATATATCATTTAAAGGTGTAAAATATGCACAATCTTAATCGCTATCTTGATAAAAGTTGAATGGGTACTCTTCATAAGCGAGAACTATGATATTTGTAATCATAGCTATGTTTGGATCGAATACTTTAGTTTTCTGCAAATGAATGCAAACATATGCAGAAATTTTCAACATTCAATTACTAGCCTATTTTTTGTGGTAATATTTAATTATCCTAATTTGCTAAGCACTTAATCGAAGGAAGATCCATTGCTATTGAGCCAAAATAAACATAGTATTCATTGATCCTTATTCTCACCTCCCATTATTTAGGAGAAGACACTTCCTCGTTCATTAATGGATCTCCCGAAATTCTTCTCAATGCCCCTGTAAAGTTCAGCTCAAACTCAAATTTTCCATTGTTATGAAAAAAGTCGATACCTTATCAAATTGTAGATTTGGGAATGATTTTGCTGCTAGTCATCTCTAGTTTAATTTATATTTGAATTAAAGCGATGTTTTTGAGTCATTTGTTCAATGGAAGATTGTTTAAGGACGATAGTGGTATAGTGCTTTGTGGAAGGAGATAAAAGTACAAAAGGTGGATGCGGTGCTCTCTAAAGCTAAATGAAGATGTCGGGGCCTTTCTTGATAGAGGAAATTATGTTGTAGTGAAAAACTACCGTGTCTAATAAGTTTTCAGGCCATATAAAAAGAAAATTAAGTTTTAAGGACGCTACCCTACCCGTTATTTCATCGTGGCCAACTAAAACTTTTCCAGAACCCTACGAATTCCTTCACTTCAACTTCAAATTTCCTCAGTCCGATTTGATTCTTTTAAAATTTCAATTTCAAAAATAATCAAATCAGCAAAAATCATTACAAATCAGCAGTAATCGCAGTTGCTCAGCACAAATCGCAGCAACTAAGCAGAAATCGTCACAAATCGAAGGTAATCGCAGGCATTTATCATCTTCAAACTCCACCCGCTGTAAAATCAGCACAAATCGTAGGTAAACCCTAATCTAGATATTTATAATTGTCGATGTTTTATATTTGAACAAATATAGGTTTCTACTAAGTAAATCAGTATATATTACAGATTACCTCTTGAATAGAACTGTTATTTCATCGATAGAACTATTGTTTGTACTCAGTAAACCCTAATAGAACTGTAAATCAGTATATATTATGGATTTCTGATATGTAATTCATAATTAAGTTGTATTATTTCAGTAAACCCTAATAGAACTTTTATTTATTATTTGTAATTCATAAATCAATATATATTATGGATTTCTGAATCTAATCGCTAATTTGTAAATCAGTATATATTATCGACTACTAATTTGTGTATAAGACTCTCAAGGAAAAATAATGTGTATAAATACACTGTTGTTGGCTTATTTGTGATTAGTTTCGTATATAATCTAATTTATGTTTATAAAATGTCTTGGTACTAAAAAAGATAAATTCCTTTATCTTTAGAAGAAACAAGTTTTTTTTTTCTAAATAACAAGATACATGCATTTTTTTACAGTGCTTAGATACACCAAAAATTACTTAATGGAAACAATCTACATTCATGTTCTCATCCACAACACATTTTGCTCTCTCTCTTTCTCTTAATCATAATACCTACAGGTTGAAATCAGTGCATTAATATGCAAGTTTGTAAGATTGAGTAAAGAATGAATTATCAAAATGTTTGTTAGAAGTTGTATTGATGATTTTTTTTGTACAATATTTAAGCTAATATACCAATAACCTTTAACTTGAATATGCTTACTTTCAAAGTATGGTTCAAATATTGGTTATAGTAATTGTTTAATACTTCAGGTTCGTGGATACAGGATGAAACAGTAAGATATCACCATTATGTCTATTCAATATGGCATAGATAAAGGAGACTTAACCAATGTTTGTGATTCATTATTAGCGTATATTTTATCGATATTACTCACTTTATAACTTCATCTGCTCAATAATGTACTTTGACAATATAAAGACCAAGATGCAACTAGATTATATGTAAAACGTTGTTAACTACAGTCATGTCATTGTGAGTTTCTGTTGTACCTCTTTGTCAAATCAATATCATGTAGCATAGTAAAGCTCACAGTACTAAATTCTAATCAGTTTGAGTTTAATGCACTTAAAAGCATTGAAAGACGATGACATTTTTAAAGAATATTCATGCTAAACTATATTAGTGCAGTTATTATTATAGTGATCCTGTTCTTGTTTATTAATTTTTATACATTATGACATTATTATTCATAAAAATGCTATTTATATGCAGGATAACATGAGAACGAGAAGTTCATTCAAAGCTAATCAAAGAGCACAATGCATATTTATCAACTTTAATGGATGGAAATATTTCAACATAAGACATCAAAATAATGATTTTTGTGATGTTCATAGCCAACCAACCCAAACACCACCAATTACTCAACCAACACAACCAACCTCTCCACAAATCTCTAAACAAACAAAACCAACCTCTACAAGAAACTCTGAGAAAATATCAGCAACCTCTCAACAAACACCAATTGTAAGTTATAATCAGTGTTTACATTATATTCAATATTCAATTTTTGCATTAGTAATTGCTTCTTTTTTGTTTACTATCCAATATTTATTATTTTAAGTAGTCATGTTTTAAATGAACTATAAAAAAGGATAAAATTTAAGTAGTTGTGTTTGCATTAGTAAAATTTTGTTATTTGAAAAGATAAATACATTTATCTTTTTAAGAAACTTTTCTTTTTTTGTAATGTTATTATTAATTTACAATTTATTTATTGTTTTAAGTAATCATGTTTTAAGTGAAGTAGTTGTGTTTTGTAACTTTTTTTTTGGTGATGAGGCATATAAACAAAGTATATGATTGGTTTTGAATTAAAGTGTACCAATTTTCAAAAAAAAAAAAAGTAAGTAAATTTTTTTTTCCGTATAAAAACAAGTACAGCAAAAGATAAATAATTTTATCTTTTTCAATTTCTATGTTTTTCTGATATATAAAGATATAGAACTATAATTTTCTTAAAAAATAAACTTAATGATATACAAATTATTTAATGCCATAGTTAGAAAAGATAAAAACATGCATCTTTTCACAGAAATAATGAAATTATAAAAAAAATAGTTTAATTTTTTCACAAATGATAAATAGTTTTATCACTTAACGATAAATGATAAACAATTTTATCATCTTATAAATGCTTATAAATTCTGTATTTATTAAAACTGTCTAGTTCTCCAACCCTCCAACTGAACATAATTATCATCTTTTCATTCAAAGCCTTAAACATTTTACAAAATGTTTATATTTTTATAGAAAAAATGTTTTGAAATAACAAAAAAAAAGTGTATGTTAAACTGTTAAAGGTAACTTTTAAACATCCATACACTATGTCCAATTTCAACTGAGAATGCCCACAGTAATTTCCTCATCGCTATATATCTTAAATGTGTATGTTAAATTGCTGGAACTTATTTAGAATGTCTTCTAAAATGGATTATGAAGTCGCTTATTTTACAGCCTCAAAAATAGTTTTTACTTATTAGTAGCTTTATTGCAGGATATTAGATTTATTTATTAAATATTTCACTCATTTGTATAACAGGTTTCAACTGCCGAATTCACTGGAGCCAAGCATAAATTTCTGAATTCACAGACAGAACTTAAACAATCTTCTTATTAAGCGGCAAAAAAAGTACCAATAGCAGAGTTAGATAAAAACATTGATACAGAGTCAGAGTCTGAGTCCGAGGATGAAATAGGTCAATATCAAGTGACACATAGAGATAACATAAAGTATAGTGGTTCATATAGATGTAACTTGGATGCTTTCTTTAAGGTAATGACCAAGATAAAAAGGAAAAACATTTTTTCTTCTACTGGATTGTCTTATCTAAACAAAAACCCCTTCAGCAAATTCTTTCACATATTTCTGGGTGATAAAATTCGAAGAAAAGATTTTAGAAAAAGTGCGAGAAGCTTAGACGAAGTAATAATATCATTTGTGAAGACTGAAAAAGCATTTAGAATAGGGGGTAATTTGCTAAAATTGACCAAAGAAGATGTAAGTTTGATTCTTGGTATTCCATTGGCGGGGAAAGATTTATTTCCAATTGGGATAATAAGTAGAAGTAATTTGGACGAAGAATGTTCCGTTTTTCTAATAAGCATATTGAAAGACATGAAGGAATAAATAAAACAACTTTAAGCAAAAGGTTCAAAACAATTATTGATAAGAAAATTGGAGATGAAGACTTGATCAAGTTACTTCTTTTGCTATTAGTTATCACATTTCTTTTCCCCAATAATCAATCTTATCTACAATGGCGATTTATTCCAAAAGTGCTTAATTTGAAAAATATGAACTCAATTTCTTGGGCAAAAGCAATTCATGCACATGTTTCAAAAAATGTTGAAAAATTTGCTAAAGATCCAAGAGGCATGCCCGGATGCTCAATGATCTTATTGGTATGTGTAATTACTTGTCAAGTTACTCTTCAGTACTTGAATTGATTTATAACTAATTGATTTTTTTTTTCCTAATTTGCAGTATTGGATTTGTGAAAAAACACAAATCATAGCAGCCAAAAAAGGATATGAAAATGCAAGCCCACGAATAGTAAAATGGAATTTATCATTGTTGACAAACGTATCTATTAAATCTATCAAGCCAAAAAAAGTATTTTTTTATCTTTTTATTTAATGATTGACTGTCAATACGTGCAAATTGTCGGTGCAGGCTGTAAGATTCATTTTGGTGCATATGTGTGGTCTGTTGCATTACCATTTTATGTTGTATTTGACTGCATAATTATAACATATACATATGTATATGAATTTGTCATTTAGTATAATCTAAGATTCTAGCATGGTAATGTAAAATTTGGAAACAGCAAGGAGGATCAAGGTTTCCTGCTTGCCAACTAGAAAAACATTATTCATCATTGACATTTTCAGCTGTTCACGCTAAAATTCCAACATGCAAACATTCAATCTTTTGCATAGTGTAAGTTTTTGGCAAAGTGATTAGTTTCCTAAAACATGCAAAGCCATCATGATTTCAAAACAGTTTTGAGCTGTGAATCCAAAAAAATTGAAAATTTTAAAGTGCATTCAACTAGATTTTACAGCTTCATTCCAGCCATTTTAATTATACAATGGCAAAAAAAGGACAAAGATTGCCAAAGTGGACCAGAAATACATTATTTTTGTGCACTATCCATGCAATTTTGAATGAAAATTATTCATGCATATACTGTGTTGTTTCCGCTTTGTTACTAAAAGAAAATATGCTCAGCTTCATGTGATAATGTTGTTTTCCACTTGAATCCTGAACATGAAACCTCATTGTGATAATGTTGTTTTCCACTTGATCTTCTATCATTTGAATCCACACCAGACCGGAATTATTCGCTACACCATCGTCTTTGTAAGCATAAAGAAATTTAATGAATATAGAATCTATGTAAATACCATGTTTCTATCAATTATATTTCACAATTGATTAGTCTTAAGATTTTTAAACAATAATGTGTATTACCTTCTTTTTAAACTTATTTTAAGATAAAAACATGTATCTTTCCACTAATGATAAATAGTTTTATCACTTAAGGATAAATGATAAATAGTTTTATCACTTAATGATGAATGATAAACAATTTTATCATTTTATAAAAGATTACAAATTCTTGATTTATTAAAACTGATTTATCCTCCAACCTTCCAACCGAACATCACCTGCAAAGCCTTAAACAAATTTATCATCTTTTTGCATCAACAATTTTTGTATCAGTAATTTTTAAACATGTTATGTGAACCAACATGTTTTTACAGTGAAAGTGACTACTTTTCTCTCTCACGTGGGCGTTATTATTATTATATTGTAAACTTAGTACTCCTAACTACTAACGACCATGTACCGTTATTTTTATTGTACTCATCACATGCAGTGCTTTCACTATGATTGTGATAAAATTTAATTCCTGTATTGACCATGTAACATGCATACAGGTATATATGTACACACATGTGTGGTTTTGGATGTGTGTTGGGGATGGGGATAGAGGGGGAGGTGTGAGGGCGTATGTAGTAGAATAGTGACCATGTTTTACATATGAAGTGACTGAAGCCGCAAAATTTCATTATATAATCAGCTCACTCTTTGTTTTCTCACATGCTTCAAGTATGGTGCATTAATTGCCGTAATTTAGCTACTTAATTGCTGTAATTTAGCGGTAGTGACATGATTTTTTTAGATGATCAGAGAATTATGACATGTCCCATGTTCGTTCAGCACATTCAGTCTGTACTCTATTTTTTATCCTCATCAGAAATTTGGCTTTTCTTTGAATCAACTTGTGATTGGTCATACTATGTTCAATTTATCATCATGTTATTTTAAAATAGTTAAACAAAGGTTATATATATATTTGTTTTAAGATAAGATACTGCCTAGTAAAAGTTTTGAGTAACCTGTTTTGTACAAGTTTGTTTACTGAATATAAATAGTTTTATCACTTAATGATGAATGATAAAACAGTTTTATCATCTTATAAAAGATTATAAATTCTTGATCTGTTAAAACTAATTTATCCTCCAACCTTCCAACTGAGCATCACCTGCAAAGCCTTAAACAAATTTATCATCTTTTTGCATCAACAATTTTTGTATCAGTAATTTTTGCACATGTTATGTGAACCAACATGTTAGCTTCACTTTTACAAATTAAGTACACAAAATGCCAGAGCACGGGTATATGGTATTTTCTTTGGATACATCTATACATGAAGCAAAATACATATACACATGCTAATACCGCATCCATACATAAATATACTCGAACAACACGCATTTTAAGGAACAAACTACGCAAGAGTGCACGGCTAATATATTTCAGATTTATAGGACAATGCAATATACATATGTGAACCAACATGTAAGCTTCAGTTTTATAAATTTTTGTACCAGTAATTTTTGCATCAGTAAATCGTTACTTTGTTGTTTACTTAAATTTTTGCATCAGTTATTTTTTTCATATAAAAACAAATACAACAAAAGATAAATAATTTTATCTTTTTCAATTTCTCATGCTTTTCAGATACAAAAAGATACAGAACTATAATTTTCTCAAAAAATATATTTTATAATACACAACTTATTTAATGCCATAGTTAGATAAGATAAAAACATGTATCTTTCCACTAATGATAAATAGTTTTATCACTTAATGATAAATAGTTTTATCACTTAATGATGAATGATAAACAGTTTTATCATCTTATAAAAGATTACAAATTAATGATTTGTTAAAACTGTTTTGTCCTCCAACCTTCCAACTAAACATCACCTGCATAGCCTTAAACATATTTATCATCTTTTTGCATCAGTAATTTTTGTATCAGTAATTTTTAAATCAGTAATTTTTAAATAAGAACATGTTTCAAAATTACATCATGCTTTATCTTGTTATATGTTTCCAGTTTGCCAAGAAATTCAAGAAAATCATGAAAGATGAAAAAATCTGCTGCTACAAGTGAAAAATACTGTGCAAGAGGAAAAAAAGAATGAGAATGAAGAAAGCTGCCTCCGAAGTCAAATAGAAGACAAAGATAAAGAAATTGCAAACTTGAAAGAAAAAGTTGAACAGTTGGAAACTCAATTACAAGCTGAAAAGAAATCGAGAGTAGAATTCGAAAAGAGATTAAAATATGACTCCATCAGCACTGAAATTCCAGAAAAAGAAATTATGTTCAGTCATATAAACAGCTCTAAAAATTTCCCGTCCTTTGAACTACTTAATTCTCAAGACATTCAAGCATTACGAGAACAACATGAACTTAAAGAAGTTGAAGAAAATAAGGAAAAGAGAAAAAGGAAAAGAAAGTTTGTTAAGCCAAGTTCAATGCAAAAGAGGATTAAAGCAAAAGTGCACAAGCCAAAAAAGGATCCGAACTATGTATATCAAGAGGAAAAACAGAAAAGAGAAAAAGAGAAAATAGAAAAGCAAAAGTGCGCAAGGCCAGAACCCATAGATGTGGATAATCTTAGCACACCAGAATATATGAGGAAAAGCAAATGGAAAATAGAAAATTGTCCACTATTCAAGTTATTGCCTGAAGATGAAGTAAACACCATAACCAATTTCTTCAAAATAACCAGAGACATAAAGTAAGCTTATATTCTTAAATTAATAACAACCATATTCTTAAATTGTCCACTGTTCACTCTCAGTCTGGTTGTGAATTCCATAAAGCAGGGTTAAATGCTAATAACGATTCTCTCCTGACGCTGCTCTGTTGTATTTTCATCCCTGCAAAGTAAAGCCATGTTTCTATCGGAGTTGGTCCGACATGCAAAATGAAGCATACTTCTCCAGTCATCTTCTCACTGTTCTAGCTAATTGCGATTCTGACCGCAGTAGCCCCAACTCTAGCTCTAACTGTGATAACCCTAAGAACGCAATAAAGTATTTGGTTTAGTTAGGGGCTGGGATTAAGAGAGGAATCATTATTGTAGAAATTTGAAGAGAAATATAAAAATTACTAACAGTGGGGTTGATAATCATGATATCACCAGGGATGAGGTTTTTGGATTTGTTAAGGAATTGGTGAAGTTCCCTGAATCTCAGATTGAGTTTCTTATTCCTTTTGAAAATTGTTAGTTACTTAATAACTCATATTTATTTTTATATGTTGGCTGGTTAAGTGCATTAACTGGGTGAAAAACAGTTAAACACATGAACATTCTAAGTGTGTGAATCCCGCTAAAGTTTTGTTTTTTCCTTCTAAATTTTGATTTATATTTTAGAAGTTAGATCTTATTTCATTTATAGATTTTAACTAAGAACTTTCTATGCTTCTCGCGTAGTTTGTGGACAAATCATATAAGATTCTTCGGCAGCCATTTCTCAGTACATATATTTATAGTTGCTAAAGTAACAAATTTAACCCTTACTTTTTTTGCCAGTGAAGAGGTTTATAATTCGCATGATGAAAACATGATTGTCATATATAGAGATATGCTTGAAGACATTATTTTTGGTGATTTTATTGCTGGCTAGGTAAGTATTTATTATTATTCAAGTCATCACTAATTGATCCAAGAAGTATACTCTAAGGTTCTCTACTCTTTTTTTGATATCAATGTTTATATGTGTTTATGATCACTGAAGATTTTTTTTATAAAATGTATGCCTTTGAATGAACGTTCTTTTTCTAAAGCAATTATTTGATTATTTTCAATGTTTTTGACTTTGGCACCATAAATTAATTATAGTTTAGTATACAATGCTTAGTTAGCATTAGTATTGAACATGGATCAACTAGACTACCGGGGGGGGGGGGGGGGTTTCAAGTTTGGAAACAATTAGCCAAACTACAACGCATGCTTGAATACCATTAATTCACATTTCAATAAGAATAGTTGAATCTCTGTTGTACATTGAATTCCTAATACTTGTACTATCTTCCTTATGTACTTGTATGTTCATGATCTGATGATTGTTCACTACACCATTTTTCCATGGTTTATACTCAGAATTGACTAGCCTTTTTTTGCTTTACATATTATTTATTTCTCGGTTCCCATAATCAAATTGGTTAGACAATGTAATTTTGCACAGCATAGGTAATTTACTTTCTGAAATTGAAGTTCCACTTTCACGATACTAATCGAATTAGAGCTAAACACTCCAACAGTCTTTTAGCTTAAATACACTACTTCTAGGTAAAGGGTAAATTTGCTTAACACATACATATATCACATAGAAAACTAAGATATCTCAGATTATATTTCAAAATTATACGGCAAGACAATATACATATGTGAACCAACATGTAAGCTTCAGTTTTATAAATTTTTGTATTAGTAATTTTTGCACCAGTAAATTGTTACTTTGATGTTTACTTGAAATTTTATATCAGTAATTTTTTTCATATAAAAACAAATACAACACAAGATAAATAATTTATCTTTTTCAATTTCTTATGCTTTTCAAATACAAAAAGATATAGAACTACAATTTTCTTTAAAAAAAACTTCATTATATACAACTTATTTAATGCCATAGTTAGAAAAGATAAAAATATGTATCTTTGCACTAATGATAAATGGTTTTATCACTTAATGATAAAAGATAAACAGTTTTATCATCTTATAAAATATTACAAATTTTTGATTTATTAAACTGTTTGTCCTCCAACCTTCCAACTGAACATCACCTGCATAGCCTTAAACATATTTATCATCTTTTTGCATCAGTAAATTTTGCATCAGTAATTTTTATAGTGCAAACTAGGCAAGAGTGAACATCCAAATATTCTAATGATATTTTCTAACAGTTTACTATTTTCAAATACTCTAATGATATTTTCTGTCCAGATTATTGATTATTACTGGTTTAGAATAGCCAAAAAATTCGATATCAGTGCAAGCTTGGCTTACTTTAACACCACAATGACGGTAAGATTTATTTTTTAAATATACATCTAACGATTCATTAATGATGGTAAAATCAGTTTTGTAAACTACAATATTTGTTTCTTTTGACAGAAAAGCGCCACTATTAACATTAAAAATGTCAGAGAAGCCCTCTTTGTTCCAGCAGTGATTCAGGCACTACAAAATCCGCTATGTTGTATGATGTTATATCCCGTCCATGAAGATTCACACTGGACACTTCTAACGTTTGAACCTGAATCTTCAACATGGACGCTTTATGATTCTCTCTGCAACTCAGCAAGAAAGGGAAGAATGAGCAGCAAACATAAAAAAGCACCTTTAAAAATTGTAAGCCATTTTAAATTTTGAATTTTTCCATGTTACTTGAATCAATAAATATTCTTTATATAATCAACAGCAAAAAATGGTCAACGATATAAACAAGAATCTTCAAAGTGGAGAAAACAAGGAAAACATAAAAAATTCTGCTGTACTTTCAGTTGGACAATGTGCTCAACAACATAACGGGTATTCATATCTATTTGTTTTCTTATTTTCATTAATTTTGCTTTATTTCATTACTATTTTATTCTTCACTACACTGTACTGCTATTTTCTTTGGATATATGTATACTTGCAGCGGAATACATATACACATACTATTATCACATCCATACACAAATATACTCAAACAACATGCATTTTGAGGAACAAACTAGGCAAGAGTGCATGACAACTATATTTCAGATTTATGAGGCAAGGAAATATACATATGTGAACCAAAATGTTAGCTTCAGTTTTACAAATTTTTATATCAGTAATTTTTGCACTAGTAAATTGTTACTTTGATGTTTACTTAAAAATTTTATATCAGTAGTTTTTTTCATATAAAAAAAACAGCAAAAGATAAATAATTTTATCTTTTTCAATTTCTTATGCTTTTCAGATACAAAAAGATATAGAACTACAATTTTCTTTTAAAAAAACTTTATAATATACAACTTATTTTAATGCAATAGTTAGAAAAGATAAAAACATGTATCTTTGCACTAATGATAAATAGTTCTATCACTTAATGATAAACTATAAACAATTTTATCATCTACTGCTGTACTTATTTCAGTTATTGTTGGTAAGCTCATATATACATATATAAAGTGCATAAAGTATTGTATAGTATAGAACATCATATACAAGGTGTACATCAACCAAAATTACATTTCTAGCCCAAGCCAGGCTCATAAGTGTAACGACCACGGGATTTTCAATTCCGAAAATCGACACAAAACCCAGCGTCGACTGTTCAGACATCGAAAATACCGGATCATTAATAGAAAGAAATTAGAGGGTGAGATAGAAAAGATAGAACTAATAGAATAAAAGAAGAAGAACACAACTGAGCATAATTAGAGGAAACACGAATCTCACAGCGGAACGAATAAAATATATTAGATAACATAACTTTGAATACAAAATTTTATACCATAGATACATGTCGTCATCAGATCACAATACAATATTTGATACAGCGGAAATAACTCTAAAATAACTAGCGATGAAGCCTCCTGCTTCAAGCTCCTCCAAGTGTATCTGTAAAAACCCTGAAACACTTGACCTGCCCGTACAAATTTGGGCACCCAAGAGTTTAGGAAAAACAAAACAAAATAAACTCTGGGTCAGTCATGGGACTGGTGTGAGTAAACTCCAACCATATGATTTAACTTCAAAAATCTTTTGAAAGAAAAGGATAATAGTAAGACCAGCCCACACATAAACACGGACGGTTTTTACCTTACTATAACCCAAACATTTTGATATCAAAATCCAGTGATATTATAATAATGTCTAATCAAATAAATAACCAAATAGTAGAACGCTTGCATCTCACGCTCTACATATATAGTATAAAATCAAAAACCGCAGGGCGCTTATTGGAGATTGGATTCCAACTATGACAAGGTATGGGACCACCTTCCGATGATGTATCTCTAGAGGCGAATACACCTGGGTTCAACAAGAACGTTGTAACACCCGACACCCGCTAAGGTCACTCACTAAGGGAATGCCTTAACTGCGGTGGAGCATTTTAAGTGAATATAGAACAGAAAAATTACAACAAACAAATATAAATAATACTTGAAAATCTAAAACATCATTTCATTGCAGCAGAAGGTAAACATGTTTAGTTACAACACCATAGAAGAGTCAAGTATCAAATATCCATCTTGATAAAAACATAAGTACATAATCCCACTACATAACTAATAGCCATAATAGAAAAGATAAGTTGGGCTTTACATCACGGTCCAAGCTCCAAAAGATAGATAAAGAAATCTGATCAAAGCCCACTAGTGCTAGGCCCAACCTGAGGACCTGAAGGGGAAAAAGATAAAAACAACGGGGTCAGACATAAGTCTGAGTGAGCCCTATAACTTTAACAATACAATCATTAAAGTAATTAGGGTATGATATAAACTTGGTACAGTGATGACTGGGGATAAATGACTACACTAAGCAGCCAACTAGACATATGATGAACTAAGATAACGGTAAAGACGCATCTACCCACCCAAGGGTAATTACTACACTGCACCACACCAGTCATTCCTACTTAAAGGTTGATACCACCCAAGGACTTAGAAAATTTACTCAGTAGTTTCGTGTACCCCTAGCTGACTACACAGGTGTCGTCTGCCGCTATCTCCACTAGGTGTACCCACTACTCCCCAAGCGATCGGCTCCCTACCGTAGATACCCGTGTTGGCCCCACAGTGGGGTGTATCACTCCCCAAAGTGGCAACCCGATACAACCAACGGTGCACGGCTTATACCTACATGATGCAACAACGTCTTAACTACCAGCCTAGGTCCACACACGTATATGAAACCCGTTGGACTTTCGTTGCCACCGCTAACCCGTTTTTGGACTCTTATAGTCAAGCCCAGTACGCGTGTCCCGTCCTCGACATGGGTCGAGCCCAATAAGATACATATGGTTTACTGGTTGAAATGGGCCCCCACAAGCTACCCACCTAAGCTTATCCCTTCTAGTGTATCCCACTTAACCCTTTTTAATAATCATGCCCACTTACATATTTAAAGTTTGGTTAAGTCATCTAATCATATTTCAATTGCGACTCAAGGCACCCATTAGATTTCCACATGCCACCCAAGGCACTTACTTGATTTCCACATGCCACCCAAGGCACTTACTTAACCCTTTAATCATGTTTAATTACATGTTCCACTTTGGTTAAGTATTCTAATCTTATCTTCTATTGCCACCCAAGGCAACCACTAGATTTTCCCCATGCCACCCAAGGCACTTACTTAACCCTTTAATCAAGTTTAATTACATGTTCCACTTGGTTAAGTATTCTAATCGTATTTTCTATTGCCACCCAAGGCAACCACTAGATTTTTCCACATGCCACCCAAGGCACCCACTTAACCCCTCATGCCCCACTACATGCTTATCTGGTTAAGTGTTTCTTAATTGATTAAGACTGTAACCTTTGCAAAGACCTCTCACATTAGACTATCTTTTATGGCAACTGGATTTGCCGGTCGGGTCCGGGCAGCCTTACGCCATAACCGAGTCTAACCTCGTGTCTTTACACTTGTCACGTATTTAGTTTATGCCTAAGACCTCTCACATTGGGCCAATCATTTGTAGCCGCTGGATTTGCCGGTCGGTTCCGGGCAGTCTTATGCTACAAAAGGGTCCAACCTCGTGTCTTAGTCGATTAATTACACCTAATTAATCACCCCCATAATTTGTATTAATTATCCCTAATTAATTACAAATTTAACGATGTACATAATTGACTCAATTATGTCCATCCACTTTATGGTGTGCATAATCATACCAACTTCACACCATTTCATTAACATGAATATTAACCCCATCGTTCCCCACGTAATACGTTGACATGACATACTTAAAAGGGAAGATTCATCACAAACACAATGGGTTCATCTTGCATAACATTAGCATCAACATGGGTTTAAAGGTGTCAACATGCATATACGACCATAGCATCAAACCCAACTAGCATAAATAATCAACCCAAACTTGCATGAATCACATATGTCATAAAGAGAGTAACTTGCATAAGCTACTTATGTCATACAAAGGGGTAAACTTGCATATGTATGAATGACATACAAAGGGGTTAACTTGCATATGTATGCATATCATACAAAGGTGTAAACTTGCACATGTTCTTGCATATAATCAAACACCAAACTTGCATAACATGTCATATATGAACTTGCATATAATCAAACACCAAACTTGCATAACATATCATATATGAACTTGCATATAATCAAACACCAAACTTGCATAACATATCATATATGAACTTGCATATAATCAAACACCAAACTTGCATAACATGTCATATATGAACTTGCATATAATCAAACACCAAACTTGCATAACATATCATATATGAACTTGCATATAATCAAACACCAAACTTGCATAACATGGTGTCATAATGGATCAATGTTTATCATAGTGATTTGCATAACTAGCATCATAAACTCATAGCATATGACTTGCATAACTTGCATAACATCATGATCACATAGCATATGACTTGCATAACTTGCATAACATCATGAACACATAGCATATGACTTGCATAACTTGCATAACATCATGATCACATAGCATATGACTTGCACAACTTGCATAACATCATGAACATATAACATCAAACTTGCATAACTATCATCATGAACACATAGCATATGATAACATAACTTGCATTGATCCACATTCATAGCCATAACCTCATTATATCCTATCATAATCATTTCAACAATTGGTCATTAAGGCTATAGTACTCACAACTTGTTGATTAGCACTCCTATGAAGAAGATTAAGTTGCTAGAGTTGATTAGAAGTTGATTTGAGAAGCTATCTTCTTCTACAATTTGATGGAGGCTCCTTCAAGTTGCATTTTGACGGCATAACGACGTTGTATCTATTTTTAGCATGAATTAGGGTAGTCTTAGGGTGTATTTATAGATTTAGGATGTAGCTTAGGCCCTTAGATTAACCCTAGATTAGGTTAGAGCCGTCAGATTTCGTCACAAGCCACCAGAACCCAGCCCAAAGATCAAACCAGTGCACCCAGGTCACACAGACCGACAGGGGGGGTCGACCCCTGGGTCGACCCATGGGTCGACCCCTAGGGGGGGTCGACACCCATGTCGACCCTAGGGTCGACACCCTCTGTCTGGCGGGAATTTCCCCGCCTCTTCTGAAATGTGCAATTTGAATATTTTAAATCTGTTTTGAATTTTCTAAAAACTTCTTCGGGCCTTAACTGGGTCATACGGACTCCGATTTTCGAAAACTCGGACTCTATTTCGCGTATCTTTCCGAGACGAACGCAATGGCATAGCCCGTTTCCCCAGATTCAGATCTTAAAATTTAATTCTGCCCTGATTTATATTATAACAAGTTATTCAACGTACGGGGTGTTACATTCTCCCCTACTTAAAGGATTTCGTCCCCGAAATCTCTAAGTCAAGCAGAACGTATCCTACCAACCAAACAACCATCTACTAAACCATCAAACACTGGCATCCATTGTCCTTAAAGTTTCTAATGCTGTATGAACATATGCAAAAAGTGTGTGTATATGTTCCCTGTCTAATGCAAAATCAGGCGGTCTACTGATTCAGTTGACCTCCTTAATGCAAACCATGATAGTGCCATGCATCCAATATGTATGCGAAAGAACCCTATCGACACATACTATTTCTACATGTGTGCACAACCATACACCAAAATGCATCATCCATGTGATAACACAACCATTATACATCCATTAATATAGCTACCTACACACAATTATATGCAATATGCAATATGAAGTGACTGAGCCGATCTAGTGTCTAAAGTGTGTGTATATGCATCCACGAGCAACCACTAGCAAACACTTGCATCCACACGCATCCATCAATCATATAATGTCTCAAACACATGTTTCAACCATAGGTTTACCCTATCTAAAGGTCAAAGGTACTAATGAGAGGACATACTATAGATAAGATAAGTACTAGACAAACGATAAAGGAGAAGTTAAAAGACATACCCTCAAAAAGGAATGGGTACAATGAACGCATCTTCGCTTCTGTCTCCCAAGTAGCATTGCTCTCATCTTCACCCCATTGCACTTTTGACTAGTTGAACCTCTCTGTTTCTCAACTTCCTAATTTCTGACCCAAGGATGCGGGTAGGAGCTCGTCGAATCGTCGCATCATGCTCTACCTCCACTTCTCTAAGCAAGCTCGGCTCTACCACCTCTGCGGTCTCATGTAGGCACTTCCTCCAATGTGACACATGGAATACGTCATGTACCCCACTAAGTCTCTCGGGTAAATCCACTCTATATGCCATCCGTCCAATCCTTTCCTTAATAGGAAACGGTCCTACATACCTTGGTGCTAACTTCCCAACGGACCCAAAGCGAACAACATTCCGAAATGGAGATACTTTGACAAAGACCATGTCCCCAACATCAAACTCCAGATCCGTCCTCCTCTTATCCGCGTAAGATTTTTGCCTATCTTGCGCTGCTTTCATCCTTCTCTGAATCAAATCAATCTTTTCCGAAGTCTCTCTAACCATATCAGGCCCAAGCAAGATCTTATCCGTAGATTCCCACCAACATGTAGGTGATCGACAAGGCCTTCCATAAAGAGCTTCGAAAGGAGCCATACCAATACTAGACTGAAAGCTGTTATTATACGCGAACTCCACCAATGGAAGATGCTCTTCCCATGTACCTCCAAAATCTAAGATACATAGCCTCAAAAGGTCTTCCAGAACACGATTCACCCTCTCGGTCTGGCCGTTCGTCTGATGATGATATGCGGTGCTCAAACACAACTGAGTCCCTACCGCCTCTTGCAAACTCTTCCAAAACTCGCTAGTGAAGATAGGATCTCGATCGCTCACTATGCTAGAAGGTACACCATGCAACCGAACTATTTCTCGAAGGTAAACTGAAGCTAGCCATGGAGCAGTCCTCTTACTCTTCACGGGTATGAAATGGGCGCTCTTAGTAAGTCTGTCTACCACAACCCAAATTCCCGTATTACCCTTCCTCGATCTCGGTAACCCATCAATAAAATCCATCGAGACGCTATCCCACTTTCATTGCGGAACTTCCAATGGGTGAAGCAACCCACTGGGTTTCTTTTGCTCCGCTTTCATTTGTTGGCACACCAAGCATCCAGCGACATACTCGGCCACATCTTTCTTCATACCGGCCCAAAAGATAACTCGCTTCATGTCTTGGTACATCTTGTCCCCACCGGGATGAATGGTCATCTTTGAACGATGCGCATCATCAAGTATAGCCTTCCTCAAACCCTCGTCTTGCGGTACACAAAGTCTACCGTCGCTACGCAAGCACCCCCTATCGTCTAGGGTGTACCTACTCAAATGGCTGGACGACTCCCCCCTTATGAGCCTCTCTACCAACTCAACCAACTGTGGGTCGTCCCGCTGTGCCTCGCCAATCCGTCCCAAAAGAGTAGGTCTGACCTCTAAGGATGCTAGCAACCGGGTACAAAGTCAACGGAAGGTCTGAAATCAAACATCGAGATAAATTCCAAGCTTCGTCGTTCCACGAACAACGGACTCAAGGACAACCTTTTTCTGCTCAAGGCGTCCGCCACCACGTTACCCTTGCTAGGGGTATACGCAATCTCGAAATCATAGGATGTTAAGAACTCCATCCACCTTTGCTGTCTCAAGTTCAAATCCTTCTGAGAAAACAAGTACTTCAATGATTTGTGGTCAGTGAACAATTCGAACCTCTCTCCAAGAAGATAATGGCGCCAAGTCTTAAGCGCAAAAACAATAGCGGCCAACTCTAAATCATGGGTAGGGTAATTTTTCTCATGCTTTCTCAACTGCCTTCAACCGTAGGCTATTACCCTTCCCTCTTGCATTAAGACTGCACCCAGTCCTATCCCACAAGCATCGGTATAAACAACAAATGGCTTACTCCCATCTGGCTTAAATTCCTTACAAGTCTTAGCAAAAGTATCCGTGCGAGGAGGAGGAGGGGGAGGAAGATCGGGTGCTACTGTTGGTGGAGGAACATTTGCTGGACCCGCAGTGGCGACCCTAGCCTCCATCAATCTCCTATACCAAACTGGTATCGTCACACCCTCCGAAAAGTTAAGATCTTCAGCCATGTTGAAACGAAAAAAAGGAAAGATTCAAAACGGAGAATTCGAAAGATAAGGATATGGCTATTGGGGATTATGTTTTTCTTTCAAAAACTTTTCTCTTAAAAGACATGTTTTTGAAAATACTTCTTCCAAAAATGTTTTTAGAAAATTAGTTTTCTAAAAATTTTATCTGTTCCGATAACCTTCGCTCTGATACCACGTGTAACACCCCACACCCGCTAAGGTCACTCACTAAGGGAATGCCTTAACTTCGGTGGAGCATTTTAAGTGAATATAGAACAGAAAAATTACAACAAGACAGATATAAATAATACTTGAAAATCTAAAACATCATTTCATTGCAGCAGAAGGTAAACATGTTTAGTTACAACACCATAAAAGAGTCAAGTATCAAATATCCATCCTGATAAAAACATAAGTACATAATCCCACTACATAACTAATAGCCATAATAGAAAAGATAAGTTGGGCTTTACATCACGGTCCAAGCTCCAAAAGATAGATAAAGAAATCTGATCAAAGCCCACTAGTGCTAGGCCCAACCTGAGGACCTGAGGGGGAAAAAGATAAAAACAACGGGGTCAGACATAAGTCTGAGTGAGCCCTATAACTTTAACAATACAATCATTAAAGTAATTAGGGTATGATATAAACTTGGTACGGTGATGACTGGGGATAAATGACTACACTAAGCAGCCAACTAGACATAGGATGAACTAAGATAACGGTAAAGACGCATCTACCCACCCAAGGGTAATTACTACACTGCACCACACCAGTCATTCCTACTTAAAGGTTGATCCCACCCAAGGACTTAGAAAATTTACCCAGTAGTTTCGTGTACCCCTAGCTGACTACATAGGTGCCGTCTGCCCCTATCTCCGCTAGGTATACCCACTACTCCCCAAGCGATCGGCTCCCTACCGTAGATACCCGTGCTGGCCCCACAGTGGGGTGTATCACTCCCCAAAGTGGCAACCCGATACAACCAACGGTGCACGGCTTATACCTACACGATGCAACAACGTCTTACCTACCAGCCCGGGTCCACACACGCATATGAAACCCGTTGGACTTGCGTTGCCACCGCTAACCCGTTTTTGGCCTCTTATAGTCAAGCCCAATACGCGTGTCCCGTCCTCGACATGGGTCGAGCCCAATAAGATACATATGGGTTACTGGTTGAAATGGGCCCCCACAAGCTACCCACCTAAGCTTGTCCCTTCTAGTGTATCCCACTTAACCCTTTTTAATAATCATGCCCACTTACATGTTTAAAGTTTGGTTAAGTCATCTAATCATATTTCAGTTGCCACTCAAGGCACCCATTAGATTTCCACATGCCACCCAAGGCACTTACTTGATTTCCACATGCCACCCAAGGCACTTACTTAACCCTTTAATCATGTTTAATTACATGTTCCACTTTGGTTAAGTATTCTAATCTTATCTTCTATTGCCACCCAAGGCAACCACTAGATTTTCCCCATGCTACCCAAGGCACTTACTTAACCCTTTAATCTTGTTTAATTACATGTTCCACTTTGGTTAAGTATTCTAATCGTATTTTCTATTGCCACCCAAGGCAACCACTAGATTTTTCCACATGCCACCCAAGGCACCCACTTAACCCCTCATGCCCCACTACATGCTTACCTGGTTAAGTGTTTCTTAATTGATTAAGACCGTAACCTTTGCAAAGACCTCTCACATTAGACTATCTTTTATGGCAGCTGGATTTGCCGGTCGGGTCCGGGCAGCCTTACGCCATAACCGAGTCTAACCTCGTGTCTTTACACTTGTCACGTATTTAGTTTATGCCTAAGACCTCTCACATTGGGCCAATCATTTGTAGCCGCTGGATTTGCCGGTCGGTTCCGGGCAGTCTTATGCTACAAAAGGGTCCAACCTCGTGTCTTAGTCGATTAATTACACCTAATTAATCACCCCCATAATTTGTATTAATTATCCCTAATTAATTACAAATTTAACGATGTACATAATTGACTCAATTATGTCCATCCACTTTATGGTATGCATAATCATACCAACTTCACACCATTTCATTAACATGAATATTAACCCCATCGTTCCCCACGTAATACGTTGACATGACATACTTAAAAGGGAAGATTCATCACAAACACAATGGGTTCATCTTGCATAACATTAGCATCAACATGGGTTTTAAAGGTGTCAACATGCATATACGACCATAGCATCAAACCCAACTAGCATAAATAATCAACCCAAACTTGCATGAATCACATATGTCATAAAGAGGGTAACTTGCATAAGCTACTTATGTCATACAAAGGGGTAAACTTGCATATGTATGAATGACATACAAAGGGGTTAACTTGCATATGTATGCATATCATACAAAGGTGTAAACTTGCACATGTTCTTGCATATAATCAAACACCAAACTTGCATAACATGTCATATATGAACTTGCATATAATCAAACACCAAACTTGCATAACATATCATATATGAACTTGCATATAATCAAACACCAAACTTGCATAACATATCATATATGAACTTGCATATAATCAAACACCAAACTTGCATAACATGTCATATATGAACTTGCATATAATCAAACACCAAACTTGCATAACATATCATATATGAACTTGCATATAATCAAACACCAAACTTGCATAACATGGTGTCATAATGGATCAATGTTTATCATAGTGATTTGCATAACTAGCATCATAAACTCATAGCATATGACTTGCATAACTTGCATAACATCATGATCACATAGCATATGACTTGCATAACTTGCATAACATCATGAACACATAGCATATGACTTGCATAACTTGCATAACATCATGATCACATAGCATATGACTTGCACAACTTGCATAACATCATGAACATATAACATCAAACTTGCATAACTATCATCATGAACACATAGCATATGATAACATAACTTGCATTGATCCACATTCATAGCCATAACCTCATTATATCCTATCATAATCATTTCAACAATTGGTCATTAAGGCTATAGTACTCACAACTTGTTGATTAGCACTCCTATGAAGAAGATTAAGTTGCTAGAGTTGATTAGAAGTTGATTTGAGAAGCTATCTTCTTCTACAATTTGATGGAGGCTCCTTCAAGTTGCATTTTGACGGCATAACGACGTTGTATCTATTTTTAGCATGAATTAGGGTAGTCTTAGGGTGTATTTATAGATTTAGGATGTAGCTTAGGCCCTTAGATTAACCCTAGATTAGGTTAGAGCCGTCAGATTTCGTCACAAGCCACCAGAACCCAGCCCAAAGATCAAACCAGTGCACCCAGGTCACACAGACCGACAGGGGGGGTCGACCCCTGGGTCGACCCATGGGTCGACCCCTAGGGGGTCGACACCCATGTCGACCCTAGGGTCGACACCCTCTGTCTGGCGGGAATTTTCCCGCCTCTTCTGAAATGTGCAATTTGAATATTTTAAATCTGTTTTGAATTTTCTGAAAACATCTTCGGGCCTTAACTGGGTCATACGGACTCCGATTTTCGAAAACTCAGACTCTATTTCGCGAATTTTTCCGAGACGAACGCAATGGCATAGCCCGTTTCCCCAGATTCAGATCTTAAAATTTAATTCTGCCCTGATTAATATTATAACAAGTTATTCAACGTACGGGGTGTTACATTCTCCCCTACTTAAAGGATTTCGTCCCCGAAATCTCTAAGTCAAGCAGAACATATCCTACCAACCAAACAACCATCTACTAAACCATCAAACACTGGCATCCATTGTCCTTAAAGTTTCTAATGCTGTATGAACATATGCAAAAATTGTGTGTATATGTTCCCTGTCTAATGCAAAATCAGGCGGTCTACTGATTCAGTTGACCTCCTTAATGCAAACCATGATAGTGCCATGCATCCAATATGTATGCGAAAGAACCCTATCGACACATACTATTTCTACATGTGTGCACAACCATACACCAAAATGCATCATCCATGTGATAACACAACCATTATACATCCATTAATATAGCTACCTACACACAATTATATGCAATATGCAATATGAAGTGACTGAGCCGATCTAGTGTCTAAAGTGTGTGTATATGCATCCACGAGCAACCACTAGCAAACACTTGCATCCACGCGCATCCATCAATCATAACATGTCTCAAACACATGTTTCAACCATAGGTTTACCCTATCTAAAGGTCAAAGGTACTAATGAGAGGACATACTATAGATAAGATAAGTACTAGACAAACGATAAAGGAGAAGTTAAAAGACATACCCTCAAAAAGGAATGGGTACAATGAACGCATCTTCGCTTCTGTCTCCCAAGTAGCATTGCTCTCATCTTCTCCCCATTGCACTTTTGACTAGTTGAACCTCTCTGTTTCTCAACTTCCTAATTTCTGACCCAAGGATGCGGGTAGGAGCTCGTCGAATCGTCGCATCACGCTCTACCTCCACTTCTCTAAGCAAGCTCGGCTCTACCACCTCTGCGGTCTCATGTAGGCACTTCCTCAAATGTGACACATGGAATATGTCATGTACCCCACTAAGTCTCTCGGGTAAATCCACTCTATATGCCATCCGTCCAATCCTTTCCTTAATAGGAAACGGTCCTACATACCTTGGTGCTAACTTCCCAACGGACCCAAAGCGAACAACATTCCGAAATGGAGATACTTTGACAAAGACCATGTCCCCAACATCAAACTCCAGATCCGTCCTCCTCTTATCCGCGTAAGATTTCTGCCTATCTTGCGCTGCTTTCATCCTTCTCTGAATCAAATCAATCTTTTCCGAAGTCTCTCTAACCATATCAGGCCCAAGCAAGATCTTATCCGTAGATTCCCACCAACATGTAGGTGATCGACAAGGCCTTCCATAAAGAGCTTCGAAAGGAGCCATACCAATACTAGACTGAAAGCTGTTATTATACGCGAACTCCACCAATGGAAGATGCTCTTCCCATGTACCTCCAAAATCTAAGATACATAGCCTCAAAAGGTCTTCCAGAACACGATTCACCCTCTCGGTCTGGCCGTTCGTCTGATGATGATATGCGGTGCTCAAACACAACTGAGTCCCTACCGCCTCTTGCAAACTCTTCCAAAACTCGCTAGTGAAGATAGGATCTCGATTGCTCACTATGCTAGAAGGCACACCATGCAACCGAACTATTTCTCGAAGGTAAACTGAAGCTAGCCATGGAGCAGTCCTCTTACTCTTCACGGGTATGAAATGGGCGCTCTTAGTAAGTCTGTCTACCACAACCCAAATTCCCGTATTACCCTTCCTCGATCTCGGTAACCCATCAATAAAATCCATCGAGACGCTATCCCACTTCCATTGCAGAACTTCCAATGGGTGAAGCAACCCACCGGGTTTCTTTTGCTCCGCTTTCATTTGTTGGCACACCAAGCATCCAGCGACATACTCGGCCACATCTTTCTTCTTACCGGCCCAAAAGAAAACTCGCTTCATGTCTTGGTACATCTTGTCCCCACCGGGATGAATGGTCATCTTTGAACGATGCGCATCATCAAGTATAGCCTTCCTCAAACCCTCGTCTTGCGGTACACAAAGTCTACCGTCGCTACGCAAACACCCCCTATCGTCTAGGGTGTACCTACTCAAATGGCTGGACGACTCCCCCCTTATGAGCCTCTCTACCAACTCAACCAACTGTGGGTCGTCCCGTTGTGCCTCGCCAATCCGTCCCAAAAGAGTAGGTCTGACCTCTAAGGATGCTAGCAAACCGGGTACAAAGTCAACGGAAGATCTGAAATCAAACATCGAGACAAATTCCAAGCTTCGTCGTTCCACGAACAATGGACTCAAGGACAACCTTTTTCTGCTCAAGGCGTCCGCCACCACGTTACCCTTGCCAGGGGTATACGCTATCTCGAAATCATAGGATGTTAAGAACTCCATCCACCTTTGCTGTCTCAAGTTCAAATCCTTCTGAGAAAACAAGTACTTCAATGATTTGTGATCAGTGAACAATTCGAACCTCTCTCCAAGAAGATAATGGCGCCAAGTCTTAAGCGCAAAAATAATAGCGGCCAACTCTAAATCATGGGTAGGGTAATTTTTCTCATGCTTTCTCAACTGCCTTCAACCGTAGGCTATTACCCTTCCCTCTTGCATTAAGACTGCACCCAGTCCTATCCCACAAGCATCGGTATAAACAACAAATGGCTTACTCCCATCTGGCTTAAATTCCTTACAAGTCTTAGCAAAAGTATCCGTGCGAGGAGGAGGAGGGGGAGGAAGATCGGGTGCTACTGTTGGTGGAGGAACATTTGCTGGACCCGCAGTGGCGACCCTAGCCTCCATCAATCTCCTATACCATACTGGTATCGTCACACCTTCCGAAAAGTTAAGATCTTCAGCCATGTTGAAACGAAAAAAAGGAAAGATTCAAAATGGAGAATTCGAAAGATAAGGATATGGCTATTGGGGATTATGTTTTTCTTTCAAAAACTTTTCTCTTAAAAGACATGTTTTTGAAAATACTTCTTCCAAAAATGTTTTTAGAAAAATAGTTTTCTAAAAATTTTATCTGTTCCGATAACCTTCGCTCTGATACCACGTGTAACACCCCACACCCGCTAAGGTCACTCACTAAGGGAATGCCTTAACTTCGGTGGAGCATTTTAAGTGAATATAGAACAGAAAAATTACAACAAGACAGATATAAATAATACTTGAAAATCTAAAACATCATTTCATTGCAGCAGAAGGTAAACATGTTTAGTTACAACACCATAAAAGAGTCAAGTATCAAATATCCATCCTGATAAAAACATAAGTACATAATCCCACTACATAACTAATAGCCATAATAGAAAAGATAAGCTGGGCTTTACATCACGGTCCAAGCTCCAAAAGATAGATAAAGAAATCTGATCAAAGCCCACTAGTGCTAGGCCCAACCTGAGGACCTGAGGGGGAAAAAGATAAAAACAACGGGGTCAGACATAAGTCTGAGTGAGCCCTATAACTTTAACAATACAATCATTAAAGTAATTAGGGTATGATATAAACTTGGTACGGTGATGACTGGGGATAAATGACTACACTAAGCAGCCAACTAGACATAGGATGAACTAAGATAACGGTAAAGACGCATCTACCCACCCAAGGGTAATTACTACACTGCACCACACCAGTCATTCCTACTTAAAGGTTGATCCCACCCAAGGACTTAGAAAATTTACCCAGTAGTTTCGTGTACCCCTAGCTGACTACATAGGTGCCGTCTGCCCCTATCTCCGCTAGGTATACCCACTACTCCCCAAGCGATCGGCTCCCTACCGTAGATACCCGTGCTGGCCCCACAGTGGGGTGTATCACTCCCCAAAGTGGCAACCCGATACAACCAACGGTGCACGGCTTATACCTACACGATGCAACAACGTCTTACCTACCAGCCCGGGTCCACACACGCATATGAAACCCGTTGGACTTGCGTTGCCACCGCTAACCCGTTTTTGGCCTCTTATAGTCAAGCCCAATACGCGTGTCCCGTCCTCGACATGGGTCGAGCCCAATAAGATACATATGGGTTACTGGTTGAAATGGGCCCCCACAAGCTACCCACCTAAGCTTGTCCCTTCTAGTGTATCCCACTTAACCCTTTTTAATAATCATGCCCACTTACATGTTTAAAGTTTGGTTAAGTCATCTAATCATATTTCAGTTGCCACTCAAGGCACCCATTAGATTTCCACATGCCACCCAAGGCACTTACTTGATTTCCACATGCCACCCAAGGCACTTACTTAACCCTTTAATCATGTTTAATTACATGTTCCACTTTGGTTAAGTATTCTAATCTTATCTTCTATTGCCAACCAAGGCAACCACTAGATTTTCCCCATGCTACCCAAGGCACTTACTTAACCCTTTAATCTTGTTTAATTACATGTTCCACTTTGGTTAAGTATTCTAATCGTATTTTCTATTGCCACCCAAGGCAACCACTAGATTTTTCCACATGCCACCCAAGGCACCCACTTAACCCCTCATGCCCCACTACATGCTTACCTGGTTAAGTGTTTCTTAATTGATTAAGACCGTAACCTTTGCAAAGACCTCTCACATTAGACTATCTTTTATGGCAGCTGGATTTGCCGGTCGGGTCCGGGCAGCCTTACGCCATAACCGAGTCTAACCTCGTGTCTTTACACTTGTCACGTATTTAGTTTATGCCTAAGACCTCTCACATTGGGCCAATCATTTGTAGCCGCTGGATTTGCCGGTCGGTTCCGGGCAGTCTTATGCTACAAAAGGGTCCAACCTCGTGTCTTAGTCGATTAATTACACCTAATTAATCACCCCCATAATTTGTATTAATTATCCCTAATTAATTACAAATTTAACGATGTACATAATTGACTCAATTATGTCCATCCACTTTATGGTATGCATAATCATACCAACTTCACACCATTTCATTAACATGAATATTAACCCCATCGTTCCCCACGTAATACGTTGACATGACATACTTAAAAGGGAAGATTCATCACAAACACAATGGGTTCATCTTGCATAACATTAGCATCAACATGGGTTTTAAAGGTGTCAACATGCATATACGACCATAGCATCAAACCCAACTAGCATAAATAATCAACCCAAACTTGCATGAATCACATATGTCATAAAGAGGGTAACTTGCATAAGCTACTTATGTCATACAAAGGGGTAAACTTGCATATGTATGAATGACATACAAAGGGGTTAACTTGCATATGTATGCATATCATACAAAGGTGTAAACTTGCACATGTTCTTGCATATAATCAAACACCAAACTTGCATAACATGTCATATATGAACTTGCATATAATCAAACACCAAACTTGCATAACATATCATATATGAACTTGCATATAATCAAACACCAAACTTGCATAACATATCATATATGAACTTGCATATAATCAAACACCAAACTTGCATAACATGTCATATATGAACTTGCATATAATCAAACACCAAACTTGCATAACATATCATATATGAACTTACATATAATCAAACACCAAACTTGCATAACATGGTGTCATAATGGATCAATGTTTATCATAGTGATTTGCATAACTAGCATCATAAACTCATAGCATATGACTTGCATAACTTGCATAACATCATGATCACATAGCATATGACTTGCATAACTTGCATAACATCATGAACACATAGCATATGACTTGCATAACTTGCATAACATCATGATCACATAGCATATGACTTGCACAACTTGCATAACATCATGAACATATAACATCAAACTTGCATAACTATCATCATGAACACATAGCATATGATAACATAACTTGCATTGATCCACATTCATAGCCATAACCTCATTATATCCTATCATAATCATTTCAACAATTGGTCATTAAGGCTATAGTACTCACAACTTGTTGATTAGCACTCCTATGAAGAAGATTAAGTTGCTAGAGTTGATTAGAAGTTGATTTGAGAAGCTATCTTCTTCTACAATTTGATGGAGGCTCCTTCAAGTTGCATTTTGACGGCATAACGACGTTGTATCTATTTTTAGCATGAATTAGGGTAGTCTTAGGGTGTATTTATAGATTTAGGATGTAGCTTAGGCCCTTAGATTAACCCTAGATTAGGTTAGAGCCGTCAGATTTCGTCACAAGCCACCAGAACCCAGCCCAAAGATCAAACCAGTGCACCCAGGTCACACAGACCGACAGGGGGGGTCGACCCCTGGGTCGACCCATGGGTCGACCCCTAGGGGGGGGTCGACACCCTCTGTCTGGCGAGAATTTTCCCGCCTCTTCTGAAATGTGCAATTTGAATATTTTAAATCTGTTTTGAATTTTCTGAAAACATCTTCGGGCCTTAACTGGGTCATACGGACTCCGATTTTCGAAAACTCAGACTCTATTTCGCGTATTTTTCCGAGACGAACGCAATGGCATAGCCCATTTCCCCAGATTCAGATCTTAAAATTTAATTCTGCCCTGATTAATATTATAACAAGTTATTCAACTTACGGGGTATTACATTCTCCCCTACTTAAAGGATTTCGTCCCCGAAATCTCTAAGTCAAGCAGAACATATCCTACCAACCAAACAACCATCTACTAAACCATAAAACACTGGCATCCATTGTCCTTAAAGTTTCTAATGCTGTATGAACATATGCAAAAAGTGTGTGTATATGTTCTCTGTCTAATGCAAAATCAGGCGGTCTACTGATTCAGTTGACCTCCTTAATGCAAACCATGATAGTGCCATGCATCCAATATGTATGCGAAAGAACCCTATCGACACATACTATTTCTACATGTGTGCACAACCATACACCAAAATGCATCATCCATGTGATAACACAACCATTATACATCCATTAATATAGCTACCTACACACAATTATATGCAATATGCAATATGAAGTGACTGAGCCGATCTAGTGTCTAAAGTGTGTGTGTATATGCATCCACGAGCAACCACTAGCAAACACTTGCATCCACACGCATCCATCAATCATAACATGTCTCAAACACATGTTTCAACCATAGGTTTACCCTATCTAAAGGTCAAAGGTACTAATGAGAGGACATACTATAGATAAGATAAGTACTAGACAAACGATAAAGGAGAAGTTAAAAGACATACCCTCAAAAAGGAATGGGTACAATGAACGCATCTTCGCTTCTGTCTCCCAAGTAGCATTGCTCTCATCTTCTCCCCATTGCACTTTTGACTAGTTGAACCTCTCTGTTTCTCAACTTCCTAATTTCTGAACCAAGGATGCGGGTAGGAGCTCGTCGAATCGTCGCATCACGCTCTACCTCCACTTCTCTAAGCAAGCTCGGCTCTACCACCTCTGCGGTCTCATGTAGGCACTTCCTCAAATGTGACACATGGAATACGTCATGTATCCCACTAAGTCTCTCGGGTAAATCCACTCTATATGCCATCCGTCCAATCCTTTCCTTAATAGGAAACGGTCCTACATACCTTGGTGCTAATTCCCAACGGACCCAAAGCGAACAACATTCCGAAATGGAGATACTTTGACAAAGACCATGTCCCCAACATCAAACTCCAGATCCGTCCTCCTCTTATCCGCGTAAGATTTCTGCCTATCTTGCGCTGCTTTCATCCTTCTCCGAATCAAATCAATCTTTTCTGAAGTCTCTCTAACCATATCAGGCCCAAGCAAGATCTTATCCGTAGATTCCCACCAACATGTAGGTGATCGACAAGGCCTTCCATAAAGAGCTTCGAAAGGAGCCATACCAATACTAGACTGAAAGCTGTTATTATACGCGAACTCCACCAATGGAAGATGCTCTTCCCATGTACCTCCAAAATCTAAGATACATAGCCTCAAAAGGTCTTCCAGAACACGATTCACCCTCTCGGTCTGCCCGTTCGTCTGATGATGATATGCGGTGCTCAAACACAACTGAGTCCCTACCGCCTCTTGCAAACTCTTCCAAAACTCGCTATTGAAGATAGGATCTCGATCGCTCACTATGCTAGAAGGTACACCATGCAACCGAACTATTTCTCGAAGGTAAACTGAAGCTAGCCATGGAGCAGTCCTCTTACTCTTCACGGGTATGAAATGGGCGCTCTTAGTAAGTCTGTCTACCACAACCCAAATTCCCGTATTACCCTTCCTCGATCTCGGTAACCCATCAATAAAATCCATCGAGACGCTATCCCACTTCCATTTTGGAACTTCCAATGGGTGAAGCAACCCACCGGGTTTCTTTTGCTCCGCTTTCATTTGTTGGCACACCAAGCATCCAGCGACATACTCGGCCACATCTTTCTTCATACCGGCCCAAAAGAAAACTCGCTTCACGTCTTGGTACATCTTGTCCCCACCGGGATGAATGGTCATCTTTGAACGATGCGCATCATCAAGTATAGCCTTCCTCAAACCCTCGTCTTGCGGTACACAAAGTCTACCGTCGCTACGCAAGCACCCCCTATCGTCTAGGGTGTACCTACTCAAATGGCTGGACGACTCCCCCCTTATGAGCCTCTCTACCAACTCAACCAACTGTGGGTCGTCCCGCTGTGCCTCGCCAATCCGTCCCAAAAGAGTAGGTCTGACCTCTAAGGATGCTAGCAAACCGGGTACAAAGTCAACGGAAGGTCTGAAATCAAACATCGAGATAAACTCCAAGCTTCGTCGTTCCACGAACAATGGACTCAAGGACAACCTTTTTCTGCTCAAGGCGTCCGCCACCACGTTACCCTTGCCAGGGGTATACGCTATCTCGAAATCATAGGATGTTAAGAACTCCATCCACCTTTGCTGTCTCAAGTTCAAATCCTTCTGAGAAAACAAGTACTTCAATGATTTGTGGTCAGTGAACAATTCGAACCTCTCTCCAAGAAGATAATGGCGCCAAGTCTTAAGCGCAAAAACAATAGCGGCCAACTCTAAATCGTGGGTAGGGTAATTTTTCTCATGCTTTCTCAACTGCCTTCAACCGTAGGCTATTACCCTTCCCTCTTGCATTAAGACTGCACCCAGTCCTATCCCACAAGCATCGTTATAAACAACAAATGGCTTACTCCCATCTGGCTTAAATTCCTTATAAGTCTTAGCAAAAGTATCTGTGCGAGGAGGAGGAGGGGGAGGAAGATCGGGTGCTACTGTTGGTGGAGGAACATTTGCTGGACCCGCAGTGGCGACCCTAGCCTCCATCGATCTCCTATACCATACTGGTATCGTCACACCCTCCGAAAAGTTAAGATCTTCAGCCATGCTGAAACGAGAAAAAGGAAAGATTCAAAACGGAGAATTCGAAAGATAAGGATATGGCTATTGGGGATTATGTTTTTCTTTCAAAAACTTTTCTCTTAAAAGACATGTTTTTGAAAATACTTCTTCCAAAAATGTTTTTAGAAAAATAGTTTTCTAAAAATTTTATCTGTTCCGATAACCATCACTCTGATACCACGTGTAACACCCCACACCCGCTAAGGTCACTCACTAAGGGAATGCCTTAACTTCGGTGGTGCATTTTAAGTGAATATAGAACAGAAAAATTACAACAAGACAGATATAAATAATACTTGAAAATCTAAAACATCATTTCATTGCAGCAGAAGGTAAACATGTTTAGTTACAACACCATAAAAGAGTCAAGTATCAAATATCCATCCTGATAAAAACATAAGTACATAATCCCACTACATAACTAATAGCCATAATAGAAAAGATAAGCTGGGCTTTACATCACGGTCCAAGCTCCAAAAGATAGATAAAGAAATCTGATCAAAGCCCACTAGTGCTAGGCCCAACCTGAGGACCTGAGGGGGAAAAAGATAAAAACAACGGGGTCAGACATAAGTCTGAGTGAGCCCTATAACTTTAACAATACAATCATTAAAGTAATTAGGGTATGATATAAACTTGGTACGGTGATGACTGGGGATAAATGACTACACTAAGGAGCTAACTAGACATAGGATGAACTAAGATAACGGTAAAGACGCATCTACCCATCCAAGGGTAATTACTACACTGCACCACACCAGTCATTCCTACTTAAAGGTTGATCCCACCCAAGGACTTAGAAAATTTACCCAGTAGTTTCGTGTACCCGTAGCTGACTACATAGGTGCCGTATGCCCCTATCTCCACTAGGTATACCCACTACTCCCCAAGCGATCGGCTCCCTACCGTAGATACCCGTGCTGGCCCCACAGTGGGGTGTATCACTCCCCAAAGTGGCAACCCGATACAACCAACGGTGCACGGCTTATACCTACACGATGCAACAACGTCTTACCTACCAGCCCGGGTCCACACACGCATATGAAACCCGTTGGACTTGCGTTGCCACCGCTAACCCGTTTTTGGCCTCTTATAGTCAAGCCCAATACGCGTGTCCCGTCCTCGACATGGGTCGAGCCCAATAAGATACATATGGGTTACTGGATGAAATGGGCATCCACAAGCTACCCACCTAAGCTTGCCCCTTCTAGTGTATCCCACTTAACCCTTTTTAATAATCATGCCCACTTACATGTTTAAAGTTTGGTTAAGTCATCTAATCATATTTCAATTGCCACTCAAGGCACCCATTAGATTTCCACATGCCACCCAAGGCACTTACTTGATTTCCACATGCCACCCAAGGCACATACTTAACCCTTTAATCATGTTTAATTACATGTTCCACTTTGGTTAAGTATTCTAATCTTATCTTCTATTGCCACCCAAGGCAACCACTAGATTTCCCCCATGCTACCCAAGGCACTTACTTAACCCTTTAATCATGTTTAATTACATGTTCCACTTTGGTTAAGTATTCTAATCGTATTTTCTATTGCCACCCAAGGCAACCACTAGATTTTTCCACATGCCACCCAAGGCACCCACTTAACCCCTCATGCCCCACTACATGCTTATCTGGTTAAGTGTTTCTTAATTGATTAAGACCGTAACCTTTGCAAAGACCTCTCACATTAGACTATCTTTTATGGCAGCTGGATTTGTCGGTCGGGTCCGGGCAGCCTTACGCCATAACCGAGTCTAACCTCGTGTCTTTACACTTGTCGCGTATTTAGTTTATGCCTAAGACCTCTCACATTGGGCCAATCATTTGTAGCCGCTGGATTTGCCGGTCGGTTCCGGGCAGTCTTATGCTACAAAAGGGTCCAACCTCGTGTCTTAGTCGATTAATTACACCTAATTAATCACCCCCATAATTTGTATTAATTATCCCTAATTAATTACAAATTTAACGATGTACATAATTGACTCAATTATGTCCATCCACTTTATGGTATGAATAATCATACCAACTTCACACCATTTCATTAACATGAATATTAACCCCATCGTTCCCCACGTAATACGTTGACATGACATACTTAAAAGGGAAGATTCATCACAAACACAATGGGTTCATCTTGCATAACATTAGCATCAACATGGGTTTTAAAGGTGTCAACATGCATATACGACCATAGCATCAAACCCAACTAGCATAAATAATCAACCCAAACTTGCATGAATCACATATGTCATAAAGAGGGTAACTTGCATAAGCTACTTATGTCATACAAAGGGGTAAACTTGCATATGTATGAATGACATACAAAGGGGTTAACTTGCATATGAATGCATATCATACAAAGGTGTAAACTTACACATGTTCTTGCATATAATAAAACACCAAACTTGCATAACATGTCATATATGAACTTGCATATAATCAAACACCAAACTTGCATAACATATCATATATGAACTTGCATATAATCAAACACCAAACTTGCATAACATATCATATATGAACTTGCATATAATCAAACACCAAACTTGCATAACATGTCATATATGAACTTGCATATAATCAAACACCAAACTTGCATAACATATCATATATGAACTTGCATATAATCAAACACCAAACTTGCATAACATGGTGTCATAATGGATCAATGTTTATCATAGTGATTTGCATAACTAGCATTATGAACTCATAGCATATGACTTGCATAATTTGCATAACATCATGATCACATAGCATATGACTTGCATAACTTGCATAACATCATGAACACATAGCATATGACTTGCATAACTTGCATAACATCATGATCACATAGCATATGACTTGCACAACTTGCATAACATCATGAACATATAACATCAAACTTGCATAACTATCATCATGAACACATAGCATATGATAACATAACTTGCATTGATCCACATTCATAGCCATAACCTCATTATATCCTATCATAATCATTTCAACAATTGGTCATTAAGGCTATAGTACTCACAACTTGTTGATTAGCACTCCTATGAAGAAGATTAAGTTGCTAGAGTTGATTAGAAGTTGATTTGAGAAGCTATCTTCTTCTACAATTTGATGGAGGCTCCTTCAAGTTGCATTTTGACGGCATAACGACGTTGTATCTATTTTTAGTATGAATTAGGGTAGTCTTAGGGTGTATTTATAGATTTAGGATGTAGTTTAGGCCCTTAGATTAACCCTAGATTAGGTTAGAGCCGTCAGATTTCGTCACAAGCCACCAGAACCCAGCCCAAAGATCAAACCAGTGCACCTAGGTCACACAGACCGACAGGGGGGGTCGACACCCATGTCGACCCTAGGGTCGACACCCTCTGTCTGGCGGGAATTTTCCCGCCTCTTCTGAAAAGTGCAATTTGAATATTTTAAATCTGTTTTGAATTTTCTGAAAACTTCTTCGGGCCTTAACTGGGTCATACGGACTCCGATTTTCGAAAACTCGGACTCTATTTCGCGTATTTTTCCGAGACGAACGCAATGGCATAGCCCGTTTCCCCAGATTCAGATCTTAAAATTTAATTCTGCCCTGATTTATATTATAACAAGTTATTCAACATACAGGGTGTTTCAAACGTCTTGCAACCCGGCCCACACATGACCGACCACTCATTTCGCTTGAGTGTATCGAATGTATATCACCAACGGTTGGGCTCAAACCATAGTTCCCGAATGGGTAGAATCGATAGAGTAAGAAACAAAAGGAATTTCTCTAGATAGGTGATTATACACCCTAATGGGTGCGACCCACATAGCCATGCCGCCTGCCCGATTTTTGTCATTTCCCGGTTGTCAGGCTTGAGGCTACGTCTATCTTTTAGAACATCTGGCCACCATACACTTTGAATGCCACATCGCCAAACCCGTCAAATCACTAGTTGATCTTCCCAAAAATATTACAGGTATAAAAGCTAAGAGAAACGAATTTCTCCTCCACCAGACATAATACTTTGAAAGGATCGTCTTATGTGACCGTTAGGAGTACTCTGTCAGACATTCGTCCATACAAATTGTCCTGGGACTGGACAAACAGAACTTCTCTTGCATTTTAACTCCGTCTTCGATTATCTTCAATATAATCTAATTCGCAATGCCTATGCCTATACGGAGTGGTTTTCGGATATTAAATCCAACCGGTCTCTCCGTATTAAGAACGATGGTACACATCTTTGATAGCTAGTTTTTTAACCATCAAACGAAAAATAAACGTCCATCAGACAATTTCACAATCACTGGCCCTTTCTAAAATTCCATTTTTAATTCATTTTCTTAGCGAATTCTATGTATATCATTATATCGATATCTATTATCAAAATTTCTCAAAAATATTCTAACTCCTTAAATTTCCGGAAAAATTCGCCATAACCTCCCCTGTACGGGTGACTCGGTCCGATGACAAAACGTCTCTCTGGACCTTACCATTCAAAAGGAAAATCAAAAAGCCAAGTGGCTTGCCGATTCGGTGCATAAAACCTCATATGAAAATTTGAAACATGTACCTTTTGTCGAGCCCTTAAATTATAATCTTCAAACTCTCCATATTCTCCATCCCAAACCTGTTTGACATAAATACGCCCATTTCCAATTCATTTCAATCAATTCATCCCTTTTTACATAACTTGCTTTCTATTCGCTAATTGCATTTATAATTAGCTTCTTGGTTTCATTTACCTTTAATTGGAAATAGTACGTTCAAATATATTTGTATTCTCTTATAGACAAATCAAACTCAACTCCTTGCTCGCTTTTCAATTCTAATTCACGTCCCAGATTTGAATTCCCAATTTCAATTAACAAATTCAAATCACTTAACCACGGTTACATTCGGCCCAAACCTTTATTAACTAATTTCCATTAGTTAACTTTATTTGTTACTTTAAAAATCTGATTTTTATGCCAAAATTCCATCCATTTACTTTATTTGAGTTCGTATTTATTTTATAGCTCGAGTCCAGAGTTTTCTAATGGAAAACAGGATTTTATTCGCTTAAAACCCTTTTAATTTATTAAATAAACCGTTATGGTTTAAAAACGATTATGGCGCTGTTTTTCTGAAAATTTGATATTGATATAACTCAAAATCTATACGACGAAATCTAGATTTTTCTCTTTCACTAGAAAACTATCATCCAATAGGTCCGGCCGTTTCTTGTTTCATCGAATTCCGACCTATATTGAGCTCTATATACTCAATTGAAGTTCGAATCGCCAATTTACGAACTACCGCGCTGCGGCGAGTTCGTTTTAATTAAATTAAATATAAACGTTTAAAACTCCGTTTATAAATAAATTTCAACTCCATTTCAGTATTTGAAATAATTCAAAACCTGTTATCCAAATTTGACTTAACAATTCTGATCATCCAAACTTGACGATTATTTACTTTCACATTCATAACTCGGCTATGAATTTATTCAAACTCCAATTCTATATTCATTTCAAATCCACTTGGAGTTAAATTATTTATAAAATTCGATAGAATCGAATTCCAATTACAAATTCCTTTATGGGAAGAAAATCGATTTATTTAATATCCATTTTAATTACAAACTAGTATCATCCCTTGATAATAGTGAAGTCGTTCAAGTTGGGGTATTTTATTTACCTCTCAGACCTTGACCGACAACGTTCTTATCTTGAGATAGATAACAGCCTGTAATACCAAAACTCGATAAAATCTCAGCTTCTAGTCTATTCAGATACGGTATCATAAGCCATATCCACTTTGGAAAAATTCATTTCTAATTTATCTGATGAAAATTTCTTCATCACATTTATAAACTTCGTTTATAAATTAACCCCCTTATTTTATTTATTAAAACAACTTCCACTTGAATTTGATTCTTATTATATTTATTATTATCATATATACACACATATATATATATATGTGCATAAAAACCTATAACCCATTTCATATTACATTTAATTTTATACAATTTCAATATCTTTTCCTGAAAAGAATAATTTTATTTCTACGAATTCGACATCCCTGAATTTGAATTATAATTCCACATGGCTATATTTAAATCCAGTTTACATTCCGAATGTCGGAATAAATTCCATCGTTTCTTCTTTTGAAACGATTTCAAGGTATAAATCTCTTTTTAAATTCAAATTTGAATTTAAATACCCAAATCATCCCATGATGATTATCCCCTTCTATTTATAAACATCGTTTATAAATTTTTCTTGTTTAAATATTTAAACAAGTTTGTTTTTCATATTCTATTTGAAATTCAAATTTCCACTTCAAAAGATAAATTTCCTTCTTTGAACCCCTTTCTTGAAATTAAAGTTTAATATTATCAAATGAAAATATTTTTTTCCCTTTTTAAACAGTGTTTATAATTCCAGCAACTTGTTTTTATTTTTAAAACAAGTTAATATTTCTCAACTTATTCGAAATACCATTTCTATTTCGAAAAGTAAAATTCCCTTTCTGAAACAATTTGCACTTGTAAATTTTACATAGTCGAATCGTAAACAAACCAGTTGGACTTATTTCAATTCAAATTATATTCCGAGTGTCGAAATAAATTTTATCGTTTTCTTCTTAAACCGATTCAAAGTCACTTTTTAATTTCATCAAAAATTAAATTAATCCAATACCAGTTATTTTTCTTTATTTAAAAATATCGTTTAGAATTTCACTTATTGTTTTAAATATTAAAACACGTTCGATTTCAAATTATATTTGAAATCTAATTTCCACCTCGAAAATAAGTCATACTTGAATTTAAAATTTATAAAGTGCCCAAATGATGATTTTTCCATTCATCTATAAACACGGTTTATAGATTATACTTCTTGTTTTTAAATATAAAAAAACAAGTTCTATTTCAAATTCCATTTGAAATTATTTTTACTTTGGGCGAATAAACTCCCTTTTAAAATCACGCTTAAATTTACATTTCCAATCTACCCGACGATAACAATATTTTTCTTCTTCACTTATAGCCATCGTCTATACATTTCACTTGTTTTAAATCATTTAAAACAAGTTCTTATTTCAAATCTTATTTGAAATCCAATTCCCATTTTGGAAAATAAATTTTCCTTTTCAAATTCAAACTTGAATTTAAAAATAATCTACTATTATCAAACGATAACTTTTCTTTCCATTCAGAACAGTGTTATAAATTTAACTACTTGTTTTCATTAAAAGCAAGTAAATATTTCTAAATCCATTTGACATTCCATTTTTATTTCGAAAAGTAAACTTTTCTTTTTAAATTCAAATATCCTTTTTTTTTGATATTTTTAATTATAAATATTTGGGCCAGTGATATTTAAATATCCAAATAACCAAACCATCAGTCCAATTCAATATATCACACACATATAAACATGTGAACAACAACGAATAAATTTGAGGAATCCAGTTGGATTCCTCCAACCTGTTTTCCCTACATCCACAGATGTTAGTTAACAAAAATGATACCAATCCTGCTTCAAGGCAGGATATCGCGGTTTTAAAAGGGGATCCACTTATGTATGTAGGCGTAGTGTCATCCGCTAATGATACTGCGGGCATCCGCTAATAGTGTTGTGGGAAATCCAATAACCACAATAATTCAACAATTCATTCTTGCACCCAAGCAACCAACAAATTTATTTTTAACGATAAAAATAAATTTAAATATAAAACGGTGAGTGAGATTTACTCACCTTGAATTCCCATTGTTGAATATCCAATTAAACGCTGTAATGTCACATCAACGAATCTACTTGTATGAAATTTACCTAGCACCTACGAATATTTATTTTCATCAATCGATTTAGCTATGATTTATTTATATTAACTAAAAAAATGAATTATTCTATGTATTTAAATTTTGGAAAAATGTATATACCTTGGGTTATTGCAATCCCTCGATTAATCGATAAAACCGCTTCCCGATCAGTCCCAAAACTATATTTAGCTCCAATGCGGCATTCCATCAAATACCTTATATATAACAACTATTTTCTCTTCTATCATCTGCAGTCAAATACTGCTGCAACTTCTCAAAACTACTCAAACACACTCCATCATCGCTGCCTGCTTTACTTCCATCAACATCTGATCACTGCAGTGCCATAATTTCATCCCCAAGCAGTTCAAACTCCACCGTTGACCCCTAAATCAACCCACTGCCTTTACTACAGCAGTTCAATCCCTGCACCACACAACCAACTCACGATAAGGCCATCATCCCCACCAGTTGACTTCGCATCATCTAAACCATCACGATTCAAAAATCGAAATCCCCTAAAATCCAGATGCGTCGAACCCCAATCATCACTGATTCGAATGTCGGCCTCCTCAGTATCGACCGCATCTCCTGAAATCGCAATGTCTCCATCGCGTACCTCAACTTCGAACGAACCCTGATGCCCCTCTTCAACCCAATTCACGAGTGCCCTCACTGTTTGGTCGAGCTTCCAGGAAATCAAGCGATTTCGAGTTGTGGTTTTGGATCTAGATTCGAATCCTTTTTTTCTTTGTGGATTTGAGAATGGGAACAAATGGATGTGGGGCGCAATATATAGAGAAAACAGGGGAACAACAGTACGTAACCATTAAATACAATGTTTGCTTGATATGGAGGATATAAAGCAGTTTTTACAGTCGAGGAAGGAGATGAGCTGTGGGATTTTACTTCTTAGGTCTGCGTTGGTACAAAAACAAGGTTTACGTAATGGAGAAGGATATAGGTCGGCTGATTGAATAATTATTCATCTGATTTGATTTTTATAAAATATAATATTCTAAAATATCTCTTGGTTCATACTTAAAATTATGAACTGCTTTTTAATCGTATCGACCGACATTCTCAGCGTTATTCGTTACCCTAAACTCAACGGGAAGAGTTTTGAAATTAAGTTCGACTGTATAGAAGAGAACAATTTAAATTAACGAAATTAAATTTAAATTTATTTTAAAATAAAAAATCGATTTCGAAATATTAAATTATCGATAATAAATTATTATTACCGTTCTAATTCAAATAGAATTTTTATTAATCGACTGAATTGTTTCAATTCAGTTTTAACTCTGAATTCACTTGTTACCATTCATTTCAAATATATTCGATATTAAATCGTATTTAAATTATTAAATCGAAAATTCAATATAAAATTCATTTATATTTCTAATTCAATATTTAAAACAAATTTAAATGTTCATTATAAATCGACGAAAAATCCGGGACGTTACATTCCTTCCCCCTTATAAGAATTTCGTCCCCGAAATAACTAAGGCAGAACAAATGCTATACACCCGTTAACTTTTCAGAAGCCCACTTTGTTATAATTCAGCGATTCAGAATTTATAAGTCAATCCGATACAACTTTAAGTTTTCATGGGAATATTTAATTTCAATTTATTTAACTGGTTTCCATCATTTCGATTTATTTAATTGCTTAAGTTAAATTTAGATTTCAGAATTCAAATTCCCGGGTTTTATTTCAAATCTTTCCAAAATCATATAAATATATTTATAATCATCTCATTTCCAAAACATAGGAATTTTCCAAAGCAACTGGTTTTCTAAAATAATTTTCCATTGGAAATCTTACTAAGGTAGCAATCATCACTTAGAAACTCGAAAATGAACACTGATGGTGCTGCAGTCATCATCAGAATTATTTTCCAGCCACTGAAGTGATTTCAGTGCTTTATCACTTTCAAAATCCATTCAATATGATTATTATTCAAAAATCCGTTCAAAATAGAGCTATATTATTATAATATACTTTGGAAAAATATTTTCCCACTTCCTGGGCTTTTAAATTTCAAATTCTGGTTTCAATCCAATTTTATTTCATCTCACTTGTATTCACAAATTTCATTTGGTTATCCATAACCATTTCAATTCTTATAATCACATCTGATGATAATAATAGCAACCAACTCATCCATATATAAATAATTCTAGAAAATCATTTATCTTTTATATCAAAATATCCTTTTGGGTAAAATTATTTCATTTACCCACTTTAAAACAATATTATGTCAATTCTTCTGTTCAAGTGTTTAGAAACTCCTATCGACGTCGGGGCGTCCCATGGTTCGACCAGAATTTATAAACTACTTAACAGACAAGCCAACACAATATAAATCAATTTTTATATCAACTTACAAATACGCTCTCTCATATATACACCCAACTCCCAACTCATTCTAGGGCGCTACTGACCCTATCTCTAATGAGTAAATCCCCACCAAAGCCTAGGTGTTCGCTAAACCTAAGCTCTGATACCAACTGTAACGACCACGGGATTTTCGATTCCAAAAATCGAAACAAAACCCAGCGTCGACTGTTCAGACATCGAAAATACCGGATCATTAATAGAAAGAAATTAGAGGGTGAGATAGAAAAGATAGAACTAATAGAATAGAAGAAGAACACAACTGAGCATAATTAGAGTAAACACGAATCTCACAGCGGAACGAATAAAATATAATAGATAACATAACTTTGAATACAAAATTGTGTACCATAGATACATGTCGTCATCAGAGCATAATACAATATTTGATACAGCGGAAATAACTCTAAAATAACTAGCGATGAAGCCTCTTGCTTCAAGCTCCTCCAAGTGTATCTGTAAAAACCCTGAAACACTTGACCTGCCCGTACAAATTTGGGCACCCAAGAGTTTAGGAAAAACAAAACAAAATAAACTCTGGGTCAGTCATGGGACTGGTGTGAGTAAACTCCAACCATATGATTTAAATTCAAAAAACTTTTGAAAGAAAAGGATAATAGTAAGACCAGCCCACACATAAACACGGACGGTTTTTACCTTACTATAACCCAAACATTTTGATATCAAAATCCAGTGATATTATAATAATGTCTAATCAAATAAATAACCAAATAGTAGAACGATTGCATCTCACGCTCTACATATATAGTATAAAATCAAAAACCGCAGGGCGCTTATTGGAGATTGGATTCCAACTATGACAAGGTATGGGACCACCTTCCGATGATGTATCTCTAGAGGCGAATACACCTGGGTTCAACAAGAACGTCTTACAACCCGGCCCACACATGACCGACCACTCATTTCGCTTGAGTGTATCGAATGTATATCACCAACGGTTGGGCTCAAACCACCGTTCCCGAATGGGCAGAATCGATAGAGTAAGAAACAAAAGGAATTTCTCTAGATAGGTGATTATACACCCTAATGGGTGCGACCCACATAGCCATGCTGCCTGCCCGATTTTTGTCATTTCCCGGTTGTCAGGCTTGAGGCTACGTCTATCTTTTAGAACATCTGGCCACCATACACTTTGAATGCCACATCGCCAAACCCGTCAAATCACTAGTTGATCTTACCAAAAATATTACGGGTATAAAAGCTAAGAGAAACGAATTTCTCCGCCACCAGACGTAATACTTTGAAAGGATCGTCTTATGTGACCGTTAGGAGTACTCTGTTAGACATTCGTCCATACAAGTTGTCCTGGGACTGTACAAACAGAACTTCTCTTGCATTTTTACTCCGTCTTCGATTATCTTCAATATAATCTAATTCGCAACGCCTATGCCTATACAGAGTGGTTTTCGGATATTAAATCCAACCGGTCTCTCCGTATTGACAACGATGGTATAAATCTTTGATAGCTGGTGTTTTAACCATCAAAGGAAAAATAAACATCCAACAGACAATTTCACAATCACTGGCCCTTTCTAAAATTTCATTTTTAATTCATTTTCTTAGCGAATTCTATATATATCATTATATCGATATCTATTATCAAAATTTCTCAAAAATATTCTAACTCCTTAAATTTCCGGAAAAATTCGCCATAACCTCCCCTGTACGGGTGACTCGGTCCGATGACAAAACGTCTCTCTGGAACCTTACCATTCAAAAGGAAAATCAAAAAGCCAAGTGGCTTGCCGATTCGGCGCATAAAACCTCATATGAAAATTTGAAACATGTACCTTTTGTCGAGCCCTTAAATTATAATCTTCAAACTCTCCATATTCTCCATCCCAAACCTGTTTGACATATATACGCCCATTTCCAATTCATTTCAATTAGTTCATCCCTTTTTACATAACTTGCTTTCTATTCGCTAATTGCATTTATAATTAGCTTCTTGGTTTCATTTACCTTTAATTGGAAATAGTACGTTCAAATATATTTGTATTCTCTTATAGACAAATCAAACTCAACTCCTTGCTCGCTTTTCAATTCTAATTCACGTCCCAGATTTGAATTCCCAATTTCAATTAACAAATTCAAATCACTTAACCACAGTTACATTCGGCCCAAACCTTCATTAACTAATTTCCATTAGTTAACCTTATTCGTTACTTTAAAAATATGATTTTTATGCCAAAATTCCATCCATTTACTTTATTTGAGTTCGTATTTATTTTATAGCTCGAGTCTAGAGCTTTCTAATGGAAAACAGGATTTTATTCGTTTAAAACCCTTTTAATTTATTAAATAAACCGTTATGGTTTAAAAACGATTATGGTGCTATTTTTCTGAAAATTTGATTTTGATATAACTCAAAATCTATACGACGAAATCTAGATTTTTCTCTTTCACTAGAAATGTAACGACCCGTGTTTTTCGACCATTTGAATATGAATATTTAAATTAGTTTTAAATATTATATTGAAAATATTAATGGAATTTAATATTGAGTTCGTTATTAAAAACGAAGTTAAACATTTTATATTTATATATATAATATAAATCGAGCCTGAAATGGCGCTGCAGTTCGTAATATTTGGTTTTGAACTTCAACTGAGAATACAGGATTCGATATAAGTCAGATTTCTGTGAAACAAGACACGTTGGGACCGTATTGATGATAATTTTCATATGAAAGAGAAAAATCCAGATTTCGTGTTATAGTTTGATAGTTATGGCCAAATCAAATTTTGAAATAGTCGCTATGGAAATTTGCTATTTAATTATAGGCCTTTAAAATAGCCGTTTTGCAAACGGACTCAGATTTCGACAAAATCAGTTTCATTAGAACCGTATCGCTAAATTATTGTACGGTGGTGAATTGCGTGGAAAACCGATATCGTATGTGACCATGGTAGCCGTAAACGCCCGTTCAATTTCTATAGCGCGTAATTAAATAAATAAAGAGGTATTTGAGTGTAACTTGAGCAGACGATCGAATTAGGCCACGAAACCAGTTCCATTGAGTTCGTATCGTCGATTAGAGTCAGGATAGGTATATAGTTTGTTATTTTTAGAGATCGAGAAATTTGGCATTAAAAAGGGTAGGGCGGTTCAGGGTAAAAACAGCCTATTGGACAAACAGTCTCAGAATGCGACGAAACTAGTGCCGTTGGGTTCGTATCGAAAAGTTATTGTCAGACTTCGCAGTTTCGAGTTGATTCGATTTATCTGGTGATCATGAAAAAATTAAACGTGTGTTCATTTCTGGTTTCATAAAGGAATTTTTTTCAAACGAAGTCGGATTTCGACGAAACTTGTCCCATTGGGTCCGGAATACCTTTTTACACCAGGATTAGCCTTTTTATCAGTATACGAAAATCGTCTGTAGTGATTTTTAACACGGTTTCTCCACGACGAAGTTTCATAACTTATAATATGAATAAAACTATCCATCCGTGTTGTCCAAGAAAACGTGCCACCCAACATTTCTTTTCTTTGTCTACCATTACACAGACACCTTGCCGACCACGTTCTGAGGGACTTAAAATCAAATAGCTACTCTAATACCTTACTGCAAAACTACACCCTATATTTCCTTGCTTCCCACGACATCCTCCCATATAAATAACAGTGCTTCATTTATTTCTTTCGGTTGTTTTGAGCAATAGAAAAAAAAAGGAGAAGAGGGGGGCGTCAGCATGTACTGGGCGGAGAAGTGGTTCAGTATGAGGTGGCGTTTATGTTATGGGCGAGAGTAGGAGAGGGATCAAAAGTGAGGTGGGGCAGGAGTGATGAACTCCAGTGGCGCCTGATGGGTGTAGTGGGTTGGTTTAGGGAGCGGTTATGGGTTTTGTAGAAGGGAGTATGCGAGAGGGAGAGGAGAAATCTGGGGTAGCGTTGGGTTCATGTTTGGATGAAGGGGCCTTGAACGAAACACAGTAGGGTATTGGGGAAGAAAACAATGAACGCCGCATGCTTCATAACTGACGTCAGCACTGGAGGAAGTTGGTGGAACAATGGGCGGTTGCTGTTCAACAGGGAGGAGAGTATGGTACGGACTTGGTTTCGAAGTGGGCTGTGCATGGTGAGTTTTAATGTTGCAGAGTTTTTATGTTATCCCTAATCTAGGATTAAAATACCCGACCGTGTTTATCATTGTAGAAAGCGTGCCTAATCAACGTTAAGGTGATAAGGTGAAAAATGTTACTCAAGTTATTAAAAATATACATGCTTGGGTATAGTTTAAAGTTACCAATCGGTTTACTAGGAAACCAAATATACCTAGATTAGTTTAAGCGAGCTGATCTGGTTTGTTAAACGAAAATAGAAATTTGATTAATAATTTGTTTTATTTTTATATCTATTTAAATAGAAAATAACAATTACAAATTTTACTGCGTCATACGTACACAGACTCGGACCAAACAACGGAACATTGATACCGTGTCGACAAATGCAACATTTTAAAAGCTGGAATTGGACGATGTTGAGAGTAGCTGAAACTAACCGTTCTGACGATGAAAGAAAGATAAAGTGAGTTAAACTCACTCAGTTACCCTTTTTATATTTTATATAAATTGGGTGTTTTTATTTTGTGTGCCCTGCTTGCCAATGGTTGACTGTTTTGCTAATTATCTATTTATCTGTAGAGACTTTGATTTGTTATGAATTTATTTTGCAAAGCAAATGTTGATGTTAATCAGATTTACCAGTTGAAGAATAAGAAACGAATTAAATGGTAAAACCTTGGAAAATTTGTTTTGTAAATAAACCAAATAATTAGAATCTATTTAAATTAATCATATTTTTAATTAATCTAAAGCAAGGATTGTTGAAATCGGTTAATGAGATAATCAAGTTTTTGAGTTAATTAAATCGACCGTTTGGAATTAGAATTGTTTATCAAGTTAACGTGTTTTGACTAAAATAGTTAAACGAATATTGTTTGAATTTAAATAAGGATTTAAAAGGGATTTAATATTTAATTTAGTTAATAAAGGGGTTAACTACCAAAGTAGTTAATGTTTGAGGTAAGTTATTATTCTAATTAATGATGAATTTAGGAAGGTATTTTTAAAAAGGGAATTCATTTTAAAAGTGACCGAATGTGAGATGCAAACCAATTGAATGGTGAAAGGAAATAAACGTACGCAATTATATGAATTAAGTGAAAGGAGATTACGATAAAAGGGTTTATTATAAACCAGAGATTTTAAGTGAGATTTAAAGTGTAAAGCGTTAACTTTACGTTAACGTTACGTGAGAGTGAAACCAAGTAAAAATGGGACAAGGGAAATAAGATCTCTAAAGTGGATAAGGATTGAAAATAATTAAAAGGGGATCAATAGAAAGTGAAATTTGGGGATAAAGAAATGGAGCATAAGATTGTATAACTAAACCCAATTTATAAATGGGATTTGTCTTGAGACTGGAGTGGAATTTTGGGTGTTGGATTACAACTGATATTTATCTGAGGATAAGAATGTTGTTGATCAAGGTCTGAGAGGTAATTAAAATACCCCAACTTGAACAACATCGGGATTATCTGAAGATAGTATTAGATGGTAATCGTAAGAGACGTTAGTGGATATGTTTTGAAAATCTAAACAGCGAATTTAGCGCTGTTGTTATAATATATGTTTTGTAAATCTAATATAGCGATTGTAGCACTTTTGCTATAGTAAATGGGTTGTAAACCTAAACAGCGATTATAGCGCTGTGTTTTGTAAATCTAAATAGTTATTATAACGCTATTGTTATAACATATGTGTTATAAATTTCTTTGTTAAAACTAATGGATTTCCGAATTTAAAAGATGATTTGAAAGAAGATTTAAGTGGGTAATTGAATATAGTTATTCGAGATAGAATTAGCCAAACATAATTATTCGGCTAAGTTGCCATTGCGTACGACTGCTAGCGAAATTCGCAGGGCTGCAGATAGCCTATGGCGGTCGGATGTTTCCTGAGGGAATCAGGCGTAACCATTGTGATCGCTGTGATCTAGGGTCAAGCGAATGGATTTAAGTCGAGTATTAGTTAATCAGTTAGAGTTAATTGATTGGAGTTAAATCGAATTAGAGTATTTCAAATATCGTATATTTTGAATGTTAAAAGAGCTAGAAGTTTTAATTTAACAAAAAGTAAATCAGTTTAATTAAAGGCCAAGTGATGCTGAATACTGAACCAGTGAACTCATTGGAGTGTCATGTTTGAAAACACTGAGTATTTTGATAGTTAAATCACCGACTATCAATTCTGTCCTATACGATTGTTGGTATGGAAAGACCGGGATCGAATTTATTCGAAAACCATTCCGACCAACAAATACGTGAAGATATCAGAAGATGATCGAGATGGTGCTATGAAGACCGTGGGTTTTCATAAACGGAAGAACCACTAATATTCTCTGCCTGGCAAGCAGAGATAAACTGTGATTCTGTCGTAGTTGGAATCTACGGGGTTGCAAGGACTTCTCGCTATTGATCCATGGGGTGATTCCTATATTGGATGCGGTAGGAGAGTACCTTCGGTTCATCCTGTTCCTGGATGACGTATATGGACGAATGTCTGACAGAGTATTTCCAAAGGATCACGTACGTTGATTTCTTCAAACGTGCTATGGTTGTTGGCGGGGAATTGCCATTCTCTAGCTTCCAGCTAGAGTATTTTTGTGGACGTCAATTAGTGATATCTGACGGATCTGACGATGTGGCATTCAAAGTGAATGACGACCAGATGTTCAAGAGTTAATTCTGGCCTCAAGCCTCATCAACTGGGAAATGACAAAAATCGGGCAGGCAGCATGGCTATGTGGGTCGCTCCCATTAGGGTGTATGATCACCTATCTAGAGGAAATCCTATTTGCTTCTTTAATCTATGTTTCGATGCTGTCCCTTTTCGGGCAGACGGTTGCTGATCCCAACCGTCGGTGATATACATTCGATACTCTCAAGCGAAATGAGTGGTCGGTCATGTGAGGGCCGGTTGCAAGAAGTTCTTGTTGAACCCAGTGTATTCGTCTCTAGAGATACACTATCGGAAGGTGGACCCATACCTTGTCAAGTTGGAATCCAATCTCCAATAAGCGCCTGCGGGTTTTGATTGTATACTATATATGTGGAGCGTGAGATGCAAGCGTTCCACTAGATTGCTATTTACTTGTATTTAGACATTATTATAATATCAGACAAGATATTGGTTTCAAAACTGTTTTGGGTTATCGTAAGTTAAAAACCGTCCGTGTTTATGTGTGGATTTGGTCTTACGATTATCCTTTTCTTTTGAAAAAGGTTTTGAACTTTAAAAATCATGATTGGATGGTTCACCCTTATTACTGTGCGAGTTTATCTCACTCTGGTTCACCAGACTGACCCGGTGTTTTGTAAATGCTCGGGTTAGGCCGGGTTGTACAGGTTCAGGTTATCGACTACTATGAAGAGACGAGCTGGAAGAGTCCAGACGTATGATATGACTACTATTCCGCTGTGTGTTATATGAGGACAGATTAGTATCACTGTCCAGATGTGTACTCTGATATTGTAAGTATTTCAACAGCTTTCAATAAAGGTTATTTCTGTATTATATTTTGTTCCGCTGTGATGTGAGACTCTGTGTGGTGTTTCTTCTTCTTCTTCTATTCTAATATTTCTTTCTTTCTTATCTCACCCTCTAACTTCTTTCTATTAATGATCTGGAATGTTCGATGTCTGAATGGTCAACATGATAGTTTGATGTTGATTTTCGGAGTCGAAAATCCCGGTTCGTTACAAGAAAATTATCATCCAATAGGTCCGGTCGTTTCTTGTTTCATCGAATTCCGACCTATATTGAGCTCTATATACTCAATTGAAGTTCGAATCGCCAATTTACGAACTAACGCGCTGCGGCGAGTTCGTTTTAATTAAATTAAATATAAACGTTTAAAACTCCGTTTATAAATAAATTTCAACTCCATTTCAGTATTTGAAATAATTCAAAACCTGTTATCCAAATTTGACTTAACAATTCTGATCATCCAAACTTGACGATTATTTACTTTCACATTCATAACTCGGCTATGAATTTTTTCAAACTCCAATTCTATATTCATTTCAAATCCACTTGGAGTTAAATTATTTATATAATTCGATAGAATCGAATTCCAATTACAAATTCCTTTATGGGAAGAAAATCGATTTATTTAATATCCATTTTCATTACAAACTAGTATCATCCCTTGATAATAGTGAAGTCGTTCAAGTTGGGGTATTTTATTTACCTCTCAGACCTTGATCGACAACGTTCTTATCTTGAGATAGATAACAGCTTGTAATACCAAGACTCGATAAAATCTCAGCTTCTAGTCTATTCAGATATGATATCATAAGCCATATCCACTTTGGAAAAATTCATTTCTAAATTATCTGATGAAAATTTCTTCATCACATTTATAAACTTCGTTTATAAATTAACCCCCTTATTTTATTTATTAAAACAACTTCCACTTGAATTTGATTCTTATTATATTTATTATTATCATATATACACATATATATATATATATGTGCATAAAAACCTATAACCCATTTCATATTACATTTAATTTTATACAATTTCAATATCTTTTCCTGAAAAGAATAATTTTATTTCTACGAATTCGACATCCCTGAATTTGAATTATAATTCCACATGGCTATATTTAAATCCAGTTTACATTCCGAATGTCGGAATAAATTCCATCGTTTCTTCTTTTGAAACGATTTCAAGGTATAAATCTCTTTTTAAATTCAAATTTGAATTTAAATACCCAAATCATCCCATGATGATTATCCCCTTCTATTTATAAACATCGTTTATAAATTTTTCTTGTTTAAATATTTAAACAAGTTTGTTTTTCATATTCTATTTGAAATTCAAATTTCCACTTCAAAAGATAAATTTCCTTCTTTGAATCCCTTTCTTGAAATTAAAGTTTAATATTATCAAATGAAAATATTTTTTTCCCTTTTTAAACAGTGTTTATAATTCCAGCAACTTGTTTTTATTTTTAAAACAAGTTAATATTTCTCAACTTATTCGAAATACCATTTCTATTTCGAAAAGTAAAATTCCCTTTCTGAAACAATTTGCACTTGTAAATTTTACATAGTCGAATCGTAAACAAACCAGTTGGACTTATTTCAATTCAAATTATATTCCGAGTGTCGAAATAAATTTTATCGTTTTCTTCTTAAACCGATTCAAAGTCACTTTTTAATTTCATCAAAAATTAAATTAATCCAATACCAGTTATTTTTCTTTATTTAAAAATATCGTTTAGAATTTCACTTATTGTTTTAAATATTAAAACACGTTCGATTTCAAATTATATTTGAAATCTAATTTCCACCTCGGAAATAAGTCATACTTGAATTTAAAAATTATAAAGTGCCCAAATGATGATTTTTCCATTCATCTATAAACACGGTTTATAGATTATACTTCTTGTTTTTAAATATAAAAAAACAAGTTCTATTTCAAATTCCATTTGAAATTATTTTTACTTTGGGCGAATAAACTCCCTTTTAAAATCACGCTTAAATTTACATTTCCAATCTACCCGACGATAACAATATTTTTCTTCTTCACTTATAGCCATCGTCTATACATTTCACTTGTTTTAAATCATTTAAAACAAGTTCTTATTTCAAATCTTATTTGAAATCCAATTCCCATTTTGGAAAATAAATTTTCCTTTTCAAATTCAAACTTGAATTTAAAAATAATCTACTATTATCAAACGATAACTTTTCTTTCCATTCAGAACAGTGTTATAAATTTAACTACTTGTTTTCATTAAAAGCAAGTAAATATTTCTAAATCCATTTGTCATTCCATTTTTATTTCGAAAAGTAAACTTTTCTTTTTAAATTCAAATATCCTTTTTTTTTGATATTTTTAATTATAAATATTTGGGCCAGTGATATTTAAATATCCAAATAACCAAACCATCAGTCCAATTCAATATATCACACACATATAAACATGTGAACAACAACGAATAAATTTGAGGAATCCAGTTGGATTCCTCCAACCTGTTTTCCCTACATCCACAGATGTTAGTTAACAAAAATGATACCAATCCTGCTTCAAGGCAGGATATCGCGGTTTTAAAAGGGGATCCACTTATGTACGTAGGCGTAGTGTCATCCGCTAATGATACTGCGGGCATCCGCTAATAGTGTTGTGGGAAATCCAATAACCACAATAATTCAACAATTCATTCTTGCACCCAAGCAACCAACAAATTTATTTTTAACGATAAAAATAAATTTAAATATAAAACGGTGAGTGAGATTTACTCACCTTGAATTCCCATTGTCGAATATCCAATTAAACGCTGTAATGTCACATCAACGAATCTACTTGTATGAAATTTACCTAGCACCTACGAATATTTATTTTCATCAATCGATTTAGCTATGATTTATTTATATTAACTAAAAAAATGAATTATTCTATGTATTTAAATTTTGGAAAAATGTATATACCTTGGGTTATTGCAATCCCTCGATTAATCGATAAAACCGCTTCCCGATCAGTCCCAAAACTATATTTAGCTCCAATGCGGCATTCCATCAAATACCTTATATATAACAACTATTTTCTCTTCTATCATCTGCAGTCAAATACTGCTGCAACTTCTCAAAACTACTCAAACACACTCCATCATCGCTGCCTGCTTTACTTCCATCAACATCTGATCACTGCAGTGCCATAATTTCATCCCCAAGCAGTTCAAACTCCACCGTTGACCCCTAAATCAACCCACTGCCTTTACTACAGCAGTTCAATCCCTGCACCACACAACCAACTCACGATAAGGCCATCATCCCCACCAGTTGATTTCGCATCATCTAAACCATCACGATTCAAAAATCGAAATCCCCTAAAATCCAGATGCGTCGAACCCCAATCATCACTGATTCGAATGTCGGCCTCCTCAGTATCGACCGCATCTCCTGAAATCGCAATGTCTCCATCGCGTACCTCAACTTCGAACGAACCCTGATGCCCCTCTTCAACCCAATTCACGAGTGCCCTCACTGTTTGGTCGAGCTTCCAGGAAATCAAGCGATTTCGAGTTGTGGTTTTGGATCTAGATTCGAATCCTTTTTTTCTTTGTGGATTTGAGAATGGGAACAAATGGATGTGGGGCGCAATATATAGAGAAAACAGGGGAACAACAGTACGTAACCATTAAATACGATGTTTGCTTGATATGGAGGATATAAAGCAGTTTTTACAGTCGAGGAAGGAGATGAGCTGTGGGATTTTACTTCTTAGGTCTGCGTTGGTACAAAAACAAGGTTTACGTAATGGAGAAGGATATAGGTCGGCTGATTGAATAATTATTCATCTGATTTGATTTTTATAAAATATAATATTCTAAAATATCTCTTGGTTCATACTTAAAATTATGAACTGCTTTTTAATCGTATCGACCGACATTCTCAGCGTTATTCGTTACCCTAAACTCAACGGGAAGAGTTTTGAAATTAAGTTCGACTGTATAGAAGAGAACAATTTAAATTAACGAAATTAAATTTAAATTTATTTTAAAATAAAAAATCGATTTCGAAATATTAAATTATCGATAATAAATTATTATTACTGTTCTAATTCAAATAGAATTTTTATTAATCGACTGAATTGTTTCAGTTCAGTTTTAACTCTGAATTCACTTGTTACCATTCATTTCAAATATATTCGATATTAAATCGTATATAAATTATTAAATCGAAAATTCAATATAAAATTCATTTATATTTCTAATTCAATATTTAAAACAAATTTAAATGTTCATTATAAATCGACGAAAAATCCGGGACGTTACAATAAGTAACACCAAAGCCACAAAAATCTAAGTACATTAATCATTTAATTTATATGACAAAAGGAAAATTTTGAAATTATGATTATTAATTATGCTATAATGTTAAGTTTTTCTCTGTAAAAATGTTATTACTTACACTTTTTATACTCATTTAAACTCCCTAATTTTTCTTTCTTTCAACATATATGACTGTGGAATATTTGTTATGATGAACTTAAGAAATTTGGCGGAAGGAAGAAATATTGTTGCAAACATTCCTCAGGAAGATATTGACAATGTAAGAGCAAAAACCGCATCCAGTATATTACATGATGAACCATACTGCTGGACAATGGATAAATTCTGCTGTTCAACTTGAACGCTTTGTTTGTAATTCATACTGCTGGAGAGCACACAATGGACACCAGTTATTAAACACATGATGGATTTATTTCTTTGTTATCAATCACACGACAGTACCGCTGGACAATTAGAAATTTCAGTCTGATATAGGATTTAGGATTTCTGTTTAATATGGGTATTTCAATTCTAGTACATTGATGTAATTTGAAATTATTAATGTTGATTTTAAAATGTTGATGTGGATCGTAGAATATTGAAGTTGTCTAGTTTTCGACATTGCTTTTACATCAAGAATTTATACACTCAATTGAAGTCCACATTTGTTTAATCTGTTGTTCTCATCTCGTTGGTGAAGCTCTAACGTAAAGAGTCAATAATACGTTTGTTAGTAGTTATTGAACCTGAGAGGGTATTGTTGAATGTAATAATTATTCCTCTATATGCCTATACATTGCAGTTTTGTTGAAAAAAATTAGATTTTTCCTTCAAATTCATCTATGGTTGCTGGTATTAAAAAATTAGAAGGGTCGGTTGATCATTGGAATTGAGCTGAAGTGTAACAAGTAGCACTGATGAAATTTCCATGATGAAGTTTGTCTGAATGGGTTATGGGTTGCATCATGAGATTTTGAAGTTATTGAGTTTGAATGTTTTGAAAGTTGTACCGTAAATCTGATCAAATTTTATCTAATTCAAATGGTGTCTTTTATCATTTGAAATTGATAATTTGTACTAGTTTAATTTGTACACATTATAGAAGTGCATAATTAGATTGTAACAGAAAGGAACAAAAAGTTAAATTGTGCAATTTACTATCATCAAGCATACTGTATCTCAATAACAAATAAATTCCTATGTATTCATTTTAAGAATGAGGTCATATCTTGTTGAAGTATTTATGAAGATGCACGTTGATCCCACTCTCAGAAAATTCACTTTGGCATCTAGCAGCTGGTATTTCATGCAAATCATTTTAGACTTGTATTATTAAACCGCAACTGAACCAAAAAGATAAAATAATTTATCATTTTATAAAAAACACCGTTACATTCACAAATAATTATTTTAAAAAAGGTAAAATAATTTATCATTTTTTAAAAGCGCCATCTTGTTTTTTTCACCCAAACTGTATTCCCACTGTTCAAACATTCGGCTCCTGCTTCAGTTACATAAATGGTTCCATACTTTAATTGTTCCCATCACACTGTTATACCGGTTTTTGCTTTCTCAGTACATCGTGGTTCCCCAGTTCATGCTTCATTCAACACTTCCGTTTGTTCCTTCCCGTCTTCATACTTCTCCAATATTTTGTTTTGCCAACTTTCTCTCTTTTTTTCTTTTCTTTGAAACCTGCTTGTACCAAACTCCTCACGCACTTCTCATATTCACCACCTTTCCTCTTGAAACCCCCTTCATTATATACTCCTCTAATCACACAAAGCCCAAATTTTAATTTAAAAATTCACATCCTTTATATATAATATATAACCTGACTTTTAAACTTTGCAAATAGCCTACCAATGAGAAGATAAGACTTCAGATAAGACTTATATATGATAACGGTGCTCAGTTTACATCTGTGTGCAGTAATGTAGTAGAAGATAATACTTCATCTTCCAGTACAAAGCCAACCAATGAGAAGTCTCAAAATTAAACAGAGTAATCCAATGTTCAGCTAAGATTCAATAATGATAATTCAGAAAAACTCAAATTCAAGCTCTATCCGACTAATCGTAATGTTAAAGCATGCAGCACGTCTAAAGCAAAAAGTATACAAAACAACTCTGGAACATCTACAAAAAATCAAAGAACTGCAAAATCAAAGCCATTATGTACCACAAAGGGCCAAAAATCACTATGTTGATGGTGTTGCTTACAAATCAAGATACCCCAGTAAAAGCTCAAATGATAAACTGATGTCATCTGTTACGAACGAATTCAAGTCCTGCAATAAATTTCAACATCCATCCCAAAATTCGAAATTTATAATTTCACAGCAACACAAGAATAAAACTGTGTATGTAACTTTACACTATCGGCTGTAACATAAGAATAAAACAAATCATAGCAAAACCAAATATATCTTACAATAAAACATAAGAATAAAATTGCAATAAATGATAAACCAACCATCATAAAACAACATCAGCTGTAACTTTACACTATCAGCTGTAAATGATTACGATCATAAGAATAAAACTGCCATTATAAGAATAAAACTGCAGTAAATGGTAAACCAGCCATCATAAACAATATCAGCTGTAACTTTAACTATCAGCTGTAAATAATAAACCAGCCATCATAAGAAAAAAAACTATAGTAAATGATCTTCTAATTTTACACTATCGGCGGTAACATTAGAATAAAACTGCAGTAAATGATAAACCAGCCATCATCAACAGTAAAACATGAAACTCCTCATATAACAATTCAAAGCAAAAACAAATCACAACCATGTAATAAAAAAAGCAAAATAAACAATGATTCAATAGTTTTTACAATTCAACAATATCTCAAACAAAGATAAACAAAAAAACGTTAACCCTATTAGTCATAGGTCTACCATAAAACAAACATACAATCAAACATAAAAATAGTTCAACCACTCAATGCACAACTTCTACGATTATGCCCAAACTTCTTACACTTTCCGCACTTATTCTGCTTCCCATGAAATACATCCAACCCTCCAAGTCTATTAACTCTTGGTCTACCAGCTCCACAAATAATATCTTTTTTTTATCAAAAGTAGGAATAGAAGTGATGACATGTGAGTAAGATGCTCTATACGCCTTAGTCGTGAAATAATATTCAATAAAATCATAAACATTAAGCCTTGACATAATAATGCATTTCAAAGCATGTACACAAGGGAAATCGGTAACTCTCCACTGATTAAAAGTACAAATTCGATTTTCAAGATCAACTTTGTGAGAAATAGGTGAATGCACTTCAAAAATAAATTTAGAAGATCGAGAAACATTCCAACCAAAACCTTCTTCTTTTAATTTTAATAAACGATTCTCCATTTTAGGACAAAGTACAGTAGACTAAGTAGAAGCTTCTTCTCTACGTTTAGACATTTGATTCATAAGCTTGATCTGAATACCATCTAAACAACAAGTAATGGGAAGATGCCTCTCTTTCAAAATCCAAGAGTTAAAGCTTTCCGCAACATTTGATTTATTCTCACCATACCTATTTCCAGGGAAAAATAAATTAGCCCAATGATCAAAAGGCTTATCCTTTAGAAACTCAATAGCTTTTTCACCACCAATTTGCCTATATTTTGCTATAGCTCTTTCAAAATCATGATAAGTAGCAGCTATAGCACATCGTTCCAACAAACGAGTCACAGACAATCCTTTTCCACTTTTTACAATGGAAGCAACATTATTTTGCATATGATGCAAACAATATGAACGAAAAGCAGATGGAAAAACTTTAGGAATACTTAAAAGCAAACCCTAATGCCTATCAGAAATAAAAACTAAAAGACGATCAACTCCAATTGAACATTTTAGTTGATCCAAAAACCAAGACCAATTTTCTTCATTTTCCTTTCCAACAATGCCCATTGCCAACGGAAAAAATCCTGAAAAATAAAATTAAACAAACGTTACAAAACAATACATATATCAGTGCCTGGGATTATTATGTGTTTCGAAACTCAAACTCTAAATTCGAGCTCACAAAACAATACATATAGAAACTTATGTTTACAGAACTTTGCATTTACTTCTCCGAAAAATATGTTATATTGCATACACTATTTCTATGCATATATAGCGGTATCTTAATAGCCAGTCATATCAAAATATACTGAATCTTCATATGAAACATGCACAAAACAGCCATCTGAAAATTATTGTTATATCCATGCTAAAAGTATACATTTGCTTAAAACAAATCACCAGTTTCAAAACCATGCATATGTGAAACTAATATTCTAAACTCAACTCTATGAAGACATGACTACCCATATCCACTCATGTCCAAAGTTATGCAACAAAATAAATTACTAAACAAAAAACATATGTTATGCATGCTACTTTGTTCTATACATATGTTATGCTTGTTATTGTTACTACTAACTTACATGCATACTGTTAGTACTTCATTAGTACCTCATTCTAAACATATTGTTATTACTTAGTACTTTTTTCCTCCATTATTCATACATCCCAAAGTACTAATTAAACGAAATTCATGAGTGTCAAAAAATATAACAAGGCTAGAAAATAAAATAATACAAACTTTTGTCAATTTTTATGTAAAACACAACCAATTTATTTATCTAACTATACACTTAACATACTTTACAATATTGCAGTACACTTGTTAAACCAATACTAAACAAGTATACTATGCCATACCATAACTATAATATGTGCCAGATCTCAATCTAAGTATTCATTCAGTATTACAGTATTACAATAGTTAACATACTTTACAGTATTGCAATTACACAAAATTGCAGACATGCTTAAACAAATAGCCAGATCTCGATCTAAGTATCATATAATATGTGTAAGTCATGCACATTATATGTACTAAAACAAAAACAAGTAGTCCAATCATCCAAATGGTGACATGCATGTTGCATACTGCCAGGAAATATTTAAAGCAATGCAGGACAAAGCCATCAAACAAGTTGCATGGAATAATTCATGTTATGAAGGTCAAAAAGATATGCAAATATTCACATATTGTATAATTCTCGTGATATGCTTTAATAAATTTTTATATGCATGTTAGGGTCAGATTTGCCTTTTGGATTTCTGCTACACACTACTACACGAGCATAATCATTTGGTAACGTCCCGTTCTTGTACAAAATTCAGGTTTAAAAGTGAAATAATTTAACATTTTATAATACACCCACAATGTAACGTCCCGCAATTTTGTCGGTTCGTGTTTGAATATTTAAACCAGTTTAAATATTGAATTCAGAATATAAATGGATTTATATATTAATTAAAACGAAGTTGAACGTATATAAATATATATTAATTATAAACGAGCTCAGAACGACCCTTCAGTTCGTAATTTAACGTTCTGAACTTCAACTGAGTGTATCAGACTCGTTTTGAATCGGATTTCTTCGAAACAAGAAGCGTTGGAATCTGTTGAACCGTATCTTTCCAACGGAAGTGGAAAATGGAGATTTCGTCGTATAGATTACAAGATATGTCCAAATCAAATATTCGAAAAGTCGTTGTAGAATCGTATATCGACCGTAACGGTTTATTTGAAATAACTAGATATCGGTTGCAAATTTGAACAAGATTCTTTTGAGGCGCAGCGATAATTTAATTTTTATAATTTTACTGTAATTTTTAATTAATTAAATATGCAACTTTTTATTTGGAGTATTGTGTACCCTGTATCAGTATTTAGGGATTTCAAAATACGAGTCAATCTACCGGTGTTAATATATTTTTGGGATCGTGGAACCTTACTCGACACGATTATATTTTCATTTCTGTCTGTAGCGTTCCTGACATGAATGGAATTTTCTTAGCGGTTCACGTTAAACTTCATAGCTCAAACCTTAGTATTTACTAGTGCATGTATTTCGAAAGAGATGTTTTTTTTTTCTATTAGAAGCTTCTGTCTTTTGTATGATATTTGGTCCAAAAACTAAGTATGGAAAAACTTGAGGATCATAATGATACGTAACCAACAACTCATTTGGAAAAAGATGTTTGAGAGCATTGTTCTAACCTACTCAAATAGCGTACAGTTGCTACTAATAGAGACATGTTTCAATAGGAACATCAGGCACTAAATGACGAAGAGATATGTAAATAAAGTCAAATACAGTACATTATTTTTATAACTCAAAACATAGGAACTACAACCTACCTAATCTACGATAGGACGAGCCAACCATACCCAAAATCTAAAAACCATTCCCTAATACTTCAAGACGAAAAATAGGAAACCCATACCCTAAGTAAGTACATGCCATAACCTACCTAATTTAATGAACCCACGCCCCTAGTTTGCTTCAGACCCATACCCTACCTGCAAAGCTACTGCTTAACCCTTAAGCAATCCCTCTTATAAATATCAGCACTTCGTCACTCCCTCTAAAACAAAAATGTGCCGCCCTCTTATTAAATATTCGAGTTTCTTGTTGGTTGTGGTGATGTCACCGCTGTGTTTGCCTTTACTGTCGAAGCTGAGAAGGCGCGAGGGGTCAGTGCTCAGCAGGAGGAGTAGGAGTTTGGCACTGGAGTTTCTCCAGTTCGGTGCTGCAGTGGGTGATTGATGAGGATAGTTTACTAAAAGGAAGTTGATATGTGCGGAGGATGTTCGTAGGAGAAAAACGCATCAGGTGAGAAGGAAAGGTGGCTAGTCTTGCACGCATGAAGCATGCAGAAAGGACACGTGGAGAGCATTATGCTGGGCGACGTCAGTTAGTGAATGTGCGGGTAAAACTCATGGGAAAAGAGGAAGGAATTGAGAGTGTTGTACACGCATGTACAGGTTGGAGGGGTGGAGGAATACACATGGATGCAGGTCCTTGTATGGTGATGGTCCATCAGGCCATGTGTGTAAGTTGGGTGGGTGCAAGTTTTCTGGGTATCAATGAATTGGTGCGTGGATGTAAGGACCGGAACTGGGAAATGGTGCGGTGGTGATTTAAATATTTGGAAGGAGGAGGGCGCTGTTCTTCTTGCGGCATGATGAAGGGGGGGGGGGGAAGGCTGTAGCAATGTAGAAGATAATAAGGAGTAGGGGAGAGTTTTAACTTAAATGGTGCGGATCAGTTGTTGAACAACGTGGTGATGGAAATCAGAACTGACGTTGCTGGCGAAATGATTAAGATCAGGGAAGAAGCCACACTTGAGAACATACAGCAGGTAGAAATGTGGGAAGTCGGGCTTGTACTGGGAGATTGGCGTAGCAGAAAGCAGGGGATAGTATGTGGTTCGAGGTAAAGTCGGAGACAACGGGTTTTGAGTGAAGCCATGGTTTTACAAAGAACAGAAGAGAAGAAACGAAGAGGATACGTACAGTAGCCGGAGTGCGTGATCTTTTTGTTGGGAAGAAGGAGTATTGGTGAAAAGATGGGGAGTTGCAAGGCTGTGCGTATAGCATGCAAGAAGACGGTACAGTGGAGTTTTAATGCGTGAACAACATGCATGGGTGCTGGGTTCAATAAGGGAATGCACACGGTGGAAGTGAAATAGCAAAAGTAAGTGGCGAAAGGTGAAAGGACTGTGTGAAACATAAGAAGGCGGCCCGCTTGCAGTGTTGGACAGAACGTGAAGGGATGTTCAGGGAAGATGAAGCTCACGCGATGAGAATCGAAGGACTAGAACTCGGCGATGGGTGCGAATCCATGTATCGTTGAAGGCTAATAAAGTACATGGGATAAGGCAACTAAAAGGCGGGTTAGTGTACAAGGGACAAGGTTTAGTGGTGACAGGGAAGTCAATAGAGATGTAGAGTTTACCGGTGGCGTTCGTTAGGTAAACAGTGCAGTATGAAGGGATCGGGTGGACGCATGTTATGGTATGAAGATGGGTAGAGCACTTTGGAGTTCATTACGGATTATGGCAGAATTAAACGCCAAAGCTAATCAAGCGACCGACGCAAATCGTTATTTAACGGTTAACGCGCGAAGGTGAGTAAAATCACAAACTCTGATCTATTTAAAATATTTTAATATATTTAATGTTGTTTGAATGCTGTGTGATGGTCGATTAGGTAGATTACAATTAAATTTATTAAATATTATATATTGTTGCATATGTACACATCACCGGCTGGATACTGATTCCGTCGATTATAAATATTCCCTAGTATGGAATCATTTAAAATTTGTTTGACTAACATCTGTGGATGCGGAAACCGGTTGGAGGAATCCGACCGGATTCCTCGATATTTATATGTACTGTTTGTTTGTATGCACTGTTTGAACCCGAATTATATTTAAAACCCCATGTGAATATTGATGTTGAACAACATCTGTTTCGATAAATCAATAAACGATATCGATTTAGAAAGTGGTGACAGTCGACCGTAAAAACCATCGTTTTGTTAAAGAGTTGATTGGCCGTCAGGCAAATCAACGAGGTTAATTATAAAAATTATATTTTTATAATTAAAAAGAAGATTTAAATTATAATAGAAGTTCTATTATAAAACAGTATTTTAGATTTCGTTTTTATGAAGTAAATAAAAACGATTGTTGACATTTAAATAAATGTATAAAGCAGAAATTATGCGACGATTAAATATTTGGATACTTTTATTTAAGATAAACAATTTAGAAATATTTTTAGATTAATTATATTAATCTAATGTTGAGAAGTAATTAAAATCAGTTAACGAATTTACTGAAGAAATGGAGTTGATTTAATCAACTGTTATTTGGGAAAATGATTTTTAGATTAATTATTCTTTAATTAATCTAATGAAACCGTTTAGAAATAAATTAATCCAAATTAATAAGATTTAATTACCTTTGGTTAAGAAGTTATAAATAGAACTGTGGGATGGAGAAAGCGAAGAGTTAATAATCATAAAACACCAGAGATTTCAAAGTAAAGATATGGTGTTATAAAACCATAGTTAAAAATAAACATGAAAATATGATCTGATAGATATTATAAGTAATAAGGGATTAGAGTGCAGACTTGTATCGGTTCTAAGGTAAGAATGTTGTCGATCAAGGTCTGAGAGGTAAATAGAATACCCCAACTTGAGCGGCTTCGCTATTATTGAGGAACGATATCAGTTTGTAACGGAAAGAGATGTCAAAATTTGTTACAAAGAGAATATGGCAGCGTGTTGCAAGTCTTAGAACTATAGCGATAAAATAAACGCTGTTGACTAAATTTAAGCGCGACTGTTATATCAAGATTTGTATAAAGGGAATATGGCAGCATTCGGCAAGTCTGGAAACTATAGCGATAAGATAAGCGCGGTTGACTAGGCTTAAGCGTGATTGTTATGTCAAGATTAGTTATAAAGGAGAATATTACAGCGCATGACAAGTTTAGAACTATAGCGATAAATTAACGCTGTTAACCAAACATAAACGTGATTTTTATATATGGCAGCACTTCCTAGGAAATGAAGCAGTTTAGTTGAAATCCACTTATTCGAAAGTGAGAAATAACGATGTCATAAGAAAATATAAGAATTAGTTTTAGAAAGAGAAATTGGAGAATCGTGTTAGAAAACAATGACAGCACTTCGATGTTCGAAATGCGATTAGAATTTAAACCATTAGGATTTGGAACTAGAATTCGACGATGTCGAAAGTATTAAAAATAAACTATTTTTAGGGATTATAATCTGATTGAATAATGAACATTTAGTTTTAAACAAATAAATGTTGATAGAATAGAAATCAGTATTTAGTTATAAACTTGATATCGATTTGATAAGAAGTTGACTTAGAAACAGAGTTTATAAAGTGGATTGGGAATATAAAGTATGAAAGAGGTTTCGGTAAACGAGATAAGTATTACTTGAATAAAGAGTTAATTGATAAAGGTATTCAGATTTCTATAATAGGAATGGTATTCACATTTTTAAGTGAATTATGTTTTAAAAGTAAACGGTTGGCCGATTAAAATATTTATAATGAAATTGGAAATATTTTCCAATGAAGATAGGGTATACGATCCAAGTGTAGAAACCAAGGGATGTGAAAAGAATGAAAATGTTTCAAACGTTAATAATGTATGTTTCTGGAACATGAAAGAATAAAAATTTATAATAATTGGAATTGTTTTCCAAAAAGTGTTAAAGGCAAAGACAGAGTTTGAGAAATATCTAGTGAGATATGAGAATTTGAAAATATAACGAATGTTAAATAAAAAGCGCCCATGATTGTATGATGTTTTAGTTATACATTAGAATGGATGTTTGTTTTACTTCGATAGTTAAATAACCGACTATCAAAGTGTTTTGACCATCGTTGTCAATACGGAGAGACCGGTTGGATATATTATCCGGAAACCACTCCATATAGACATAAGCGCTGCGAATTATGTATGCTAAAGATAATTGAAGACGGAGTGAATGCAAGGGTCGTCCAGTTCCAGAATGGTGTTTTTTGTTTGTCCAGTCCCAGGACAACTTGTATGGACGAGTGTCTGACAGAGTATTTCCAACGGTCATGCCGTTGATTTTACGAATATACCAAGTTGGTGGGGAGAAGATAACTTCTCTTTATTCTACACCCAGTGTGCATTTGTGTAATCAATGTGTGATTACGGATTTGACGATGTGACATTCAAAGTGAATGGTGATCAGATGTTCTGAAGATAGACGTAGCCTCTAGCCTCACAACCGAGAATGACAGAAGTTGGGCTAGGCAGCATGGCTAGTTGGGTCATCCCCAAGCAGGGTGTATTGTCACCGATCTAGAGAAAATTCATATTTATACTTCTTTTCGATTCTGTATCTTCGGATGACGGTTGGATGGCCTACAACCGTGGTGACAATATATTCGCGACACTCAAGCTAAATGAGTGAGCGGTCATGTGTGGCCGGGTTGCAAGACATTCTTGTTGAACCCTGAGTGTATCCCCTTTAGAGTACAATAATCTGAAGGTGCACCCATACCTTGTCTGTTGTAATCCATTCTGCAATAAGCGCCCTACGGTTAATGATTTTATACTATATATATGTGGAGCGTGAGATGCAAGCGTTCTGCTACTTGGAAAATTATTTGCTTAGACAATATCATAATATCACTGGATTTGATATCAAAGATATTGTGGGTTATAGTAAGGTAAAAGCCATCCATGCTTATGTGTGGGCTGGTCTTACTATTATCATTTATTTGAAAAGATTTTCAAAGTTAAGCAGTATGGTTGGAATTTACTCACACCAGTCCCATGACTGACCCAGAGTTTATTTTGTTTGTTTTTCCTAAACTCTTGGGTGCCCAAATTTGTACGGGCAGTCAAGTGTTTCAGGCTTTGCAGATTCACTTAGGGGAGCTCGAAGCAGGAGACTCCACCACTAGTTATAGAGAGATTATTTCCGCTGTGATATGATGTATTATACTCTGATATGGTATGTATATATACAATGCAGTTTTGTAATTCAAAGTTATGTATATCATACATTTTATTGTTCCGCTGTGAGATTCGTGTTTACTCTGATTCTGTTCAGTGTGTTCTTCTTCTTCTATTCTATTAGTTCTATCTTATCTTTCTCATCCTCTCAATTCTTCTATTAATGTCCCGGTATTTTCGATGCTCGAGAAATTGACAGTGTATTTATGTTGATTTTCTGGGTCGAAAATCCCAGACGTTACACATAATATACATATTTCAATTTATCACCCACAATATACAATATCCACTCATTTTACTAAAGCTTAAAAAAATAAATTACATAAATTAAAAAGCAACTCATATACCTTGATTTCCATTTTTAGCTGTTGCAGCCATTAAACAACCATTTCAACCTTTTAAAAAAGTGCCATCTAAAAACACCATTGGTCGGCAATGCTTGAATCCATAAATACAGGCTTCAAATGATATAAAAACTTTTTCAAATTGATTAGTACTTTCATCAACCACCATAGTAGAATGACCATTGGGACTACTTCTATCAAATGCTTTTAAATACCAAACCAAATTATAATACGATTATTCTTCATTACCAAAAATTTCCTTTAAAGCCAATTTTTTTACCCATATAGGCATAATAATAACTCAAATTAATATCATAATTCCTTTTGAAACTTGCAATAATATCACTGGTTTTTCTAGTTGGTTCATCACGAACTTCATCTAATATTAAAGTTTTCACAAGATCGCTTTTAATCAAAGGGCTGTTAATTGATCGAAATCCACCACCACAACTATGAGTAGATTCAAATCTTTTAACCAAAAAATGATCCAGCTGTTTCAACTTACAAGAAGCATGAATATTAAAACTGCAACCCTCAACAGCACATTGAACTGTTATTCTCTCTTTGTAATTCTTCAAAAACTTTGGCTTAAATCCATTTTTAGCATAATATGCAATAACAGTTTTACAGAAATCAGAAGCACACCCAAATTTCTGACCAACCCCCGTAAAAAATTCTACGTTCGAACCTTTCTTCATCAATTCAGTAAAATCACGTTCTTTCTCAAAGCTAAATTCTCTGCTATCAACTCCATCAAATTCAATATTCATTGTATCATCAACATAAAGGGACTTACTAGTAAAACAAGACATGCTACTGCTGCCAACCTTAAGACGAGATAGTTCCTTCAACTTAACAAACATAACTAAAAAGTCTTCTTTCTTGAAATATACTAAGCATAAAATGCCTTGCAAATCACTGTTAGTATGAACAAAAGTATTCTTTGAATCCCGAACATAAAATATATCAAAGCATAAGGGAGTAAGATGATCCCAAACTTCACATATCTTATTTCTCAAGTAAGAAATGGTAGAATCCACAGAATGCCTAATTCCAAAGTTGTTTTCCTTAAAATCAATGACAACCAAAACACTTGGTACGTCAATTGCAACACTACTGTAAGAAAAAACAGAAAAAGGATAAAACTATTTATCATTACACTAAAATTACACTAACAACAACAACAAGAACAAATTTATTATGTGTACCTCTGATCATCTGCAATATTCATCTTCCTACAGCCAAACCAAAAAACAACTGACCAAAAAAAGAGTCTGACGTTAATATGAAAAGAATCACCTGATGTTAATAATCTGAAAAGAATTATCTAAAATGAATCAATAATCTAAAAAGAATTGATAATCAACTAAATTACCTAACGTTAAGCGAATTATCAATTCAACTTCCATATAAATCGATCTATCGAATAAACAATAATCTGACGTTAATCGATCTATCGAATAATCAAAATACCTAAATCGATAATTGAAAAATCAAAATTGCGTGAATCGACAGTAGTATAACATAAATAGTTAATCGAAATTGTGTGAATATTAGTAGCGATTTGAACAGACCTTGATATCCGAAAAAGGATTTCAATCAGAATTGAATCGAAGTTATGGACCGTCGCGATAGAAGAAAAAAGAAAACTGAATATATATAGAAGGACCAGAAACTTATTTTTTGAAACAGGTGTCCTATAAAAAATACCGAGTGAAATATGGTCACTAAGACCAAATTTGCAGTTCTTGATATATGTTGGTAGGTGTAGTCACCGCTTTTGAATAAGAGTGCAAATTTGCTAATTTAGTGAGAAGTCAATGGCTGAGATCTAATGTTGTTTTTGGATATTTGAAACCATTGAGATCATATGATCCATGATATGTTATTTTTATCAAGAAGCATAGTTTAGGAAGTTGGATTTTATTGAACCATTGTAAATACCATGTGCAAGTTTCGAGTCAGAAATTAGTTTGTTCGCTTGATAATGTTTTCTACCAAAAAATAATTTAAGATGCACCTTTGCTTTTAGATATATTTTTAAACATGTATTTTAAATAACAATTATATATATATACACACACACACACACACACACATCTGACCTAATTCGTATATATCAGAAATTCGTATATATCAGAAATTCGTATATATGGATATAGACAACTATCAAATATATATCTAATCTCTTCGTAATTAATAAAGTCTGAAAGATTGATTAATTTTTAATCCAATATGGATCGTTTTTTAGTAACAATGTCAAAAATAAATACAAGAGATAAGAAGTATAACAATAATAATCAATTTTTCATAGAAAATATCTACAGATGTATATTGAATTACTATGATGAAAAAGCATTGTAGATCGATCATTTAAAGGTGTAGAATATGCACAATCTTAATCACTATCTTGACAAAAGTCGAACAAATATTTTTCGAAAGTAAGCACTGATATATCCGTAATCCTAGCTAGTTTTGGACTTTGAATACTTTCATTTTCTGCAAATGAATTTAGACAGGTATAGAAATTTTGGATACTCATTACTAACCTACTTTTAGTGGTAATAATTAATTATCCTAATTTGCTAAAAACTCAATAGAAGGAAGATCCATCTTTATTGAGCCAAAATAACCATAGTGTAGGATTTTTCTTATATCACTTATAATATATAATAAAGATGTGGATGTATAACTGATGATACATTACTATGACTAAGACTAATAAATTTCAAAATCCTCCTTTGTTAAAATTTGCACTTGACCTTTAAGTTATGTATTTTTTACATTGAATCGGTTATCAGTGGAAGCGTGCATAAACACATACATACACACGTGCATGCACGCACATACACATGTATACGTATATAATTATATATATATATATATATATATATATATATATATATGTGTGTGTGTGTGTGTGTGATCAAAATTATATTGTATGAAGTTCTTTGTGGCTGCAAATTAAATATATGGAATAAAATAAGATTATATAGTCCACCTCTTTAAACAAAGGTACCTTTATCTATTTTTTTCTAATTTATATTACAAGCTATTTCATCTTCAGAGTATACCTCCTTTCTCCTTCTAGGTTCGTGTTATACCAAATTACATTAGGGTGACATAAAGGGAGATAGAGTTTGACATAAAGGAAACATTCTGTCAAATTGAATATGAAAAATATCAAAAGTATGAGATAAAGGCGATTATAAGTATGTAGATGAAAGACATCTAAAGTATGAATAAGAAGGCTACCAAAAGTATGACATGAAGGCTATCAAATGTATGAAAATATGAGGTAAAGCCTATTGATAGTATTAAAATGAAGGCTATCATGAGCATGCGGTGAATTCCATTGTAAGTATGAAAATGAAGGATAACAAATGTATGAGATGAAGGCTACAAAAAGTAAGAAGATAATGGCTTTAATTATTATAATGATAAAGGTTAGCAGAAGTTTGAAGAAGGTTTATGAAGAAACCAAAAAAACAGGTTATTGCAACTATGAAGTAAATGTCATTTAAACTAAGAACTCAAGTTATTATAAATATAGGGTGAATGTGGTTAAAGTAATGGATTTGTAACACATCGTGAATTTATGTGAAATTTAAATGAAAATTTAATATTGAAAATAAATTTGTTCAACCTAAAGGCTGAAAAGAATTTTTTTATAAGCATTCTAATTTGACTGTGAAATTTGTACTACTGCGTTCATTGTGATTTTTTTTGGATGATTTTCATATATATATAGTGCGGCGCTAAGCACCCCAGTTTCCTCTTTCTATCACCACAACTGAAACATACCACAAAATTACCCTTCCACTCTTCCTAATACGGCACATTAAAAAAAAGGGGGCTACCACCGTTATACTTATATCTTCCTCTCAGCTTCGATTCGTCCGTTCTCTCTTTCAAAAAACCGAGATTTAAATCCGATCATCGTGAAATCGTTCAACGCCGTTAATGTCAAGGAAAAAGAAAGTTGCAGACACATTGTCATCAAGCCCAATCAACTCAATCAAGTAAGTTATTAACCCGAATTTCGGTTTGGTTGAAGATTGAACAACGCTTTCTTGCGCGAACAACATTTTTGAACGGTGGTTAGACGTCATACGTATATTGTTTTGGCGGTGGTTGAACACAATTTGTTCAGTTGACTTTATTTATTCTAAGATCAATGGGTATTAGGAAGCATAGAGAATTTAATGTGTTTTAGTTTTTTAGTTGTGGTAATAGGAAGAGGAAATTGAGGTGCCATTAGGACCACACTATATATAATTTAGTACTCCAAGTTAGTGCAGAAAATTTAAAATAAATTAAAGGCTTAAAAACATATTATATACAAAATTTACTTTGTAAGGGTCAAACCATTGGCTAATGATAGTTTATCTCTCAAGTTTGATTGTGCTTTGATAAAGGTCGAACATTCACATGTAATTTTGATAGAATCGAGCATTTTTTAGATGGTTGCAATCATTGATTTGTGGCCAAGAGTTGGTTGAGCATGTGTAATTACTAAAGAGATTCTTCGACCAAACCCAATAATCCAAACCCTTTTCCAACCCCTATATCAGCCAGCCTAAACTAACCCTAATTCTCCATTGCAAATCAGCAATAAAGAAACTATGCACATTTTATTTTCTTAAACTCTAATTCTTTATCGAATTCCAAAATAAACAATAAATCCATATAAAAACTCAAGTTAAAATCAATTTAGAGCCCAACTAAAAGGGATATCTAGCGATTAGAGAAGAATCCAAGGAGATTTAGGAAGGATACGCTGTTAAAAGACCAGATCTGTAGTATAAGACTGCAGTTAATGGGCACAAATATAATTAAATAGTTAAATTAACTTGTTTTAAATTTATTTTCAAGTTGATTAGATTGTTGAACTTAAAAATATAATTATCAATTAAAAACTGATATTAATAAATTTATAGTTTATTAATATAATTAGGGATTATTATTAAAATTGCAAAACCTTGATCTAGACCTCATCTAATTTTATAATTGAAAGGTTAAAATTGTGGATTAGGCTAGAACTTGAAATTTTGGATGATTACTATTACTGATGACACCCCACTCAATGAAATATAACTAGTTTAGTGAATGAATTAATCGCACACTTATAAAGTGATCAGAAAATAAATAACAAAGAAATCCTAACGAATTTAACTGTAATGGTTGACCGTTATTACCCTAGATTAAATGATTAATCTTGGGTAGTCGACCTACAGTTCTTCTAAGTCGATAATCGACTAGGACTGGCAATTAGAACCGAGAACCGAAAAGTGGAACAAAACCAACCCGAAAAGACCCAAACCCGATGGGTCTCTGGCCGAGTCTAGGTGATGAAAAGTACAATTAAGACCCGATAAAACCCAATTCGTATTGACCCGACCCGAAAGACCCGACCAAAAAACATTGAAGTATATGCATTTTTTAGTGTTATTATTCAATCGAACTTGAATCGACCTAACCCGAACTGAAGCTCGGGTCGGATCCAGATTTTTGAAATGTATAGTTCAGACCCGACAAAACCTGACCCGCCTAGAACTGAGACCCGCTGGGTCGAGTCCGAGTTCATGGGGTCAGGTCAAATTGCCACCCCTGCAGTCGATCAACCAACCTATTTATTATACTAATTGATATTTTGGGTTTAAGGCCCAATTAATAAATGGAATTGGTGAACTCTGAATTTTATATTGCACTGTTTTGATGTGAGAGAGCAAGAAATTTAGTTCCTTATCTAAATTATATGACAAATTCATTTTGCAAATATGATAAGATCCAGAAGTATGTAGATAAAAGGCATTTTGGTAGACTATTTGTTGATGTAAAACTTCATAAACGAAGACGTTTGGGCAGACGTTTACGAATGCGCTGATTTATAAATGTGGTCATTTAGGTGGACTGTTATATGGATGTTAATGTTGGATCCAATTATATAATGGTGATTTATTCAGGTTAGTTCCAGGAAGCATTACACATGATTAGGTGCAATATTAACGAGAACACTACTTGAGGAAAGGCTCAATCTTAACATGAAATTTAGGCATGACATATTTGCCAACCCAAACATGATACTACTGGATGATGGAGGTTAACACTAAGTAGCTATAAGGAAACATGACCAAAGTAGGTAGGGGACCGATGTTGGTGGTGACTCATACTGATGCAGCCCATGAATGTAAAGGTATGGAAAACAACCGTTCTGAAACCCACAACTGCGTATGGAGTGCCGAAACAACCGGCCTTCGACTTCAAACATGCATCGGTGATATTACTTAACCGTCGGGGGTCTTGGCTTCTTTGCTGTTGGTTTGATGATAATGTTCTTACGACTATAGTTCCATCTGGTAAATTGTTTTCGTTTTCCGCCAAGTGTTGTTTCTGTTTCATTTCCGTTAATAACGTCTTTTAGGTTACCAATATATCTTTCGGATGGGGATCCCGCTTTCGCCTTATCAATCAAGATTTCGGGTGTCATTCATAACAAAGATTATATGCTTCCGGAATGAGTGTCTCGGCATCTGGGGTTCCGGTCTTTTTGGCTTTCGAAGTGTTCTGCTCTCGATGTTGTCCTTATTTTTTGTGTTGTTGTTTTTACTTTGGTGCTGGTTTGTTAGTCCTGGTTTCCTTTCTTTACTCTTGCCGGTGTCAGATTATTTGTGCCTAAAGCCTACAAAATAGGCGGGATGTTTGAGTTATAAAAGGTTGTTGAATTTTGAAATTGAATTTTGGCATCCGCCATTATTAGGAGCTTGTTTCTCGATTCCCAACTATGGCTTCCTTTGTAGATTAGCGATTTGTAAGATCATCTTTCCCGCATTAAGCTTGATCAATAGGAGTTGGTGACCACGTTTCTAACATCCTCAAGATCAACGGAAATTGTGTTTACTGTCCGTCTCGAGTTCATCGAGATCACAGTCCCAGTACATTTCGGGCATCGTCTCCGATCAACGGAAGTGGGAATTATCTTGTTTCTAGTGAATTGTACTACACCGGATTCATCAGTGTTTCGCGAAATCCAATATTTCTATAAGATTCGAATATAACTTTGAAAACATTATAAATCCGCTGCGTCAGTTTGGTATCGGAACCAAAGCGATTCTTATAGTTTGGTATTGATTCTACGTTAGAGTTTAGAGACCACCAAAGCTTCAAGCTCCGACGTGGATTATTGAAAACAAATGGTTGCAACTGAGAGGTCTTTCGAACCGAAAGTGCAAACGTCAGTGAGTTGTTTTGAAGTTAAGTGTCAGTGTTTAATTGGTGAAATTTAGACCGGAGCATTTATTTCAATAAGAAATTAAAATACCGGCAAGAAGACAAATAGACATTGCAATGTTGAAGATTTTTATGGACAAGAAGGTGAAAATAAAATGGAGGAACGTCTTAAGGCAAGGATCGATGATGGAATTGGACGATTGGAAAGAATGATTTTAGACATGAATCAAAATCCAAGATGAAGTACTTCACCTGCATTGGAAAATATGTTTGGTGAGGAAGACGACCAAGGAAGTTATCAATCTCAACATCGTAAAGATACAAGATCGCAAATACAAACTCAAATCATATATAGACGATGGAACTGAAATACCAGAATTCAAGAGTGGTATGCAAGCCGAGGAATTCTTGGACTGGGTTTCAAATGTTGGAGAATGGAGTTTTGATGACAACAAACTTATTTCAATATTAATTGATTATAAAATATATGCTAACACCTTTATCTAGAATATATATATATATATATATATGCAGGATTTGTATATAGGAATTAAACTGAAGACTATACAGTTTAAGAGCTTTTAGAGATTCAGAATTCAGGGCGGATTCAAGACTCATGAGTTATCAAGTAATCAAGATTTCAAGAGTTCAATATAAATATAGTAATGGAGCCTAGTTTATGTAAGACTCTAAATAGCACTCTAGGTTCAAACTCTGTTTTCCAAATTCAAAACTATTTTCAAATTGATTTCAAACTTCTCTTAAAATAATTTTTAATCTTCCAAGAAATTCAAACTTACGATTTCAAATATATTTCCTAATTTATAAGTATTCTTATTTTAATAGTTTTAGTAAATATATTTTACTAAGTTTATATTTTATTATAATCTTCTTATTTAACTCTAAGTTTTCATATAATCTTTTTGTTTATATATAGTTTATAAATATCTCTTTATAAATTCCTATATATATATATGTTTATAATTATATTATTTATGTTTATAATTACATTATATATAGTTTTTATATCACATATATATTAAGTGTTTAATCATATGTTTAAATAATATTTTCTTATGTTTTTGTACTTGAAAAATAATGTTTTAGCAACTAGTTTTGTTTCAGGAATTTCCAGAATTTAAATATGATTTAAATACTTTAAAAATGATTTAAAAATCATAAAATTGATGGATATGTCGACATACATTTAAGTATATGTCGACATATAACTGTCAGAAATTTAAATTTGAAAGGAAGTGTTTTTCACCATTTGTAACGTTCCAGAAATGTTGCAACCTTTCAAATGTTATAAATAGGGGCTGATTTCGAATTTTTTATTCATTCTTCATCTTCATTCCCTTTCATTACACTATTATTCTTTATCATTTTTATGATTTCTATACCTATACTCTGCCGAATTCAAGTATGTTTTCACTAATGTTCTTCTCTCTACACTTTTTACTCATTACTCTCTGAATCAAGTGCTATTGAAGAGTTATATGGCCATTTGTAATTGTTTGGGTTGTATTTGGTGTAAATGGTAGTATCCATTGTAGCCGTGAAATCAAGGACGGGTAATCGGTGGTATCCCTTGTAGCCGTGAAATCAAGGAGGTTGGAATCGGTGGTATCCCTTGTAGTCGTGAAATCAAGGAGGTTATATTTGACTATTGATATAGTAAGAAAACTATGCGCAATCCAGCCGTGAAATCAAGCAACGAAATCTGGTGTGTTCTTTCCTTTTCTGCATTTTTATTTCTGTTTATTTTGCATATGTTTTTGATTCTGTGATTGTTTCTGGTGGTGTTTGATTCATATAGTTTATCACATAAGTTTTAGATTTTGTTTAAGTTCTCAGGAATACTATTCACCCCCTCTAGTGTTTGTTTTGCCTTAACGATCCTTTCCACAATCCCTAACAATTGGTATCGGAGCAAGGTTTTTCAAAAAATTCATAATATGATTTTTGAAAATTTTTAAATAGCAAATTTTGGAATAATTGTTGACACCAATTTTAGTTCATGTATTGTATCAGTATTAGATGAGTCTGCATACAATTTTATTGAAAAATCAAGTTATCATGATATGATTTCTTGAATAGATATATCATTGAATCATCACGATGTTATTATTTTAAATTACAAGTAGTTATTTTTAAAAGTCACTTGATTCATTGAAAAGGTATGTTGTTTTGCAGGAAAAGAAGTTATCTTTGATGACTGTTGACCAAGAGACACCAACATGATCATTCATCAATCAAGAAAAGAAGAGTTTATGAAGGGATATCAGTTTTGGGCATATAGTAGTTGAAGTATCTGTTCATTCAAAATTAAAATTCAAGTTCAAAATTTTGATGCCAAGTTGACCAGGCCATGAAAAAAGGAAGTGTCCTTATCTAGATGATTCAGATTTATCATCAAGCAATGAAGAGCCAGAAATCGGAAATTCAAATATGTGTTTCACAGAAATTCAGAACTCAGAAAATATCGAAAAAATGGATCTAAAAAACCAGGTATGCCTTAGTTAATTTTTAAACTCTTTTTTGGTTAAATGGATGTTTTGTTTGCTTTGTTTTGTTTTCCTAATTTTGAATTTGAAATATAAACTTTAAAATTCAAACTTGAAATTTAAAATTCAAATTCAAATTTTGAAATTTGAAATTCAATATAATAATATTATAATAATAATAAATTTTGAATGTTTTCTAGGATTAATATTATTTCAGGAGATAGTTAAACCTGAAATACAAATCGATAATATAATAAAACCAAGAAGTCAAAACAATATTTTTCTTATTTTCTACATGTATGTCGACATACATAAATGGTCATGTCAACATAATGAAATTTAAAATTTGAATTTCAAAAGTTTGAACTTTCAAACTTCCCTCCATTTTTATTAGAAAATTCCAGTTCAAACTCTAGTTATTAACTTTGTTTGTCTACTTATTTTCTTATATCTTGTTTCAAAATATGTATATTAAAAGTATATAAATTAATAAAATTATATAAACATGTTAATATGATATACAAAGCTAATATAACTTTTTGATATTGTTATAAAATATAAATTTATTTTAAACATGCATAGTTTAACTTATATATTATTCATATGATTTCATAACAATTTTGGGTTACATTATCACAAATACTATTTGTAACTCAAATATTTATTTTGATTTCTTATTAAGATTTATAAATGCTTAAATATTTAACATAATATTTTGGTATAAAAATAATATATATATATATATATATGATTTTATGTCTTAAAAATAAGAAATTATAGTTTTATTTATATCCAAATTTTATAATTTTGTTATGACTATAGATTTCTTTTTAATTTTTTAACATATAAATGATTCTTTAGCAAATTAATATATTTTGATTTCTAAAGTTTAAATTTATTATTAATTTGTTTCAAAAACATTAATATATATATATATATCATAATAAATTAAATTTTAAATTCTTTTTAAAATCAGTTTCATATACTTTTATGAATATATGTTTATAGATTTTCTTTATATGATACAATTCTTATATTCTCTTTAATTATATCTTCAAATTTTATTATAAGAAGCAACCTACTAAGATTATTTAACTCCACATTTCTCATAGAATTATTTTTATTTTATTATATATTATGAATACCATAAAACTTTTACCTTTACTAACCTTTCAATCTCTTTCATAAGTAACATTAACCTAAGTTTAGAAATTATTATATATTATCCTTGTTTAATTCATATAATTTGTATCATATATGTTTATGCATAATAGTTAGATAGTACTTTGAATATATTTTACCTAAATAGATATAATTACCAAATCATTCTGCATATTATCATTACACATCTTATTTCATATCATACATCATTATTATAAATTACAGTACATCTCAAATTAAAATCATTCACATCATAAGTTACATTTCATTCAATATATCACTTCATATAGCTTTGCATATGACATACTACACTATTCACTATAACCAACACACTGCATTACATGTTAACTTTAACTTCACATAACAAATATACTCTATGAGAAGTTTTTTTAATCAAATACATAACATATTTACTTTGTCTTGATTAATTTGATTGAATTGATTGACTTATTTGGTTTGTTTGATTTGTTTGACTTAAATAACTTGATTGATTTACTTAACATGATTAAATTTCTTTAGTGGTTGATAGGATTGTTAGAAATATGTTTATGCCTTTGTAGTTGATAGGAGCTTTATAGGTTTTAGGATAAATAGAAGTTACAAGAAATGTTTGGTTTCATATTTTAATTGATGTTTTTTGACAACAAAACTTAAATCAATTGATTGATTGGATTGAATTGCTTTAGGATATCTTATCAGAGTTATTTCTAAGTCTAGATTAAGGTCTTATTATAGTTTTAAGGGAACTAGAGTATAGATTAGGTGTGACGACCCCAAACACTAGTTCCATGGTGGCAAGGGTAATCTTTGGAATATAACACATAAACAAATAACAGCAAAATAGAAATATATAAATACACCAGATAATGTACAACAGAATACACTGGATAAACATAATCATCAGAGTTACACAGTATACAGGATCATACTTAGTACAAAATACAGTTTCAGCTTTACATAAAATGTCTATAGCGGAATCAAAACATAATGTGTACAATAGGAGCTGAACAACATAAAAAGAAAGAAATGATAGAATCCATCTTCAACTCCATATCTATCCAGAAAGAGCCTGCTAAAACTTGAATACAAGACTCCCTGTGTAGAAAATAGGGCACCGAGTTTGCAAGTGAAACAAACTACGAGTCAATCATGGGACTGGTATGAGAAATCTACTTAACTTATTTTATAATAAGGCCAATCACAGGACCACGCCGCTAACGCGGAATGGGTTTACTCCATTAGATTGCCAGTGCTTAAAACAAATAAATCATTTAAACACCGCAATGCTTTTTATAAAAATGAAGCCATTATAAGACTTAGTTCCCATCACACAATGCAACGCAAACCGGAGGATAGAGTTTTACCCTATAATGGCCAAAAGATGCTTGATACGAATAAAAAAAAGCATTTGATATTATTACTAGTGTTTATATGTTTCGAAAACAATTTTAATCATAAGTATCAATCATAGACGGCATGGGTACCATATATCATGTCGCCATATATAGGGTTACAATCAAAATCGCACGATGTCGTATTTGGAAATTGGATTTCCGTCATGAACCAAGGCAAGGGATCGTCCTTACCGCTTCGAGACTGTCTAGCCCGAGCTTCAGGCAAGCGCACAGGCAAGCCTTGGATCGTCAGGCCCGATCCACACGAAGTGGATTAAAAAGCCTGAACATTGCGTTTCCCTGCCCAATGGGGCGTAAACTGCTCATATACTGACCAAAACATCGGCCCCGGAGCGACCGATATAACCGAAGCGCCTCGCTATCCATCATCCACATAAGTAAAATGTTTGGGCGTGTAAAACCCAAAACACCACTCCTAGCAGAAAGAAACGCATGTCCTTCTTGAAGTCCTCTCTCGTTTCTGGTCCATACCGGGGTGTGAGGCTCGCGAATCAACGCTAAACACAAAGCTGGCTATTTAAAGCCATGCTTTGATCATCAACCAGAAAGCTCTGCTTTTTAGCAAAAGCTCTGATCACAGCATCTCTGCATGCCACATTGTCAATCTACAACGTTAGATACACCTCCATTTACAAGTCCGTTCTGGGTATGAACGAAACCGAGGCACCTTATTCCTCTCCCGTATGTCCAATACAGGAGAGAGGCCCTCGCACATCCGAACGATCAACAAGTACGTCCGGACGACCACCACTGTAACCCCTTCAGGGCAACAACTCCCATCAAAGGCATCAGTAGCCATCCATTCAATGTGAAGATCCTCGATCTTGCACCGTCTTCATATCTTCGACTTCTAACCGTCGACCAATTATTTGAAATGAGAATTAACTCGGCCTTTTCAAATAATTTACGTACATTTAGAATTTCAAATCAATTCATTTCAATGGTTAAATTATCTAACATCCATAATTCAGTTCATTAATGTAATTTTCACGTCAAACACATTCAACCATCTAATATCCTATAAACCGAGTAAATTCAGTTTATTTCCATTCCATATCGTTACAATATTTAATAATGATTTCTAGCTATTTTTATTTATTTAAATATAGCCTATTTATTCAAACGACGCTTCAGGCCATAACACGGCCATGGCGTTGTTTTTCTCCAGATTTGATTTACACATATCTGAAAATCTAACCGTTGGATCTTTACATACTTTATATCATTAGAAAGAGCTTTTCAAAGCGGACCCAACAGTTCCATTTTTGGGAAAATCCGACGGTCGGATCTCCCGGTACAATCGTTTGAAGTTACGATTTCAAAATTCGAACGGCAGCATCGTTATTCGATTTAATTTAATTATATATATATTAATATAATCTATTCTAACACTGTTTTCATTCAGATTTGAATTTAACATTTCACAAAATCTAACCGTTGGATCTTTACAAATTTGGTGTCGTTGGAAAGATATTTCCAAAGCGGACCCAACGGTGTTAGTTTCGGGAAAATCCGATGGTCGAATCACCAACAATGATCGTTTAAAATCACGGTTTCAAAATACGAACTGCAGCTTCGTTATTTGATTTATTTTAATTATATTTTTATATTAATAAATATAATCCGTTCTTCGATCTCCACACCATTTCATTTCATATATGTGATAAAATAATATTTTTATCCAACAAATATTTATTTCAACACATGACTCTTTTTAACACTTCATATATATAATAAAAATGTGATTTTTTATTGTTAAAGCAATTTATTTCAAAAATGAAGATTTTTAGCGATTCATATATATAATAAAAATGTGATTTTTATTGTTTAAACAATTTATTTCAAACATGAATATTTTATATACTTCGCATATATAATGAAAATGTGATTTTTATTGTTAAAACATTTTATTCCATTTTTGGGAAAATCCGACGGTCGGATCTCCCGGTACAATCGTTTGAAGTTACGATTTCAAAATTCGAACGGCAGCATCGTTATTCGATTTAATTTAATTATATATATATTAATATAATCTATTCTAACACTGTTTTCATTCAGATTTGAATTTAACATTTCACAAAATCTAACCGTTGGATCTTTACAAATTTGGTGTCGTTGGAAAGATATTTCCAAAGCGGACCCAACGGTGTCAGTTTCGGGAAAATCCGATGGTCGAATCACCAACAATGATCGTTTAAAATCACGGTTTCAAAATACGAACTGCAGCTTCGTTATTTGATTTATTTTAATTATATTTTTATATTAATAAATATAATCCGTTCTTCGATCTCCACACCATTTCACTTCATATATGTGATAAAATAATATTTTTATCCAACAAATATTTATTTCAACACATGACTCTTTTTAACACTTCATATATATAATAAAAATGTGATTTTTTATTGTTAAAGCAATTTATTTCAAAAATGAAGATTTTTAGCGATTCATATATATAATAAAAATGTGATTTTTATTGTTTAAACAATTTATTTCAAACATGAATATTTTATATACTTCGCATATATAATGAAAATGTGATTTTTATTGTTAAAACATTTTATTTCATACATTCACTAAAAATGCTATTTTTATCGTTCAAACCATTTCTATTTCATACATTCAATAAAAATGTTATTTTTATCGTTCAAACAATTCTATTTGAAACATTCAATAAAAATGTTATTTTTATCGTTCAAACAATTCTATTTCAAAAATGAATATTTTTCCAACACATGAATATTAACCAAACATATGAATATTTCAGAAAATTTCGCCAACATAACGGCAGGGGGTTAAAAACTAGCACTGTCCTGAGTACAGCTCCTCGCACTACCTTACGCCTCGTCGCGTTCCCTAAGGGGCTTATCCTTATAATCTAAATATTTCGATTCATTTTCATATCCCAATGGATTTTCCACAAACAATTCCAATTTTGTTTCCACCACAAACAATCATTATCAACCATTCGCATTTATCAACCAAATTTCATGTCAACCAAAATTCAAACAATCACAATCAATATATATCATCCATGGTCTGTGGACGAGCGGAGTATATATATATAGATATACGTATGTAAATACATTTCGATTTCATTTCAATTCCGTTCAACGCACATATGATGTTTACAATGTATATATAACTTATACATCGCACATACAACTTATGCAACGCTTATACAGGTGGTGTACAATGCTTATATAACTTATACATCGATCGTATAATTTATACATTGCCATTCCATATCATTTATAATTTAGAAATCTCACATTGGGTTCCACTCCTCCAAAAATTGTAGAAAGCTCCAAAAATTCTCCGGTCTCTTTCTAGATTGTAGAAGATGTCCACACGGTCCCGGTATCTCTTGTTTCACTGGATTTTGACAACATAGCAAAAAGATATGATTTTTATCGTGAAATCAAAATCCGTAGATCTTTAAAATGCTATATTCAGTTCAAAATAAATAAGCCGTTACCTTTCAGCTAATTGCTCAAAACTAGGACCTCGATTTTCACGAAATCCGAAGCACTTGGAGCAAATCGTACTTCACACCAGGAGGAGATTGGAATGGCGCGTCGGCGGCTAGTGGAGGCGTCAAACTCGGCAGCGGGACTGAGGGGCAGCAGCGGTTGAAAGGTCGGAACTTCGGAAGGGCAGATCTCGAGAAATACACGACGTGGGAGGGCGTACCAGGTATGGATTTGAAGAGGGAGGCGAGCTCTACAACAAGTTGAACTGGGGCACTATGTAATATGGCTTGGATTCGCCGGAATTTGGTCAGGAAGGATGGGGTGGTTTTCCGCCGTTAGTCGAGGTCGGGGAGAGAGAAAATCTCGTTTTTTTTAATTAATGAATGAAATTTTTCGATTCGCCGATATTTATATAAATTCCAAAAATATCTGTTTCTCCAAAAGAACTCCAATTCAAAACCAACTACTATCGTCCCTAGCTAAATACCCCCATTCCGGGCATAATGGAATATGTTTCGTAGGCCCATTCGACTGTTTCAGTTAGTTTTTCTTCAAATTAAAATATATAACATTCAAATATGGGTTTGAACGTACATTTCAATTTGCTGGTGCCACATACTAATCCCAAAATTTCCAGAAAAATAAATCTGGCTATGTCTGGACGATATTGCCCCAACAAAACTAGTTTTGTCAAATTTGGAGATCGTTTGAAAAATGGCCATTTTCTGGTCGATCCAAATTGACTGAAGTTTACCAAACACATTTTCCTTTGCCACACTCACATATTAACTCCAAAAATTATTGAATTTGAAATCTAGCAATAATTTGACATTCCGGATCTAAAAAAAGTGGTTTCATCGAAAACGGAGGTTGTTTGCAAATTGTCTATTTTTACGGGCTATATTAATTCCATAACGACCTTTCTGAAAATTCATTTGGCCATAACTTTTGATTTCCTCTATGAAATTTCAATTTTTCAGATTCGTTAGAAAGATATTCATAAACAGATTTAAATATTTTTGGTTTCACTAAAATCCGTTTTACTTTGCATCTGGTACAATCAGTCAAAATTCGAATTCAAATTTTCAAACTACCGCACCATTTCAGGCTTTTTTTTATAATTAAAATAAATATATTTATTTTCCAACATTGATTCCAATAGACCTTTGGTCGTTATTATTTAAAATATTTTATTTTAAATATTCAAAATCCACTAAAATAGCCAAATTAAAAAATTTAAATTGGTTCAGATTTTCCGGGTTGTTACAATCTCCCCCACTTAAAATCTTTTCGTCCCCGAAAAGGAACGAAGCTGAAAGTAGTTTAATTAACCAACTCAACATTCATTCTGGGTTTCATTCTTCAACTTTTCAGTTTCTACGAATTTTCAATTTTTTTCAAAAAATTGGCTAACACCCTAAATTTTCGAAAAATTTCGCCATAACCTCCTTTGTACGGGGAGGGGTTTGGAAATTTATTGGGCCGTATTAGGTACCCAATAAATCCTAATAAGCATGCACATATTTATAGTGATATATTCTGGTGTCCACAGGGGAGTGTGTATAGATCAAAACTCCAGAGAATAAATTCTCGTCACCCTATAAATGGTTTTTGTGCCTTAACGACCAGAGAGATGTGTTTATTGTCATCTCCAGACCCGTGTGGGTTTTTTATTAATCTGGCAATTTACCGTTACATTTTATATAGTCCATGTCCGTCTTTTGTTGAACCTGTATTATATAGTCATCGCCATACAAGCCTCTCGCTCGTATGGTAAATCTTCAACCTCGTCACATAAGCTCTAAATGCTTATGTGGTATATGATTAAGTATGCTATCTTCCAGAAGTATGCCATGTAGTGTAGTTCAAAATTAATTGTTACTATCTTATGGCGATGTTTATGATTACACACAGAACAACCAGCACTCCGCATCCATTGACATTCACAGGAGTTGATATAATAAATAAAATTGTGCATCCAACTCATTAAGGTTTACTTATTTGTCGGGCATGCAAATAAATTCTTTAACCAACAGCAAATCCATTTACCTGTTCAAACATATATAATGTACATGCATGTATTTCTATCTATTTTTAAACCAGTTCAATATTTGATTCAATTGCATAAATTTACCCTTTATGCTCTTATTGATTTTATTATTCCAATGTGATTTAGTTTAAACTAACAATCACTCCACATAAACAACAATCAATTTATTTTTAACCCTTTCAAATATATATTAATTAATTCATATATTATTTTAAAATCATTCAGACTATATGACTAAAAAATTCTACATCCATGAAAAGGAAACAACAACCAAGTAGAAAACAATACGGAAACGCAAAATACGGTAAATGTACCTTTCACCAGAGTTAATCAGAGATATCCACCCTGCAACTTGGATAGGATATCTTAATGCTCTTCTCAGTTTCCCAAGTACAGTCTCGCGGATCACCACTCCATTGCACTTTGACTAAGTGAACCTTCTTGTTCCTCAGCTTTTTAGTTTCTTTGCCAATAATCTTTATCGGCTCTCTCCTCACTGCAAATTCTGAAGTAATTTCCAAATCTTCTTGCGCGGCTTCTTCCACGACTAAGTCTGGATCATGCACATGCTTTCGAAGTTGAGATACGTGAAACACATCATGTACTCCAAGCAACCAATCAGGCAATTGAACTCTATAAGCAAGAGTTCCAATTCGTTCGAGCACAGGAAATGGACCAATAAATCTGGGCGCCAACTTCCTGTTTTGCCAAATCGGACTACTCATCTCATCGGAGAAACCATCAAATGTACATAGTCATCAACAAAAAAAGACAAATCTCTCCTTCTTGAATCTGCATAGCTCTTTTGTCAGCTTTGAGCGGCCAGTAATAGTTTCTTAATGAAATCGACTTTATCCACAGCTTCGCGAATCATATCTGGTCCCAATACAAGTCTATTGCCAAGTTCTACCCAAAAAGCGGGAGATCTGCATGGTCTACCATACAATGCTTCGAATGGTGACATTTTCAGGCTCGCTTGGTAGCTGTTGTTGCATGAGAACTTAGTCAAATGCAAGTGGTCTTCCCATGATCCGCCAAAATCAATAACACAAGCCCACAATAAATCTTCTAAAATACGATTCACCCTCTCAGTTTGGCCATCTGTTTGAGGATGATAAGCGGTGCTCAAGTTCAGCTTTGTTCCCAATTCTGCTTGGAATGCTTCCCAAAATTTATTAGCGAAAATCGGGTCATGATCACTAACGATACTCATGGGAACTCCATGCAGTTTAACGATCTATTTGAAATAAATCTGCACTAGACTCTGAGCGGTTCTATTCAATTCGACAGGTATAAAATGGGTGGTCTTCGTGAAACGATCTACGATCACCCAAATACTGTCGTTTCCTTTCCTGGTTCTGGGCAAACCATCTATGAAATCCATAGAAATCTGTTCCTACTTCCAAACTGGAATTTCCAACGGTTGCAACAATCCGACGAGTTTCTGTTGATCTCTCTTGACCTTTTGACAAGTGGAGCACCTGCTAACATATAAGGAAATGTCTCTTTTCATTGATCTCCACCAGAAAGTGCGTTTGATATCATTATACATTTTGCACACTCCTGGATGGATACTCAATTTGGATTTGTGACATTCATACAGTACTTCTCTCCGTAGCTCAGGGATGTTTGGAACACAAATTCGGCCTTTCAACCTCAGAATTCCCTCGTTATCAATCTGAAAACTCGAGGGCTCGCCTTTCTGAATTCTTTCTCCGACCTTCTGAATGAAGTAATCATCCTACTGAAGAGCGGATATGTTATCAATCAATGAAGGCGTGATTATAAGATTGGCAATGATTACATTCTTTTTGCTGAGCGCATCATCCACAACATTGGCTTTCCCGGGAGTATATAAAATATCAAGATCATATGCCGCTAGAAATTGTAACCAACGCTGCTGCCTCATATTCAGATCTTTCTGTGTGAACAAATACTTCATTGATTGATGATCAGTATATAATTCAAATTTCTCACCCAATAGATAACGCCTCTAGATTTTCATAGCAAACACGATGGCTAACAATTCAAGAACGTGAGTTGCATAATTCTTCTCATGTGGCTTCAATTGACGGCTAGCATAAGTGACTACTTGGCCTCTTTGCATTAATACTGCACCTAGACCTTCTGTAGAAGCATCTGTCCAGACTTTCAAGTCTTGATTGCCATCAATAATTGTTAACACTGGAGCAGTTGTTAGCCTTAACTTTAACTTTTGGAAAGCCACCTCACATTCTGAAGTCCAGTTGGACCTTGAATGTTTCTTAGTAAGCTTCGTAAAGGAACTAGATATCTTCGAAAAATCTTTAACGAACTTCTGATAATAACTAGCCAATCCAAGAAAACTACGGACTTCTGTGGGTGTAGTTGGCTGCTAATCTTGAATAGCTGTGATCTTACCGGGATCCACAGAAATTCCTTCCTTTGATACACCATGGCCAAGAAACTTGACTTCTTCTTGCCAGAATATACATTTGGAAAATTTGGCTTTTAAAACATTCTTTCTCAGAATCTCTAACACTTGTTCCAAATGTTTTCATGCTCGCTCTCTGACTTAGAGAAGATCAATATGTCATCAATGAAGACCAGTACAAATTTATTCAATACTTCTCTGAATACCCGGTTCATTAGATCGACATAATAAGCTGGAGCGTTACATAAGCCGAATGGCATTACTAACCACTCATAGAATAAATCTGGACCTCTGAATGCTGTCAAAGGAACACATTCTTCAGCAATATGAAGCAGATGGTAACCTATAGCTAGGTTCATTCGTGAAAACACTTGCGTGCCAGTCAATCGATCCAACAAATCATCAATTCGCGAAAATGGATATTTATTCTTTAATGTCTGCTTATTCAAGTCACGATAATCCACACATAGTCTGAGAGTACCATCTGACTTTGGGACAAACACCACTGCCGCTCTCCAATCAGAGAAGCTAGGCCCGATAAAACCCTTTCATACAAGCTGTCATGTTTGATTGTCTAACTCTTCTTTCTCCTTCAAGGTCATTCTTCGAATAGCGTGAACTACTGGCCATGCATTCGGAATTAAAGCAATCTTGAAATCGATTTCTCTACGCGGAGGTAAGCTAACAACTTCTTCAAACACATCCGCATAGTTCTTGACGACAGGAATATTTTCTACGTCGACCGGAATATTCTCCGTAACGACAGGAACAGGTTCTAATTGAGTAGGAGAAACATCAAGAGCTGACCAAAAGTCTTTTCTATCAGAATTCAGACCTTCACATGGTATGGTTATATAGTCCCCGAACTTTGTCTTTGCCTTAACAACTCTTTCGGCGCATTTGACCTCAGCATCATATTTGTTAACCAATCCAATCCTAGAATAAAATCAAATTCTTTAAAATTCATGACGATCAAGATGGTAGGGAACCGATAATGGGAAAAAGAGACAGGCACCCCACAAATCCAACTAAGATCGAGGGAACCCCCAACCGGATTATGGACAGCCATGAGTGCTTTGAGCTTTTTCAGTTTTAAATCCAGTTTCTTAACCGCATTTGTAACACCCCACCTCCGCCAGGGTGGCTCTTGCAAGCAACTCTGACTTTGGTGGGGCGTTTTAAAACAAGGTAAACATGCATAATGATATAACAAGGCAGGACATGACATATATATATGTAAATAAACAGAGTAAGTAGATAGATAAAACAGCGGAAGAATTTTAAACCATTTCAAAAACAAGTCTGCTACATCATAATGTCAATTTCCCAAATTCGCAAGTCTAGTACATAAAATAACATCATCTGGAACTGAAAAGGAAAACATAAAAGTAGCTATCCCCAAAGTGGAAAAACCATAGCGAGCTCAAGTCCAAAGCATACATGAGCTATCCAAGAAAGCAGCTAAGATCCAAGCAAGGCTCCTGTATTCCCTCCCTGAGAACCTGGGGGGGGGGGGGAACGGAAGAAAAGAGGCGAAAGAAAACAGGTCAGTCAAAAAGACTGAGTAAGCCCTGCTATGATCAGTCTATAAACTAATAAAGTTAACAGTATGATGGAAACTGAGATGATCATAGATAACAACATACTGGCATGATAAATTAACTACAAGATAGATAGAGGTGTCATCGCATAAACAAGGTTAAGTTCTGCACCACGGTGTACTAGCAAACCAACATAACAGGTATTGATCCCTTGGCCCAAGCTTTGACCCAATAACATGAAGTGACCTTAATATAAGGTCCAACCAAACGGTCTAGTCGATCGGCTCCCTATAAGCCTAACACGTCAAGTGTTGGTGTCCATACGGCCCACATATGGATGTAGTCAGACTGTGCTGGGTCCACCTTCGGGTGTATCAAGCCCTCGGGTGTCAACCCCAGACACTGAAGCAATAATGCATAGTCTAAACCTACTGGTACCCGTGCCTCGAGTTTGTCCAATACCGGATTACGTGCACGTCCGTAGCCCGCCTGGACCCGCACCGCTGTACCACTCAGCTGTCGCTTTGGTCGCTTACATCAGTCCAGTAATCGTGCCCCGCCCTAGCCTAGCCTCTAGGGTTGTGATGATACCCAACTGGGATTACTGCTGGAACAGACCACGTTGCTAGGGTTTCCTAAGAGGGTTAAGTGCGATTTAACCCTTCACTAATCATGGATTAAATTGGTTAAGTGTAACCGACAGTCCACAACTTAACCCCATTTCAATCCCTCGAACCCCCAAATGGATTAAATTGGTTAAGTGTAACCGACAGTTCACAACTTAACCCCATTTCAATCCCTCGAATCCCAAAATTGGTTAAGTATTAGTGGACCCTGACTTAACCCTAATCATGAGGCATTAATTAATTTAATGCACCTTAACCTCTCACATTAGACTTTGTTGTGGTTACCTAGTTAAGCCGGTGGGTTCCGGGTAGATTTACACCACAACTTAGTCTAACCTCGGGTCTTGGCACCACATGACCAACTTCTCACATTGGGTCCTATTGTTTGTAGCCACTAGTTAAGCCGGTAGGTTCCGGGTAGAATTACGCTACAAACTCAACCCAACCTCGAGTTGGCCACACTTATGTTTTCTAAGTGTCATGTCCACTTTATTTCAAAACATAATTACCAGTCAACAAATACTTGGGTAGACCTAACTTAATAGGTAAATTCCCAAGGGGTAGACCTAACTTAATAGGTAAATTCCCAATCTTCTATTTTCATGTATTTTAAGTTTACCCAAACCCCCCAACGTCATTCTATCGCTTACATATTCGTAATAACGCATAAAGGATAGGAAGAGGGAACTTGGCACAACAAACATGCATAACATGTTAGACTTGCATAACTTAGCATAGTGAACTTGCATATTACCATAAACATGCATAACATGTTAAACTTGCCTAACATGGCATATGGGACTTGCATAAACATGCATAACTTGTCAAACATGCATAACATGTCATTGTGAACTTGCACAAGCATGCATAACTTATTAAACATGCATAACATGGCATAATGAACTTGCATAAGTATGCATAACTTATTAAACATGCATAACATGGCATAGTGAACTTGCATAAACATGCATAACTCAATAAACTTGCAAATCATGGCATAGTGAACTTGCATAAACATGCATAACTCAATAAACTTGCAAATCATGGCATAGTGAACTTGCATAAACATGTATAACTCAATAAACTTGCAAATCATGGCATAGTGAACTTGCATAAACATGCATAACTCAATAAACTTGCAAATCATGGCATAGTGAACTTGCATAAACATGTATAACTCAATAAACTTGCAAATCATGGCATAGTGAACTTGCATAAACATGCATAACTTGTTAAACTTGCAAATCATGGCATAGTGAACTTGCATAAACATGCATAACTTATCAAACATGTGTAACAGAACATAGTGAACTCACATAAGCATGCATAACTTATTAAACATGCATAACATAGCATAGTGAACTCGCATAAGCATGCATAACTTATTAAACATGCATAAATCCCAACTTTCATCACATATTAACTTTAGAGTTTCTAAAATGAAGGTAAGAGGGCTTACAAATATTATGAAGACACAAATCTACTAATAAAGATTGAGAAGCCCTTCATGCAAGCATATAAAAACCCAAAACAAAGCTCCAATAAGAAAACTCTTAACAAAAATTCCAAAAACTCTAGCTTAGCCAATAAAGCTTGCAACTTGATGATGTATGCAAGCTAATGATCATTCATACAACTTAGAAATGCTTGTATGAACATCAAAATCTTCATAGGAATGATTTTTGAAGAGGGTGGAGGCTAGGGTTTTTAAGTGGAGGCCATTTGAGAAATCAATTTGCCATAGTTTAGCTACTAGAATGAATAAATTAGGTTTTAGGGTAGGATTAGGGTCTTATTTATAGAAGATTGAAGTGTTTTTAGCCCTAGGATTAACCCTAGGTTAGTTTAGGTCCATCAGATTTCGGAAGTCTCCAGAACTAAGCCACACAACCAGACCAAGACCCAAAATGGTGCACCAGGCAAAACTGCCCGGCTACCCTGTGTCGACAGGGCTGTCGACAGGGCTGTCGACACCCTGGGGACCCTGTCGACATGCCTGTCGACATGGGGGTCCTGGTGGGAGTTTTCCCGCCTGCGCCAGTTTGCCCTAATTTCCAACTTTGAACTTGAAATTCAAATCTGTTTTTGACATGGAAATTTCTGAAAACTTCAATGGGCCTTAACTGGGTCATACGGACTCCGATTTTCGAAAACTCGGACTCTATTTCGCGTATTTTTCCGAGACGAACGCAATGGCATAGCCCGTTTCCCTTGATTCAGATTTTTAAATTAAATTCTGCCTCGATTTATATCTTAACAGGTTATTAAGAATACGGGTCGTTACAGCATTACTTGCAATAAAGATTCGCGACGCGCCTGTATCAAACAGTACTTTAACTGGAATATCTTTGACCGTAAGCGTTCCTTCTAAAACATCTGGCCTCGCTTGACTGGCTGAGGATGATGGAACTTCTTCCACTTTAGTCGCTTCCAACAGCCGACAGTCTCTCTTTATATGACCAGCTGATGGCAAATATTGCATTTTCTATTCTCTTGAAACTTGTTCTTGGATTTAGATCCATTCTTTCTCCGAATTTTTAAAGATTTACATTTTCTAGACAAATGGCCTCTCTTTTTACAATTAAGGCATATGGCAGTCGTTACCGGATCTTTCTCAGACTTAACCTTTTTCATATTGACTCTAGGCTTCTTTCTGGTTCCAGACGTCGTACTTGCCTCAGGCTGCGTACTTGTCTCTGGGCTATCAGCTTCGAATTTCCTTTTATTGCTAGAACTACATTCCTCTTCGTCCTTCAAAAGGCCTTGCTTATCTAGATCTTCATACTAATAAGCCATGTATATCATTTCAGAAAAGGATTGCTGCACATGTGCAGTTACACTACTTTGGTACTTTCTTTGAAGCCCGTTAATAAACCTCAGATTCTTCATCTTTGGATTTTGAATTAGATGCGGGGCAAAATGAGAAAGTTCATTGAATTTCTTATGATATTCCGGAATGGTCATATCTCCTTGAATCAGATAGTAGAATTCATCACTTAATCGCTCAGTTGCTTCTGGAGGAATAAATCTTTCATTGAAAATTTCTTTAAATCTATCCCAGGTAAATTACCTTCTGGATTATCTTTAATAACTGTATCCCACTAGATTAAGGCTTCTTCTTTGAGTGCCCAAGATGTCAGTAATCTTTTCTGATCATCTCTTAGCTTTGAACCTTCAAAAATTTTCTCAGTAGAGCGCATCCATGCTTGTGTATGAATAATGGATTCATTGCCCCGAGAACGGTATTCCACCCTGATTTCGATACTTATTTAATAGAGATTCAATATTTGGTTTGGCCTACCTCTTCTACTTCTGCCACTCATTTTTCAATGTCTGCAAATAGCAGACAAAGTGCTAAGCCAACAGAAAAGGTATTTTAAAGCAAAGAGACATATACTTGAATGTAAATGTGCTAACTGGGGTGTATTTCATTCTGCTACACTCATTCTAGGATATTACTGATCCTATCTGAAATGAGTTATTCGTCGTTGAATATTTCTGATTCTATTTTCTGACGAGTTCGTTAATATGTTATATTCCAGAGCTAAGCTTAACCAAAGCTCTGATACCACATTGTGATGACCCCAAACCCTCGTTCCATGGTGGTAATGGTAATCTTTGGAATATAACATATAAACAAATAACAGCAGAACAGAAATATATAAATACACCAGATAATGTACAACAGAATACACTGGATAAACATAATCATCAGAGTTACATAGTATACAGGATCATACTTAGTACAAAATACAGTTTCAGCTTTACATAAAATGTCTACAGCAGAATCAAAACATAATATGTACAACAGGAGATGAACAACATAAAAAGAAAGAAATGATAGAATCCATATTCAGCTCCATAGCTATCCAGAAAGAGCCTGCTAAAACCTGAATACAAGGCTGCCCATGTAGAAAATAGGGCACCTGAGTTTGCAAGTGAAACAAACTACGAGTCAGTCGTGGGACTGGTATGAGAAATCTACTTAACTTATTTTATAATAAGACCAATCACAGGACCGCGCCGCTAACGCCGAACGGGTTTACTCCATTGGAATGCCAGTGCTTAAAACAAATAAATCATTTAAACATCGCAATGCTTTTTATAAAAATGAAGCCATTATAAGACTCAGTTCCCATCACACAAACCAGAGGATAGAGTTTTACCTTATAATGGCCAAAAGATGCTTGATACGAATAAAACAAAAGCATTTGATATTATTACTAGTGTTTATATGTTTCAAAAACAATTTCAATCATAAGTATCATTCATAGACGGCATGGGTACCATATATCATGTCGCCATATATAGGTTTACAATCAAAACCGCACGATGTCGTATTTGGAAATTGGATTTCCATCATGAACCAGGGCAAGGGATCGTCCTTAACGCTTTGAGACTGTCTAGCCCGAGCCTCAGGCAAGCACGCAGGCAAGCCTTGGATCGTCAGGGCCGGTCCACACGGAGTAGATTAAAATGCCTGAACACTGCGTTTCCCCGCCCTATGGGGCGCAAATTGGTCATATACCGACCAAACCATCAGCCCCGGAGAGACCGATATAACCGAGGCGCCTCATTACCCATCATCCACATAAGTAAAATTTCCGGGTGTGTAAAACCCAAAACACCACTCCTAGCTAGAAAGAAACGCATGTCCTCCCTGAAGTCCTCTCCCGTTTCTGGTCCATACCAGGGTGTGAGGCTCGCGAATCAATGCTAAATACAAAGCTTTCTATTTAAAGCCATACTTTGATCATCAACCACAAAGCTCTGATCACAGCATCTTTGCATGCCACGTTGTCAATCTACAACGTTAGACACACCTCCATTTACAAGTCCGTTCTGAGTCTGAACGAAACCGGAGGCACCTTATTCCTCTCCCGTATGTCCAATACAGGAGAGAGGCCCTCGCACATCCGAATGATCAATAAGTACGTCCGGACGACCACCACTGTAACCCCTTTAGGGTAGCAACTCCCATCAAAGGCATCAGTAGCCATCCATTCGATGTGAAGATCATCGGTCTTGCACCGTCTTCATATCTTCGACTTCTAACCGTCGACCAATTATTTGAAATGAGAACTAACTCGGCCTTTTCAAATAATTTACGTATATTTAGAATTTCAAATCAATTCATTTCAATGGTTAAATTATCTAACATCCATAATTTAGTTCATTAATGTAATTTTCACGTCAAACACATTCAACCATCTAATATCCTACAAACCGAGTAAATTCAATTTATTTCCATTCTATATCATTTATAATATTTTATAACGATTTATCCCTATTTTTATTTATTTAAGTATAGCCAATTTATTTAAACGACGCTTCAGGCTATAACGTGGCCATGGCACTGTTTTTCTCCAGATTTGATTTGCACATCTGAATATCTAACCGTTGGATCTTTACATACTTTATATCATTGGAAAGATCTTTTCAAAGCGTACCAACGGTTCCAGTTTTGGGAAAATCCGACAGTCGTATCTCCCGGTACAATCGTTTTAAGTTACGATTTCAAAATACGAACTGCAGCATCGTTATTCGGTTTAATTTAATTATATTTATATATATTAATATAATCCATTCTGGCGCTGTTTTCATTCGGATTTGAATTTAACATTTCACAAAATCTAACCATTGGATCTTTACAAATTTGGTGTCTTGGAAAGATATTTCCAAAGCGGACCCAACGGTGTCAGTTTCAGGGAATATCCGATGGTCGGATTGCCTGCAATGATCATTTAAAATCACGGTTTCAAAATACGAACTGCAGCTTCGTTATTCGATTTATTTTAATTATATGTATATATATATATAAATATAACCCGTTGTTCGATTTCCACACCATTTCATTTCATATATGTGCTAAAAATAATATTTTTATCCAACAAATATTTATTTCAACACATGACTCTTTTTAACACTTTATATATATAATGAAAATGTGATTTTTTATTGTTAAAACAATTTATTTCAAAAATCAAGATTTTTAGCGATTCATCTATATAATAAAAATGTGATTTTTATTGTTTAAATAATTTATTTCAAACATGAATATTTTATATACTTCGCATATATAATAAAAATGTGATTTTTATTGTTAATATAATGACCCAGATTTGTGATCGATTTATTTGAAATATTTAATATAGTTTTAAATATGGAAATGATAATATACTTTTTTTTAGTTGTTGATTTAAAAACCAATTTCGATTTAATATCGAACATATAAATCATCGTAATATGAAAATGAGTACTTTTGGATTCAAAGTTTAAAACTAAATCAGTACAATTCAGATGACCGGTATGAATTCTATTTGAATATATACGATTGTAATAATAATTTATTATCAAAGAATTTGTGGTTTTCGAATTTAAATTATATTAATTTAATATGGTATATATGTTAAAATTAAATTTCATAATATTTACTATTGAGTTCCAAATAGGGTTGTTATATTGAAATGTTGGTCGGTACGCTAGAATAGATGTTCGTAATTTAAATTAATGGACCTCGAGATATTTGATTGTGGATAGGTTTGAAATCAAATCAATATCTATTTAAAAAGGGTAAAAATAACGTTACATCAAATCAGTATTAAATTTGCTTGTACTTCACTAGACAACCATTTAATATCGTGTACGTTCTGTTCCCTTCTCCTTCTATAAAATCGCGCTCCCTCTTCCATTCCTTTTTATGAGAAAAACCGATCAAAACTTTGGAAACAAATGAATGACCACTGCTTTGTTATATTTAAAATTCATTTCTCCCCTTCTTCTGTATCGAATCCACACCCCTGTGAAATCCCTTCGTTCCTTCTTCCTAAATTAAAAATCAAAACAGATCTTCAGCCCTTCGAAAATCGGTCGCTCCTCACTAAAATTTAAGTTGAAATCAAACCCGACCCTTATTGAAAACAATAATAAAATCATCGATTCCTTTAATCGGTCGAAGATCGATTTCCTCAATTCGGTCGTGACCAAGATGGCACTGCGCTCGAGCTTGTAGAGTGTCGTCTGAAGAGGCGATTGGTAACATAGCTAAGTGCCTGCTGCTCGTCAACGCGATGGTCATTAGGAGTGGAGCGAAGGTGCCGTTCAACTCAGGGTTGGAGGAGATCTTTGTTGGATGGGATCAGTAGAATTCGAGTTCCAAAGAGTTTGATCCTGTAAAGTCGGCTACGGAGGAGCTGGGTTATCACCATGGGTTGAGCGGAGTATTAGCAAAAGAGGATTCTGACTGTTTTTTTGGTGCGATGATGGGAAATTTAAGGGGTTCAGAAGTGAACATTGTGAAGTCAGTGATGTATCAATGAAGACTAAATGGGTAGTTCGAATGGCTGAGGGTGATTGCCAGGATTGGGTTAGTCTAGGGATAGTGGTGAAGGGGAAATCCCTGTTTGGTTTGCACGGACTGGGTGTTCTATATACCGATCTGATTCGGGTTGAACTAGATGAGGTGCTGTGTCTATGAGTCCCTCAAATGTAGGATCTTTAGCTGCAAATATGGTGTATATCTCTGGTTTGAACGTTGCGTACTCAGCTGATGTTGCGCCTTTGCAAACTCATGTTGTCGATTAGGAGAAAGGTAATTATTTTAGTTTAATAATTAAAATTTTATTTACATTTAAACTGTTCGATAGCTTAAATTAAATGTCATATTTAATTTATACAAGATTTAGTCGAACAAGAGTCGATCACGAAATTCATAACTTCAGATTACACAAGCTGGAATTTAATTTGGAATCAGAATAGATCGAGAAAAAATCACGGTGAGTAAATCTCATTTAGAATTACTATTTAAAATTCATTTTGAATAGATAAAAATATTTGTTGGTTGTTTGGATGCTTTAAAATTTTATTGTGGCTATATTATAAATATATTAGTTATTTAGGATTGGTATTTGTGGCTATTATATATATACTGGTGGTTGGATAGTTCCCGCAGTACCATTAGCGGATGCCCGCAGTATCATTAGCGGATGACCCCATATGCCCCACGCTATGATAGTGGATGACCTTCTATACCACGATATCCTGCCTCGAAGCAGGGTGGGTATTATTTATGTTGACTAACGTCTGTGGATGCAGGGAAACAGGTTAGAGGGATCCAACTGGATTCCTCAAAAATATTATCATTTGTTTGGTTTCATATACGTTATCTTATATGATGTGTTAGAAAAACCCGTGATTTGATAATTTGGTAGTTTGGATGTTTGAAATATCAATGGGCCTAAATGGTAAGTTATAAAGATATCGTAAATAGGGTTTTGAATTTTAAAAGGGAAAATTCTATTTTTTCTAAAATAGAATTTGAATTTAGAATGGGCTAAAGATATTTACTTATTTTAAAAAATAAATAAAAACAAGTATTGCATTTATAAACGATGTTTATAAATTAAATAACCAGGGAATTGAAGTAAATTTATAAATGGTGTTTATAAATAAAATGGAATGATTTTCATTGGATAATCAGGGAATTTAATCGAATTGAATTTATAAACGGGGTTTATAAATAAAGGGGAGAATTATCAAGAGATAATTTGAATATTTAAATTCAAATATTAATTGGAATAGAATTGGAAATAGAATTTGAATATAGAAAATTCAAATAGAATTGGAAATAGAATTTGAATGTAGAAAATTCTAATGGAATTTGAATATGCAAAATACAAATAGAATTGAAAGAGAATTTGAAAATAGAAAGTTGAAATCATTTCGCAAATGGGAATGACGAAATATATTTCAGAATGTGGATTTTTAAACAGAATAGAAATAAATCCAAAGGGTTTATAATTTGTAAAAGGAACTGGAATTTAATATAGAAGATCGAAGTATAAATAAATATATTACCGAGTAAGGAAAAAATTCGACAATTATAGATTATCGAAAATGTTATGTTGAATTGGGAAACTGATTTGATATATATTAAAAATATATCAGAATGGAGTTGAATTTATTATAAACGAAGTTTAAATTATATATATATATATATATATATATATATATATATATATAATTAAAACGAACTCGCCGCAGCGCGGTAGTTCGTAAATTGGCGATTCGAACTTCAATTGAGTATACAGAACTCAATTTAAGTCAGAATTCTTTGAAACAAGAATCGTCAGGACCATTGGAATAATAGTTTTCTAATGGAAGAGAGAAATATGGATTTCGTCTTATAGATTTTGAGTTATGTCAAAATCAAATTTTCAGAAAAGCAGCGCCATAACCAATATAATACCATAACGGTTTATTTAAACAAATTGAAGGATTTTAAGCTAATAAAATCTGAATCTTCATTAGAATAATTCAGATTTGAGTTATAAAATATATCTGAACTCAAGTGGAGTAATGAAATGATTTTAGAAATAAAAAATCAGATGTTGTTAATTATTGAATAGAATTAACTAGTTTGAAGAATAATTGGTTAATGGAATTTGAATTGAAATTGGGCTTTGGTTAAGTAAATTGGGTTGTAAATTTATACTCAAAATCAAATATGAAACTCGAGTTGAAAAATGGAATTCGATTGGTTTATAACCAAATTAAAAATAGTATATGAACGTGATATGTTCAAATAAAATTATGAAATAGGCAGAAGAGCTAATTAAAGAATAAATAAGCAAATTGAGTTAAAACGACCAAATTGAGTTGAAATAAAATGTAAATGGATGTATATGTGTTAGACATGTATGGGATGAAGTGTATGAAGACTATAATTCGAGTGCCCGACAAAAAGGTACACGTTAAATTCCATATGAGGTTTTATGCGCCGAATCGGCAAGCTACTTGGCTTTTTTATTTTCTTTTTGAATGAAGAGGGCCTGTGTGGCGGTTTGAGGATTTTCCTGATGCTCCTGGTATAAAGGAGGTTATGGCGAAATTTTCCGAAAATTTAAGGAGTTAGAATATTTTTAAGAAAATTGGATAACTAAGAAAATCAATATATTGAATTCGATACGGAAACGAATTTAAAATAGAATATTTTAAAAAAAAGGAAATCGGTAATCTGGTAATAGAAAGAGAAACATATATACATTTAAAAATGAATAATTGGTTTGTATGGTGTTGATTTTTTGGGAATAATGTTTTGGTCTGTTTTGAAGTTAAAGATGTTTTCAGTCTAGGTCTGAGAGGTAATTATATCCCAACTTGATTGATTTCATTTTTAACTGGTAAATAGCAAGATCCAGTCTCGAAGAGAAATGTTTGAATAAGAGTTAGTGAATGCGGTATTTTGGGTTGTTGTAACGATGGTTTACACCACATTCGTTTTAACTCGAATAAGTGGAATTTTGGAAATATAAAAGTAAATATTTCCCGAGTATAGAATTAAATGAGCTGGGAAAGAAACAAATAATTGGAATGTTCTCCAATTATAAATAGAAAATATTTTCTAAGTGTAGAAAATAAAAGAAGGTGAGATATGGAAATGTTTTCCAAATAGTGTAAGAGGCCAAGAAGAATATTGAAAATATTGTGTTAACGAATATTGATAAGAAAATGGAATAGTGATTTAATTAATGAATATTAATTAAAGGCCCAATGATTTGATTGATGTTATGGATGGATGTTTATTTTTCTTCGATAGTTAAATAACAGACTATCGAAGTATTTGCCAATATCGTTGTCAATATGGAGAGACCGGTTGGATTATTATCCGTGAACCACTCCGTATTGGCAGTAGCGTTGTGAATCAGATTATATGAAGATAATCGAAGACGGAGTAAAGTGCAAGGGCTTTTTCTATTATTAGAAATTGTGCCTTCGGTTTCGTTCAATCCCAGAACGAACGTATATGGTCGAGTGTCTGAAAGAGTATTTCCAATGATCGCATATGTTGGTCTGTATAAATATATATGTGGTGGCGGAAGATTTATTCTCTTAGCATAATATCCAGAATATATCTGTGCAAATCAATTAGTGATTAACGGATCTGACAATGTGGCATTCAAAGTGATTTTGCTATTAATGAATGGTAAGAAATCATAGCCTCATGTCTCAACAACTGGGAAATGAAAAAAAATCGGGCAGGAAGCATGGCTATGTGGGCCGCTCCCATTTGGGTGTATAATCACCTATCTAGTGAAATCCCTTTTACTTCTTTTATCTATCGATGCTGTCCCATTTGGGAAACGATTGATGATCCCAACCGTTGGTGATATACATTCGATACACTCAAGCGAAATGAGTGGTCGGTCATGTATGGGCCGGGTTGCAAGATGTTCTTCTTGAACCCTAGTGTATCCCCTCTAGAGTACACTGATCGGAAGGTAGTTCCATACCTTGTCATGTTGAAAATCCAATCTCCAATAAGCGCCATGCGGTTTTTGATTTTATATTATATATGGAGCGTAAGATGCAAGCATTTCGCTAGATTCCATTTATTTGATGTAGACATTATTATAATATCACTGGATTTGATATCAAAGATATTTTGGGTTATCGTAAGGTAAAAACCATCCGTGTTTATGTGTGGATCGGTTTTACGATTATCATTTCTTCGAAAGGATTTTTAAAGTAAAACAAATGATTGGAGTTTACTCACACCAGTCCCATGACTGACCCAGAGTTTATTTTGTTTTGTTTTCCCTAAACTCTTGGGTGCCCATATTTGTATGGGCAGTCAAGTAGTCGGGATTTTTCAGATTCACTTGGAGGAGCTTGAAGCAGGAGGCTTCACCTGTTAGCTATAGACTATCATATTTCCGCTGTGTACTATGTGGTATCTGGAAACAAGTGTTTGTAATTGTTCCAGGAATAACTGTTGTGCTCTGATGATGGTATTTTTATTAAGTTACTGATTTGTATTTCAAAAAGTTATGTAATATAATATATTTTATTCGTTCCGCTGTGAGATTTGTCTTCTTTGTTTTCTTCTATTCTAACATTTCTTTCTTTCTATTTCTCATGCTCTAACTTCTTTCTAATAATGATTCGTATTTCTATGCAATCTGGGTTGGATGTGTGGTGTTATTAGTCGACTCAGAAAGTACGAATTTGCGGGCCGTTACAGTTGTATCAAAGCTAGTTGCTTAATTGGTACGGATGATAGGGGGTTCTCGTTTCGCGTTTGGTGGCGAACGGGAGACTCTTACCCCTACATCTCCCAACAATGTGGGTTGGTCGAGTCACGAGGCTGGACGTAAAAGAAGTTCTGAGGTTTCTCTGTAGTGCCACGTTGGGAGGTTAGCCCAGTGGTTGATGGTTGAAAAGCCTGGACCTGTTACAGTTGGTATCAGAGTTAGGTTGAGCGAACACCTAGGCTTTGGTGGGATCGTGCTCATTAGAGATAGGGTCAGTAGAACCCTAGAATGAGTTGAGTGTATATATATACGAGAGAGCGTATTTGTTAATTGATACAAAAGTTGTTTTATATTGTGTTGACTTGTCTATTGAGTGTTTTATGAATTCTTATCAAATCGTGGGACGCCACGAAGTCGATAAGAATTTCTAAACACTTAGGCAGAGCAATTCGACATGATATTGTTTTAAAATGGGTAAATGAAATAATTTTACCCAAAATTCTACTTTGATAGAAAAGTAATAATTTTCTAAAATTATTATAATATATGGATGTGTTGGTTGTTATAATTATAATCAAACGAGATTATAAAATTAGAATGGTTATTTATAACCAAATAAAATTTGTATACAAATGAAATATATACAAATGAAATGAATTGAAATTTAATTCAAACCAGAATTTGTAATTTAAATCCTGGGAGATTGGAATTTATTTTTGAAGTATCTTAAAATAATATAGCTTTGTTTTGAAAGGATGTTTGAATAAAAATCGTTTAGATGGATTTTGGAATTGATAAAGCACTGAACTCACTTTAGTGGCTGGAAAATAATCCTGATGATGATTGCAGCATCATCATTGTTTATTTTCGAGTTCCTAAGTGATGGATTGCTACCTTAGAAAAGTTTTGTTGGAAATTTGTTTGAAAGAAAACAAGTTATGATTGGAAAATTCAAATGTTTTGAATTTGAAATGGTTATAAATATATATATGTATATATTTGTGTGATTTCAAAAGGATTTGAAATGAAACCAGGGAATTTGAATTTTGAATTAAAATTTAACTTAAAGAAAGTTAAATGAAATTGAAGTGAATGAATTGACTAGAATCAATTTGAATATATTTAAATGGAATATGAATTGGTGATAAATCATTAGAATAAATAAATGTGAATATAAATGATGTGCAATGTAAATGTAAACCAAATGTTTTGGTAGAATAAAATTTGTTGAAATATAAAGAGGTGAGTTTCAACATAAAGGAGTTTTGAAAAGTTAATGGGATTGTACCATTTTTCCTACCTTAGTAATTTCGGGGACGAAATTCTTTTAAGGGGGAAAGAATGTAATGACCCAGATTTGTGATCGATTTATTTGAAATATTTAATATTGTTTTAAATATGGAAATGATAATATAAATGATTTTTTTAGTTGTTAATTTAAAAATCAATTTCGATTTAATATCGAACATATAAATCATCGTAATACGAAAATGAGTACTTTTGGATTCAAAGTTTAAAACTAAATCAGTACAATTCAAATGACCGATATGAATTCTATTTGAATATATATGATGGAAATAGTAATTTATTATCAAAGAATTTGTGGTTTTCGAATTTAAATTATATTATATTAATTTAGTATGGTATACATGTTAAAATTAAATTTCAGAATATTTACTGCTGAGTTCCGAATAGGGTTGTTATATTGAAATGTCGGTCGGTACACTAGAATAGCGGTTCGTAATTTAAATCAATGGACCTCGAGATATTTGATTGTGGATAGGTTTGAAATCAAATCGATATCTATTTAAAAAGGATAAAAATCCCTTTAAATCAAATAGGTATTAAATTTGCTTGTACTTCAGTAGACAACTATTTAATATCGTGTACGTTTTGTTCCCTTCTCCTTCTATAAAATCGCGCTCCCTCTTCCATTCCTTTTTCTGAGAAAAACCGATCAAAACTTTGGAAACAAATGAATGACCACTGCTTTGTTTTCTTTAAAATACATTCCTCCCCCTCTCCTATATAGAAGCCACTCCCCTGTGAAATCCCTTCGTTCCTTCTTCCTAAATTAAAAATCAAAATAGATCTTCAGCCCTTCAAAAATCGGTCGCTCCTCACTAAAATTTAAGTTGAAATCGAACCCGACCCTTATTGAAAACAATAATAAAATCATCGATTTCTTTAATCAATCAAAGATCGATTTCCTCAATTCGGTCGTGACCAAGATGGCACTGCGCTCGAGCTTGGAGAGTGTCGTCTGAAGAGGCGATTGACAACATAGCTAAGTGCTTGCTGCTCGTCAACGCGATGGTCATTAGGGGTGGAGCGAAGGTGCCATTCAACTCAGGGTCGGAGGAGATGTTTGTTGGATGGGATCGATGGAATTCGAGTTCCAAAGAGTTTGATCCTGTAAAGTAGGCTACGGAAGAGCTGGGTTATCACCATGGGTTGAGCAGAGTATTAGCAAAAGAGGATTCTGACTGTTTTTTGGTGCGATGATGGGAAATTTAAGGGGTTCAGAAGTGAACATTGTGAAGTCGGTGATGCATCAATGAAGACTGGATGGGTAGTTCGAATGGCTGAGGGTGATTGCCAGGATTGGGTTAGTCTAGGGACAGTGTTGAAGGGGAAATCCCTGTTTGGTTTGCGCGGACTAGGAGTTCTATTTTTCGATCTGATCCGGGTTGAACTAGATAAGGTGTTGTGTCTATGAGTCCCTCAAATGTAGGATCTTTAGCTGCAAATATGGTGTATATCTCTGGTTTGAACGTTGCGTACTCATCTGATGTTGCGCCTTTGCAAACTCATGTTGTCGATTAGGAGAAAGGTAATTATTTTAGTTTAATAATTAAATTTTTATTTACATTTAAACTGTTCGATAGCTTAAATTAAATGTCATATTTAATTTATACAAGATTTAATCGAACAAGAGTCGGTCACGAAATTCATAACTTCGGATTACACAAGCTGGAATTTAATTTGGAATCAGAATAGATCGAGAAAAATCATGGTGAGTAAATCTCATTCAGAATTACTATTTAAAATTCATTTTGAATAGTTAAAAATATTTGTTGGTTGTTTGGATGCTTTAAAATTTTATTGTGGCTATATTATAAATATATTAGTTATTTAGGATTGGTATTTGTGGCTATTATATATATATTTGTGGTTGGATAGTTCCCGCAGTACCATTAGCGGATGTCCGTAGTATCATTAGTGGATGACCCTATACGCCCCACGCTATGATAGTGGATGACCTTCTATACCGCGATATCCTGCCTTGAAGCAGGACGGGTATTATTTATGTTGACTAACGTCTGTGGATGTAGGGAAACGGTGTTTATAAATAAAATGGAATGATTTTCATTGGATAATCTGGGAATTTAATTGAATTGAATTTATAAACGGGGTTTATAAATAAAGTGGAGTATTATCAAGAGATAATTTGAATATTTAAATTCAAATATGAATTCGAATAGAATTGGAAATAGAATTTGAATATAGAAAATTCAAATAGAATTGGAAATAGAATTTGAATGTAGAAAATTCAAATGGAATTTGAATATGGAAAATAAAAATAAAATTGAAAGAGAATTTGAAAATAGAAAGTTGAAATCATTTCGCAAATGGGAACGACGAAATATATTTCAGAATGCGGATTTTAAACAGAACAGAAATAAATCCAAAGGGTTTATAATTTGTAAAAGGAATTGGAACTTATTATAGAAGATCGAAGTATAAATAAATATATTACCGAGTAAGGAAAAATATCGACAATTATAGATAATCGAAAATGTTATGCTGAATTGGGAAACTGATTTGATATATATCAAAAATATATCAGAATGGAGTTGAATTTATTATAAACGAAGTTTAAACAATTATATATATATATATAACTAAAACAAACTCGCCGCAGCGCGGTAGTTCGTAAATTGGCAATTCAAACTTCAATTGAGTATACATGACTCAATTTATGTCGGAATTCTTTGAAACAAGAATCGTCAGGACCGTTGGAATAATAGTTTTCTAATGGAAGAGAGAAATCTGGATTTCGTCTTATAGATTTTGAGTTATGTCAAAATCAAATTTTCAGAAAAGCAGCGCCATAACCATTATAAAACCATAACGGTTTATTTAAATAAATTGAAGAATTTAAGCAAATAAAATCCGAATCTTCATTAGAAAAATTCAGATTTGAGTTAGAAAATATATCTGAACTCAAGTGGAGTAATGAAATGATTTTTGAAATAAAAAAAATCAGATGTTGTTATTTATTGAATAGAATTAACTAGTTTGAAGAATAATTGGTTAATTGAATTTGAATTGAAATTGGGCTTTGGTTAAGTAAATTGGGTTGTAAATTTATTGTAATACCCCGGAAAATCTGGGCCAATTTAAAATTTTTATTTTGGCAATTTTGATGAATTTTGATTATTTAAAATGAATTATTTTAAATAATTACGATGAGAAATTTATTCTGAATAGAATTAGAACGTATATATTTATATAAATCGTCATTAGAATATAAATATTTATTTCTCTTTATAAAAGGAATTGAAAATGGCGCGGTAGTTCGAAAATTCGATTTCAAATTTCAAATGAATGTACAGGATTCAAAATAAACCATATTTTAGTGAAACCAAAAATATTTGAATCTATTTGAGAATATCTTTCCAACGAATCCGAAAAATTGAAATTTCATAGCAGGGATAAAAAGTTACGCCCAGTTGAAAATTCAGAATAGTCGCTATGGAATTTTAGCCCTTAAAAATGGAAATTTTGCAAACGACCTCTGTTTTCGACGAAATCACTTTTGTTGGATCCGGGATGTCGAATTATTACTAGATTCCAAAATTCATAATTTTTTGAATCAATATATGAGCGTGGCAAAAGAAAACGCGTTTTGACAGTTTTAGTCAATTTCGATCGACCAGAAAATGGCCATTTTTCAAACGGTCTCGGAATTTGACGAAATTAGTTTTGTTAGAACTGTATCGTCAATACGAAGCTAGAAAATATTTTTCGGGAATTTTTAGAGTCAGTATGTGGCCCCGGTAAATTGAAATGTACATTTAAAATTCGATAGAATGATTTATATTTTAATTTAAACGAAAACTGATCGAAATAGTTGAATCAGCTGATGAAATATATCCCATTGTGTTCGGAATGGAGTAATTAGTTATGGACGACAGTCGGCTGGTCTCGTTTGGAGGTCGAAATAAAAAGTTGCTTTTAGGGAATTTAAAATAATAAAATAATTAAATATAAATTGGGCCAAGCCCTTTCGTCTCCACATACATAGTCAACGCCCCACTTTTTCCTCTCCACTACCGTTTGAAATCAAACACGAGATTAAAAAAAAATGAAAGGACGATAGGGGGGCCAACCATCGCTACCACTCCATCGCGCCCCCCCAAGGTGGCGCCGCCCACCGCCAGACCCCCCTAGTGCCACCACCTCACCGGAGAACCCCCAGATCCCCGCCATGTTGAAGAAACCAAACCCCAAATCGATTGAACCCACCCTAGGCCCCACCACGACCATAAGAGGCCGCCGCGCCGCCTCTATTCGGAACCCATCACCTACGGCCGTCGTCCCCTACCCCTGTTCAGATCCTGGCGCTCCAAAAACAGTTAGCTTTATTTTTATTTCAGATTTGTTGAAGTATAGAGCAGTTTAATTAATTTGGTATATATTAAAAATGAGATTTCTGAAAATGAACAACATGGATTTGTTTTCAAATTTTAATATGAATTCACCTTGGATTTATTTTCAGTTTTTAATGTAAAATAAATATGATTTTTATATAAAACAACCATGTTTTAGATTAAAGATGTTGTTTTCATTTATATATTGTAACAACCCGTATTTTGAATAACATGTTATAACGTAAATCAAGGCAGAATTAAATGATAAAGTCTGAATCAAGGGAAACGGGCTCTGCCATTGCGTTCGTCTCGGAAAAATACGCGAAATAGAGTCCGAGTTTTCGAGAAACGGAGTCCGTATGACCAAGTTATGGCCCAACGAAGTTTCAGAAAATTTCAAGTCCGAAAAACAGTTCAAAATTCAAATCTGGAACCGAAAAGACTGGGCGGGAAAATTTCCCGCCCAGCGCCCAAGTCGACATGGGTGTCGACAAACCCAAGGTGGTGTCGACTGGCAAGTCGACACCCCTGTCGACCTGGGTGGTCCAACCACCTGGGCCTGGGTGCACCTGGCTTGTTCCTAAAGACATGCTTTAGGGCTGGTGACGGATTTTGAGGGTTCAGATATATCCTAGAGCTTATCCTATGGCCTAAACTACTCCTAATCTCTATAAAAACACCCTCGGACCTAACCTAAATCACTCAAAATCAATCTAACAACGAAGTGCTGCCGAAATCCCTCTTGATCATGGCCTCCATCTCCAACTTCAAGAGCCTATGCATTCAAACTAGATCCAAGACGAAGGTGCAAGCTTTCTACACCAAATCAAGGGTTTTGATCATCATCTCAACATGGATTCTTCGACAAGACGATTCATGCTCCTAAATCTCTTGCCATGCTATGTAAGTTCTAGCTACTTCTAGATCTAAACGGTAGTTTTAATGATGGCATGGAATAAAACGAGATTAAACTAAGTATGCTAGCCTATATGAACCTTGTCATGCCTCTTTTGCTTGAACCTATGACTTTTGGCTATGCTTAGTGACTAAATCATGCTATTCATGTTATGATTAACCTAGTTTATCTTGCAAGTTTGAATCTTTATCTATGGAATGCTAGCATGAACCTTTGGGAACCATTTGACTTGTGAAACATTGGCAAAGATTTGACTTTGGGGCTTATGCATGTAAATGAACCCAAACCCCTTATGTTATTATGCATGTTTGTGGCCAAATTCCCTTATGATACTATGCATGTTTGTGGCCAAATTCCCTTATGATACTATGCATGTTTGTGGCCAAATTCCCTTATGATACTATGCATGCTTGTGGCCAAACTCTCTTATGATGCTATGCATATTTTGAGACCAAACCCCTTATGATACCATGCATGTTGTGGCTAACCCCTTTTTGACATCGTGCATGTTGTGAGGCCAATATGTAGCATAGTACCCTTACTATGTTGACTCGCTTTTACTTGGGTTGGAAACACGCTTTGGGGTAGGTTAGACATGCGTGATTATGACATGATAATTTGACATGGGATTTCATGAAAATATGGCACTTATGATACACCTAAATGTGGGCATGACATGTGGGGTAAACATGGGACTTGAAACTAGACACGTGTGGGTTGTAAGTGTAATATGACGCTAGACCAAACATGAAGGTGGCCAACTCGAGGTTGGGTTGAGTTTGTAGCATAAATCTACCCGGACCCGCCCGGCTTAACTAGTGGCTACAAACAATAAGATCCAATGTGAGAAGTTGGTCATGTCGCGCTTAAGACCCGAGGTTAGACTAGGTTGTGGTGTAAAACTACCCGGACCCGCCCGGCTTAACTAGTAACCACAATAAGGTCTAATGTGAGAGGTTGAGAGTGCATTAATTAAATTAATGCCACATGATAAGGTTAAGTAAGTTTGACTAATGACACTTAACCGATATGACATGAATGGGTAGGTTAAGTGGGACCGGGCTTGATTTCTTAATGACACTTAACCATACAAGACAATTAGGGGATGGGGTTAAGTAATTTACACTTAACTAATCCGACTTGGTAATTAGATGGGGTTAAGTAACCTACACTTAATTAATCTAAACACGGTAATTAGATGGGGTTAAGTAACCTACACTTAACTAATCTAAACACGGTAATTCGATGGGGTTAAGTTAAACACTTAACCAATCTAAACTTGGTAATTCAATGCGGTTAAGTAACCAATACTTAACCAACTTAACATGATAATTTAATGGGGTTAAGTAACTTATACTTAATCAATTATACATGATGATTTGATGAGGTTAAGCAACCATACTTAACCAATCTAATGTTAGAACTTGATAGGGTTAAGTCACAAGACCGTTTAAATATACTTAACCATTCTAATACGATTAGTGGATGGGGTTAAGTTAACCTATACTTAACCAATCCGACTCGATAATCCGTTGAGGTTAAGATAATCTATGCTTAACCAATCTAACACGATAAGCTGATAGGGTTAAGATAAACAAATACTTAACCAATTTGACTTGATGATTGAATAGGGTTAAGTCATGAGCTTCTTGGTATACTTAACCAACTTGTAGGGCTAGGTCTTGAACTTAAATACTTAGCCAATCTTGACATGATTCGTAGGCGGGCAAAGTCATGAACCTGAATAACAACAGTTAACCCAATAGACAAAACCCTAGTGAGAGGAACTAGGTAGAAAATCGTGGTTAATCAAGGGTAACGGGGAAAAGAAGCTAAGTGGTAAACCTTAGTTAAGTATAACTAAGTAATAATTCTTAGCCAAGGACATGGGACTAGTTCATGAATGGATGAGTAACCCGATATGGTAGGTCATTGCTTAACACACGAGGAGGAGCAAATTATCCGACTTGGATAAGGGCTCCAACGAACTGGGTGACGAAGCAGTAGCTTCGGGGGACGTGAGGGTACTCTTGGTATCCCTCTGTGAGGTGGTAGATGGTCCATGAAACCCGGCCCCACAGAGGTTAAGGTCTGCGGTAGAAGGGCCAAGAGTATGCCTTGGTTGCTATGCGAGCGACCTAAAGACTGGGATGGATTAGCGTGGAGTCGACGATACTTGATTTTGCCCTGGATAGCACGTCGCCGACTACCTACCATCTTTAGTCAATCGTGTACGAACGGAAAGGCGGAGAACTCCCAACAGACCATGTTCTTGCTATCGAGTCATGGGTGAGGTTGGCCCATAGGAAAGTGGGGCTATAATGGGGCCGGGATGTAGTTCTCATACATGATTTTTCTTTGATTGCCTTTTAGTAGTTGAGGGAAGGGTCACGTGGGACCATAGCCACGGATACAAAAACAGACCTTGATATCTGCATTAGTAGACGACTTAAGGCTCCCGACCGAGTTCCGTATTTCTTGATTTGCCCTGGCACGGAACTCGGATGGCACATTAAGATACGTGTGCGTCTAGACATGGAAAACGATTCACGATACATATGTGGGATAAAGGGCGCGGTTGACGGGTGGCATAATCCCTAGTGGCCCTAGGTGGCCTGAACCCAAACCGAGACACGGAAATGTTCATTAGGTAGCATAATCCCTAGTGGTCCTAGGTGGCATAAAATCCTAAGTGAACACGCGATAGTTCATGGTAAGAAAACATAACCAGATCAAGGTTAGCAGTCCAAAACAACTTCAAGGATAAAATGGTACTACGTTGAGGTGGTATTGATTTACATGGGGAAGCCCGTACGGCCTACGACAAAGGACTGAACTTATACATGGAAAGAAACATACGAGTTGGGAAAACCTACATATGCTATATATTAGGTTGACATGGACCATTACATGACATTGGGCAAGGGGCATTCGTAGTTAACACATGACGCGGGTTGGGATACTAGTACGAGAGGTGCAAAGCAAATATACATGTTAGAACCATGAGAAATATACATGATAGATACCGTGGGATGTTATACATGATAGATACCTTGGGATAGTATACTTGATAGAAACCTGATGATGTGATACCTTGATTTATCTTGACACCGTAGTTTATCATGATACCTTAGTTTATCTTGCTACAGTAGTTCATCCGGTTATTTTGGTTTAGCTTATCTATCTTGTCGTCATCCTTATGTTTACTTTCAGTTTATGCATGTCATGTTACCTTTACCTGTTTTTATGCTGGAAGTAGATAGGACTTACCAGTCTTTATGACTGACCCCGTTTTCTTTCGCCTCTTTGTCTTCCGTTCCTCCCAGGTTTTCAGGGAGGAAATGCTGTTATTTAGTTCGGACCTCTTATGCTTGAAGTTCATCATGTATAGCTTGGTTTTCACTTGGCTATGGCTGCTCCACCGCTTTATTTTGGGGAATAATTTATGAAAAGGTTTTATGCTTCTTTACTATTGCAAGACAAGTTTTTGATGTATTCTGATGTAAAAGGCTTTAGACCTTATTTTATTAGGTAATGAAATTTGTTTTACTTCCGTTGTTTTATATATGTTCTGTCTTGTAATATTTCTGTGTATGTTTACCTCGATAATGCTTCACCAAACCTAGTGCATTCCCTTTGTGAGTGACCCTAGCGGAGGTGGGGTGTTACATATATGTAGCATAGAAAGGTTTGATTTTCAGTTTTTAATTCATATAGAGTTGAAATAAAAATATTATTTTTATATAGAAGACTAAACTATAAAGATATGATTTTTTATGATTTTAAAAATATGATTTTTTTAATGGTTTAAAAATACGATTTCTTAGATTGGAAAGATAAGATTTTTCGTGTTAGAAAAATATGATTTTTCATGATAGAAAGATGTGATTTTTAGCTAGGTAAAAATATAATTTTTATTATGAAGTTAGCATGATAAAAATATGATTTTTATATGTGTACCAAATTAAAAATGTGATTTTTAATATAGCGATGGTAAAAATATGATTTTTAACATATACCGCGTGAAACAGATCTCGTTGGAAAGACGGCGAAGATTTTCTACATATAAAGAATCGCGGTGAATTGGTTTAGCTAGTCGGTGAGAACTTCTCACTTTAATTCTTGTTTTCTAGTTAAAGGTATATACTAGGATGCAGACAGTGCTTAGCAGCACCCGACACCCGTCTTCCACAGACCATGAACGACTTGTTTGATTGATGTGTTGTGAAAAATAATTGTGTGTAGTGGAATGAAATAAATTATTTTATGGTTAAAAATATAATTTTTAACATGTATTTAAAATAAATAGTGATAAACGAATCGTACGATTTGTTTATGTACACCCATTTGACTGATATGGATTGGGACGATAAATTTTACACATCGCCCAACTGCACAAATAAAACCTGTGTTTGATTGTTTGAAAACCCCACACGGGTGTTGGGATGAAATTGGCCATACACTAGTCCCAATAATTAGCTGTATGTCGATCGATTGATTGACAGACTGTTATAAGCGTTAAATATTTATATTTAATGCTTATGCAGTTGTGTGGTGCACTTTGGATGATGGTTGATGATTTATCGTTGCTATTATATACATGTGTTGTAGGTAATCCATATAATTAACATTATATGGTAATTGATTGGGCCTCATTCCAATTGGGAAAATAAGGAATATTATAAAAGAAAATTCATGTGCTGAATAGAATAAAAATTCATGTGTTGAATAGAAAGAAAATTCATGTGTTGAATAGAATAAAAATTCATGTGCTGAATAGAAAGAAAATTCATGTGTTGGATAGAATAAAAATTCATGTGTTTGAATAGAAAGAAAATTCATGTGTTGAATAGAATAAAAATTCATGTGTTGAATAGAATAAATATTCATGTGTTGAATAAAAATATAAATTCATGTGTTGAATAGAATAAATATTCATGTGTTGAATAGAATAAATACTCATGTGTTGAATAAAAATATATATTCATGTGTTGAAGAAAATATTCATTTGTTGAATAGAATAACGAAGTTATTGAAATATATAAAGCCTTGTTGGTTAGAATGACGCTATTTTGACGTGAACGATATTTATATCGGTTTTATTCATTTTTATAATGAATATTGAAAAGGAATTGATTTCAAAATCTAATGCTTTGAAAATATTATCATTTGTATATCAATGATATAGAATATTCAATTTTGATTCGAAATTGAATATGAAGTTGAAATCGTTTCGAAAATGAATTTAAAACGATTTATAAAATACGTTTTAAAAGGAAATTGACGAAATATATATATAATATATATTATATATATAATGGACTGAATAGAACGCGCCGCGCTGCGGCAGTTCGCGAATTTCGACCATTGACTTCGAATGGAAATTATGGGAGATCCGACTGTCAGATTCTCCTAAAACTGGAACCGTTGGGTTCGTATCGAAAAGAGTTTTCTAACGAATATTAGAAATTTGAAATCTAACGGTTGGATTTGGAATTATGTCCAAATCAAATTTGGAGAAGGTCGTTGTAAGTGCAGTTCGATGGCCGTTGATGGAAATCGACTGTACGGGCCTTGATAAAATTATTAAAAATAGTAATAATTTGTGTAAAATCATAAGAAATGATTTCGAAAGAATTGGGATGAAAAATTCCAAATTTGAGAAGATAAAAATAGATTTTTATCGAAATGAACTAGTTTTGAACTAAAATTATAATCCCATTTATTTTTAAAATAAATGAAGTGGATTTGAAATGGTTTTGAAAATAACCAGAATTTCCAATATATAAAGTGGAAATGGATTTGAATCGAAATTGTCTTTGGAATATTTCAATGTTGGATTTCGTGATTATGCAGATATTGTTATGGGAATTTGAAAGATATATTTATATCGTTATTTCCAATACGATATTTGTTGGACGTAGAATTTGATATTGAATATAAGCCGATATATTTTCTATTCAGAGCCTTGTATTTAATATCAAATGGGATTTGGGTTTGTTGTGAATGATGTCTTCATTTACACTATTCTTAAACCTAGTTAAGAAAAAGATTAAATCTTTTTATTTAGATTTAATGAAGTATAACAATTAAATGGTACTTAATTGGAATTGAATTTGAATTGATTTTTGGGTTTATCATGAACGGTGTTTTAAATAATACTTGTTCTTTAACCCGATAATTAATGTAATGTGATTTTGGGTTGTCGTGAACGGTATCTTCAATAATACTATTCTTAGACCCAACGGAGTTAAGAAAATCAGAAACTAACTGAAGATTAGTTAAGTTGAATGGTTTCCTGGGTATTGATCTGATGTTGGTTTCGGCCTTCGGGGTTATTACTTAGGGAATTGTTCACTTGCTAATTTACGGATAAAGGCTGATGGAATAGAATGTGATTTTGGGTTTATCGTGAACCGTGTTTTAAATGACATTGGTTCTTTAACCCAGTTAAAGACAGGATATGATTTCCCAAGTTAAATAATCATTAATAGTGATTATTGGGAAGATTATAACCAAGTGGAGTTTTAATGAATCTTTAATTAGATTGAAATAATCGAGAATGGAGTATCACCTGTTTTGCTCCAGGCGATAGTTAAATCTTTAATTAGATTTCAACGTGAAATGGTAATTGAATTTACCGATAACACCGTGGTGTTAGATATGAAGTATGACCAGTTTTACTTCATGGGATGAATAGGTTGGGATTGGGAAATAAAATAAATGATTACTTCGGTGTGGTTCGCTAATCCCGACTAATTTGAATTGATATTCAAAAGGAGATTAAAGAATTTATTTTTGATAAAATTAATGGGAACCTTTCCCAAAGTATAAGAATATTTGAATAAAAGAATATTCTGAATTGGAATGAGGCGTATGTTGTGTTTGTGTAACACTTGTTTATTATATACGCGAGTTATTCAGAAAGACCGGGTTTATCCCATTCTGAATAACTGATTCGACGATGTGTCGAGGATGAAGACGGTGGTCGAAGACCGTAGGTCTTCACATCGTTTGGGTGATTACTGATGATCTTGGTTGGCCTGTACACGTAAGAGGAGGGAATCAGTTGGTGATCGTCCAGACGTACTTGGAGATCGATGGATATGCGAGGAATAAGGTTCCTCCGGTTTCGTTCAGACCCAGAACGACCTTGTATGGACTGTGTGTCTGACATTGGATTTTGCTCTGTGTTGATTGATCTCTATTAAATATACATCTGCCTGGTGAAGGAGAATTCATTCCCTTACTTCACCCTTCTCTGAGACGTACAGGATCAGAGGTTGTATATCGATAGACATCAGTCGCATGGTGTGAATTGCCTGTGTGGTATGCCTAAGTGGCAATTGATCAAGGCTTCTGTTGAACAACAAAGTCTTGTGGTTGATGATTAAGCACCGCCTGTGTAGCATAGCTTTGTGTAACGTTGATTCGCGAGCCTCACACCCCGGTTGTGAACCAGAAACGGGAGAGGACATCAAGGAGGGCATGCGTTTCCTTCTATCTAGGGTGGTGTCAGTGACCCACCAGCCCTGACATTTATATTATTTTCACTTGTGTGGTTGTTGGATTGCGAGGCGCCTCAGATATATCGGTGACTCTGTGGAGCCGATGGAGTCATTTGGCTCATTTACGCCCCAAAGGGCGGGGAAGCGCAGTGTTCAGGCATAATAATCCACATCGATGGACCGGCCCTGACGATCCACGGGGCAGTTGCGGCTGTTCCTGAGACATGGGCTAGATTGTCTGGAATTCGGTGAGGATGATCCCTAGCCTCGGTTCACAGATGGAAATCCAATTTCCAATACGAGACATTTTGGTTTTAGTTGTAATCCTATATATGGCTACATAGTGGTATGGGGCACTTATGTCGTCTATGATTGATACTTATGATTTGAAGTTGTTTTATACACTATGCACTTATAATAGTATCAAATGATTTGTTTTTAACATACCAAGCATGTTTGGCTATTATAAGGGAAAACCCTATCCTCCGGCTTGTGTTTCATTGTGTGATGGGACCTGGGTCCTATAATAGCTTCATTTTTTTCAAAAAGCATTGCGCTGTTTTGTTATATGCACTGGTATTCTTGGGAGGAAACAAGTTCCGTGTTATACGGCGTGATCCCTTGATATATCTGATTTAAAATAAAGTTTTAAATAACTGTTTTAGTTATCACACCAGTCACATGACTGACCTGGAGTTTATTGTTTTAATCTAAACTCCAGGTGCCCTTATTTTGACACGGGCAGCTAGTAGTTTTGGTTTTGTAGATTTATATTCACAGGATCCTGATTTACAGCTGGAATGATATTCGGAAAGCTCTGTATCCGTATATCTCTTTCAGTTGTGTATTGTATTATTTTTCCGTTGCTATGTAATGTATTGTAATCTCTGATATGTATGATGTATAATATTTATTCATACTCTGTATATTCTTGTATTCTGATGGAATTGTTGTAATTAACAATGAAATGTTCTTCTGTTTGCGTTCTGATTTGTCTTGTTCTCAAAGCAATCTGGGCTTTCATTCATGGGGAAGTTCGGGTCGTTTCATTTATATTCAAAATCGAATATGAAACTCGAGTTAAAAAATGGAATTCGATTGATTTATAACCAAATTAAAAATAGTATATGAACGTGATATGTTCAAATAAAATTATGAAATAGGCAGAAGAGCTAATTAAAGAATAAATAAGCGAATTGAGTTAAAACGACCAAATTGAGTTGAAATAAAATGTAAATGGACGTATATGTCTTAGACAAGTATGGGATGAAGTGTATGAAGATTATAATTCGAGTGCCCGACAAAAAGGTACATGTTTAAATTCCATATGAGGTTTTATGCGCTGAATCGGCAAGCCACTTGGCTTTTTGATTTTCTTTTTGAATGAAGAGGGTCTGTGTGGCAGTTTGGGGATTTTCCTGATGCTCCCGGTACAAAGGAGGTTATGGCGAAATTTTCCGAAAATTTAAGGAGTTAGAATACTTTTAAGAAAATTGGATAACTAAGAAAATCAATATATCAATATATTGAATTCGATAAGGAAACGAATTTAAAATAAAATATTTTAAACAAAAAAGAAATCGATAATATGGTAATAGAAAGAGAAACGTATATACATTTAAAAATGAATAATTGGTTTGTATGGTGTTGACTTTTCGGGAATAATGGTTTTGTCTGTTTTGAAGTTAAAGATGTTTTCAGTCAAGGTTTGAGAGGTAATTATACCCCAACTTGATTGATTTCATTTTTAACCAATAAATAGCAAGATCCAGTCTCAAAGAGAAATGTTTGAATAAGAGTTAGTGAATGCAGTATTTTGGGTTGTTGTAACGACGGTTTACACCATATTTGTTTTAACCCAAATAAGTGGAATTTTGGAAATATAAAAGTAAATATTTCCCGAGTGTAGAATTAAATGAGTCGGGAAAGAAAGAAATAATTGGAATGTTCTCCAATTATAAATAGAAAATATTTTCTAAGTGTAGAAAATAAAAGAAGGCGAGATATGGAAATGTTTTCCAAATAGCATAAGAGTCCAAGAAGAATATTGAAAATATTGTGTTAACGAATATTGATAAGGAAATGGAATAGTGATTTAATTAATGAATATTAATTAAAGGCCCAGTGATTTGGTTGATGTTATGGATGGATGTTTATTTTTCTTCGATAGTTAAATAACCGACTATCAAAGTATTTGCCAATATCGTTGTCAATATGGAGAGATCGGTTGGATTATTATCCGTGAACCACTCCGTATTGGCAGTAGCGTTGTGAATCAGATTATATGAAGATAATCGAAGATAGAGTAAAGTGCAAGTCCTTTTTCTATTATTAGAAATTGAGCCTTCGGTTTCGTTCAATCCTATAACGAACGTATATGGATGAGTGTCTGACAGAGTATTTCCAATGATCGCATATGTTGGTCTGTATGAATATATATATGGTGGCGGAAGATTTATTCTCTTAGCATAATATCCAGAATATATCTGTGCAAATCAATTAGTGATTAACGGATCTGACAATGTGGCATTCAAAGTGATTGTGCTATCGATGAATGATAAGAAATCGTAGCCTTATGTCTCAACAACCGGGAAATGACAAAAATCGGGCAGGAAGCATGGCTATGTGGGTCGCTCCCATTATGATGTATAATCACCTACCTAGAGAAATTCCTTTTACATCTTTAATCTATCGATGTTGTCCCATTCGGGAAACGGTTGCTGATCCCAACCGTTGGTGATATACATTCGATACACTCAAGCGGAATGAGTGGTCGGTCATGTATGGGCCGGGTTGCAAGATGTTCTTGTTGAACCCCAGTGTATCCCCTCTACAGTACACTGATCGGAAGGTAGTTCCATAACTTTTCATGTTGGAAATCCAATCTCCAATAAGCGCCATGCGGTTTTTGATTTTATATTATATATGGAGCGTGAGATGCAAGCGTTCCGCTAGATTCTATTTATTTGATGTAGACATTATTATAATATCACAGGATTTGATATCAAAGATATTTTGGGTTATCGTAAGGTAAAAACCATCCGTGTTTATGTGTGGATCGGTCTTACGATTATCATTTCTTCGAAAGGATTTTTAAAGTAAAACAAATGATTGGAGTTTACTCACATCAGTCCCATGACTGACCCAGAGTTTATTTTGTTTTGTTTTCCCTAAACTCTTGGGTGCCCATATTTGTACGGGCAGTCAAGTAGTCGGGATTTTTCAGATTCACTTGGAGGAGCTTGAAGCAGGAGGCTTCACCTGTTAGCTATAGACTATCATATTTCCGCTGTGTACTATGTGGTATCTGGAAACAGATGTTTATGACTGTTCCAGGAATAACTGTTGTGCTCTGATGATGGTATGTATATAAAGTTATTGATTTGTATTTCAAAAAGTTATGTTATATGATATATTTTATTCGTTCCGCTGTGAGATTTTTCTTTTTTGTTTTCTTCTATTCTAACATTTCTTTCTTTCTATTTCTCATCCTCTGACTTCTTTCTAATAATGATTCGTATTTCTGTGCAATTTGGGTTGGACGTGTGGTGTTATTAGTCGACTCAGATAGTACGGATTTGCGGGTCGTTACAGTTAAAACATTTTATTACATACATTCACTAAAAATGTTATTTTTATCGTTCAAACCATTTCTATTTCATACATTCAATAAAAATGTTATTTTTATCATTCAAACAATTCTATTTCAAAAATGAATATTTTTCCAACACATGAATTGTAATAACCCGGAAATCCGAGCCAATTTAAAATTTTTATTTTGGCAATTTTAGCGAATTTTGAATATTTAAAATGAATTATTTTAAATAATATCGACGAGAAATTTAATTTGAATGGAATTCGAATGTATATATTATATAGATCGTCGTTAGAATATGAATATTTATTTTAAATTATAAAAGGAATTGAAAATGGCGCGGTAGTTCGATAATTCGATTTCAAAATTCAAATGAATGTACAGGATTCAAAATGAACCAGATTTTAGTGAAACCAAAAATATTTGAATCTAATTGATAATATTTTTCCAACGAATCCAGGAAATCAAAGTTTCATTGCGGGAATCAAAAGATATGTCTAGTTGAAATTTCTGAATAGTCGCTATGGAATTCAGGCCCTTAAAAATGGAAATTTTGCAAACGACCTCGGATTTCGACGAAACCACTTTTGTTGGATCCGGGAGGTCTAGTTATTGTTAGATTCCAAATTTCATAATTTTTGAATTCAATATGTGAGCATGGCAAAGGGAAACGTGTTTTAACCAGTTCAGTTGATTTTAATCGACTGGAAAATGGCCATTTTTCAAACGATCTCAAAATTCGAAGAAATTAGTTTTTTTAGGACCGTATCGTCAATACGAAGCTAGAAAATATTTTTCTGGAATTTTTTGAGTTAGTATCTGACCCCGGTAAATTGATATACGCGTTCAAATTCAATAAATAAAGATTTGAATTTTGATTCAAACGAAAACTGATCGAAACGATCGAATCAGCCTACGATACATATCCTATTGTGTTCGGAATGGGGGTAAAACGCTAGGGACGACAGGTGGTGGGCCTCGTTTAGAGGTCGAATAAAAAAGTCAACATTTTGAAATAAAAAATAAATAAAAAAATTGTATCTCCCCCTCTCTCCTTAATTCCTCTCAGCCCCCCCCCCCCCCCCCCGCGTCAGTTCATTCAACGGATTAAAAAGGAAAAAAATCTAATCGACGCGTCGCCCCTCCCGATCTAGCACCACCGCCGCCGCCCTCCATCCAGTCGTCGCCCCCCTGTGCTTCGCCTCCTCCCGATCCTTTCCCCTTCCTCCTCGCGTGGAGCGCCCCCCTGTTTCAGAAATCGCGCAGCCCCCCAGGCCACGCTGGCCACCGCAGCGCCTCCACAGGATACGCCCTCCCCCTTCTTCCCCTCCGGCGAACTCAACCCCTCCCCATTCGACCAAGCCCGACATGAAACACTCCCTCCTCCCTGATTTTTAACTGTAAGTTTTATTTATTTATTTCTATTTCTATTTATTTTAGTAACTAAAGATAGGATTTTCAGATGAGATAAAATGGTTTTGAAAATCAGTTTTGCTTTTTAAAGGAAGTATTGAATTTTATTTTCAGATTTTAAGATTCATAGCATGTTAAAAATATAATTTTTATATGCATAACATCGCCAAAAAGATTTGATCTTTATATATAAAACCGAATGATAAAAAGGTGATTTTTATTTTAATAGTAGTAAATTAAAAATGGGATCTTTATTATTTTAGTAGCTAAGGAAAAATATAATTTTTATATTATACAAAGGCTAAAGATATAATTTTTATATAGTAGAAAGGTTAAAGATATAATCTTTTATATTGTAGAAGTATAAAAATATAATCTTTTATATTGTAGAAGTATAAAAATATAATCTTTTATATTGTAGAAGTATAAAAATATAATTTTTATATAGGTAAGATAGGAAAAATATCATCTTTATATTTTAAAAGTCGAAATCTTTATATTTTAAAAGTCGAAATCTTTATATTTGAAAAGGCGAAATCTTTATGTAGAGAATAGCGTGATAAAAATATAATCTTTATTATATGAACACCGTTGTAAAAATAGATTTTTTATCTATATAGTAGCGGTATAAAAATAGAATTTTTATATACATAGCAACAATATAAAAATGTGATTTTTTATATATGTAGTGGCTACGGGCAACGAAAGTGACAAAGGGCGAGAAAAGCGATGACTTCTATATAAGAAGAGTCGATGCGTTTGGATTAGCTAGTCTGTGAGAACTTCTCATCTTTTAATTTTGTTTTCTAGTTAATAATTTATACTAGGATGCAGACGGTGTTTAGTAGCACCCGACACCCGTCGTCCACAGACCATGGACGACTTGTATGCTTGTTTGTTTGATTTTGATGTGTAGTTGATTGTGTGATGTGAAATGAAATAAAATAAAATATTTATATAGTTAAAAATATTTTATAGTTGAAAATAGAATTTTTAACGTGTATATGAAATGAAATAAATTAATATAAACAAATCAAACAATTTGTTTATATACACACATTTGACTGATATTGATTGGGACGATAAATTTTACACATCGCCCAACTGCACAAATAAAATCTGTGTTTGATTGTTTGAAACCCCACACGGGTATTGGGATGATATATGACATACACTAATCCCAATAATTAGTTGTATGTCGAACGATTGATGGACACACTGTTATAAGCGTTAAATATTTATATTTGATGTTTATACAGTGTAGAATGCACTTTGGATGATGGTTGATTATTCGTCATTGTTGATATATACATGCGTTGTATGGAAATCCATAGAAATAAAATCTATGGTAATTGATTGGGCTTCATTCCAGTTTTGAATAGAAATATTTGGAACAAAAATATATGAAATAGAAATATTTGAAATTGAAATATTTGAAAATAAAAGAAATATTTGAAATAGAACATTCGAAAATGGAAATATATGGAGCCGTGTGGATTAGATTGACGCCATTTTGACGTGAACGATATTTATATCGATTTTATTCATTTTATAATGAATATCGAAAGTGATTTCAAAATCTGATATTTTGAAAAGAATTAGAATTCGAATTGAAATTGAATAGAAATGAATTCAAATTGAAATTGAATAGAAATGAATTCGAATTGAAATTGAATAGAAATGAATTCGAATTGAAATTGAATAGAAATGAATTCGAATTGAAATTGAATAGAAATGAATTCGAACTGAAATTGAATAGAAATGAATTCGAATTGAAATTGAATGGAATTGAAAACGAACTGAAATTGAATTAAAAATCGATTTGAATTGAAATCAATTTGAAATGAATTTAAATCGAATTTATAAGGAAAAATTCAATTTTGATTTGAATTTGAATAGAAGGTTAAATCGTTTTGAAAACGAATTTAAAACGATTTATAAAATATGTTTTAAAAGGAAATCGACGAAGTATATATATTATATATTATATATATATATATAAATAATATAATGGCCTGAATAGAACGCGCTGCGCTGCGGCAGTTCGTGAATTTCGACAATTGACTTCGAATGGACATTGCGGGAGATCCGACCATCGGATTCTCCTAAAACCGGAACCGTTGGGTTCGTATCGAAAAGAGTTTTCTAACGAATATTAGAATTTTGAAATCTAACGGTTGGATTTGGAATTATGTCCAAATCAAATTTGGGAAAGGTCGCTATAAGTGCAGTTCGACGGCCGTTGATGGAAATCGACTGTACGGGCCTTGATAAAATCATTAAAAATAGTAATAATTTGTGTAAAATCATAAGAAATGATTTGTGAAGAATTGGGATGAAAAACTCCATATTTGAAAAGATAAAAATAGATTTTTATCGAAATGAACTAGTTTTGAATTAGAATAATAATTTATTTATTTTTAAAATAAATAAATTGAATTTGAAAAGGGTTTTAAAAGTAATCATAATTTCCAATAATTGAATTGGAATAGATTTGAATCGAAATTGTCTTTGGAATATTTCGATGTTGGATTTCGTGATTATACAGATGTTGTTATGGAAATTTGAAAGATATATATTTACATCGTTATTTCCAATACGATATTTGTTGGTCGTAGAATTTGATATTGAATATAAGCCGATATATTTTCTATTCAGAGCCTTGTATTTAATATCAAGTGTGATTTGGGTTTGTCGTGAATGGTGTCTTCATTAACACTGTTCTTAAGCCCAGTTGAGAAAAAGATTAAATCTTTTTATTTAGATTTAATGAAGTGTACCAATTAAATGATATTTAATTGGAATTGAATTGGTATTGATTTTTGGGATTATCGTGAACAGTGTTTTAAATAACACTTGTTCTTTAACCCGATAATTAATGGAATGTGATTTTGGGTTTATTATGAACCGTGTTTTAAATGACACTGGTTCTTTAACCCAGTTAAAGAATAAAACTAAGTGGAGTTTTAATGAATCTTTAATTAGATTGAAAAGATCGAGAATGGAGTATCACTAGTTTTGCTCCAGGCGATAGTTAAATCTTTAATTAGATTTGAACGTGAAATGGTAATTGAATTTATCGATAACACCGTGGTGTTAGATATGAAGTATTACCAGTTTTACTTCATGGGATGAATAGGTTGGGATTGGGAAATAAAATAAATGATTACTTCAGTGTGGTTCGCTAATCACGACTAGTTTGAATTGATATTCAAAGGAAGATTAAGGAATAAATTTAAAGAATTTATCTTTGATAAAATTAATGGGAACTTTTCCCAAAGTATAAGAATATTTGAATAAATGAATATTCTGAATTGGAATGAGGCATATGTTGTGTTTGTGTAACACTTATTTATTATATACGCGAGTTATTCAGAAAGACCGGGTTTATCCCATTCTGAATAACTAATTCGACGTGGTATCGAAGATGAAGACGGTGGTTGAAGACCGGAGGTCTTTACGTCGTTTGGGTAATTACTGATGATCTTGATTGGGCCGTACACCCAAGAGGAGGGAATCAGTTAGTGGTCGTCCAAACGTACTTGGAGATCGATGGATATGCGGGGTACTAGGTGCCTCCGGTTTCGTTCAGACCCAGAACGAACTTGTAAATGGACTGTGTGTCTGACATCGGATTTCATTATGTGTGATTGATATCGATTGCATAGCGTGAATTGCCTGTGTGGCATGCTAAGATGCAAATGATCAAGGCTTCTGTTGAAAAGCAGAGTCTTGTGGTTGATGATCAAAGCACGACCTGTGTGGCATAGCTTTGTGTAACGTGCATTCGCGAGCCTCACACCCCGGTTGTGAACTAAAAACGGGAGAAGGACCTCAGGGAGGACATGCATTTCTTTCTAGCTAGAAGCGGCGTCAGTGGTTTTACACGCCCTGACGAGTTTGACTTATGTGGTTGTTGCTGTTGTGAGGCGCCTCGGATATATCGGTCGATCCGGGACCGATGGGATCATTCGTTGGCTCATTGACACCCCAAAGGGTGGGGAAACTGGTGTTCAGGAATTTTAATCCACATCGGTGGACCGTGCCTATCGCTCCGAAGGTCACTCGAGCTCTGACCTGAGACACGGGCTAGAGCATCTCGAATCGGTTGAGGACTATCTTTTGCCTCGGTTCATAGATGGAAATCCAATTTCCAAATACGATATGTGCGGTTTTGATTGTAAACCTATATATGGCGACATAGTGGCATGGGACACTCATGTCGCCTATGATTGATACTTATGATTTGAAATTGTTTTGACACTATACATTTATAGTAATATTAAAAACATGAAATTTAGCGTATCAAGCATTCTTTGGCTATTATAAGGTAAAAACCCTATCCTCCGGCTTGCGTTGCATTGTGTGATGGGACCTGGGTCTTATAATAGCTTCATTGTTCTTTATTTAGCATTGCGCTGTTGTTTTATGCAGTGGTATTCTTGGGAGGAAACCCGTTCCGTGTTATACGGCGTGGTCCCTTGATTTACCGAACTTTAAAATAAAGATTAATAACTATTTTAGTTCTCACACCAGTCCCATGTAATAACCTGGAAATCCGAGCCAATTTAAAAATTTTATTTTGGCAATTTTATCGAATTTTGATTATTTAAAATGAGTTATTTTAAATAATATCGACGAGAAATTTATTTTGAATAGAATTCGAACGTATATTTTATATAGATCGTCGTTAGAATATAAATATTTATTTATATATATAAAAGGAATTGAAAATGGCGCGGTAGTTCGATAATTCGATTTCAAAATTCAATTGAATATACCGGGTGCAAAATAAACCGGATTTTAGTGAAACCAAAAATAATAGAATCCGAAAAATCAAAATTTCATAGCGGGAATCAAAAGATATGTCCAGTTGAAAATTTAGAATAGTCGCTATGGAATTCTAGCCCTTAAAAATGGAAAATTTTCAAACGACCTCGGTTTTCGACGAAACCACTTTTGTTGGATCCGTGATGTAAAGTAATTGCTAGATTCCAATTTTCGTAATTTTTCGAATCAATATGTGAGTGTGGCAAAGGAAAACGCGTTTGACCAGTTTCAGTTGATTTTAATCGACTGGAAAATGGCTATTTTTCCAATGGCCTTAGAATTTGATGAAACTAGTTTTGTTAGGACCGTATCGTCAATACGAACTTAGAAAATATTTTTTGGGAATTTTTTGAGTTAGTATGTGGCCCCGGTAAATTGAAATGCGCGTTCAAATTCAATATATAGAGTTATATGTTGATTTTGACGAAAACTGATCGAAACGATCGAATCAGCTTACAATACATATCCCATTGTGTTCGGAATGGGGGTAATTAGCTAGGGACGACAGTCGTTGGGCATCGTTTGGAGTTCAGACGAAGTCTCAACTTTATGGAGAAATTAAAATAAAAAAAACTATATAAATAAATATAACTACCCCTCCCCCAACCCTCTCTCTTAGCCCCCGTTGACCAAAACAGATTTTAGAAATAAAAAAAACCCGAATCTTCAAAACGCGTCGCCCCCTCCCCATCCCGTCCACCGCGCCGCCGCGCAGGCTCACTGCCGTGCCGGCCGATCCCTCCTCCGCCTCCCCTGGCACCACCGCCACTTACTCCTCCCGTTTTCTTCCCCAAACCGACCCCCCCCTCAAGCCCTACAGCCCAAGAACGCCACCGCCAACCCCCCCCCCCCTTTCCGCCTGCCATCCACGTGAGCACGCCCTGCCGTCGATCCCGACCGCCAGCAAGCCGGAGTCCCTCCTCCGACGCCAACAACCGCCGTGGGTCCCCCCCTCTTTATTTAAAAATTCTGTAAGTTTTTTTCGTTTTCTTTTATTATTTTTCTTATGATGAAAACTGAATTTTTCTTTGAATAAAAACTGATTTTGTTTATGTTAAAAACTGAAATTATATATATGTAATTGTATATAAAAGATTAGATTTTTAGAAGAGAATAGGATTCGATTTTTATTAGTATAGAGATTCGATTTTTACTAGTGTAAAGATTAGATTTTCACTTGTATAAAGTTTAGATTTTTAACATTATAAAGACTGGATTTTTATTGTATGAACGACATCATAAAAATTTGATTTTTATATATTGAATAGCAAAGTAAAAATTCGATTTTTATATATTGAATAGCAAAGTAAAAATCGATTTTTATATATTGAATAGTAAAGTAAAAATTCGATTTTTATAGATTGAATAGCGAAGTAAAAATTCGATTTTTATAGATTGAATATCAAAGTAAAAATTTGATTTTTATATATGTAGTGAATACGGATGACGAAAGTGATGAAAGAAGAAACGGCAGAGATTTTCCACATATGAAGAGTCGAGGCGTTTGGATTAGCTAGTCGGTGAGAACTTCTCACCTTTTAATTTTGTTTTCTAGTTAAAAATATATACTAGGATGCAGACGGTGTTCAGTAGCACCCGACACTCGCCGTCCACATACCATGGACGGCTTGTATGCTTGTTTGTTTGATTTTGATGTGTAGTTGATTGAAATGTGATGTGAAATGAAATAAAATATTTATATAGTTCAAATAAAATATTTTATAGTGGAAAATATTTTATAGTTAAAAATAGAATTTTTAACATGTGTATGAAATGAAATAAATAAATATAAACAAATCGGACGGTTTGTTTATATACACACATTTGACTGATATTGATTGGGATGATAAATTTTACAGATCGCCCAACTGCACAAATAAAATCTGTGTTTGATTGTTTGAAACCCCACACGGATATTGGGATGATATTTGACGTACACTAATCCCGATTGTTTAGTTGTATGTCGATCGATTGATTGACATGTTGTTATAAGCGTTGAATATTTATATTTGATGCTTATACAGTGTAGAATGCACTTTGGATGATGGTTGATTATTCATCGTTGTTATTGTATACATGTGTTGTAGAAAATCCATATATTTAATATTATATGGTAATTGATTGGGCCTCATTCCAGTTTTGAAAAAGAAATATTTGAATAGAAATATTTGAGAAGGAAATATTTGAAATAGAATATTTGAAAATAGAAATATATGAAGCCATGTTGATTAGATTTACGCCATTTTGACGTGAACGATATTTATATCGATTTTATTCATTTTATAATGAACATCGAAAGTGATTTAAAAATCTGATATTTTGAATAGAAATGAATTCGAATTGAAATTGAATAGAATTGACATTGAATAGAAATGAATTCGAATTGAAATTAAACAGAATTGAAATTGAATAGAAATGAATTCGAATTGAAATTGAATAGAATTGAAATTGAATAGAAATGAATTCGAATTGAAATTGAATCGAATTGAAATTGAATAGAAATGAATTCGAATTGAAATTGAATCGAATTGAAATTGAATAGCAATGAATTCGAATTGAAATTGAATTGAATTGAAAATGAACTGAAATTGAATTCAAAATCTATTTGAATTGAAATCAATTTGAAATGAATTTAAAACGAATTTGTAAGGGAAAATTCAATTTTGATTTGAATTTGAAAAAGAAGTTGAAATCATTTTGAAAACGAATTTAAAACGATTTATATAATACGTTTTAAAAGGAAATCGACGAAGTATATATTATATATATAATATAATGGCCTGAATAGAACGCGCCGCGCTGCGGTAGTTCGTGAATTTCGACCATTGACTTCAAATGGATATTGCAGGAGATCCGACCATCGGATTCTCCTAAAACCGGAACCGTTGGGTTCGTATCGAAAAGAGCTTTCTAACAAATATTAGAAATTAGAAATCTAACGGTTGGATTTGAAATTATGTACAAATCAAATTTGGAAAAGGTCGCTATAAGTGCAGTTCGATGGCCGTTGATGGAAATCGACTGTACGGGCCTTGATAAAATTATTAAAAATAGTAATAATTTGTGTAAAATCATAAGAAATTATTTGTGAAGAATTGGGATGAAAAACTCCATATTTGAAAAGATAAAAATAGATTTTTATCGAAATGAACTAATTTTGGACTAGAATTATAATTCTATTTATTTTTAAATAAATAAATTGAATTTGAAAAGGGTTTTAAAGGTAACCAGAATTTCCAATAATTGAATTGGAATGGATATGAATCGAAATTGTCTTCGGAATATTTCGATGTTGGATTTCGTGATTATACAGGTGTTGTTATGGAAATTTGAAAGATATATTTAAATCGTTATTTCCAATACAATATTTGTTGGTCGTAGAATTTGATATTGAATATAAGCCGATATATTTTCTATTCAGAGCCTTGTATTTAAAATCAAATGTGATTTGGGTTTGTCGTGAATAGTGTCTTCATTAACACTGTTCTTAAGCCCAGTTGAGGAAAAAGATTAAATCTTTTTATTTAGATTTATTGAAGTGTATCAATTAAATGATATTTAATTGGAATTGAATTGGTATTGATTTTTGGGTTTATCGTGAACAGTGTTTTAAATAACACTCGTTCTTTAACCCGATAATCAATAGAATGTGATTTTGGGTTGTCGTGAATGGTATCTTCAATAATACTGTTCTTAGACCCACGGAGTTAAGAAAATCAGAAACTAACTGGAGATTAGTTAAGTTGAATGGTTTCTGGGGTATTGATCTGATGTTGGTTTCGGCCTTCGGGGTTAATATTTTGGGAATTGCTCACTTGCTAGTTTATGGTTAGGGACTGATTGAAATGTGATGTGATTTAGGGTTTATTGTGAACCATGTTTTAAATGACATGGATTCTTTAACCCAGTTACAGATTAAAACTAAGTGGAGTTTTAATGAATCTTTAATTAGATTGAAAAGATCGAGAATGGAGTATCACCAGTTTTGCTCCAGGCGATAGTTAAATCTTTAATTAGATTTGAACATGAAATGGTAATTGAATTTACCGATAACACCGTGGTATTAGATATGAAGTATTACCAGTTTTACTTCATGGGATAAATAGGTTGGGATTGGGAAATTAAAACAAATGATTACTTCGGCAAGGTTCGCTACTCCCGACTAGTTTGAATTGATATTCAAAAGTAGATTAAAGAATAAATTTAAAAGAATTTATCTTTGATAAAATTAATGGGAACCTTTCCCTATGAATGTGAAATTTAGAAACTAACAGTCGGTTAGCTAAGCAGAATGGTTTTCTGGATATTGATCTGATGTTGGTTTCGGCCTTCGGGGTTAATATTTGGGGAATTACTCTCATGCTAATTTACGGTTAGTGACTGATGAATTGGAATGAGGGGTATGTTGTGTTTGTGTAACACTTGTTTATTATATACGCGAGTTATTCGGAAAGACCGGGTTTATCCCATTCTGAATAACTAATACGACGATAAGTCGAAGAAGAAGACGGTGGTTGAAGACCAGAAGTCTTCACGTCGTTTGGTTGATTACTGATGATCTTGATTGGGCTGTACACCCAAGAAGATGGAAACAGTTGGTGATCGTCCAAACGTATTTGGAGGCCGATGGATATGCGGGGTACTAGGTGCCCCCGGTTTCGTTCAGACACAGAACGGACTTGTAAATGGACTGTGTGTCTGACATCGGATTTCATTCTGTGTGACTGATATCGGTTGCATAGAGTGGTTTGCTTGTGTGACATGCTAAGATGCAAATGATCAAGGCTTCTGTTGAAACGCAAAGTCTTGTGGTTGATGATCAAAGCACGACCTTTGTGGCATAGCTTTGTGTAACGTGAATTCGCGAGCTTCACACCACGGTTGTGAACCAGAAACGGTAGAGGACATTAGGGAGGGCATGCGTTTCCTTCTAGTTAGAAGTGGCGTCAGTGGTTTTACACGCCCTGACGAGTTTGACTTATGTGGTTGTTGCTGTTGCGAGGCGCCTCGATTTGATCGGACGATCCGGGTCCGATGGAGTCATTTGTTGGCTCATTGACGCCCCAAAGGGCGGGGAGACATATTGTTCAGGCATAATAATCCACATCGGTGGACCGGCCCTGACGATCCAAGGGGCAGTTGCGGCTGTTCCTGAGACACGGGCTAGAGCGTCTCGAATCGGTAGAGGACTATCTTTTGCCTCGGTTCACAGACGGAAATCCAATTTCCAAATATGTGACATTTGCGGTTTTGATTGTAGAGCCTAGTATGGCGACATGATATATGGTACCCATGTCGTCTATGATTGATACTTATGATTTGAAGTTGTTTTATACACTATGCACTTATAGTAGTATCAAATGATTTGTTTTAAACGTACTAAGCATGTTTGGCTATTATAAGGGAAAACCCTATCCCCCGGCTTGCGTTGCATTGTGTGATAGGACCTGGGTCTTATAATAGCTTCATTTTTCTTTATTTAGCATTGCGCTGTTTGTTTTATGCACTGGTATTCTTGGGAGGAAACCCATTCCGCGTTAGCAGCGTGGTCCCTTGATTTACCTAACTTTAAAATAAAGACTAATAACTGTAGTAGTTCTCACACCAGTCCCATGACTGACCTGGAGTTTATTGTTTTAACCTAAACTCTAGGTGCCCTTATTTTCGACACGGGCAGCTAGTAGTTTTGGTTTTGCAGATTTATATTCACAGGATCCTGGTTTATAGCGGGAACAATACTCGGAAAGCTTTGTATCCGTGTATTACTTCTAGTTGTGTATTGTATTATTTTCCGCTGCGATGTATTTAAATGTAATTTAAATCTCTGATATTTCTGTGTAATATTCATTTATACTCTGTATATTCTTGTATTTTGATGGAATTGTTGTAATCACAATGAAATGTTCTTCCGTCTGCGTTCTGTTGTGGCTTGTTCTCGAACTATCCGCGCTTTCCTCACCGGGGAAGTTACGGGTCTTCACATCCCATGACTGACCTGGAGTTTACTGTTTTAACCTAAACTCTGGGTGCCCTTATTTTGACACGGGCAGCTAGTAGTTTTGGTTTTGTAGATTTATATTCACAGGATCCTGGTTTACAGCTGGAACAATATCCGGAAAGCTTTGTATCTGTATATCTCATTCAGTTGTATTTTGTATTATTTTCCGCTGCTATGTAATGTATTGTAATCTCTGATATTTTATAATGTGTAATATGTATTCATTACTCTGTATATTCTTGTAATCTGATGAAATTGTTGTAATTAACAATGAAATGTTCGTCCGTCTACGTTCTGTTTGTGGCTTGTTCTCGACTCAATCCGGGCTTTCCTCACCGAGGAAGTTCGGGTCGTTTCAGCTGGTATCAGAGCTTTGGTTTACAAAGCTCAGAGAACAAGACACATTAGAACCATATGAAAGAATTCATCAGAAATTGGATTTGTAATATCCAATGGGAATGACTCGTTAGAGATATGATCAGTAGTATCCTAGAACGAGTGTGAAGAGTATATTTTAAAAAGTGAAAACAAATTTTGTTTTGAAAATTTAATTCAATTATTCGTATTTGAATATTTATTTATATTGATTTGGACTATCCAGTATATAAAGATTTTGCATATACGTCTGATCCGATTGTATTCGAAGTTTTAATATATTGGGCAGATATAGAATCACACTCTAGCCGCTCGGGGATAATTCTGGTGATGCCCGGGCATCATCAGTGATTGTGTTCGTGTTTCGAAGGTGTGATATCTATATATTTCCTATTGACTGGTGTGAGAACCGAAATTATATAGGGCCTATGGTTGTGATTTGTCATCAAAAATCTGATTTTTTGACTATATATCAAAGTTATGAATTTGAAATGATAATCAACTAATTGATTGCTGATTGTGTTGTTTGATTATTGGTTAATTAATTAGAACGTTGAACCTATAACCAAATTGATCAAATAGTGAATTGTATTGAAAATTTGTTGCATTTGCTTGCATATACACATACTTACATTGAACAGGTCATAGCAAGGAGGCTAGAGCAGAGAAATAAAATTGTTTACCCGACAAATAGGTACATGTTTACCATAATTTACTGTTTTGTTTGGGTGATGATGATTTTATGAGCCGATTGGCTAGCCGCTTGGCTTTTTCCTTTTCTTTTGGATTGAAGAAGGCCATGGGAGGCTATATGAAATATCCCGAAGTCCCCGGTGCAGGGGAGGTTATGGCGAATTTTTTCGAAAATTTAGGGTGTTAACGAAATTTTGGAAAAATTTGAAAAGTTCTTAGAAACTGAAAAGTTGAAGAACTTAAGCCATAATGAAAAGATTGAAAGTTGAGTTGGTTTGTCAAACAACTTTCGGCTTCATTCCTTTTCGGGGACGAAAAGTTTTAAGTGGGGGAGATTGTAATAACCCGGAAATCCGAGCCAATTTAAAAATTTTATTTTGGCAATTTTAGCGAATTTTGAATATTTAAAATGAATTATTTTAAATAATATCGACGAGAAATTTAATTTGAATGGAATTCGAACATATATATTATATAGATCGTCGTTAGAATATGAATATTTATTTTAAATTATAAAAGGAATTGAAAATGGCGCGGTAGTTCGATAATTCGATTTCAAAATTCAAACGAATGTACAGGATTCAAAATGAACCGGATTTTAGTGAAACCAAAAATATTTGAATCTAATTGATAATATCTTTCCAACGAATCCGGGAAATCAAAATTTCATAGCGGGAATCAAAAGATATGTCTAGTTGAAATTTCTGAATAGTCGCTATGGAATTCAGGCCCTTAAAAATGGAAATTTTGCAAACAACCTCGGATTTCGACGAAACCACTTTTGTTGGATCCGGGAGGTCTAGTTATTGTTAGATTCCAAATTTCATAATTTTTGAATTCAATATGTGAGCGTGGCAAAGGAAATCGTGTTTTGACCAGTTCAGTTGAATTTAATCGACTGGAAAATGGCCATTTTTCAAACGATCTCAGAATTCGAAGAAATTAGTTTTGTTAGGACAGTATCGTCAATACGAAGCTAGAAAATATTTTTCTGGAATTTTTCGAGTTAGTATCTGACCCCGGTAAATTGATATACGCGTTCAAATTCAATATATAAAGATTTGAATTTTGATTCAAACGAAAACTGATCGAAACAGCCTACGATACATATCCCATTGTGTTCGGAATGGGAGTAAAACACTAGGGACGACAGGCGGTGGGCCTCGTTTAGAGGTCGAATAAAAAAGTCAACTTTTTGAAATTGAAAAAAAAAATATCTCCCCCTCTCCTTAATTCCTCTCATCCCCCCCCCCCCCCCCGGTCAGTTCATTCAACCGATTAAAAAGGAGAAAAAAATCTAATCGACGTGTCGCCCCTCCCGATCTAGCACCACCGCCGCCCTCCACCCAGTCGCCGCCCCCCTGTGCTCCGCCTCCTCCCGATCCTTTCCCCTTCCTCCTCGCGTGGAGCGCGTCCCCCCCTCCCCCCGTTTCAGAAATCGCGCAGCCCCCCAGGCCACGCTGGCCACCGCAGCGCCTCCACAGGCGGCGCCCTCCCCCTTCCTCCCCTCCGGCGAACTCAACACCTCCCCATTCGACCAAGCCCGAGGTGAAACACTCCCTCCTCCCTGATTTTTAACTGTAAGTTTTATTTATTTATTTATTTCTATTTTTATTTATTTTAGAAACTAAAGATAGGATTTTTAGATGAGATAAAATGGTTTTTAAAATCAGTTTTCCTTTTTAAAGGAAGTATTGAATTTTATTTTCAGATTTTAAGATTCATAGCAGGTTAAAAATATAATTTTTATATGCATAACATCGCCAAAAAGATTTGATCTTTATATATAAAACCAAATGATAAAAAGGTGATTTTTATTTTAATAGTAGTAAATTAAAAATGGGATCTTTATTGTTTGAGTAGCTAAGGAAAAATATAATTTTTATATTATACAAAGGCTAAAGATATAATTTTTATATAGTAGAAAGGTTAAAGATATAATCTTTTATATTGTAGAAGTATAAAAATATAATCTTTTATATTGTAGAAGTATAAAAATATAATTTTTATATAGGTAAGATAGGAAAAATATCATCTTTATATTTTAAAAGTTGAAATCTTTATATTTTAAAAGTCGAAATCTTTATATTTGAAAAGGCGAAATCTTTATGTAGAGAATAGCGTGATAAAAATATAATCTTTATTATATGAACACCGTTGTAAAAATAGAATTTTTATCTATATAGTAGCGGTATAAAAATAGAATTTTTATATACATAGCAACAATATAAAAATTTGATTTTTTATATATGTAGTGGCTACGGGCAACGAAAGTGACAAAGGGCGAGAAAAGCGATGACTTCTATATAAGAAGAGTCGAGGCGTTTGGATTAGCTAGTCTGTGAGAACTTCTCATCTTTTAATTTTGTTTTCTAGTTAATAATTTATACTAGGATGCAGACGGTGTTTAGTAGCACCCGACACCCGTCGTCCACAGACCATGGACGGCTTGTATGCTTGTTTGTTTGATTTTGATGTGTAGTTGATTGTGTGATGTGATGTGAAATGAAATAAAATATTTATATAGTTAAAAATATTTTGTAGTTGAAAATAGAAATTTTAACGTGTATATGAAATGAAATAAATTAATATAAACAAATTGTAACGACCCGTGTTTTTCGACCATTTGAATATGAATATTTAAATTAGTTTTAAATATTATATTGGAAATATTAATGGAATTAAATATTGAATTCGTTATTTAAACGAAGTTGAACGATATATATATATTTATATAATTATAAATAGAACTCGAAATGGCGCTGCAGTTCGTAAATTGGAGTTTTGAACTTCAAATGGATATACAGAGTCCGATATAAGTCGGATTTCTGTGAAACGAGAAACGTTGGGACCGTATTGATGATAATTTTCATATGAAAGAGAAAAATCCAGATTTCGTGTTACAGTTTGTTAATTATGGCCAAATCAAATTTTGAAATAAACGCTATGGAAAATCGTTATTAAAATATGGGCCTTTAAAATAGCCGTTTTGCAAACGGACTCAGATTTCGACGAAACCAGTTTCATTAGAATCGTATCGTTAAATTATTGTACGATGTTGAATTGCGTAGCAAACCAATGTCATATGTGACCACGGCAGCCAAAAACGCCCGTTTAATTTCTATATCGTGTATTTAAATTAATAAAGAGATATTTGAGTGTAACTTGAGCAGACGATCAAGTTAAGTCACAAAACCAGTTCCGTTGAGTTCGTATCGTCGATTAGAGTCAGAATAGGCATATAGTTTGTTATTTTTGGTGATCGGTTAATTTGGTGTTCAAAAGGGCATTGCGGTGCGTGTAAAAATAGCCTACCGGGGGAACAGTCTCAGAATGCGACGAAACTGGTGCCATTGGGTTCGTATTGAAAAATTATTATAGAATTCCAAGGTTTCGAATTGATTTGAATTATCTGGTGATCGTGGAAAAATTAAGCGTGTGTTTATTTCTGGTTTTATAAAGGAATTTTTTTCATACGACCTCGGATTTCGATGAAACTTGTCCCATTGGATCCGGAATAACTTTTTACATTAAGATAAGCCTTTTTATCAGTAAATAGAAATCGTTGTAGTGGTTTTGGTGTGCTACATCACCGTTAAGTTTCGTTATATAAAATGATATACCCTTATAGCCTACTTGTTGTACGTGAACAACTCTGATGGAAGTGAACACAGATGATATGTTCCTTTTGTTTCACTTCGTACAGCTCTCCTACATACCCTATTTGCCTACATTGTCTTTCTTTTCTTCTCCACCTGATAGTACAAGTGCCTGCTAACCTACTCATATCTGCAAAGCTTCCCCTGATACATCTCTTCACATTTATCACCGCATACCTTCAGCTAATCTATGAAGTGATAACAAGACGATACACGCACAGCTAAACAAACCTACCACGTCTCTCTTAAATTAAAATATGTACCCATACAGACCGACCAATGCAATGTCCATATCAAATTAAATGCACATTCACCTTGTCGACCAAGTAATTCTCGAGACAAATCCCTACTCTTCCCTATCAGCAGACCTATCCCCTATATTTGCTTGGCACCCACGGTTATTCCCCCCTATATAAACATGCTTCTTCGTTGTTTTCTCTCTGTGCTTCAGTACTAAACGTAAAAGCGCAAGCTTCCTATATATCAAAATATAATAAAAGCAAAACTGAGCTTCTTTTCCATAATAAAACTGACGTCCCCATTTATTAAATTCCCAGATGAAACTGAACCCATCGTTTAGAAAAGAGAAGAGTATATAAAATGGAAACCAAGTGATACAATAAGCAGAACCTTGTTTCCTCTCTTTCACTCATTTGGGTTGACGCAAATATGGACCAGCGCAGGCCAAGGAGGCTCAGGCGCGGTGAATGGCACTTGCTGATGGTGGTCCAGTCGCTGGAGCAAGGCGTGGTGGCGCAGTCCAAATCTCGGGTTCGGTGTTGACTCCTTGTGGGATCAGTTTTCGAACTGACGTTGGGGAAGCATGAGAAAAGGGTCGGTGTAGTGTTCAACTGAGGTGGTGTGGTCTCCTTTCTGGGGCGATGAAAGCAGCAGACGAGAAGGCAGCTTGGATCCGAAGAGAGGAATGAAGCAGCTTGTTCGGTTTTCCTTTGAAGATGCGGATCCGTGAATGGAAAGGAGGGTCAGCCACGTAATGATACTGTACTATGAAACGGAAAAGAAGTATTCGGTGAACCAACGCAGAAGGAAGGATGTGAACGAAAGGGTCGGTCACAGTTATCCAAGTGAAAACGTAATTGACTTTTATTTGATTTAGGACTTAAAGGACTTAATTATAATTCATAAAATTATGATAATAAAACGTTAATTGTTTCAGGTTATCTTTGGAATCAAATTGCAAACTGATTGGCACACGTTCTAAAATAGCGGTACTAGTATGAAAGTGAGCAAATGTTCAGCACAAAGAACGGAAAGGAAAAAGGGATCGAACCTGATTCTGCTTATTCAAAGTAATTAGAACGAAATTAATAATTAAATTATAAAATTAAAAAGTCATGGACTGAAACATATATAACTCTTATTTGTGCTATCAGAATTGGATGAAACAGGCGGCGTAGGGACCGTACCGTTGAGCATGACATTCCGGGACGATTGTGGACAGAACTGAAAGCAGCATGAATTTTTAGTTAAATTAAACACTTGTTTAATTTAACTAGAACCGAACCGCTTTGGCGACAATGGAAAACAAGGTGAGTTAAACTCACTCAGTTTTCCCATTTATATTTTATATAAATGGGGTTCTTTATTTTGTGTGTTCTGCTTGCTGATGGTTGACTATTTACTAGTTATATAATTATTGGTTGATTGAACTGATGAAATTAAACGACAATTTCAGTGAAATACCAAATCGTTATTTTAACGATTGGTTCCAATAAAGGTAACTTACCTTGTTGGTCGCGTTTTTTTAAAATAAACGTGTTTGATGGTTTGAATTGGTTGAATTGTTTTGTTTATTGATTGATTTGAATCTTGGTTGTTGACTGAAATTTCAACATCTGTGTGGCTTAAACCAATGGGCGGTATTGGTTGGGTATTTGGCAACATATGGCCTAGAAAATCAATCGTTTTATAGATGTTGATTTACCGTCAGGAAATCGACAGGAATGATGTTATAAAATTTATTTTAAACTGGTAATAGATTTTGAAACATATGATTTGAAATAAAAGTTTATGAAAAGGGAAAATAAATAAATGGTTTTATTTAAGCTTTGATTTAATTTTTAATCAAATTTTATAAAGTCAACTTTGATGAGAGTCAGGTTTTTAAGTACGAGGTGAGGGATAAATCAAATGGTATTGTTTTAATTTTAATAACATTTTAAAAGAGGGAAATTTAATATATATATTTTTTAGTAAATAAAGGAATTTACTATGAAAGTAGTTAACGACTAAAGTTGATTATTATTTTAGAGGAATAATTTCTAATTGAGATTCATTTAAAAGGAACTCGAAATTGAAGCAGAATTCAATTAAATGGAAAAAGGGAATTAGGAACGGGTTTTATATTTAAAACCCGAATTTGTATAACAAGTTATAAAGAGGGAATTTAAGCAAAAGTAATAGCTTGAAAATAAATATTACTTAATGGTTTGTATTAAGCGGAAAGATATTTAGACTTATAATAGTCAGGGGTATGTAAATGGGATTAAATGTGTAAAAGTGTTAGTTGTAATTAAAGTTACTTAATAATGGTAAAAGGGGGGAGATTTAAAAATAAGATTTTCAAAGTATGAAGTATTGAATGGATTTGAGAAAGGGATTAGAAAAGGTGTATTTGGTTAAAGAAGTGGATCAGGAGATTTTGTAACCAAATGTGAATTATAAAAATGAGTTTGGGTAAAAAGCCAGAGTTAAAAGTGATGTTACTAAAGAAGTGAATGGTATATTCGAGAAAGAGATTTCCAAAAGGAAAGAAGATTTATGAAACCGTACTTTTGAATAAAATAGTTGAATGGAATTTGCGTTGAGATTTGAGGAGATATTGGTTTTATATTACAACTCGTATTTATCTTTAGAGATGAACGTTGTTGATCAAGGTCTGAGAGGTAATTAAAATACCCCAACTTGAACGACTTCAGGATTATCTGAGGAGGATATTGGTCGTAAGGGTAAAGAGGAAAGTGGAAATAGACAAACTGAATTGAGATAAGATTTCCTAAGTATTAAAAAGAGAAATGGGTTAAAGGAAAATCTTATGTTAAATAAGAAAGCGAGAAAACGATATTTAAAATATCGAAAGATGTAAGAGTTTTAAATTTACATCGATTTTAATTAAAAGGCCAAGTGATGCTGAATACTGAACCAGTGAACTCATTGGATTTTCATGATTGAAACACTGTTTATTTTGATAGTCAAATCACCGACTATCAAATCTGACCAATACGGTTGTTGGTACGGAAAGACCGGGATCGAACGTATATTCGAAACCCATTCCGACCAGCAAATACGTGAAGACATCAGAAGATGATCGAGATGGAGCATTGAAGACCGTGGATTTCCATAAGCGGAAGGATCACTTATAATCTCTGGTTAGCTCCCAAAGATAAACCGTGGTTCTGTCGTAGTTGGAATCCACGGGTTGCAAGGACTTCTCGCTACTGATCCATGGGGTGATTCCTATATGGATGCGGTAGGAGAGTACATTCGGTTCATCCTGTTCCTGGATGACTTGTATGGATGAATGTCTGACAGGGTATTTCCAGAAAAGGTCACGTATATTGATTTCTTCAACCGTACCAAGAGTGGAAGCAAAGAAGGAAACTTCTTTAGCCAACACGTAATGTATTGTTGTGGACGTCAATTAGTGGTTCTGATGGATCTGACGATGTGGCATTCGAAGTAAATGTGATGTGCTGATAAAGCGTAGCCTCAAGCCTCATCAACCGGGGAATGACAAAAATCGGGCAGGCAGCATGGCTATGTGGGTCGCTCTCATTAGGGTGTATAACCACCTATCTAGAGAAATTCCTTTTGTTTCTTATTCTATCGATTCTGCTCATTCGGGAACGGTGGTTTGAGTCCAACCGTTGGTGATATACATTCGATACACTCAAGCGAAATGAGTGGTCGGTCATGTGAGGGCCGGGTTGCAAGACGTTCTTGTTGAACCAGTGTATTCGCCTCTAGAGATACACGAGCGGCAGGTGGTCCCATACCTTGTCAAGGTCGGAATCCAATCTCCAATAAGCGCCTGCGGTTTTGATTGTATACTATATATGTGGAGTGTGAGATGCAAGCGTTCCACTAGATTCTATTTACTTATATTTAGACATTATTATAATATCAGACAAGATATTGGTTTCAAAAATGTTTTGGGTTATCGTAAGGTAAAAACCGTCCGTGTTTATGTGTGGATTTAGTCTTACGATTATCCTTTTCTTTGAAAAGGTTTTGAACTTTAAAATCATGATTGGATGATTTACCTTATTACTGTGCGAGTTTATCTCACTCTGGTTCACCAGACTGACCCGGTATTTTGTAAATGCTCGGGTTAGCCCGGAATGTATAGGTTCAGGTTATCTACTGCTGAGAAGAGACGAGATGGAAGAGTCCAGACGTATGATACTATATAGTTTCTTTGCCACTGTGAGTGGTATATGGGAACAGGTTATTATAACTGTCCCAGTGATGTTGATGTACTCTGATATTGTAAGTCTTATTTAAAGCTCTTATTAAAGTTACTTCTATATTATATTTTGTTCCGCTGCGATGTGAGACTCTGTGTGGTGTTCTTCTTCTTCTTCTTCTATTCAATATTTCTTTCTTTCTTATCTCACCCTCTAATTTCTTTCTAATAACGTCCAGTGTTTTCGGTGTTGGAAGGTCGGCATGAGTTACGGTAAAGGTATTTATGTCGATTTTCGGGGCCGAAATCGCTGGGTCGTTACAGTGGTATCAGAGCTATTGGTTTAGTTATAACCTTGGCTCTGTGGTGTAACTCAATAGAGATGGGGTTAATAATACCCTATATCGAGACTGAGTGCATATATATGAGAGCGTATTTGTAAATGCTATACACAAATGTTTTATATTGTGTTTGTTGATCAGTTCAAGTGTTGAGAAGCATAGAACTGACAATGGATACAATAGTGTTTTGAAAAGAGGGTAAATGATATAATTTTACCCAAATTATATTTTGTATAGAAAGTAATAATTTATACAATTATTGAGATATTCGCGTGTTTAAATGATTTGAATGAAATTCAAATTGAATTTAAAATTTGAATGGTTTAATATAGCCAGATAATCTCATTGTGAAGTTAATAAATGAGATTAATAAAAATCGGAATTGGAATTAATAAGATAAATTGGAACTTAGAATTTAATTAATAATAATGGAGTGAACGACAACATGATATAAATCGATTGATATTAAACCCAAGTGGATAAATGTAAACATTAATATTGGATATAAATTGAAGTTAAGATAAATTGAATGATTTGGTTGGGTTGACTGTGCATTGTTGTGCATTGCTTGTTGTCTGTTAGATGGGTTATATATATCCATCAAGGGTTGAATGAACTAGGAAACTCAGGAAATGAATTCCAGAATGGTAATTTGAATGGAATCATGTATGAATTAAGGATTAATTTAACCTTGTGTTTGATAATAAATGAGGCTATGTGCTTGGATTTGAAAATTTTTGTAGTTGAACTTGTTGATTAATTGAAATGATATTTCAAAATTCACGTATTGGTTACTAACATGATATTGAGGTGAGTACAGGGAGCTAAAGGATATGAGGATAAGTTTTGACTACATATATCGCATAAATTGAACCAGTATGCCCAATAGCGCTCGTAAAGGTACGCCTACGCGAAAATTTAACATTTTCGGTTTTGGTTTCTGTTTTTCCGACCGTTGGTCGATATATATATATTATTTGTTCCTGCGATATCGCAGATGTCACTCCGTGCAGGGGAGACTCTGCCAAATTTTTCCGCGAATTTAATGTGTTAGAAATTTTTCGATATTTTTGAAAATATTTATTTACTATATTGAATTGGTTTTGTTTTAAAAATAAAATGGATTTAGAAATTAATGGATTTGCAACGCTCTTTCTTACCTTAGCAATTTCGAGGATGAAATTATTTTAAGGGGGGAAGAATGTAACGACCCGTGTTTTTCGACCATTTGAATATGAATATTTAAATTAGTTTTAAATATTATATTGGAAATATTAATGGAATTAAATATTGAATTCGTTATTGAAACGAAGTTGAACGATATATATATATTTATATAATTATAAATAGAACTCGAAATGGCGCTGCAGTTCGTAAATTGGAGTTTTGAACTTCAAATGGATATACAGAGTCCGATATAAGTCGGATTTCTGTGAAACGAGAAACGTTGGGACCGTATTGATGATAATTTTCATATGAAAGAGAAAAATCCAGATTTCGTGTTATAGTTTGTTAATTATGGCCAAATCAAATTTTGAAATAAACGCTATGGAAAATCGTTATTAAAATATGGGCCTTTAAAATAGCCGTTTTGCAAACGGACTCAGATTTCGACGAAACCAGTTTCATTAGAATCGTATCGTTAAATTATTGTACGATGTTGAATTGCGTAGCAAACCGATGTCATATGTGACCACGGCAGCCAAAAACGCCCGTTTAATTTCTATAGCGTGTATTTAAATTAATAAAGAGATATTTGAGTGTAACTTGAGCAGACGATCAAGTTAAGTCACAAAACCAGTTCCGTTGAGTTCGTATCGTCGATTAGAGTCAGAATAGGCATATAGTTTGTTATTTTTGGTGATCGGTTAATTTGGTGTTCAAAAGGGCATTGCGGTGCGTGTAAAAATAGCCTACCGGGGGAACAGTCTCAGAATGCGACGAAACTGGTGCCATTGGGTTCGTATTGAAAAATTATTATAGAATTCCAAGGTTTCGAATTGATTTGAATTATCTGGTGATCGTGGAAAAATTAAGCGTGTGTTTATTTCTGGTTTTATAAAGGAATTTTTTTCATACGACCTCGGATTTCGATGAAATTTGTCCCATTGGATCCGGAATAACTTTTTACATTAAGATAAGCCTTTTTATCAGTAAACAGAAATCGTTGTAGTGGTTTTGGTGTGCTACATCACCGTTAAGTTTCGTTATATAAAATGATATACCCTTATAGCCTACTTGTTGTACGTGAACAACTCTGATGGAAGTGAACACAGATGATATGTTCCTTTTGTTTCACTTCGTACAGCTCTCCTACATACCCTATTTGCCTACATTGTCTTTCTTTTCTTCTCCACCTGATAGTACAAGTGCCTGCTAACCTACTCATATCTGCAAAGCTTCCCCTGATACATCTCTTCACATTTATCACCGCATACCTTCAGCTAATCTATGAAGTGATAACAAGACGATACACGCACAGCTAAACAAACCTACCACGTCTCTCTTAAATTAAAATATGTACCCATACAGACCGACCAATGCAATGTCCATATCAAATTAAATGCACATTCACCTTGTCGACCAAGTAATTCTCGAGACAAATCCCTACTCTTCCCTATCAGCAGACCTATCCCCTATATTTGCTTGGCACCCACGGTTATTCCCCCCTATATAAACATGCTTCTTCGTTGTTTTCTCTCTGTGCTTCAGTACTAAACGTAAAAGCGCAAGCTTCCTATATATCAAAATATAATAAAAGCAAAACTGAGCTTCTTTTCCATAATAAAACTGACGTCCCCATTTATTAAATTCCCAGATGAAACTGAACCCATCGTTTAGAAAAGAGAAGAGTATATAAAATGGAAACCAAGTGATACAATAAGCAGAACCTTGTTTCCTCTCTTTCACTCATTTGGGTTGACGCAAATATGGACCAGCGCAGGCCAAGGAGGCTCAGGCGCGGTGAATGGCACTTGCTGATGGTGGTCCAGTCGCTGGAGCAAGGCGTGGTGGCGCAGTCCAAATCTCGGGTTCGGTGTTGACTCCTTGTGGGATCAGTTTTCGAACTGACGTTGGGGAAGCATGAGAAAAGGGTCGGTGTAGTGTTCAACTGAGGTGGTGTGGTCTCCTTTCTGGGGCGATGAAAGCAGCAGACGAGAAGGCAGCTTGGATCCGAAGAGAGGAATGAAGCAGCTTGTTCGGTTTTCCTTTGAAGATGCGGATCCGTGAATGGAAAGGAGGGTCAGCCACGTAATGATACTGTACTATGAAACGGAAAAGAAGTATTCGGTGAACCAACGCAGAAGGAAGGATGCGAACGAAAGGGTCGGTCACAGTTATCCAAGTGAAAACGTAATTGACTTTTATTTGATTTAGGACTTAAAGGACTTAATTATAATTCATAAAATTATGATAATAAAACGTTAATTGTTTCAGGTTATCTTTGGAATCAAATTGCAAACTGATTGGCACACGTTCTAAAATAGCGGTACTAGTATGAAAGTGAGCAAATGTTCAGCACAAAGAACGGAAAGGAAAAAGGGATCGAACCTGATTCTGCTTATTCAAAGTAATTAGAACGAAAATAATAATTAAATTATAAAATTAAAAAGTCATGGACTGAAACATATATAACTCTTATTTGTGCTATCAGAATTGGATGAAACAGGCGGCGTAGGGACCGTACCGTTGAGCATGACATTCCGGGACGATTGTGGACAGAACTGAAAGCAGCATGAATTTTTAGTTAAATTAAACACTTGTTTAATTTAACTAGAACCGAACCGCTTTGGCGACAATGGAAAACAAGGTGAGTTAAACTCACTCAGTTTTCCCATTTATATTTTATATAAATGGGGTTCTTTATTTTGTGTGTTCTGCTTGCTGATGGTTGACTATTTACTAGTTATATAATTATTGGTTGATTGAACTGATGAAATTAAACGATAATTTCAGTGAAATACCAAATCGTTATTTTAACGATTGGTTCCAATAAAGGTAACTTACCTTGTTGGTCGCGTTTTTTTTAAAATAAACGTGTTTGATGGTTTGAATTGGTTGAATTGTTTTGTTTATTGATTGATTTGAATCTTGGTTGTTGACTGAAATTTCAACATCTGTGTGGCTTAAACCAATGGGCGGTATTGGTTGGGTATTTGGCAACATATGGCCTAGAAAATCAATCGTTTTATAGATGTTGATTTACCGTCAGGAAATCGACAGGAATGATGTTATAAAATTTATTTTAAACTGGTAATAGATTTTGAAACATATGATTTGAAATAAAAGTTTATGAAAAGGGAAAATAAATAAATGGTTTTATTTAAGCTTTGATTTAATTTTTAATCAAATTTTATAAAGTCAACTTTGATGAGAGTCAGGTTTTTAAGTACGAGGTGAGGGATAAATCAAATGGTATTGTTTTAATTTTAATAACATTTTAAAAGAGGGAAATTTAATATATATTTTTTTTAGTAAATAAAGGAATTTACTATGAAAGTAGTTAACGACTAAAGTTGATTATTATTTTAGAGGAATAATTTCTAATTGAGATTCATTTAAAAGGAACTCGAAATTGAAGCAGAATTCAATTAAATGGAAAAAGGGAATTAGGAACGGGTTTTATATTTAAAACCCGAATTTGTATAACAAGTTATAAAGAGGGAATTTAAGCAAAAGTAATAGCTTGAAAATAAATATTACTTAATGGTTTGTATTAAGCGGAAAGATATTTAGACTTATAATAGTCAGGGGTATGTAAATGGGATTAAATGTGTAAAAGTGTTAGTTGTAATTAAAGTTACTTAATAATGGTAAAAGGGGGGAGATTTAAAAATAAGATTTTCAAAGTAGGAAGTATTGAATGGATTTGAGAAAGGGATTAGAAAAGGTGTATTTGGTTAAAGAAGTGGATCAGGAGATTTTGTAACCAAATGTGAATTATAAAAATGAGTTTGGGTAAAAAGCCAGAGTTAAAAGTGATGTTACTAAAGAAGTGAATGGTATATTCGAGAAAGAGATTTCCAAAAGGAAAGAAGATTTATGAAACCGTACTTTTGAATAAAATAGTTGAATGGAATTTGCGTTGAGATTTGAGGAGATATTGGTTTTATATTACAACTCGTATTTATCTTTAGAGATGAACGTTGTTGATCAAGGTCTGAGAGGTAATTAAAATACCCCAACTTGAACGACTTCAGGATTATCTGAGGAGGATATTGGTCGTAAGGGTAAAGAGGAAAGTGGAAATAGACAAACTGAATTGAGATAAGATTTCCTAAGTATTAAAAAGAGAAATGGGTTAAAGGAAAATCTTATGTTAAATAAGAAAGCGAGAAAACGATATTTAAAATATCGAAAGATGTAAGAGTTTTAAATTTACATCGATTTTAATTAAAAGGCCAAGTGATGCTGAATACTGAACCAGTGAACTCATTGGATTTTCATGATTGAAACACTGTTTATTTTGATAGTCAAATCACCGACTATCAAATCTGACCAATACGGTTGTTGGTACGGAAAGACCGGGATCGAACGTATATTCGAAACCCATTCCGACCAGCAAATACGTGAAGACATCAGAAGATGATCGAGATGGAGCATTGAAGACCGTGGATTTCCATAAGCGGAAGGATCACTTATAATCTCTGGTTAGCTCCCAAAGATAAACCGTGGTTCTGTCGTAGTTGGAATCCACGGGTTGCAAGGACTTCTCGCTACTGATCCATGGGGTGATTCCTATATGGATGCGGTAGGAGAGTACCTTCGGTTCATCCTGTTCCTGGATGACTTGTATGGATGAATGTCTGACAGGGTATTTCCAGAAAAGGTCACGTATATTGATTTCTTCAACCGTACCAAGAGTGGAAGCAAAGAAGGAAACTTCTTTAGCCAACACGTAATGTATTGTTGTGGACGTCAATTAGTGGTTCTGATGGATCTGACGATGTGGCATTCGAAGTAAATGTGATGTGCTGATAAAGCGTAGCCTCAAGCCTCATCAACCGGGGAATGACAAAAATCGGGCAGGCAGCATGGCTATGTGGGTCGCTCCCATTAGGGTGTATAATCACCTATCTAGAGAAATTCCTTTTGTTTCTTATTCTATCGATTCTGCCCATTCGGGAACGGTGGTTTGAGTCCAACCGTTGGTGATATACATTCGATACACTCAAGCGAAATGAGTGGTCGGTCATGTGAGGGCCGGGTTGCAAGACGTTCTTGTTGAACCAGTGTATTCGCCTCTAGAGATACACGAGCGGCAGGTGGTCCCATACCTTGTCAAGGTCGGAATCCAATCTTCAATAAGCGCCTGCGGTTTTGATTGTATACTATATATGTGGAGTGTGAGATGCAAGCGTTCCACTAGATTCTATTTACTTATATTTAGACATTATTATAATATCAAACAAGATATTGGTTTCAAAAATGTTTTGGGTTATCGTAAGGTAAAAACCGTCCGTGTTTATGTGTGGATTTGGTCTTACGATTATCCTTTTCTTTGAAAAGGTTTTGAACTTTAAAATCATGATTGGATGATTTTCCTTATTACTGTGCGAGTTTATCTCACTCTGGTTCACCAGACTGACCCGGTATTTTGTAAATGCTCGGGTTAGCCCGGAATGTACAGGTTCAGGTTATCTACTGCTGAGAAGAGACGAGATGGAAGAGTCCAGACGTATGATACTATATAGTTTCTTTGCCGCTGTGAGTGGTATATAGGAACAGGTTATTATAACTGTCCCAGTGATGTTGATGTACTCTGATATTGTAAGTCTTATTTAAAGCTCTTATTAAAGTTACTTCTATATTATATTTTGTTCCGCTGCGATGTGAGACTCTGTGTGGTGTTCTTCTTCTTCTTCTATTCAATATTTCTTTCTTTCTTATCTCACCCTCTAATTTCTTTCTAATAACGTCCAGTGTTTTCGGTGTTGGAAGGTCGGCATGAGTTACGGTAAAGGTATTTATGTCGATTTTCGGGGCCGAAATCGCTGGGTCGTTACACAAATCAAACGATTTGTTTATATATACACATTTGACTGATATTGATTGGGACGATAAATTTTACACATCGCCCAACTGCACAAATAAAATCTGTGTTTGATTGTTTGAAACCCCACACGGGTATTGGGATGATATATGACATACACTAATCCCAATAATTAGTTGTATGTCGATCGATTGATGGACACACTGTTATAAGCGTTAAATATTTATATTTGATGCTTATACAGTGTAGAATGCACTTTGGATGATGGTTGATTATTCGTCATTGTTGATATATACATGCGTTGTATGGAAATCCATAGAAATAAAATCTATGGTAATTGATTGGGCTTCATTCCAGTTTTGAATAGAAATATTTGGAATAGAAATATTAGAAATAGAAATATTTGAAACAGAAATATTTGAAATTGAAATATTTGAAAATAAAAGAAATATTTGAAATAGAATATTCGAAAAGGGAAATATATGGAGCCGTGTGGATTAGATTGACGCCATTTTGAAGTGAACGATATTTATATCGATTTTATTCATTTTATAATGAATATCGAAAGTGATTTCAAAATCTGATGTTTTGAAAAGAATTAGAATTCGAATTGAAATTGAATAGAAATGAATTCGAATTGAAATTGAATAGAAATGAATTCGAATTGAAATTGAATAGAAATGAATTCGAATTGAAATTGAATGGAATTGAAAACGAACTGAAATTGAATTAAAAATCGATTTGAATTGAAATCAATTTGAAATGAATTTAAATCGAATTTGTAAGGAAAAATTCAATTTTGATTTGAATTTGAAAAGAAGTTGAAATCGTTTTGAAAACGAATTTAAAACGATTTATAAAATATGTTTTAAAAGGAAATCGACGAAGTATATATATTACATATTATATATATATATAATATAATGGCCTGAATAGAACGCGCCGCGCTGCGGCAGTTCATGAATTTCGACCATTGACTTCGAATGGACATTGCGGGAGATCCGACCGTCGGATTCTCCTAAAACCGGAACCGTTGGGTTCGTATTGAAAAGAGCTTTCTAACGAATATTAGAATTTTGAAATTTGACGGTTGGATTTGGAATTATATCCAAATCAAATTTGGAAAAGGTCGCTATAAGTGCAGTTCGATGGCCGTTGATGGAAATCGACTGTACGGGCCTTGATAAAATCATTAAAAATAATAGTAATTTGTGTAAAATCATAAGAAATGATTTGTGAAGAATTGGGATGAAAAACTCCATATTTGAAAAGATAGAAATAGATTTTTATCGAAATGAACTAGTTTTGAATTAGAATAATAATTTATTTATTTTTAAAATAAATAAATTGAACTTGAAAAGGGTTTTAAAAGTAACTATAATTTCCATTAATTGAATTGGGATAGATTTGAATCGAAATTGTCTTTGGAATATTTCGATGTTGGATTTCGTGATTATACAGATGTTGTTATGGAAATTTGAAAGATATATATTTACATCGTTATTTCCAATACGATATTTGTTGGCCGTAGAATTTGATATTGAATTTAAGCCGATATATTTTCTATTCAGAGCCTTGTATTTAATATCAAGTGTGATTTGGGTTTGTCGTGAATGGTGTCTTCATTAACACTGTTCTTAAGCCCAGTTGAGAAAAAGATTAAATCTTTTTATTTAGATTTAATGAAGTGTACCAATTAAATGATATTTAATTGGAATTGAATTGGTATTGATTTTTGGGTTTATCGTGAACAGTGTTTTAAATAACACTTGTTCTTTAAACCGATAATTAATGGAATGTGATTTTGGGTTTATTGTGAACCGTGTTTTAAATGACACTGGTTCTTTAACCCAGTTAAAGAATAAAACTAAGTGGAGTTTTAATGAATCTTTAATTAGATTGAAAAGATCGAGAATGGAGTATAACCAGTTTTGCTCCAGGCGATAGTTAAATCTTTAATTAGATTTGAACGTGAAACGGTAATTGAATTTACCGATAACACCGTGGTGTTAGATATGAAGTATTACCAGTTTTACTTCATGGGATGAATAGGTTGGGATTGGGAAATAAAATAAATGATTACTTCAGTGTGGTTCGCTAATCCCGACTAGTTTGAATTGATATTCAAAGGAAGATTAAGGAATATATTTAAAGAATTTATCTTTGATAAAATTAATGGGAACCTTTCCCAAAGTATAAGAATATTTGAATAAAGGAATATTCTGAATTGGAATGAGGTGTATGTTGTGTTTGTGTAACACTTGTTTATTATATACGCGAGTTATTCAGAAAGACCGGGTTTATCCCATTCTGAATAACTAATTCGACGTGGTGTCGAAGATGAAGACGGTGGTTGAAGACCGGAGGTCTTCATGTCGTTTGGGTAATTACAGATGATCTTGATTGGGCCGTACACCCAAGAGGAGAGAATCAGTTAGTGGCCGTCCAGACGTACTTGGAGATCGATGGATATGCGGGGTACTAGGTGCCTCCGGTTTTGTTCAGACCTAGAACGAACTTGTAAATGGACAGTGTGTCTGACATCGGATTTCATTCTGTGTGATTGATATCGATTGCATAGCGTGAATTGCTTGTGTGGCATGCTAAGATGCAAATGATCAAGGCTTCTGTTGAAAAGCAGAGTCTTGTGGTTGATGATCAAAGCACGGCCTGTGTGGCATAGCTTTGTGTAACGTGAATTCGCGATCCTCACACCCCGGTTGTGAACTAAAAACGGGAGAAGGACCTCAGGGAGGACATGCGTTTCTTTCTAGCTAGAAGTGGCGTCAGTGGTTTTACACGCCCTGACGAGTTTGACTTATGTGGTTGTTGCTGTTGCGAGGCGCCTCGGATATATCGGTCGATCCGGGACCGATGGAGTCATTCGTTGGCTCATTGACACCCCAAAGGGTGGGGAAACGAGTGTTCAGGAATTTTAATCCACATCGGTGGACCGGCCCTGTCGCTCCGAAGGTCACTCGAGCTCTGACCTGAGTCACGGGCTAGAGCATCTCGAATCGGTTGAGGACTATCTTTTGCCTCGGTTCATAGATGGAAATCCAATTTCCAAATACGATATGTGCGGTTTTGATTGTAAACCTATATATGGCGACATAGTGGAATGGGACGCTCATGTCGCCTATGATTGATACTTATGATTTGAAATTGTTTTGACACTATACACTTATAGTAATATTAAAAACATGAAATTTAGCGTATCAAGCATTCTTTGGCTATTATAAGGTAAAAACCCTATCCTCCGGCTTGCGTTGCATTGTGTGATGGGACCTGGGTCTTATAATAGCTTCATTGTTCTGTATTTAGCATTGCGCTGTTGTTTTATGCACTGGTATTCTTGGGAGGAAACCCTTTCCGTGTTATATGGCGTGGTCCCTTGATTTACCGAACTTTAAAATAAAGATTAATAACTGTTTAAGTTCTCACACCAGTCCCGTGACTAACCTGGAGTTTATTGTTTTAACCTAAACTCTGGGTGCCCTTATTTTGACATGGGCAGCTAGTACTTTTGGTTTTGCAGATTTATATTCACATGATCCTGGTTTAGAGCTGGAACGATATCCGGAAAGCTTTGAATCCGTATACCTCATTCAGTTGTATTTTGTATTATTTTCCGCTGCTATGTAATGTATTGTAATCTCTGATATTTTATAATGTGTAATATGTATTCATTACTCTGTATATTCTTGTAATCTGATGAAATTGTTGTAATTAACAATGAAATGTTCGTTCGTCTGCGTTCTGTTTGTGGCTTGTTCTCGACTCAATCCGGGCTTTCCTCACCGGGGAAGTTCAGGTCATTTCAGCAATATTAATCAAACATATGAATATTTCAGAAAATTTCGACAGCATAACGGTAGGGGGTTAAAAACCGGCACCGTCCCAAGTACGGCTCCTCGCACTACCTTACGCCTCGCAGCGTTCCCTAAAGGGGCTTATCCTTATAATCTAAATATTTTGATTCATTTTCATATCCCAATGGATTTTCCACAAACAATTCCAATTTTGTTTCCACCACAAACAATCATTATCAACCAGTCGCATTTATCAACCAAATTTCACGTCAACCAAAATTCAAACAAACACAATCAATATATATTGTCCATGGTCTGTGGACGAGGGGAGTGTGTGTGTATATATATATATATATATATATACGTATATAAATATATTTCGATTTCATTTCAATATCATTTCAATTCTGTTCAACGCACATATTATGTTTACAACGTATATATAACTTATACATCGCACATACAACTTATACAACGCATATACAGGTGGTGTACAACGCTTATATAACTTATACATCGATCGTATAATTTATACATCGCCATTCCATATCGTTTATAATTTAGAAATCCCACATTGGGTTCCACTCCTCCAAATATTGTAGGAAGCTCCAAAAATTATCCGGTCTCTACTAGAATATAGAAGATGTCCACACGGTCCCGTTTTCTCTTGTTTCGCTGGATTTCGACTACATAGCAAAAAGATATGATTTTTATCTTGAAATCAAAATCCGTAGCGCTTTAAAGTGCTATATTCAGTTCAAAATAAATAAGCCATTACCTTTCAGCTAATTGCTTAAAACTAGGGCCTCGATTTTCATGAAATCTGAAGCACCTGGAGCAGATCGGACTTCACCACCAGGAGGAGCTTGGAACATCACGTCGGCAGCTGGTGGAGGCGTCGAACTCGGCGGCGGGACTGAGGGGTGGCAGTGGTTGAAAGGCCTGAACTTCGAAGGAGCAGATCTTGAGAAATACACGACGAGGGAGGGCGTACCAGGTATGGCTTTGAAAAGGGAGGCGAGCTCTACAAAAAGTTGAACTGGGGCACTGTGTAATACGGCTTGGATTCGCCGGAATTTGGTCGGGAAGGATGGGGTGGTTTTCCGCCGTTAGTCGATGTCGGGGAGAAAGAAAATCTCGTTTTTTTTAATTAATGAATGGAATTTTCCCATTGCCGATATTTATATAAATTCCAAAAATATCTGTTTCTCCAAACAAACTCCAATTCAAACCCAATGACTGTCGTCCCTAGCTAAATACCCCCATTCCGGACACAATGGAACATGTTTCGTAGGCCCATTGGACTGTTTCAGCTAGTTTTTCTTCAAATTAAAATATATAACATTCAAATATGGATTTGAACGTACATTTCAATTGCCGGGGCCACATACTAATCCCAAAAATTACAGAAAAATAAATCTAGCTATGTTTGGACGAGATGGCCCCAACAAAACTAGTTTCATCAAATTTGGAGACCGTTTGAAAAATGGCCATTTTCTGGTCGATCCAAATTGACTGAAATTTACCAAACACGTTTTCCTTTGCCACGCTCACATATTAATCCAAAAATTATGGAATTTGAAATCTAGCAATTATTTGACATTCCGGATCCAACAAAAGTGGTTTCGTAAAAAACGGAGGTCGTTTGCAAAATGTCTATTTTCACGGGCTATATTAATTCCATAGCGACCTTTCTGAAAATTCATTTGGCCATAACTTTTGATTCCCGCTATGAAATTTCGATTTTTCAGATTCGTTAGAAATACGTTCATAAACAGATTAAATATTTTTGGTTTCACTAAAATCCGTTTTACTTTGCATCCGATACAGTCAGTCAAAGTTCGAATTCAAAATTTCAATCTGCCGCGCCATTTCAGGCCTTGTTTTATAATTAAAATAAATATATTTATTTTCCAACATCGATTCAAATAGACCTTTGGTCGTTATTATTTAAAATAATTTATGTTAAATATTCAAAATCCACTAAAATAGCCAAATTAAATTTATTAAATTGGTTCAGATTTTCAGGGTTGTTACACAAGGTTTAGTCTTGTATTAGATTAAGTGGATTTTTATAGTTTCTAAGATTAATTGAAGGTTCAAGAAGTGTCTATTAACACATATTATTTAATTGATTGCTTGAATTGATTGCTTGAGCTAATTACTTGAATTGATTGCTTGAATAGATTGCTTTAATTGGTTGCCTGAATTGTTTGTTTAAATTGCTTATTTGGATTCACTTGCTTGTTTGAATTGATTGGTTTGCTTAGTTTATTATCCTTCTATTTAGTTTATTAGAATAGTATAGTCATAATTTTAGGGGGAGTTTTAATCGTTTAGGATTAGAATCAAATTTAGGGATAGTTATATTTAGATCATTTATAACATGGATTTAGGGGAATTATTTTATGATAGAATATATAGATAGATTTTGGATTCAGGGGGAGTTATTTTTATACCTTAGAAATTTAGTATAGATTTAATTATAAGATATGTTTAGATAGTTATACGATTTAGGTGAGTACTTCTAGAATTTCTTTTTGATAATGCCAAAGAGGGAGAAATTATAAAATATAGACATTGTTTACAGAATTCATATAGACAGGGGGAGTATTAGAAGGATAATCATCAACAGGTATGTAGGTATGATATTATATAAACTAAGGTTGTCATCATTAAAAAGGGGGAGATTATTGGAGAATGGAGTTTTGATGACAACAACCTTATTTCAATATTAATTGATTATAAAATATATACTAACACCTTTATATAGAATATATATTTATATACATATGCAGGATTTGTAAACAGGAATTAATACTAAAGACTGTACAGTTTAAGAGCTTTAAGAGATTCAAAATTCAGAGTAGATTCAAGAATCATGAGTTATCAATTAGTCAATATTTCAAGAGTTCAAGATAAATATAGTACTAAAATCTAGTTTATGTAAGACTCCGAATAACGCTCCAGGTTCAAACTCTGTTTTTCAAATTATCTCTTTTCAAATTCAAAAATATTTTTAAATTGATTTCAAACTTCTCTCAAAATAATTTTTAATCTTCCAAGAAATTCAAACGTATGATTTCAAATATATTTCCTAATTTTTAAGTATTCTTATTTAACTCTAAGTTTTCATATAATCTTTTTGTTTATATATAGTTTATAAATATCTCTTTTTAAATTCCTATATATATAATTATATTATATATGTTTATAATTATATCATGTATAGTTTTTTATATCACATATATACTAAGTGTTTAATCATATGTTTAAATAATATTTTCTTATGTTTTTATACTTGAAAAATAATGTTTTAGTAACTAGTTTTGTTCCAGGAATTTCCAGAATTTAAATATTGATTTAAATACTTTGAAAATGTTTTAAAAATCATAAACTTGATGGATATGTCGACATACATTTAAGTATATGTCTACATACAACTGTCAGAAATTTAAATTTGAAAGGAAGTGTCTTTTCACCATTTGTAACGTTCCAGAAATGTTGCAAACTTTCAAATGTTATAAATGGGCTAATTTCGAATTTTTTATTCATTCTTCTTCATCATCTTCATTCCCTTTCATTACACCGTTATTCTTTATCATTTTTATGATTTCTACACCTATACTCTGCCGAATTTAATTCTGTTTTCACTAATCTTCCTCTCTCTACACTCTCTACTCATTACTCTCTGAATCAAGTGCTATTGAAGAGTTATAGGGCTATTTGTAATTGTTTGGGTTGTATTTGGTGTTAACGGTGGTATACCTTGTAGCTGTGAAATCAAGGACGGGTAATCGGTGGTATCCCTTGTAGCCTAAAATCAAGGAGGTTGGAATCAGTGGTATCCCTTAAAGACATGAAATCAAGGAAGTTGTATTTGACTATTGATATAGTAATAAAACTCTGCGTAATCCAACGTTCTGCTGGACTAGACGCAGGAGCAATCCGAACCAGTGTAAAATCCGTTGTGTTCTTTCCTTTTCTGCATTTTTATTTCTGTTTATTTTGCATATGTGTTTGATTCTTTGTCTGTGATTGTTTCTGTGGTGTTTGATTCATATAGTTTATCACATAAGTTTTAGATTTTGTTTAAATTCTCAAAAACATTATTCACCCTCCTCTAGTGTTTATTTTGCTTTAACGATCCTTTCTGCAATACCTAACATCGAATGTCGAAAAAATTCTTGAATACAAGGGAGTTCCAGAAGAGCATCGAGTACGATTAGTCACTACAAGATTGAGAGGGAGAGCTACGACATGGTGGCAACAAACCAAGTTGACTCGAGTAAGAATGGGAAAGCCAATGGTGGTTACATGGGATAAGATGAAGAAGTTGATGAGGGCTACATTTTTACCTTATAACTATCAGTCGTTAATGTATCAATGATTACAGAATTTGCGACAAGGCACACATTCTATTAATGATTACACGAAGGAATTTTTTCAACTAATTTCCCGTAATGACATATCAGAGACTGAAGAACAATTGGAAGCAAGATATATTGGATTACTTCGAATTCAAATTCAGGATATGGTTAAGATGTTCGACCCAAAATCTACTGCTGAGGCGCATCAGAGGGCCCTTGCATGGGAGAAATAGGGTAGATGTGGAGGTAGTCACTCGACTTCTAATAGTCAGAGTAAAAATGTTGCTAGTAGTGTCACAGCTAATAAACATACTAATCCAAATCGTACCAAGGCAAAAGAGAGTAATAATATGAAGTGTTTCAATTGCCAAGAATTTGGACATAAAAGTTCTGAGTGTACTATGCTAAAGAAAAGAACTATGGTCATAGATGAAATTGAAGAATGCAATGAAGAGGTTGTGGTAGATTTTTCATCCCCACCATGATTTGATGAAGAACCAGAAGAAATTGTGGCTGGCGACGAAGGTCATAACCTAATGATCAAAAGAACTTGTCCAACTCCTAAGTCAAGCGATGAATCCGAATGGCTACAAAGCAACCTTTTTCAGTCTACATTCACTATTTTTTGAAAAGTGTGTCAATTCATGATTGACGCAGGAAGCTACGATAATATCATTCTATAAGAGGCTGTACAAAAGCTTAGAATCAAGACGAAAACACCCTCGACCTTACAAACTTGCATGGTTGAAGAAAGAAGGAGAGGTAAGAGTTTCTAAGCGATCTTTTATTCCTTTTCAATTGGTTCAAAAAATAAAGATAAGATTTAGTGTGATGGTATGAATATGGATGTATGTCATCTCTTGTTGGGGAGACCATGGCAATATAACAAGGTTGTGCAATATGATGAGCGTACAAACAGCTACAGTTTCATATTTGAGGGCACCAAAATTACACTAGTTCCAAAGAGGAGAACTCAAAGTGAAGCAAATCCTGGTCAGAAGACGGAGACTGTTAGTTTTCTTTTCATAAAATACTTTGTCGCAGATATGGAAGAAGATGGTGAAATATATCTACTAGTGGGATTCAATTCTAAAGAGAATGATAAAATTCCAGAGCCAATAAAGCCATTGCTATGTGAATTTGACGATGTGTTTCCGAAAGAGCTGCTAGGGGGATTACCGCCGCTCAAAGACATCCAACATCAAATTGATTTGGAACCTGGTGTTGTGTTACCCTACAAACCACATGATCGATGAGTCCTAGAGAGCACGAACAATTATGACGACAAGTAGAGCAATTGCTTAGTCAAGGCCGAGTTCAAGAAAGCCTTAGCCCTTATGTTGTGCTTGCACTGCTAGTTCCAAAGAAGGATGGTTCGTAGAGAATGTGCACAGACAGTCGAGCTCTCAATAAGATAACAGTGAGATATCGCTTCCTTATTCCACGATTGGATGATTTATTAGATCAGATTAGCGGGTCAGTTATCTTTTCAAAGATCAATCTGAAGAGTGGATATCATCAGATCAGAATTCGACCAGGGGATGAATGGAAGACTGCTTTCAAAACTCGTGAATGGTTATATGAATGGATCGTCATGACCTTCGGGTTATTAAATGCACCAAGCACCTTCATGAGAGTGATGAATCAAATTTTCATACCATATATTAGCAAGTTTGTGGTTGTTTACTTCGATGACATACTTATCTACATCGCAAGTATAGAGGAACATCTACAACATCTAGGTGCAGTTTTGATCATCTTACGTCAAGAACAATTTTATGCCGCGATGAAGAAATGTACCTTCGTGACTCCAAGTGTACTACTTTTGGGATATGTTGTTTCCAAAGAAGGGTTACAAGTTGACTAGAGTAAAGTTATGGCAATTAGAGATTGACCACCGCCGAAGACAATTACAGAAGTGCATAGTTTTCATGATTTGGCGTCTTTTTACAGACGATTCATTCCACATTTCAGTAGCGTTATGGCTCCTGTGACGGATTGTATGAAAGTCAAACAGTTTTTTTTTGGACGGAAGAAGCTGGAACTAATTTTGAACATATTAAACAACTGTTGACTTCAACACTTATTCTAGTGCTTCAAGATTTCCATTTACCTTTCGAACTACATATTGATGCTTCGAAGGTTGGAATTGGAGGAGCGTTAAGCCAAAAAGGAAGACCTATTGCTTACTTTAGTGAGAAATTATTAGGGGCGAAAATAAGATACAATACTTGTGATATTGAATTTTATGCTATAGTTCAAGCTATCAAGCATTGGAGACATTATCTCTTTCACAAGGAATTAATTTTGTACATGGATCATGATGCGTTGAAACATCTTCAAGGTCAAAACAAACTAGCTGCTAGATATGTGTTATGGATTTCTTATTTAAACCAGTCCACATTTGTGGTGAAGCATAAATCTGGGGTAACGAATAAAGTAGTTTATGCATTAAGTCGAAAAAGCAATCTTTTGAATACAATGAAAGATGAAGTATTGGGGTTTGACTTGATTATAGAATTGTTGTCCACAGATCTTTATTTTTCAATAGTTCTAGAAAAACTAAAGAATGGTGAAGTGAAAAAAAATTCAATGAAAGATGGGTTTCTTATTAAATGAAATCAATTGCATGTAACCGACTATAGTCTACGAAGAAAGATTATCCAAGATTTACCCAGTGAAGGTCATGTTGGCAGAGACCGTATTTTATGATTGATTGTGGATTCTTATTTTTGTCCATTAATGCAAAAAGAAGTTGAAAAGTTCATACAGGGATGTCACATTTGTCAAGTGTCAAAAGGGACTGCAACTAATGCTGGGTTGTATATGCCATTACCATTCCTTCCAAACCATGGGTTGATGTGAGCATGGACTTTGTTCTAGGTTTGCCAAGAAGACAGAGAAGCAATGATTCTATCTATGTAGTCATTGATAATTTTTCCAAAATGGTTCATTTCATTGCTTGCAAAAATAGACAAACGCAGTCAACGTAGCTCAATTATACTTTTAAGAAATATACCGACTACATTGACTACCAGAATCAATTATTTCAGATTGTGACACTCATTTTTTAAGTCATTATGGCTAAGTTTGTGGAAAATGGTAGGAACAGAATTGAAATGTATAGCGCTTATCATCCGCAAACGGATGGACAGACCGAAGTGGTGAACAAATTTTTAGGAAACCTGCTCAAAAGTCTTGTTCATGACAATTTAAAAAGTAGGATTCTAAATTATGCCAGGCTGAATTCGCACACAATCATTCCATTAATCACAGTACTGGATTCAGTCCATTCAAAATTGTGTACTCGGAGGTACCTAAGGGGCCATTGGATCTAAGTCCATTTACTCATCAAGGTAGAATGCAGGGAAAAACTATTGACCTTGTCATGGAGTTGCAGGAACTCAATCGTGTAGTCTAGAAACAGTTAGTTGAAACAAGTCCATAATATAAGCAAGCTTCTGATTTGAAACGACGACATGTTGAATTTCAGAAGGGGGACTTTGTATGGGCATTGTTAACAAAAGATAGTTTCCCTTTGGAACATATAATAAGTTAGCTTCCAGGAAGATTGGACCTTTGGAAATTGTTGAAAAGATCAATCCAAATGCGTACCTCTTGAAATTACCAAGTCATGCACACACCTCTGATGTTTTCAACATTAAGCACTTAATACCATATCATGAAGAGTATCTGGTGGAAAAGGTTACTACCAATTCAAGGACGAATTCTTTTAAACCCAAGGAGAATGATGCAGCACAGGAATGTCACAATATGTAAAACATCCATTCCGAAACCCACAACTGCGTAAGGAGTGCAGGAACGGCAGGCCTTTGGCTTTAGACATGCATCGTTGATATTACTTAACCGCAGGGGTCTCGTCATCTTTGCAATTGGTTTATAATAAAGTTCTTACGGCTAAAGTTCCTCCAGCTAAATTGCTTTTGTTTCCGCCAAATGTTGTTTCAATTTTGTTTCCATTAATAAAGTCTTTTGGGCTACCAATAATACTTTCGGATGGGTGTCCTGCTTTTGGCTTATCAGTCAAGATTTCGGGTGTCGTTCAACACCAAGATTATATGCTTCCGAAAGGTGTGTTTCAGTATCAGAGGTTCTGTTCATATTGTCTTTCGAAGTATTCTGCTTTCAGTATTGTCCTTATTTTTTGTGTTGTTATTGTTTTTACTTTGGTGCACGTTTGTTAGTCCCAGTTTCCTTTCTTTACTGTTGCCGGTGTCGGCTTATTTGTGTCTAAAGCCTATAAATAGGTGGGATGTATGAATTGTAAAAGGTCGTCCAATTTTGAAATTGAATATTGGCGTCCGCCATTATAAGGAGCTTGTTTCTCCATACCCAACTACGGCATCCTTTGGGGATTAACGATTTGGAAGATCATCTTTCCAACATCAAGTTTGATCAACAGAGAGTTGGTGATCACGTTTCTGGCATCCTCAAAATCAACGGAAATTGTGTTTACTGTCCATCTCGAGTTCATCGAGATCACAGTACCATTACCTTTCCTGCATCGTCTCCGATCAACGGAAGTGGGAATCATCTTTTTTCTACTGAATTGTGTTGCATCAGATTCATCAGTGTTTCGTGAAATCAAATATTTCTGTAAGATTCGAATATAACTTCGAAAACTTTATAAATCTGTTGCATCACATACACATTGGATACTAGATTAGTCTACATGAGGCTTTTTGCTAGTACGATTGAGAGATGTGCATTTACGCATACGATGGTTTAAGCATACGGTGAGTCACTTTGTGAGTTTGCGTACTGGGCTCTTTCTCTGAGGACAATATGAGAAGAAATGGGACAGTTGATCCTGATTTGACCAGTCGATATTATGAGGGTTCACTTGTGGATCTAACCTAATGAGTAAAATTCCGAGTCCATTTGCATAAAAAGCGCCAGTTCGAGTTCAATTCTAGTTCATATTATTGATAAGTTTGCATCTAAATTTTGCACGGTTATATATTAACTTCGTTTGATGCGAAATTTGAAACCCTACCATATGTTGATGTTCCGGATCCGATAAAATTAGTTTCGTTGAATTCTGAGATCTTTTGCCAAATTTCAATTTTCTAGGCTATCATAATAATATTAAAATATCGAATTTTAATGTAGTTAACTTTTCAATTAAATTTGAAAGTTCACTAACCTTATCATAACTATTTTATAAGTCGTTTTTTAAATACTATCAGAAATCTATAATAATGGTGAATAGTATCGAATTTTCTTTTTTAGGGAAAATTGTTTGAACTGATAAGTTGATAACACTGATTTAAATAACTTATCTGATCATTATACCTTTTGAAACCATGTTTAAAAAATGAGTATATGTATCCAGAACCATGCGCAGTTATTCCAAAATCTTGAAAACTTGAATTTTCAAAATATCAGAAATTTTGAGTTGTTACATTCTCCCCTACTTAGAATACTTTCGTCCTCGAAATTGAAACAAAGCAAAGAAAAAATATTGAAGTAATACTGAAATAATACAGATATTGATATATCTAGAGAAAAAGTATCACATTAATTTTGTCCTCGAAATTGAAACAAAGCAAAAAAAAATATTGAAGTAATACTGAAATAATACGGATATTGATATATTTAGAGAAAAAGTATCACATCATATCATATAGAGATTTCCTATTAGTTTCTTATGACAACCAGATACCCATGTACCCTGAATAGTTCTAAAAAGGAAACATCGTACTGCTTCTACTTATCTACTAACTTAAACATAAAGTTATTCTTCTAAGATTGCCTTTCTATTTTTATGGCAGTAGGGAGCTTAAGACTTGCAAAAGCATGAGGCAGCTTCTGAATTTCATTCAACGGGCAATCCTTTACAAGGCGTTCCATTCACAGGAAAATGTAGCAAGTCTCCATGCTAGCTTGTCTTTTGGAAACATAGACTTCCTCCTTATAATCTTTGGTCTTCTGAACTTCGTTTCTACCTGCATTACAATATTGTTGCACCTTTCGCTTCTTCTTGCTTGGACACTTCTTAGCGAAATGCCCCTCTTAATTGGTCTTAAAATATGTTGTACCTTATTGAATCTCCTTCTACTATGGCTATAAGGCTACATGACGAACTTCTTGGCCCCTTCCAAAGAAATGATACTTGTATTCCACAGTTGGAGTAGGATGAACATATCCTTTGTAATAGCGTATAGCTGATCATGCTTTGGACTGCTTGATCTATCCCGTCTACCGTTACATCCTTTAAAATTCCACTATTTTCCATCAACTTCTGGACTTCACCTATGCTGTCTGATTCTTTAATCTTTTCCGACTCAAAGTGTTGAACTCCTGACTTAGGAATTCGAAATTCAGAATTCCCTTTTCTACCTAAATGGCCAACCAAGTATTTAAATATCTTTATACCTATATATTCTTGGATTCTAATTCTTATTCTTTAATATCCAAATACTTAGTTAATTTTTTTATCTCAATCCTCCAGTTTTACTTTAACCCATATCTTTTTCCATTCAACTCTATATTTTATCCAATCAATTCTATTTTAATACTTTTCTTAATTAGAAAAACTAATTATATCACATCCAGCAATCAATTAGTTGATTAACTTTTCAAACGTCACTTTCATGTTATCAAAACATAATAAAAAAAATTCATATTCAAAATACCTTTTCAAAAACCAAAATCATTTATATACGAAAATCACAAATATGTCTATTATATTTAATAATATCAACTCATTCTTGGATGTTACTAACCTGATCTCTAATGAGCTACTCATATTATGATACTACTGATCCCATCTCTGATGAGTTTCATCCAAGAATACTACTGATCTCATCTTTGACGAGTATTTACTCCACAGAGCCAAGGTTTATCACTAAACCAAAGCTCTGATACCAAGTGAGACAACCCAAATATGCTTGCCTTCTAAATCGACTATAAACCACTCAAGTCCAGTCCAAAATTTAAGCTTCATCGGAAGGTCCTGAGTTAAACCAAATTTCCGACCTTCGATAGTCGATAGTTAACACATCCGCGGTGTTTGTTTAAAGCAAAATCAAATGTTGCAAACTCGATTTGTCATGGTTTCATCAGAGCAAATACAGCAAAATAGAAACAAAAGAGAAAATAGAATCTCACAATGGAATATAATAAATATAATATTCAATATAATTTTACAGTGGAAACTTTTACATCATCTGAGATTAACAAATCCTTACATAAAAAATTCTTATACATCTAAGTACAGATTGTATAGTACGCTCAGCCATCTGATGAAGAACTCCAGCTTTCAGAATCAACTGGGAACTCCTCATCTACCTGTTTAGACCTGAAACACACTCGGATCTGACCCGAGTGTCAAATACTCGGGTAGGGCTTAGATTAACCAGTATAAACTAGGTAATAAAACATAAGTCATATCTTACGTTCATCAACCAAGATTCAAAACTTTGAAATTCATGCTTTTGATAAAATGAAGCTAGTATAAAACTCAAGTCCCATCACACAATGCAAGCATACTAGAGGAAAGAGTTTTACATTTTAATAGCTAAATATGCTTGATATCTTAAAACAAATATTTTGATATTATTATTAATGTCTAGGTGTGGAAATCACTTTCAAAAACAAATGTATAAATTTTAGCTTGCATATTTCCTCATCCCATTGTGTTGGCTATTAGGTTACAATTGAAAACGCAAGCTCGTATTGGAAGTCGGATTCCAACTATGATGGTTCCTGATTCAAAAGATCTATCGTAGAAATGTATCTCCATGGTTAAGTCCAGGCATCAGGTAACACCGTAATACACATCCACACTATACTCCGGAATCAAGTATCATGCCCCACGACTTTAGTCCAGGATCAGAACACCGCTATACTCTATTTCTTTAGGCATGGAGCTACCACTACCTAGATCATCTCAGTTGACCTAGTCCATTTCAACCCTAAAAGTTGGTCATTCTTAATGTACAAGTTGTTCATTCTTAACTTGAAAGTCATACTGATATAACCATTAGTTTACCATCATATTGAGGGTACGAGGCTTTCTTTCAAGTTACGTCATACACAAAGCTATGCTACATCAGCCATTCTTTGATCATCATCCTCAAATCTCTACTTTTCAATAGATGCTTTGATCTATTTTCCAGCAGTACTCAGCATGCCACATTGTCAATTCACAACACATACTCGGTGTCTATAAATATATATCCCTTTGAGTACATAAGTTTTAGAGGAGGGTGTTAAGCAAAGAGAATAAATCCTTCGCCACCAACTGATATAACGCCAATAGAAACCAATCAGTTATGTTGTGAAGTACAACGTCGAACATACATCCACTTACAAGTCCGTTCTGGGTTTAAATGAAACCGAAGGCGCCTTATTCCTCATCCATCTAAGGAGAGAGGCCCTTGCACATCTGGATAATCAACAAGTACGTCCAGACCACTGCCACTATAACCCCTTAACGGGAGCTACCAATATCCAAGGCATCAACAAGCAACCCATTCGATGTGAAGATTTTCGGTCTTCCATCATCTCTAATTTCTTCGACTTTTAATCATCATATAATTATTCGAAATGGGTTAAACCCGGTCTTTTCGAAATAATTAGCGTCAAAACAAAATCCTTTTCTGATTATTAACCCACTAATTAAGTCTCCTTTAATTGGAAATCATTTCATAAGATTTAGATCTTATTCTCACATTTGGTTAACAAATTTAGGCTTCCAAAATCATCTTTTCAATTCTATTAACCTTATAAAAGGTCTACCTAAGGTTTGTATTCAATTTGTGAATTAAAAACCCTTGTCTCCAAATGTTCTTAAAAACCCTTATTAAAGGCATTGCAAAATAGCCAATTTCTAGTTAAGAGGTTTTTATCATTCAAAACCATATATATTTGGCCTAAAACTCCTTCAAATCATTTATAATAATTTTTCTCTGTTTTTATTTATTTTAAAATAGGTTATTTCGGTCTAATCCCATTTCGCGTCACTAAGCTGCACTGGCGTTGTTTTTATTTAGTATTAATTTGAACATATCTCAAAATCTAGTCGTTGGATTTTAAAACTCTACCTTTCATTTGAAATCTCTTTTCATTTCTAACCCAATGTATTTTGATTTTGGAAAATCCGATGGTTGGATCTCCCAATATGTCATTTTGAAGTTATAAGTCGAAGTTCTCGAAATACCGCTGCGCTGCGATGAGTTCTATTCAGACCATACTTCGATTTATATTATAAATTTAATCGAATTGCTTTTAAAATAGTTTGTAAATTATATAAAAATTATATAAATTTTTTTGGAAAGTATATTTACCATTATTCACTTTAAACTTAATATTTCTATTAAATGGCTATTATAATATTATTTTATTGTTAAAATAATATTATTTATCAAACTTTATTATTTTAAACCTAAATTTTCCTAACATCCATTACAAAAATAAATAAGAAAGGTTTGTAAAGAAAATTCCTAGATACCCTAATCGAACTTTACTTTTTCTGGTTACTATTCATAAAAACTTCCACAGGTCATAAACTGCTTTTAGTATCTCTAAAACCATTTTTACCTTTTTCAAATGTTCATTGTAATGATTTAAACTTTACGTCCATCCAAAATCGAACGTCAAATTTTTACTTTTATTTTTCACCCATTATTATATTAATGAAATATTCATTAGAATCACTTTTATAAACGGAGACTTAACCAATGAGCCAATAATTATATTTTTTAGCCATTTTAACTATGGTAATCACATACCATATTTACAATAACCATGATAACATTCATCCACATATATCGTGGTATATATCATATAAGCCTTAAACCTTTAACGCTTATACGGGTTTGTCAATGAACAGATTAACCGCAATACACAATCAACATATACATCCAATACCAAATGGGGTTCATACCCATATCCAATAAACTATATCTAGTTAATTTCTAATTTAATGACCATTTATGGTTAAAACTCATTTCCGTGTCAACATATTCGATTCTATGTGTCATATACTTAAGTGATGATATAAACTTCACTTAAAAATCAAATCTTTTCCATACTACATACAATTAAAATCCATCCCAAACATTATCAAACCACATAAGCATATAATTCACTTACATACAATATACAATAGCAATAACTATTATATAAAATAGTTAATTCAAAACGTGAGCTTGTAATGTCCCGTATTTTTGTAGTCAGATATATTATTTATTTTATTATTTTATATATTATATTTGGTATATTAGTGGATTTTAATATTCAATTCGTTTATTAAAATGAAGTTTAACTATTAAAATTATATATAATTTAAAACGAGCTCGTAATGGCGCGGTAAGTCATAATATTGAGTTTTGAACTTTAACTGGATATACGGGATCCGATATAAGTCGGATATCTGTGAAACAAGAAACGTTTAAATCTTGTTGATTATAATTTTCTAATAAAAGAGAAAAATCTTGATTTCCTGTTATAGATTATTAGTTATTTCCAAATCAAATTTTAAAATAGTCACTACTAAAATCGTTAATAAACGATAACGTTTATTTAATAAATTTATAATAGTTTTTATATAATATGGATAACGTTTAACTCAAAATTGATGATATTTAGCTGTACAATTTATATTTGAAGCTATATGATAATTTAATTTGGATAAATATGATAATAATAATTTATTATTATTTAACTCGATTGTTTTGGAATTTAATTAATATTTTATTTAATATTAGTATAAGCCTTAGGAAGGGCCATTTTGCAAATGGCCTCGGTTTTCGATGAAATTTGTTTCATTAGAACCATAGCATTAAATTACTGTTGAAAAATAAATTTCATGGCTAACCGATGTCATATGTGACTTCGGTAGCCATAAACGCCTCTGTTTTTATTTAATCGTTTATATGATTTTGGCCTATTTAAATACGGTAACTTTACAGGAATAAATGATTGGCCAAACGAACTTCGATTTTAATGAAACAAATTTCATTGGATTCGTAAAAAGACTAGTAAAATTTCAATGTTTCAAGTTGATTAGATTTATTTTGTGATCATAGGAAATTTAAATGTGTGATTTTTCACCTGTGAATTATAAAGATATTTTTACAAACAACCTCAAAATTCGATGAAACATGTCCCATCGTGTCCAAAATATTTTTTTATGCTAGGATTAGGAGTTTCATTTCGATCGAAAGTCATATGTGGTTGGTTTTACCTATTACTTTACCGTCAAGTTTCATTTATAAAATATATTAATGTAATATTATATTTTTCCATCCCCTATAAATAACACGCAACAACTTCTTTTGGGGTTAAACCTAAAAATTGGTCACGTGTGGTCAACTAATGCCCATGCCGCCTCAAAATAAGCCGATGGCCAAAATTCACCTAAACTCTTTCCCTAATTCCTTCCGATCCATCAACCTATTCAACGACTTCCCAACATGAATCTTCTAGAGCTACTCGAGCTCCACCCACTCAACGGTGGAGATATTTTTTAGTGGACCAGGAAGGCCAGAATTTGGCATCAAATCTGCAACGTTCAAGATGAGATGGCGGGCGATTGGATTTGTCGAGCTGGGTGAGCCTCTTGGCGTAGGTCGGCGGTGGAAAGACGCAAGTCTCGGTGACCCTCGATCAACTTATGGTGGCACGGGTGTGGGGTTTAAAGTGGATGCCAGAGTGTTGTTTTTAGGCTGAAGCACATTCAAATGAAGAAAAGTGGAATTAAGGAGCAGCAGTATACGAAGGTGCGTGGGTATATTTCATTTTTGGAATGAAGACGTAAGAGTGGCATTAATTGAGAAAAAGAAAGAAGGGTTAGCCTATTCAACTTGTTAACTGAAGGTAGATTGGCCTAGAGAAGTTTGTTATTGGCTGAATTATTTAAGGGTAATTAACTTAGGGTTTAATATAAAATAGTTTAGCAAGTTAATTAATTATAATTAAATCTAATATAGGACGTGAATCTGTGCAGGTGACTCTATCAGATGTTTGAACGGTAGGGAACACAACCAACTTTGGGAAGAAAGAACCTATAGTCGGCCTTTATTTTTGACTAATCTGGATAATTAAAACGTAATTAGATTATTTAATATTTAATAAAGGATTTGATTTAATATTAATTAAATCGTGTAATTATAATATTAATAACTCTCACATCTATTTTCAGAATGGAATCAAACCAGTTACGTTGTAATTGTGGCGATGAGCTCAGCATCATAGAACTGTTCTGGACAGAGATGGAGACCATTGGAAATTACAGTTAAATTAAATGACCGTTTAATTTAATTGTACCAGAATCACTTCAGAAATAAACGAAATCAAAGTGAGTTAAACTCTCTCAGTTCTTCCACTTATATTTTATATAAGTTGGGTTTTATAATTGTGTGCTATGGTTTCTAATGGTTGATTAAATTGATGAAATTAAACGTTGTTTAATTTCAGTGAAAAACCAAATCGTTATTCTAACGACTGGACCCAATAGAGGTAACTTACCTTATTGGTCACCTTTAATTATAAAATAAACGTGTTTAATTTAATGAATTGTTTGAGTTGTTTTGTTAATGTTATGTAAATTGGTTAATGTAAAATAGTCATTATTTACTGTTATTGAAATTAACAGTTAAATTTAATCGTCATGACCCGGATTTTTCGGCCATTTGAATTTGAATATATAAATTGGTTTTAATTTTTTTTTTTGAAATATTAATGAAGTTTAATATAGAATTCGTTATTAAAACGATAATTGAACGTTTATATTTAATTTAAAACGAACTCGGAACGATATGGTAGTTCGTAATATTGAGTTTTGAACTTCAATTGAATATACATAATCCGTGTTAAGTCAGAATTCTGTGAAACGAGAAATGTTAGAATCAGATTGATTATAATTTTCTAATGAAAGAGAAAAAAAATCGGAATTTCAGCTTATATATCGTAAGTTATGTCTAAATCAAGTTTTAAAATAGTCTCTATAAAACTCATTACAAACAATAACGTTTATTTAATAGTTATAAAAGGATTTATATATATAATTTTGATACCATTTAACTCTGAAATGAAAATATTGAGTTATAACTCTATATCGATTCATATTTGGAGTTGTATATTATTTTATTTTAGATATATACGATGATAACAATTTATTATTATTTAATTTAATCGTTTTGTGATTTATTTATATTTTTACGGCATTACATAAGCCGTATAAATAGTTATTTTTTCTAGAACGATCTCTGTTTTCGACAAAACGAATTTTATTGGAATACATATGGCTAATTATTGATAGTTTTCCAGTTTGTAGCCAATCGGAGTTTTTTTATTGGTGCGTACAATTTAAGGGTGAACCGATGAAAATAATGGAAATAAAATAACGTCGTTTTTGCAAACGGATTCCGTTTTCAAAAAAATTAATTTTGTTGGAAACGAAATGTTAAGATGTAGCGGTGTGTTTGTTTCCATTGTATTTAAGGTTTGTGTGCGGTAATGCGTAATGTTAACTTTAACGTGAGTATCAGTTAAATTAAACAACCATATAAGTTGAATATACTTAGTAAAATATATAAATAGCAAACTACTCTTTTCCTTCCATACCGTAACCATAAAATATACAAATAAACCTATATATTTGAGGATTGAGTAAAACAGAACCTACCCTACCCCTAACATCAAGTAAAAACATGCATATATACCCATGCTTTTCACACATGTAATGTACATAGAAGCCACCTAAAAAGCTATACAATCATATACGAACCTAGGATATGAAAGGATACCCATACACATACAAATCAAAGAAGAGAACACTGTATACCCAATTCCATAGGATACCATCTGCAAATGCTATTTATATTTATTCAGTATCGAGATGTGAACTCAAACAGGATATTGAAGTGAAAACACAGCACGAACCACTTATTTCAAATGCAAGAAAAATATATACAAAAGCTTCCCTAACGTTCGCATGCAGCTACCCTGCTAACTAAATAAACGAATCAATGCCTAACTTTAATCAATGTGAAGCGAAAATGCATAAACAGTGCTGTGTCCTTGATGCTACAGAGCCTACACCCTGTCTCTTCTCCCCAGCTATAGCCTATCTTCCTTGCCAACCCATTTCTTTTCTGTAACGTCCCGCATTTTTATAGATTTATATTTGGATATGTTTAAATATTGAATTCGTTATATCATTGGATTTTTATATTAATCAAATTAAATTTTGAATGTATGAATATATATTAATTAAAACGAGCTCATAAATGGCGCGGTAGTTCGAATTTTATGATTTGAACTTCAACTGAGTGTATAAGATCTGTTTGAAGTCGAATTTCACTGAAACAAGAAATATTCCAATCTGTTAAACTACAATTTTGTAATGAAAGAGAAAAATCAGAATTTCGTATTTTATATTGAGAGTTACGGCCAAATCAAATTTTGAAATAGTCGCTATGGAATCGTATATAAACCATAACGATTTATTTAATAAAATTAATCAGTTTTAAATAAATTAAATATTGGTTTAACCAATATTGGGTTTAAAAATTTAGGTCAGTGTATTTTGGTATTTATATAAATTCAGTTTGTGAATATCTAATGATAATTTATTTTAAATAGATTTGTTAATTTTGAATCTGTATATTAAATTGAATTTAATATTAAAATATTTGTTTAAAAATTAATATCTCCCTCATATGGTCAAATTAGACCGTCGAAACAATTCCAATGTGTTCAGAATGGTGGTAGAACACTAGAAATGTCACTCGTTGCGCTCAAATAGAGGTTTAGAACTGTAGGATATTTTAATTTAAATCACATCGGTTCAAAATAAATTGGTAACCCACATATATACATTTCAACGCAAGCTTATATATTTTATGTTTACAGCCTATTCCTTGCATTCAAAGTATTAGCTGAGAGGCTATCTTCATCTACAACTTCATCCTTCTTTTCATGTATGATTTTCGTTTCCTTCTCCGCTAAGGTTTAAAATAAGGTGCAGTAAGCTCCTTTCCAATGAAGCCTACCTATAGCTGAGCTACTTTCTTTTCAATTCGCGTAGGATATATTTTATCCTTCACTGCGAAGTAAACTCTGAAACCTATTTTTTAGCTCCAGCTACTTCTCCTTTCAGTTCATATACGCTCTTTTTGCTTCCTTCATTTCAAAGTTAAATATCGATTAGATGCCAGTTGTACATCTGTTGCTATTCGCACCTATATAAGCGCCCTTGGCTTAGTATTCTCATTTCCATCCCAAAGCAAACCAAATATCACTCAATCGAAAATAGAAATAAAAAATCATTCCACTGTTAAATAAAAAAAAGGAAAAATTGAAATTTATAATCACGATTAAATCGCAAGTCCTCCATAACTTGACTTCAGCTAAAGACGCGCGCATGGAGGAGGAATAATAGGGTATTGATCTGGAGATTTCAATTAGGAGGTTCGACGTGAAACTGTGTGAATTAGGGGAGTTCGACCATTTATTGAGGGATCCTGACTTTTGACAAGTGTGCGATGTTTGGGGAAGGGCGCTGCGACTACAGGGGAGGCTGACATTGACGCTAGGAACAACTAGGAGGAGTCGGGTGGTGGAGTATAGGGGAGGCCGACATTGTTTCTGAGAAAGAAAGGGGTGCGAATGGAAGTCGATCTAGGTTTTTGGGTTGCGACAGTAGTTGCATTGCTGGAAAGGAACTGTTGATGCACTCGGAAATAAAGAAAAGGCAAATTCATCGTGAGTTTTTGGAGAACAAGGAAATAGAATAGTTGTTGGTGTACTGGAGTGGTTGTTTTCTGGAGGTTGGTTCGGTTTAGTGTGTTTTGGAGATGGGTTTACAAGTTGTTGACTGATGAGAGAATGTTGAAGCATAGTCGCAGGTTCTGGTGATGTATGCAGTGATGGACAATAGTGAGTGGTGTAGTTTGAATATGTTGTGTTGAACGAGATAATGGGAGGTGATGCTCCAAATTTTACGAAGTTGAAAATCGGTAAGTTCATTCAATAAAATAAACCGGAGTTCATTTTTAGACAGGAGGGGACTTGGGTTTCAACTGTTGGTTACTAAGGGAAGATTTGGTGTATGATCTTTTGTGGATCAAACTGTAAATCTGGGGTGTTTAACGGTGGAGTTCAGGGGAAGCTCGATCTGTATTTTTGGCAAAAGGTGGATAAGTGAGTGTCCTGTAGGTTGGAGGAGCTTAAGTGGTTAGTGAGAGTAAGGGATTTTCAGAAAAATGCTATAGCATTGAAGTGGAGTTCGGTCTGTGTGAACTTCAGGGTATGGTCAGGACAGCGGTATGTAGCAGTGTTGAATCAATTTGGTAGTGGGGAAATGATTCAGCAATTGGTTGTGGAAGGATGCGGAGTTGACAGTATAATGTTGATGAAATGTCAAAGACAATTTTGGAGCTGGTTGAGGTATTCAAGTTGATTTCAGCAGAAATGGATCAACGACCGTTAAATTGGCTTCGTAGGGGTCAAAGAAGTAAGGTATAACGTTTTTTCGAAATTTATATACATAGAATAAATAATTTGTTTATGTTTGTAGTTAGATTTAAATAAATACTCGTTAATCGTTAAATAAAAATGAATAATCGTAGGTAGAAATTTATTCAAGATAATTCAAGACGATTCGTGGATGAGACGATATGGGAAAATTAAACGGATATTCATCAGAAAGAATCCAGGTGAGTTAAACTCACTCAGTAATTATTGGGGACTATTTTTAATAGTTCAAATTTATTTTATTTCTTGCTGGCTGCTAAATTGATTGATATAAAGTGATAATATTATATAACAATAATATTATATAATAATAATATTGGTGATTGTGACTGGATAATTCCCGCAGTATCATTAGCGGATGCCCGCAGTACCATTAGCGGATGATTTCCCTATGCGCCCCACAATATATATAGTGGATGACCTTTATACCGCGATACCCTGCCTCGAAGCAGGATGGGTATTATTATTGTTGACTAACATCTGTGGATGCAGGAAAAAACAGGTTGGAGGGATCCAACTGGATTCCTCAACATTTATTTATTTATTTATTTCCATATACATGTTGTTATATGGTATGATTGATTACTTATGATAGTGTATGATATGTTTGGGTGTGTGATAACATTTGACCTTGATTTTTGATGTTCTTGAGTGTCAAAAAAAAATATGGATTTTAAAATAGAATTTAAATAAATAAAAGTATTTAAAGAAAAAATTATTTTTCGAATAAGAATGTTGTTTAGAAACCAAATTAATTAGAATTGAATGTAAACGTTTGTTTAACAAATAAGATAGGAAATCGATTTTTGTAAGTACATTTACAAAGAAGTAAAATCAGTATTGTTGGGGCTTTTAAGAAAGATATAATCCAAGCTTGGAATTTGGAAAGAAAGAGGGAATGTGTTTTGAAATTAATATTTTGGAATTTTCCAATGGCATGGAAAATTATAAAAGAGATTATTGAAATAAATCTACGATTAGACGTTATAATTGGGATTTGGGACTTGAATTATAATATGAAATCAGGATCACTAAACAAGCCAAGAATGGATATTTGTGACGGCCAGCCCCGCACCAGCCTGCATTTCCTCCGAAGGTGCGCTGTACACTTGCCCGACTAGCACGGAACGGTCGCCAAAGAAAGGGAAGAAGAGAATGAACTAACAAGGAACCTGTAAAATGTCTCACAGCGCATGGAACAAAATATAATAATAACATAATCTTGACATAAAACAGGCGAGACAGTGCATAAGCTGAAAACTAAACCAACATAGCAGTGGAAATCCAAATACAGCTTATTACAATTTTCCAAATTACTGTCTCTAAAACAAAAGAAAGTTAAGTAGAAGATGCACTACTAATGCCCAAGCAGTGATCTTTAACAACACATGGAGAATACTATATGTATCATACGTGGAAGCCTCCTGCTCGTCTCCGGATCAGCTACCCGTGCATACCCAGCTAACCTGTCTCTAGTCTGCTCGTGAGAGCACCTAGAGTAATGAGAAGAGACATAAAACTTTAGGTCAGACAAAAAGTCTGGTATGAGCGATAAGCAGCTAAACAGAACAATAACAGGTATACTAAACCATACCTGAACCTGCAACCAAAGAGTTAGCACTACATACCGTACAATACTCTAAGGTTCCACTAAGCAGATAGTGTAAAGAAGATGGGGTGGGGGTGTGCATGTCATAATGATGGCAAACAAATCAAACACAGCAACCATCCTCACATCTCTCACTCAGTGCGTAAAGTATACGATGTCCACCACTGTCAATCACTAGACCCATCGAAGTAGTGACGGAGTTCAACTTGTACAACTACTGCTACTACCAAGCTTACCACATGGAGTCATGACCAAATCTTACAAATGACCCCACTTCATTGGTCCATAGCTCTTTAGTCGTACCTAGGCCACTGTGGTCCTGAATCCGTTCACGTACTCGCTACACATAGTGATTCAAAGTTACAGACACCGACAACCCCTTAGCACACGTCCCGCAGCAAAGCCCAATCATGGAGCTCACTCATTGGTTCCCATCTGGATCCTGAGTCAAGACTTCTCATTTGGACTTTCTTTGCATCTCGGGTTTTGGTCAAGTTGGAGTTGGTCTTCAAAAGAGTCGTCACGATTAGGTAAAAGTATACGTCTGGTTCGGTTCGGTAGTCCCGACCCGGTTCGGTGGTCCTGGCCCGTGCCTTGATCAGTGCTCCACTCCTCCTCGGTTCGGTCCTCCAGCTCTGGTTCGGTTCGGATGCCCTATGCCTGGGTTCGATGGTTGCTTCCTGGTTCGGTTCGGTGATTGCTCCCTCCTAGATGTCCCGATTTGATCCCCCTTCCCTTCATAAGCCCGATCTTGTCCCCCTTTGGTCTCTCTGATCCGATCCCCTCTTGGTCTCCCCGATCTGATCCCCTACCCAACTCCAACTCTAAGCAAATGGCCTTCCTTCTCGCCAAGTCTCCTTTAGTGCAAAGTCCCGATCCGGTTCGGCTTCTCTGCCCAGTCCACCATCCGATCCGAGCCACTTATCCCGATCCGATCCGAAACCTTGCACATTTTCCTGCAACTTTTCCAGCGACTGTTTTATGCCATTCGACGGGGTTTTCGACCAATCTATCACTTCGAGACAATCCCAAAGCATACCATACAGTCATAGCAACAAATAGAAGTGACCACAAACACCAAAACAACCACTATAGCATGTAAAATGGATCAAACATACCCAAAATCTCATATTTTCCCTTAAGCATGTTTAAGCAAAACTAATGATATGATTAGTAAAACTTAATCAAATCAAACCAAATTTCTAACAGAGATCTAAAACAGTGTTTAAGAATTTATAAATATTTTTCCAGAATTTTATCAAGTTTAAATTCGCTAATCTTCACTAATTACCCTTAATTAACCGTAATTAGTGCAAAACTATGCAAATCACTCACCTTAGCCACAAATAAAACCCCAAAACTGAAATATTCTTCAATTTGGCGCTGTTCCCAATCTTACACAGCAGCTCTACCTCGATTCTTGTGCTAACCCGCCTTAATTTGATGTAGTTTAAGCCAAAACTTGATTAGGAGGTGATTAGAGGTGTATTTAGATGTTGGAGGCCATTGTTAGGTTGAAGAGAGAGTTTATGGCGGCTGGAAAATGAGTTAAAAACCGAAATTCTAACCCTAGCAGCCCTCAAATACCTCTAATCCCGAAATCCCCCATTGGGCCTAGCTGTTAATCACCGGATTAAGCCCAATTAAGCTATTTTTCACTATCTGAAACTTGTTTCAGCCATATCTCCCAAACAGTGAGTCCGTTTGGCTAATGTGACCACTCTACGGAATTGTAAACCATCAAACGAATCTAATGGAAGTAGTTTCAGGTCAAAATTCCTTTCCAGTAAAAAGTTATGGCAAAAACAGTATCAGCCAGGGGCAAAACAGTCATTTAAAAATCGGCAAAAATCATGAACATGGGAAATGACCCCAGTAGTCGTCTCCCAAAGTTACATGACCATACGACTCCGTATGTGAAAGAAATAAATATTCTACGATCCTGCGATGCGTAGAATGCAGGTGGTTACATTCTCCCCCCCTTAAGAAATTTCGTCCCCGAAATTCCTTAACCCAAAACATACAAAGGATCCCGCATGCCTACCAGCCACAAACAACAATTAACCATGCAAAACAAACAGAGCAAACTTATCCTAGCATGCGGAAAGACTAAATCGAAATCGAAATCTTACCAGGCAAAGAGTTCTGGATATGTCTTCCTAATGCTCTCCTCTGTCTCCCAAGTACAGTCATTCTCATTCTCGCCCCCACTGAACTTTGACTAATTTCACCGCCTTCCTTCGAAGCTGCTTCGTATCGTTCCCAACAATACGCATAGGCCTGCGGTTCCCAACCGCCTCGGGTTCAACTTCGACATCATCCAACTGATTAGGTGAAATAGTCACATCTGGGTCGTGTACGAACTTCTTTAACTGGGAAACATGAAATACGTTGTGAACTCCTGCCATCTTCTCTGGTAATTCATCTCTATATGCCAAATTCCCAATTTGCTCTAGAACTGGGAATGGACCAACGAATCTTGGTGCTAACTTGCCTCTCTTGCCAAATCGTATCACGCTCTTCAACGGAGAAATCTTGACATACACCAAGTCGCCAATGGAGAACTTTAAATCTCTTCTCCTTTTATCAGCATAACTTTTCTGCATATCTTGGGCAGCCTTCATTCGTTGTTGAATGACCTTAATCTTGTCTGATGTTTCTCTTATCACATCTGGTCCAAGCACAAACTTCTCGCCAGTTTCTAACCAACATGACGGTGAGTTGCATGGTCTTCCGTACAAAGCTTCAAATGGAGCCCTACCGATACTGGATTGATAACTATTATTATATGCAAACTCTACTAGATGCAAATGGTCATCCCATGATCCACTGAAATCCAATACACAGGCTCTCAAGTGGTCTTCCAATATATGATTCACCCTCTCTGTTTGACCATCGGTTTGAGGATGATACGCGGTACTGAGATGTAGTTCTGATCCCAGCGCCTCTTGTTAGCTCCTCCAAAATCCACTGGTGAACAACGGATCTCAGTCACTCACAATGCCCTTGGGTATTCCATGAAATCTCACTACCCACTTTACATATAGTTCAGCTAGCTTAGCTGTTGTCCTATTTGACTTGACGGGTATAAATCTTGCACTCTTAGTTAATCGGTCCACAATCACCTAAATGCTATTATGGCCTGATCTAGTCCTTGGTAACCCATCAATGAAATCCATTGACACTTGTTCCCATTTCCATTCTGGAATTTCTAATGGTTGTAGCAAACCACTAGGTTTCTTTTGCTCAGCTTTAACTAGCTGCCAATTCATGCATTTGGATATAAACTTCCCAATGTCTCTTTTCATCCCTTCCCAGTAGTAGGTCTACTTCATGTCTCGATACATTTTATTACCACCGGGATGTATAGTCAGTTTTGAGCGATGACATTCTCTAAGAACTTCATCTCTCAATCCATTGACATTGGGTACAACAAGCCTTCCATTCTTTCTAAGCCATCCATCTCGATCAAGCCCATACATGTTCATCTCCACTTTGATACCCATCTCTAACTTGGAGGTGATTCCCAATAGGTTAGGATCGTCCCTCTGGCTAGAGCCGATCCGCTCAATCAAAGTGGGTCTGATCGTCAAACTTGCTAACATTTCTGGATCCAATTCGCACTTTGGTCTGAAATCATATCCAGCGATGTACTCCAATTGCTTCCATTTAAGAAACATAGCCCCTAAACTGGCATGTATTCTACTCAATGTATCAACAACCGCATTCCCCTTTCCTGGTGTATATGCGATGTCGAAATCATAGGAAGCTAAGAACTCTAACCATCTTTGCTGTCGGAGATTTAGATCCTTCTGAGAGAAGAGATACTTTAACGATTTACGATCGGTAAACAACTCGAATCTTTCTCCCAAGAGATAATGTCTCCACATTTTCAATGCGAACACGATCACTGCTAATTCCAAATTATGGGTAGGGTATCTTCTCTCGTGCGGTTTCAATTGCCGACTTGCATAAGCTACAACCCTACCTCCTTGCATCAATACAACACCCAGCCCTGTGCCACATGCATCCGTATATATTGTCATCTCTTCATTCCCCTTAGGAATGACTAACACTGGTGCACATGTCAATTTTTCCTTTAGACTCTTGAATGCATTCTCGCACTTTTCGTCCTAGACGAAAGTTTGATTCTTCCTGGTCAACTGAGTCAACGGTGCTGCTATCTTGGAGAAGTCTTGGATAAACTTACGATAATATCCGGCTAATCCCAAGAAACTTCTTATGTCCGTTGCATTCTTGGGCGTAGACCAATCTTGTACCGTATCCACCTTCGCAGGATCCACGGCAATACCATTCTCTGAAACAACATAGCCCAAGAATCTCACTTCCCTCCTCCAGAAGTGACACTTAGAAAACTTTGCTTTCAATTGATGATTTCTCAACACCTCCATCACTATCCTCAAATGTTCCTTGTGTTCTTCCTCTGTCCTCGAGTAGACCAAAATATCATCCACGAACACAAGGGCAAACTTATTCAACTGGTCTCTGAATACCCTATTTATAAGATCCACGAAATATGCTGGGGCATTGGTCAACCCGAATGGCATGACCAACCACTCATAGAATCCAAACGGTGTCCGAAATGCCGTTTTAGCTATACTCTCAGCTTCCACTCTAAGCTGATGAAAAACCTGTCGTGAGATCCAACTGGGAGAATACTCTCGTGCCACTCAATTGATCAAACAAATCATCTATCCGCGGTAGAGGATACTTATTCTTCCTCGTCACTTTATTCAACTCGCGGTAGTCTACACACAAACGAAGGGAACCATCCACCTTGGTAGCAAACACAACTGGTGCTCCCCATTCAGAAACACTCCTTCTGATAAATCACTTCTTCAAAAGATCGCTGACTTGCACCCCGAGCTCTCGCTGCTCCCTTGGTGCCATACGACGAAGTGACATCACTATAGGTCTGGCATCTTTCACTAAATCAATACAGAACTCAATCTCCCGATGTGGTGGAAGCCCAGTCACTTCTTCGAAGACGTCCGGATACTGGCCAACCACGGGCAAACTTGACAACTCACTATGCGGGATGTCGAGGGAATTTAGAAAACTAGCCATTACCCCACCACTAGGTAGACCGCCAAACACTATCCTCTGCCCATCATCCGCTCTAGCTGTCACTAAAAAGCCCTTACAGTCTACCACCACCCCGTATCTTTGGAGCCAGTCGACTCCCAAAATAATGCCAAACCCAGTAAATCCCAAAACAAAGCAATCACAAACAAACATGCATCCATGACTCAATAAGACCACGTTACGACAAATAATGTTAAGGTTAGTCGAACCACCAATCGGGTTCGTCTCTACTAAAGGTCTATCGACAATCTCGGACTCCAATCCCAACCTATCCACTAGGTCACTAGATATGAAGGAACTGGAAGCTCCGGTATCAAACAAAACTCTAACAGGAACATCATAAACGGAAAGCATACCTTGAATAACGACATTCTTTCCCTTCTCCGCCGTAGATGGGGCATTCGACAAAGAAGGAACAGCATTAAGGGCATATTCTTTCACCATCTGCTTTTCTTTAGGGGGTTGCGGACACTTGTCCTTTTGATGTCCCATTTGACCACAGTTGAAGCACTTCCTATCCGCTGGCTTGGCCCGACAATTACTAGCATAATGGCCCTTCTTACCACAGCTGAAGCACTCAACATCCTTCTTATTCTTTTTCTTCTGGCCATCCTTAGTCTGATCCTGCTTTCTCTTATTCTGAGAACCATTCTTACCTCCACCGCTTGCTTGCGGCTTTGGCTCCTCTGCAGATGCAACCTCAGTCTTCGACTTAGGGTAAAGACTTTCTGACCTCAATGCTTTCCCCACAATCGATTCAAACGTCTCATCGATGTGGTTGATAAGCTTTTCCACCAAATACTGATCCAAACCTGTTATGAACTTCTCGTTCTTCTTCTCGGCAGTATCAATAAGAGATAACCCATATTTCGATAAAGTGTCGAATTCGGCAATATACTCCGAGACAGCTCTACCATTCTGCTTGAGTTCCAAGAATTTCTTAAACAACACTGACTTCTGGGCAGCTGGAATGAACTTATCGCTAAAGCGAGCCTTCAACTGATCCCAAGAAATTTGATCCTCGGGAGTAGCTGCCTTTATAGCATTCCACCAATTCATTGCCCGTCCTTGCAACTGACGGGATGCTAGTTTCTCTTCATCGCATCCTCGACACCCAAGTCTTCAAAGATACGCTCGCAGCTATCCAGCCAATCTTGAACATCTGTAGCCGACTCCGTGCCGTGGAACGGCTTCCCACCAAGACTAGTATAATCCTTGTTTAGCTTGGCAAAATCGGCCCTAGGCGCCTGCACTATTGGACCACTACCATTACCACCATTGGGAGCTGCCCTCTGCACATCCCTAAGCATCTCCCTCATGAGGTCAGTAAACATCGTCCTCATGTCGGCAGCATTCCCACTATTGGCTCCCCTACCGGCACCTCTTGCGTATCGGCTCATCGTTCAATCTGTAAAGAGAAAACGATTAACCATCTCCATAGTGGTGCTAGTGCAGTGCGACTTCATCCTTAGCTATACTAATAATATATATATAGCTTTTAAAAACCAAAATAATCACAAATACACACTCTCATATACGTATACTATCTCTACCTGATAACTTCCCTAGGTTAACTACGCAACCTAGAGCTCTGATACCAAGTGTGACGGCTCACCCCGCACCAGCCTGCATTTCCTCCGAAGTTGCGCTGCACACATGCCCGACTAACACAGAATGGTCGCCAAAGAAAGGGAAGAAGAGAATGAACTAATAAGGAACCTGTAGAATGTCTCACAGCGCATGGAACAAAATATAATAATATCATAATCTTGACATAAAATAGGCGAGACAATGCATAGGCTGAAAACTAAACCAACATAGCAGCAGAAATCCAAATACAGATTATTACAATTTTCCAAATTACTGTCTCTAAAACAAAAGAAAGCTAAAGTAGAAGATGCACTACTAATGTCCAAGCAGTGATCTTTAACAACACAGGGAGAATACTATATGTATCATATGTGGAAGCCTACTGCTCGTCTCCGGATCAGCTACCCGTGCATACCCAGCTAACCTGTCTCTAGTCTGCTCGTGAGAGCACCCAGAGTAATAAGAAGAGACATAAAACTCTGGGTCAGACAAAAAGTCTGGTATGAGCGATAAGCAGCTAAACAGAACAATAACAGGTATACTAAACCATACCTGAACCTGCAACCAAAGAGTTAGCACTACATACCATACAATACTCTAAGGTGCCGCTAAGCAGATAGTGTAAAGAAGACGGGGTGGGGGTGTGCATGTCATAATGATGGCAAATAAATCAAACACAGCAACCATCCTCACATCTCTCACTCAGTGTGTAAAGTATACGACGTCCACCACTGTCAATCACTAGACCCATCGAAGTAGTGACGGAGTTCAACTTGTACAACTACTGCTACTACCAAGCTTACCACATGGAGTCATGACCAAATCTTACAAATGACCCCACTTCATTGGTCCATAGCTCTTTAGTCGTACCTAGGCCACTGTGGTCCTGAATCCATTCATGTACTCCCTACACATAGTGATTCAAAGTTACAGACACCGACAAACCCTTAGCACACGTCCCGCAGCAAAGCCCAATCATGGAGCTCACTCATTGGTTCCCATCTGGATCCTGAGTCAAGGCTCCTCATTTGGACTTCCTCTGCATCTCGGGTTTTGGTCGAATTGGAGTTGGTTTTCAAAAGAGTCGTCACGATGAGGTAAAAGTATACGTCTTGTTCGGTTCGGTAGTCCCGACCCGGTTCGGTGGTCCTGGCCCATGCCTTGATCATTGCTCCACTCCTCCTCGGTTTGGTCCTCCAGCTTTGGTTCAGTTCGGATGCCCTATGCCTGGGTTCGATGGTTGCTCCCTCCTAGATGTCCCGATCCGATCCCCCTTCCCTTCATAAGCCCGATCCTGTCCCCCTTCGGTCTCTCTGATCCGATCCCCTCTTGGTCTCCCCGATCTGATCCCTTACCCAACTCCAACTCTAAGAAAATGGCCTTCCTTCTCGCCAAGTCTCCTTTAGTGCAAAGTCCCGATCCGGTTCGACTTCTCTACCCAGTCCACCATCCGATCCGAGCCGCCTATCCCGATCCGATCCGAAACCCTGCACATTTTCCTGCAACTTTTCCAGCGACTGTTTTACGCCATTCGACGGGGTTTTCGACCAATCTATCACTTCGAGACAATCCCAAAGCATACCATAAAGTCATAGTAACAAACAGAAGTGACCACAAACACCAAAACACCCACTATAGCATGTAAAATGGATCAAACATACCCAAAATCCCATATTTTCCCTTAAGCATGTTTAAGCAAAACTAATGATATGATTAGTAAAACTTAATCAAATCAAACCAAATTTCTAACAGAGGTCTAAAACAGTGTTTAAGAATTTATAAATATTTTTCCAGAATTTTATCATGTTTAAATTCGCTAATCTTCACTAATTACCCTTAATTAACCGTAATTAGTGCAAAACTATGTAAATCACTCACCTTAGCCACAAATAAAACCCCAAAACTGAAATATTCTTCAATTTGGCGTTGTTCCCAATCTTACACAGCAGCTCTACCTCGATTATCGTGCTAAGCCGCCTTAATTTGATGTAGTTGAAGCCAAAACTTGATTAGGAGGTGATTAGAGGTGTATTTAGATGTTGGAGGCCATTGTTAGGTTGAAGAGAGAGTTTGCGGCGGCTGGAAAATGAGTGAAAAACCGAAATCCTAACACTAGCAGCCCTCAAATACCTCTAATCCCGAAATCACTCATTGGGCCTAGCTGTTAATCACCTGGTTAAGCCCAATTAAGCTGTTTTTCACTATCTGAAACTTGTTTCAGCCATATCTCCCAAACAGTGAGCCCGTTTGGCTAATGTGACCACTCTACGGAATTATAAACCATCATACGAATCTAATGGAAGTGATTTCAGATCAAAATTCCTTTCCAGTCAAAAGTTATGGCCAAAACAGTATTAGCCAGGGGCAAAACGGTCATTTAAAAATCGGCAAAAATCATGAACATGGGAAATGACCCCTATAGTCCTCTCCCAAAGTTACATGACAATATGACTCCGTATGTGAAAGAAATAAATATTCTACGATCCTGCGATGCGTAGAATGCGGGTCGTTACAATATTATTTCGAGTAAGCTAAATAGTGGCTAATGCAGCTATTAAAATTGTAATTTTGTTAAAAGTAAATTAGAAAGGATTTTGAATTTATGATTTCTAATTGAATCTAAGTCGAACTGATTTGAATAATATAGTATAAACTATATTAAAGAATTTACATAAGATTTTAGATAATAAATCTCAATAGTAAGAAATTTGTAGATGATATTTATATACGATATGGAATGCAAGTTGAGATGAATCAACCTATAAGGATGGGTATGAAGATTATTTATATAAAACTTGGTTTTACAAAGGTCAAATCAAAATGAGGTTGACCAATAGAAATGAAATATGATAAATAAAACTTTATTTCACTTTAGAAATAAGAAGGCATGCAACAAATATTTTGAAAATTGTATCTTCATTAATAATGATAACAAATGGGTTGTAAATCATATTTAGGTAAAATATTTGTAATAATGATAATAAAAAAAGTATAAATAATTTTTATACATGTATATTTTGAAATGGAATGCAACTTTATTGGAATAAAGCTAAATTGGGTTATAATTAATATATAGAGAGGTTTAAGGAAATTGTTTATGAAATCAAGACTTTATTTTATGAAGTGTAAAAATGAAATCGAATTTGTAAATGAAATTATATCGTATGAGAAGTATTTGGTCCGGTTGAGAAATAAATAAATATTTAACAAAACATTTCGCAAATCATATCCTTAAATGGAATATTGGATACTGGTAGTAGAAAATGGTTGGAAATCATATTTGTAAATAAAATATTTGAAATGGCTATAAGCTGAGATAAATATCTCGTTTGAAGAGACAGGTAATAATTGGAATTTTTATTCGCTAGAAAATAAATAAACAGAGTTAAGGAAAGTAGAAAGTGACTGGGATTAGTGAGTGTAATCAATTTCTGAGTGTCGATCTGATGTTGGTTTTGGCCTTCGGGGTTGATACTTAGGGAATAATTCATGGTTAGGGAAGATGATCAAGATGGTAAATACATTGTAAAGGTATTTTAAACTGAAGAGATTTTGAATATTCTTATATTAATATAAGAAAAGAAATGAGGATTCCGAATATTGAAAAGAAAGGGAAGTTTTTGAATTAACGAATGGTTAATCAAAAGAGGCTAAAACTATGGAGAATATTAAAGCAGTGAATTAAATTTTCTTTTATGGATGAATGGTTGTTTTATTTGATAGTTAAATAACCGACTATCAAATCTGACCTATACGCTTGTTGGTACGGAAAGATCTGTATCGAATTTATTCGAAAACCATTCCGACCCAACTAATACGTAACATGTTGATTGAAGATGGAGCAATGAAGACCGTGGATCTTCATAAGCAAAAGGACTACGTCGAATTCTCTAGAGTCGCGCCTGGAGATATTCTAATATTGATCCTGTCATGATTGAAATCGACGGAGTGCAAGGACTACTCGCTACTGATCTATAGGGTGACTCCTAGGATGCGGTAGGAGAGTGCCTTTGGTTTGTCCAGTCCCAGGACAACTTGTATGGATGAAATGTCTGACAGAGTATTTCCCAAAGGATCACGTACACTGATTTTTACAAACATATTTCGGTTGATGGCGGAGAATGGCCATTCTCTTAGCTTGAGCACTAGAATATTTTTGTGAACGTCAATTAGTGATATCTGACGGGTCTGATGATGTGGCATTCAAAGTGAATTGTAACAACCCGAATTTTTAAATAACGTGTTAAGACAAGAATCAAGGTGGAATTAAATTTTAAAATAAGAATCAAGCGAAACGGGTTGCGCCGTTGCGTTCGTCTCGGAATTCTAGTTGGAAACGAGTCCGAAATTTCGTAAATCGGAGTCCGTATGACATAGATATGGCCGCTAGAAGTTTCACGAAAAATCAGAAACGAAAACAGATTTTCGTATTTCAAATTTAGCCCCAAACAGACTGGGCGGGAAAACTTCCCGCCCAGCCCCAGGTCGACTGGGGAGTCGACTGGGTAGTCGACCCCCCCAGGGACCAGGTCGACTGCCCAGTCGACCTGGGTGTCGACCTGGGGGTCGACCTCCCTGGTCGAGCCAGGTCGGCCTGTGTGCACCTGCAGGTTCTTGTGGTATGGTTGGTTGGCCTGTGACGATTTTGACGGTTCAGATCTAAACTAGGGTTAATCTAAGGGCCTAAACTAGTCCTAACCTCTATAAAAACACCCTAAGACCTAACCTAAATCGCTAAAAATCATTCTAGCAACAAAGTGCTGCCAAAATGCTCCTAAATCATGGCCTCTATCTTCATCATTGAGAGCTTGAGAATTCTAAACTAAAGCTAAGGCGAAGGAACAATCTTTCTCCATCAAATCAAGGAGCTACCTATATTCTCAAGGCTTCTAGTGTTGCTACATCATTCCTAGAGCTTCTACAACGATTCTATGACGATTCCTGCTCCTAATTCACAAGCCACGCTTTGTAAGTTCTAGATGCTTTTAGATTGAAACGATAACTTGAATATGACATGTGATAAAGTTGAAATTGAATCTATGCATGATAATCGATCCATGCTCATTCTTGTTCATTTTGGATCTTGACCTTTGGGGGGATGTTGCTATGACATTAACTTGGACCTATGCATGTTGCAAATCACTCTTTCATATCCTTATCATGCATGTAATGATGTTTTTCTCTCGGATCTTGTTTTATGCAAAGCTTCTACCTTCCCCTATTTATTTTCTTTTGATGAACCTTGGTCGATTTCGGATCTAGGCCTAAACTACGATTTACATGCGGTTTTTATACGGGGGAATATTTGGATTTCACCTATTTGGACATGGGTGTGTGGTAGAATTGATTTCATAACATGAACAAGGGGAGTTTAGGGTATTGCCAATGTAACTTGCAAGTTTGGGCATACATGAATTGGCATATGAATTAAATCACGAGTTTTGGGGACTATGTAAGTTAAATCAAGGGATTGGGCTTATGTAAATTAGGCATAAGTTGAATTGGGAACATGAACCATGATGTGGGTTTATTTGGGCATGAACGTGACAAAATGTAACTTTGGCTAGAACTTGATTTGGGTAAATTGGCATAAACTTGACATACATGCAAATAGGCGAGATTTGGACACATGGGAAGTGGCTAGAATTGGGTACACATTTTTGATGGACATGTAATTGGGAACTTCGGAATATGCTTAGTAATATGTAAAGGGGGGATTTGGACTTAGATGACACATATGTAATTAACAATCTAACGGATGCCTTCGACACGAGGTTAGACTTGAGTTGTGGTGTAATTCTGCCCGGAACCGCCCGGCATATCCAGTGACCACAACAATAATAGTCTAATGTGAGAGGTCGTAGGCAAAGATTAGATTGTGGTAATGCTTGAACCCGAGGTTGGAATGGATTTGTGGTGTAATTCTGCCCGGAACCGCCCGACATATCCAGTGACCGCAAATAAGTCCAATGTGAGAGGTTGATGCATTAGTAAATAATAAAGGAATATGACATAGACGAGTGGGTTAAGTAACTTGAGTAGACTAATGACACTTAACCAATATGACATAGACGGGTGCGTTAAGTAACTTGATTAGACTAATGACACTTAACCAATATGACATAGACGGGTGGGTTAAGTAACTTGATTTGACTAATGACACTTAACCAAAATGACATAGACGGGTGGGTTAAGTAACTTGATTAGACTAATGACACTTAACCAATATGACATAGACGGGTGGGTTAAGTAACTTGATTAGACTAATGACACTTAACCAATATGACATAGACGGGTGGGTTAAGTAACTTGATTAGACTAGTGGCACTCAACCAATATGACGTGGATGGGTGGGTTAAGTAAAACCGGACTTGATTACTTGATGACACTTAACCATATAACACGACTAGAGGATGGGTTAGTTTAACCGGAATGGGTCGATAACACCCGACTAGTATAGCGCGATGCATGGTAAGGTTAAGTAAACTCACAAGGTGTAACACCCCGAATTTTTGTTAATACTAAAATGCACTAATTACAGGATAAATAATCTCAGATGTGGGAATTAGGGGAAACGGGCTGCGTTATTACGTTCGTCTCGGAAAAATACGCGAAATAGAGTCCGAGTTTTCGAAAATCGGAGTCCGTATGGCCCAGTTATGGCCCGATGAAGTTTGCAGAAAATTCAAAACTAAAACAGATTTAAAAATTTAAAATATTCAGATTTGGAAAGGGCCAGGCGGGGTCAGGCGGGAAGCTTCCCGCCCAACCCATGTCGACAGGGCTGTCGACAGGCCTGTCGACAGGGGTGTCGACATGCCTGTCGACTTGCCTGTCGACAGGGTGCAGGCGCCCAGTGAACCTGGGTGCACCAGGTTGCACCAGGTTGGGTTTCAGGCTGGCTAGGAGGGCTGGTTCTAGAGATTTCCTAAATCTAAGGGTCCTAACCTAATCTAGGGTTAATCTAAGGGCCTAAAACACTCACCTAATCCTATAAATAAGACCCCAACCCTACCCTAATTCATTCATAATTAAGTCTTGTAACTAAACTATGGCAAAATGAAATTTGAGCATGGCCTCCACTAGTTCATGAAGGAGTTGCAAGCAAATCCCTCTCAAATCATTCTCTAATCCATTCTAAGTATCTTAATCTTCTTCATTAGCTTGCTAATTGTGTTTTGGTGAGCTTCTATCCCCTTAATAATCAATTGTTAAATTGATTAAGATAGGATATGATGATGTATGGTTATGTTTGTGGATCAATGTGTTTATGCAAGCTTAATATTGTATATGTCATGTGTTTTGCAAGTTATATGCTCTATGTCATGCAAGTTTAGTGTATGTGTTCATGACATTTTTATGCAAGTTTAATGTTATATCTTTATGCAAGTTTGGTGCTATGTTTCATGATGATTATGATGCAAAACACTAAGTTGGACATTGATCTATTATGCAACATGTTATGCATGCATATGAAGTTATGTGAATGATGATGCAAGTTATGTGTATGTTTAAATGCAAGATTAACATGTTATGCATGCATATGAAGTTATGTGAATGATGATGCAAGTTATGTGTATGTTTAAATGCAAGATTAACATGTTATGCATGCATATGAAGTTATGTGAATGATGATGCAAGTTATGTGTATGTTTAAATGCAAGATTAATATGTTATGCATACATATGAAGTTATGTGAATAAATATGCAAGTTAAGTGTATGCTCAAATGCAAGATTACCATGTTATGCATGCTTATGAGGTCATGTGAATAATTATGCAAGTTATGTAGATGCTTAAGAGCAAGTTGGGTTAATATGTGTTCATATATGCAAGTTGACATCCTCTTAACCCATGACAAAGTTATATGCTAAACCCATGATATGTGTGATGGATCTTCCCCTTTTATTATGTTATGAAATGAGAACGATTTACGTGGGGAACGATGGGGTGGGTAAATATGTTAATAAATGAATGGTTGGGTATGATTAAGCATACCGTAAAAATAAATTACCATAAGTGGGAATTTACCTATTGAGTTAGGTCTACCCCATGGGAATTTACCTATTGAGTTAGGTCTACCCATGTTATGGTAAACTGGATATTAATTAGGGATAATTAATATGGGGGTGATTAATTAGGTGTAATTAATCGACTAAGACACGAGGTTGGACTCATTTGTAGTGTAAAACTGCCCGGACCCGACCGGCTTAACCAGTTGCTACAAATGTCAGCCCAATGTGAGAGGTCTTAGCCATAAATTAAATACGTGATTAAGGTAAAGACACGAGGTTAGACTCTGTTATGACGTAAGACTGCCCGGATTCTACCGGCTTAACCAGGCGGTCATAACAGCCAGTCTAATGTGGGAGGTCTTTATGGGAGATCACGGTCTTAATTAATTAAGAAACACTTAACCATAATAGCATGTAGTGGGACATGAGGGGTTAAGTGGGTGCCTTGGGTGGCATGAAGAAATTTTGTGGTTGCCTTGGGTGGCATGTGGAATCTAGTGGGTTGCCTTGGGTGGCAATAGAAAATACGATTAGAATACTTAACCAAGTGGAAACATGTAACTAAACATGATTAAAGGGTTAAGTGGGATACACTAGATATATGACAAGCTTAAGTGGGTAGCTTGTGGGGGCCCATTTCAACCAATATCCCAAACGTATCTTTGTGGGCTCGACCCATGTCGAGTGACGGGACACGCATATTGGGCTTGATTATAAGAGGCCAAAACGGGTTAGCGGTGGCAACGCAAGTCCAACGGGCTTCATATGCGTGTGTGGGCCCGGGCTGGTAGATAAGCCGTTGTTGCATCGTGTAGATATAAAGCCGTGCACCGTTAGTATTGGGTAGCCACTTTAGGGGAGTGATACACCCCACTGTGGGACCAGCACGGGTATCTACGGTAGGGAGCCGATCGATGGGGAGTAGTGGGTACACCTAGTGAAGATAGGGGCAGACGGCACCTATGTAGGGGTACACGAAACTACTGGGTAAGAATTACTGAGTACACCTAGTGGAGATAGGGGCAGACGGCACCTATGTAGTGAGCTAGGAGTACATGAGATTATTGGGAAAATTTTCTAAGTCCTTGGAAGGGATCAACCTTTGAGTAGGAATGACTGGTGTGGTGCAGTTAGTAATTATCCTTGGGTGGGTAGATGCGTCCTGACGGTTATCTTAGTTCGTCCTATGTTGTTGGCTACTTAGTGTAGTTATTATCCCCAAAGGTACCGTACCGAGTTCATGTCATACCCTAATTACTTTAATAATTGTATTGTTAAGGTTATAGGGCTCACTCAGACTTATGTCTGACCCCGTTGTTTTATCTTTTTTTTTCCCAACCCTCAGGTCCTACGGTGGATCCTAGCGGTAGTAGAGCTTGATCGGATTGCTGTTCCAGCCTTTGGGAGCTTGGGTAGATGTAAAGCTCCAGTTATCCAGTTATCTTCTCTTTTGTTATGGCTATTGTATGAGAGAGTGGGATTATGTACTTCTTTATTTTGACGGATATTGTACTTGACTTTTATCATGGCTTTATGATGTAACCAGACATGTTTATTTCCGCTGTTATGAGATGATGTTTTAAAATTTCAAGTACTATTTATATCTGTCTTGGTGTAGTTTTTCTGCTCTATATTCACTAAAATACTCCACCGATGCTATGGCATTCCCTTTGTGAGTGATCATAGCGGGTGTGGGGTGTTACACGTGGTATCAGAGCAAAGGTTACCGGAACAGATAAAATTTTTAGAAAACTATTTTTCTAAAACATTTTTGGAAAAGATATTTTCAAAAACATGTCTTTTAAGAGAAAAGTTTTTGAAAGAAAAGCATAATCCCCAATAGCCATATCTATATCCTTCGAATTCTCCGTTTTGAATCTTTCCTTTTTCGTTTCAGCATGGCTGAGGATCTTAACTTTCCGGAGGGTGTGACGGTACCAGTATGGTATAGGAGATTGATGGAGGCTAGGGCCACCACTGCGGGTCCAGCGAATATTCCTCCACCAACCGTAGCACCCGATCTTCCTCCTCCCCCTCCTCCTCGCACGGATACTTTTGCTAAGACTTGTAAGGAATTCAAAGCTATGGGAGGGAAACCTTTCCAAGGATCTGAAACTTTTGTGGAGGCTAGAGATTGGCTTAAGGAGGTGGAAGAGTTGATAGATATCTTTGAGATGGAAGAAGGGAAGAAAGTCAAGTTGGCTGCTTGGTTAATGAAGGGAGAGGCCTCATTCTGGTGGGAGGTTACTAATGGAGAACGCCCCGTTGACTCTTGGGCGGATTTTAAGCAAAGATTTGTGGCAAAGTTTCTCTCAAGGGCGGAGGAGAACTTGTATATGGAAAGATTCTTGACTCTAAAGCAAGGAAATCTTTCGGTGAAGGAATACGTTAACAAGTTTAATCAATTGGCAAGGTTTGGCCTAGACATGGTGAATACACCGGAGAAGAAGGCTTTGAGGTTTGTGAAAGGCTTGAATGAACCTATGCATGGGTTGGCTATGACTCACATCCCTATGGGGGCCACCTTTGAGAAGCTAGTTGACATGGCACTCATGTTTGAGGAAGAGAAGGGTCCTAATGCTAATAAGGCACCCGAGAAGAAGGGAGATCAAAAGAGACCTCAACAACAGCAAAGCAAAGGTGGGAAAGGCAACGGTGGCAAGGGCAAGAAGAAGAAGTGTTTCAATTGTGGGACACCTGGCCACCTAAGCAAGGATTGTCGCAAGAAGAAGAAGACCGGTTGCTTCCATTGTGGCGAAGCAGGGCACTTAGTGAAGGATTGCCCTAAGAAGGGGCAAAGGACGGGATCTACCTCAGGAGGACAGGTGCAAGCTCTTATGGCACCGGGTCAGGCTAGGGGGCAAGTACAGGCTCTCGCGGTTCCACCAATTCAGGAGAGAGGTAGAACTATTTCTGTTGAAAGTCTGGTTTTTTTATTTGACCATCCTGTCCGTACATTGTTTGATTCAGGCGCATCGCATTCGTTTATTTCATCATCATTAGTTGAGTCACTGCACCTAGACACCAGTCTGGTAGATGATCCCTTGGTTGTTTCCAACCCAATTGGGGGCTCCACTTATTTGTCCATGATATGTTTGGGTTTGAAGATTTCTATACTTAGCATTGAGTTTAGATGTGATGCTTTTGTGTTGGGCTTCACGGGCTATGGGTTGATTTTGGGCATGGACTGGTTATCCAGTAATGGTGCCGTTCTTGATTGCGAAAGGAGAGTTGTTAGGCTCATGACCCGCTTGGGTAACACTCTCGAGATTTCTTGTAATCCCATGGACTCTGTTATGCTAAGTTATCTTGAATCGCTTGACGCTTCGGTCGAGAGTTTGCAATCTATGAGAGTGGTCCGGGAATATCCGGATGTGTTTGAGGAGGTGAAGGGGTTACCTCCGAAGCGGGAGATTGACTTCCGAATATATTTGGTGGATAATGCTAAACCGGTATCTTTACCAGTGCGCCACATGGCTCCTCGTGAGAGGAGGGAACTCCATAAGCAAGTAGGGGAGTTGCTTGAGAAGGGGTTCATAAGACGGAGCATATCGGAGTGGGGTGCTTCAGTAGTATTTGCTACGAAGGCGGATGGGTCTCTCAGACTTTGTGTAGACTATAGAGAACTCAACAAGCTCACAAAGAAGAATAGACACCCATTGCCGAGGATTGATGATCTTTTCGATCAGTTGGTTGGCGCTTCAGTATTTTCTCAGTTGGACTTAGCCACGGGGTTTCATCAGTTGAGGGTGGCTGAGGATAGCATAGACAAGACGGCCTTTAGGACTCCGGATGGTTTCTATGAGTGGTTGGTGATGCCATTTGGGTTGACGAACGCCCCTGCATATTTCGTTGATTTGATGAGTAGGGTGTTCAGGGAGTTCCTTAATAAATTCGTGGTGGTCTTTGTGGATGATATCTTAGTATTCTCTAAGAGTGAAGAAGAGCATGCCCTACATCTTGGGGAAGTGTTGAAGACTCTTCGAGCGCATAGCCTTAAGGCTAAATTCTCTAAATGTCACTTCTGGAGGAGGGAAGTGCGGTTCTTGGGGCATGTGGTCTCCAAGGAAGGGATAGCTGTGGATCCCGCGAAGGTAGTATCAATTCAGGATTGGAAGGTTCCGAAGAATGCTACCGAAGTAAGAAGTTTCTTGGGGTTGGCGGGTTATTATAGGAAGTTTATCAAAGACTTCGCGAAGATATCAGCCCCATTAACCCGCTTAACAAAGAAGAATCTTGTTTTCACATGGGACGTAGATTGTGATGATGCGTTCCGACGGTTAAAGAGAGCTTTAACCACGGCTCCAGTTTTAGTATTGCCAGATGGGAGCAAGCCATTTGTTGTCTATACCGATGCCTGTGGGACAGGACTTGGCGCAGTCCTAATGCAAGAGGGAAGGGTAATAGCCTATGGTGGAAGGCAGTTGAGGGCACATGAGAAAAATTACCCTACCCATGATCTAGAGCTAGCCGCTATTGTTTTTGCGCTTAAGATTTGGCGCCATTATCTTCTTGGTGAGAGATTCGAGTTGTTCACTGACCATAAATCATTAAAGTACTTATTCTCTCAGAAAGATTTAAACTTGAGACAGCAAAGGTGGATGGAGTTTTTAGCATCCTATGATTTCGAGATAGCGTATACCCCTGGCAAGGGTAATGTGGTGGCGGACGCCTTGAGCAGGAAGAGGTTGTCCTTGAGTCCGTTGTTCGTGGAACGGCAAAGCTTGGAATTTATCTCGATGTTTGATTTCAGACCTTCCATTGATTATGTACCCGGTTTGCTAGCTTCCTTGGAAGTTAGGCCTACTCTTTTGGGGCGGATTGGGGAAGCCCAGAGGGACGACCCACAGTCGGTTGAGTTGATAGAGAAGCTCATAAGGGGGGAGTCATCCAGCCATTTGAGTAGGTACACCCTAGACGATAGGGGGTGCTTGCGTAGAGACGGTAGACTTTGTGTACCGCAAGATGAAGGGTTGAGGAAGGTTATTCTTGATGATGCACACCGTTCTAGGATGACCATTCATCCCGGTGGGGATAAGATGTACCAAGATATGAAGAGGGTTTTCTTCTGGGCCGGTATGAAGAAAGATGTGGCCGAATATGTAGCTCGATGCTTGGTATGTCAGCAGGTGAAGGCGGAGCAAAAGAAACCAGGTGGGTTGCTTCACCCATTGGAAGTTCCGCAATGGAAGTGGGATAGCGTCTCGATGGATTTTATTGACGGGTTACCCAGATCGAGGAAGGGTAATACAGGAATTTGGGTGGTGGTAGATAGACTTACTAAGAGCGCCCATTTCATACCTGTGAAGAGCAAGAGGACCGCTCCATGGCTAGCTTCAGTATATCTTCGAGAGATAGTTCGATTGCATGGGGTACCCTCTAGCATAGTGAGTGATCGAGATCCTATCTTCACTAGTGAGTTCTGGAAAAGTTTGCAAGAGGCAGTGGGGACTCAATTGTGTCTGAGCACCGCATATCATCCTCAGACAGACGGCCAGACTGAGAGGGTGAATCGTGTTCTAGAAGACCTTTTGAGACTTTGTATCTTAGATTTTGGAGGTACATGGGAAGAGCATCTTCCATTGGTGGAGTTCGCATATAATAACAGCTTTCAGTCCAGTATTGGTATGGCTCCTTTCGAAGCTCTCTATGGAAGGCCTTGTCGATCCCCTACATGTTGGTGGGAATCTACGGATAAGATTTTGCTTGGGCCTGATATGGTTAGGGAGACTTCAGAGAAGATCGATCTGATTCGAAGAAGGATGAAAGCAGCGCAGGATAGGCAAAAATCTTATGCGGACAAGAGAAGGACGGATCTTGAGTTTGAGGTTGGGGATATGGTTTTTGTTAAGGTATCTCCGTTGAGAAATGTTGTTCGCTTCGGATCCATTGGGAAGTTAGCACCAAGGTTTGTTGGACCGTTTCCTATCAAGGAAAGGATTGGACGGATGGCATATAGGGTGGAGTTGCCCGACAGACTTAGCGGTGTTCATGATGTATTTCATGTATCACATCTGAGAAAATGCTTACATGAGACTGCAGAGGTGGTAGAGCCGAGCTTGCTTAGAGATATGGAGATAGAGCGTGATGCGACTATTAGACGAGCTCCTACTCGCATTCTTGGGTCAGAGACTAGGAAGTTAAGAAACAGAGAGGTTCAACTAGTCAAGGTGCAATGGGGAGAAGATGAGAGCAACGCAACTTGGGAGACGGAAGCGAAGATGCGTTCATTGTACCCATTTCTTTTTGAGGGTATGTCTTTACTTTCTCCTTTATCGTTTGTCTAGTACTTATCTTATCTTTGGTATGTCCTCTCGTTAGTACCTTTGACCTTTAGATAGGGTAAACCTATGGTTGAAACATGTGTTTGAGACATGTTATGGTTGATGGATGCAAGTGGATGCAAGTGTTTGCTAGTGGTTGCTCGTGGATGCATATACACACACTCTAGGCACTAGATCGGCTCAGTCACTTCATATTGCATATTGCATAAAACTGTGTGTAGGAAAATATATTTATGGATGTATAATGGTTGTGTTATCACATGGATGATGCATTTTGGTGAATGATTGTGCACTCATGTAGATATTGTATGTGTCGATAGGGTTTTCTCGCATACATAATGGATGCATGGCACTATCATGGTTTGCATATGTTCATACATTAGATAGGGAACATATACACACACTGTTTGCATATGCTCATACATCATTAGAAACTGTTTAAGGACAATGGATGCCCGTGGTTGATGATTTGAGTAGATGGTTGTTTGGATGGTAGGATAGGCATTCTCCTTAGCTTAGAGATTTCGGGGACGAAATCCTTTAAGGAGGGGAGAATGTAACACCCCGAATTTTTGTTAATACTAAAATGCACTAATTACAGGATAAATAATCTCAGATGTGGGAATTAGGGGAAACGGGCTGCGTTATTACGTTCGTCTCGGAAAAATACGCGAAATAGAGTCCGAGTTTTCGAAAATCGGAGTCCGTATGGCCCAGTTATGGCCCGATGAAGTTTGCAGAAAATTCAAAACTAAAACAGATTTAAAAATTTAAAATATTCAGATTTGGAAAGGGCCAGGCGGGGTCAGGCGGGAAGCTTCCCGCCCAGCCCATGTCGACAGGGCTGTCGACAGGCCTGTCGACAGGGGTGTCGACATGCCTGTCGACAGGGTGCAGGCGCCCAGTGAACCTGGGTGCACCAGGTTGCACCAGGTTGGGTTTCAGGCTGGCTAGGAGGGCTGGTTCTAGAGATTTCCTAAATCTAAGGGTCCTAACCTAATCTAGGGTTAATCTAAGGGCCTAAAACACTCACCTAATCCTATAAATAAGACCCCAACCCTACCCTAATTCATTCATAATTAAGTCTTGTAACTAAACTATGGCAAAATGAAATTTGAGCATGGCCTCCACTAGTTCATGAAGGAGTTGCAAGCAAATCCCTCTCAAATCATTCTCTAATCCATTCTAAGTATCTTAATCTTCTTCATTAGCTTGCTAATTGTGTTTTGGTGAGCTTCTATCCCCTTAATAATCAATTGTTAAATTGATTAAGATAGGATATGATGATGTATGGTTATGTTTGTGGATCAATGTGTTTATGCAAGCTTAATATTGTATATGTCATGTGTTTTGCAAGTTATATGCTCTATGTCATGCAAGTTTAGTGTATGTGTTCATGACATTTTTATGCAAGTTTAATGTTATATCTTTATGCAAGTTTGGTGCTATGTTTCATGATGATTATGATGCAAAACACTAAGTTGGACATTGATCTATTATGCAACATGTTATGCATGCATATGAAGTTATGTGAATGATGATGCAAGTTATGTGTATGTTTAAATGCAAGATTAACATGTTATGCATGCATATGAAGTTATGTGAATGATGATGCAAGTTATGTGTATGTTTAAATGCAAGATTAACATGTTATGCATGCATATGAAGTTATGTGAATGATGATGCAAGTTATGTGTATGTTTAAATGCAAGATTAATATGTTATGCATACATATGAAGTTATGTGAATAAATATGCAAGTTAAGTGTATGCTCAAATGCAAGATTACCATGTTATGCATGCTTATGAGGTCATGTGAATAATTATGCAAGTTATGTAGATGCTTAAGAGCAAGTTGGGTTAATATGTGTTCATATATGCAAGTTGACATCCTCTTAACCCATGACAAAGTTATATGCTAAACCCATGATATGTGTGATGGATCTTCCCCTTTTATTATGTTATGAAATGAGAACGATTTACGTGGGGAACGATGGGGTGGGTAAATATGTTAATAAATGAATGGTTGGGTATGATTAAGCATACCGTAAAAATAAATTACCATAAGTGGGAATTTACCTATTGAGTTAGGTCTACCCCATGGGAATTTACCTATTGAGTTAGGTCTACCCATGTTATGGTAAACTGGATATTAATTAGGGATAATTAATATGGGGGTGATTAATTAGGTGTAATTAATCGACTAAGACACGAGGTTGGACTCATTTGTAGTGTAAAACTGCCCGGACCCGACCGGCTTAACCAGTTGCTACAAATGTCAGCCCAATGTGAGAGGTCTTAGCCATAAATTAAATACGTGATTAAGGTAAAGACACGAGGTTAGACTCTGTTATGACGTAAGACTGCCCGGATTCTACCGGCTTAACCAGGCGGTCATAACAGCCAGTCTAATGTGGGAGGTCTTTATGGGAGATCACGGTCTTAATTAATTAAGAAACACTTAACCATAATAGTATGTAGTGGGACATGAGGGGTTAAGTGGGTGCCTTGGGTGGCATGAAGAAATTTTGTGGTTGCCTTGGGTGGCATGTGGAATCTAGTGGGTTGCCTTGGGTGGCAATAGAAAATACGATTAGAATACTTAACCAAGTGGAAACATGTAACTAAACATGATTAAAGGGTTAAGTGGGATACACTAGATATATGACAAGCTTAAGTGGGTAGCTTGTGGGGGCCCATTTCAACCAATATCCCAAACGTATCTTTGTGGGCTCGACCCATGTCGAGTGACGGGACACGCATATTGGGCTTGATTATAAGAGGCCAAAACGGGTTAGCGGTGGCAACGCAAGTCCAACGGGCTTCATATGCGTGTGTGGGCCCGGGCTGGTAGATAAGCCGTTGTTGCATCGTGTAGATATAAAGCCGTGCACCGTTAGTATTGGGTAGCCACTTTAGGGGAGTGATACACCCCACTGTGGGACCAGCACGGGTATCTACGGTAGGGAGCCGATCGATGGGGAGTAGTGGGTACACCTAGTGAAGATAGGGGCAGACGGCACCTATGTAGGGGTACACGAAACTACTGGGTAAGAATTACTGAGTACACCTAGTGGAGATAGGGGCAGACGGCACCTATGTAGTGAGCTAGGAGTACATGAGATTATTGGGAAAATTTTCTAAGTCCTTGGAAGGGATCAGCCTTTGAGTAGGAATGACTGGTGTGGTGCAGTTAGTAATTATCCTTGGGTGGGTAGATGCGTCCTGACGGTTATCTTAGTTCGTCCTATGTTGTTGGCTACTTAGTGTAGTTATTATCCCCAAAGGTACCGTACCGAGTTCATGTCATACCCTAATTACTTTAATAATTGTATTGTTAAGGTTATAGGGCTCACTCAGACTTATGTCTGACCCCGTTGTTTTATCTTTTTTTTTCCCAACCCTCAGGTCCTACGGTGGATCCTAGCGGTAGTAGAGCTTGATCGGATTGCTGTTCCAGCCTTTGGGAGCTTGGGTAGATGTAAAGCTCCAGTTATCCAGTTATCTTCTCTTTTGTTATGGCTATTGTATGAGAGAGTGGGATTATGTACTTCTTTATTTTGACGGATATTGTACTTGACTTTTATCATGGCTTTATGATGTAACCAGACATGTTTATTTCCGCTGTTATGAGATGATGTTTTAAAATTTCAAGTACTATTTATATCTGTCTTGGTGTAATTTTTCTGTTCTATATTCACTAAAATACTCCACCGATGCTATGGCATTCCCTTTGTGAGTGATCATAGCGGGTGTGGGGTGTTACACAAGGGTAACACTTAACCGTTATAATTTGACTAGTGGATCGGGTTAGGTTAACATATACTTAACCAATCTAACATGGTAACTTGATGGGGTTAAATCATAAATCGCTTGAATATACCTAACCAATCTAACATGATAACTTGATGGGGTTAAGTCATGAATCGCTTGAATATACTTAACCAATCTAACACGGTAATTTGATGGGGTTAAGCTTGAATATACTTAACTAATCCAACACGGTAATTTGATGGGGTTAAGCCTAAATATACTTAACCAATTTGACACGATGATTTGGATAGGGTTAAGTCATGAACCGCTGGAATACGCTTAACCAACTAGACACATGATTCGTAGGGCTAAGTCATGAACTTGAATGACAACACTTAGCCAACTTGACATGACATGTAGACGGGTTAAGTCACGAACTTGAATGACCACACTTAACCAACTTGATATGCTAGACTGATAGGGGTTAAGTCTTGAATTTAGATGACACAACTTAACCTGCTGGACGGAAACCCTAGTTACGCGGTCCTTTTCAGCACTAACCCTCTTGGATGTATCACGATACCCTAGGGACTAGGCTAGGGTGGGGCACGATTACTGGGCTGATTGTAAGCGACCAAAACGACGGCTGAGTTTGGTGCGCCATTGTAGGTTCAGGCGGACTACGGTCGTGCACGTAGTCCGGAGTTGAAAAAGTAGGCGTGGGCACCAGTAGTTGTACACTATGCGTGCTTGGAATGGTGTCAGTGGTTGACACCCTAGGGCTTGATACACCCTAGGGTGGACCTAGCACAGAGTAGCTACATTCGTGATTGGGCCGTATGACACCGACACACGACGAGTTAGGACTTGTAGGGAGCCGATCGATTAGATCGTTACATGGAAAAAGGGCGTTGTTCGATAGGTAGCATAATCCCTAGTGGTCCTAGGTGGCATAAACCCTGATCGAATCTAGAAAACGTCCAATAGGTAGCATAATCCCTAGTGGTCCTAGGTGGCGTAAATCCTAGATGAACACGCGATAATTCATGATAAGAGAATCTGGCCAGAACAAGGATGACAGTCCGAGCGATTTCAAGGATGGTGACACTACGTTGTAGTGGTACAGAATAACATGATGGAACCCGTACGATATACGGCAGGGGACTATACATATACATGGAAGGGATGATACGAGTTAGGATGCTAGTACGGTTGGTGCAGAGGACGTTAGACATGCGATGCTATTCCGAGTTTATCTTGTTACCATGGTTATCCTGTTACCTTGGTTATCTTGTTACTTGAGTTTTATCTTGTTATCTTAGTTTAATCTGTTTATCTTGTCATCATGCTCATGTTTACTTTCGGTTTATACATGTCATGTTACTTTTACCTGTTTTAGGCTGAAAGTAGCTAGGACTTACCAGTCTTTATGACTGACCCCGTTTTGTTTCGCCTCTTTTTCTTCCGTCCCCCCCCCCCCCCCCCCAGGTTTACAGGGAGGAAATGCTGCTACTTAGTTTGGATTTTCTGCTGCAAGATCATCATCTATGGCTTGGACTTTTCTTGGCTATGGCTATTTTACTGTTTTACTTGGGGAATAATTTATGACTATGGTTTTATGCTTCTTTATTATTGCAAGACGGGTTTCGATGTAAGTAATTTAATGGCACTTTTATGTAAAAGGTTTTAGACCTTACTATTTTTATAAAGTAATGAAATCATGTTTTCTTCCACTGTTTTATATGTTCTGTCTTGTAATGTTCTGTGCATGTTTACCTAGATAATACTTCACCAAAGCTAGTGCATTCCCTTTGTGAGTGACCCTAGCGGAGGTGGGGTGTTACATTTGGTATCAGAGCAGAAGGTTACCAGACTGGGCAAAAGTTTTTAAAACCTTCTGAAACTATTTTCAAAGCCATTTTACAAAGAAGCATTTTTCAAGAATTTTTTTAAAGGAAAAGGCTATTCCCCAAAAAGCCATTAGCACTATCCTATGTTCCCTTGATCGAATCTCTTTTCCTTTCTTTCCTCCACCTATAGTCACAGTAGTTTTAACTGTGACTAATCCTTTTCTAGCTACGTAAATGTTTTCCGTGCGATGGAGGAAGTTCTCAAGAGACCTGTTACCGCGTTATACAAGAAAGGATAAGAGTGGTTAAGGCGAATGAGGCTCAGAACAAGAAGGTAGTTAAGTACTATAGGACAAGGACATGGGAAAAGAACAAGATCGCCGAGAGGGCAATTGTATGCTCTCACTACTAGCGTGCTTAAGAGGGGTGGTAACGTTTCTGGTAAAAGTTTAGATTTTCCTTTCTATCATCCCGTCAGGACTTTGTTTTGTACATAGCATCTTTTTTTAAATCCTGCTTCGATAGTTGGGTCCCTGCACCTTAGTACTAGCACAATAGAGGGTCCCGTTTTTGTCTCAAATCTTTTTGGGGGATCGTCCCATTTATTCATGACTTGTTTGGATTTGAGGACATCTATGACATTTGGGAATAATGCTTATGTTTTTGAGCTATGGGTTGATTCTAGGGATGACGTGGTCATCCCGTAAGGGTGCCATCCTCGGTTCGGAAAGGAGGGTAGTTAGACTCTTGACTTGCCTCGGTAATACCCTCGAAGTCTCGTGTAACCTTTAGGGTTCTGTCATGATTGGTTACCTAGAATCTCTTGATGCATTTGTTGGTAATCCGTTCGAGTAGAGTTCGCCACTAAGGCGGATGGTTCATTTCGCTTGTGCATGAGGTATGGAAATCACTCTAGTAAGTACACTTGGTAACATGGTTGGCATCTGTTTGTTTTCAAGAGATAAGTTCTTCTGCGTGGAATGCCGTAGAGCAAGTAAACGAGATCCATGATTCACTAGTGAATTTTGGGGAGCTTACATGAAACCGTGAGTACACGGATATGGTTGAGCCAAGTATACTAGAGGGAGAATAAGTAAAAGTGGAACGAGAGGCGACAATGAAATGAGTTCCAGCTTGTATTTGGAAATAGGAATTAAGAAGCTACAGAATCATGAAGTTAAAGACGGTCAAAGCACAATGGAGTTAAGCTCAAGGAAATGCGACTTAGAAGACTGAAGACTAGATACGCGCATCATATCTCTTTTTAAGAGTATATCCTTGATCCCTGTTTTTCTGTAGAGCTTACCCGCATGCTATCTTTTATGCATATCCTCTCGGTCCTATTTTCGATTTTATTTCTGTTGCAAACTCCATAGGGGGTATGACTCATCGGTCAGTAATACATGTCAGGGTTTGAAGGTGTCTGTTAGGTTGACTAAACCTTTTGGGCTTTATAGGTTATAGGTTGGCCTTTGAAAGGGATTTCTTGTAATCCAAAAAGGAGTTTATCTTGCTTATCTTCTCGATCCTATCTTGAGAACCTTAGGTAGAACCCTATGGATGCAAACATGTATTTGAAACATGTTATGATTGATGTTTGCGAAATGGTTGCAAGTGGTCGCAAGTGGTTGCTCGTGGATGCATGAATACACATTAGGCACTAGATTGGCTCAGACACATTTTCATGTTGCATATGCATGAGTGTTTATACTTGTTTATGGATGAAATTGAATGTGTTATCATGTGAATATTGCATATGGATAAATGTTTGTGCACACATATAGTATTTATGTGACTAGGACTATTTGCATACATGTGGATTCATGGCACTAAACATATTTTTGCATTTAGAAGATCAATCAGGCCTGATCATTTGCATTAGATAAGGAACATATACACACACTTTCTGCATATGTTCATATGGCATTAGAAATCTTTTAAGGACAATGGTTGCTTATGGATGATGTTTTGAGTAGATGGATGATGGATGGTAGGATACGTTCTTCCTAACTTGGAGATTTCGGGGACGAAATCCATAAAGGAGGGGAGAATGTAACAACCCAAATTTTTAAATAACGTGTTAAGACAAGAATCAAGGCAGAATTAAATTTTTAAATAAGAATCAAACGAAATGGGTTGCGCCGTTGCGTTCGTCTCGGAATTCTGGTTGGAAACGAGTCGGAAATTTCGTAAATTGGAGTCCGTATGACCGAGATATGGCCTCTAGAAGTTTCATGAAAAATCAGAAACGAAAACAGATTTTCGTATTTCAAATTTAGCCCCAAACAGATTGGGCGGGAAAATTTCCCGCCCAGTCCCAGGTCGACTGCCAAGTCGACCTGGGTGTCGACCTGGGGGTCGACCTCCCTGGTCGAGCCAGGTCGGCCTTTGTGCACCTGCAGGGTCTTGTGGTCTGGTTGGTTGGCTTGTGACGATTTTGACGGTTCAGATCTAAACTAGGGTTAATCTAAGGGGCTAAACTAGTCCTAACCTCTATAAAAACACCCTAAGACCTAACCTAAATCACTAAAAATCATTCTAGCAACAAAGTGCTGCCAAAATGCTCCTAAATCATGGCCTCTATCTTCATCATTTAGAGCTTGAGAATTCTAAACTAAAGCTAAGGCAAAGGAACAATCTTTCTCCATCAAATCAAGGAGCTACCTATATTCTCAAGGCTTCTAGTGTTGCTACATCATTCCTAGAGCTTCTACAACGATTCTATGACGATTCTTGCTCCTAATTCACAAGCCACGCTTTGTAAGTTCTAGATGCTTTTAGATTGAAACGATAACTTGAATATGACATGTGATAAAGTTGAAACTGAATCTATGCATGATAATCGATCCATACTCATTCTTGTTCATTTTGGATCTTGACCTTTGGGGGGATGTTGCTATGACATTAACTTGGACCTGTGCATGTTGCAAATCACTCTTTCATATCCTTGTCATGCATGTAATGATGTTTTTCTCTCGGATCTTGTTTTATGCAAAGCTTCTACCTTCCCCTATTTATTTTCTTTTGATGAACCTTGGTCGATTTCGGACCTAGGCCTAAACTACGATTTACATGCGGTTTGTATACGGGGGAATATTGGTATTTCACCTATTTGGACATGGGTGTGTGGTAGAATTGATTTCATAACATGAACAAGGGGAGTTTGGGGTATTGCCAATGTAACTTGCAAGTTTGGGCATACATGAATTGGCATATGAATTAAATCACGAGTTTTGGGGACTATGTAAGTTAAATCAAGGGATTCGGCTTATGTAAATTAGGCATAAGTGGAATTGGGAACATGAACCATGATGTGACTTTATTTGGACATGAACGTGACAAAATGTAACTTTGGCTAGAAATTGATTTGGGTAAATTGGAATAAACTTGACATACATGCAAAATAGGCGAGATTTGGACACATGGGAAGTGGCTAGAATTGGGTACACATTTTTGATGGACATGTAATTGGGAACTTGGGAATATGCTTAGTAATATGTAAAGGGGGGATTTGGACTTAGATGACACATATGTAATTAACAATCTAACGGATGCCTTCGACACGAGGTTAGACTTGAGTTGTGGTGTAATTCTGCCCGGAACCGCCCGGCATATCCAGTGACCACAACAATAATAGTCTAATGTGAGAGGTCGTAGGCAAAGATTAGATTGTGGTAATGCTTGAACCCGAGGTTGGAATGGATTTGTGGTGTAATTCTGCCCGGAACCGCCCGGCATATCCAGTGACCGCAAATAAGTCCAATGTGAGAGGTTGATGCATTAGTAAATAATAAAGGAATATGACATAGACGGGTGGGTTAAGTAACTTGATTAGACTAATGACACTTAACCAATATGACATAGAGGGTGGGTTAAGTAACTTGATTAGACTAATGACACTTAACCAATATGACATAAACGGGTGGGTTAAGTAACTTGATTTTACTAATGACACTTAACCAATATGACATAGACGGGTGGGTTAAGTAACTTGATTAGACTAATGACACTTAACCAATATGACATAGACGGGTGGGTTAAGTAACTTGATTAGACTAATGACACTTAACCAATATGACATAGACGGGTGGGTTAAGTAACTTGATTAGACTAGTGGCACTCAACCAATATGACGTGGATGGGTGGGTTAAGTAAAACCGGACTTGATTACTTGATTACACTTAACCATATAACACGATTAGAGGATGGGTTAGTTTAACCGGAATGGGTCGATAACACCCGACTAGTATAGCGCGATGCATGGTAAGGTTAAGTAAACTCACAAGGGTAACACTTAACCGTTATAATTTGACTAGTGGATCGGGTTAGGTTAACATATACTTAACCAATCTAACACGGTAACTTGATGGGGTTAAGTCATAAATCGCTTGAATATACTTAACCAATCTAACATGATAACTTGATGGGGTTAAGTCATGAATCGCTTGAATATACTTAACCAATCTAACACGGTAATTTGATGGGGTTAAGCTTGAATATACTTAACCAATCCAACACGGTAATTTGATGGGGTTAAGCCTAAATATACTTAACCAATTTGACACGATGATTTGGATAGGGTTAAGTCATGAACCGCTGGAATACGCTTAACCAACTTGACACGTGATTCATAGGGCTAAGTCATGAACTTGAATGACAACACTTAGCCAACTTGACATGACATGTAGACGGGTTAAGTCACGAACTTGAATGACCACACTTAACCAACTTGATATGCTAGACTGATAGGGATTAAGTCTTGAATTTAGATGACACCACTTAACCTGCTGGACGGAAACCCTAGTTACGCGGTCCTTTTCAGTAGTAACCCTCTTGGATGTATCACGATACCCTAGGGACTAGGCTAGGGTGGGGCACGATTACTGGGCTGATTGTAAGCGACCAAAACGACGGCTGAGTTTGGTGCGCCATTGTAGGTTCAGGCGGACTACGGTCGTGCACGTAGTCCGGAGTTGAAAAAGTAGGCGTGGGCACCAGTAGTTGTACACTGTGCGTGCTTGGAATGGTGTCAGTGGTTGACACCCTAGGGCTTGATACACCCTAGGGTGGACCTAGCACAGAGTAGCTACATTCGTGATTGGGCCGTATGACACCGACACACGACGAGTTAGGACTTGTAGGGAGCCGATCGATTAGATCGTTACGTGGAAAAATGGCGTTGTTCGATAGGTAGCATAATCCCTAGTGGTCCTAGGTGGCATAAACCCTGATCGAATCTAGAAAACGTCCAATAGGTAGCATAATCCCTAGTGGTCCTAGGTGGCATAAATCCTAGATGAACACGCGATAATTCATGATAAGAGAATCTGGCCAGAACAAGGATGGCAGTCCGAGCGATTTAAAGGATGGTGACACTACGTTGTAGTGGTACAGAATAACATGATGGAACCCGTACGATATACGGCAGGGGACTATACATATACATGGAAGGGATGATACGAGTTAGGATGCTAGTACGGTTGGTGCAGAGGACGTTAGACATGCGATGCTATTCCGAGTTTATCTTGTTACCATGGTTATCCTGTTACCTTAGTTATCTTGTTACTTGAGTTTTATCTTGTTATCTTAGTTTAATCTGTTTATCTTGTCATCATGCTCATGTTTACTTTCGGTTTATACATGTCATGTTACTTTTACCTGTTTTAGGCTGAAAGTAGCTAGGACTTACCAGTCTTTATGACTGACCCCATTTTATTTCGCCTCCTTTTCTTCCGTTCCCCCCCGGTTTACAGGGAGTAAATGCTGCTACTTAGTTTGGATTTTCTGCTGCAAGATCATCATCTATGGCTTGGACTTTTCTTGGCTATGGCTATTTTACTGTTTTACTTGGGGAATAATTTATGACTATGTTTTCATGCTTCTTTATTATTGCAAGACGGGTTTCGATGTAAATAATTTAATGGCACTTTGATGCAAAAGTTTTTAGACCTTACTACTTTTATAAAGTAATGAAATCATGTTTTCTTCCACTGCTTTATATGTTCTGTCTTGTAATGTTTCTGTGCATGTTTACCTAGATAATACTCCACCAAAGCTAGTGCATTCCCTTTGTGAGTGACCCTAGCGGAGGTGGGGTGTTACATGAATGGTGGCCAAATGATCTAGAAGTACGATTATAACCTCAAGCCTTACAATCGGGAAATGACAAAAATCGGGCAGGCAGCATGGCTATGTGGGTCGCCCCCATTAGGGGGTATTGTCACCATCTAGAGAATATTCATATTTGTTACTTCTTTTCGCTTCTGTATCTCCTAGGAACCGTTTTGTTGCTAGCAACCGTAGGTGACAATATATTCGATACACTCAAGAGAAATGAGTGGTCGGTCATGTGTGGGCCGGGTTGCAAGACATTCATGTTGAACCCAGTGTATTCCCCTCTAGAGATACACTATTGGAAGGTGGTCCCATACCTGGTCATAGTTGGAAATTCAATCTCCAGTAAGCTCCCGCAGTTTTGATTGTATACTATGTATGTAGAGCGTGAGATGTAAGCGTTCTGCTAGATTCTATTTATTTGTATTTAGACAATATTATAATATCACAGCAAGATATTGATTTCAAAAATGGTTTGGGTTATCGTAAGGTAAAAACCGTCCGTGTTTATGTGTGGGCTGGTCTTAGATTATATTTTTCTTTCAAAAATTTGATTTTTAACTTTAATATTAAGATGGATGACACCAATAATTTAGTGGGTTTTCTCACGCTGGTTCACCAGACTGACCTGTGTGTTTGTAATGCTCGGGTCAGGTCCTGTTGGGTCAGACCGAGTTGTACAGGTTCGAGGCAAGATGATACAACTTTCAGGAGATGATCTGGAGGAGGTCAGACGTATTATATATTCAGATATTATTCCGCTGTATGTTGAAAATAAGGACAGATTGTTATAACTGTCCAGATGAATTGATTGACCGCTGTACTCTGAAGAATTGTAAGTATTGATCTTAAAGTTTTCAATAATGATTTATTTCTGTATTATATTTTATTCCGCTGCGATGTGAGACTGTGTATTGTGGTTAGTTGTTCTTCTTCTTTTTATTCTATTCTAATCTTTCTATCTTATCTTTTCTCACCCTCTAACTTCTTTCTTTAACATTTTGGATTTTCGGTACTCGAGTTTGGACATAGAATGGATTTATGTCGAAAGTTTGAGCATCGAATTTTCTGGTTCATTACAATTTCTGTCTTTTGCGAGACAGCACAGATGCATGCACGCCTACCCCAAATTTTCCAATAGCTGCCCTATTGTATTAAGCAGTACCATGCTCCGTCGAATTAAAGATGGCACATGCAAATTTGAATCGAACAGCCCAGTGGAGACGAAGATTGAAAGTGATAGAAGAGCACAGCTACATGGAGGGAGCAGCCACCCTACAAACCCAGTACCGTGCCATTCAAGGCTTATAACCTTATAAATACATCCCAGTATTCATTCAGTTTTCGTCATTTGAGAATTTAATGACAATTAAGAAACATAGTTCGGAACCTTCATTGTAAATAAGCCGTGACTTCATAATATAAAAACGATCTGTGTATGGCTTTACAAATCTGGAAAATGGGTTGCTTTAAGACCCTAAAATTCCGTTCCACATATTCGCCATTTCAGAATTTCGGACTAAGTAGTTCGACGTCCAAAGTCGAGACCTTGAATCTCGTTTCCTTGGGATTTAAAGCTCGGTTCATGAACTCAAGTATGGAATGAAGGTCATCCAAGTGAGGCGATCGAGTGGGAATTATTTAGCCGATTTCAGCTATAAAAGGTAATGACCTGGGAAGGATCTAAGCTGGCTGGTTAGCACAGTACGTCACCGGAGGAGGGGAGCTTGGCGCCGGCGAGTTAGTGATGGGAGGGGAGTCATTTGGCGTATTTAAATGGAGGGTGCATGGTTCGTTTGGTGTGTGTTGTTACTGTGGTGCAAGGCAAGTGTGGTGAGTGGGAGTATACAGAAGTTCTGTTTGGAAGAAAAAAATGAAAATGGAAGCTGCGTTCAGAAAAGGAAGATGGGGAGGAACAAAATGCTTCAGGAGGAGAGAAATAGAAAGCTTTGTTGAGTGAAGAGGCTTATATGCGGATTTGGGTAAAGCTTGGAGGCGTGAGATGTCAGGCTTTTTAGGCCATGATTGAGAGAAAAAAATGAAAAAAATGAAAAGAAAATAAGAAGAAGGTGACCAAGTATGACGTTTTGATGTTGAGGTTGAAGTCACGGTTTTGTGGCAGGAACTCACGGGTGTGATGGTGAGTGGAAGAATATGGAAGCAAGAGTAGAAGACGTGGGGTTGGGTACATGCAGCTGGCGGAGGGATAAAACTGAAGCTTTGGGGATGGTGCGTTATATATTGGGAAGAAGAGCAGAACATGGAGGAAGAATTTAAAGTGAGGTTGGACTGTGAATCTGCATACGCGGGCTTTTGGGCCTTATAAAAAAATAGTAAGAAGAGTTAAAAAAAAAACTAAAATGTGAAGTGATAAAAGGACGAAAGGAAATGGAGTATACTGGAAATGAAAGTGGATGAAGCAGAATGTTGGGGAAGAAGAAACCCCTGTTGGAAGTGATGCGGGTATAGGGAGAGGTGGGCTAGACAAGGCACTGGTCCAGTGGGCCTGCGGAAAAGAAAAAAAAAGAATGGCGGGAAGATTTATAATCAAGAATGGGGAATGCTTTTGAACAAGTAGGGGATGGGAAACATTACCGTGCTGTGGGTTTATACAGTGTTGCGCTGAACAGAAATTTGGTAAGGGCACATATGCTTATAAATTTAAGTTTTAGTTAAATTAAAATGTTTTACAAAGATCGTTAACTAAATATTTCGTACGTACGCTACCAGATTTACGAATGGTCAATCATGTTGGAACCACTTGAATGGAGGCTACGAGATGGAGCTAGTTTGGTTTGTACAGGAAGCAACTGGAATTTCTAATTAAATTAAACATAGTTTAATTTAATTAAAGCAAGTGGTTAATCAACGAAATAAACCAAGGTGAGTTAAACTCACTCAGTTCTCCCACTTATAATTTTTATAAGTCAGGTTTCTTATTATATGCCATATCTGCAAATTGTTGGTTTATTTGATGATTGTTTGGATGTTGTTGAATATTGTTATATTGTTAATTTAGATTAAACGTTGTTTAATTTAAATGAAACAACATCTTTGTTTTTAACGATTATTTCCATTAGAGGTCACTTACCATATTGGTTACATTTATAATAATATAAACGTATTTAAATTAAATTGGATGCTTGAATTATTGTAATTTGTTGATCCCTATCAGTTGAATTGATTACTTATTTTCATATGATCATTATATGAACTATGGAACCCATATGATTGGATTATAGAATTGGTTATTGATTTTTAAACCCAAATTTCAATATTTGTTTGGTTATTAACCAATGGGTGATATTGGTTGAGGAATTTATAGCAGATGTCCAAAATACAAAATGTTTTATAGAGATTGATTTACCGTCAGGTAAATCAATAGAAATGAAGTTCGAAATCTATTTTAAAACTGAATATAGATCTTTAAATATATTTTTAAATGAAGTTTATGAAAGGAAATAAACCAACCATATATATATCTTTTGTTTTACCCGCCATTTTTATATCAAAATCTACCGTGTGCGAAGCATGTGCTTCATCGTAATTACTGAATAATTTTATAAAACTGATTTTTGTATTTATAAGATTGATAAGCAAGTGGGAGGGAATTAGCGATGATTAATAACCAGGATTTATTGTTTTAAGAAAACAATTAAAGTGATATTATTTTGGAATTGATTATTATTTGTTTAATAATAATCAAAGTGAATGGAATTATTTTATTAATTAATTTAAATGAAAAGGACTAATTGGAATTGATAAATCATGTTTAGAAGTTACGTTAACTGAGATGGTTAATTTAATGGAAAGGATTAATGGTGAATTAACCAAATTTTATTTTAATAAATGACCAAACTTGATTATTAGTTAGTTAATAGTAATCGAAGTGATAAATCTGGAGATGTAAAATTTAGTAATGGAAGTTTGAGAAATTTTAAAGTCATGTTTATGATTAATGAATATTTAAGCGATTAAAGGTTTATAGTTAAATTGAAATTTTAATTAAATTCTTATTAAATTATATTTAATAGATTTTATGAAATCCAAGAGTCTGTAAAGTTATAAAATCCAAAGTTGACTGAATATATTATTGGAACGATTTATTGGAAATAGATTTGAAATGGAAATTAGAACAGAAACCAAGTTTGAATTAAAATGGTTAGGAAGATTGGATTATAAAGTACGATCTAGGTCCGCTGTTATAATTAGAGATGAGATTTCGTCAAGATATAATTAAAATGGGATTTTGTTTTAATATTGAGAAATGAATATTGGGTTTTCGTATTACAACTGATATCTATCTCAAGATAAGAATGATATTGATCAAGGTATGATAGGTAATTAAAATACACCAACTTGAACAACTTCAGGATTATCGAAAGATGATATTAGTCGTAATGGTGAAGATGTTATAATAATTTATTTTGGAAATAATAGTGTAATGTTATTTGAAGAATTTGGATATATATATAATGAGATTCCAAATGTAAAAGGAAATAAAAGCGGGCTTGATGGTAAATGATATTTCTACAAATAAAAAATAAAAAGGAGATTGGTGAGAATATAACGATATTTTCGAAGTTAGGAGATGAAATTTGGAATGGGTTTATTTTAAAAAGATAAGTGACAATAATAGTGTTCAAATAACAGAATCAAAAGGAAATTTCGTTACGACTGTTTTACGATGATAAGTTGAATCAATTCTGCAAATGATAGATAATAAGTAACGTTATATCAAAGGGGTTGAAATGGTAGTTAACGAGAAGTGGAATATGATTTTAAGAATTTTTTCTAAGTATATAATAAAACGATTCAAGAATATTTATATATATTAAAATTAAGATATTTTTATGGTATTACAACTGATATATTATTTTAAAGGCCAAGTGATGTTGTATACTAAACCAATGGATTTGTTTTATTTTTATGATTGTTTATTTTGATAGTTAAATAACCGACTATCGAAATCATGCCAACGCGTTTTTGGTACGGAAAGACCGGGATTGAATTTATATTTGAAAACCATTCCGACCAATTCATACGAATACTTTGAAGATGCTGATTGAAATGGAGCAATTGAAGACCGTGGATCTTGATAAAATGGAAGAGTTACTTACAATATCTGGCTAATCCCTAGAGATATATTGTGATTCTTTCGTGGTTGAAATCTATGGCTTACAAGGACTACTCGCTACTAATCTATAGGGTGATTCCTAGGATGTGGTAGGAGGGTGCCTTCGGTTCATCTTATTCCTGGATGACTTGCATGGACAATGTGAATGGTGGCCAGATGTTCCAAAAGTCAATAATAAACTCAAGCCTCACAACCGGGGAATGACAAATATCGGGTAGGCAGCATGGCTATGTGGGTCGCACCCATTAGGGTGTATAATCACCTATCTAAAGAAACTCCTTTTGCTTCTTTAATCTATCAATGATGACCCTTTTCGGGAAACGGTGGGCAGCTCCCAACCGTTAGTGATATACATTCGATACACTCAAGCGAAATGAGTGGTCGATCATGTGTGGGCCGGGTAGCAAGACGTTCTTGTTGAACCCAGTGTATTCGCCTTTAGAGATACACTATCGGCAGGTGGTTCCATACCTTGTCATAGTCGGAATCCAATCTCAAATAAGAGCCCGCGATTTTGTTTGTATACTATATTGTGGAGCGTGAGATGCAAGCGTTCTGCTAGATTCTATTTGTTTGTATTTAGACACTATCATAATATTAGAATAAGATATGATTTCAAAAATGTTTTGGGTTATCGTAAGGTAAAAGCCGTCTGTATTTATGTGTGGATTTTGTCTTACGATTATCCTTTGCTTTTGAAAATGATTTTGAACTTTAAAATCAAGTTGGATGGTTCCCCTTAAAACTTCTCTCACTTTAGTTCACTAGACTGACCCGGTATTTGTAATGCTCGGGTTAGACCGGGTTGTACAGGTTCAGGTTATCGGATGCTGTGAAGACCAATGACAAGCTGTAGGTGTTGAGACGTATGATATTATCTAGTGTTATTCCACTGTGTGATGTATATGAGGACATGTAATTATAACTGTCCAAATGTGTTGATGTACTCTGATGATTGTAAGTTTTTATTTCAAAGCTCTCTATAAAGTTTATTTCTATATTATATTTATTCCGCTGTGATGTGAGACTCGGTGTTATATTGGTTCTTCTTATTCTTCTATTCTTAACTTTCTTCCTTTCTTATCTCACCCTCTTATTTCTTTCTAATAACGATCTGGTGTTTTCGATGCTTGAATGTTCGACATGGTGTTTTTGTGTCGATTTTCAGGATTGAAAATCATTGTTCGTTACATTAATTGAATAATCTTATTTGAGATAACCTATTTGGATGCTCTGAAAAACAGGTTGGAGGGATCCAACTGGATTCCTCAAATATATTAGATGTTATTTATTTTCATCTCATCATTATATGAACTGTTTTGATTGGATGATTGATTTGGTTGCTGTCCGTTACTTGAAATTCAATATTTGTTTTGTTTAAATCAATGGGCAGTACTGATTGAGTAATTGGCAGTATATGGCCTACAAATCAATCGTTTTCTGAATATTGTTTTACCATCAGGTAAATCGACAAAAATGAAGTTATAAAATTTATTTTTATAACTAAAGATAGGTTTTGAAATATATTATTTTTAATTAAAGTTATTAAAAGAAAATAAATGTGGTGACCCTAAACTCCCATGCCACGGAAGCAAGGATAAACATTGGAATATAACAAATATACAATAACAGCATAACAGAACTGTATCATTACACCAGATAATGTATAATAAATTACACTGGAACAAATATAATCATCAGAGTTACGAAGTATAACAGGATCATACTTAGTACAAAATACAGTTTCAGCTCTACATAACATGTCTGCAGCGGAATCAAACATAATATACATAACCAAGTCTGAACAACATAATAGAAATGATAGAATCCATCTTCAGCTCCATAGCTATCTAGAATGAGCCTGCTAAAACCTGAATACAAGGCTGCCCGTGTAGAAATAGGGGCACCCGAGTTTGCAAGTGAAACAAACTATGAGTCAGTCATGGGACTGGTATGAGAAATTTTACTTAACCTATTTTACAATAACGTCAATCACAGGACCACGTCGCTAACGCGGAACGAGTTTACTCCATTGGATTGCCAGTGCATAAATAAAGTAAATCATTTAAACAACAAAATGATTTTCATGGAAAATGAAGCCATTATAAGACTCAGGTCCCATCACACAATGCAACGCAAGCCGGAGGATAGAGTTTTACCTTATAATGGCCAAAATATGCTTGATACATATAAAACAAAATCATTTGACATCATCACTAGTGTATATATATATTTCAAAAATAGTTTCAATCATAATATATCAATCATAGACGACATAGCTACCTTCTACTATGTCGTCGTATATAGGCTTACAATCAAAACCGCACAATGTCGTATTGGAAGTTGGATTTCCATCATGAACCAAGGCAAGGGATCGTCCTTACCGCATTCGAGACACTCTAGCCCGTGCCTCAGGATTCAGCCGCAACTGCACCTGGATCGTCATGGCCAGTCCACACGGAGTGGATTAAAATGCCTGATAGTACGTTTCCCCGCCCTATGGGGTGTAAACTGGTCATATATCGACCAAACCATCCATCGGCCCTGTAGTGACCGATATAACCGAGAGGCCTCGCTTTCCATCATCCACATAAGTAAAAATGTCTGGGCTCCATACCAAGACACCACTCCTAGCTAGAAAGAAACACATGTCCTCCCTGAAATCCTCTCCCGTTTCTGGTTCATACCCGTGGTGTGAGGCTCGCGAATTAACCCCATACACAAAGCTATACAATATTAAAGTCGTGCTTGATCATCAACCACAAGGCCCTACTTTTCAACAAAATCCCTGATCATTTGCATCTCAGCATGTCACACAGGCAATTCACGCCATGCGACTGATGTCTATCGATATATAACCTTTGAGCTCATACGTCTCATAGAAGGGTGTTAAGCAAAAGATTAAATTCTCCGCTGCCAAATAGATATATATTTAATAGAGATCAATCAACATAGAATAAAATCCAATGTCAGACACACATCCATTTACAAGTTCGTTCTGGGTCTGAACGAAACCGAAGGCACCTTATTCCTCATCCCATATGTCCAATACAGGAGAGAGGCCCTCGCATATCCGGTCGATCTCCAAGTACGTCTGGACGATCACCACTTATTACCTTGTCTTGGGATGCCTCCCAATCAAGACATCAATAATCATCCAAACGATGTGAAGATCTCCGGTCTTCGACCTCCGTCTTCCTATCTTCGACTTTTTTTTCATCGTAGATCAATTATTTGAAATGAGAATTAACTCGGCCTTTTCAAATAATTCACGCATGTATAGAATTCAAATCAATTCTTTCTATGGTTAAACTATTCGACTTCCACATTTCAGTTCATTAGTATACTTTTCATGTCAAATACATCCAACCATCAAAATATCTAATAAACAAAGGCAAAATCGGTTTATCTCTACTCCACATCGTTTATAATATTTTAAAATGATTTTTCACTATTTTTATTTATTTAAAAATAGCCCATTTCCATCGAACGACGTTTCAGGCCATTCGATGGCCCTGGCGCTGCTCTCATCCAAATTTGATTTAAATATTTCGAAAAATCTAATCATTGGATCTTAACGAATTTTATATCGTTGGAAAGATCTTTCCAAAGCAAACCTAACGGTCCCGGTTTTGGGAAAATCCGATGGTCGGATCACCTTTAATAATCGCTTAAAGTTACAATTTTAAAATGCGAACTGCAGCGTCATTATTCGTTTTATTTTAATTATATATATATATATATATATATATAATTTAATCGACAATTTCTAAACTGTTTATACTTCAAAAATTTGGCTAACGCCTTTAAATTTCAAAAAATTTCGCCATAATCTCCTTTGTATGGGGATGGGTTTGGAAATTTATTGGGCCGTATTAGGTACCCAATAAATTCAGTGTAAGCACACACAATTTTTAGTGTCCTATCTATGCCCGAGGGAGTGTGTAAAATTACTCCAGAGATAAATCTTGTAACCTCGTCTAGTGTTGGAAATAATCCATGTGTCATATCTAATAACTAGAGAGACATGATTATTGTCAACTCTACACCCGTGTGGGGTTATTATTTAATCTGAAAATTTACCGTTATATTTATTTTGTCCATATCAGTCCTCAGTTTAACCTATAATTCAGTCAACGCCATACGAGCATCTTCCCTATATGGTAATCCCAACCTCGTCACATTAGCTCCAAATGCTGATGTGGCATATGATGAAGTATGCTCTCTTCACGTAGTATGCCATGTAGTGTAGTTCAAAATTAATTGTTACTATCCTATGGCGTTGTTTATAATCTCACACAGAATAACCAGCACACCGCATCTAATGGCATTCACAGGAGTTGATATATAAATAAAATTGCGTAGCCAACTCATTAAGGTTTACCTATTTGTCGGGCACGCAAATAAATTCCTTACTCAACAACAAATCCATTTACTTGTTTAGCATATGTATATACATGCATATCTAACCTAAAAATAATACTTTTAGCGAATAAATATTTATTTTCATACATGACTATTTTTAACAGTTCATATACATGTTAAAAATAATATTTTCAATCAAATAATATTTATTTCAACCTATGGATATTTTTAACAGTTCATATTCAAGTTAAAAATATTATTTTCAATCAACAAATATTTATTTCAACCTTTCGTTATTTTTAACAGTTCATATTCATGTTAAAAATATTATTTTCAATCAATAAATATTTATTTCAAACTTAGACTATTTTTAAAGGTTCCTACATACAATAAAAATGTGATTTTATTGTTAAGGCATTTTATTTCCAACATGAATATTTTTAGTGATTCATATATACAATAAAAATGTTATTTTTATCATTCAAACAATTTATTTTCAAACATGAATATTTTATATACTTCATACAAACAATAAAAATGTTATTTTTATCGTTCAAGTGATTAATTTCAAACATGAATATTTTATTTACTTCATACATAGAATAAAAATGTTATTTTTATCATTCAGACAATTTATTTCAAACATGAATATTTTATATACTTCATATTTCGGAAAATTTTGGCATTACAACGACAGGGTATTTAGCACAGGCACCGTGTCCAGCACGGCTCCTCCGCTATCCTAAGCCTTGCAGCATTACAGTACTTTCATTTTAATGATTTCCATAATATCATTCATTTTGACAACATAATTAATATACCACGAACACAACCAAATTTATTTCAACCACAATCAATCATTCTCAACCGCATTCAATCATTCACAACACAATCAATTTATATCGTCCATGGTCTGTGGACGAGGGGGTATATATGTATATATATATATATGTGTGTGTGTGTGTGTGTGTGTAAATATATTTATTTCCATTTCCATTTCATTTCAATTCCATTCAACGCATATATGATTTATACAACGCATGTACAATTTATACACCGCTTATATAATTTATACAACGCTCATATATGAGATATACAACGCGTATATAATTTATATATCGCTTATATAATTTATACAACACGTATACATTCCAATTTGAATTTAGATTGCTCACATAGGGTTCCACTCCTTCTAAAATTGTAGGAAGCTCCAAAAATCCTCCGGTCTCTTCTAGAATATAACGTACGATGTCACAGTCCCAATGTCTCTTGTTTCACTGGATTTCGACAATATAGCAAAAATATATGATTTTCATAATTCAATCAACCTTTGTAACGCTTTTAGATGTTATAATCAGTTTAAACAATACATGTCGTTACCTCTCAGCATTTGTTCAAAACTAGGTTTAGAGATTTCATCCAAACCGTTGCTCGAGGTGATGATCGGGTTGCGCAACCTTCAAGAGCTCCGAGAGGCGCTCAGATCAATAGGGGTGACGTTGAACTCGGTCAATGGTGGAGGGCACGACGGTGGGTTGAAGTCGACGACTTCGTGGAGGTGGTTCTCTCGATTTACTCAGCGATAGGTAAAAAAACAGGTATGGATTTGAAGAGGAAGGCGAGATCTACAAAATCATCAACTGGAGCAAGATATTTTATAGCGTGGATTAGCCGGAATCGAACAGAGAAGGTTGGATTCTTTTCCGTCATTTGACAGTAGCGGGTTACAGGTTTTTTTATTTTTTTGGAAAATATAATTAGTGAATGGAAAATTTCTATTGGCCGATATATATATTTATTTCAAAAATAGTGTTTTCTAATCCGAACTCCAAATCAAACCTAACGACTGTCGCCTCTAGGTAAATACCCCCATTCTGGACACAATGGAATATGTTTTCTAAGCCCATTCAACTGTTACAGTTAGTTTTTCTTCAAATTAAAATATAAAATATTCAAAATTTAATTTGAACGTACATTTTAATCTGCCGAGGACACATACTGATTCCAAAAATTCCCGAAAAATAAATCTAACTATGTTGGGACGATACGGTCCCAACAAAATTAGTTTTATCGAATTTGGAGACCATTTGAAAAATGGTCATTTTTTGGTCGATCCAATTCAAACAGAAATTACCAAACGCGTTTTCTTTTGCCACATTCACATTTCAACTCCAAAAATTATGGAATTTTAAACCTAGCAATAATTTGGCATTCTGGATCGAACCAAAGTGGTTTCGTCAAAAACGAAGGTCGTTTGCAAAATGTCTATTTTTATGGGTTATATTTATTCCATGGGGACTATTCTGAATAATCAACTGGCCATAACTTTTAATTCTCGCTATGAAATTTCGATTTTTCAGATTCGTTAGAAAGATATTTTTAAACAGATTTAAATATTTTTGGTTTTACTGAAATTCGATTTATTTTGAATCCTGTACATTCAGTTAAATTTCAAAGTTGAATTTTCAAACTGTCACGCCATTTCAGGCTCGTTATATAATTAAAATAAATTTATTCATTCTAACTTCGATTCAAATAAATTTTTAGTTGTTATTATTTAAAATTAATTATTTTGAATATTCTAAATTCATTAAAATAGCCAATTTAAAAAAATTAAATTGGTTTTGATTTTCCGGGTTGTTACAATCTCCCCCACTTAAAACTTTTTGTCCCCAAAAAGGAAGCAATAGTAAAGTAGGAAACAAAACGGAAAATAGAATATAATGTAAATGCACCTTGCACCAGAGCTAATCAAAGATGTCCACTCTGCGCTTGGGATAAGCCTGTCTAATGCTATCTTCTGTCTCTCATGTACAGTCTCTAGGATCTCCGCTCCACTGCACTTTGACTAAATGAACCTTCTTGTTCCTTAGCTCTTTGGTTTCTTTGCCAATATTCTTCAGTGGCTCTCTTCTCACTGCTAATTCTAGGGTAATATCCAAATCCTGTTGTGCTGCTTCTTCTACAATTGAATCTGGATCATGTACATGCTTTCGAAGTTGAGACACATGAAATACAACATGTACTCCGAGCAACCAGTCAGGTAATTGAACCTTATAAGTGAGAGTTCCGTTTCTTCCTATTATAGGAAATGGACCAATAAATCTAGGTGCCAACTTTCCAGTCTTCCCGAATCGGACAACTCCTCTCATCGGAGAAACTCTCAAATATACATAATCACCAACAGCGAATGCTAAATCTCTTCTTCTAGAATCTGCATAACTCTTCTGTCGGCTTTGAGCTGTTTTCAATCGCTTCTTAATGAAATCTAAATTTATCTGAAGCTTCACGAATCATGTCGGGACCCAATACTAATCGATCGCCTGATTCTACTCATGCGAGAGATATACATGGTCGACCGTACAATGCTTCAAATGATGACATTCCCAAGCTTGCTTGGTAGCTGTTATTATAAGAGAACTCCTCCAAATGAAAATGATCTTCCCACGATCTACCAAAATCAATAATACAAGCCCGCAATAAGTATTCTAATATACAATTCACCCTCTTAGTTTAGCCATCTGTTTGAGGATGGTTTGCAGTGCTAAGGTTTAACTTCGTTCCCAGCTCTGCCTGGAATGCTTCCTAGAATTTACTAGTGAATATCTGATCACGATCACTAACAATACTACTGGGAAATGTAGTCTAATGATCTCTTTGAAATAAATCTGCGCCAGGTTCTGAGCCATCCTATTTGATATGACAGGTATAAATGGGCGGTCTTCGTGAAATGATATACGATCACCCATATACTATCATTTCCTTTCTTGGTTCTGGGCAAACCATCTATGAAATCCATGGAAATTTACTCCCACTTCCAATTGGAAATGTTCAATGGTTGTAACAGTATGCGAGTTTCTGTTAATCGCTTTTGACTTGTTGACAAGTAGAACACCGGCCAACATATATTGAAATGTCTCTTTTCATTGCCCTCCACCAGAATGTGCATTTGAGATCATTATATATCTTACTCACTCCTAGATGGATACTAAGCTTAGATTTGTGACATTCATCCATTACTTCTCTTCGAAGGCCAAAAATATTCGGGATGTAAATTCGGCCTTTCAACCTCAGAATTCCCTTGTTATCAATCTGGAAACTCAAGGGTTCACCTTCCTTGATTCTCTTGCTAATCCTCTGAATAAATTCATCGTCTTTCTGAAGAACAAAGATATTATCAATCAACAAAGGCGTAATAATAATGCTAGCGATGATTAAGTTCTTTTTACTATGCGCATCAGCTACAGCATTGGCTTTCCCCGGGGTATACAAAATATCCAGATCGTACGGTGTAAGAAATTCTAGCCAATGCTGCTGTCTCAGATGTAAATGCTTCTGGGTGAACAAATACTGTAACGACTTGTGATCTGTATATAATTCAAACTTCTCACCCAATAGATAATGCCTCCAGATTTTCAAAGCAAACATGATGGCTAACAATTCAAGATCATGAGTAACATATCTCTTCTCATGTGGTTTCAACTGACGACTAGCATAAGCAATTACTTGGCCTCTTTGCATTAATACCGCACCAGCACCTCCAATAGATGCATATGTATAGACTGTCAAATCTTGGTTGCCATCAATAATAGTCAACACTGGAGCTATAGTCAACCTTAATTTTAGCTCTTGGAAAGCCGCTTCACATTCTGGAGTCCAATTAAATCTTGCGTGCATCTTAGTAAGCTGCGTTAATGGACTAGATAGCTTCAAAAAATTCTTAACAAATTTCCCATAATAACTAGCCAATCCAAGGAAACTTCTGACTTCTGTGGGTGTATAGGCTGCTTCCAATCTTGAATAGCTGTAATTTTACTTGGATCAACTGAAATTCCTTCCTTCGATAAAACATGACCAAGGAACTTTACTTCTTCTTGCCAGAATATACATTTGAAAAATTTGGCTTCTAAAACGTTCTTTCTAAGAATTTCCAACACTTGTTCCAAATGTTTAGCATGCTCGCTCTCTGACATAGAGAAGATTAGAATATCATCAATGAGGACCAGTACGAATTCATTCAAGACTTCTCTGAATACCCTGTTCATTAGATCGACATAATAAGCTGGAGCGTTACATAAGCCGAACGACATTACTAACAACTCATAGAATAACTCTGGACCTCTAAATGCTGTCAAAGGAACACATTCTTCGGCAATTCGCAGCTGATGGAAACCTGTAGCTAGGTCCATCCTTGAGAATACTTGTACTCCATTCAAACGATCCAACAAATCATTAATTCACGGCAATGGATATTTATTCTTTAATGTCTGCTTATTCAAGTCACGATAATCCACGCATAGTCTGAGAGTACCGTCTGAATTTGGGACAAACACCACTATTGCTCCCCAATTAGAGAAACTAGGCCTGATCAGACCGTAATTTTTGAGTCTGGTCCCCCAATTCTTCTTTCTCCTTTAAAGTCATTCTTCGAATAGGATGCACAACTGGTCTTGCATTCGGAACCAGATCGATTCTGAAATCAATTTTTCTATGCGGAGGTAAGCTATCCACTTCTTCAAACACATTAGCATAATTTTTGATAACAGGAATATTTTCTGTGACAATAGGAATATTTTCCATTGGAGCAGGAGAAACATCAAGAGCTGACCACAATTCTTTTTTATCCGAATTTGGACCTTCGCATGGTATGGTTATATATTCCCCTGATTTAGTCTTTGCCTTAACAACTCTCAGGGCGCAGTTAACCTTAGCTTTATATTTGGTTAACCAATCCAATCCTAAAATAAGATCAAATTCGGTAAAATTCATGACGATCAAGATGGAAGGGAATCGATAACAGGAAAAAGAGATAGGCAACCCACAAATCCAGCTAAGATTGAGGGAACCCCCACTCGGGTTATGGACACTGATGGGTTCTTTGATCTTTTTCAATTTTAAATCCAATTTCTTTACCACATTACTTGTAATAAATCTTCGTGACGCGCCTGTATCAAATAGTACTTTAACCGGAATATTTTTGGTAGTAAGCATGCCTTCCTAAACATCTGGCCTTACTTGACTGGCTGAGGGTGTTGTCACATCTGTCGTGTTATTGATCTGAGCCACCTTGGCGATTTTTAAAAGTCGACAATCTTGCTTTACATGACCAAATTGATGGCAAATGTTGCATTCTCTGTTTTCTTGAACCTTCTCATTCGATTTTGATCCATCCTTTCTTATTTCTTCAAGGATCTGCAACTTATCGCCAAATGTCCTTGTTTACTGCAGTTAGAGCATGTGGCCGTAGTTACTGGTTCCTTCTTAGATTTAACCCTTTTCTTATCGGTTCTAGGCTTCTTAATGACCTCAGGCGTCGTGCTTACCTCAGGGCTATCAGTTTCAGACTTTCTTTTTTTGCTAGAACTGACTTCCTCTTCGTCCTCCAAAAGGCCTTGCTTATCAAGATCCTCATAGTTATAAGCCATGTATATCATTTTAGAAAAAGGAAATTTCACATGTACCGTTACGCAATTTTTGTACCTTCTTTGAAGTCCATTTATAATCCTTAGATTCTTCCTCAAAGGATTTTCAATTAGCCTTGGGGCAAAACGAGAAAGTTTGTTGAATTTATCCCGATACTCCTAAATGGTCATATCCCCTTATTTCAGATAGTAGAACTTATCGTATAGCCGCTCAATTGCTTTCGGAGGAATAAATCTTTCATTGAAAATTTCTTTAAATCTATCCTAGGTAATATTACCTTTTGGATTATTCTTAGTAACAGTTTCCCACCAGATTAAAGCTTCGTCTTTGAGTGCGCAAGATGCCAGTAATCTTTTCTGGTCATCCCTCAATTTTAAACCTTCTAAAATTTTCTCAGTAGAACGCATCCATGCTTGTGTTTCAATAATGGATTCTTTGCCCAATAATGGTACTCCACCCAGATTTCAATACTTCTTTAATAGAGCTTCTATATCTGATTCTTGTTGTGGGAGCATGATTGGCTTATTAGATTGTTGAACCATATAATTACTTCTTCTGCTTCTGCCACTCATTTTCTACTATGTCTGCAAATAGCAGACAAAGAGTCAGGCCAACAGAAAAGATATTGTAAAGCATAGAGACATATATTTAAATGTATATGCATCTATTGGGGTGTATTTTATTCTACTATACTCATTCTTGGACATTACCGATCCTATCTGTAATGAGTTACTCACCCTAGAATACTACTGATTCTATTTCTGACGAGTTCGTTAATATGTTATATTTCGGAACTAAGATTAACCAAAGCTCCGATACCAGATGTGATGACCGTAAACTCCCATGCCACGAAAGCAAGGATAATCTTTGGAATATAACACATATACAATAACATCAGAACAGAGATATATCATTACACCAGATAATCTATATAATAAAATCCCTTGCTAGGACAAACCAAGAGGCAAAGTGCGGTTGAGATCTCTTCTTTGCATATACATCAAGCGGCTCAGGTTTGTCAACAACATCAAATCTGTTCACATGATCTACGTCGCTCTCTTCACACTTACATTTCGGCTCCACAACTGCTCATGGCACGTTCCGTCATTCTTCGTACTTAATTCCAACCCGTCTCTTTCTCTTCAGTAATCATTAATTACGAAATTGTTACTCCACTTCCTCCAACTGCAATTGAATCACATCCGTACGACTGTTAGTCAATTAATGAAAAATCTTTCGATGACTACGCAGAAATCATGTAAAACCCCCAACTTTGACGCTACTAGATCTGAACATTCGTTGGTAGAGTTCAGAGTTATGGAGATGTTGCTACAATTTCAACATCACTGGTAATAAGAATATCGATCTTCTCATTTACATCTTTATATTTTTCTATTCTGACTTAGTTTCATGGATTCTTATTAAGAATGATATCCTGGGAATCAATTCTATTCTTCTGCTCTTACGTATTTGGATATAGTTTTCTTTGTTTAGGTCTTTAAAATGTAGGGTTCAATCTGTTAATACTCATTCTAAGTTTATTCTGTCGTAATTTCTTTTTCTTTTTTAGGTTTATGAGCAAATTGCAGGTTGCGGCCTTCGATGGCACCAAGTTTGCATGCGTTAGCATTAATAGTTTACTTTTATCGACAACTTTTTGTTCCTGTTTTAAAGTTCCAGGTACAAAGAGTCTATATATATTGATGTTAACGTTTTCTTTGGCTTTAAGTCTTCGTTAATATTTGTCTGCACACGAACTGTTTGTATAAATGATCCAATAAGGATTCTATTTTGACTTTTCCAGTACTTTAATTATGTTTTTATGCTATATATGCTAAAGTAAGTTCTAACATTACAAAATCAAATTATTGTTCTATCTAGAGACGCTAAGTAGATCACCTTTGTTAACATAGTATATCATGGTACAAGAGTTGCAAGCTAAAAAGACTTATTACTGGACTTTATTTTATTTTTTCTTCGTTTGAAAGATTTTAATATACAAATAAGTGCATAGTATGCTAAATCTACAACAATGGTTTAATAGTCATTTTTAGTTAATTTTCAATTTTTGGTATTGATCGTTTCAAGTTTCTATCTTTTGTTGCTTGAAACTATTGCAAGTCGGGTCATATAACGTTGTCCCTCCCCACAATAATTAGTAAACACCATAATCAGTAAACACGGTAGTTATGCATCCAGTAAGAGGGCCTAAATATAAGCAAATGAGATTAAAAATTTACCCTTCAGTATGCTATAAGATAACTCTTATATATTATTTCATTTACATTGCTGGCATAAAATTCTTTACTTTTTTGGGTCCTTCAATAACTTCATTTGATCATGCATTTTTTACTGCCATTATGTGATATATGAATAAGATTTCTTAAATGTTATTACAATTCTTTTTATACACTTTTCTATATTTGGATAGTCAATGATGGTAGAATTATATTGTTCTCTGTATAAGGCATCTTTATTGGTGATCCTTTCTTCCCAATTGAAGAATTGTCCACCGTCAGTCTATCACCACTAAAAGAATGGAACCTTTTAAGGATTACTAAAAGAGTTAAAGATATAATGATAATAAAATTAATATAAGGGCTAAAAATAATAATTATAGATGTATTTTAACCAGTATTTAACTACTTTTCTATTTTCTGGTTTTGTCATCTTTCATATTTGCAGGGAGGAAAACAATTGTTCCAGTATAGAAGAGCATCAAAGAGAAAAACATTGTCTCTCACATTGCAATGAAAGTAGAAGTAAATGAAATACCATCTACAGAATCAAAATGAGGTAAGGAGGTTAAAATAGAAGAAGGCACACTTATGCTTCTAAGGACTGGAGAAAATGGAAATTGCTAAAGTTTTAGTGGTTGACCCACCACTGATGGCAAAATCGCCTGGCAGTGAAGAAAAATGAGACTTCTGAAAATCATTAACAACCTTCACCATTCTGTACCCTTGAATCTCATAAGTTGATTGGCTCTCTCTGCAATGATGCTATATCTTTATGCATACAAGAAATCAATTTTCAATGTTACTTTCGATCCATGTCTACTATTGCTTTTCTCCCCATCGTCCACTCTATTTAAGGTATGTTTTACTCTGCTATTTTTGTTGCATATGTCCTCTATTTGCGGTCTATTTGCATTTTCCTTTTGTATCTAAAATCGTTTATCTCTAATTAAATAGGAAGAAATATTTGTACTTCATATGTACATGTTGTCATTGAACAATTTTCACACCTTTTCCACTACATGCCACATATTTGTCATAATTATCTACATTTTGTTACAATGGGGTTCTATGATAGTTCCTAAAAATAGTTGAACATTATATATTAAGCATGGTTACTATATGTGAAATCCTTGGGTATGCATTTGAGTATACATTTCGTAAACATTATAGAATATATATATATATATATATATATATATATATATACACACACACACACACATATGCTTTTTATTAAACAAACACTTTGTATGGAAAATCATACTTTACTATTGTTCCGTTTTCACTTCGTTGTTACAAAATGCTGGGCTGCTGTATAAAATAACCATCAGCATCAGTTGATTAACTACTTTTATTTGAATCTTTGACTAAAAATAAAAATAATACACATTGGTTCTCCCAAACCAGCTAATAGAAAAGAAAGGAATCTGAATTGCATTTATACTTAATTTTCTTCCTTTTTTCTGTAAGCCATCTTACATTAGTCAGTGGCCAGCATTATTATTGGTTGCCTCAAAAACTCTATCATTAAAGTCTTAACTAAAAAATAAATTCTTTTATTGTACTTGGTTTTGGTTATTCATTTTTTCATAAACTTCATTATTCCATGTACCAATGCTTGTAACACTCTGTCCTATTCCTTTCTATGTACTTCATTCTAGACATTAATTTTGTTTGCATTGTTCAATGTCCTGTGTATCTCATCCCGAAATTACCAATTATAGTTTCTATATTATAAAATTTTCTAGGTTCCCTCTAAGATACACGTTTCAGCATATAAATATCAATCAATTCATTTAAGCTTCCTTTTTAAACATATTTTATGCCATAAGTTTGACTGCATTAATATGAAACCATAATTATTTGTTGCAGAAATTTTTGGAATTGTTTGATTTATATTTAACGTTATATAAAACCAAAACACTTTGTATATTCATCCATAAATTGTGCATGCGCCAAAAATATTGTTATATATAATTACTTCTATCTCATTACACTAAAAAGGAAAACCGTGTGAGCGTTATCCATATTCTCTTCATAGAAATTAATAATTGAACGTGTCATAGCTCTGTACAAAATTCAAATCAAATAGCAGACAAGTTCTTTATCTGGTAGTAAACCAACTGCCCATAAAACCAATAAGGGGTCATCCTAAAAGGAAAGAGTTTATAACATATATCCTTTTATCCATATTTTCTTCACAATGAATTAGTAGTTAACCTGCTATAACTTTATACAAAATTTTAAACGTCTTTATTAATAAATGTGTTGAAAAAGCATATTTTTGATCCGATCATAAAATGTCAAAAATGCCCTTTATTTAAATTAGAAAACTACGTGCAACATTCAAGTAATATAGATTTATAATTTCAATCTAACAATAAGAAACCAAGTAATTTGGGTCTATGTTACCACATTTAATTAAAAGATAAAAACTGGAAGTAATTGATTTTGCATTATAGATACTGATGCATTCAAGAAAGATATCATGTCCCAATATGCTTTTGTTTTTTTTGGGCATCAATTCCTTCAACCCTTCACCGTTTTACGGGGGTACTGTGCCAGAAAAGGGTTTAGGCGCCTGTCTTTAAGCTCTAAAGGTTTAAAGGAATTAGTTTATTGTGTCCGCCAAGTGTGGTATATACATTGATGGATTCGATTTTAGTGCTGAGAGAGTAACCAAAAGCATTGATGAGAACTCAGCAAGGTTAAAGTTGGAATATGTTGAATTGTTGATAAACACCACTGCCATGATATAGAGATTGGGGATCTTGATTAGATTGTTAATGAGACAATCCCTGCACTTCAAAAGCTGAAAGCAGCTAGAAAGACTCGCTTTATTGGCATAATAGGTCTACCTTCAGATGTTTTTGAATATGTTCTTGATTGGGTGCCTCCAGTTGTAGTAGATGTGGTTCTCGCATATTGTTATTATAGCATCAATTATTCCACTCTTATAGACTTTCTTCCCTATCTTAAAAGTAAGTAAATTGGGATTATTACTGCCTCTATATAGCTATGAGCCTTCTTATGGGGAATGGTCCGCCAGAATGGTATCTTGCTTCCCTTCGAAACTTAAGTCTGCTTGCAAGTTAGCAGTGAATTATAGCCAAGAGAAGGACAAGTAAATTTCAAAATTGGCTCCTCAGTATAACTTAATAAACAAAGAATTTCTATTTTCTACGGTGCCGGTTGGAATGAATTCTGTAAACCAGATAGAGGAAAATGCTGCTGCATCTATTGAATTAGCAAGCATGGGGATTGACAAGCAGACCTTGAATAGAGTTGAAAATATTTTAGAGCCCATCAATAACAAAACTTGGCCAAGTCGCATTCAGAAAAGCTAATTTAGTATTTTTAAGCAGAGCTCGATGACATGATCTATCTCCTCATAGAAAATCAATGATCTGAAGGTTTTTTGTTTTGTTTATTTTAGTCTTTGGGGTTTGTATTTCCCATGCCTTTTCTTTCATTTGTAAGGACTTATGATTGTTATATTACCTCACAGGGTATGCGTTATTTATTTGTGTTAACTAAACAATCCAAGAAGTGAAATGTTGCATAAATATTTATGTTTCTAGAGTAATGTTCATCATTTAATGAGAATTGCTATTTCAAAATCTTATTGTCAAATGATATGCATATTTTGGCAGTTGATTTGATCATGTCTGTTGGAGATTACTGTCACTAACATTACATGATATTGGCATTGATTTTTTTTCTTTGTTTAGTAATAAGCATGTTATATTTTTTTGTTACAACGAACAGAAAATGACGAATACTGTTGATTGTTCACATTTGTTGAAGATAGTTTTTTTCATATACATTTCTAAGAACGCAAAGAAGTAGAAGCTTATGCTATTCCGAATAGAGCATTCATTCTATGTTTTACAGTCTAGCAATCTAAACCTTCCTAAATCAAGCTTTGTAGGTCTGTTTGGACCGATTTTAGAGGCAGGCTTGACTTTCGATTTAACTCATTTTGGTTCAGGTTTCCATATCTCCATTTTTAGTTATTGATTTTCAACTGAATTAAATATTCTCCACCTATAAGCTCACAAATTTTTTCCTCCTAATTTCTTCTATACCTCTGTAGTGATGATTGTAAAGGTAATTTTTATTTTCGGTTCATTCATTTAATCTACCATTTATGCACACATAGATCAACCGAGGCCCAAAAGGAGGTAAGATAAAATAATAAGAAACTGAAATCATAGGAAGCATAATGGAACTCAACAGATTATATGATATTTTACAATTGGAGCCTTATGAAAGTAGATGATGTTGATGTGATTGATCAGATTTTATTCATTGTGATGAAAAATTCTTAAGTGAAAGGAAGTTTTTTTTTACGGTTATTTTATTCCTATTTGTAATGAAATGTTGATGTATATAATTTCTTTGTAACTTCTCTTTAAGCTTCATTCAACGTTTTCATGGAAAAATAGTTTCCCAAATCTTTCTTCCATCACCATCTTTTCATCAATCATGCCTTTAATACTCTCAAATATTAGCTAAGTAATGTACAATTTGAATAAAATGTATGGAAAAAATGACTAAAGTATATGTGAATTGATAATAAATACAATGGTAAGAAGCACTGTGTTTATGGATTTGGATTTTTGTCTTTTCTACATGCAAGGTTAATTTGATAATATCATGAGTTAATTTTATAATGTATATTACAATTTCGATTTCATTCATTTTGCTCAATGTGATGAGGTTGAAAATGTTAACAAATAGAATCTCTATAGAAAGGTAATGAAAAATAAATTTGTACAAATATTGACCATGGTAATGAAAAATAAATCTCCATATGATCCAATCTAAAATGATCTACGCTTTGATGAAGTTTCTAAGCAAAGCCTTAATGCCTCCTAGACAGACAGTGTCAAAAATTCATTCTTTTACCAGATATGCATTTCAACATGAAAAATATTTAAGTGTTGCCTTATTCGATTGAAGTTTAATATTTAAAAATCAAAAGTTGATAGTTGTCCTAAATTTCCCTATTACTGTACATTTTCATTTTTTTTTAATATTATAAACTGTTTATTTATTTTTTAGATTTTCGTTTGTACTAAAGGGAATCTAGATCAACTATATTTCTCTTGCTATGCATAGTATTGACATCGCTCTTCGATCCGCTCCAATTTACTTTATTGTGCTAACATAGTTGTTATATCATTAAATCTTTACCTTACATTTATTTGTGATCTTTCCATGGACAGAGTAACTTTCCTGTACTATTCATAAATTTTGCTAATATGGGTTTCATTAATCAGTTCTGCCTTCATACATTTTGAAGTTTTAGAAAATCACCTCTGTCTTATAACTATGCACGAGTGCACTGTATGGTTTGTTAGTACTGATTTTATTCATATGCATTGCTAATTATTTATTATTTTAAACTACAATTGTTGACATCGATTGCGTAACTGTTGATTTATTATGTTTTAATTAATTGCTTTTTGTTTCACAATACTTTGTGTCAGAATTTATAAATCATGATATTTAATAAATATTAGAATGCATAATCCATTGGGAAAAAGCGAGGCAACATACGTTACTAACTACCGAACCAAAACAAATATTAGTCTTAAAGACTCGTGCAACGCACGGGCTGTGTACCAGTGTACAATAATTACACTGGAACAAATATAATCATTAGAGTTACACAATATAATAGGATCATACTTAGTACAAAATATAGTTTCAGCTCTATATAAAATGTCTGCAGCGGAATCAAACATAATATGCATAACAAAGTCTAAACAGCATAATAGAAATGATAGAATCCATCTTCAGCTCCATAGCTATCCAGAGTGAGCCTATAAAACCTAAATACAAGGCTGCCCGTGTAGAAATAGTGGCACCCGAGTTTGCAAGTGAAACAAACTATGAGTCAGTCATCGGACTGGTATGAGAAATCCTATTTAACCTATTTAACAATAAAGTCAATCACAGGACCATGCTGCTAACGTGGAACGGGTTTACTCCATTGGATTGCCAGTGCATAAATAAAGTAAATCATCTAAACATTGAAATGCTTTTCATAGAAAATGAAGCCATTATAAGACTCAGGTCCCATCACACAATGCAACGCAAGCCGGAGGATAGAGTTTTACCTTATAATGGCCAAAATATGCTTGATACATATAAAACAAAATCATTTGAAATTATCACTAGTGTATATATATTTCAAATACAATTTCAACCATAATGTATTAATCATAAACGGCATAGCTACCATCTACTATGTCGCCGTATATAGGATTACAATCAAAATCGCACAATGTCGTATTGGAAGTTGGATTTCCATCATGAACCAAGGCAAGGGATCGTCCCTACTGCATTCGAGACACTCTAGCCCGTGCAAGGGATCGTCCTTACTGCATTCGAGACACTCTAGCCTGTGCCTCAGGATGCAGTCGCAACTTCACCTGGATCATCAGGGACGGTCCACAAGGAGTGGACTAAAATGCCTGAACAATATGTTTCCCCACCCTATGGGGAGTAAAATGGTCATATATCGACTAAACCATCCATCGGCCCCGTAGTGACCGATATAACCGAGGCGCCTCGCTTTCCATCATTCACATAAGTAAAAATATCTGGGCTCTATACCATGACACCACTTCTAGCTAGAAGGAAACGCATGTCCTCACTGAAGTCCTCTCCCGTTTCTGGTTCATACTCGGCGTGTGAGGCACGCGAATTAATGCCATACACAAAGCTATGCTATATTTAAGCCGTGCTTTGATCATCAACCACAAGGCTCTGCTTTTCAATGAAAGCCCTGATCATTTGCATCTCAGCATGTTACATAGGCAATTCACGCTATGCGACTGATGTCTATCGATATATAACCTCTGAGCTCGTACGTCTCAGAGAAGGGTGTTAAGAAAGAGAATAAATTCCCTACCACCAAACAAATATATATATTTAATAGAGATCAATCAACATAGAATAAAATTCAATGTCAGACACACATCCATTTACAAGTTCGTTCTGGGTCTGAACGAAACCGAAGGCACCTTATTCCTCATCCCATATGTCCAATACAGGAGTGAGGCCCTCGCATATCCGGTCGATCTCCAAGTACGTCTGGACGATCACCACTTATTACCTTGTCTTGGGATGCCTCGCAATCAAGACATCAGTAATCATCCAAACGATGTGAAGATCTCCGGTCTTCGACCACCGTCTTCATGTCTTCGACTTTTTTTCATCGTCCATCAATTATTTGAAATGAGAATTAACTCGGCCTTTTCAAATAATTCACGCATGTATAGAATTCAAATCAATTCTTTCTATAATTAAACTATTCGACATCCACATTTTAGTTCATTAGTATAATTTTCATGTCAAATACATCCAACCATCAAAATATCTGATAAACCAAGGCAAAATCGGTTGATCTCCATTCCACATCGTTTATAATATTTTAAAACGATTTTTCACTATTTTTATTTATTTAAAAATGGTCCATTTCCATCGAATGACGTTTCAGGTCATTCGATGGCCTTAGCGCTGCTCTCATCCAAATTTGATTTAAACATTTCGAAATATCTAACTGTTGGATCTTAACGAATTTTATATCGTTGGAAAGATCTTTCCAAAGCAAACCCAACGGTTCCGGTTTTGGGAAAATCCGACGGTCGGATCTCCCGTAATAATCGTTTAAAATTACGATTTCAAAACGCGAACTGCAGCGTCGTTATTCATTTTATTTTAATTATATATATATAGATATATATACATAAAAAAATTAATCGACGATTTCTAAACCGTTTGTACTTCAAAAATTTGGCTAACTTCTTTAAATTTCGAAAAATTTCGCCATAACCTCCTTTGTACGGGGAGGGGTTTGGAAAATTATTGGATCGTATTAGGTACCCAATAAATCCCGTATAAGCACACACAGTTTTTAGTATCCTATTTATACCCGAGGGAGTGTGTAAAATTACCCCAGAGATAAATCTCGTCACCTCATCCAGTGTTGGAAAATAAATAATCCATATGCCGTATCTAATAACTAGAGAGACGTGATTATTCTCAACTCTGCACCCATGTGGGGTTTTTATATAATCTGGTAATTTACCATTATATTTATTTTGTCCATATCAGTCCTCAGTTCAACCTATAATTTATTCAACACCATACAAGCATCTTGCCCGTATGGTAATCCCAACCTCGTCACATTAACTCCAAATGCTGATGTGGTATATGATGAAATATGCTCTCTTCACGTAGTATGCCATGTAGTGTAGTTTAATATTAATTGTTACTATCTTGTGGCGTTGTTTATAATCTCACACAGAATAACCAGCACACCGCATCCAATGGCATTCACAGGAGTTGATATATAAATAAAATTGCGCAGCCAACTCATTAAGGTTTACCTATTTGTCGGGCTTGCAAATAAATTCTTTACTCAACAACAAATCCATTTACCTGTTTAGCATATGTATATACATGCATATCTAAGCTAAAAATAATATTTTTAGTGAATAAATATTTATTTTCATACATGACTATTTTTAACAGTCCATATACATGTTAAAAATAATATTTCAATCAACAAATATTTATTTCAACCCATGGTTATTTTTAGCAGTTCATATTCATGTTAAAAATATTATTTTCAATCAATAAATGCTTATTTCAACCTTTCGTTATTTTTAACAGTTCATATTCATGTTTAAAATATTATTTTCAATCAACAAATATTTATTTCAACCTTCGACTTTTTTTAAAGGTTCCTACATTTAATAAAAATGTGAATTTTGTTGTTAAGGCATTTTATTTCCAACATGAATATTTTTAGTGATTCATATATACAATAAAAATGTTATTTTTCTCGTTCAAACAATTTATTTCAAACATGAATATTTTATATACTTCATACATACAATAAAAATGTTATTTTTATTGTTCAAATAATTTATTTCAAACATGAATATTTTATATGCTTTATACATAGAATAAAAATGTTATTTTTATCGTTCAAACAATTTATTTCAAACATGAATATTTTATACACTTCATATTTCAGAAAATTTCGGTATTACAACAGCATGGTATTTACCACTGGCACCATGTCCAGCACGACTCCTCTGCTATCCTAGGCATTGTAGCATTACAATACTTTCATTTCAATGATTTCCACAATATCATTCATTTTCATAACATAATGAATATACCACAAACACAACCAAATTTGTTGCCCACAATCAATCATTCTCAACCGCAATCAATCATTCACAACACAATCAATTTATATCATCCATGGTCTGTGGAGGAGGGGAGTGTATATATATATATATATATATGTATATATTTATTTCCATTTCATTTCAATTACATTCAACGCATATATGATTTATACAACGCATGTACAATTTATACATCGTTTATATAATTTATACAATGCTCATATATGAGATATAAAACGCGTATATAATTTATACATCGCTTATATAATTTATACAAGCGTATATATTCCAATTTGAATTTAGATTGCTCACATTGGGTTCCACTGCTTCTAAAATTGTAGGAAGCTCCAAAAATCCTCCTGTCTCTTCTAGAATGTAGCGTACGATGTCACGGTCCCAATATCTCTTGTTTCACTGGATTTCGACAACATAGCAAAACGATATGATTTTTATAATTTAATCAACCTTTGCAACGCTTTTATATGTTATAAACAATTTAAACTATACAGGCCGTTACCTCTCAGCGTTTGTTCAAAACTAGGTTTAGAGATTTCGTCCAAACCGTTGCTCGAGGTGATGATCAAGTTGCGCCACCTTCAAGAGCTCCGAGAGGCGCTCAGATCAATAGGGGTGGCGTTGAACTCAGTCAACGGTGGAGGGCACAGCGGCTGGTTGAAGTTGACGACTTCGTAGAGGTGGTTCTCTCGATTTACTCAATGATAGGTAACAAAACAGGTATGGATTTGAAGAGAAAGGCGAGATCTACAAAATCATCAACTGGAGCAAGAGATTTTATAGAGTGGATTATCCGAATTGAACAGAGAAGGTTGGAGTTCTTTTTCGTCGTTCATAGTAGCGTGTTACGGGTTTTTTTATTTTTTTTGGAAAATATAATTAATGAATGGAAAAATTCTATTGGCCGATATATATATATTTATTTCAAAAATACTATTTTCTAATCCGAACTCCAAATCAAACCCAACGACTGCCGCTCCTAGCTAAATACCCCCATTCAGGACACAATGGAATATGTTTCGTAAGCCCATTCGATAGTTACAGTCAGTTTTTCTTTAAATTAAAATATAAAACATTCAAATTTGAATTTGAACGTACATTTTGATTTGTCGGGGACACATACTGATTCCAAAAATTCCCGAAAAATAATCTAGCTACGTTGGGATGATACGGTCGCAAGAAAATTAATTTTGTTGAATTTGGAGACCGTTTGAAAAATGGCCATTTTTAGGTCGATCAAATTCAAACTGAAATTACCAAACGCATTTTCCTTTGCCACGCTCACATTTCAACTCCAACAATTATGGAATTTTAAGCCTAGCAATAATTTGACATTCCGGATCCAACCAAAGTGGTTTCGTTGAAAACGGAGGTCGTTTGCAAAATGTCTATTTTTATGGGCTATATTTATTTCATAGCGACTATTCTGAATAATCAACTGGCCATAACTTTTGATTCCCGCTATGAAATTTTGATTTTTCAGATTCATTAGAAAGATATTTTTAAACAGATTTAAATATTTTTGGTTTTACTGAAATCCAATTTATTTTGAATCCTATACATTCAATCAACATTCAAAGTTGAATTTTCAAACTACCGCGCCATTTCAGGCTCCTTATATAATTAAAATAAATTTATTCGGTCTAACTTCGATTCAAATAAATTTCTAGTCGTTATTATTTAAAATTAATTATTTTAAATATTCTAAATTCATTAAAATAGCCAAATTAAAAAAAATTAATTGGTTCTGATTTTTCGGGTTGTTACAATAAATATTTATTATTTATTATATAAATTTATAAGCAAGTATTAAATGATTTTATGAAGCAACTCTTATGTTAAGTAGATTTATGAGCAAATGATCAGGAATTAATGTAACGGTTAAGAGTTGGATAATTGTTTTTTAAGAAATAATTAATGAAATTATTTATATTAATTATATCATTAATTAATTTAAAGAAAGGACTATAATTGGAATTGGTTAACGAATTAACTCTGGTTTGAGTTGACTAAGTCAACTAAATTAATTGGAATTGACTATTTGATTAATTTACTTTTAATTAATCCAATGAAATAGTTTAACAAATATTTGTTTTAATTTTAGTAAGATTTTAGAAAGGAATTTACTATTTATTTTTGTTAATAAAAGAAATTAACTACTGCTATAGTAGTTAATGACTAAAGTAAATTATTATTTTATTAATAATTTAAGAGATTACGTTTTGATTGAAATACATATAAAAGTGATTGAAATTGAAATGAAATCAAATTGAATTATGAAAGGGTTTTATGAACAAGTTTTATTATAAAACTTGGGTTTTTATAACGAAGTTATAAAAGGAATTTTTAAGCGAGTACGATAGCTCAAATTAAATGGTTACATAATATTTGAAGTTAGAAAAAGGGAATGAGATAAAAGGGTTTATATTAAACTTGAGTTTTATGAATGAAATCTATAAAAGACATGGAGTTAAAGCGTTAATTTTAAATTAACGTTATTTAAAATGGGATTGAGTGAAATGGGTGACATTGAAATAGGATTCTAAAAAGGGAAATGGTTAAGTGGATTAGAAAAGAAAATTTTGAATGGTATGGTTTAAAGGATTTATGAGAAAGATTTGGTAATAGAAATCCGTGTTATAAAATAAATTGGTTGAAGGAATTTAAAGTAAAAAGGAGATGTTTAATAAACATTTACGAAATCAACAAAGCAAGTAATAATAGTTGTAGTTGAAAAGGAGATTTTCAAAAATAAGAGAAGGACTATAAAATCATGGTTTAAATAAAATGGTTAAATGGATTTGGTTTGATATTAGAATAATTATCGGTTTTTGAATTACAACTCATATATATCTTAAGATAAGAACGTTGTTGATCAAGGTCTGAGAGGTAAATAAATACCCCAACTCGAACGACTTTAGGATTATCTGAGGATGATATAAGTTGTAATGGGGAAAGAGGTTAAGAATAATTTATTATTTCCATATGAGAAATAATAACGTGACGTTAATTGCAAGATTTGAGAATATATATATAATGGAATTTCCAAAGTAATGAAAATAAAAAGATTTGATATATATATATATATATAATGAGATTTCTAAAGTAACAGAAATGGAAAGATTTGAGAATATATATATATATATATTTATGTGTATATAATGATATTTCCAAAAGTAAAGAGAAATAAAAGTGCAGTTTTGGAATGGGTTTATCCTAAAAGAATAAGGGTTGGTTATTGTTTTAAAGTAATGAAACCAAAGAGATTTTGTAACATTATTTTGCGAGCAATAAGATGAATTGATTTCCTAATTATATATAATGAGAAGTGATGTAGCAAATGTTTTGAAAATGATAGTAAAATAGAAAATTGGATATGATTATATGATATTTTCCTAAATATTTAAAATAAAATAGTTTTAGAAATAATCTTATGTTAAATAAGAAGTGGAAAGCTATATTTGTTATATTGAAAGGTTTAAGAGTTTTAAATTAACATTTGTTAATTGTTTTTAATTAAAGAGGCCAAGTATTGTTGACTATTGAACTAGTGAACTCATTTTGTTTTCATGATTTTTTATCCGATAGTTAAATAACCGACTATCAGATATGGCCTATACGATTGTTGGTATGTAAAGACCGGGATCAGATTTATATTCGAAAACCATCTCGAACCAGCAAATATGTGAAGATGCTGACGGAAGATAGAGCAAATGAAGACCGTGGATCTTCATAAACAAAAGAACTACTTATCAAATTTCTTTAATGTTGCAACTAGAGTTATTTTGACTTGTGAACCTGTCGTGGTTGAAATCTAAAGATTGCAAGGATTACTCGCTACTGATCTATAAGGTGATTCCTAGGATGTGGCAGGAGGGTGCCTTTGGTTCATCTTGTTCCTGGATGACTTGTATGGATGGATGTCTGACAGAGTATTTCCAAAGGAATTACGTATGTTGATTTCTTCAAACGTACCATAGTTGCTGGCAGAGAGGGGCACTTCTCTTAGCTTATCAACTAAAGTATTTTTATGGACGTCAATTAGTGATATCTAATAGGTCGGACGATGTGGCATTCAAAGTAAATGATGCCCAGATGTTCTAAAAATAGAAATAAATAAATAAATTATGACCTTGAGCCTCATCAATCGGGAAATGGTAAAAATTGGGTAGGTCGCATGGCTATATGGGTCACACCCATTAAAAGGGCATCATTACCTGGTCTGGGGAAATCAAATTCCTTCGGTTGTCCCTTTTATTTTTGTATGTATGCTATCGGTTCAGTTGGCTGGACCCTAACCGCGGTAATGATATATTCGATACTCTCAAGCGAATTGAGGGGTCAGTTATGTTTAGTCAGGGTTACAAGATATTCTTGTTGAACCCTAATGTATTCATCTCTAGAGGTACATTGTCAGAAAGGTGGTTGCCCATACCTTGCCACGGAAATCCATTCTCCAATAAGTGGCCACAGTTTTGATTGTATACTATGATGTGGAGCGTGAGATGCAAGCGTTCTACTAGATAGCTATTTAGTTGCACTGGACACTATCGTAATATCAGAATTATATTATTTTCAAAAATGTTTTGGGTTATCGTGAGGTAAAAACCATTTGTATTTATGTATGGATTTGGTCTTATGATTATCCTTTCTTTCAAAAATATGTTGACTTTAAAATCAAGTTGGATGATGCCTTTAAACTTAATGTGTTTTTCTCACTCTGGTTCACCAAGCTGATCTAGCATTTGTAATGCTCATGTTAGACCGGATTTTACGGGTTTATATTTGGATGTTGCAAACTTCAGAAGACATGCTGGAAGAGTTCAGACGTATGATATTATCGATATTATTCTACTGTATGATTGTATATGAGGACAGATTATTAAAGCTGTCCAGATGTACCATGATGATTGTAAGTTTTATTTCAAGCTCTCAACAAATAATTATTTCTATATTATATTTTGTTCCGCTGTGATGTGAGAGTTTATGTTGTGTTGGTTTTTCTTCTTCTATTATTTCTTTCTTATCTTTTCTCACCTTCTAAATTCTTTCTAATAACTATCTGGTGTGTTCGATACGTGGGTTCTGACAAGTGATACAGGATTTATGTATTATTGTTGGAATTCGGGAATCGAATACTCTCAGGTCATTACAGAGCTTATAATCACTCACCTACTATTCCACTCTGTCTAACTTTTATTGTAGGATATCTAAGTGATCTCGGATGGTTTCGGCACCCTTCCGGCGTCACTGGGGTTTTTTGAAAATTATTTGACAGAGGTTTGATGATATTTGGATTTCTAAAATATAGGGTTGGTTTTTGGAGCAAACGAAGAGGGATTTTGAGCTAAATGGGGATCATTTTTTTGGAGGTGGAACCCATAGGGGCTGGTGTATAGACTGGAGGCGCTATGGGATTAAAAGGTGGTGGGTGTGGGCTAGTTTCGGTAGAGGAGCTAAGGTTTTGGGGTTTAAAGGGGAGAGAGGTTTTTTTTCGAGTTTTTAAGGGTGTAGGAGGCCTTTAGGAGGGAGAGGGCCCACGACAAGGTAGTGGATGATGGTGGGATGACGTGGGCGGAGGGATGAGGGACTGGTGGTGCTATTCGTGAGGGGGAGGGTGAGGGAGGATGGAGAGAAGATAAGGAGGGAAGAAGGAGAAATAAAGAAAGAAAAGAGAAATAAAGTGAAAAAGGAAGGAAGCATGCCTTGTATTTATAGGTTTGGAAGTTGCATGGATCACTAAGGTGTCAGCATTAGGAAAGAAGGGAAAAAGCACACTTAATGTAACGACCCGGAAAAATGCGATCTTGGTTATCCGATATACAACACATATCGAACATCCAAGGATCGAAAATAACCGAATAGTTAATGAAAGAAATTAGAAGGTGAGAATAGATAAGATAGAAACTTAGAATAGAAGAAGAAGAAGAACACAACATCAGAGTAACACGAACCTCACAGCGGAATGAATAACATATAATAGATAACATAACTTTGAAATATAACAGTTATGTATACAATAGCACTTATCAGAGTACAGCACTTACAACACAGCGGAAATAACTATAGCTATATGATCTTGAAGCCTCCTGCTCCAAGCTCTTCCAGTATATCTGTAAAACCCGACTACTTGATTGCCCGTACAAATTTAGGCGCCCAAGAGTTTAGGGAAAACAACAAATAAACTTCGGGTCAGTCATGGGACTGGTGTGAGTAAAACAGTTTAAACAGGTATATGAACAAGTAAACGATATCTCATAAGACCACGCTGCAGAACGGAACGGGTTTTTCCCTTATGAGAACCCAAAATATCTTTATATCAAAAACCTTTTGATATTATAATAATGTCTATGTACAAATAGATATCAACTAGCAGAAACGCTTTCATCTCACGTTCTACATATTAGTATACAATCAAAATCGCAAGCACGTATTGGATAATGGACTTCCAACTATGACAAGGTATGGAATCACCTTCCGATCAGTGTACTCTAGGAACGATACACCGGAGTTCACAAGAACATCTTGCAACTCAGCCACACATGACCGACCACTCATTTCGCTTGAGTGTATCGAATGTACATCACCAACGGTTGGGATCAGCAACCGTTCCCGTATATATATGGGACAGCATTGATAGATTAAAAGAAGCAAATGAATATTCACTAGATAGGTGATTATACACCCTACTTCGGTGCGACCGACTTAGCCATGCTGCCTGCCCGATTTTTGTCATTTACCGGTTGATGAGGCTAGAAGCTACGCTTTATCATCACATCAGATTCATTTCGAATGCCACATTGTCAGATCCATCGAAAATCACTAATTGACGTCTACAACCATACATTACGTGTCAGCTAAAAGAAGTTTCCTTCTCCGCTTCCACTCTTGGTACGGTTGAAGAAATCAATGTACGTGACCGTCTGGAAATACTATGTCAGACATCCATCTTCATTCACTTAGAAATGTCACATCGTCATACCCCCCAAATCACAAATTGACTTATCCAAAAATAACACGGGTATACAGCTAAGAGAAACGAATTCCTCCGCCACCAAACGTGAATACGTTTGAACAGCTCAACTTACGCGATCCATTGGATATACTCTGTCAGACCTTCGTCCATACAAGTTGTCCTGGGACTGGACAAACCGAAGGCACTATTCTGTAAACAGGATAGCCCTTGCATTTTACTCCGTCTTTAATTATCTTTGGCATATATGATTCGCGACGCTTATGCCAATACAGAGTGGTTCTTTGGATAATAATCCAACCGGTCTCTCCATATTAACAACGTTAAAATGGTCAAAACTTCGATAGTCGGTGAGTTAACTATCAAAGAAAAACAAGTGTGCAAACAACGATATTATTTCCAAATGGAAATTATATCGAACAAACATCATTTAACATAAATCTCTTTAGTTCATTTATTTACTTATCTCCTGTTTCCCTATATTCTAAATTCTTATTTTTCTTTTATCAGAAAACATTTCTGATTCTCGTTTGGAAAACATTTCCAACACTCTTTTACGATCAAACCTTACCATTTCTTAGTTAAGAAGGAAGTCACTCAAGTTGGGGTATAATTACCTCTCAGACCTTAACTGAACAACGTTATAACTTCGAAATGGTCAAAGTTTATCTTTTAATCTTTAACAACTTCTTTACGCCTTTCTCGGATTCAATTTTTCTATTCCACTTCTATATTTAAAACATTGGTTATAACGATAACGTTATAATCCCTACTTCGAATTTTCTAACTTAAATTATAACTTCTATTCTTATTAGTGAATAATTAACCTAACACTTATTTATTTATAAATAAATAAATCTCTATTTAAACACTGGAAAGTATAAGTACTTTCCCGAATTCGATATAATCGAATTTCCCGATTAACTCTCTTCGAGAAATCTCTATTTGATTAACTCTTCTTCGAATAACCTATATTCGATTAACTCCTTCTCGAATAAACGATATTCGATAATCTCTCTTCGAATAACTAGTATTCGATAACTCTTCCCTTTTCAAATATCTCATATTTGAAAATCTCACTTCGATTAAACTATAATCGATAACTCCCTTCGATGAAACTAACATCGATAACTTCTTTCGATGAAACTAACATCGATAACTCCTTTCGATGAAACTAACATCGATAACTCCTTTCGATGAAACTAACATCGATAATTCCTTTCGATGAAACTAACATCGATAATTCCTTTCGATGAAACTAACATCGATAATTTTCCTTTCGATGAAACTAACATCGATAAAATTTAACTCGACGAACTGAACTTATTTACTTAACTCGATCATCTTGATTTGATAACTTAACTTGCTAACTTAACTCGATTATCTTAACTTGATTATCTTAACTTGATCACTTGACTCAATCATCTTGACTTGATAACTTAACTTGCTAACTTAACTCGATTATCTTAACTTGATTATCTTAACTTGATCACTTGACTCAATCATCTTGACTTGATAACTTAACTTGCTAACTTAACTCGATTATCTTAACTTGATTATCTTAACTTGACTATCTTAACTTGATAACTCATATCGAATAACTAATATTCGATTTAACTCCATTCGCTTGACTCTAGATCGCAGCGATTACAATGGTTACGCCTGATTCCCTCAGGAAACATCCGACCGCCGTAGGCTATTTACAGCCCTGCGAATTACGCTAGCAGTCGTACAAGATGGCAACTTATCCTGAATACTATGTTTAACTAACTCTGTCTCAAATTACTATATTTGATTAACTCTAGTTCGTTTTAACTCTAATCGATTAACTCTAACTAATTAACTCTTTTTGACTAACTCGACTTGACTAACCCCTTTCGAATAACATATTCGATTAACTAACTTTCGAATACCATATTCGATTAACTCCTTTCGAATGTCTATATTCGATTAACTAACTTCGAATACCATATTCGATTAACTCCTTTCGAATGTCTATATTCGATTAACTAACTTCGAATACCATATTCGATTAACTAACTTCGAATGTCTATATTCGGTTAACTAACTTCGAATACCATATTCGATTAACTAACTTCGAATGTCTATATTCGATTAACTAACTTCGAATACCATATTCGATTAACTCCTTTCGAATGTCTATATTCGATTAACTAACTTCGAATACCATATTCGATTAACTAACTTCGAATGTCTATATTCGATTAACTAACTTCGAATACCATATTCGATTAACTAACTTCGAATGTCTATATTCGATTAACTAACTTCGAATACCATATTCGATTAACTCCTTTGGAATGTCTATATTCGATTAACTAACTTCGAATACCATATTCGATTAACTAACTTCGAATACCATATTCGATTAACTAACTTCGAATGTCTATATTCGATTAACTAACTTCGAATACCATATTCGATTAACTAACTTCGAATGTCTATATTCGATTAACTAACTTCGAATACCATATTCGATTAACTCCTTTCGAATGTCTATATTCGATTAACTAACTTCGAATACCATATTCGATTAACTAACTTCGAATGTCTATATTCGATTAACTAACTTCGAATACCATATTCGATTTACATTATTCACTTTATAAAGATTTCCTTTTTAACAACGTTTTATTCATTTGAAAAGATTTACTTTTAAATAACGGTTCTACACTTTAAAAATGATTTCCCTTTTTATAATGTTTCCTTTCCAATTCTATTTGTAAATGGTTTACAAATATTTCCTTTTCAAATTTATTCTTGAAATATTCTAACTGCTTAAATTCCCGGGAAAATTCGCCATAACCTCCTTTGTATCGGGAGCATCGGGAAAATCCCCAAACTCGCCACACAGGCCTTTCCATTCAAAAAGAAATGTTTTGAATTTATTTCCTTTTCAAATTATCTCCTATTTATAAATATTCCAATTTATAAACATTTCTTATTTATAAATATTCCCCTTTATAAATATCTCATTTTCAAATATCACTTTGAAAATATTCCCTTATCAACATTTCGGTATGTTACGGTGTTTCAACATATCAAATTACGATGTCCAATATCGTCCATACACACACAATTAACAACATGTTATAATTCACATCATATAACAAACTATATGAAAAACAATAAAATAACTGTTGAGGAATCCAGTCGGATTCCTCCAACCTGTTTCCCTGCATCCACAGATGTTACACAGTATAATATACATCAATTTCATCCCAACATGAAATATACTGATAATCAGAATCCATATTTGATTGACGGTTTTCTATATATATAACTATATCTACGTTTTCAATCAAATCTATTTAACAGTCCAATTTAACAGTCCAATTTAACAATCAATACACAGCAATCAATCATTAAAAATAAAGTACAGTTTATACAAATATAAACTGAACAGAGTTAGTGAGATTTACTCACATTGGCGCATTAACCGTTAAATAATCGGTTTGCGTTCTTTGACTGCGACGGACAATTTATTTCGCCATAAATTGTAACGAGCTCGGATTCACTCCCAGTCAGCTCCATGGTGTAGTGTCCGTCCATACGATCCCAACGCAACTTGGTTTGCTGAATTTCGTTAACATATGACGAAGTTATTCCGTTTTGAAATTTATACAAATTTTAAACTAAATAAAACTTTATTTAATTCAATAATGGGCCTTACCCTCTTAAACAAAACCGGCCTGCTCCTTTAAGCCCAAACCCGAATAAGAGCTTCTTCCCCAAATCTTGAATTCCCGATTACAGTATTCGCTCTTACCAATTTCGTTCACCATTCTGATATTTCCAACCCCAAGAACTCCATCGTTTCTCCACTATAGACCCAATAAAAATATCCATAAATTTCCCCTTTCGATCCTCTCCATCTACATACCAAAAATAACGAACTCGAAGCCTCCCTTTACAGGCCATTTTCGCACGCTTCAGACATCCCAAACCACCATTTCTCCCATCTCGTTCGCCCACTCCTCTTCCTTATAAATCACAAAATCTTCACCAATATTCTCCTTATAAAATTCTCCTTCATGTTATACCACTTTTACCCAACTCGTCGTTTTCATCTCGACAGCGACTTCCCACTTCCGCGACTTCCACACTTCGACGACGACGACCAGACTTCCCACGAGGGTCCAACTACCTTCCCTCTCCCTTCCTTCTTCACAAACCACACACCGATACTTCCTGTAACCTCACTAAATCGAAGCCCTAGGCTGTTGCTCCTGAAACTCTCATCGACAAAAAGGGATCGCACTTTGCATCAATGGTACTAGAAGGGAGCTGAACTTGCGGGGAATTCATATATACATGTATTATGTTTTATAGAATTTTGTTTGATTTCTATTTGAATTTTTGAATGAGGTCTTTTGCTGTAAAATTTTCTTAGATGGTGGCGGCTCATTCGTTCATGTTTATAAAGGTGCAGGTTGGTAAGGTTGGTGGCTGGAATGAATGTTGGGTGGGTGGTTTTGGTCCACATATCGATTAGGATATTTATATATATATTTATCTATTTTATTTATTTGATTATGCACTCTAAAATTTCCTGTGGTCACACGTGATACCCAAAAATCACCAAACTGGACAGGTAGCTAGAGTTCGACATTTCGGTCCCAAGGAAACAGGTTTCGTCGAATTCCGACTACGTATGCTCACACAGCGTATTTTTAACTGTCAAAATACTGCTTGTTTTTCACTCTAAAAATCCGTACGGCCACACAATGTCTCTAAAAATCACGAAACTTCACATCCAATAACTATTTGATATTGCGGATCCAACAAAACTGGTTTCGTCGAATTCCGACTTCGTTTGCAAAAGTGGCTATTTTTAAACCCCTGAATAATCCATTTAAATATATAAATATATTTAAATAAATTAAATTAAATATAAATAAATTTATATTATCGTATATATTCACCCAGGAATATCATACAGCTCCAGGCTAATTATATACTCGCTATTCCGAGTCCAGGTTGAATCGAATTTCAATTTATATTGAAATTCCCTTTTATAACGTATATAAAGCGTCACGAATTATAAAGGAATTCCATAGCGACTTTTCTGAAATTTGATTTGGACATACATCAAAATCTACACGACGAAATCCTGATTTTTCTCTTTCACTAGGAAGATATACTCCACCAGCTCCACACGTTTCTTATTTCACAGAAATCTGGTTTAAAACGAATCATGTACATTCAATTGAAGTTCAAATCGCCAAATAGCGAACTGCAGCGCCATTTCGAGCTCTATTTTAATTATATTATAATTATACATTCAAACTGTCGTCGATTGAATATATTTGTCAATATAATTCAACTCTAAGCTGAATTGAATCTAAGTGACGACCCCGTTCATCGAATATTGTGATTTCCAGTATTTTTGATTATTTCGACATTATAATATATTTTATTATATTATAGTTATTAATTAAATATTCAATATTATTTAATTCACGTTCTCGATATCGATAAATCGATATTTAATAATTAAATAAATTAATTATTCAACAGCTAAAAAATGCGGGTCATTACAATCTTCTCCACTTAAAATAATTTCGTCCTCGAAATTGCTAAGTTAGAGGACGACCCTAACTATTGGAATTCCTAAGATTTGTTTACCCCTTATTTCTGATTTTAACTGAACCAACAAATATCGATTTCAATATTAATTCCTTCCAACTAACTAAAATTTTCAAAAATTCTGAAAATTTTCTAACACTTTTAATTTTTCGAAAAATTTCGCCAGCACCTCCTTTGTACTGGTCAATAGCTCAAACTTCAACTCGCCTCTCTGGGCCTTCTTCAACCCAAAAGAAAATCAAAACGCCAAACGGCTTGCCAATTCGGCTCATAATTCCAAACTCATATAAAATATAAACTTGTACCTTTTTGTTGGGCATATCATTATATCCCTACCATCTGTTATCACTCGGCATATACAAATGCCATCCCAATCAACTCCAACCAAGTTATTCTTAATACAACCATTCGCTTCTTCAAGCCGAATTCAATTTCAAATTCGAGTCTCAAATTCCAACTCTCAACTTTTCATTTCAAATCCAGATTATTCTCTAATCACTTCAGTTTTTCTTAACTTATCATCTCAAGTTAAATTCTGGTTTATTATTTACTTTTACCATCCCATTCGAATTAACTTCACAAGTTAAATTTTAATTTCTATAACTTAAATTCCTGGGTAAATTTCAAATCAATTTGAAATTATAATACCAATTCAAAACCTTTGAATTTCTAAACAACTTGTTTTCTCAAAACAATTCAAAAACAAAACCTTTGGTAGTAATCCACCACTTAGAACTCGAAAATCACACCGATGATACTGCGCAGTCATCATCGGAATTATTTTCCAGCGACACAAGTGATTTCAATACTATATAATTTCAAAACCATTACTGAATACTTCCATTTTGAAAACATTTCAAAATCTCCCAGGAACTTAAAATTTCCTTATTTTAATTCCAAATCTGATTTAAATTCATATTTAATTCATCTTATTTCATATACTTTACTTATATGAATTCTGATTCGTTATATATAACCATTTCACTTCATAATCTTATCTGATTAAAATTACTACCAACACATCCTATATATGATAATATATCACATATCCATACTGTGTCGGTCCATCGTATTCAAGTGTTTATTTACTCCTACCGATACAGTGGATCAAACTGATCGACCAGAACTCATAAACAACTCAGCCAATGAATCTCCACAATATAAAACCATTTTTATATCAAATACAAATACGCACTCGTATATGTACACTCAAACTCAATCTAGGGTATTACTAACCCTATCTCTACCGAGTCACGCCACAGAGCCAAGTAATTCTTAACTTAAGCTCTGATACCAACTGTAACGACCCGGAAAAATGCGATCTTGGTTATCCGATATACAACACATATCGAACATCCAAGGATCGAAAATAACCGAATAGTTAATGAAAGAAATTAGAAGGTGAGAATAGATAAGATAGAAACTTAGAATAGAAGAAGAAGAACACAACATCAGAGTAACACGAACCTCACAGCGGAACGAATAACATATAATAGATAACATAACTTTGAAATATAACAGTTATGTATACAATAGAACTTATCAGAGTACAGCACTTACAACACAGCGGAAATAACTATTGCTATATGATCTTGAAGCCTCCTGCTCCAAGCTCTTCCAGTATATCTGTAAAACCCGACTACTTGACTGCCCGTACAAATTTAGGCACCCAAGAGTTTAGGGAAAACAACAAATAAACTTCGGGTCAGTCATGGGACTGGTGTGAGTAAAACAGTTTAAACAGGTATATGAACAAGTAAACGATATCTCATAAGACCACGCCGCAGAACGGAACGGGTTTTTCCCTTATGAGAACCCAAAATATCTTTATATCAAAAACCTTTTGATATTATAATAATGTCTATGTACAAATAGATATCAACTAGCAGAAACGCTTTCATCTCACGTTCTACATATTAGTATAAAATCAAAATCGCAAGCACGTATTGGATAATGGACTTCCAACTATGACAAGGTATGGAATCACCTTCCGATCAGTGTACTCTAGGAACGATACACCGGAGTTCACAAGAAAATCTTGCAACTCAGCCACACATGACCGACCACTCATTTCGCTTGAGTGTATCGAATGTACATCACCAACGGTTGGGATCAGCAACCGTTCCCGTATATATATGGGACAGCATTGATAGATTAAAAGAAGCAAATGAATATTCACTAGATAGGTGATTATACACCCTACTTCGGTGCGACCGACTTAGCCATGCTGCCTGCCCGATTTTTGTCATTTACCGGTTGATGAGGCTAGAAGCTACGCTTTATCATCACATCAGATTCACTTCGAATGCCACATTGTCAGATCCATCGAAAATCACTAATTGACGTCTACAACCATACATTACGTGTCAGCTAAAAGAAGTTTCCTTCTCCGCTTCCACTCTTGGTACGGTTGAAGAAATCAATGTACGTGACCGTCTGGAAATACTATGTCAGACATCCATCTTCATTCACTTAGAAATGTCACATCGTCATACCCCCCAAATCACTAATTGACTTATCCAAAAATAACACGGGTATACAGCTAAGAGAAACGAATTCCTCCGCCACCAAACGTGAATACGTTTGAACAGCTCAACTTACGCGATCCATTGGATATACTCTGTCAGACCTTCGTCCATACAAGTTGTCCTGGGACTGGACAAACCGAAGGCACTATTCTGTAAACAGGATAGCCCTTGCATTTTACTCCGTCTTCAATTATCTTTGGCATATATGATTCGCGACGCTTATGCCAATACAGAGTGGTTCTTTGGATAATAATCCAACCGGTCTCTCCATATTAACAACATTAAAATGGTCAAAACTTCGATAGTCGGTGAGTTAACTATCAAAGAAAAACAAGTGTGCAAACAACGATATTATTTCCAAATGGAAATTATATCGAACAAACATCATTTAACATAAATCTCTTTAGTTCATTTATTTACTTATCTCCTGTTTCCCTATATTCTAAATTCTTATTTTTCTTTTATCAGAAAACATTTCTGATTCTCGTTTGGAAAACATTTCCAACACTCTTTTACGATCAAACCTTACCATTTCTTAGTTAAGAAGGAAGTCACTCAAGTTGGGGTATAATTACCTCTCAGACCTTAACTGAACAACGTTATAACTTCGAAATGGTCAAAGTTTATCTTTTAATCTTTAACAACTTCTTTACGCCTTTCTCGGATTCAATTTTTCTAATCCACTTCTATATTTAAAACATTGGTTATAACGATAACGTTATAATCCCTACTTCGAATTTTCTAACTTAAATTATAACTTCTATTCTTATTAGTGAATAATTAACCTAACAATTATTTATTTATAAATAAATAAATCTCTATTTAAACACTGGAAAGTATAAGTACTTTCCCGAATTCGATATAATCGAATTTCCCGATTAACTCTCTTCGAGAAATCTCTATTTGATTAACTCTTCTTCGAAACCTATATTCGATTAACTCCTTCTCGAATAAACGATATTCGATAATCTCTCTTCGAATAACTAGTATTCGATAACTCTTCCCTTTTCAAATATCTCATATTTGAAAATCTCACTTCGATTAAACTATAATCGATAACTCCCTTCGATGAAACTAACATCGATAACTTCTTTCGATGAAACTAACATCGATAACTCCTTTCAATGAAACTAACATCGATAATTCCTTTCGATGAAACTAACATCGATAATTCCTTTCGATGAAACTAACATCGATAATTTTCCTTTCGATGAAACTAACATCGATAAAATTTAACTCGACGAACTGAACTTATTTACTTAACTCGATCATCTTGACTTGATAACTTAACTTGCTAACTTAACTCGATTATCTTAACTTGATTATCTTAACTTGATCACTTGACTCAATCATCTTGACTTGATAACTTAACTTGCTAACTTAACTCGATTATCTTAACTTGATTATCTTAACTTGATCACTTGACTCAATCATCTTGACTTGATAACTTAACTTGCTTACTTAACTCGATTATCTTAACTTGATCATCTTAACTTGACTATCTTAACTTGATAACTCATATCGAATAACTAATATTCGATTTAACTCCATTCGCTTGACTCTTGATCGCAGCGATCACAATGGTTACGCCTGATTCCCTCAGGAAACATCCGACCGCCGTAGGCTATTTACAGCCCTGCGAATTACGCTAGCAGTCGTACAAGATGGCAACTTATCCTGAATACTATGTTTAACTAACTCTGTCTCAAATAACTATATTTGATTAACTCTAGTTCGTTTTAACTCTAATCGATTAACTCTAACTAATTAACTCTTTTTGACTAACTCGACTTGACTAACCCCTTTCGAATAACATATTCGATTAACTAACTTTCGAATACCATATTCGATTAACTCCTTTCGAATGTCTATATTCGATTAACTAACTTCGAATACCATATTCGATTAACTAACTTCGAATGTCTATATTCGATTAACTAACTTCGAATACCATATTCGATTAACTAACTTCGAATGTCTATATTCGATTAACTAACTTCGAATACCATATTCGATTAACTCCTTTCGAATGTCTATATTCGATTAACTAACTTCGAATACCATATTCGATTAACTAACTTCGAATGTCTATATTCGATTAATTAACTTCGAATACCATATTCGATTAACTAACTTCGAATGTCTATATTCGATTAACTAACTTCGAATACCATATTCGATTAACTCCTTTCGAATGTCAATATTAGATTAACTAACTTCGAATACCATATTCGATTAACTAACTTCGAATGTCTATATTCGATTAACTAACTTCGAATACCATATTCGATTAACTAACTTCGAGTGTCTATATTCGATAACTCCCTTCGATGAAACTAACATCGATAACTTCTTTCGATGAAACTAACATCGATAACTCCTTTCGATGAAACTAACATCGATAATTCCTTTCGATGAAACTAACATCGATAATTCCTTTCGATGAAACTAACATCGATAATTTTCCTTTCGATGAAACTAACATCAATAAAATTTAACTCGACGAACTGAACTTATTTACTTAACTCGATCATCTTGACTTGATAACTTAACTTGCTAACTTAACTCGATTATCTTAACTTGATTATCTTAACTTGATCACTTGACTCAATCATCTTGACTTGATAACTTAACTTGCTAACTTAACTCGATTATCTTAACTTGATTATCTTAACTTGATCACTTGACTCAATCATCTTGACTTGATAACTTAACTTGCTAACTTAACTCGATTATCTTAACTTGATTATCTTAACTTGACTATCTTAACTTGATAACTCATATCGAATAACTAATATTTGATTTAACTCCATTCGCTTGACTCTAGATCGCAGCGATCACAATGGTTACGCCTGATTCCCTCAGGAAACATCCGACCGCCGTAGGCTATTTACAGCCCTGCGAATTACGCTAGCAGTCGTACAAGATGGCAACTTATCCTGAATACTATGTTTAACTAACTCTGTCTCAAATAACTATATTTGATTAACTCTAGTTCGTTTTAACTCTAATCGATTAACTCTAACTAATTAACTCTTTTTGACTAACTCGACTTGACTAACCCCTTTCGAATAACATATTCGATTAACTAACTTTCGAATACCATATTCGATTAACTCCTTTCGAATGTCTATATTCGATTAACTAACTTCGAATACCATATTCGATTAACTAACTTCGAATGTCTATATTCGATTAACTAACTTCGAATACCATATTCGATTAACTAACTTCGAATGTCTAGATTCGATTAACTAACTTCGAATACCATATTCGATTAACTCCTTTCGAATGTCTATATTCGATTAACTAACTTCGAATACCATATTCGATTAACTAACTTCGAATGTCTATATTCGATTAACTAACTTCGAATACCATATTCGATTAACTAACTTCGAATGTCTATATTCGATTAACTAACTTCGAATACCATATTCGATTAACTCCTTTCGAATGTCAATATTCGATTAACTAACTTCGAATACCATATTCGAGTAACTAACTTCGAATGTCTATATTCGATTAACTAACTTCGAATACCATATTCGATCAACTAACTTCGAATGTCTATATTCGATTAACTAACTTCGAATACCATATTCGATTAACTCCTTTCGAATGTCTATATTCGATTAACTAACTTCGAATACCATATTCGATTAACTAACTTCGAATGTCTATATTCGATTAACTAACTTCGAATACCATATTCGATTTACATTATTCACTTCATAAAGATTTCCTTTTTAACAACGTTTTATTCATTTGAAAAGATTTACTTTTAAATAACGGTTCTACACTTTAAAAATGATTTCCCTTTTTATAATGTTTCCTTTCCAATTCTATTTGTAAATGGTTTACAAATATTTCCTTTTCAAATTTATTCTTGAAATATTCTAACTCCTTAAATTCCCAGGAAAATTCGCCATAACCTCCTTTGTATCGGGAGCATCGGGAAAATCCCCAAACTCGCCACACAGGCCTTTCCATTCAAAAAGAAATGTTTTGAATTTATTTCCTTTTCAAATTATCTCCTATTTATAAATATTCCAATTTATAAACATTTCTTATTTATAAATATCTCATTTTCAAATATCACTTTGAAAATATTCCCTTATCAACATTTCGGTATGTTACGGTGTTTCAACATATCAAATTACGATGTCCAATATCGTCCATACACACACAATCAACAACATGTTATAATTCACATCATATATCAAACTATATGAAAAACAATAAAATAACTATTGAGGAATCCAGTCGGATTCCTCCAACCTGTTTCCCTGCATCCACAGATGTTACACAGTATAATATACATCAATTTCATCCCAACATGAAATATACTGATAATCAGAATCCATATTTGATTGACGGTTTTCTATATATATAACTATATCTACGTTTTCAATCAAATCTATTTAACAGTCCAATTTAACAGTCCAATTTAACAATCAATACACAGCAATCAATCATTAAAAATAAAGTACAGTTTATACAAATATAAACTGAACAGAGTTAGTGAGATTTACTCACATTGGCGCATTAACCATTAAATAATCGGTTTGCGTTCTTTGACTGCGACGGACAATTTATTTCGCCATAAATTGTGACGAGCTCGGATTCATTCCCAGTCAGCTCCATGGTGTAGTGTCCGTCCATACGATCCCAACGCAACTTGGTTTGCTGAATTTCGTTAACATATGACGAAGTTATTCCGTTTTGAAATTTATACAAATTTTAAACTAAATAAAACTTTATTTAATTCAATAATGGGCCTTACCCTCTTAAACAAAACCGGCCTGCTCCTTTAAGCCCAAACCCGAATAAGAGCTTCTTCCCCAAAGCTTGAATTCCCGATTACAGTATTCGCTCTTACCAATTTCGTTCACCATTCTGATATTTCCAACCCCAAGAACTCCATCGTTTCTCCACTATAGACCCAATAAAAATATCCATAAATTTCCCCTTTCGATCCTCTCCATCTACATACCAAAAATAACGAACTCGAAGCCTCCCTTTACAGGCCATTTTCGCACGCTTCAGACATCCCAAACCACCATTTCTCCCATCTCGTTCGCCCACTCCTCTTCCTTATAAATCACAAAATCTTCACCAATATTCTCCTTATAAAATTCTCCTTCATGTTATACCACTTTTACCCAACTCGTCGTTTTCATCTCGACAGCGACTTCCCACTTCCGCGACTTCCACACTTCGACGACGACGACCAGACTTCCCACGAGGGTCCAACTACCTTCCCTCTCCCTTCCTTCTTCACAAACCACACACCGATACTTCCTGTAACCTCACCAAATCGAAGCCCTAGGCTGTTGCTCCTGAAACTCTCATCGACAAAAAGGGATCGCACTTTGCATCAATGGTACTAGAAGGGAGCTGAACTTGCGGGGAATTCATATATACATGTATTATGTTTTATAGAATTTTGTTTGATTTCTATTTGAATTTTTGAATGAGGTCTTTTGCTGTAAAATTTTCTTAGATGGTGGCGGCTCATTCGTTCATGTTTATAAAGGTGCAGGTTGGTAAGGTTGGTGGCTGGAATGAATGTTGGGTGGGTAGTTTTGGTCCACATATCGATTAGGATATTTATATATATATTTATCTATTTTATTTATTTGATTATGCACTCTAAAATTTCCTATGGTCACACGTGATACCCAAAAATCACCAAACTGGACAGGTAGCTAGAGTTCGACATTTCGGTCCCAAGGAAACAGGTTTCATCGAATTCCGACTACGTATGCTCACACAGCATATTTTTAACTGTCAAAATACTGCTTGTTTTTCACTCTAAAAATCCGTACGGCCACACAGTGTCTCTAAAAATCACGAAACTTCACATCCAACAACTATTTGATATTGCGGATCCAACAAAACTGGTTTCGTCGAATTCCGACTTCATTTGCAAAAGTGGCTATTTTTAAACCCCTGAATAATCCATTTAAATATATAAATATATTTAAATAAATTAAATTAAATATAAATAAATTTATATTATCGTATATATTCACCCAGGAATATCATACAGCTCCAGGCTAATTATATACTCGCTATTCCGAGTCCAGGTTGAATCGAATTTCAATTTATATTGAAATTCCCTTTTATAACGTATATAAAGCGTCGCGAATTATAAAGGAATTCCATAGCGACTTTTCTGAAAATTGATTTGGACATACATCAAAATCTACACGACGAAATCCTGATTTTTCTCTTTCACTAGGAAGATATACTCCACCAGCTCCACACGTTTCTTATTTCACAGAAATCTGGTTTAAAACGAATCATGTACATTCAGTTGAAGTTCAAATCGCCAAATAGCGAACTGCAGCGCCATTTCGAGCTCTATTTTAATTATATTATAATTATACGTTCAAACTGTCGTCGATTGAATATATTTGTCAATATAATTCAACTCTAAGCTGAATTGAATCTAAGTGACGACCCCGTTCATCGAATATTGTGATTTCCAGTATTTTTGATTATTTCGACATTATAATATATTTTATTATATTATAATTATTAATTAAATATTCAATATTATTTAATTCACGTTCTCGATATCGATAAATCGATATTTAATAATTAAATAAATTTATTATTCAACAGCTAAAAAATGCGGGTCATTACACTTAAGGGCCTTGGATGCATGACAACTAAAAAGAAACACTACTCCTAGTTGGCTAGTTTAAGTGTGAACACTTAGCTTAAGCTACATGTAATCTATCTACACGTTTACTACTCGTATGACCACATACTGATTCCGTTTTCTATGAAATTTGAAAACCTATATATTTTTCAGATACGGTTCCAACAGAATTAGTCTCATCGAATTCCAAGTCCGTTTTCTCAAAAAGTGATAATTCGAGTTCAAATTATTGATTGGTTTACATCTAAATTTCGCACGGTCACTTACTAACTCCGTTTGAAGTGAAATTTGAAACCCTACCATATTTTGATGTTCTAGATCCAATAAAATTGGTTTCATCAAATTCTGAGATTGTTTGCAAAATTTCTGTTTTCTAGGCTATTGTATTAAAATTAAAATATCGAATTTTAATTATAAGTTCACTAACCTTACCTTAACTATTTTATAAGTCATTTTTCAAATACTATCAGAAAATATCAAAATTTACAATAGTAGTGAATAGTGTCAAATTTTCATTTTTGGCAAAAATTGTTTGAACTGATAAGTTGATAAAATTGATTTAAATAACTTATCTGATCATTATACGTTTTGAAATTGTATTTAAAAATGAGTGCATGTATCCAAAATTATGCAAGGTTATTCCAAAATTTTGGAAATTCGAATATTCGAAATATCAGAAATTTTGGGTCATTACACTAATATAAATATAAATAAAACATCTTGTATAGTGCACTGTTTAATTTAAATTTCATAAGCATGTAAATGAGTACAACTAATTTGATTATATAGTTTTGTTAAGTTTATTTATGGTATTGGAAAATAGTACTTCGTAAAAAAATTATTAAGCATGGACAATAATTTTAGCAATATAAATTTATTTCCAATAAGTTGTTTGAGAAGGTTATAATCTTATTATAGCATAAAGTTATTTCTTACAATAATTAGTGTGATACTGTGTTGTTTTATTTAAATAGGTTGCTTCTATGGGTTAATGCAAACTTTAAAATGAATATTTATATTCTTCAAATATCTGAATTATTTTTTGAATATTATTATTCTATTTTGTATTATTTGTGAATTGCACTGGAATTTCATAAAGTCCTTAAATAATTTCTAGATTCTTTCGTTATTTGAATATTTTTGATTTTTTAGTTCTTGTGTGAATTCTTAAATTGTGAATGATTCACTATTGATTTAATTTGATTGATGATTTGAATATGATACAGTGATGACATTTTTATGTGATTTATAATATTCATATTTTCGGTAATGAGAAATTTGAATAAATGAATTAGTGAAACCATCTGGTATGGGATTTTCGGTATCACTATCTTGGTTATTCATTGAAGTTGTTATATAGAGTATTAAAGAGTAAATATGTTATACGTGCACTAAATAAACATAATAGTAAACAAGGTAGTATGGGACGCCAATGAGTTATTTATCTTGTTATCTTTTGCTCGTGTATAACACTTAACATAGGGATTAATGATATAGTATTCACAGCGGTGAATATATATATAGTGGTTATTTACTGATCTATGATTATAATTAGCCATGCCTCAACTATACATAGTAGGTCAGTATTTGCATAGTTTAGTGCGCTGCGGTGCACTTGCTATTCAATTTTGTGTGTGTGTATATATATATACATATACATATATATATATATATGTGTGTGTGTGTGTGTGTGTGTGTATGTGTGTGTGTGTTAGTTAATATTATCGGATTATCACTGACCATCTTTCTATATTTTGCGGGAGTGAGATAGAATGGCCAGTATCCATCTTGGTGGCCTGATTGTTGGGTCGTGCCTCGGGACTATGACATAGTAGTAGTTTATTATCGTTATTGATATATGTAGTGCCCCTAGTGCCACCTAAGCCAATAATCAGTTACCACAGGGGTTGATATGGATATCATGACCGAGGGTGTTATGCATTGACATATTAATGGTGGATCTTTGTCACGACACTAGTGGAAGTGAGATAGTGGTAACCGATGACTTTTGGAGACGTGAGTGTGGGTCACCAATACAAAGGATCATGAGGATGATCCATCCTCATTTCCTTCTTTAGACGTATCTCCATATATTATTTTATATGTTATATTGTTCTATTTTGGCGTATAGACAATTTCTGTTATATAACTTTGAGATGTTTAGAGTTCGTGTTGCTTTTTATTCCTCTACTGACATTCTTTAGCTTTCCTATGATTTTATTTCGTGATATTTTTTCATGTATGTGGAGGATATTATAATTATAGTGATTGGGTGATATTCAAATTTATTCATTTATCGGCCACTTATACATTGTGAAATCCTCCTTGTGGATGATTCTTGAATTTGATTGAAATTTGGATTTATTAGGCTGGTCACTTCTATTAAATCTATGGATTCCTATTTGGATGGGTTTTATATCTACTGGTTTTGGATTAAATTGTGGTGAGACTTCCTTATGTTACTATTATTATTGAAAAAAACCTAAACATTTATAGTAATTATAATGGATTTAGACATAGACTGATCCGTTTATTATTTATATAGTACTTTGGTCAAATCGAGATATTTTAGGTATAGGGACATTGAGATCATCTAGTAATTTATAGGCTTAGAGTAGTATAATAACTTAGTTCATCATTTACTATCTTGTGTCATATGGACTAATGTATGCATTGATGTATAATAAGTTAATATGTATGAAATGTTAAATAATACTTATTCTATTTTATCGTTACGATTAACTCTGTGATCCCCCTATTTTCTGTATATCTAGTATTGTTCTATCCTGGAGGCATATGTGTTATCGTTTTGTACCAACTGCGTACTTATAGGTGAGTTATATTTCAAAAAATTCAAATACACACTAGTGTTAATCCAAGAGAATTTACATGTGTGTGCCCTTACAGTCTCATTCTCTCCGTTATCTGACAATATTATTTTATAATACTCTTGGATGTATAGATATAAAGGTGGGATCCTTAAAATTGATACAGATAGGTTTAGAATAATACATTATATATAAGTGACTTAGAGTCGTTGTATTCGTGGGTGTGCGGTTGATTCAGTTTTTTTAATTATTATTATAATAGAGAATACGATGACTAATCATCAAGGGCGTGGTAGTTATTTTTCTATTATATAATAATATATTAATTTAGTGTTCTCCATCATTCCAAAGCTTATCATTATCTGTAATTTAAATTATTGTGTGTGATTAAGAAATAAGAAGTTTCACCACGAGATTAATAATATAAATAGTTGTTTGCTTGTTTGTTGATTGTTTAATAAATATATTGTAATAAGTACCGAATTTAGTGTAGTAGCGAGTTTGAATAAGTAATATATTTATATAAATAACAACAACAGTTAAAATAATTATAATGTGAACTGGTTAAAAGAATTCACCTATAAGTAAGTGCTTAAAGAAAATTAATTTTGTGTTAATTTTCCTATAGTAGTTTAAAAAATTCTGGTCGATACATCTGATCAACTTTATCGATAGGGGTTCCTAAATACTTACATGAGATAATCTGGCACAATATTTGAAAAAGGATTAAAATCAGTAATTGTTAGAAAAAAAATGAAAATGCAAGCATATGAAAATATTGATTGTTGTTATTAAATTAATAATATGGGAAGCAAAACTCATATAAATTACGAAAATAAAAATGATGTTGGTTTTCTGTTAAGTGTGTTAAAAAAATTAACTGATACGAGCGCACATGTATTCGGTAAAGGTCCTTAAACACTGAAATGAGACATTTTAATGCAAATATTGAGAGGAAAAAAATTAATAATATTTTTTTAATACATATACATAGGAAGAACAAGAAATACAAGTTAACATGTGATTAGCTTACCTAGTTGCCCTAATATCGGTTCCGATGTTGATTAATTATTTTTGCCTTACCATTAAGGCAACATTGATAATCCTTTGTATACTGAAATCAACTTGTAATTATGGTAGGATGATCCGTTTGGTCAATTGTACGATGATTCAATCGGTAATGCATGATAGTTCTAATGTTAACAGATGTTTTTCTTTACTTGAGGTTTCTATATTTTATTAGTATCGATTTCTACACTAATTCAGCTTTTCAATCTAGGTAGAAAAAACCAGTAGAATAGAAAATTCCATTCTCAAAATAATGTTGTTAGTTCCATGAATAATGGTCTGTAACCTAAAATAAAAATAGCAGTTTCATTCTTTTAGTGAATCAATTTTACTTATTGTAGAATTTGTGTTCATACACAAACTTAGATATTACATGCATCGGTATTATTATGGTGCACGCCTAAGTTGTAAAATTGCATTTGTTTTCTTTTGGAATTTGAGTTTTCTTGAACTATTTAAGGTAAAAACAGATTTGTGCTAAGATGATGTAACAATTGGGAATTTTTCTCAATCCGAATCGATCGCTAAACCGACCAAGACCGTTCGAAACCCCGAATTGCTTTGAGGATAAGACGAATCAGAACACAAACAGAAGAACATTACATTGCTTATTACAATAATTCCATCAGAATACAAGAATATCACAGAGTATGAATCAATATTACACATTTGATAAATATCAGAGATTTAAATTACATTTAAATACATAGCAGCGGGAAAATAATGCAAAACATAACTGAAAGAAATACATGGATACAGAGCTTTCCGAATATCACTTCAGCTATAAACTAGGATCCTGTGAAGATAAATCTGCAAAACCAAAACTACTAGCTGCCCGTGTGGAAAACAGGGGCACCCAGAGTTTTAGTTAAAACAATAAACTCCAGGTCATTCATGTGACTAGTGTGAGAACTAAAACAGTTATTTATCTTTATTTTAAAGTTAGGTAAATCAAGGGACCACGACGTATAACACGGAACGGGTTTTAACCCGAAGAATACCAGTGCTTAAACAAACAACGCAATGCTAAATAAAGAAAAATGAAGCTATTATAAGACCCAGGCCCCATCACACAATGCAATGCAAGCCGGAGGATAGGGTTTTACCTTATAATAGCTAAAGAATGCTTGATACGCTAAATTTCATCTTTTATTATTACTATAAGTGAAGAAAATAACTTCAATCATAATGTATAAATCATAGACGACATAAGTGCACCATACCACTATGTCGCCATACTAGGCTCTACAAATAAAATTGAAATGTTTGGATTTCAGTCATGAGTCAAGGCAAGGGGCAAGCTACTCTCCGTTCGAGACACTCTAGCAAATGCCTCGGGACCACACACATTGATCCTGGATCTTCAGGGTCGGTCCTCTCTTACTTTTGAGGATTGGTTATTCCTGAACGCACGTTTCCCAGTCCTATCAGACCTATATCCAAGGCGCCTCGCATCCAACAGCCACACAGGTAAAAAGTATATAAATGTCAAGGCTGGTAGGTCACTGACATCACCCATAGCTAGAAAGAAACGTCGTTCTCTCCCTGCAATCACTATCCCGTTTTTGACTCATACCGAGGTGTGAGGCTCGCGAATTAACACTATACACAAAGCTGTGCCACATAGGCCGTGCTTTGATCATCAACCACAAGACTTTGCTTTTCAACAAAAGCCTTGATCATTTGCCACTTAGGCATGCCACATAGGCAATTCATGCAATGAGACTGATATCTATCGATATATAACCTCTAAGCTCGTGCGTCTCAGAGAAGGGCGTTAAGAAAGGAATAAATTCTCCGCCGCTAAACAGATATATATTTAATAGAAATCAATCACACAGAATAAAATCCAATGTCAGATACACAGTCCATTTACAAGTTCGTTCTGGGTCTGAACGAAACCAGAGGAACCTTATTCCTCGCATATCCATCGATCTCCAAATACGTCTGGACGATCACCAACTGATTCCCTCCTCTTGGGTGTACAGACCAATCAAGATCATCAGTAATCATTCAAACGATGTGAAGACCTCCGGCCTTCAACCACCGTCTTCATCTTCGACTTATCATCGAATCATTTATTCAGAATGGGTATAAACCCGGCCTTTCCGAATAACCCGCGTATATAATAAACAAATGTTACACAAACACAACATACGCCTCATTCCAATTTAGAATATTCATTATTAAAATATTCACATTCTTAGGGAAAGGTTCCCATTAATTTTATCAAAGATAAATTCTTCTAAATTTATTCTTTAATCTTCCTTTGGATATCATTTCAAACCATGTTAAGGTTTTCCAAACTAGTCGGGATTAGCGAACCACGCCGAAGACACCATTCACGACGAACCCAAAATCCCATTTGATATTAAATACAAGGCTCTAAATAGATAATATATCGGTTTATATTCAATATCAAATTCTGAAAAAAACAAATATCATATTGGAAATAACTATATAAATATATCTTTCAAATTTCCACAACCATATCTGTATAATCACGAAATCCAACATCGATATATTCCGAAGATAATTTCGATTCAAATCCATTCCAATTCGTATATTGGAAATTCTGATTATTTTTAAAACCACTTCAAATCCAATTTATTTATTCAAAAATATTGGATTATAATTCTAGTTCATAACTAGTAAATTTCGATAAAAATATATTTTTATCATTTTTAAAAATGGAATTTTTCATCCCAGTTCTTTCAAAGTCATTTATTATGATTTTACTCAAATTATTGATATTTTTAATAATTTTACCAAGGCCCGTATAGTCGATTTCCAATAACGGTCGTCGAACTGCACTCACATCGACCTTTTCCAAATTTGAGTTGGACATAATTCCAAATCCAATCGTTAGATTTTAAATTTCTAATATTCATTGGAAAGCTCTTTTCGATAAGAACCCAACGGTTCTGGTTTCAGGAGAATCCGCCGGTCGGATCTCCCGTAACGTCAATTCGAAGTCAATGGTTGAAATTCGCGAGCTGCCGCGGCGCGACGCGTTCTATTCGGGCCATTTAATATATATAATATATATATTATATATATTTCATCGATTTCAATTCTAAACGTATTTTATAAATCGTTTTAAATTCGTTTTCAAAACAATTTCAACTTCATATTCAATTTCAAATCAAAATTGAATATTCCATATCATTAATATATAAATGATAATATTTTCAAAACATTATATTTTGAAATCACTTCCTTATCTATATTCATTATAAAAACGAATATTATCGATATAAATATCGTTCGCTTCAAAATGGCGCAAATCTAATCAACACGGCTTTATATATTTCAATAACTTCGTTATTCTATTCAACAAATGAATATTTTTTTTCAACACATGAATATATATTATATTCAACACATGAATATTTATTAATTCTTACTTACAATAAAAATGTGAATTTTATTGTATAAATATTATATTCAACACATGATTATTTTCAACACATGAATATTCTCAACACATGAGTATTGTCAAAACATGACTATTTTGTTTATTTTATATATTTGATGAAATTGTGATTTTATATCATTTAATTCTTAATCAGACTCTAACCGTAAATTAGCAAGAGAACAATTCCCTAAGTATTAACCCCGAAGGCCGAAACCAACATCAGATCAATACCCAGGAAACCACTCATCTTAACTCATTTCCAGTTAGTTTCTAATTTTATATATGATAAAGATGTGAATTTTATTGTTAAAATATTTCGTTCAACACATGATAAGTTTCAACGCATGAATATTCTCAACACATGAGTATCATCAACACATGACTATTTATTCTATTCAACGCATGAATCTTTATTTTAGAATATTCTTTGTTTTCCAAATTGGAATGAGGCCCAATCAATTACCATATAATGTTAATTATATGGATTCCATACAACACATGTATATAATAACAATGATAAATAATCAACCATCATCCAGAGTGCACTACACAACTGTCTGTCAACCTATCGATTGACATACAACTAAACAATCGGGATTAATGTACGTCAAATATCATCCCAATACCCGTGTGGGGTTTCTGTCAACAAACACAGATTTTTATTTTTGCAGTTGGGCGATGTGTAAAATTTATCGTCCCAATCAATATCCTTCAAATGGGTGTACATAAACAAATCGTCTGATTTGTAAATGAATATTTATTCACATTCACGTTAAAAATTATATTTTTAACGATAAATAATTTATTTCAACACATGAATATATTTCCATTCATTCCACATCACAATCAATTTTCACCACACAACAAAATCATACAAGTCGTCCATGGTCTGTGGACAACGGGTGTCGGGTGCTGCTAAGCACCGTCTGCATCCTAGTATATATTTTAACTAGAAAACAATAATTAAAGTGAGAAGTTTTCACCGAGGGTTCCACTCCACCGGTTTTATTTATGTATTTCCGAACAGTCGAGATTTGTCTGACATTCCAAAGCAGTCTCTTCTACGCTGTTCATATTCAAAATCACATTTTTAATATGATGTTTATTTTAATAATCGCATTTTTATAATGGCACTTCATATATAAAAATCATATATTTTTACAACGCTTCTTTCTATATAAAAATTATATTTTTATATTTCTCCCTCTAATATAAAGATTGAATTTTTATTTCGCTTCATATATAATAAAAATCGATTTTTTATCTTAATGATATCCGTATAAAGATCGTATCTTTATCAAAATAAAAAAATTATAAAAATTGTATTTTTATATATAAAATCACATTTTTATAATTCTTCCTACTAAAGAAAAATTATATTTTTATCGCCATTCTACCTGTATAAAATCGAATCTTTATCTATTCACTTTTATTATAAAAATCCTATTTTTATATTACCAAAAATCCAATCTTTTCCTATTCTAATAATCAAACCTTTATCCTACTATAAAAGTATAATCTTTTTAATATTAAAAATATAAACTTCCCTTTTAAAAATATATTCCTTCTAAATATAAAAATCTAATTCTTACTACGCTAGTCTGTAAATAGAAACCACATTTTATAAACGCCGTATGCAATAAAAAATCACATTTTTACTTCAAAATCAAATGTAAAAATCATATTTTTAATCGCATAAGTGTATAAAAATTGAAATAAAACTCACTTGGGGTGTCGGAGTGGTGGAAGAGGCTCGGGGAAGAGCTAAAACATCTCGGGGACTGAAATGTACACAGCGGAGGCAATAAAAATCAGATTTTTATAAGGAGAAGGGAACCTACGGCGCTGAGGTGGTCGGAGGAGGTGGGGGGTGGCGCCGGCTGTGGTGGGGGTGTAGAGGTTGAATGGTGGCGGTCGGAGGTCCAGGGGGTGGCGGCTAGGGTTTCTAGGGCGTGGAGCTTCCAAATAGAGAGAGGAAAGAGGAGGGAGAGAGGGGGATCGGAGATCAGCTCCGGCGGTTGACACAGGGGGGCGCGCGCGATGTCCTTCGGCGGCGGAGGTGGGGGTTGAATGCGATTTGATCGCAGGTTTTTTTTCTTTTTTCGATAACTAATGGGGAGATAAAGGAGAAGGGACGGGAAGAGGATGGGTTTGACTTTGGGTATGGGAAATAAGGGTTTGACCATGTATGACTAGGTATATATATTTATATTTTAATTATTTTATTTCTCCAATCATTTGTTGTTACGTACGAACTCTAAATCGAACCCACCGACTGTCATCCCTAGCTAATCACCCCCATTCCGAATACAATGGGATATGTATCGTAAGCTAGTTCGGCTGTTTTGATCAGTTTTCGTCAAGATCAAAATATAAATCTACATATTGAATTTGTATGTGCATTTCAATTTACCGGGGCCACATACGGACTCTACAAATTCCCAAAAAATATTTTCTAGCTTCGTATTGACGATACGGTTCAAACAAAACTAATTTTGTCAAATTACGAGACCGTTTGAAAGATGGCCATTTTCCAGTCGATTAAAATTAACTAAAACTGGCCAAACGCGTTTTCCTATGCCACGCTCACATATTAATTCAGAAAATTATGCAAATTGGAATCTAGCAATAATTCTACATCCCGGATCCAAAAAAAGTGGTTTCGTCGAAAACAGAGGTCGTTTGCAAAACTGCTATTTTTAAGGGCTATAATTCCATAGCGACTATTTTGAATTTTCAATGGGCATAACATTTTATTCCCGCTATGAAATTTTGATTTTTCGGATTCATTGGAAAGATATTTTCAATTAGATTCAAATATTTTTAGTTTCGGCAAAATCTGGTTTATTTTGAATCATGCACATTCATTTGAGATTCAAAATCGAAATTTCGAACTACTGCTGTAATAACCCGGAAATCTGGGCCAGTTTAAATTTTTTATTTTGGCAATTTTAGTGAATTTTGATTATTTAAAATGAATTATTTTAAATAATATCGACGAGAAATTTATTTTGAATAGAATTCGAACGTGTATATTATATAGATCGTCGTTAGAATATAAATATTTATTTTAAATTATAAAAGGAATTGAAAATGGCGTGGTAGTTCGATAATTCGATTTCAAACTTCAATTGAATGTACAGGATTCAAAATAAACCGGATTTTAGTGAAACCATAAATATTAGAATCTAATTGTGAATATCTTTCCAACGAATCCGAAAAATCAAAATTTCATAGCGGGAATCAAAAGTTATGGTCAAATGAATTTTCAGAATAGTCGCTATGGAATTCTGGCCCTTAAAAATGGGAATTTTGCAAACAACCTCGGATTTCGACGAAACCACTTTTGTTGGATCCAGGATGTCAGGTTATTGCTAGATTCCAAATTTCATAATTTTTCGAATCAATATGTGAGCGTGGCAAAAGAAAACGCGTTTGACCAGTTTCAGTTGATTTTAATCGACTGGAAAATGGCCATTTTTCAAACGGTCTCAGAATTCGATGAAACTAGTTTTGTTAGGACCGTATCGTCAATACGAAGCTAGAAAATATTTTTCTGGAATTTTTCGAGTTAGTATGTGACCCCAGCAAATTGAAATGCGCGTTCAAATTCAATATATAGAGTTATATGTTGATTTTGACGAAAACTGAACGAAACAATCGAATCAGCCTACGATACATATCCCATTGTGTTCGGAATGGGGGTAATACACTAGGGGCGACAGTCGGTGGGTTCGATTTTGAGTTCGAAATAAAAGTCAACTCTGTGGAGAAAATAAATAATTAAATAAAAACCCTTTTTCTCCACTTAACCCCCCCTCGATCTATTTTCACTGAACAGAAAAACCCTCGAGCCTCTTCATCTCGTTCTCCAGATCGGAGACGATCCGATCCTCCTCTCCACGACGCACCGCCCGCCCCTCCTCCTGAGCGCACCACCTCCACTTCCTCCCTCCGCCTTCTCTCTCCACGTCTACACCCCCTCGCGCATCCCTCCCCTCTTTTCAATATCCAATGCCACCTTCGACGAGAAGACAACCCACGGCCCCCAAAAACCCGATCCACCGCCCAGCCATCAGGAGGCACCCGCTTCCGACAGTACAGAAGCCCCCCCTCTCCAACGACGGGCACCAAGGCCATCCACCCCAACTCCAGGACGCTGTGAGTTCGTTTGTACTTTTTATTTATTTATTTTTGTTTAGATTTATTTATTTTAATGAATGGAAAAAAAATCAATTTTATTATATGATCAAGTATAGAAAGATTGGATTTTTTTATCACTTAAAGATTTGTTGTTTAAATATACAAAGGAATGATTTTTCTTGATTTGAAGATATGAAAACACTTTGATTTGAAAATATAAATACACCAGCAAAGATCGAATCTTTAAATTAGCAAAGACGATTTTTATATATTGAATAGCATGGTAAAAATTCGATTTTTATATATTGAATAGCATAGTAAAAATTCGATTTTTATATATTGAATAACAAAGTAAAAATTCGATTTTTATATATTGAATAGCAAAGTAAAATTTTGATTTTTATATATAGAATAGCGATATAAAAATGTGATTTTTATATATGTAGTGAAAGCGGACAACGAAAGTGACAAGAGGCAAGAACGGCGAAGATTTCTACCTAAGAAGAGTCGTGGGATTGGATTAGCTAATCAGTGAGAACTTCTCACCTTTTAATTTAATTTTTCTAGTTATAAATATATACTAGGATGCAGACGGTGTTTAGTAGCACCAGACACCCGTCGTCCACAGACCATGGACGGCTTGTATGCTTGTGTGTTTGATTTTGATGTGTAGTTGATTGTGTGATGTGATGTGAAATGAAATAAAATATTTATATAATTGAAAATATTTTACAGTTAAAAATAGAATTTTTAACGGGTATATGAAATGAAATAAAAATAAACAGATCGGACGATTTGTTTATATACACACATTTGACTGATATTGATTGGGACGATAAATTTTACACATCGCCCAACTGCACAAATAAAATCTGTGTTTGATTGTTTGAAACCCCACACGGGTATTGGGATGATATTTGACGTACACTAATCCCGATTGTTTAGTTGTATGTCGATCGATCGATTGACAGGTTGTTATAAGCGTTGAATATTTATATTTGATGCTTATACAGTGTAGAATGCACTTTGGATGATGATTGATTATTCATCGTTGTTATTGTATACATGTGTTGTAGAAAATCCATATAATTAACATTATATGGTAATTGATTGGGCCTCATTCCAGTTTTGAAATAGAAATATTTGAAATAGAAATATTCGAATAGAAATATTTGAAATAGAAATATTTGAAATAGAAATATTCGAATAGAAATATTTGAAATAGAAATATTTGAAATAGAATATTTGAAAATTAGGAATATTTGAAAATTAGAAATATTTGAAAAAGAAATATTTGAAATAGAATATTTGAGAATCGAAATATATGAAGCCGCGTTGATTAGATTGACGCCATTTTGACGTGAACGATATTTATATCGATTTTATTCAAATTGAAGTGAATATTGAAGTGAATTGAAATTCGAATTTAATTGAATCGATTTGAAATTCGAAATAAACTGAAATGGTTTGAAATTCGAATAGAATTGAAATCGTTTTGAAATGAATTCGAATTAAATTGAAATAGAATTGAAATCGTTTTGAAATGAATTCGAATTGAAATTGAATAGAAATGAATTTGAATTGAAATTGAATTAATTTGAAATTCAAATTGAATTGAAAACGAATGGAAATTGAATTAAAAAATCGTTTTGAAAAGAAAATCGACGAAGTATATATTATATATATAATATAATGGCCTGAATAGAACGCGCCGCGCCGCGGCAGTTCGCGAATTTCGACCATTGACTTCGAATGGATATTGCGGGAGATCCGACCGTCGGATTCTCCTAAAACTAGAACCGTTGGGTTCGTATCAAAAAGAGCTTTCTAACGAATATTAGAAATTTGAAATCTAACGGTTGGATTTGGAATTATATCCAAATCAAATTTGGAAAAGGTCGCTATAAGTGCAGTTCGATGGCCATTGATGGAAATCGACTGTACGGGCCTTGATAAAATTATTAAAGATATCAATAATTTGTGTAAAATCATAAGAAATGATTTGGGAATAATTGGGATGAAAAACCCCATATTTGAAAAGATAAAAATAGATTTTTATCGAAATGGACTAGTTTTGAACTAGAACTATAATTCTATTTATTTTTAAATAAATAAATTGAATTCAAAAAGGGTTTTAAAAGTAACCAGAATTTCCAGTAATTGAATTGGAATGGATTTGAATCGAAATTGTCTTTGGATTATTTCGATGTTGGATTTCAGGATTATACAGATGTTGTTATGGAAATTTGAAAGATATATATTTATATCGTTATTTCTAATACGACATTTGTTAGTCATAGAATTCAATATTGAATATAAGCCGATATATTTTCTATTCAGAGCCTTGTATTTAATATCAAATTGATTTGGGTTTGTCGTGAATGGTGTCTTTATTAACACTGTTCTTGAACCCAGTTAAGAAAAGATTAAATCTTTTTATTTAGATTTAATGAAGTGTGCCAATTAAATGATATTTGATTGGAATTGAATTGGGATTGATTTTTGGGTTTATCGTGAACAGTGTTTTAAATAACACTTGTTCTTTAACCCGATAATTAATGGAATGTGATTTTTGGGTTTATCGTGAACCGTGTTTTAAAATGACACTGATTCTTTAACCCAGTTAAAGATTAAAACTAAGTGGAGTTTTAATGAATCTTTAATTAGATTGGAAAAAAATCGAGAATGGAGTATCACCAGTTTTACTCCAGGCGATAGTTAAATCTTTAATTAGATTTGAACGTGAAATGGTAATTGAATTTACCGATAACACCATGGTGTTAAATATGAAGTATTACCAGTTTTACTTCATGGGATAGATAGGTTGGGATTGGGAAATAAAATAAATGATTACTTCGGTGTGGTTCGCTAATCCCGACTAGTTTGAATTGATATTCAAAAAGGAGATTAAAGAATAAATTTAAAGAATTTATCTTTGATAAAATTAATGGGAACCTTTCCCAAAATATAAGAATATTTGAATAAAAGAATATTCTGAATTGGAATGAAGCGTATGTTGTGTTTGTGTAACACTTGTTTATTATATACGCGAGTTATTCAGAAAGATCGGGTTTATCCCATTCTGAATAACTGATTCGACGTGGTGTCGAAGATGAAGACGGTGGTTGAAGACCGGAGGTCTTCACGTCGTTTGGATAATTGTTGATGATCTTGATTGGGCTGTACACCCAAGAAGATGGAAACAGTTGGTGATCGTCCAGATGTACTTGGAGATCGATGGATATGCGGGGTACTAGGTGCCTCCGGTTTCGTTCAGACCCAGAACGAACTTGTAAATGGACTGTGTGTCTGACATTGGATTTTAGTCCGTGTGATTGATTTCTATTAAATGTACATCTATTTGGCGGCGGAGAATTTATTCTCTTGCTTAACGCCCTTCTCTGAGACGTACGAGCTCAGGGGTTATATATTGATGGATATCAATCGCATGGAGTGAATTGCCTGTGTGGCATGACTAAGTGGCAATTGATCAAGGCTTCTGTTGAAAAGCAAAGTCTTGTGGATGATGATCAAAGCAATGCCTGTGTGGCATAGCTTTGTGTAACGTTGATTCGCGAGCCTCATACCCCGGTTGTGAACTAAAAACGGGAGAAGGATCCAGGGAGGACATGCGTTTCTTTCTAGCTAGGGTGGTGTCAGTGACCTACCAGCCCTGACATTTATATTATTTTCACATGTGTGGTTGTTGCTGTTGCGAGGCGCCTCGGTTTGATCGGACGATCCGGGTCCGATGGGGTCATTCGTTGACTCATTTATGCCCCAAAGGGCGGGGAACGCAGTGTTCAGGCATTTTAATCCACATCGGTGGACCGGGCCTGTGGCTCCTAGGTGCAGTTGCGGCTGTTCCTGAGACATGGTAGGCTAGATTGTCTCGAATTCGGTAGAGGACTATCTTTTGCCTCGGTTCACAGATGGAAATCCAACTTCCAAATACGTGACATTTGCGGTTTTGATTGTAGAGCCTAGTACGGCAACATGATATATGGTACCCATGCCGTCTATGATTGATACTTATGATTTGAAGTTGTTTTATACACTATGCACTTATAATAGTATCAAAAGATTTGTTTCAAACGTAGTAAGCATGTTTGGCTATTATAAGGGAAAACCCTATCCTCTGGTTTGTGTTGCATTGTGTAATGGGACCTGGGTCTTATAATAGCTTCATTTTTCTTTATTTAGCATTGCGCTGTTGTTTTATGCACTGGTATTCTTGGGAGGAAACCCGTTCCGTGTTATACGGCGTGGTCCCTTGATTTACCTAACTTTAAAATAAAGATTAATAACTGTTTTAGTTCTCACACCAGTCCCATGACTGACCTGGAGTTTATTGTTTTAACCTAAACTCTGGGTGCCCTTATTTTGACACGGGCAGCTAGTAGTTTTGGTTTTGCAGATTTATATTCATAGGATCATGGTTTACAGCTGGAATGATATCTGTAATGCTTTGTATCTGTATATCCCTTCTAGTTGTGTATTGTATTACTTTCCGCTGCTATGTAATTATTATTATCTCTGATATTTATCGAATGTAATATTCATTTATACTCTGTATATTCTTGTAATCTGATGAATTGTTGTAATAAACAATGAAATGTTCTCCCGTCTGCGTTCTATTTTGTCGTGTTCTCAAAACAGTTCGTTCTTTCTCTTCTCTTCGGAGACCGGGGAAGTTCGGGTCGTTTCATCGTGGTATCAGAGCTTTGGTTTACAAAGCTTAGAGAACAAGACACATTAGAACCATACGAAAGAATTCATCAGATATTGGATTAGTAATATCCAATTAGAATGACTCGTTAGAGATAGGATCAGTAGTATCCTAGAACGAGTGTAAAGAGTATATTTTAAAAAAAATGAGAACCAAATTTTGTTTTGAAAATTTAAATCAACTATTCATATTTGATTATTTATTTTAAATGAATTTGGACAATCCGATATATAAAGATTTTGCATATGTGTCTTGCAAATGTGTATTCGAAGTTTTAATATACTGGATAGTTATAGAATCATACTCTAGTTGCCCGGGGATAATTCTGGTGATGGGGCACCGTCGCCAGTATTTATTTTCAAGTAACGAAAGTGAGATTTCTATATTTCCATTAGACTGGTGTGAGAATCGAAACTAGATAGGGCTTGTTGTTGTGATTTGGCATCAAAAATCTGATTTTTTGACTATATATCAAAGTTATTAATTTGAAAAGCTAATCAACTAACTGATTGATGGTTGTGTTGTTTGGTTATTTGTTTGATAATTTTGAACCATTACGCCTAATTGAATCAAATAGTGAATTGTGTTGAATTTTTTTTGCATTTGCATGCATATACATGTACTTGCATTGAATAGGTCATAGCAAGGAGGCTAGAGCAGAGAATAAAATTGTTTGCCCGACAAATAGGTACATGTTTACTATAATTTACTGTTTTGTTTGGGTGATGATGATTTTATGAGCCGATTGGCTAGCCGCTTGGCTTTTTCTTTTTCTTTTTGAGATCAGAAGGCCTATATGGCAATTTCGGGATTTTCCCGTGCTCCAGGTGCAGGGGAGGTTATGGCAAAAAAATTCGAAAATTTAGGGTGTTGGCCAAATTTTTGAAAAATTTGAAAAGTTCTTAGAAACTGAAAAGTTGAAGAACTTAAGCCGTAATCAAAACACTGGAAGTTGAGTTGATTAGTTAAACAAATTTCGGCTTCGTTCCTTTTCGGGGACGAAAAGTTTTAAGTGGGGGAGATTGTAATAACCCGGAAATCTGGGCCAGTTTAAAATTTTTATTTTGGCAATTTTAGTGAATTTTGATTATTTAAAAAGAATTATTTTAAATAATATCGACGATAAATTTATTTTGAATAGAATTCGAACGTGTATATTATATAGATCGTCGTTAGAATATAAATATTTATTTTAAATTATAAAAGGAATTGAAAAGGGCGCGGTTGTTCGATAATTCGATTTCAAACTTCAATTGAATGTACAGGATTCAAAATAAACTGGATTTTAGAGAAACCAAAAATATTAGCATCTATTTGTGAATATCTTTCCAACGAATCCGAAAAATCAAAATTTCATAGCGAGAATCAAAAGTTATGGTCAAATGAATTTTCAGAATAGTCGCTATGGAATTCTGGCCCTTAAAAATGGGAATTTTGCAAACGACCTCAGATTTCGACGAAACCACTTTTTTTGGATCCGTGATGTCAGGTTATTGCTGGATTCCAAATTTCATAATTTTTCGAATCAATATGTGAGCGTTGCAAAAGAAAACGCGTTTGACCAGTTTTAGTTGATTTTAATCGACTGGAAAATGGCCATTTTTCAAACGGTCTCAGAATTCGATGAAACTAGTTTTGTTAGGACCGTATCGTCAATACGAAGCTAGAAAATATTTTTCTGGAATTTTTCGAGTTAGTATGTGACCCCAGCAAATTGAAATGCGCGTTCAAATTCAATATATAGAGTTATATGTTGATTTTGACGAAAACTGGTCGAAACAATCGAATCAGCCTACGATACATATCCCATTGTGTTCGGAATGGGGGTAATACGCTAGGGACGACAGTCGGTGGGTTCGATTTTGAGTTCGAAATAAAATTCAACTCTGTGGAGAAAATAAATAATAAAATAATTAAATAAAAACCCTTTTTCTCCACTTAACCCCCCCCCCCCCCCGATCTATTTTCACTGAACAGAAAAACCCTCGAGCCTCTTCATCTCGTTCTCCAGATCGGAGACGATCTGATCCTCCTCTCCACGACGCGCCGCCCGCCCCTCCTCCTGAGCGCACCACCTCCACTTCCTCCCTCTGCCTTCTCTCTCCACGCCTCCACCCCCTCGCGCATCCATCCCCTCTTTTCAATATCCGATGCCGCCTTCGACGAGAAGACAACCCACGGCCCCCAAAAACCTGATCCGCCGCCCAGCCATCAGGAGGCGCCCGCCTCCAACAGTACGAAGCCCCCCCCTCCAGCGACGAGCACCAAGGCCATCCACCCCAACTCCAGGACGCTATGAGTTCGTTTTTCTTTTTTATTTGTTTATTTTTGTTTAGCTTTGTTTATTTTAATGAATGAAAAAAAATCAATTTTATTATATGATCAAGTATAGAAAGATTGGATTTTTTTATCACTTAAAGATTTGATGTTTAAATATACAAAGGAATGATTTTTCTTGATTTGAAGATATGAAAACACTTTGATTTGAAAATATAAATACACTAGCAAAGATCGAATCTTTAAATTAGCAAAAACGATTTTTATATATTGAATAGCATAGTAAAAATTCGATTTTTATATATTGAATAGCATAGTTAAAATTCGATTTTTATATATTGAATAGCATAGTAAAAATTCGATTTTTATATATTGAATAGCAAAGTAAAAATTCGATTTTTATATATTGAATAGCAAAGTAAAAATTCGATTTTTATATATAGAATAGCGATATAAAAATGTGATTTTTATATACGTAGTGAAAGCGGACAACTAAAGTGACAAGAGGCAAGAACGGCGAAGATTTCTACCTAAGAATAGTCGTGGGATTGGATTAGCTAATCAGTGAGAACTTCTCAACTTTTAATTTAATTTTTCTAGTTATAAATATATACTAGGATGCAGACGGTGTTTAGTAGCACCCGACACCTGTCGTCCACAGACCATGGACGGCTTTTATGCTTGTTTGTTTGATTTTGATGTGTAGGTGATTGTGTGATGTGATGTGAAATGAAATAAAATATTTATATAGTTGAAAATATTTTATAGTTACAAATAGAATTTTTAACTGGTATATGAAATGAAATAAAAATAAACAGATCGGACGATTTGTTTATATACACACATTTGATTGATATTGATTGGGACGATAAATTTTACACATCGCCCAACTGCACAAATAAAATTTGTGTTTGATTGTTTGAAACCCCACACGGGTATTGGGATGATATTTGACGTACACTAATCCCGATTGTTTAGTTGTATGTCGATCGATTGATTGACAGGCTGTTATAAGCGTTGAATATTTATATTTGATGCTTATACAGTGTAGAATGCACTTTGGATGATGATTGATTATTCATCGTTGTTATTGTATACATGTGTTGTAGAAAATCCATATAATTAACATTATATGGTAATTGATTGGGCCTCATTCCAGTTTTGAAATAGAAATATTTGAAATAGAAATATTCGAATAGAAATATTTGAAATAAAAATATTTGAAATAGAATATTTGAAAATTAGGAATATTTGAAAATTAGAAATATTTGAAAAAGAAATATTTGAAATAGAATATTTGAGAATCGAAATATATGAAGCCGCGTTGATTAGATTGACGCCATTTTGACGTGAACGATATTTATATCAATTTTATTCAAATTGAAGTGAATATTGAAGTGAATTGAATTTCGAATTTAATTGAATCGATTTGAAATTCGAAATAAACTGAAATGGTTTGAAATTCGAATAGAATTGAAATCGTTTTGAAATGAATTCGAATTAAATTGAAATAGAATTGAAATCGTTTTGAAATGAATTCGAATTGAAATTGAATAGAAATGAATTTGAATTGAAATTGAATTAATTTGAAATTCAAATTGAATTGAAAACGAATGGAAATTGAATAAAAAAATCGTTTTGAAAAGAAAATTGACGAAGTATATATTATATATATAATATAATGGCCTGAATAGAACGCGCCGCGGCAGTTCTCGAATTTCGACCATTGACTTCGAATGGATATTGCGGGAGATCCGACCGTCGGATTCTCCTAAAAACGGAACCGTTTGGTTCGTATTGAAAAGAGATTTCTAACGAATATTAGAAATTTGAAATCTAACGGTTGGATTTGGAATTATGTCCAAATCAAATTTGGAAAAGGTCGCCGTAAGTGCAGTTCGATGGCCATTGATGGAAATCGACTGTACGGGCCTTGATAAAATTATTAAAAATATCAATAATTTGAGTAAAATCATAAGAAATGATTTGGGAATAATTGGGATGAAAACCCCATATTTGAAAAGATAAAAATAGATTTTTATCGAAATGAACTAGTTTTGAACTAGAACTATAATTCTATTTATTTTTAAATAAATAAATTGAATTTAAAAAGGGTTTTAAAAGTAACCAGCATTTCCAGTAATTGAATTGGAATGGATTTGAATCGAAATTGTCTTTGGATTATTTCGATGTTGAATTTTAGGATTATACAGATGTTGTTATGGAAATTTGAAAGATATAAATTTATATCGTTATTTCTAATACGACATTTGTTAGTCGTAGAATTCGATATTGAATATAAGCCGATATAATTTCTATTCAGAGCCTTGTATTTAATATCAAATGTGATTTGGGTTTGTCATGAATGGTGTCTTTATTAACACTGTTCTTGAACCCAGTTGAGAAAAGATTAAATCTTTTTATTTAGATTTAATGAAGTGTGCCAATTAAATGATATTTGATTGGAATTGAATTGGGATTGATTTTTGGGTTTATCGTGAACAGTGTTTTAAATAACACTTGTTCTTTAACCCGATAATTAATGGAATGTGATTTTTGGGTTTATCGTGAACCGTGTTTTAAAATGACACTGATTCTTTAACACGATTAAAGATTAAAACTAAGTGGAGTTTTAATGAATCTTTAATTAGATTGGAAAAAAATCGAGAACGGAGTATCACCAGTTTTACTCCAGGCGATAGTTAAATCTTTAATTAGATTTGAACGTGAAATGGTAATTGAATTTACCGATAACACCGTGGTGTTAAATATGAAGTATTACCAGTTTTACTTCATGGGATAGATAGGATGGGATTGGGAAATAAAATAAATGATTACTTCGGTGTGGTTCGCTAATCCCGACTAGTTTGAATTGATATTCAAAAAGGAGATTAAAGAATAAATTTAAAGAATTTATCTTTGATAAAATTAATGGGAACCTTTCCCAAAATATAAGAATATTTGAATAAAAGAATATTCTGAATTGGAATAAAGCGTATGTTGTGTTTGTGTAACACTTGTTTATTATATACGCGAGTTATTCAGAAAGACCGGGTTTATCCCATTCTGAATAACTGATTCGACGTGGTGTCGAAGATGAAGATGGTGGTTGAAGACCGGAGGTCTTCACGTCGTTTGGATAATTGCTGATGATCTTGATTGGGCTGTACACCCAAGAAGATGGAAACAGTTGGTGATCGTCCAGACGTACTTGGAGATAGATGGATATGCGGGGTACTAGGTGCCTCTGGTTTCGTTCAAACCCAGAACGAACTTGTAAATGGACTGTGAGTCTGAAATTGGATTTTAGTCTGTGTGATTGATTTCTATTAAATGTACATCTGTTTGGCGGCGGAGAATTTATTCTCTTGCTTAACGCCCTTCTCTGAGACGTACGAGCTCAGGGGTTATATATTGATGGATATCAATCGCATGGAGTGAATTGCCTGTGTGGCATGCCTAAGTGGCAATTGATCAAGGCTTCTGTTGAAAAGCAAAGTCTTGTGGATGATGATCAAAGCAAGGCCTGTGTGGCATAGCTTTGTGTAACGTTGATTCGCGAGCCTCGCACCCCGGTTGTGAACTAAAAACGGGAGAAGGATCCAGGGAGGACATGCGTTTCTTTCTAGCTAGGGTAGTGTCAGTGACCTACCATCCCTGACATTTATATTATTCTCACCTGTGTGGTTGTTGCTGTTGCGAGGCGCCTCGGTTTGATCGGACGATCCGGGTCTGATGGGGTCATTCGTTGACTCATTTACGCCCCAAAGGGCGGGGAAACGCAGTGTTCAGGCATTTTAATCCACATCGGTGGACCGGCCCTGTGGCTCCTCGGTGCAGTTGCGGCTGTTCCTGAGACATGGTAGGCTAGATTGTATCGAATTCGGTAGAGGACTATCTTTTGCCTCGGTTCATAGATGGAAATCCAACTTCCAAATACGTGACATTTGCGGTTTTGATTTTAGAGCCTAGTATGGCGACATGATATATGGTACCCATGCCGTCTATGATTAATACTTATGATTTGAAGTTGTTTTATACACTATGCACTTATAATAGTATCAAAAGATTTGTTTTAAACGTACTAAGCATGTTTGGCTATTATAAGGGAAAACCTTATCCTCTGGTTTGTGTTGCATTGTGTGATGGGACCTGGGTCTTATAATAGCTTCATTTTTCTTTATTTAGCATTGCGCTGTTGTTTTATGCACTGGTATTCTTGGGAGGAAACCCGTTCCGTGTTATACGGCGTGGTCCCTTGATTTACCTAACTTTAAAATAAAGATTAATAACTGTTTTAGTTCTCACACCAGTCCCATGACTGACCTGGAGTTTATTGTTTTAACCTAAACTCTGGGTGCCCTTATTTTGACATGGGCAGTTAGTAGTTTTGGTTTTGCAGATTTATATTCACAGGATCCTGGTTTACAGCTGGAATGATATCCGGAAAGCTTTGTATCCGTATATCCCTTCTAGTTGTGTATTGTATTATTTTCCGCTGCTATGTAATGTTTTGTAATCTGTGATATTTATCGAATGTAATATTCATTTATACTCTGTATATTCTTGTAATCTGATGAATTGTTGTAATAAACAATGAAATGTTCTCCCGTCTGCGTTCTATTTTGTTGTGTTCTCAAAATAGTTCGTTCTTTCTCTTCTCTTCGGAGACCGGGGAAGTTCGGGTCGTTTCAACCGCGCCATTTTCAATTCCTTTTATATTTTAAAATAAATATTTATATTCTAATGACGATTCAAATAAATATATACGTTCTAATTCTATTCAAAATAAATTTCTCGTCATTAATATTTAAAATAATTCATTTTAAATATTCAAAATTCATTAAAATTGCCAAAATAAAAATTTTGAATTGGCTTGGATTTTCTGGGTTGTTACAATCTCCCCCACTTAAAACTTTTCGTCCTCGAAAAGGAACGAAGCTGAAAGTTGTTTTACTAACCAACCCAACTTTCATTATTTTCCTTATGGCTTAAGTTCTTCAACTTTTCAGTTTCTAAGAACTTTTCAAATTTTTCAAAAATTTGGCTAACACCCTAAATTTTCGAAAAATTTCGCCATAACCTCCCCTGCACGGAAGCACTGGGAAAATCCCGAAATTGCCATATAGGCCTCTCCAATCCAAAAAGAAAAAGAAACAGCCAAGCGGCTGGCCAATCGGCTCATAAAATCATCCAAACCCAATAAATTTGTAAACATGTACCTATTTGTCGGGCAAACAATTTTAGTCTTCTGCTCTAGCCTCCTTGCTATGATTTGTTCACACATATATATGTATATGTATGCAATTTCAAACAATTTTCAATTCAATTCTAAATTTGGTTCCATTAGGCTAAATGGTTCAAAATTTTAATAAATGGAACCAATAATCAAACAACACAATCAATAATCAATTAGTGGATTATCGTTTCAAATTCATAATTTGTTATATATACAGAAAATCATGTTTTTGATGCCAAATCACAACAATAAACCTATCTAGTTTTGGTTCTCACACCAGTCAATTGGAGTCATATAGATACCCCACTTTCAAAACTCGAACATAAATACTGATGATGAGATCTCAATCATCAGTATCATCTTCTGGTTTCTAGAATGTGATTCTATATCTATCCAGTATATTAAAACTTCGAATATACGTTCATGACGCGTATATGCGAAATCTTTATATACAGGAATGTCCAAATTCAATACAAATAAAATATTCAAATACGTATACTCGAATTTAATTTTCAAAACAAAATTCGTTTTCAATTTTATTTTAAAAATAACACTCTTTCGACTCGCTCTAGGAAACTACTGATCCCATCTCTAACGAGCCATTCTTATTGGACATTACTAGTCCAATTTCTGATGAATTCTTTCGTTTGGTTCTATTGTGTCTTGTTCTCGAGCTATATAAACCAAAGCTCTGATACCAAATGTAATAATTGAGAATTTTGCTCGATCTGAATCGATCGCAAAACCGACTAAGACCGTTCGAAACCCCGGATTGCTTTGAGGACAAGACGAATCAGAACACAAACAGAAGAACATTTCATTACTTATTACAACAATTCCATCAGAATACAAGAATATCACAGAGTATGAATCAATATTACACATTTGATAAATATCAGAGATTTAAATTACATTTAAATACATAGTAGCGGAAAAATAATACGAAACATAACTGAAAGAAATACACGGATACAGAGCTTTCCGAATATCACTTCAGCTATAAACCAGGATCCTGTGAATATAAATCTGCAAAACCAAAACTAATAGCTGCCCGTGTGGAAAATTGGGGCACCCTGAGTTTAGGTTAAAACAATAAACTCCAGGTCATTTATGTGACTGGTGTGAGAACTAAAACAGTTATTAATCTTTATTTTAAAGTTAGGTAAATCAAGGGACCACGACGTATAACACGGAACGGATTTTAATCCCAAGAATACCAGTGCTTAAACAAACAGCGCAATGCTAAATAAAGAAAAATAAAGCTATTATAAGACCCAGGTCCCATCACACAATGAAAGCAAGGCGAAGGATAGGGGTTTACCTTATAATAGCCAAAGAATGCTTGATATGCTAAATTTCATCTTTTATTATAACTATAAGTGAAGAAAACAACTTCAATCATAATGTATAAATCATAGACGGTATAAGTGCCCCATACCACTATGTCGCCATACTAGGCTCTACAAATAAATCCGAAATGTCATGTATTGGAAATTGGATTTCCGTCATGAGTCGAGGCAAGGGGCAAGCTCCTCTTTGTTCGAGACACTCTAGCAAATGTCTCAGGACCACACACAACGATCCTGGATCTTCAGGGCCGGTCCTCTCTTACTTTTGAGGATTGGTTATTCCTGAACACACGTTTCCCGGTCCTATCAGACCTATATCCGAGGCGCCTCGCATCCAACAACCACACAGGTAAAAAGTATATAAATGTCAGGGCTGGTAGGTCACTGACATCACCCATAGCTAGAAAGAAACGTCGTGCTCTTCCTGCAGTCCCTATCCCGTTTTTGACTCATACCAAGGTGTGAGGCTAGCAAATTAACGCTATACACAAAGTTGTTCCACATAGGTCGTGCTTTGATCATCAACCACACAACTTTGCTTTTCAACAAAAGCCTTGATCATTTGCCACTTAGGCATGCCACACAGGCAATCCATGCCATGCGATTGATATCTATCGATATATAACCTCTAAGCTCGTACGTCTCAGAGAAGGGCGTTAAGCAAGAGAATAAATTCTCCGCCGTCGAAAAGATATATATTTAATAGAAATCAATCACATAGAATAAAATCCAATGTCAGACACACAGTCCATTTACAAGTTCGTTCTGGGTCTGAACGAAACCGGAGGAACCTTATTCCTCGCATATCCATCAATCTCCAAATACGTCTGGACAATCACCAACTGATTCCCTCCTCTTGGGTGTACAGACCAATCAAGATCATCGGTAATCATCCGAACAATGTGAAGACCTCCGATCTTTAAGCACCGTCTTCATCTTCGACTTATCGTCGAATCAGTTATTCAGAATGGGTATAAACCCGACCTTTCCGAATAAACCGCGTATATAATAAACAAATGTTACACAAACACAACATACGCCTCATTCCAATTCAGAATATTATTTATTCAAATATTCACATTCTTTGGGAAAGGTTCCCATTAATTTTATCAAAGATAAATTCTTCTAAATTTATTCTTTAATCTTCCTTTGGATATCATTTCAAACCATGTTAAGGTTTTCCAAATTAGTCGGGATTAGCGAACCACGCCGAAGTAATCATTTATTTTATTTCCCAATCCCAACCTATTCATCCCATGGAGAAAAACTGGTAATACTCCATATCTAACACCATGGTGTTATCGGTAAATATTAATTACCATTTCACGTTCAAATCTAATTAAAGATTTAACTATCGTTTGGAGCAAAACCGGTGATACTCCATTCTCGATCACTTTAATCTAATTAAAGATTCATTAAAACTCCACTTAGTTTTAATCTTCCCAAAAATCAATATCCTGTCTTTAACTGGGTTAAAGAACCAATGTCATCTAAAACACGGTTCACGATAAACTCAAAATCACTTTCCATTGTTAATCGGGTTAAAGAACTGGTGTTATTCAAAACACCGCTCACGATAAACCCCAAAAACCAATTTAAATTCAATTCCAATTAAATACTAATTAAATGGACAATTTCACTAAGTCTTAATTAAAAATTTATTCTTTTTCTAAACTGGGTTCAAGAACAGTGTTATTTAAGACACCATTCACGATGAACCCAAAATCCCATTTGATATTAAATACAAGGCTCTGAATAGAAGATATTTCGGTTTATATTCTATATCAAATTCTGAAATCAACAAATATCGTAATGGAAATAACGAAATAAATATATCTTTCAAATTTTCACAACCATATCTGTATAATCACGAAATCCAACATCGAAATATTCCAAAGATAATTTCGATTCAAATCCATCCTGATTCGTATATTGGAAATTCTGATTATTTTTAAAACCACTTCAAATCCAATTTATTTATTCAAAAATATTGGATTATAATTCTAGTTCATAACTAGTTCATTTCGATAAAAATATATTTTTATCCTTTTTAAATATGGGATTTTTCATCCCAGTTCTTTGAAAATCATTTATTATGATTTTACCCAAATTATTGATATTTTTAATAATTTTATCAAGGCCCGTACAGTTGATTTCCAATAACGGTCGTCGAACTGCACTCACAGCGACCTTTTCCAAATTTGATTTGGACATAATTCCAAATCCAACCGTTAGATTTCAAATTTCTAACATTTATTGGAAAACTCTTTTTGATATGAACCCAACGGTTCCGGTTTAGGAGAATCCGACGGTCGGATCTCCTGTAACGTCAATTCGAAGTCAATGGTCGAAATTCGCGAACTGCCGTGGTGCGGCGCGTTCTATTCAGGCCATTTAATATATAATATATATATATATATATATTATATATTTCGTCGATTTCAATTCTAAACGTATTTTATAAATTGTTTTAAATTCGTTTTCAAAACAATTTCAACTTCATATTCAATTTCAAATCAAAATTGAATATTCCATATCATTAATATATAAATGATAATATTTTCAAAACATTATATTTTGAAATCACTTCCTTTTCTATACTCATTATAAAAACGAATATAATCGATATAAATATCGTTCACGTCAAAATGGCGCAAATCTAATCAACATGGCATTATATATTTCAATAGCTTCGCTATTCTATTCAACAAATGAATATTTTTTCAACACATGAATATATATTATATTCAACACATGAATATTTATTAATTCTTACTTACAATAAAAATGTGAAATTTATTGTATAAATATTTTATTCAACACATGAATATTTTAAACACATGAATATTCTCAACACATGAGTATTGTCAACACATGACTATTTTGTATATTTTATATATTTGATGAAATTGTGATTTTATATCGTTTAATTCTTAATCAGACTCTAACCGTAAATTAGCAAGAGAACAATTCCCTAAGTATTAACCCTGAAGGCCGAAACCAATATCAGATCAATACCTAGGAAACCACTCATCTTAACTCGTTTCCAGTTAGTTTCTAATTTTATAGATGATAAAAATGTGAATTTTATTGTTAAAATATTTCGTTCAACACATGATAAGTTTCAACACATGAGTATTCTCAACACATGAGTATCGTCAACACATGACTTTTTATTATATTCAACGCATGAAATTTTATTTTATAATATTCTTTGTTTTCCAAATTGGAATGAGGCCCAATCAATTACCATATAATGTTAATTATATGGATTCCATACAACACATGTATATAGTAGCAATGATAAATAATCAACCATCATCCAAAGTGCACTACACAACTGTCTGTCAACCTATCGATTGACATACAACTAAACAATCGGGATTAGTGTACGTCAAATATCATCCCAATACCCGTGTGGGGTTTCGTTCGACAAACACAAATATTTATTTGTGCAGTTGCGCGATGTGTAAAATTTATCGTCCCAATCAATATCCTTCAAATGGGTGTACATAAATAAATCGTCTGATTTGTAAATGATTCTTTATTCACATTCACGTTAAAAATTATATTTTTAACGATAAATAATTTATTTTAACACATGAATATATTTCCATTCATTCCACATCACAATCAATTTTCACCACACAACAAAATCAAACAAGTCGTCCATGTTCTGTGGACAACGGGTGTCGGGTGCTGATAAGCACCGTCTGCATCCTAGTATATATTTTAACTAGAAAACAAGAATTAAAGTGAGAAGTTCTCATCGAGGCTTAACTCCACCGGTTTTATTTCTGTATTTGCGAACAGTCGGGATTTTCCTGGGATTCCAAAGCAGTCTCTTCTACGATGTTCATATTCAAAATCAAATTTTAAATATGATGTTTATTTTAATAATCGCATTTTTACAATGGCACTTCATATATAAAAATCATATATTTTTACAAAGCTTCTTTCTATATAAAAATTTTATTTTTATATTTCTCCCTCATATATAAAAATCGAATTTTTATTTCGCTTCATATATAATAAAAATCGAATTTTTATCTTAATGATATTCAAATAAAGATCATATCTTTATCAAAATAAAAACATTATAAAAATCGTATTTTTATTTATAAAAAACACATTTTTATAATTCTTTCTACTAAATAAAAATTATATTTTTATCGCCATTCTACATGTATAAAATCGAATCTTTATCTATTCACTTTTATTATAAAAATCCTATTTTTATATTACTAAAAATCCAATCTTTTCCAATTCTAATAATCAAACCTTTATCCTACTATAAAAGTATAATCTTTTTAATATTAAAAATATAAACTTCCCTTTTAAAAATATATTCCTTCTAAATATAAAAATCTAATTCTTACTACGCTAGTATATAAATAGAAACCACATTTTATAAACGCCGTATGCAATAAAAAAAATCACATTTTTACTTTAAAATCAAATGTAAAATCATATTTTTAATCGCATAAGTGAATAAAAATTGAAATAAAAATCACTTGGGGTGTCGGAGTGGCGGAGGAGGCTCGGGGAAGAGCTAAAACATCTTGGGGACTGAAATGTACACAACGGAGGCGATAAAAATCGGATTTTTATAAGGAGGAGGGGACCTACGAAGCTGAGGTGGTCGGAGGAGGTGGCGGGGGTGTGGCGCCGGCTGTGGTGGGGATGTAGAGGTGGAATGGCGGCGGTCGGAGGTCCAGGGGGTGGCGGCTAGGGTTTCTAGGGCGTGGAGCTTCCAAATAGAGCAAGGAAAGAGGAGGGAGAGAGGGAGTGGGATCGGAGCTCCGGCCGCTGACACAGGGGGCGCGTGCGATGTCCTTCAACAGCAGAGGAGGGGGTTGAACGCGATTTGATTGCGGTTTTTTTTCTTTTTTTTTTCTTTATTCCATAACTGATGGGGAGATAAAGGAGAAGGGACTGGTTTGACTTCGGATATGGGAAATAAGGGTTTGACCATGTATGACTGGGTATATATATTTATATTTTAATTATTTTATTACTCCGATCATTTGTTGTTCCGTACGAACTCTAAATCGAACCCACCGACTGTCGTCCCTAGCTAATAACCCCCATTCCGAACACAATGGGATATGTATCGTAAGCCAATTCGGCCCTTTCGATCAGTTTTCGTCAAGATCAAAATATAAATCTACATATTGAATTTGTACGTGCATTTCAACTTACTGGGGCCACATACGGACTCTAAAAATTCCCGAAAAATATTTTCTAGCTTTGTATTGATGATACGGTTCTAACAAAATTAATTTCGTCAAATTCCGAGACCGTTTGAAAGATGGCCATTTTCCAGTCGATTAAAATTAAAATTAACTGGTCAAACGCGTTTTCCTTTGCCACGCTCACATATTAATTCAGAAAATTATGCAAATTGGAATCTAGCAATAATTCTACATCCCGGATCCAACAAAAGTGGTTTCTTCGAAAACGGAGGTTGTTTGCAAAACTGCTATTTTTAAGGGCTATAATTCCATAGTGACTATTCTGAATTTTCAACTGGGCATAACTTTTTATTCCCGCTATGAAATTTTGATTTTTCGGGTTCGTTGGAAATATATTTTCAATTAGATTCAAATATTTTTGGTTTTGCCAAAATCCGGTTTATTTTGAATCCTGCACATTCATTTGAAATTCGAAATCGAAATTTCAAACTACCGCGCCATTTTCAATTCCTTTTATATTTTAAAATAAATATTTATATTCTAACGACGATTCAAATAAATATATACATTCTAATTTTATTCAAAATAAATTTCTCGTCATTAATATTTAAAATAATTCATTTTAAATATTCAAATTCATTAAAATTCCCAAAATAAAAATTTTAAATTAGCTCGAATTTTCCGGGTTGTTACAGATGACAAGCATCTAAAATGCATGCCTTGATGACTATGGTTTATTTATTCATTTGGAAATGCGTGCTTCCTCCATTCTAATAAATTTTAAACCAGCTGTCAAATTTAATTTGAGTTTGAACTTGAGCGATTTCAGTTTTGGTTGCATTCAAACTTCATGTAATTCTAGTATTAGCCTACTGCCACAATTTCTGTCCAACCTACTATTTCGACAAACTTTTGCCTAGATTTATTGTTATGCTTGTAACTTTTCTTCTTTTGGATATTGATTTTTCCTAGGGTAATTAATTTTGTTCAAGTCAAATTTTAGATACTATTTTAGAAGTGAACAATGTTTTAATTTTAAAATTTTGTTGAATTTGTTAAATGATTCCAAATTAAATTGAAACTCTAAGCCAAGCTAGATTGATGATTAAACATTGTTATTTTGCCTTCAAATGTTATTTTACATTTAATTTATTATCTGGTTAATGTTAAATAAATTTTGGTTTTAGTTATAATTTGATTAAAAAAAATATTTTTGTAGTTTAATTACTATAACTTGAGCTTATTGGACTGTAACTTTGTTTTAGTTTAAAGTTTAGGTAATTTTACTTTGTTGAATTTTGACTTCCTTAATTTGGTTTTGAAGTTTAGTTAGCATTAATATGACTTCAATTCCAACTCATTTTTGTTTCATTTGTTATGCTAAATGCTTCAAACATCTATATGTTTCTAGGTTTTTGTTGTAATATCTATGCTTTTGCTATAGAATCAAAGATGGAATTATTTGGTGAATGATTTCATTTGTGGCTTCTTATCTAGTTGTGACGACCCATTCTCCTGATCCTCGGAAGAATGGATAGTCATTGGAATATAACACATTAACATAACAACAGAAGATAAAACATTGCATTACATCACAATAATCTACATCAATTTACATCAAAGGTTGTCATCTGAGTTTAATACAACATCATAGGATCATAATTATATATAATAGTTTCAACAAGCGAATAGGTGTACGGTGGTATAAAAGATGATCAACATAATAGAGTCCCGAAGAGTCCAAAAGAAACATCCAAATCCTGCTCTAGTGCTAAATCCAAAATCATTTTCCATACATGATTCCAAAAAGAACTAAGCTAACAAACTGTATACTAGGTAGCCTGTGTGAAAACATAGGCACCCGAGTTTGCAAGGGAAAAAAAATTACGAGTCAGTCATGGGACTGGTATGAGAAATTCTCCAATTATTCTTAACTTATTTTAAAGTTGGGCATATTGCGGGTCCACGCGTATAACACGAAACAGTTTTACTCCACACGAATGCCAGTGCACAAAACCACACAATGCTTTTTGAAAAATAAAGCCATTATAAGACTCAAGTCCATCACACAATGCAACACAAACTGGACGATAGCGTTTTACCTTATAATGGCCAAATATGCTTGATACGAGAAAATTATTTCATATTAATATTAGTATATAAGTGTGGAAAAATAATTGTTAAAATAAATGTATTAATCTTAGATGGCATAATACCTCATCATATTATGTCGCCATAGAGGTTTACAACTAAAACCACAAAGCTTGTATTGGAAGGTGGATTCCATCATGAACCAAGGCAAAGGATCTTCCTTATACGATTCAGACCATCTCTGACAAGATGTCCAGGACTCACACGCATTTGGCCCTTAGAGCGGCAGAGCCGTCCCACCAATTCCCAGTAAGTTAGACAATTACGTGAACATAATGTTTCCGGGTCGTATTTGACCGTCATCCTAGTCGTATTTGACCACCATCTGAGATGCCTCGATTCCAACATCCACATAAGTAATCTGCCTGGGCTCTATATCATGCCATAACTTTTAGATAGAAGGAAATGTATGTCCTTACTCTACGGTCCTTTATCCTGTTTTTGGTTCATTCCGGGGTGTGAAGCCCTAGAGTCAATGTCTACAAAGCTCTTCTTTTCAACAAAAGCTTTGATCTATCTGCCAGCAACACAACATGCCACATTGTCAATTCACACATATGATCAGTTTCTATTACTAATATAACTTTTGAGCTCATACGTCTTAAAGAAGGGTGTTAAGCTAAGAGAATTATAAATTCTCCGCCACCACAGATATATCATCAATAGCAACTAATCGGTTAGGTTATGAAATACAATGTCAGAACACATCTATTTACAAGTTTGTTCTGCGTTTGAATGAAACCAAAGGCACCTTATTCCTCATCCAATTAAGGAGAAAGGCCCTTTAATATCCGGGCAATCAACAAGTACATGCTGACCACTGCCATTGTAACCCTTTAGCGGGAGCTACCCATATCCAAGGAATCAGCAAGCAGTCCATTCGATGTGAAGATTCCCGGTCTTCCACCGTCTTCAATGTCTTCGACTTTAATTCGTTGTATAATTATTCAAAATGGGTTGAACTCGATCTTTTCGAATAACTGGCGTCAAAACAAAAAAATATATTGGATTACCACTTATTAAGTCTCCTTTAATTGGTAACTATCTTGTAAGATTTAAATCTTATTCTCAAACTTAGTTAAGTTATATGGCTTCCCAAAAATCATCTTTCAATAAAAAGGTATGCTTAAGGATTTGATTCGATTTACAAACTAAAAAATCCTTACTTCAAAACATTATGCAAAATTTGTTATAAAGTCCTTTACAAAAATAGCCAAATTCCACTTAACCTGTTTTATCATTCAAAACCATATATAATTGATTCAAATCATTTATAATTATTTTTCCCTATTTTTATTTATATAAAAATAGTCCTAATGTACATTTTTCAGTTACAGGCCATTATTGGTCATGACATTTTTATTCAAATTTGATTTGAATATTTCTCAAAATCTAACTGTTAGATTTCAAAACTTTTCTTATTGTTTTAAAGCTCTTTTTATTATGAACCTAACGGTTCTAATTTTGGGAAAGTCCGATGGTCGGATCTTCTGGTACATCAGTTTAAAGTTACAAGTCGAAGTTCGTGAACTACCACTGTGTGACGAGCTATATTCTGACCATAATTCGATGTATAATATAAAATACGTCGAATAGCTTCAAAAATATTTTATTTATTATACAAAAAATATATAATAATTTTCAGATGCTATGTTTTAAATTTACAACTTCAAATTCCAATTATTATAATATTTAAGTAATATAGTAATATTTAAATCATTAAAATATTATTATTTTTCAAACTTCATTATTTTGAATCCAAATTCTCCAGACATCCATTATAAAAATAAAAAAGAAAGTTATATAAAGGAATTCCTTTTAAAACTCATCCTAGATATCCTAACAGAACTTCACTTTTACTAGTTACTATTCATTTTAAAAGTAAAATTTGAATAGGCCGTAACTATATGAAAATTACTTAAAATCAATTTGTCCCAGTTATGAATATTCATCGTAATTTTATAATCTTTGTGTTCATCCAAAATCGAACATCAAATTCAAATTTTTATTTTTAATCTATTATTATATTAATAAATTATTCATTAAATCATTTTATTTAATGGAGCCTTAACCAATGGACCAATAATCATTTCTATTGGTCATATTTAATCAATGTATCGCATAACACTACATCAACCATGAAACAACATCTAATCCACATATATTGTAACACCTCGAAAATTTAACAACATTAAGAGGATAAATTAAAGAATAATTAATTTAATATTCAGAATTAAGGGAAATAGACTGCGCCATTGCTTCCGCCTCGGAATTCTGGTTCCGATGGACTCCAAGTTTGTGTAAAACGGATAACGTATGAAGAAGTTATAAGCTATAGAAGTTTGTATACGCGCAAGGAAGTGTATATGTATATGTATATGTATATATATATATACATATATATATATAAACAAAATCATCTCCAGAATTCAAACCGATTCAAAAACAATCAAAAGCGGTGAGTAGAAAAAATCCCGCTCAAAGGGTGTCTACCCCCCTATCGGGGTGTCGACATAGGTGTCGTCCACCTATATAGGGGTAGACACAGGTGTCGACCCCCTGGCTCCAGAAGCTTCTTCTGACGTTGATGGTTTCTTGTCTGATCTGATGGCCTTGGTTGCTCTGCTACTCCTATATAAAGAACCCTGAACCTAGGTTTTGTTCCTAGAAAAATAATGGTGACAGCGAAGCTCTGATGCGATGGAAATTAAAATGGTTCTTCTCCTTCTTCTTTTTCTAAATCAATTCAAAGAAGATTATACATATTCGAAGATTGCTACAACAAATTTAGCGATGGCTACAACAACTTATTCAACATTTCTTCGCAACAAATTCACTGTGAGTTCATGTTGCTTTTAGATCTAAATATCTAAATAGTGATCTTGATATGTATATAATAATTGGATCTTGAATCGGTGCCTAATCGGTTATATTATGACATATTTCATTGATCTGTTCTTATATGTTTATATCATCACTAAGTCTAATCTTGTCATAATATGTCAATTCAGTTTATGCCTATTTCTATTGTTATGTTGTTGATTTGTTATTATGCATGTTCTAATTCTTTTCTCTCCTTCTTTTCCTTTTTATTTTTATATAGCCAGGCTACCTTCGAGCTAGGCCTAACACTGAAAAATGCGAACGGGTGAAATTAGAAATAACGGGAAATGACATAATTTGGGGGATAATTGGTATTGGAAAATATGGATCTAAATTTAGGCATAAAATTGGAAATATACAAAGATGGGTTTAGGGGCATATGTCTTGTTGGATATATAATACGGAATTGGATATAAAATGGACACGTCTAAATATTGATTTGGAACGTAAATTTGAACATATGTGAACATGAATTTTAGGCATAAATTATGTGAAGGTGGATTTGGGTATAACTTGCATTGAAAAGGGTGAATATGGACTTGGGGCATAATTGGGAATAAATGTGGGTTTGGGTTTGTGCAATATATATATATATATATATATATATATATATATATATATATATATATATGTTTAGACATATATATATGCCTTAATTTACGATAAGGGGCATATGGCGCATAATTAAAAGGTGAATTAAAAAGAGGCATAAAAGTCTATAATTTGAATAGTGAATTAGACATAATTCAAATAGGGAAAGGTTAAATTGATTAATTAATTAATAATGGAATGTTTAGTAATTACAAATAGGAATTATAATTGTACTTATGACATGAGGTTAGGTTACATTAGTGGTGGAAGTCTGCCCGGACTCGACCGGCATATTCAGCAGTCGTTAGTGTTGAATTTAATGTGGGAGGTCTAAGTACGTAAATACGAATTGGGCTATGACACGAGGTTAGATCCATCTATGGAATAAGACTGCCCGGACCCGACCGACATATCCAGCATCCACACGTTGTAGGCCTAATGTGGGAGGTCTAGCCCATTATAACCCAATTGGACATGGTAATAAATTGGACTACATAACCTAAGTTAATCCATTAGGATTGTATGATTATGAACTTGAGTTAGGTTTAAGTAAAAATTGGACGGGTAATGGGTGGGTTAAGTAAATTAGAGGGGATGGGTAATATACGCATATAGGCCCATAAACTTAACCCGATGAGGTTATGTGATTAAAGACACCTGGTGGTATACATAACCGGCAGAAACAATAAAGTTATGTAATTAGAAGGACACCGTTTAGGGTAAGCATAACTTGTGAGGAAATGAGACAACCTGAGTAATAAAATAAGAGGTACTTAATTATAAATTAAGTAATCTAGAAGTTTGGAACCCGCTGATGTAAACAACATGCTTAGGCTTGTCCTAGGGACAAGAGGAAATTATAACATAGGTTATAATCAATGGTTTGGGAAACTTGTTAATGGGCCTTATTAATAGAACTTGGTTAACAAGTAAACAACGATAAGTTGTATTGACAATGTAAAAGGAATTATGATTAAATAAGAAAGAACGAGGAAATCTTATAAGATAAATTATATTTAATCATAAATAATGACCGACATGTTAAAAAGAAACATGTAAAATGAGACATACTTAATTACACATTAAATAAAAACATGTTATTGTAATGATGTAACCAAGCAAGAATATAAAATAGATTGTGGATTTCAGACCTTAGGCCACAATCTAGAGAATAACATATTGCGGGCTTATTAATAAACTTAAATGTATTAAGTTATATAATTGAAATAATAAGCAAGAGAAACTTGGTAATTTGAATAAGAATTCAATATGAATGGTAACAACCAAGTTTGATGAAAACCCAGTGAAGTAAGGCAAGCGCGTAATAGAACGTTTAGACATAGGGTCTAGTAATATATTAAAACGAGGCGCTTGGACCAGTCTGTACGTTTGAGGATGAATAACCCAACAGGGTAGATCATCAAGGTGTTATAAGGCACGAGGGGAGCGCACATTTATCTGATTGTTATGACGGCTCCGAAGGACTAGAAGGGGAAGCACGCGGCTTCCTGGGACGTTGAAGGTGCTCCTGATAGTCCTCTGTGGTGTTGTAGTTTCGGATTGTGCTCACAGAGGTTGGGTCTGCGCGTAACTACCAGGTGGGTGGGCCTTGACTGTAGAGGTAGCTATGCAGTCAGAATGCTGTGATGAGGTGACATCAGAGTGATTCGATAATTGCCTCACGAGGAGGTGGAAGGTCAGAACCGACAAGGATAGTAGATCGTCGGATACACGTCATCGGCAGCCAATGGGATGCAAAAAGACTAGAGCTGACCCAAAGATATCATTTCACCTTTCACTATCGAGGTACGGGGTTGAGGGGAGACGACACATGGATGTTTAGATTGGTTGTTTTAGGGGCGGTCGCTTAGCTCTTTAGTCTTTACTAGTTGAGGGAGGGGCCGAGGTGGGGCCATAGCCACCATGGAATATAGACCCGAGGATTATCGTTATTTGAAGGCTCTTAAAGACGGGCCTGTACAGATATAGAAAAGCTCCCGACTGTGTTCCGTGTTTAGCCCTGTCACGGAACTCGGTGCACATTAGAGGACGTGCGATTGAGGCATCGAGCTACAATTATAGTACATACGTGGAACATTCTAGATACATGCACATCAGCTTTGGGTGATGTATCATAGACTAGAGGGCATTACTCCAATCTGGAGTCTGATTCGATCGATGGTGGCAGTCTGTATGCTTACGTAGCATAGTAATGATAGATATATGCAGAACGTAATATTGTTATGTAGACTCTAACATAGGACGAGGGACTGCGTTCACATCTGTTGCATTATGGTGGAGACCGTGCGAGTGGGTTACCATGGGATGTTTCTCAATATTGAGAGATAGCTACATAATTGTATTAGGTGAATCCATGGAAAAGTAAATGGGTACGATGCGCGTATAAGTCTTGAGTGCAATTAACCCAAGTAACCTAATAATCAGGAAAATGTAATGGAACGATATTAGTAGGGATTATTCTACTTCTGATATACTAATAATTGCGCGGTGCAGAGAAATGTATTCAAGAAGTGTAATATATCATGTTCATCTTATCTTGCTTAGTTCATACTTGTTATTGTTATCTTGTTCTTCCAGTTTTTATATACCTTCCATGACACTTTTATTTATTTATATTTAAAAGTAACTAGACTTGCCAGACTTTGTGTCTGACCCTTTTTGTTTCCTCTTCTCTCTCTTCTGTTCCCTCCCCCCCCCCCCCCCCCAAGGTTCTTACGGTGGAAGTGCTTAGAGTTGATTTGGATTCTTTTTAGCTTAGCTTGGACTTTGGATATTGATGTACAGCTTTAATTCATTGGCAACTCTCGTATGGCTTTGCTTGGGAAATATGGTTTATGTTTTTGTACTTTGATACTTTTGGAAAGATAAATTATTAAACATGTAACTGGTTATTTCAAACCTATGATGTAAATTAGGTAATTGGGACCATGATGTTATGATTTAAATAAAGTTTTCAATTCCGCTGTTATTTTACATGTCTGCCTTGTGCTATTATGTTCTTATTTACCTATAACGCTTCACAAAAGTTAATGCATTCCCTTAGTGAGTGACATTAACGGAAGTGGGGTGTCACATTTGGTATCAGAGCATATGGTTAGAAGATCGGATAAAATATTTTGAAAATGGTTTTCAAAAAGGTCCCAAAAACAAAGTATTTGAAAATTAAAAATTTGTTTTTGAAAAGCGTATCTCCCAAAGCCATAAATATCTTCTCGATTCTCCATTTGATTCCTTTTCCTTTGGCTCGGGGAACCGTTTCTTCCTGAAGGGGTATCCCTATTTCAGCATGGTTATGTAGGCATGTTAAAACTATGGTACATATCGAACGGCAAAGAAGTGCCCAACCTCCATCTTTAGCCGCAGTGGTTTCACCTGCGTCTTATTTTCTTTCAAGCCTCGTAAGGATTTCCGTCCGATGGAGGCAGCTTTCAATAGACTGGTTAGCATGTTGCACAAGAATGATAAAAAGGAGAATATGGGAATTGGGGCTAAGGAGCATAGCCCAAAGATGAAAGAAATTGGTGGCTTAAGAAGGGAATATAGATGAAGGAAGAAAAGAGGAAATACCATAATTTCGGAACGATGGGTCATCTGGAAAATGGTTGCAGAAAGAGAAAAGGGCAAGCTAATGTTCTCATAGCTAGTGGACAAGATAGGGGTAGGAAAGTTTCCATCGAAGGATTGATTTCAATTTCTGATCATCTTGTTAGGATTCTTTTTCTAGCGCCTCGCATTCTTTTATATCTGATCCTTTAGTTGAGTCTCTGCACCTAGATACTAGTATGGTTTTGGATCCCATTATTTACTCAAACCCTATTGGAGTTATGGCTTATTTATCGAGGATTGGTCAGGGTTTGAGAATCTCTGCGTCGGGCATTGAGTTTGGTTGCGACGCATATGTTCTTGATCCTAAGAGGTACAGTTTGATTCTAGGGATGGATTAGTTTCCTAGAACCTCTTGATGTATCTATCGATGATTTGCGACCTGTACCAATAGTGGTGAGTATCCTTATGTTTTTGATGAGGTTCGGGGTTTACCCCGAAGCATGAGATTGGTTTCCGCACAAATTTGGTAGACAATGCAAAGCCAGTTGCATTTCATGTGCGACCTGTGATTCCTAAAAGAAAAGAGGGAACTCTGTAAGCAAGTAGGGGAGTTACTTGAGAAGAGGTGATAAAAGGTATAGATTTCGAGATATTGGAGCCAAACTTGCAGGAGGAAGTGAAAGTAGAGAAGGAAGCAATGATTGGACGAGTTCCGACTTGCATACTTGGATCGGAGGTTAAGAAATTATGCAACAAAGAAGTGAAGCTAGTAAAAGTGCAATGGGGAGAGGACCGCGAGGATGCTACTTGGGAGGTGGAAGACAAGATTCGTGCTTCATATACTTTCCATTTCAAGAATATGTTCTTAACTTCTTTTTCCAAGCTTCGAACTAATACTTGTATCTATCGTTTGAATATCTCCTATCGATCGAGTCTTTAGGTAGAAAACTAATGTATGTAAACATGTGTTTGAGACATGTTATGTTTGATGGAAGCAAGTTATAACGTCCCGAATTTTTTTGATCTTGGTTATCCGATATACAACACATATTGAACATCCAAGGATCGAAAATACCGGTGGTTAATGAAAGAAATTAGAGGGTGAGGATAGATAAGATAGAAACTTAGAATAGAAGAAGAACATAAAACATCAGAGTAAACACGAATCTCACAGCGGAATGAATAAATATATTTCATAACATAACTTTGAAATATAAATCTGTACTTGAATATACATATCATTTCCAAAGTACAGCACTTACAACACAACGGAAAAACCATAGCTATATAATTCTGAAGGCTCTTGCTCCAGCTCTTCAAGTATCTGTAAATCCCGACTACTTGACTGCCCATAAAAATTGGGCACCCAAGAGTTTAGGGAAAACAAAACAAAATAAACTCCGGGTCAGTCATGGGACTGGTGTGAGTAAAACAATTTAATTTAGTTTGAGCAATAACACGATATCTCATAAGACCATGTCGTATAACGGAACAGGTTTTTCCCTTATGAGAATCCAAACCATTTGATCTAACTTTCAAAATCTTTTTGAAAGAAACGATAAACTTTATATCAAAACTCTTTTGATATTATAATAATGTCTATCAGCCCAGTATAATAATCATCTAGTAGAAACGCTTGCATCTAACGTTCTACATATATAATATACAATAAAAACCGCGCGCTCTTATTTGGGGAATGGATTCCAACTATGACAAGGTATGGATCCAACTTCCGCTCAGTGTACTCTAGAAGCGATACACTGGAGTTCAACAAGAACATCTTGTAACTCAGCCACACATGACCGACCACTCATTTCGCTTGAGTGTATCGAATATATTGTCACCTTACAGTTGGTAAACCAACATAATCATTCTCGGGAGATACAGAATTGAAAGAAGTAACAAATATGAATATTCTCTAGATGGTGACAATATACCCTAATTGGTTGCGAACCACTTAGCCATGCTGCCTGCCCGATTTTTGTCATTTCCCAGTTGATGAGGCTGGAGGTCATAACGTATCTTTCAATAGATTACTCATTCATTCACTTTGAATGCCACATCGTCCTACCCGTCAAATCACAAATTGATTTCCCCAAAAATACCATGGGTATAAGCTAAGAGAAACGAATCCCTCCGCCACTAATGTAAATACGTTTGAAACGATCAACTTACGTGATCTACCAGATATACTCTGTCAAACATTCATCCATTCCAGTTGTCCTGGGTCTGGACAAACCGAAGGCACTATTCCGTACATCCATCCTAGGCAATCTCTACCTAGGACTTATACAATAGCCCTTGCACTTTACTCCATCTTCAATTTGCCTTCGATCTATTTGATTCGAAACGCTAATGCCCATACGGAGTGGTTCTTTGGATAAGAATCCAACCGGTCTCTCCGTATTGACGACGGGAAAATGGTCAAAAACTTTGATAGTCGGTGAGTTTACTATCAAAGAAAAACACATGTACAAACAACGATATTATTTCCAGATGGAAATTATATCGATCAATCATCAATCATCATTTATCTCTTAAATTAATTTACCATTAATTTATTCATTCTCCATTTCCTGTTTCCGTATGTATATAGAAATTCTTATTTTCTAAATTTAGAAAATATACGTTATTAATCATTGGAAAACATTTCCATCTCCTTTCCACGTATCACTGTCATTCCAATATTTCATTTTCTATGATTAGAAAATATCTATGATTATATTTGGAAAATGTTTCCAAAACTCATTCCTTGGATTTAAACAGATGTTTAAATAAAACATCGCTATGACAATTCAAACCATTACCTTCATTAACTATATTCACTTAACCAACCTTTACTATCAAGCCTTACCATTCCTTAGTTAAGAAGGAAGCCAATTAAGTTGGGGTATAATTATCTCTCATACCTTAACTGAACAACTTTTTAACTTCGAAATAGTCAAAGTTTATCTTTTAAATCTTTAACAACTTCCTTACGTAACTCTCTTTCGAATAAATCTCTATTCGATAACTCTTTCCTTCGAATAAACTATATTCGATAATCTCTCTTCTTCGAATAACCTTATTCGAATAACTCTATTCAATTAACACTATTCGATTAACTCTAATCGATTTACTCTTATCAGTTAGCTTTATTTGATTAACTCAATTCTATTAACTCTATTCGATTAACTCTATTGGATTAACTCTATTGGATTAACTCTTTTTAATTAACTCTAACTAATTTACTCTTATCAATTAACTCCTTTCGAATAAACTATATTCGATTAACTCCTTTCGAATAACTAATATTCGATTAACTCCTTTCGAATAACTAATATTCGATTAACTCCTTTCGAATAACTAATATTCGATTAACTCCTTTCGAATAACTAAAATTCGATAACTCCTTTCGAATAACAAATATTCGATAACTCCTTTCGAATAACTAATATTCGATAAACTCCTTTCGAATAACTAATATTCGATAACTCCTTTCGAATAACTAATATTCGATAAACTCCTTTCGAATAACTAATAGTCGATGATCTCTCTTTCGAATAAACTATATCCAATGATCTCTCTTTGGAATAAACTATATTCGATAATCTCTCTTTCGAATAACTAATAATCGATAATCTCTCTTTCGAATAAACTATATTCGAAAATCTCTCTTTCGAATAACTAATATTCGATAATCTCTCTTCAATTAAATTTATTCGATTACTCTAATCGATTAAATCTAATTCTAATCGATTAACTCTACTCTCAAATCGATTAACTCTATTTGATTAACTTTAACTGGTTAACTCTAACTGATTAACTCTAACTGATTAACTCTAACTGGTTAACTCTAATTGATTAACTCTTATAACTCCTTTTGATTAACATATTTTGATTAACTCCTTTGATTAACTCTACGTCCATATTTAGTTTCAAACATCGATGTTGAAATCGATTCTTACTTCCCTATATAAGTCCTGACTTATATATTCCATTTATCCAACGATAAATATTTTATTTAATTTATAAAATATCATTTTTAAATTAATCTTCTCAATCTATTAGTTAAAACAAATTCTATTTAAAATCCTTGCTTTAAATCCATATCATGTTATACCCTTGTGCGAAGCACGGGTCTAAACTTTCCTTATGTAAAATTCTATTCATTTGCCAAATATTTCCTTATATAACATTCTTTTCATTTCCAAATAAATTATTTTTATAACTCTATTTATTTTCTACATAAATATCTCCTTTTATAACTCTATTTATTTTCTACATAAACATTTCCTTTTTAATTCTATTGGTTTTCTACATAAATATCTCCTTTTATAACTCTATTTATTTAACAAATAAATATTCTTTTCCAATCCTATTTATTTAACAAATAAATATTTTCTTTTCAATTCTATTTGTAATTGTTTTACAATATTCCCTTTCCAAATCTATTTGTAAATGGTCTACAAATATATCCTTTCTATTTCTATTTGTAAATGTTTTACAAATATTTCTCTTTTTATTTGTTTTACAAATAATTTCCTTTATTTTTGTTTTACAAATAATTTCCTTTATAAAATCCCTTGATTTTATAAATATTCTATTTCAATATACAGTTTGAAATATTCCTTCTAGATAAAATCTTTCGATTTTATTTTATTTCAATATAGTTATTGAAATTTTTCCTTTTTCATCCCAGGGATTTCTTACGGTATTTAAAACACCAAATAACAATGATCGATATCATTCAAACACACATGATCAACACAGATTATATATCACATCATATATTACAATATATGTAAAACAGTAAAATAAGTGTTGAGGAATCTAGTTGGATTCCTCCGACCTGTTTCCCTGCATCACAAATGTTAAACAATATAATTAACATCGATTTCATTTCACTATGAAATATTCTGCTAAACAGAATCAATGTTTGATTAACGATTTATATATATATGTATCATTATCTATAATTTCATCCAATACATAAGCAATTCAACCAAACAGTTAACACACAGCAATCAACGGATAATTATCAGTTCTAAAAATACGTTATAGAAATATAACTGTTCAGAGTTGGTGAGTTTTTAGTCACATTGGACGATCATCGTTAATAACTGTAACGTCCCGTATTTTCTGGCCATTTTATTGAAATATTTTTTTTTAAAATATTGATTTGAGTTTAAATAATTGATTTAACCGTTTTAATCTGAATATTTATTTATTTTGAATAGTATAATAATATTTTATTTTCAGGATATTCGGGAAAATGTTGATTTTTCTGTATAACGTGAACGGGCGATTTAAAATGGTTAAATATGGTTCGTATTGAAATTATCGTGGCGATTTCGTTTAGAAAACGACGTTATAACGTGTAGTTTATAATTTAATTATAAAACGAGCTGTAGCGGCGCGACAGTTTGTAATTTGGCATTTTGAACTTTAAACGGCCGTACAGGGCCCAATATAAGTCGGATTTCGGTGAAACAAGAAGCGTCTAAATCTAGTTGATAATATTTTTCTAATGGAAGAGAAAAATCGAGTTTTCGTATTGTAGCTTTTATTTTACGTCCAAATCAAATTTCGAAATAGTCGTTGTGGAATCGTTTATACGCCATAACGATTTATTTAAATATAATTAAATATTGGCTTCGAATTTGAACAAGTCCTTTGAGGCATAGTTATAATTTAATTTATAGAATTTTACTGTAATTTTTATTTCATAAAATAAGCTAATTTTTATTTGGAGTATTTTGCACCCTATATCAACATTTTGAGGTATCACAATATAAGGTAATCTACCGATATTATGATATTTTTGGGGTCGTGGCACATTGCTGAGCGCAACGATATATTTATTGCTGTCTATAGCAAGTCATATGCGGACAGAGTTTTATATAACATGGTACGTTTAACTTTAAAATTAAAAGATCATTTGTCACGGTCACTGAAATCAAATCAAACTTATTGTAAAGAAGTCAACCTCTATTCGTCGCCACCCTAATTTGAGCCTAACAGCAAAAAAAAAAGTAAACAAAACTTAAGGCCTAAGGTAATATATATGATGAAAATTTACATGGTACACCGAGCTATCAAACCTCTTCAGCCTACCTTGTATTTTCTTCGTTGATCAAGCAAAGTTTCTGCAAACCTAAAATGAAGCCTACAGCCACCCAATATCTTCCCACATGCCTAACCACGTCTAATTTATATCGTGGAAATGACAATACACTGCACCGTTTAGAACAATGAAGCCTGCCTACACACTATTGTCTATCCCACCTAAAGTGCTGAAAGGTAGAAAAGAAAGCTCTAGCTTTCCTACCATGACAACTTACAGAGCAGCCTACACTTAGGTTTTATTTCTTTTCCAATAAGCCAGCCCAACTCATACTGAAGACCGCAAGCCTAATTGTACAAAGACCATGCACCTATTTCATCTACTCTAAGGGACAGCTTATATTTTGATTGAAAACTCGAGTTGAAAGTGTACCACGCTAATCCATCTAAGAGCAGGCTACCCAATATAGGATATTACATCGTGCTTATCCCCTCACTTCACCATGTATATAAATAGTGCGAACCTCTCCATTCTTTATATCCAGAAAACGTTTTCCGCCATGATAATATATATACACGGTGAGCTTTTAAAATAAGATCCACTCATATAAACTTTCTCAAATCGAAACAATGGTACATTTGCTGGATGCGGCTGTTCAACTTCGTAACAGCTGGAGAGATCGACGGAGTTTGTGGCGGCTTTTGCCTCACAGCAGCGAAGAAGAGTTCGAGGAAAATCTCAGATGCAGGGGGGCTGAGTTCGGATTTACAGCGGGAAAGAGTAATGCGTTGAAGCCGGAGTTCGAGGCGTCGGGGTAGTCAGAATTGTTCCTGCTAGACTTTGAAGGTGACGGGTTAGGGCTGACAGGGGGTTCGGTGATTACATGCGAGAGGAGAAGAAGAAGGGTAGGAACAGAATATGGGTGCTGTGTTGGATCGAAAGGAAACAGTATATGGAGAAAACCGAACAAAATGGGTAGCGATGGAACCATATCAAAGAAGGCGGTTATACAGTTGGGCTTTGGGGAGGAGTAGTAATAGTGGAGACAGGCTGAATAAATTGTTGTGGCTTTGGGCCTCGCGACTTTAGAAGAGGAAAAAATAGAAACGAAGAACAAAATAAGGAGATAGTTTACTGGGAAAAATGGCGTCGCTGATGATCATATCAAAGGATCGAAACTCATGGGTGAAATTAGAACGATGGGTACTGCATTGGCTTACGTGAATTAAAACTGCTGATATGGCATTTTGATTCAAGAATCCCGCGAAACTGGCTCCGTTGGAACCACATGAACAAACACTACGTTGCTGAATGGGTTGGGACGAATTGGAGCATACTGGAATTTTATATAATTTCAAACATTTGTTTGAAATTTATATAAATCAATCAGAACCGTCAATTGAAAACAAGGTGAGTTAATTCTCACACCTTCTGGAATTCTGTGATGTGGTAAATTCATATTAAAATATAATTTACCTTTAAAATTAATTGATTGGTTGCCATTGGTTGTTTATTGTGTGGTTGATTGCTGATATTTATCGTTTTAAGATATTAGATTATTAAAATTTATTTCATATATTATTATGAAATGCGTAACGAGCTGTGATGCAGGGAAGAACAGGTTGGAGGGATCCGGCCGGATTCCTCAAATATTATACATGTTGTTTGTTTGTTTTTATATTGTTGATATTTGAACTGATTCAACCCCCTATGGTAGAAAAACCTGTTTGACTGTGATGGTTGAATAGATATTCACCTTTGTTGTGTTTAAAATCTACCGACAGTGTTGATTTGGTAATTGGCAGTGAATGGCCTAAAATGTGTTGTTTCGGACGTCGTTCGACCGTTCGGTGAAACAACGCAGTTTTAAAGTTATAAAATATTTTATAACTGAATTGAAGTTTTTCAGTGATTTTATATAATTAGAAATTTATAAATAAATTTTTAAATCAAGTTTATAAAAGAATTATTTAAATGGTTTGAGTAGCCAGAATCGTATAATGTAAACATGTTTTAAAGGAGAAAATCCAAAGAAATTACATACGAGTTGTTAAAGTAGAATAATTGTTTTTAAAACAATTAAATGGTGATTTTAAATCAATTAAGTTATTGGATTAACTTAAAAAGGGGAAATCACAGGTTATAAAAGGATTTATGACCCGAGTGTTCAACCAACAGGGTAAATAAATTGGTAAGTGAGTATAAAGGTTTAAATAGGATTCTTACTTAATTATTAAGTAAGTAAGGTGAATTTGAATAGAATAAAGACTCCCGAGGGAAAAGAGTTTATAAAAGGGATATGTAATCTAAGTTATCCAAACGAGATGTACAAATAGAATTGGTAAGTGAATGGGGAGATCTAAATAAGATTTTTACCAAATTGTCAAATTAAATAAAGAGATTTATCGAAGAGATTTCAAATGTAAGAAAAGGGTTATAAGACCAGATTTGAAGCAAGGTGTCAAACGAGATTTGAATATCGATGGTTAGGTGGCGAACTGATATTATTCTAAGGTAAGAATGGGTCGATCAAGGTCTGAGAGGTAACTAAAATACCCCAACTTGGTTGGCTTCACTATTATCGAGGGATGGTATTAGTTTGGAATGAGTGAAGGTGTTGAAATTGGTTTTTTCCATACGAGGAATATCGAACTCTACCGCAAGGTTTTGGGGAAATAAATAATATTTCAATATTAGTTTCAAAAGAAATAAAAATATTGATTTCAAATTATAGTGAATATTGTTTATTCAATTAGAGTTGATCGAATATAGTATTTGAGGTAGAGTTAGTCAAACATAGTTATTTAAGAAGAGTTGTCATTGCGTACGACTGCTAGCGTAATTCGCAGGGCTGCAGAAAGCCTACGGCGGTCGGATGTTTCCTGAGAGAATCAGGTGTAACCATTGTGATCACTGCGATCTAGAGTCGAGCGAATGGAGTAAGTCGAATACTAGTTAATCGATAGGAGTAATCAAGTCAAGTTAGTCCGGTTGAGTTAGATAGGTCGAGTTAGTCAAGTTATAGTTAATCAATCAAAGTAAATCAGTCAGAGTTAATCAGAGGAACCTGGTTTATATCATTTAAGTATATACATTTTAAATAGGCCGAGTAGTGCTAAGTGCTGAATCAGCAAACTGATGTTATTCACACTATCGTCATTTGATAGTTAAATCACCGACTATCAAACCAGACCAATACGATTGTTGATTCAGAAAGACCGGAATCGAATTATATTCGAAAACCATTCTGACAAACAAATACGTGAAGACGTCGATTGAAGACAGAGCAAGTGAAGGCCGTGGATCTTCATAAGCGGAAGGATTACTTGACGAATATCCTCTGTGTTGCAACACAGAGGTATTCTGACGTGATTCGGTCGTGGTTGAGATTTTTCGGTTTTCAAGGACTACTCGCTACTGATCCTTGGGTTGATTCCTATATGAGATGCAGTAGGAGGGTACCTTCGGTTCATCCTGTTCCTGGATGACGTGTATGGACGGATGTCTGACAGAGTATTTCCAAAGGAATTACATGAGTTGATTTCTACAAACATACGATAGTTGATGGCGGAGAAATGGTTATTCTCTAGCCAAATAAGCTAGAGTATTTTTGTGGACGTCAATAAAGTGTGATCTGGCGGATCTGATGATGTGGCATTCAAAGTGAATGATGACTAGATGTTCTAGAGATAAAGTTCTAGCCTCAAGCCTTATCAACCGGGAAATGACAAAAATCGGGCAGGCAGCATGGCTATGTGGGTCGCTCCCATTAGGATGTATGATTACCTATCTAGAGAAATTCCTATTGCTTCTTTATCTATTCGATGCTGACCCTATTCGGGTGGCGGTTGCTGATCCCAACCGTCGGTGATATACATTCGATACACTCAAGCAAAATGAGTGGTCGGTCATGTGAGAGCCGGGTTGCAAGACGTTCTTGTTGAACCCAGTGTATTCGCCTCTAGAGATACACTATCGGCAGGTGGACCTATACCTTGTTAAGGTCGGAATCCAATATCCAATAAGCGCCCGCGGTTTTCGATCGTATACTATATATGGGGAGCGTGAGATGCAAGCGTTCCTCTAGATTGATATTTATTTGTATTTAGACATTATGATAATATCAGAGCAAGCTATGATTTCAAAACTGTTTTGGGTTATAGTAAGGTAAAAACCGTCCGTATTTATGTGTGGACTGGTCTTACTATTACCTTTTGATTTCATAAAGGATTTTGTAAAGTTAAACAAGTGTGTGTTCTATGAATTTATCACTGAAAGTATTCTAGACTGACCCAGTGTATTTTGTTTTAAATCAAATGTGCTTGGGTCAGACCGAGTATATTCCAGGTTAGGTTTCGCTTGGAGTTTCAGGAGCTAGAAGCAGGGGGCTTCGCCGCTAGTTGTATACAGATATTTTTCCGCTGTGACTAATATATGTGTACTCTGATGACTGGTATGTATATACAGTTCTTTTGTAAAAAGAGATTTGATATTATATTTTATTCGTTCCGCTGTGAGATTCTGATGTGTTTCTTCTTCTTTCTTATATTCTAACATTCTTTCTTTCTATTCTCACCCTCTAATTTCTTTCTCATGACAATCCAGTGTTTTTCAGTGCTTGGAGGATCGACATGAGATATGGTGAAGGTGTTATGTCGATTTTCAAGGCTGAAAATCCGCTGGGTCGTTACAGTGGTATCAGAGCTATTGGTTTAGAGATAACCTTGGCTCTGTGGCGTGACTCAATAGAGATGGGGTCAGTAATACCCTAGATTGAGTTTGAGTATATATATGAGAGCGCGTATTTGCAATTTAAGATTAAAATTATTTTTGAAATTATTTTTTGCCCAATATATTATTATAATATGGGCAAATTATTTGGATTTGTTATGGTTGATTGTGTGGTATGTTTGGATGGTGTGCTCGATCTCATAGATATGAACCTGATCATGAAATCGATTTGGTTTAAAACCAATAATGGATAAATAATTCGAATAAATCAATCTAGATAATAAATTTGAATGAACAATTAAAGAGATAAACAAAGGGATTATAAATAATCATAATCTCATATGGATTGGATTATGTGTGATATGGATGATATGGATGATATGTATGACATGGATGTTTTGGAACCTTATTGATATTGTTTTGTCGACTAATGAAATCCATTGGAGTTGAGTACAAGAGCAGAAACCCGTTCAAGAGAGAAATTCTGGAGTTAATCGAATCCAGTTCGAATAGAGCTGCATTATAATTAAGACAGCTCGAGTATGATATATCGCTTATCGCGTAATAACGCTCGCAAAAGAGTATGTCTATGAAAATATGAAATTTTTAGTTTTATTTGGGTTTTGAGTTTGGATTTTGATTTTTCCGGCCATGAGAGTCGATGTATATCTATTTCTTGAACCTGCGATATTGCAGATGTCCTCCATACAGGGGAGACTCTGCCGAAATTTTTCCAAAATTTAAGGAGTTAGAAATTTTTTGAAATTTTTTTAGGGAAATTCTTTTGTTTGAATTGATTTTGTTTTACGACCGATTAAATTTTTTTTGGAAATAAAATCGAGTTTTACATTAAATATCATTATAAAGATAATGGGTTGTAACGTTCTTTTCTACCTTAGCAATTTCGAGGACGAAACTATTTTAAGGGGGAAGGAATGTAACGTCCCGTATTTTCTGGCCATTTTATTGAAATATTTTATTTATTTAAAATATTGATTTGAGTTTAAATAATTGATTTAACCATTTTAATTTGAATATTTATTTATTTTGAATAATATAATAATATTTTATTTTCAGGATATTCGGGAAAATGTTGATTTTTCTGTATAACGTGAACGGGCGATTTAAAATGGTTAAATATGGTTCGTATTGAAATTATCATGGCGATTTCGTTTAGAAAACGACGTTATAACGTTTAATTTATAATTTAATTATAAAACGAGCTGCAGCGGCGCGGTAGTTCGTAATTTGGCATTTTGAACTTTAAACGGCCGTACAGGGCCCAATATAAGTCGGATTTCGGTGAAACAAGAAGCGTCTGAATCTAGTTGATTATATTTTTCTAATGGAAGAGAAAATTCGAGTTTTCGTATTGTAGCTTTTATTTTACGTCCAAATCAAATTTCGAAATAGTCGTTGTGGAATCGTTTATACGCCATAACGATTTATTTAAATATAATTAAATATTGGCTTCGAATTTGAACAAGTCCTTTGACGCGTAGTTATAATTTAATTTATAGAATTTTACTGTAATTTTTATTCCGTAAAATAAGCTACTTTTTATTTGGAGTATCTTGCACCCTATATCAACATTTTGAGGTATCACAATATAAGTTAATCTACCAATATTATGATATTTTTGGGGTTGTGGCACATTGCTGAGCGCAACGATATATTTATTGCTGTCTATAGCAAGTCATATGCGGACAGAGTTTTATATAACATGGTACGTTTAACTTTAAAATTAAAAGATCATTTGTCACGGTCACTGAAATCAAATCAAACTTATTATAAAGAGGTCAACCTCTATTCGTCGCCTCCCTAAGTTGAGCCTAACAGCAAAAAAAATATAAAGTAAACAAAACTTAAGGCCTAAGTTAATATATATGATGAAAATTTACATGGTACACCGAGCTATCAAACCTCTTCAGCCTACCTTGTATTTTCTTCATTGATCAAGCAAAGTTTCTGCAAACCTAAAATGAAGCCTACAGCCACCCAATATCTTCCCACATGCCTAACCACGTCTAATTTACATCGTGGAAATGACAATACACTGCACCGTTTAGAACAATGAGGCCTGCCTACACACTATTGTCTATCCCACCTAAAGTGCTGAAAGGTAGAAAAGAAAGATCTAGCTTTCCTACCATGACAACTTACACAGCAGCCTACACTTAGGTTTTATTTCTTTTCCAATAAGCCTGCCCAACTCATACTGAAGACCGCATGCCTAATTGTACAAAGACCATGCACCTATTTCATCTACTCTAAGGGACAGCTTATATTTTGATTGAAAACTCAAGTTGAAAGCGTACCACGCTAATCCATCTAAGAGCAGGCTACCTAATATAGGATATTACATCGTGCTTATCCCCTCACTTCACCGTGTATATAAATAGTGCGAACCTCTCCATTCTTTATATCCAGAAAACGTTTTTCGCTATGATAATATATATACATGGTGAGCTTTTAAAACAAGATCCACTCATATAAACTTTCCCAAATCGAAACAATGGTACATTTGCTGGATGCGGTTGTTCAACTTCGTAACAGCTGGAGAGATCGACGGAGTTTGTGGCGGCTTTTTCCTCATGGCAGCGAAGAAGAGTTCAAGGAAAATCTCAGATGCAGGGGGGTTGAGTTCAGATTTACAGCGGGAAAGAGTAATGCGTTGTAGCCGGAGTTCGAGGCGCCGGGGTAGTCGGAATTGTTCCTGCTGGACTCTGAAGGTGATGGGTTGGGGCTGACAGGGGGTTCGGTGATTACATGCGAGAGGAGAAGAAGAAGGGTAGGAACAGAACGTGGGTGTTGTGTTGGATCGAAAGGAAACATTATACAGAGAAAACCGAACAAAATGGGTAGCGATGGAACCATATCAAAGAAGGCGGTTATACAGTTGGGCTTTGGGAAGGAGTAGTAATAGTGGAGACAGGCTGAATAAATTGTTGTGGCTTTGGGCCTCGCGACTTTAGAAGAGGAAAAAAATAGAAACGAAGAACAAAATAAGGAGATAGTTTACTGGGAAAAATGGCGTCGTTGATGATCATATCAAAGGATCGAAACTCATGGGTGAAATTAGAACGATGGGTACTGCGTTGGCTTACGTGAATTAAAACTGCTGATATGGCATTTTGATTCAAGAATCCCGCGAAACTGGCTCCGTTGGAACCACATGAACAAACACTACGTTGCTGAATGGGTTGGGACGAATTGGAGCATACTGGAATTTTATACAATTTCAAACATTTGTTTGAAATTTATATAAAACACTCAGAACCGTCAATCGAAAACAATGTGAGTTAATTCTCACACCTTCTGGAATTCTGTGATGTGGTAAATTCGTATTAAAATATAATTTACCTTTAAAATTGGTTGATTGGTTGCCATTGGTTGTTTATTGTGTGGTTGATTGCTGATATTTATCGTTTTAAGATATTAGATTATTAAAATTTATTTCATATATTATTATGAAATGCGTAACAAGTTGTGATGCAGGGAAGAACAGGTTGGAGGGATCCGACCGGATTCCTCAAATATTATACATGTTGTTTGTTTGTTTTTATATTGTTGATATTTGAACTGATTCAACCCCCTATGGTAGAAAAACCTGTTTGAGTGTGATGGTTGAATAGATATTCACCTGCGTTGTGTTTAAAATCAACCGACAGTGTTGATTTGGTAATTGGCAGTGAATGGCCTAAAATGTGTTGTTTCATACGTCGTTCGACCGTTTGGTGAAACAACGCAGTTTTAAAGTTATAAACTATTTTATAACTGAATTGAAGTTTTTCAGTGATTTTATATAATTAGAAATTTATAAATAAATTTTTAAATCAAGTTTATAAAAGAATTATTTAAATGGTTTGAGTAGCCAGAATCGTATAATGTAAACAAGTTTTAAAGGAGAAAATCCAAAGAAATTAGATACGAGTTGTTAAAGTAGAATAATTGTTTTTAAAACAATTAAATGGTGATTTTAAATCAATTAAGTTATTGGATTAACTTAAAAAGGGGAAATCACAGGTTATAAAAGGATTTATGACCCGAGTGTTCAACCAACAGGGTAAATAAATTGGTAAGTGAGTATAAAGGTTTAAATAGGATTCTTGCTTAATTATTAAGTAAGTAAGGTGAATTTGAATAGAATAAAAACTCCCGAGGGAAAAGAGTTTATAAAAAGGATATGTAATCTAAGTTATCCAAACGAGATGTACAAATAGAATTGGTAAGTGAATGGGGAGATCTAAATAAGATTTTTACCAAATTGTCAAATTAAATAAAGAGATTTATCGAAGAGATTTCAAACGTAAGAAAAGGGTTATAAGACCAGATTTGAAGCAAGGTGTCAAACGAGATTTGAATATCGATGGTTAGGTGGCGAACTGATATTATTCTAAGGTAAGAATGGGTCGATCAAGGTCTGAGAGGTAACTAAAATACCCCAACTTGGTTGGCTTCACTATTATCGAGGGATGGTATTAGTTTGGAACGAGTGAAGGTGTTGAAATTGGTTTTTCCCATATGAGGAATATCGAACTCTACCGCAAGGTTTTGGGGAAATAAATAATATTTCAATATTAGTTTCAAAAGAAATAAAAATATTGATTTCAAATTATAGTGAATATTGTTTATTCAATTAGAGTTGATCGAATATAGTATTTGAGGTAGAGTTAGCCAAACATAGTTATTTAAGAAGAGTTGCCATTGCGTACGACTGCTAGCGTAATTCGCAGGGCTGCAGAAAGCCTACGGCGGTCAGATGTTTCCTGAGGGAATCAGGTGTAACCACTGTGATCACTGCGATCTAGAGTCGAGCGAATGGAGTAAGTCGAATACTAGTTAATCTATAGGAGTAATCAAGTCAAGTTAGTCCGGTTGAGTTAGATAGGTCGAGTTAGTCAAGTTATAGTTAATCTATCAAAGTAAATCAGTCAGAGTTAATCAGAGGAACCTGGTTTATATCATTTAAGTATATACATTTTAAATAGGCCGAGTAGTGCTAAGTGCTGAATCAGCAAACTGATGTTATTCACACTATCGTCATTTGATAGTTAAATCCCCGACTATCAAACTAGACCAATACGATTGTTGGTTCAGAAAGACCGGAATCGAATTATATTCGAAAACCATTCCGACCAACAAATACGTGAAGACGTCGATTGAAGACAGAGCAAGTAAAGGCCGTGGATCTTCATAAGCGGAAGGATTACTTGACGAATATCCTCTGTGTTGCAACACAGAGGTATTCTAACGTGATTCGGTCGTGGTTGAGATTTTCGGTTTGCAAGGACTACTCGCTACTGATCCTTGGGGTGATTCCTATATGAGATGCAGTAGGAGGGTACCTTCGGTTCATCCTGTTCCTAGATGACTTGTATGGACGGATGTCTGACAGAGTATTTCCAAAGGAATTACATGAGTTGATTTCTACAAACATAGGATAGTTGATGGCGGAGAAATGGTTATTCTCTAGCCAAATAAGCTAGAGTATTTTTGTGGACGTCAATAAAGTGTGATCTGGCGGATCTGATGATGTGGCATTCAAAGTGAATGATGACCAGATGTTCTAGAGATAAAGTTCTAGCCTCAAGCCTCATCAACCGGGAAATGACAAAAATCGGGCAGGCAGCATGGCTATGTGGGTCGCTCCCATTAGGATGTATGATTACCTATCTAGAGAAATTCCTATTGCTTCTTTATATATTCGATGCTGACCCAATTCGGGTGGCGGTTGCTGATCCCAACCGTCGGTGATATACATTCGATAAACTCAAGCAAAATGAGTGGTCGGTCATGTGAGGGCCGGGTTGCAAGACATTCTTGTTGAACCCATTTTATTCGCCTCTAGAGATACACTATCGGCAGGTGGACCCATACCTTGTCAAGGTCGGAATCCAATATCCAATTAGCACCCGCGGTTTTCGATTGTATACTATATATGGGGAGCGTGAGATGCAAGCGTTCCTCTAGATTGATATTTATTTGTATTTAGACATTATGATAATATGAGAGCAAGCTATGATTTCAAAACTGTTTTGGGTTATAGTAAGGTAAAAACTGTCCGTATTTATGTGTGGACTGGTCTTACTATTACCTTTTGATTTCATTAAGGATTTTGTAAAGTTAAACAAGTGTGTGTTCTGTGAATTTATCACTGAAAGTATTCTAGACTGACCCGGTGTATTTTGTTTTAAATCAAATGTGCTCGGGTCAGACCGAGTATATTCTAGGTTAGGTTTCGCTTGGAGTTTCAGGAGCTAGAAGTAGGGGGCTTCGCCGCTAGTTATATACAGATATTTTTCCGCTGTGACTGATATATGTGTACTCTGATGACTGGTATGTATATACAGTTCTTTTGTAAAAAGAGATTTGATATTATATTTTATTCGTTCCGCTGTGAGTTTCTGATGTGTTTCTTCTTCTTTCTTCTATTCTAACATTCTTTCTTTCTATTCTCACCCTTTAATTTCTTTCTCATGACAATCCAGTGTTTTTCAATGCTTGGAGGATCGACATGAGATGTGGTGAAGCTGTTATGTCATCAAACAGCCAAGCGGCTTGCCAAATCGGCTCATAAATCACCAAACTCTTGTATAAATAAACTTGTACCTTTTTATCGGGCATATCATTCCATCATTTCCATCTGTTACTAATTCAACATAAATAAATGTCATCCCAATCAATCTTAAATCAATTTATCCTCCATATAGATATTCGCTTATACCCAAGTCAAAATTCAGTCTCAACTCAAATTTCATTCTCGATTCCGAACTCTTAACTCACCAATCCAATACCATTTCAGATTCTTATTTCAACAATCCAATTTTAATCGATGTTGTTCTATTTCAATTCCATTTCCACTTAACTGGTCTTTAACTCAATTTCAATTTGATTTTCACAAATTTTATTTAATCTGTTTTAATTTCTAACAATCCTTTCCTTGGATCTTTTTAAACAGTTTGGATTTTCTGAAATCAACCAATCCTTTTCAAAATTCCTACAACTTGTTTTTCTTAAAACAATTCAAAACAAAACCTTTGGTAGTAATCCGTCACTTAGAACTTGAAAATGAACACCGATGACGTCCGGATCATCATCGGAATTATTTTCCAGCGACTGAAATGAGTTCAGTACTATATCACTTTCCAAAACCATTTCTAAACATTTCCATTTTGAAATACATTTCAAAATATTATTCACAATGCCTGTAAACAATTTAAAATCTCCCAGGATTTTAAAATTCTCATATATTAATTCCAAATCCATTTACAAACACCCTTTCAAATTTCCAAGGTTTAATTTCAATTCTGATTTAAATTCAGATTTAATTCATTTCGTAACAGTTGTACGAATTTTGATTGGTTATTTACATAACCGTTTCAATTATAATCTTATCTGATTATAATCACAACCAACACATCCAGTATACGATAATACTTCAAATATTAATCATCGTTTTATATCAAAATATAATTTGGATAAAATTATTCCATGTACCCTCTTTTCAAAAAATACAGTGCTAGTTCATCGTATTCAAGTGTTTATAAACTTCTACCGATACAGTGGATCAAACTGATCGACCAGAACCCATAAACAACTCAACCAATAAATCCCCACAATATAAAACAAATTTTTTTATATCAAGTAACAAATAAGTGCTCATATATATACACTCAAACTCAATCTAGGGTGTTACTAACCCCATCTTTACTGATTCACGCCACAGAGCCAAGGTAATTACTTAACTTTCAGCTCTGATACCACTATAACAGCCCCGAGAGATTTGCAACCTTTGGTAATCGACATAAACTCAATGTCGACTATCCAAGCATCGGAAATACCGAATAGTTAATAGAAAGAAGTTAGAGAATGAGAATAGATAAGATTGAAAATTAGAATAGAAGAAGAAGAAGAAGACAACTACAACATCAGAGTAACACAAATCTCACAACGGAACGAATAAATATATTTCATAACATAACTTTGAAATAAAACAGTATCTGTATACAATACCATTTTCAGAGTACAACACGGCTGAAATAACAATAGCTATATAATCCTGAAGCCTCCTGCTCCAGCTCTCCACGTATATCTGTAAAATCCCAACTACTTGACTGCCTATACAAAATTGGGCATCCAAGAGTTTAGGGAAAACAAAACAAAATAAACTCTGGGTCAGTCTTGTGATTGGTGCGAGTAAACTCCAACCACTTGTTAAACTTTTAAAATTTCTTTAAAAGAAAGGATATCGTAAGACCGATCCACACATAAACACGGACGGTTTTTACCTTAATATAAACCAAATTATTCTTTATATCAAACCTCTTCTGATATTACAATAGTGTCTATCAACCACAACTAATAATCATTTAGCAGAACGCTTTCATCTCACGTTCTACATATATAACATACAATCAAAACCGTAGGCTCTTATTGGATAATGGATTTCCAACTATGACAAGGTATGGAATCACTTTTCGATCAGTGTACTCTAGAAGCGATACACTGGAGTTCAACAAGGACATCTTGTAACTCGGCCACACATGACCGACCATTCATTTGGCTTGAACGTTCCGAATATATTATCACCTTACGGTTGGTATACCAACATAACCATTCCCGGGAGATACAGAAGCGAAAGAAGTAACAAATATGAATATTCTCTACATGGTGACAATATACCCTAATCTGGTGCGACCTACTTAGCCATGCTGCCTTCCCGATTTCTATCATTTCCCAGTTAATGAGGCTTGAGGTCACAACGTATCTTTTAACAGATCACTCCTTCATTTACTTTGAATGCCACATCGTCATACCCATCAAATCACAAATTGATTTTCCAAAAAATACCATGGGTATAAGCTAAGAGAAACGAATTTCTCCGCCACCAATGTAAATACGTTTGGAACGATCAACTAACGCGATCCACCAGATATACTCTGTCATACATTCGTCCATTCAAGTTGTCCTGGGACTGGACAAACCGAAGGCATTATTATTTAAACCCATCTTAGGCAATGTCTACCTAGGATTTACTGAACAACGCTTGAATAACGCCGTCTTCAATTATCTTCATCATATTTGATTCGTAATAATGCCATACGGAGTGGTTTTCAAATAATATATATGTTCCCGGTCTCTCCGTATTGACGACGGAAATGGTCAAAATATTTGACAGTCAGTGATTTAACTATCAAAGGAAAACATGTGTACAAACAACGGTCGTATTTCCAAATGGAAATCTTACTGATCAATCATCATTTCATATCCCAATTTTTCATTTATCATTTCCATATATTCATTAATTCCTTATCTTCTAAAATTATAAAATATTTGTTATTAACTTTGGAAAACGTTTCCACTTCTGATTCACGCATCAATATCTTTCCACCTCTATCAGTCTCTAACTGTAAACTAGTAAGAGAACAACTTCCCAAGTATAAACCCTGAAGGCCGAAACCAACATCATATCGATACCCAGAAAGCCATCAACTCAACTAATTTCTAGTCAGTTTCTAATTTCAGTAATTCCATTTAAATTCCTAATTCAAACCCCAAATTCCTTTATAATATTTTATTTGAAAAATATTTACTTAAATCCAATTTTCACATAGAGGGCGAATAATATTTCTTTATATAGTCCAAACAGTTTGATTTCGTATTTTAAAAATAATATCTCAAACCCAAATTCTATTTATATTTTTATTTGTAGAATTATTCATACAAATCTCCTTTTTATCTCTAACACTTAAATCTCATTTATAATTCCCTTTATATAATTCAATTTATTCTATATAAATCCTTTTATATAATCCTATTCATTTTATATAAATCCTTTTATATAATTCTATTTATTTTATATAAATCCTTTTATATAATTCTATTTATTTTATATAAATCCTTTTATATAATCCTATTCATTTTATATAAATCCTTTTATATAATTCTATTTTTTTATATAAATCCTTTTATATAATTCTATTTATTTTATATAAATCCTTTTATATAATTCTAATTACTTCCCAAATATTTCCTTAATTATATTTTCCAATATTTGTTTTCCAAATGTTACCTTTTATAATATCCTATTTATTATATATATAAATATTTCATTTTCAATATTCAATTTGAAATTTTCCTTTTTACATTCCAGTATTTCATATGGTATTTAAAATACCAAATAACATGATCAGTGTCATCATAATCAATCACAGATTTTATATCACATCATATATCACAACATATGAAAACAAACAGTATTATAATATTGAGGAATCCAGTGGGATCCCTCCAACCTGTATCCCTGCATTCACATATGTTAAACAATATAATTAACATCAATTTCATTTCTATATGAAATATTTTGATAAACAGAATCAATATAAAATTAACGATTATATATAACTCTATCTATAATTTCATCCAATTAATTAATAGTTCAACCAACAATCAAAATAGAGCAATCAATCATCATTTATCAATACTAGATTATATTTATAAAATATAAACTGTACAGAGTTAGTGAGATTTACTCACATTGGTTCACAGTTGACGATTCCGCTTTTATTTCGTCTAAAATCAAACAGATGTTTGATTTTATCATGAAATCTCAATAGCTTTATTCCCAGCCAAATCAGTTTCACAACGTAGATCTTGTCGCTACAATTCCAATGTAACCGGTTTCGTCTGATTCTGTTAACATACGAAATGGATATACGCGTTACAAGGTTTTAACTTAAATTAAATCATATAATCGCTAATTACCCCCATTTCTTTATAATTATAATTATAGTCATTAAGGTTAACTAATCCAATCTAAAATCTCTCGTTACCCAGGCCAAATCGCCCCTTCAAAATTCCCGATATCCCATCGTTTGCAATACATTTTTACTTCTTTCTAAACTATTATTATATATGTATTTTTATTTTAGCAGTAGATATCAAGATACTTTCCAAAATAATAGATATGAAAACATTGTTTAAAAGTAAACTTCTGAATTCACTCGCAATCGCAATCGAAGTTTTGACAAAGAGTTGGTGCATTTTCATCTTGGATTCCACCAGTAAAAAAGTCCTTGTTATATGCAATAAATGGTTTATCACAGAGCTTCATTGCAAGTTGAATATCAGACTTCCTCCCTTTGACTTCTGAAAATAACAAATCCTCAGCATCACTTACTCCACCACGTTCTTCATCCTTTGTAATTCTTCATTTCTTTATACCTTCAACCCAATGATCACAAATATCAAATTGTGCTTGTCCAAAACCAACATTCCCTTCCACGATAACTAGTAACCCAAAACAATGTTAATACCGCTTCTCAAATACCCAACTCCTTCCTGTATGCAATTCGCAATTTACTGTTTTCAAACCCAGTTCGAAAATACCACAAAACACAATCCGTTCAACTACAAACCGCATCACCCAAACATCATCAGAACCGCCACCCCTCACTGTCGGAGACGCAGCTCAGCCTCCCCTCTTCGTCGATGCCACACACTCCCTCCACATGAACCAGAACGTTACCTAAATTTTAAAACCAGAAACCCTAAATTTGTTGACCGCCTCTGGTCATGGTACGACGCTGCACCACCGCCGGTCAGTGCACTTGACCCCGTCCTCCCACTTCCCTTCAGCCATCAGCTTCCCTCGTCGCCGGTGCCTTTGATAAAACCGTGCCCTAGATTTTGTTATTCAACTGAGGAGCACCAACAAAAGAAATCACACCCAAAAATGATAGCATAGGATTGAAGAGAACTGAAAAACTAGTTCAAAGATTTAAGTGTTGGAATTTATGGATTTTGATTTGAATTTTTATGTATTTTAGAACTCACGAATTATTTTTCTGAGAAATAAACATGTAGATTTTTCTTTTGACCAGAGGAATTTTCTGTCTAGGCTTGGATGGGTTAGTGGTCTTTATAGGGTTGAAGAAATATATTTTTTTATTCTATTTTATATTCTATTTTAGTCTATCGTTATTTGTTCTTATCAATTAAAATTTCCTAAAATCACATATGAAATCTAAATTCGACGAAAATGGACATACAACTACAATTCGACATTACGAACCCAACGAAACTTGTTTCATCGAATTCTGACTCCATTTGCACACACAACGTATTTTTAAAGGTCAAAATATTAACTGTTTTTCACCTTTAAATTCCGTATGGTCACATACTAACTCCAAAAATCACAAAAATTGAAATTTAGCAATAATTTAATATTCCGGATCCAACAAAATTAGTTTCGTCGAAAACGGAGGTCGTTTGCAAAACTAGCTATTTTTAAAGCTCTAAATAAACTCATTTAAATATTAATATATTTAAAAATAATTAAATTAAATATTTATAAATAAATATTATCGTATATATTCACATAGAATATTACGCAGCTCCAAAATAAACATATCTGAATTTATAACTCGACATTTCAAATCCGGAATAAATCAGTATTCAATTTATATTGAAAATCCTTTTATAATATAAATAAATTGTTATAAATTATAACCGAATTCCGTAGCGACTTTTCAAAAATTTGATTTGGACATAAATCAAAATCTACCCGATGAAATCCTGAATTTTCTCTTCCATTAGAAAAATATACTTCACCAGCTCCAAATGGTTTTTGTTTCACATAAATTCAGCTTAAAACAGATTTTGTATATTCGTTTAAAGTTTGACTCGCCAAATTACGAACTGTCGTGCCATTTCGAGCTCGATTTTAATTATAATATAAATTATACGTTCAATTGACGTTTATAAAATATATTTGTTATTATAATTCAACTCTAAACTGAAATATATATTATAAATGATCCAGTTCACATAATATTGTGAATTCCATTATTTCCGACTATTTCAGAAGTTAAATATACTATTCTATTATGTATATTAATTATATTTTCAATATTATTTAATTCTGGTCATTTTAAATTACATAACCATTATTTAAATAATTTAAATAAATTATTTATTATCCGTTAAAAATACGGGTCGTTACATATGCTAACATTCTTGTACGACTCTGGCAGCCCCCCGGAATCTTCAAAGGTTTCTAGATGTAATTTGGACAGAGTTTTTTGGCTATGGGGTTTTAAATCACAAACAAACAAGATGGAGCTAGAATCGGGTTTTCAGAGTAAACGGGACAGGGATTCGGGGCTATGGAAGTTTGGGATGGAGGTGGGTCCACTACCTGGGTTGATGGGGTTGAAAGAAGGCGGGGCTGTGGGGCCAGGCCGTGTGTAATAACCCGGAAATCCGAGCCAATTAAAATTTTTATTTTGGCGATTTTATTGAATTTTGACTATTTAAAATGAATTAATTTAAATAATAACGACGAGAAATTTATTTTGAATAGAATTCGAACATATATATTTATATACGTCATCGTTAGAATATAAAAATTTATTTATATATAAAAGGAATTGAAAATGGCACGGTAGGTCGATAATTCGATTTCAAATTTCAAATGAACGTACAGGATTCAAAATAAACCGGATTTTAGTGAAACCAAAAATACTTGAATCTATTTGTGAATATCTTTCCAACGAACCCGAGAAATTGAAATTTCATAACGGGAATCAAAAGATATGTCTAGTTGAAATTTCAGAATAGTCGCTATGGAATTACGGCCCTTGAAAATGGCCATTTTGCAAACGACCTCGGATTTCGACGAAACCACTTTTGTTGGATCCGCGATGTATAGTTATTGCTAGGTTTCAAATTTCATAATTTTTCGAATCAATATGTGACCGTGGCAAAGGAAAACGCGTTTGACTAGTTTTAGTTGATTCTAATCGACTGGAAAATGGCCATTTTTCCAACGGTCTCAAAATTCGACGAAATTAGTTTTTTTAGGACCGTATCGTCAATACGAAGCTAGAAAATATTTTTCGGGAATTTTTCTAGTTAGTATGTGGCCCCAGTAAATTGAAATGCGTGTTCAAATTCAATATATAGAGTTATATTTTGATTTTGACGAAAACTGATCGAAAAAGTCGAATCGGCATATGATACATATCCCATTGTGTTCGGAATGGGGGTGAAACACTAGGGGCGACAGTCGGTGGGTTCGAATTGGGCTTCGATATAAAAAGTTACTTTTTAGAATTTTAAAATAAAATAAAATATATAAAAATATATATTCTCTCACTCCCTTCGATTCTCTCTCCCGCTCATTCTCAGATAAAAAAAGGAAAGAAATAAGGACGACGGAGCTTTCCATCGCACCTCCACCTGCGATCGACGCTGCCCTCCTCCGTGTAAGCCGCGCCGCCTAGCCTTACGCCCCCCTCGCCGATCTCCTCCTCCGCCCCCTCTTCTTCTCCACCTCGCGCCCTCGCGAGATCCGACGCAGCCTCCTTCGAAGCCCTAATCCGCACCCAAATCGAAGACCGACGCGACAACACCTCCCGCTCCCCCTTCCGACTGCGACAGCACACCACCCCCCATTCGAATCCCCCAAACCGAGACCCCCCCTCTTCCTTCTCGCCAACAAGCACCCCCCTGCCTCCGTACGATCAGCGAACCCCCCCTTCTTCCATTTGAACGATGTAAGCCTTCTCCTTTTTCTTTTTATTATTCATTTATTTTATTTATCTTAAAATTGAAATGATTTGCTTTATAAAACTGAAAGATCGGATCTTTAAAACTAGGAAGATCGGATTTTTTTTAAAAAAAAGGGGATGATAGAAAAGTAAAAATATAATCTTTGGTTGTTTAAAAATATAATTTTTATATTAGTAGAAGATTAAAATTTTGATTTTTACATTATAGAAGTATTAAAGATTTGATCTTTATTATGTAGAAGGAGCAAAGATGTGATTTTTATATAAGCGGCGATATAAAAATATAATCTTTATTATATGAATACCGTTGTAAAAATAGAATTTTTATCTATACAAGTGGCGATATAAAAATATAATTTTTATATAGAAAGAAGCATTGTAAAAGCATATGAAGTAGAAATAAAAATATGATTTTTATTTATTGAATGAAGCAATAAAAATATAATTTTTATATATGAACAGCGTGAAAAGACTGCAATGGAATTTCAAGCAGATCCAGACGGTTCAGCGGTTTAAAAGTAAAGCACGGCGGAGTGGAAACCTCGGTGAGAACTTCTCACCTTTTAATTTTGTTTTCTAGTTAAAATATATACTAGGATGCAGACGATGTTTAGTAGCACCCTGTAATAACCCGGAAATGCGAGTTAGTTTAAAATTTTTATTTTGGCAATTTTAATGAATTTTGCATATTTAAAATGGATTATTTTAAATAATATCGACGAGAAATTTATTTTGAATAGAATTCGAACGTATATATTATATACGTTGTCATTAGAATATAAATAATTATTTATAATTATAATAGGAATTGAAAATGGCCCTGTAGTTCGATAATTCGATTTCAAACTTCAATCGAATGTACCGGGCGCAAATTAAACCGGAATTTAGCAAAACCAAAAATAATTGAATCTATTTGATAATATCTTTCCAACGAATCCGAGAAATCAAAATTTCATAGCGGGAATCAAAAGATATGTCCAGATGAATTTTCAGAATAGTCGTTATGGAATTCTGGCCCTTAAAAATGGAAATTTTGCAAACGACCTCGGATTTCGACGAAACCACTTTTGTTGGATCTGTGATGTCAAGTTTTGGCTAGGTTTCAAATTTCATAATTTTTCGAATCAATATGTGAGCGTGGCAAAAGAAAACGCGTTTGACCAGTTTCAGTTGATTTTCATCGACTGGAAAATGGCCATTTTTCAAACGGTCTCATAATTCGGAGAAATTAGTTTCGTTAGAACCCTATTATCGATACGAAGCTAGAAATAATTTTTCTGTAATTTTTGGGATCCGTATGTGGCCCCGGTAAATTGAAAAGTGCGTTTAAATTGAATATGTAAAGATTTATATTCTGATTTGAGCGAAAACTGATCGTAACAGCCGAATCAGCTGACGATACATATCCCATTATGTTCGGAATGGGGGTTATTAGCTAGGGGCGACAGTCATTGGGCCTCATTTGGTGTTCGAATTAAAAGTCAACTTTTGAAATTAAATCTAATATAAAATTAATATTAAAACACCCTCACCCTTGCCTTATCTCTTCCCCCCTTACTTTTCAGTCAAACCCAGTCAAAAGTAAATAAAAAAAATGAAGAGATCGCGCCCCTTTTTCTTCCAGACCCCGTCGTTCCCCCAAATCACCTCGATGCCGCGCCTCCAGGTGGCTGCCGCCACCACCGACCGCACCCCCCTCCTCATCTCCGACCTCCCCTCCCATCCGACGAGGCACAGCTCGCCCCTCCCTCTTTTCGTCATGAAGCCCTAGCCAGAAAACCCCCCCTCCGCATCCAGTAGCCTCCACCGACGCCCCTTCATCCTCCCATTGCTCCGATCCGCCACCCCATTGCCCACCGCACCCTCTCCACCAACCTTTCCCTCCCTGGCCAACCATCGACGAGAAGCTTCCCCCCTCCTCGATTTCCGCGATGAACAACAGCCCCCTTCGAGCGCAGCAGCCGACTCCACCTCGATCCATGTGCCGCTAGTCCACCGCGAGCTCGAACAGCACACTCCTTCGAAAGCCAGTAAGTTTATAACTTTTTATTTTATTTAAAAACTGATTTATTATTATTTGTTTTGTTTAGTTTAAAACTGAAAAGAGTATCTTTTAAAAATAGAAAGTAGTAACTTTTAAAAATAGAAAGTAGTGAAATAGAAATAGATTTGCTTTGAAAATAAAAATAGAGTTTTTATATATATACAAGTGATATAAAAACAGGATTTTTCTTTGTTTGAAAGGAGCATAAAAATGTGATTTTTACTTAGGTAGAGTATTAAAAATATGATTTTTATTAAAGTAGAAATATAAAAATATAATTTTTATATAGGTAAGATAGTAAAAATGTCATCTTTATAAAATAGCAAAATAAAAATCTGTTTTTTATTATATATATGTGGAAATAAAGAGGTGATTTTTTATAGTGATGAAATAAAAATTAAATCTTTATATTTGAAAAGACGAAGTCTTTATATAGAGAATAGCGTGATAAAAATATAATCTTTATTATATGAACATCGATGTAAAAATAGAATTTTATCTATATAGTATCGATGTAAAAATAGAATTTTTATCCATATGGAGTGATTATAAAAATATGATTTTTATATACATAGCAACAATATAAAAATGTGATTTTTATATATGCAGTGGCTGCGGGCAACGAAAGTGACAAAAGGCGAGAACAGTGATGATTCCCTACATTTGAAGTGTCGTGGAATTGGGATAGCTTTGGTGAGAACTTCTCACCTTTTAAATTTTCTTTTTCTAGTTATATTATAATATATACTAGGATGCAGACGGTGTTTAGTAGCACCCGACACCACTGTCCACAGACCATGGACTTGTTTGTTTGGTTGCATAGATTAGTTAGATTATTTGATTTAGAGTTGGTTGTTTGGTGAATTGAAATTTATTTGATTGATATGTGTATGGCGTGGGCCATCACTAGACCGGGGATAAGGCTAGGCCTTGTCCCGTTTCTAGTATCGTGTCGTTATGCCACCGAAATTTTCTAAAATAAGTTAGAAAAATAAAGATATCATTTTATTTAATAAATGAACCGAATAGAATATTTATAGGTTGAATAAAATAATTTGGTCGTTAAAAATATAATTTTTAACGTGAATGTGAATAAATAAATATTCATTTACAAACCGGACGGTTTGTTTATGTATACCTATTTGAAGGACATTGATTGGGACGATAAATTTTACACATCGCCCAACTGCACAAATAAAATCTGTGTTTGATGATTTGAAACCCCACACGGGTATTGGGATAAATTACGGCATACACTAATCCCAGTAATTAGTTGTATGTCGATCGATTGATTGACATGCTATTATAAGCGTTAGATATCTATATTTGATGCTTATACAGTGTAGGTCACTTTGGATGATGGTTGATTATGTATCGTTGCTATTATATACATTTGTTGTATGGAATCCATATAATTAACTTTGTATGGTAATTGATTGGGCCTCATTCCAATTTAGAAAATAAAGAATATTATAAAGTAAAGGTTCATGTGTTGACCGTACTCATTCGTTGAGATTAATCATGTGTTGAACGAAATAGTTTAACAATAAAATTTACATCTTTATCATTATAAAATAAAGGTTCATGTGTTGACCGTACTCATTCGTTGAGATTAGTCATGTGTTGAACGAAATATTTTAACAATAAAATTTACATCTTTATCATATATAAAATTAGAAACTAATTGGAAAATAGATAAGATGAGTGGTCTCCTGGATATTGATCTGATGATGGTTTCGGCCTTCGGGGTTAATATTTAGGGAATCGTTCTCTTACTAATTTACGGTTGGAGTCTGATTTGAAATCAAACGATAGGTATCATAATTTTATAAAATATATTGAAGAACAAAAATAGTCACACGTGGACGGTACTCATCCGTTTAGATTAGACATATGTTGACAAAAATATAGATTCACATATTGAATAGAATAAATATTCATTTGTTGAATAGAATAACGGGATTATTGAAATATATAAAGCCGTGTTGATTAGAGATGCGCTATTTTGACGCGAACGATATTTATATCGATTATATTCGTTTTTATATAATTGAATTGAATATAAAACGAATTCGAATTGAATTGAATATAAAACGAATTCGAATTGAATTGAATATATAACGAATTCGAATTGAATTGAATATATAACGAATTCGAATTGAATTGAATATAAAAGGAATTCGAATTGAATTGAATATAAAACGAATTCGAATTGAATTGAATATAAAACGAATTCGAATTGAATATAAAACGAATTTGAATTGAATTGAAAACGAATTGAAATAGAATAAATTGAATTTGAAATGAATTCAAATTGAATTGAAATTTGAATTGAATTGAGATGAATTTTAAAACGAATTTATAAGGAAAATTTCAAATTTGATTTGAATTGGAAATGGAAGTTGAAATGTTTTTGAAACGAATTTAAAACTATTTATAAAATTCATTTTAAATAGAAATCGACGAAATATATATTATATATATAATAAAATGGCCTGAATAGAATGCGTCGCGCCGCGGCAGTTCGTAAATCTCGACCATTGACTTCGAACGGACATTACGGGAGATTCGACCATCGGATTCTCCTAAAACCGGAACCGTTGGGTTCGTATCGAAAAGAGCTTTCTAACAAATATTAGAAATTTGAAATCTAACGGTTGTATTTGGAGATACGTCCAAATCAAATTCAGAAAAAGTCGTTGTAAGTGCAGTTCGATGGTCGTTGTTGGAAATCGACTGTACGGGCCTTGATAAAATTATCAAAAATATCAATAATTTGTGTAAAATCATAAGAAATGATTTGGGAAAAATTGGGATGACAAACTCCATATTTGAAAAGATAAAAATAGATTTTTATCGAAATGAACTAGTTTTGAACTAAAATTAAAACCCATTTATTTTTAAATAAATAAATTGCATTTGAAATGGGTTTTAAATAGAATTGATTTGTGGGTTTATCATGAAGGGTGTTTTAAATAACACTTGTTCTTTAACCTGATAATAAATAGAATGTGATTTTGGTTTATCGTGAACTATGTTTTAAATGACATTAGTTCTTTAACCCAGTAAAAGGAGTTTTAATGAATCTACAATTAGATTGAAATGTGAAATGATAATTTAAATTATCAAATTTGGAAAGTGAGCGAGAATGGATTATTACTAGTTTTGCTCCAAAGCGATAGTTAAATCTTTAATTAGATTTGAATGGTAATTAATTTTACCGATAACACCGTGGTGTTAAATATGGAGTATTACCAGTTTTGCTTCATGGGATGAATAGGTTGGGGTTGGGAAATAAAATAAATAATTACTTCGGTGTGGTTCGCTAATCTCGACTAGTTTGGAAAACCATAATTTGGTTCGAAATGACATCCAAAGGAAGATTAAAGAATAAATTTAAAGAATTTATCTTTGATAAAATTAATGGGAACCTTTCCCTAAGAATTGAAATTTAGACACTAGCTGTAGGTTAGTTAAGAAGAATGGTTTCCTGGGTATTGATCTAATGTTGGTTTCGGCCTTCGGGGTTAATATTTGGGGAATTGCTCTCTTACTGATTTACGGTTAGTGACTAATGAATTGGAATGAGGCGTATGTTGTGTTTGTGTAACATTTGTTTTAATATACATGGGTTGTTCGGAAAGGCCGGGTTTATACCCATTCTGAATAACCGATTCGACGATATGTTGAAGATGAAGACGGTGGTTGAAGACCGGAAGTCTTCACATCATTTGGGTGATTACTAATGATCTTGATTGGGCTGTACACCCAAGATGAGGGAATCAGTTGGTGGTCGTCCAGACGTACTTGGAGATCGATGGATATGCGAGGAAAGAGCCTCCGGTTTCGTTCAGACCCAGAACAAACTTGTAAATGGATTGTGTGTCTGACAATGGATTTTATTCTGTGTTGATTGATTTCTGTTAAATATATCTGTTTGGCAGCGGAGAATTTATTCTCTTACTTAACGGCCTTCTCTGAGACGTACGATCTTAGAGGTAATATATCGATAGATATCAATCGCATGGCATGAATTACCTGTGTGGCACGCTGAGTTGCATGGATCAAGGCTTCTGTTGAAAAGCAAAGTCTTGTGGTTGATGATCAAAGCACGGCCTACGTGGCATAGCTTTGTGTATAGCTTGGATTCGCGAGCCTCACACCTCGGTATGAGTCAAAAACGGGATAAAGACCGTTGGGAGAGCACGACGTTTCTTTCTAGCTTTGGTGGTGTCAGTGACTTACCAGCCCTGACATTTATATACTTTTCACCTTTGTGGTTGTTGGATGAGGCACCTCGATTTTAGGTCTGTAAGGACCGGGAAACGTGTGTTCAGGAATAACTAATCCTCAAACGTAAGAGAGGACCGGCCCGACCGATCCAAGTGGCTGCCCAGAGTGTGTAGTCCTGAGGCATTTGCTAGAATGTCTCGAAGCGGAGAGGAGCTTGCCCCTTGCCTCGACTCATGACGGAAATCCAATTTCCAATACGTGTATTTCGGTTTTATTTGTAGAGCCTAGTATGGCGACATGATAGATGGTACCCATGCCGCCTAGGATTGATATTTATGATTGAAAATGTTTTGACACTATACACTTATAATAGTATCAGATGATTTATTTTAAACGTACCAAGCATGTTTGGCTATTATAAGGGAAAACCCTATCCTTCGGCTTGCGTTGCATTGTGTGATGGGACCTGGGTCTTATAATAGCTTCATTTTTTCAAAAAGCATTGCGCTGTCTATTTATATGCACTGGTATTCTTGGGAGGAAACCTGTTCCGTGTTATACGGCGTGGTCCCTTGAATTACTCTCTTTTAAAGTAAAGTTTTAAATAACTGTTTTAGTCTTCACACCAGTCACATGACTGACCTGGAGTTTATTGTTTTAACCTAAACTCTGGGTGCCCCTATTTTCTACACGGGCAGCTAGTAGTTTTGGTTTTGCAGATTTATATTCACGGGATCCTGGTTTACAGCTGGAACGATGCTCGGAAAGCTCTGTATCCGTGCATTACTTTCAGTTGTGTTTTATATTATTTTTCCGCTGCTATGTAATTTATTGTAATCTCTGATATTTATCGAATGAAATTTATTTATTATACTCTGTATATTCTTATATCTGATGGAATTATTGTAATAGCAATGAAATGTTCTTCTGTCTGCGTTCCAATTTGTCCTGTTCTCAAAACGATCAGGGGTTTCGAACGGCCTAGATCGGTTTAACAACTGATTCGGGTCGAGCGAAATTCCTTGCGGTTACCCGACACCCGTCGTCCACAGACCATGGACGGCTTGTATGCTTGTTTGTTTGATTTTGATGTGTAGTTGATTGTGTGATGTGATGTGGAATGAAATAAAATATTTATTTAGTTGAAATAAAATATTTTATAGTGGAAAATATTTTATAGTTAAAAATAGAATTTTTAACGTGTATATGAAATGAAATAAATTAATATAAACAAATCGAACGATTTGTTTATATACACTGATTTGACTGATATTGATTAGGACGATAAATTTTACACATCACCCAACTGCACAAATAAAATCTGTGTTTGATTGTTTGAAACCCCACACGGGTATTGGGATGATATATGACATACACTAATCCCAATAATTAGTTGTATGTCGATCGATTGATTGACGAACTGTTATAAGCGTTGAATATTTATATTTGATGCTTATATAGTGTAGAATGCACTTTGGATGATGGTTGATTATTTGTCATTGTGGATATATACATGTGTTGTAGAAAATCCATATAATCAACATTATATGGTAATTGATTGGGCCTCATTCCAGTTTTGAAAAGAAATATTTGAATAGAAAAATTTGAAAAAGAAATATTTGAAAAGAAATATTTGAAATAGAAATATCTGAAAAAGAAATATTTGAAATAGAATATTTGAAAATAGAAATATATGAAGCCGTGTTGATTAGATTGACGCCATTTTGATGTGAACGATATTTATATCGATTTTATTCATTTTTCAATGAATATTAAAATAGATATGAAATTCGAATTAAATTGAATAGATTTATAAATTCGAATTATATTGAATAGGTTTGAAATTGAAATAGATTTGAAATTCGAATTAAATTGAAATTGAATTCGAATTAAATTGAAATTGAAATCGAATTGAAATCGATTTGAAATGAATTTAAAACGAATTTATATTGGAATATTCAATTTTGATTTGAAATTGAATATGAAGTTGAAACCGTTCTGAAAATGAATTTAAAACGATTTATAAAGCATGTTGTGAATTGAAATCGACGAAGGAAATATTATATATATTATATATAATATAATGGCCTGAATAGAACGCGCCGCGCCACGACCGTTCGTGAATTTCGACCATTGACTTCGAATGGATATTACGGGAGATCTGACCGTCGGATTCTCCTAAAACCGGAACCGTTGGGTTCGTATCGAAAAGAGATTTCCAATGAATATTAGAGATTTGAAATCTAACGGTTGGATTTGGAATTATGTCCAAATCAAATTTGGAAAAGGTCGCTGTAAGTGCAGTTCGATGGCCGTTGATGGAAATCGACTGTACGGGCCTTGATAAAATTGTTAAAAATAATAATAATTTGTGTAAAATCATAAGAAATGATTCGTGAAGAATTGGGATGAAAAACTCCATATTTGAAAAGATAAAAGTAGATTTTTATCGAAATGAACTAGTTTTGAACTAGAGTAATAATTTAACTAGAGTAATAATTTATTTATTTTTAAAAATAAATAAATTGGATTTGAAATGGTTTTGAAAATAACCAGAATTTCCAATAATTGAATTGGAGTGGATTTGAATCGAAATTGTCTTTGGAATATTTCGATGTTAGATTTCGTGATTATACAGATGTTGTTATGGAAATTTGAAAGATATATTTATATCGTTATTTCCCATACGATATTTGTTGATCGTAGAATTTGATATTGAATATAAGTCGATATATTTTCTATTCAGAGCCTTGTGTTTAATATCAAATGTGATTTGGGTTTGTCGTGAATGGTGTCTTCATTAACACTGTTCTTAAGCCCAGTGGAGAAAAAGGTTAAATCTTTTTATTTAGATTTAATGAAGTGTACCAATTAAATAATATTTAATTGGAATTGAATTGGTATTGATTTTTGGGCTTATCGTGAACAGTGTTTTAAATAACACTTGTTCTTTAACCCGATAATTAATGGAATGTGATTTTGGGTTTATCATGAACCGTGTTTTAAATGACACTGATTCTTTAACCCAGTTAAAGATTAAAACTAAGTGGAGTTTTAATGAATCTTTAATTAGATTGAAAAGATCGAGAATGGAGTATCACCAGTTTTACTCCAGGCGATAGTTAAATCTTTAATTAGATTTGAACGTGAAATGGTAATTGAATTTACCGATAACACCGTGGTGTTAGATATGAAGTATTACTAGTTTTACTTCATGGGATGAATAGGTTGGGATTGGAAAATAAAATAAGTGATTACTTCGGTGTGGTTCGCTAATCCCGACTAGTTTGAATTGATATTCAAAGAAGATTAAAGAATAAATTTAAAGAATTTACCTTTGATGAAATTAATGGGAACCTTTCCCAAAGTATACGAATATTTAAATAAATGAATATTCTGAATTGGAATGAGGCGTATGTTGTGTTTGTGTAACACTTGTTTATTATATACGCGAGTTATTCAAAAAGACCGGGTTTATCCCATTCTGAATAACTGATTCGACGTGGTGTCGAAGATGAAGACGGTGGTCGTAGACCGGAAATCTTCACATCGTTTGGGTGATTGCTGATGATCTCGATTGGGTTGTACACCCAAGAGGAGAGAAACAGTTGGTGATCGTCCAGACGTACTTGGAGATCGATGGATATGCGAGGAAAGTGCCTCCGGTTTCGTTCAGACCTAGAACGAACCTGTAAATGGACTGTGTGTCTGACATCGGATTTCATTCTGTGTGATTGATATCGATTGCATAGCGTGAAATGCCTGTGTGGCATGCTAAGATGCAAATGATCAAGGCTTCTATTGAAAAGCAGAGTCTTGTGATTGATGATCAAAGCACGGTCTATATGGCATAGCTTTGTGTAACGTGAATTCACGAGCCTCACACCCCGGTGTGAACCAAAAACGGGAGACGGACCTTAGGGAGGACATGCGTTTTCTTCTAGCTAGGAGTGGCGTCAGTGCTTGAACTGGCTGACGAGTTTGAATCAAGTGCTTGTTGCTGTTGCGAGGCGCCTCGGTTAGATCGGACGATCCGGGTCCGATGGAGTCATTCGTTGGCTCATTTACGCCCCAAAGGGTGGGGAAACACAGTGTTCAGGCATTTTAATCCACATCGGTGGACCGTCCCTGACGATCCAAGGGTCACTCGAGCTCTGATCCTGAGGCTCGGGCAAGAGAGTCTCGAATCGGTGAGGACTATCTTTTGCCTCGGTTCACAGATGGAAATCCAATTTCCAAATGCGTGACTTTGCGGTTTTATTTGTAGAGCCTAGTATGGCGACATAGTGGGATGGGGCGCTTATGCCGTCTATGATTGATACTTATGATTTGAAATTGTTTTGACACTATACACTTATAGTAATAATAAAGATGAAATTTCATGTACCAAGCATTCTTGGCTATTATAAGGTAAAAACCCTATCCTCCGGCTTGCGTTGCATTGTGTGATGGGACCTTGGTCTTATTATAGCTTCATTTTTCTTTATTTAGCATTGCGTTGTTGTTTTATGCACTGGTATTCTTGGGAGGAAACCCGTTCCGTGTTATATGGCGTGGTCCTTTGATTTACCTAACTTTAAAATAAAGAATAATAATTGTTTTAGTTCTCACACCAGTCCCACGACTGACCTGGAGTTTATTGTTTTAACCTAAACTCTGGGTGCCCTTATTTTGACACGGGCAGCTAGTAGTTTTGGTTTTGCAGATTTATATTCACAGGATCCTGATTTACAGCTGGAACGATACTCGGAAAGCTTTGTATCCGCGTATTACTTCTTGTTGTGTATTGTATTATTTTCCGCTGCTATTTAATGTATTGTAATCTTTGATATTTTCTGTGTAATATTTATTCATTTATACTCTGTATATTCTTGTATTCTGATGAATTGTTGTAATTAACAATGAAATGTTCTTCCGTCTGCGTTCTATTTTGTCGTGTTCTCAAAACAATCATGCGTTTCGAATGGTCTTGATCGGTTTAGCGACTGATTCGGATCGAGCGGAATTCCCAGTTGTTTCACCGTGGGTTGTAGTGGTGGAAGGAGGTGGATATTTGGAATTAATTTGCTAAGGGGTGGTGGAAATTAGGGATTTAAGGGGTATTTAGGGATTTGACATGGAGGAAGGTCGATGGATAGGAGGCAGGGTGTTGGAGGCATTGCTGGTCAACAGGGAGGAGGTCAGGGAGTGGACAGATCCGGTCAGTGGGCTAGAGGGGTTGGGAGTGGCGACCATGGTTGAAGCTTGGAAGGAGGAGGTAGTTCAAGGAGAGAAAGTGAAAAAAAATGGAAATGGAAAAGTATGGAAAAGCACTTGGTTTTATAGAAAAGGGGGAGTGGTGGATTGATGACATGATAATGGATAAAGAGAGGTGAGAAAACACAAAATGGAGGCCTACATGGTTGACACTTCAATAAGGAAAAACATTTAGACGTTCGAATAAGTTTTCAGACGTCTGAATAAATTTCCAGATGTTCGTTGTTGTTCTCAGCTCAAAAAATATATATATGTCTCTGTGGATACACATAAATTAATGGTAAATAGTCAAATTTTCTAAATATGCATCGTATGTAATAAGACATTTGCATATTTAGCAAAAAAGGTTACTTCACTTCTCATGGGTTGTTCATGCATTCACATAAATTAGAATCCTATAGAGGAAAAGCTTCTACTATGCATCCTGGTAAAGTCAGTTACCAGTTTTTACCAACAAACTCAAGAATGTAATATGCTTATTAACTAATATCTCCATTCTAGCCAAAACTGGATGTGAAAACTTGCTTAGCTTGGATTATTAACACTTCAACAGATACTTGTTGGCAATGTGGGACATATAATATTATTACTTTCATTTTCATTACTTTATTTTAGTTCATGTGACACATAATAACTTAAGAACCCCTGTAATAAAAGGTAAATAAGTTGTTAATCATAGAAAAATAACTTGTGATCATTTTGACAGTAACTTCGAGCTCCAAACCCTTCAGATAGTTTCTGCACTATCATGGCGAGGATGATCAAAGGGAGGGAGAAGAACGATAAATTCCCAAGGTCCACCTACGCTATCTTTAGTGCCAGTAAGAACTTCCTGCAGTAAAATATATCATGTATGTGTCAATTCGTTCGGTTAAAGTAAGGAGAAAATTTAGATAGAATAAAGCATAAAATATGTTCTAGATAGGAAACAGCGGCAAGGGATCAGAGACCTCTTTCACCAAGCTTGTCTATGATTGCATGCACTTTATTTCAATCTCTGATTTGTTGCATGCTGAGTTAAGAATCTGAAAGAAAAATCTTTCAAATTTAATAAAGATATTTGAAACCAATTTCTTAGTATGGGATTTGTGAAAGCAAAGTTACCTGTTCTGGTAACACCTTTACTTACTCTATGCATTTTGCCAGTAGCATCTAAGTATGTAAGAGCGGTTCTTTTATCAGTTGAATTAAATGGAAGGAAGTGAACTTCTGCAATTCGATTACGAGCCTGCTGTAACTGAGATAAAATGTGGAGTTTGTACATATACACTTATATCCATGCACGAGAGTTAGGAAACTGTAACACCCCACGTCCATTAATGTCACTCACAAAAGGAATGCATTAACTTCCATGGAGGTTTTAAGTGAGTATAGAACAGTAAAATTACGACAAGACAGATATAAAATAGTACTTGGAAATTTAAAACTTTATTTCATTGCAGCAGAAGTCAAAACATGTTTGATTACATCATAATACCATAAATCAGAGTCAAGTACAATATCTATCTTGATAAAACGAAATACATAATCCCATTACATAAATAGCCATTAAACAAAAGATAACAAGCTGGACTTTACTTTAGCAGTCCAAGCTCTCCAAAAGAGATAAGCAATCCAATCAAACACCACTAGAGCTGGGCCCAACCTGAGGACCTGGAGGGGGAAAAAGATGGAAATAGAGGGGGTCAGACATAAAGTCTGGCGAGTATGACAATTCTAACAATACTATTTTCAAAGTAATCAGACTAAGGCATAAGCTGGAGAATAAGGAAATGCCTATGAACTATTGGGTGTGACAGAACAGGCAAAGGAAATGAGGTTAACCATGGTAACATTAAAGGCATACCTACTAAAGAATAATTACTACGCTGCACCACACCCGTTACTAATCACTAACGTTAATGACGCTTCCTAATCAATATAGGATAATTACTATACTCTACCGTACTGTACCGTGCTGTACTGTACTAGCACTAACTGCACCCCTACTAGTCACTTTGATCCCTAAATAGAATGATGATATCTTCGTGTACTACTAGATGTACCCACTATCCTCCACGTTTGATTGTGTATCTCTAGTTGCTATCCTAGGTACCCAACGTGTACCTATCCCTACTAGACGTACCCCCCTTAATAATGGTAATTCCACGTACTCCTAGCTGACGTCATAGGTGCCATCTGCCCCTATCTCCACTAGGTGTACCCTTTTAATACTTAATTAATAATGGTAGCTTCGTGTACTACTAGGTGTACCCACTACCCTGCCCCATTCGATCGGCTCCCTAACTCGTAGATACCCGTGCTGGCCCCACAGTGGGGTGTATCACTCCCCTAAAGTGGCAACCCGATACAACTTAAGGATGCACGGCTTATACCTACACGATGCAACAACGTCTTACCTACCAGCCCGGGTCCACTCACGCATATGAACCCGTTGGACTTGCGTTGCCACCGCTAACCCGTTTTGGCCTCTTATAGTCAAGCCCAGTATGTGTGTCCCGTCCTCGACTTGGGTCGAGCTCACAAAGATACGTTTGGGATACTGGTTGAAATGGGCCTCCCACCAAGCTTCCCACCTAGGCTTGGTCCCCTCTAACACATTCCACTTAACCCCCTTCATGTCCACTTACATGTTTTAAACTTGGTTAAGGGTTTCTATTAGTAATTCCACATGCCACCCAAGGCACCCACTTAACCCCTATGTCCCACTTACATATTTAATTTGGTTAAGTGTTACTAATCGTATTTTCTCATGCCACCCAAGGCACCTACTTAACCCTCTTCTTAGTCATGTTCATTTGCATGTGTGTTTGGTTAAGTCTTACTAATCGTATTTCAAATGCCACTAAAGGCAACCACTAGATTCCTCATGCCACCCAAAGCACCCACTAGATTCCCATGTCCCACCACATGTTTTCTTTCTAAATTCAAGACCATCCCGTTCATTGGGTCAGTTAGGGATAGCCAGGGAGGGCAGGAAACTTGTTTTCCAAACCCAAGCCTAGACACTATCCTCTCTGTCACCCTAGAACCTTCTGGTGTATGTAGATAGAAAGAATGTTAATTATCTTAAGTGATTAATTAATTAATTAATCTTTCCCAAATTTGAATTAACTTCCCTATCCAAATTAATAATTTATTCAAAATTTAATGATGTCCATAATTGACTCAATTATGTCCATCCATTTATGGTATGATAAATCATACCCTTTTTCACCACAAATTCATTATATGCCATTAAAGGCAAATCCCTATTCAAATTCAAATTAATCCATAAATAACTTATGACCATTTCTACACATTAATTTTCCAATTAATGTCTTAATTCCATTTTTCGCCTTTTAAGGCAATTCACATATCTCAAATTTGTTATATGCCTTTTTAAGGCTATTTCGTGCAAATTCTCAATATTAATTCTTTTAATATCACCCCTATCCCACGTTGTACGTTCATACGTAAAACGTAAAATATACGTTAGACTCGAATAGTCTAACTCATAGCACAAAGATAAATTATCACAACAACAACATATATGTATATGACTAAAATAGATCTACTCATAAAAAGGGGTGAAACTTGCATATGTGATAGAGGCCCAACACTTAAACTTGCATAGGCTAAGACTATAACTTGCATAAGCTACACATGTTAAAGGTGTCAACTTGTTTGGTTAAATGTCACAGTCTACATAATATAACCCAAATTCATGCATAAACTTGCAACATAATGGTGGTGTGAACTAGTATAGAACTCACACATGTCATGGATCTAATTTTAGATCTAAAATAAGTGTCATGAAACCTACACAATTTTTATTAATCAGTGCCAAAACTTGCATAGGTACATGTATGAATCATCATAGCCCAAACATATATAATATCATGATTTGACTAACATGAACTAACCAACATGGATACTAACATCATGACTATGTAACATATGTGACATCATTTACAACATATCATCATCTAACTTAATAACATAGGTCCATGTATATGGGTACATCTAACTTAATAGACAAATTCCCATTATCAAAATCCAAGGATAATTAAGAATCATGTATATGGGTACATCTAACTCAATAGACAAATTCCCATTATCAAAATCCAAGGATAATTAAGAATAATGTATATGGGTACATCTAACTTAATAGACAAATTCCCATAATCATGATCCATTTAATCTTTAGAAAAAAAACATAAACTTTAAAACATGATCCAATTTGCATAAATAACAACATCATGATTTTACAACTTGTACGATTCAACACAACTTAACATGATATCATAATCATATAACTTATGGATTTCCAACATATGTGTTAACATGAGATCTACAACATATATAAGATTTATGACATAACATAGCATGATTTACACATAGCATAGCATGATAGCATAACATAGCATAGCATGATTTTCATCATAGCATGGCATGATAGCATAACATAGCATAGCATGATTTTCATCATAGCATAACAAAACATTTAGAACATACATGATAACATAAGATTTTACAATAACATATATGACAATTCACATCATTTTCTTATGTTCCATTTACATCTTAATCAAATTAGTTTGCTAATAATCTTGTGAGAATCATCATACTCACAATTTAAGAAGAAAGAGAGAGTCTAGATTGCTTTTAGAATTGATTAGAATTGGATTAGATTAGCTTTCTTCTACTTTGATTTGCGGCGGCTACTCGGAGTTCCATGGCGACGGCATGACGGCGGCTTCTCTAATTTTTCATATGAATTAGAATGAGAGACTACCCACTTATTTATAGAATTTAGGATTCATTTAGGCCATTAGATTTAACCTAGAAATAACCGCAGCCGTTCAGACAAGATGGGGTTTATCTTATTGACTCAGCAATGAGTCAGAAGTGACTCAGCAAACACTCAGCAAATTAATAAACTTCTATTCATGTTTACATTAACTGCCCATATATATATATATATACACACACACACACACACACACACACCGATTCATGAATTCAAATAATGCAAATTAATTGCTTGCCTGTAAAAAAGGAAATCGAGCATATAATTTAATTTCCCCTTTTTTTCTCTACTTTCCTTGCAACATGCAAAATCAATGCATAATGAAGTTACCTACATACATACATATCTACTTATGCATAAATCTTTCCCTCCAAATAAATTGACTGTATTTATCTTCTCAATTATATATATATATATATATACACATATATATATTCAATATATATATATTTAATTTTTTTGAACCGTGTTCACACTAAGCCGCTTTTTAGCCATTCCCCTAAAACAAAAATATGGCGTTGGCGGGGATCGAACTCTGCACCTCTTGTATGCAAGTCACATGTTCCAACCAAATGAGCTATTATGTCTTTTGCTTACAATTCTTAGAACAATGCTAAACATTACTCTTTTCTCATTCCTCTTTTTCCATGTTTTGCTGCAATATTTAATTTAAGGATATCTTTTTCATACGGAGTCCAATTTACGCAAACTCGGACTCTATCTCAAGCAGAATTCCGAGACGAACGCAACGGCGCAACCCGTTTCACCTAATTATTTTTCTAAAAATTAATTATACCTGATTTTTTTTTATTTTTATGTTCACAGAAAATACGGGGTGTTACATTCTCCCCTCCTTAAAGGATTTCGTCCCCGAAATCTTCAAGTTAGGAAGAATGTGTCCTACCATCCAATCATCCATCTGCTCAACCATCAGGCACAGGCATCCATTGTCCTTAAGAGACTTCTAATGCTTTCATGTTTATATGCATAGTGTGTGTACATGTCCTTATCCAATGCAAAAATCAGGCGGTCTACTGATTCAGTTGACCTCCTTAATGCGAACCATGATAGTGCCATGCGTCCATTATGTATGCAAAAGATTCCTAATGATACATATTATTTCTATATGCGTGCACAACCATTCATCTTAATGCAGCATCCATATGATAATACAACCACTATTCATTCATTAATTTAAATATGCACACATATTTATATGCAATATGAGAGTGACTGAGCTGATCTAGTGCCTAAAGTGTGTGTATATGCATCCACGAGCAACAACTAGCAAACACTTGCATCCATCAAACATAACATGTCTCAAACACATGTTTCAACCATAGGACTACCCTTCTAAAGGTCAAAGACTTAAACGAGAGGATGTACTAAAGATAGGACAAGTATAAGCTAGGCGATAAAGGAGAATATAAAAGACATAACCCCGAAAAGGAAGGGGTACAACAAACGAATCTTCTCTTCCGTCTCCCAAGTAGCGTCTCCTTGATCTTCTTCCCATTGCACTTTGACTAGCTTGACCTCTCGGTTTCTCAACTTCTTAATCTCCGACCCAAGAATGCATGTAGGAGCTAGTCTAATCGTGGCATCTCGCTCTACTTCCACTTCCTTAAGCGTGTTCGGCTCCACCACTTTCGCCGTATCATGTAAACACTTCCTCAAACTTTCATCCCGTAAAATACAAAGTTTACCGTCCCTACGCAACCAACCCTTATCATCTAGGGTATACCTACTAAGATGGCTTGATGACTCCCCTCTTGTGAGCTTCTCTACTAACTCAACCAACTGTGGGTCAGCTCGCTGTGCCTCTCCAATCCGTCCCAAAAGCATAGGTCTGACCTCTAAGGATGCTAGCGAACCAAGTACAAAATCAATGGGTGGTCTAAAGTCAAAGGTAGAGATAAACTCTAAGCTACGCCGCTCAACAGACCAAGGACTCAGTGTCAACCCTTTTCTACTTAAGGCCCCCACCACAACGTTACCCTTGCCAGGGGTATATGCTATTTCGAAATCGTAGGACGCCAAGAACTCCACCCACCTTTGTTGCCTCAAGTTCAGATCTTTCTGAGAGAACAAATACCTTAGTAACTTATGGTCTGAAAGCAACTCCTAAGTCGTGGGTAGGGTAATTCCCCTCATGGACTTTCGATAGTCTTCCTCCATAACACATCACCCTTCCCCAGAGGCTTCCCTAAGATGTAGGGCATGCTCTTCTCCGCTTCTAGAGAAAACCAGGATATTATTCCATGCAAAATTTGTCACAACTGTCCATCTCTCACGCAGACCATCCTAGTCGAACTCGACATCCCCCAAGTGCAAGCCCCAAAGGCCTAAACCAATATCAGACAAACACCCAAGGGATACCTCCTTCGAATTCAGATGACCTACATGAGATGATACTAGTAAAACGGCCAAATAACTGAGCACTTAACCGACTCTGGCTGTCCTTGCCAGCCTTGCTCCAAAACCATCGTTGATCTCATAACTGGCTTTGCATTATCCACTAGGCACACACGAAAGCTTACTTCGCTCCTCTAGGTAAACCCCGCTCTACATCGAAGACATCCCCATACTCACGGACCACACAAACTGATCCCAAATCATCGTTGGATACATCAGAAGATTCTAGGCAACTAAGCATCACTAAACTCCTATGGTCACAAGAAATATGAGGGTCTTTCCATAATGAACCAATAGTCTAACTACCCTCCTTCCCCAATCTAGGATGGCACCACGCCTGGCTAGCCAATCCATCCCTAGAATCAAACTATAGACCGTGAAGCCAAGAATGAAGGCGCTGCATTCAAACCCAACGCCCAAGATAGACACTCTCAAATCCCGACAAACCATTGAAGGATGAGCCGAACCACCAACAGGATTTGAGACTAGGATGGGATCCTTAACTAGACTAGTATTTAGGTGCAGTGTTTCAACTAACGAAGCAGATACTAACGAGTATGAAGCGCCAGAATCAAACAAGGTTCGAACAGGATGATAAAGAAAACCAAATTTCAACCTAGACGGTCCTACCCCCATCAGGTATACCAGCCGTGAGGGAATACAACAACCCTCCAGAAGATCCTGTACTTTATTCTTGCCTCTTTGGACAATCCTAATAAGGTGTCCTATTTCTCCAAAACAACTAGCCTTCTTCTTCACATTCTCCATTCGTGACCTCCCACCAAGATGAGGTTTCGTCCTTAATTAACCTAACAGCTATTTGAACCTTCCTCCCATCGTCCATCTTAAAGGTTCCCACAACCCTCCACCTCCTTGGACTAACTTCTATCCCGACAAACGTCTAAGTCCCTTGAAGTGGTTCTTCCGTCCTTCGTACGGAAGTCCTTATTTATCTTAGAAAAAGCATCTATACGCGGAGAAATAATTCAAAAAGAGAAAGAGGAAGAGATTCAAAACGGAGAATCGAAGGAAGGATATATGGCTCTTGGGGATTATGTTCTTAAAATAAACCTTTCTTTCAAAAATACTCTTCTACAAACATATTTTTGAAAGTATTCGTTATAAAAATACTTTTGACAAATAGTTTTTCAAAATATCTTATCTGTTATGGTAACCTTAAGCTCTGATACCACGTGTAACACCCCACGTCCATTAATGTCACTCACAAAAGGAATGCATTAACTTCCATGGAGGTTTTAAGTGAGTATAGAACAGTAAAATTACGACAAGACAGATATAAAATAGTACTTGGAAATTTAAAACTTTATTTCATTGCAGCAGAAGTCAAAACATGTTTGATTACATCATAATACCATAAATCAGAGTCAAGTACAATATCTATCTTGATAAAACAAAATACATAATCCCATTACATTAATAGCCATTAAACAAAAGATAACAAGCTGGACTTTACTTTAGCAGTCCAAGCTCTCCAAAAGAGATAAGCAATCCAATCAAACACCACTAGAGCTGGGCCCAACCTGAGGACCTGGAGGGGGAAAAAGATAGAAATAGAGGGGGTCAGACATAAAGTCTGGCGAGTATGACAATTCTAACAATACTATTTTCAAAGTAATCAGACTAAGGCATAAGCTGGAGAATAAGGAAATGCCTATGAACTATTGGGTGTGACAAAACAGGCAAAGGAAATGAGGTTAACCATGGTAACATTAAAGGCATACCTACTAAAGAATAATTACTACGCTGCACCACACCCGTTACTAATCACTAACGTTAATGACGCTTCCTAATCAATATAGGATAATTACTATACTCTACCGTACTGTACCGTGTTGTACTGTACTAGCACTAACTGCACCCCTACTAGTCACTTTGATCCCTAAATAGAATGATGATAGCTTCTTGTACTACTAGATGTACCCACTATCCTCCACGTTTGACTGTGTATCTCTAGTTGCTATCCTAGGTACCCAACGTGTACCTATCCCTACTAGACGTACCCCCCTTAATAATGGTAATTCCACGTACTCCTAGCTGACGTCATAGGTGCCGTCTGCCCCTATCTCCACTAGGTGTACCCTTTTAATACTTAATTAATAATGGTAGCTTCGTGTACTACAAGGTGTACCCACTACCCTGCCCCATTCGATCGGCTCCCTAACTCGTAGATACCCGTGCTGGCCCCACAGTGGAGTGTATCACTCCCCTAAAGTGGCAACCCGATACAACTTAAGGATGCACAGCTTATACCTACACGATGCAACAACGTCTTACCTACCAGCCCGGGTCCACTCACGCATATGAACCCGTTGGACTTGCGTTGCCACCGCTAACCCGTTTTGGCCTCTTCTAGTCAAGCCCAGTATGCGTGTCCCGTCCTCGACTTGGGTCGAGCTCACAAAGATACGTTTGGGATACTGGTTGAAATGGGCCTCCCACCAAGCTTCCCACCTAGGCTTGGTCCCCTCTAACACATTCCACTTAACCCCCTTCATGTCCACTTACATGTTTTAAATTTGGTTAAGGGTTTCTATTAGTAATTCCACATGCCACCCAAGGCACCCACTTAACCCCTATGTCCCACTTACATATTTAATTTGGTTAAGTGTTACTAATCGTATTTTCTCATGCCACCCAAGGCACCTACTTAACCCTCTTCTTAGTCATGTTCATTTGCATGTGTGTTTGGTTAAGTCTTACTAATCGTATTTCAAATGCCACTAAAGGCAACCACTAGATTCCTCATGCCACCCAAAGCACCCACTAGATTCCCATGTCCCACCACATGTTTTCTTTCTAAATTCAAGACCATCCCGTTCATTGGGTCAGTTAGGGATAGCCAGGGAGGGCAGGAAACTTGTTTTCCAAACCCAAGCCTAGACACTATCCTCTTTGTCACCCTAGAACCTTCTGGTGTATGTAGATAGAAAGAATGTTAATTATCTTAAGTGATTAATTAATTAATTAATCTTTCCCAAATTTGAATTAACTTCCCTATCCAAATTAATAATTTATTCAAAATTTAATGATGTCCATAATTGACTCAATTATGTCCATCCATTTATGGTATGATAAATCATACCCTTTTTCACCACAAATTCATTATATGCCATTAAAGGCAAATCCCTATTCAAATTCAAATTAATCCATAAATAACTTATGACCATTTCTACACATTAATTTTCCAATTAATGTCTTAATTCCATTTTTCGCCTTTTAAGGCAATTCACATATCTCAAATTTGTTATATGCCTTTTTAAGGCTATTTCGTGCAAATTCTCAATATTAATTCTTTTAATATCACCCCTATCCCACGTTGTACGTTCATACGTAAAACGTAAAATATACGTTAGACTCGAATAGTCTAACTCATAGCACAAAGATAAATTATCACAACAACAACATATATGTATATGACTAAAATAGATCTACTCATAAAAAGGGGTGAAACTTGCATATGTGATAGAGGCCCAACACTTAAACTTGCATAGGCTAAGACTATAACTTGCATAAGCTACACATGTTAAAGGTGTCAACTTGTTTGGTTAAATGTCACAGTCTACATAATATAACCCAAATTCATGCATAAACTTGCAACATAATGGTGGTGTGAACTAGTATAGAACTCACACATGTCATGGATCTAATTTTAGATCTAAAATAAGTGTCATGAAACCTACACAATTTTTATTAATCAGTGCCAAAACTTGCATAGGTACATGTATGAATCATCATAGCCCAAACATATATAATATCATGATTTGACTAACATGAACTAACCAACATGGATACTAACATCATGACTATGTAACATATGTGACATCATTTACAACATATCATCATCTAACTTAATAACATAGGTTCATGTATATGGGTACATCTAACTTAATAGACAAATTCCCATTATCAAAATCCAAGGATAATTAAGAATCATGTATATGGGTACATCTAACTCAATAGACAAATTCCCATTATCAAAATCCAAGGATAATTAAGAATCATGTATATGGGTACATCTAACTTAATAGACAAATTCCCATAATCATGATCCATTTAATCTTTAGAAAAAAACATAAACTTTAAAACATGATCCAATTTGCATAAATAACAACATCATGATTTTACAACTTGTACGATTCAACACAACTTAACATGATATCATAATCATATAACTTATGGATTTCCAACATATGTGTTAACATGAGATCTACAACATATATAAGATTTATGACATAACATAGCATGATTTACACATAGCATAGCATGATAGCATAACATAGCATAGCATGATTTTCATCATAGCATGGCATGATAGCATAACATAGCATAACATGATTTTCATCATAGCATAACAAAACATTTAGAACATACATGATAACATAAGATTTTACAATAACATATATGACAATTCACATCATTTTCTTATGTTCCATTTACATCTTAATCAAATTAGTTTGCTAATAATCTTGTGAGAATCATCATACTCACAATTTAAGAAGAAAGAGAGAGTCTAGATTGCTTTTAGAATTGATTAGAATTGGATTAGATTAGCTTTCTTCTACTTTGATTTGCGGCGGCTACTCGGAGTTCCATGGCGACGGCATGACGGCGGCTTCTCTAATTTTTCATATGAATTAGAATGAGAGACTACCCACTTATTTATAGAATTTAGGATTCATTTAGGCCATTAGATTTAACCTAGAAATAACCGCAGCCGTTCAGAAAAGATGGGGTTTATCTTATTGACTCAGCAATGAGTCAGAAGTGACTCAGCAATGAGTCAGAAGTGACTCAGCAAACACTCAGCAAATTAATAAACTTCTATTCATGTTTACATTAACTGCCCATATATATATAAATATATATATATATACACACGCACCTATTCATGAATTCAAATAATGCAAATTAATTACTTGCCTGAAAAAAAGGAAATCGAGCATATAAATTAATTTCCCTTTTTTTTCTCTACTTTCCTTGCAACATGCAAAATCAATGCATAATGAAGTTACCTACATACATACATATCTACTTATGCATAAATCTTTCCCTCCAAATAAATTGACTGTATTTATCTTCTCAATTATATATATATATACATATATATATTCAATATATATATATATATATTTAATTTTTTTGAACCGCGTTCACACTAAGCCGCTTTTTAGCCATTCCCCTAAAACAAAAATATGGCGTTGGCGGAGATCGAACTCTGCACCTCTTGTATGCAAGTCACATGTTCCAACCAAATAAGCTATTATGTCTTTTGCTTACAATTCTTAGAACAATGCTAAACATTATTCTTTTCTCATTCCTCTTTTTCCATGTTTTGCTGCAATATTTAATTTTAGGATATCTTTTTCATACGGAGTCCAATTTACGCAAACTCGGACTTTATCTCAAGCAGAATTCCAAGACGAACGCAACGGCGCAACCCGTTTCACCTAATTATTTTTCTAAAAATTAATTATACCCTGATTTTTTTTATTTTTATGTTCGCAGAAAATACGGGGTGTTACAGAAACAATACATGATTCATAGTATAGATGACGTGTGTTCATGCACTGACTATAAGAAGCTGTTGCTTCATTAATGACTGTACATGTACGTCTTTGACCCAAATCCACATCTTACATATGTAGTTATTAGTACATACATACGCATACATTCAAATTCTTTTAAAATTTATGAATACAAACAGCAAATGTGTAATAAAATGAAATTGTGTACCTAAATATTTTTCTGGTTTAACGTCAAAAACGTTCTTTCCTTCATTGTCAACAATATGATCAGATCCCAATAAGGATCAAATATTCACTTAAATTAGCACAATCAACTAATTCACTTTGCAATATCAATGTAAATGCAATGATCAAAGCATGAAGGAAAACATCTTAAACAAAAATTTAAAAAGAACAAAGTACTAATATTAAGAAATCCTTCTTTAGGAAAAACTAAAGAGATAATATGAGTGCAATAACTTAAGAGATGTTACGGGAATTTCCATCTCCTAAGGATCCATTAAACTAGATATTATATTATACAATATGCTATTATAATAGTGTCTATGGTTAAATATACAATATTAATATAGCGTAAGCGGGGTTACATTTCTAACCTTACACTATTTATAACACCGTAGTCTATACAGATACCATAAAGTCCACTATAAACCATTGCTTATCAGAGGGCACTCCATAGGTACGGTACAAATCAAAGTCGTAGGGGGCTCGATTAGGATAATATGACAAGGCACACAAGGAATGCCCAGAGTAGGAATATATTACTTGCATGCCCGGATTGGCAGTAACGCATAGCCGCGACTACCGCCCACCTTGGACAACACTCCCAAATCAAGGATGCACATCAAATTAAATTAATCAAACCGAGGGACTATAGTAATAAAGGAAGAAATGCTGCCGATAGGGGTAATTGACCCACTTGGTCATAGTATAGCACATGTTTTAGTCATTCGTTTATGACCCGAAGGTCAAGGACATCCATCATCGTTCTCTTAATTTTTTCCAGCCGCGTTCACTAAACCAACCTACTTCATTCTGGATTCTCCACCACGTACACAGTTGTAAAGTGGTTTTCGACATTGGCAGAGAGTATGACAATATTCGATCCCGGTCTCTTTAACAACCAAACGTTTACATTTTTCACACTGGTCAGTTCTTTTACATTTCAAAAGGGTTCATACTTCATATAAAAATATCAAATTTTCTTAAAAAACATTTCATTGTTCAAGATAGAATATTATTCATAATAAAATCTTCATTTAAAACCAAACTTAAAATCTTGAAACAATTTCAATTCAAAATAATTTGAATATTTAATATAATAGAAAAGTATGTTAAAATAATTTAGATAGATATATATATATATGAAAAATAGTTAGGAAATAAATAGTTAGATAATAAAAGTTTAATTATAAATTATTTTATCAATTTTTGCAAAATACAAATATATGTAGTAAAATATAAAGTGGCTTGAAAAATAGAGATGGTTATTAAAATAGTTTATTTAAATAGTAAATATATATAAGAAAAACTAGTTTTTAAGGATAGTATAACATATATATTTGTTAAATATTATAGTTTATAAAATAGAATAAATATTTATTAAAATAGCAAAGAAAATGGTTTTAAATATTGTAATTAGAATTGCTATTGTTCCTTCTGAAATAATTTGAAGTCATGTTTCAATTTCAAATCAATGCAGCTTAATTTCAGTATTTCAATTCGATTCAACTTTTTTTCTTTCAAATCAATTCTATTCAGAGAATTTGATTCAAAATTTTAAAGTTTTAGCATAGAATTCTCATTTGGAATCATTTCGGTTTATAGAAAATCTAGAGTTCACAAATAAAATATCATTTTAAATAGGTTTAATAAAAAGTAAATTGTAAAGATAGACTATTATTTAGATTTTTAAACAATTCAATTTCAAAAGGTTAAGTTCATGCTAAATTACAAATCTTTAGCTTTGATTTCAACGAAAAAAAACATTTCAAATTTTTATTGTTTAGTTTCAAAAGAAATCAATTCATAAAATCTCATTTATACTGCTTTTAGAACAATAATTAAAAAAATTCAAAGTTTAAGCAAAATTTATTTAACCAATCAGTGTCCATATATAATTTTCTACCCGATGGCCAAATAATAGTTTAAAATTTAATTTTTGTATCCTGGGGAAGGATATATATATCATTTCAATCCAAATCAAGGTCATATGTATTTATCATTTAAACCTACTTTCTTAATTCATTTTAATGATTAATCCCTAGTTTATTTGATGCCCATAACATTTAGGGTAATGATTGGGATTAATCAACATAAACAATAGGCATATATAAACAAGGTCAAAAACAAGATGAATTAAACATCAATACATTAAATATATAAATCCAAGGCATCCATCAAAATCAATACATCTAAATAGTTCACGATAACATCTCAGGTATGAGACTTTTAAACAAGAAATTAAATTATAACTGTACAATTTATATTAACAGTTAAATTAAATAATATTGTCTATGCAAATTAATATAAATAATCAATTTAAATAGTAAAACAGCAAACAATACAATCATATCATAACATGTATTTAATTTAACTAACAATCAAATATTTTAATTAGGTGTGAGGGGGTTTAATCACTCATCATTGATTTCAAACGAGATTGAAATTCAATTTTTAGCCCAAAAATAAATAGTCTAAGAATTAGTTCGCGATAGCTCCATGTTGTCCGGAATTTTGATACGATCCCAAAGAACCTACCGCGCGTCAATCTGAATTCGTATGTGAAAGTTATACATGTTTTATCGTTTGGAAATTTAATATATATAAAATAAATTCAAAGAAAAACCTCACCACTTAAAAATTGCCACGTCAGCATGCGTGGTCTCTCTTCCCTAATTCACGATTCTTGTTTAAGAAAAAGGCATGAACCCAACTCCCGTTGAAAACCAAAATCACGCACGTCAATATGGATCGCCGGCCCTCGATCCAATGTTACAGCCATGTTTGTCGTCGTTGACTCCTCGTGCGACCAGTCCTCCGATGAACTCAATCAACCCCAGCTTACGCCCACTTCCTGACAGGATTCCAACGATTTCTGAAACCATCTACAACGATCATTCGTATAGATTGAAAGATCGTCTCGAGCTTTACGATTTTCGTTTTGCAAGTTTTTGATTTCATTGATCGGATGGAGAAAAATTAACGACTAAAGATGTAAAGTCTTCGGCCGTTGAAAATAAGCTACAGCGGCGTTCTGAGATTAGTGTTAGGAGAATAATTATTTTAATATTATTTGTCTCGTTAATCATGTTTTAAAGCTAAAAACAAGCTGGAGTCCAAATCAGGCATGCTTACAGCCTATCTATATGTTTTAACGCCTTCTAAACGCAATGGAATAGGTTTCAAATCCCAATTCCAAAGTCTCTAGCAGTTTCTTCTAAATCTCGCTTATTTAATTAGATTGTATGCACAAATTTACGTGCGTTTAGTATTCGCACAATCAAACGACAAGCTCGATGGCTATGAAATTTTAGATCTTACAATAATATACAATTCCAAGTCCAATAAAATTAATTTCATCGAATTCCGAGATCTCTTGCAAAATGACAATTTTAAACAGTTCATTAATATATTAAAATATTCATTTTTCATTTATTCACCTTTAAATTAAATTTAAAGGTTTATAAATTCTATTCAAATCAAAATAAAATTCATGTAAATTATAAGTCAACAGTCATTTATCTTGAATTCAATTTCTATTATTTACGAATTCAAAATTTATTTCAATTATAAATTACACCAATCAATTTCATTGAAACATATTAATATTAAATTCCAACTTTCAATGTTAACCAATATAAACAAAATCTCAAACTTATCTACAATCAATACACGTTACAATTACCAAAATGAGTTAAAATTAATTACTTAAACAATTTATTTAAGTTTCCACCATCCATTAATGAAATTTCAATATTTAAAGTCTAATTATAAATTTATTGCCTTAATTAAATCCAAATAATTCAATATTAATTTCAATCCTCAAAAATTACAAAACAATCAAATTATAACTACCTTTACGATAAATGCATTTAATTACATTTACAACAAGTTGAAATTTCATTGCATAATCAAATTGATATATATTATTTTCATATTCCATAAATTAGAATTATCAATATAAAATAAATCTCAAAATCACTTAATCCATTTTATATTGTTAATTCAATACAAATTTCAAATTCCATTATAAATAGATTATCAAACACTGTCATTATCATACATAGCCATTGAGAATCAATTTTCAATAAATCAAATTAGGTCCATATTTTAACAATGTATGACATAAAACATAAATTTTAAAATTTAAACCAACTTTGTTCAAAAATCACATTAAATTTAATATTTTGAATTGTCGCAAAATCGCGGGATGTTACACTATCCCCCACTTAAAACTATTTGTCCTCCGAAATCCGTAGTAAGAGAGTTATCAACTTATATATTTAATCATATAATTTCATGTTCAACTTAAAAACAATTACCATTACAAAACTTTAATATAGGTTTGAAAACTCAACTTTTCACAAAATTTTCTAAGTCATAAATTCATGAAAAATTTCAGTAGAGTCTCCTTTGTACGATTAGGTTCGAGAAACAACAATATATGTAATCACAAATATACATGTCATCTCCGTGATGAGGGATCCCAAAATGGGGAAAAAATATAATGCCAAAGTACAATATATAACTCGATATACATGCCTTTCATCCGTGTTATTAAATATTTGGCTTATTTAAAGCAAGTAAAAATAATATTTATGCGCAATCAGCTCCGAAGCAAACAAATGCCATCCACAGCTACTAAAGCACTCAACAACAAATGAAACATACATAGAAAATATATATATGTTTAAAAATAGACATTCATGAAATAGCAAATGCAACCAAAATAACAAATAAAATATCCAAACAGTTATATTTGGTTTATTATACATATTACTTTCTATCATTATTCAATTTATTTACATACACTCATTGACATTCTTTTTTTTCCAATAATTATATAGGTTTATATTCAATTCATTTAACCTATAAATTTATTCACTTCAGTTTTATTACATTTATGCTTATTCACTTACAATTATTTTAGTCGATTCGGTTGAGTCGTGATTATTTTTTCTTTTATTAAATCGCACTTACCTTTTCAACCTTTTCCTTTCCCATTTAAATCAAATGTATTATATTCAAACATCAATTTTCATTTACACACTCCATTAATTTCTTCACTTAGGCTTAATTTACTTATAGTTCAAATTCCTATAAAGTTTCAATCTACCATCAAATTCAATTTACATTTCTTAAGCAAATGTCTACTTCATCATCTTCTCTTATTTGTTTCCTTTAAGTGAAAAAATCATTTTATTTTTCCATTATACTCTAATTCAATTTATATCGAAGTCAAATCCTTATCACTTAAGTTCCATATGCTTATATAACATTCTATTGCCTACTTATTTAGTAGTCGAAACTTCTCAAACATTTTGGTAAATTTTTACTATGCAATAGAATGTAATATAGTATCGTTTAGTATGTCCATTTCAATTAGTATTAAAAATTCAACCATTTAAGTGCATTTCCATATTATATTAATTCTTTATTTCAAATATTTTTTTCTCTTCATTCCATTATATTTCTTTAACAACTTCAATTTTCCTTATACACTTCCACGTCATTTCCATTCATTCATATAACTAGTTTTCTATTTGGACATGATCATTCATTAGTGAAATAAATCTACTTAAGTTCCTTACCTACATTCCTTTTCATTCTCATTATTCACCATTGGAAAACTTCTAAGAGATTATTTTATTTCATATTCCACTTAAGATTCATTTTATTTATCTCACAACTCAAAGGTTTAAAATTTCAAGTTTATTTCATTACTTTAATTATTCGAGAACTTAAGAATTCAACTTCGGGTTCATTTCCAAATCACTTTCAAATATCTCATATATTGTATCTCTTATATCAAACTAAACTATAAAAGATTTAAATGAAATTCAATTTTCTCAAACAAATTATAAAAGTTCTAAGTGGTCTCCCTCACTCAGACTCTCGAAAATAAGCATCGATGATGCGTGCACTCATCACCGAAATCATTTCCAAAGACAAGAGGGGAGTATATACTTATTTCAAAATTTCATTTGAAAACAATTTCTATATGAAACAAAATTTAAAATATATTATTTCAAAACCATTTTTAAATCAATATTACAAAACCACCTGAAATTTAATTCTCAAATTCATATTCAAATTCATCTTATTTTATTACCCTTTTTTCAATATTTCATTTTTCTTAAACCATTCAATAACCGATAGTTTTAATTATTGATTAATCGAATAATAAATGATGATAATCTAATATTATCATCAACAAAAAACAAAATTCATAGATTTTCAAATAATTCTTTTTATATATAAAAGTATAATTCAAAACAATATTATGTCAATGAGTCATATTCAAGTGTTTTGAAATCCCCATCGATGCATTAGCGTCCCAAGTACCGACCATAATTCATAAAAACTCAACTGAACAATTTAACACAATTCAAAATCTTTTTTATATAGAAATTACAAATATGTCTCTCATATACACTAAAACTTATTCTAAGGTATTACAACCCTATCTATAATGAGCTAATCCCAAACAGAGCCAAGGTTTTCGCTAAACCAAAGCTCTGATAACAACTGTAATGACCTAAATTTTTGACCGTTCAATTCAATAATGATCCTCAAATGTCGACTTAAACAAATAAAAAATACAGATAGTTATTAGGATTGAAAATAAGAAAAAAGAGAAAGAAGAAAACAATCACAGAATCTCGCAACGAAAGGATAAAATATAATAAATAAATAACAATTCATGAAGCTGCTAAAACATACATTTGATTATACACTTGCAATGATTATCGGAGTTCATTAACGTACAACATACCCATATATGCAGCGGAATAATATGAAGGAATACGTCAGTTAGGCTCTGTCTTCATCTTCATAACGATGTCTTTGTTAATTGAAAAACTCAGGCTGACCCGAGCACAAACGAAAAGACAAGAACACATGGATTAGAACTAAAATATTCTCATATCGGTTAAATTAAATTCATGTGATAATATGAGTGCAATAACTTAAGAGATGTTATGGAAATTTCCATCTACTAAGGATTCGTTAAACTAGATATTATATAATACAATACGCTATTATAACAGTGTCTATGGTTAAATATAAAATAAAAATAGCGTAAGCGGGATTACATTTTTACCCTTACATTGTTTATAATACCGTAGTCTACATAGATACCGTAAAGTCCACTACGAACCAGTGGCCATCAGAGGGCACTTCATAGGTATGGTACAAATCAAAGTCGTAGGGGGCTTGATCAGGATAATATGGTAAGGAGCACGAGGAATGCCTAGAGTACGAATATACTACTTGCATGCCCGGACGGATGGTAACACATAGCCGCGACTACCGCCTACCTCGGACAACACTCCAAATGAAAAATGTGCATCAAATCAATCAAACCGAGGGGCTATAGTAATAAAGAAAGAAGTGTTTCCAATGGGGGTAGCTAACCCCAATTGGTCATGGTATAGCACCTGTTTTAGTCATTTTAATTATGACCCGAAGGTCAAGGACATCCTTCATCGTTCTCTTACTTCATTTCAGCAGCGTTCACCAAACCAACCTACTTCATTCTGGATTCTTCACCACATACACAGTTGTTAAAGTGTTTTTCGGTATTGGCATAGAGTATGACAATATCTGATCTCAGTCTCTATAACAACCAAACATTTACATTTTTCACACCGGTCGGTTCTTTTACACTTCAAAAGAGTTCATACTTCATATCAAAATATCATATTTTCTTAAAAATCACTTCATTATTCCAGATAGAAAATTGTGGAAATTAGGCTCCGCCCCCTATTATAGTTTGAAATAAATACAGCATCCTCCCATCTTTTCTATTCAAAGTGGGTCCCTAAAATCATAGTTACGTGTTTTAGCCAAAAAAAATTGCGCTACTGAATAATTTTTCTTCTTCTAAAATATGCAAATATTACCAGAAGACCACGGAAACCAAAAAAAACTTGCATACATGTGTGCAAGTATTCAAAATAGTTGCACATGTATGAAAGTATTCATAAAGCAGTTAACGTTGAAGATCTTTAGGAATTCTTGCATACATGTGTGCAACTATTTTAAAATATTTGCACACATGTATGCAAATATTGCATGAAGGTTTCACATTTAAAATATGTCTGCGTATTCGTATTCTGAAATATCTACATGCTTGCATGCAAATAAACATGAACTGATTTGCATGCATATGAATTTTTGCACACTCGTATGCAAGATTTCTGTAATACTTGCATGCCTGTATGCAAAAAAACTAGAACAGATGTATGATTGAAATTCTTGCATGGATGTATGCATGAAATTCAAAATACGTGCATACTAGTATGCAATTTACCGCAGTTTCATCGTTTTTCTATTTTTGGCTTTTGACGTGTTTTTCGATGGTTTTTTATTTGAATTTTTTTAGTTTACGTGTTTTATTTAAATACGAATTTTCATGATTTTTTTTATTTTTTTATTGAATTTTCAGAAAATAGGGACCTATTTTGTAATAAATTTAGGATCGGATGTGAGCCTAATTTTTAAACATAATAGGGACCTGTGCCAAACGGACCCTAGAATATATAATAAAATCTTCATTTAAAACCAAACTTAAAATCTTGCAATAATTTCAATTCCAATAATTTGAATATTTAAAATAATAGAAAAGTATGTTAAAATAATTTAGATATATATATATATGTATAATAGTTGGGTGATAAATAGTTAGATAATAAAAGTTTAAATATAAAATTGTGTTTATCAAATTTTTGTAAAATAGATATATATGTAGTAAAATATAAAGCAGTTTGGAAAATAGATAATTGGTTATTAAAATAGTTTATTTAAACAGTAAATATATAAGTAAAAATAGTTTATAAAGATAGTATAACATAAATATGTTTTAAATAGTATAGTTTATAAAATAAAATAAATATTTAGTAAAATAGCTTATAAAATGGTTTAAAATATTATAATTGGAATTGATATTGTTCCTTCTGAAATAATTTGAAGTCATGTTTCAATTTCAAATCAATGCAACTCAATTTCAGTATTTCAATTCAATTCAAAAAAAATCTGATTCAAAATTTTAAAGTTTTGACATAGAATTCTCATTTGAAATCATTTCAATTTATAGCAAATCTAGAGTTCGCAAATCAAATATTACTTTAAATAGGGTTAATTTAAAATGAATTGTAAAGATGGACAATTGTTTAGATACTTAAACAATGCAATTTCAATAGGTTCAATTCATGCTAAGTTACAAATCTTTAGCTTCGATTTTCAACAAAAAAAATCATTTAACTTTAAATTCCAAATTTTTGAAGTTCAGTTTCGAAGGAAATCAATTCATAAAATCTCATTTATACTGCTTTTAAAACAATATTTCAAAATTCAACGTTTAAACAAAATTTATTTAACCAATCGGTGTCCGTATATAATTTTCTACCGTATGGCCAAATAATACTTTGAAATTTAATTTTAATATTCTGGTATATATCATTTCAATCCAAATCAAGGTCATAATATTTATCATTTCAACCTACGTTCTTAATTTATTTGAATGATTAATCTTGGGTTTATTTGATGCCCGTAATATCTAGGGTAAAGGTTGGGATTAATCGACATAATCTGTAGGCATATATAAATAAGGTCAATAACAAGATGAATTAAACATCAATGTATTAAATATATAAATCCAAGGCATCCATCAAAATCAATACATCTAAGAAGTTCACCATAACATCAGTTTACTAGTCATCATGTATGAGATTTTTAAACAAAAAAATAAATTCTAACTATACAATTTATATTAACAGTTAAATTAAATAATACTGTCTATGAAGATTAGTTTAAACAATCAAACATCAAACAATACAATCATATCATAACATGAATTTAATTTAACTAACAATCAAATATTTTAGTTAGGTGTGAGTGAGTTTAATCACTCACTTTTGATTTCAAATGAGATTGAAATTCAGATTTCAGTCCAAAAATCAACAGTCTCTGAATCAGTTCGTGATAGCTCCATATTGTCCGGAATTTCGATACGATCCTAACGGATGCAATCGCACGACAATCTGAATTCGTATGTGAAAGTTATACATGTTTTATCGTTTGGAAATTTAATATATATAAAATAAATTCAAAAAAAAACCTCACCACTTAAAAATGGCGATGTCAGCATGCGTGGTCTCTCTTCCCCGATTCTCGATTCTTTTTTTGAAAATAAAAATGTGTGATCTTCTAAGATGAAGAGAGCACATATATATAGTATAAAATAAAGAATACAGAATCCGATTACAGAACAAAAGGAGACACAGCAAAACAAAAACACGACTCTAAGAAAGTAAAGGATAGTAGATAGATGAGCTCCAGAAAAACCACCACCCATCATATTCCAATATCGAATTCCGGCAAAGCCACCACCCGATATTGAAGTAAATCTACTCCAATACAATATACCATACTTACCAAACAAAAATAAAGAAGTACAACCCCAAGAACTCTATATAAACAAGTACAAAAAGAACTCCAGAGGAAAATCCAATCACCAATCCTGACAGCAACCCACAAAGCTCCACAACAATATCCAGCAACCTGAAACCTGAAAGAAACTAGATAAACCGTAAGAACCCATCACACATATATATATATGAGTATATGTGTGTATATATATACCATATATATATATATACACACATAAATATACCCATATATATGTGAAAAAGAAAAAGAAGAAAAAGAGACAAATCAGCAAAACCTAAAAACAGAAATTAACAACCAATGTGGAACCTATCTCCTCTAAAGTAACTATTGATTCTAATAAATAAACTCAAGTTAAATCTAACCTTAAGCAAAAAACAGTCAAAACGTGAATCCCCATAAAACTTATAACGCGAATTGTTCATCCAATCCAGAAAGTAATTAACTGTCTTAATGATTAACTTATCAGCAGACACTGAGCTGGAATGAAAAAAATCTCTGATTTCTCTCCATCCAAATGAACCAACTGATGATAATAACTAAAGAATCCAACACATATCTCTGTCTAGAATTATAAACAAAACTAAAATGATCCCAATACTCAACACAGCTACTAATAGAATTTAAACTGCCAAAAACAAAAATCCTTAAAACCATAGTTAAAAAATAATTGGTAAAATTGCAAGTGAAAAATAAATGATCAACATCTTCATCCAAAAGACTACAAAAACAACACTTAACATCAAACATAATATTCTTCTTCTTTAAAAGCTCTACCGTATTAAGCTTCTTATGAATAATCAACCACATAAGAAACTGAGCTTTAGGAGGAGAATTAGAATTCCAAATAAACTTAAAAGTGAGCAAAGAAACACCAGAAAAATTAATAAAATTGTACATAGAATTTACAGAGAAAACTAAACTCTTATCCAATCCCCAACTAGAAGAATCGCCATTCTCATCCAAATGATACAAGGCTAACTTAGTTTTTAGTAAGGCCAATTGCCTTAACAATTGCCCTTCTATAATGTTAACAAAGGAAAACTCCCACGGGGGAACAAGATCAGTTTTATAAACATCTGCAATTAAGGCATTCTTAAAACCACAAACATTGAAAAGTTCACTAAATTCAATTTTAAGCAGCACCCTAGAAATCCATGCATCATGCCAAAAAAAGTAGAATTACCTGAATGAACAGTTACCTTACATCCTAACTTGAAAAAGTCAAAACAATACAAAACAGACTTCCAACAGTAAGATAATCTATTAGACCAACTAAAACCAGACCCAACGATAAATTCGCCTCTAGAATAATAAAATTTGGAAACAATAATCTTCCAAGAAGCCGAAACATCAGGGCACTTAAATCTCCATAACCATTTTGCTAACAAGGAAGAATTTAAATTACAAAGATGAATGATCCCCAAACCCCCATCTTTCTTGGGCTTACAACACACCTCCCAGTGAACTAAGCATTTATAACCTCTACAAATAGAAACACCACTCCAAAGATAATTCCTCCTGATTCTGTCAATTTTCTCAATAACCCATTGAGGAAAACGATGAACGACCATCCAATAAGTAGGAATAGCAGATAATACTAATTAGAACTAATCTACCTGCTCTAGATAGAAATCTGTTATTCCAGCTCGATAATCTATTATTGATCTTATCTATGATAACTAACCAATCGTCCTTCTTAAGCTTCGAAGGACTAATCTTAAAACCTAGATAATCAAAAGGGAATTTCATGACAGAACAGTTCAAGGTGCTGGCAACCAAAGACTCAACATTATCATAATCATTAAGGACCAAAACAGCACTCTTGTCAAAATTGATTCGAAGACCAGATAACATCTCAAAACAATAAAGAATAAACTTGAGAGCAATAACATGCTTAGGTAAATGAGAGGAAAATAATAAAATATCATCTGCAAATTGAAGAATAGTTAATTCATTATTAAACTCCTCATTACCAACACTACCTAAGACACCTAATCTACCGGCTCTCTTAATAATTCTAGAGAAAACATCAGCCACTAGGTTAAACAGAAAGGGCGAAAGGGGATCACCTTGTCTAAGACCTCTCTTAGACTGGATCTTCTTGCCCATAACCCCATTAACAACAATACTAGAGCACCTAGACCTAAGCAAAAGCATGATCCAGTTGATCCGTCTAATACTAAAACCCCTAGCAAGACATAACTCACATATAAAATCCCAGTCAACAGAGTCAAAAGCCTTCTCAAAATCTACCTTTAAAATAGCACAAGAAAAATTATTTTACAATAGACATTAATGTACTCATGCACAGCGGCTACACCATCTACTATGTTTCTACCCTTGATAAAAGCTGTTTGTGAACAATCCATAAGATCGTTCATCTTAATACTAAGCCTGTTAGCAAGGACTTTGGAAATAATCTTGACTGAACAATTAATTAAGGAAATAGGCCTGAAATCCTTAAGAGAATTTGCACCCTCTCTCTTATGAATAAGGATGACATTAGCAAAGTTGAAGCTACCTAAGCACAAATCACACTATAAATTTCATTAAAAAGGTTAATCAAATCAAACTTCAGAACCTCCCAAAACTGCTTATAAAAAAGAACAGAAAAACCATCAGGCCCTAGGGCTTGGTCAGAAGGCATATCACAGATAGCCTTCCAAATCTCCCGTTCTGAAAAAGGACTATCTAAATCAGCTAACTCAACCTTAGAATCTGGAGGAAAAATGTCATCCCATCTAACATTAATCCTTCTTCTAGCCTTAGTTCCTAAGATTTGCTTATAATACCTAGTAAAAGCCTCATTTAACTCCTTCTGAATGGTCACCTCCACATCATTAATAAAAATAGAATGGATCATATTATCATGCCTCCTCTTATTTGCCACACTATGAAAGAACTTCATGTTATTATCCCCCTCCTTAATCCATTGAACACGGGATCTTTGCTTCCACATGATCTCTTCTTTTTCTAAAATTAGCTTGAGATCATTTCTAAGGTAGCAAAGTCTATCACACTCGTTCGGATTAAGAATCCTGGACTCACTAACCTTGTATAAATCTAACATTTCACACAAAATCTAATCTTTCCTAATTCTAACACTACCAAAGATGAACTTATTCCATCGCTTGAGAAAAAATCTTAACTTACCAAGTTTCACAACAAAGGTCTTCGCAGAGTTGCCCTTGTACAAATTATTAAAGTAAAATAAAGAATTCCACTTAACAGAGACCAGATTACTAAAACTAGTATCCAATAACCACATTTTCTCAAATTTGAAGCTATTGCTAATAGATAAATTCGAGTCACACGAAAGGATGATAGGGCAATGGTCAGACAATAAAAAAGGCAAACCCTTAACTCTACAAATAGAAAATCTATCCTCCACCTCGGTACTAATAAAAAAATCTATCTAATAGAGCATAAGAAGGACTGTCTCTAACATTAGACCAGGTGAACATTCTATTATTGAGGGGAATCTCAATCAAATTATTATCTAAAATGAAATCATTGAATTCCTCCATATCGGAAAAATCACCTTCTCGAGGTGATCTCTCCCCTAAAAACCTAGTAACATTGAAATCTCCCCCCACAATCCATTGATTGGGAACAAGATTCCTAAAATCAGAACATTCAGTCCACAAAAGTCTCCTCTCGACTTTAGAATGAGGACCATACAATACCCAGTAAAGAATTATCAACAAGAGAGGCTAAAATCACGTGTAAAGAATGAAACTTGTGAAACTCCTGAATAAGTTTAAATTGATTATCTTTCCAACCAATCATAAGTCCCCCAGCACTGCCAATGGCCGGAGGATAAATCCAATTACGAAAGAGGGACCCTCCTAACCTCACAAAAAATCCAAAATCAGGGTTCTCAATTTTGGTCTCTTGAAGCAAAACAATATCTATATGAAAATCTCTAAAAAAGGTCCTAACCTTAGCACATTTCTTAGGGTTATTTAGACCCCTAATATTCTAGCAAACTATCCTCAACATCTCAAAGAATTAACTCTCTCTAATTCCCTACTTCTAATGTAATCCGCATCCAAATCAAAGTCAGAAAAAACAAAAGTAGGGTCGTCTGCAAGCTAAAATAACTGACTAGAAGAAAGACTACACAAAGCAAACGGAGTGTAATCACTACCATAAACAGAAATCATACCTGAGCCCAAACATGAATTGCTACTGCTAGCATTCGAGTTTGAGGACCTACCACGATATAAAGAGGAGCTGTGACGAATCCTCGCACTGCGACGAACCAAACCGGAACTGGGAGTGACACTCTTACGTCTCCTCCTCCTAGTTAGAGAAGAAGCACCATTTCTGGGCATAGAAAGATCCTCGCTATCCTCACGCAAAACCTCCCTATCAGAAGCTCCGGACTGTCCATCCAAATCATACCCCCCACAATACACAGAACTCTCCAAAAGAGACACACCACAGCAAGGCCTTAAATAAAAGGCGAATAAACTCACACCCATATCTCCCATAAACACAGTGCATCCACTCATGTCCAAATTAAAAACAAAGCCAACCCTGATAGTACTGCCACTTTCGCATCAAAGCAGTACTGTTAGGGAGACCTTCAGCCCCCAAATTTTGATCAACCGACTTACCAGACCCCGAGGAAAGACATCTAGGAAAATACTTGCACTTGTACCTCCTAGCGATCTTAACATTACCCACTTTAAAGCCTTTCCTCGATACCGCTGAAGACCTTACTGCATCCACCTTTTTATCAGTACTACCTTGACCCTCTTTTCCTGAAAACTCCTCTACAGCGAGGTCCTCCAGCAACCCAAAACTATTGAAGAGATCTACATCAGCGGCCACTTGCCATTTCCTTTCCACTACACAAGAGCTTCCAGAAGGAAAGCACTCCAAAAAATTGTCATAACCCCGTTTGTCAATCCAGTCAAAGCCAGTCATAGCTTCAAAAACCCTCCCACTGTTCGACTTCAAGGAAATCGGATCCATATCAAACCACAAATCTTCATTGAAACCCATACATTTCATTACAGAAGGATAAAAAAACAGAGGGTCAAACTGCTGTCTCAACAAATACTCCTCAGAAAAATCCATCAACACTTCATCAAAAGAACTCAGCCCGTCATCAACCAGACCCGATTCTTACTGCAATCCTTCCCTTTCAATAAATCTGCAACCAAAAGAATAGGATTCTCAGCCACCCCGAGAACATCACCTTCATTAGAATCCTGATAAGCAACACAACATCTTTCAACATTGACAGCGGTATTGATGGCGTCAAAGTGCAACAGAATTGCATCCAACAGCGAAAAGACCTTCTTCTTGTTCCTCGATCCCGATTCAGCATATAGCCTCTTAAACTTCAGAAAATTTATGCAGAACGAAAGAGCGTGTTCCTTTCTATCCATCGGCCGAGGAAGCGGAGGATATACAATATCAAAATGGGTCCTCTTGCGCCACAATATTCCGTCAACAATACCCTCTAAATTCCAACCCAACAAGAGTAACTTATACGCCCCATCATTCGACTGATTAGGAAAATCCATCTCAAAAAAATTCGAAAGCGAAATCAGATTTTGGCATATCCTCAAACAGTTGAACTGCAATACCTCGATGACAGAATTGCCTCTAAAAAACTCTGGACAACTATTCTTACGATGTCCCAATCCTCTGCAATGAAAGCACCTAAGCCCGTTCCCGCAGTCCTTCGCCAAGTGATCTGAATCGCCACATCTGAAACAAGATCGTCCTCTAGCCTGATTCTTTATGGTGGGACCTTTTAAAGAAGCAGAATTCCAGTTAGAAGAAGAAGGAAAAGAAAGTATAATAACATCAGCGTACGAGCGCTAAGATTGTCCCCTTGAATCGACTAAAGAAGATGAAGAAATCAGATGTAGAGAACCAGTATTATCTAATCTCGAAAAAGAAAAAGAGAAAGGACCTGACGCCATGAATCTTGGAGTAATAATCGCCTCAGGAGAATTCCTTTTTTATCCCCAGATTCTTGATTCTTGTTTCAACAAAAAGCACGAACCGAATTCCTGTTAGAAACCAAAATCACGCGCCTCAATATGGATCGCTAGCCCTCGATCCGCCCTGTTAGACATCGTTGACACCTCGTGCGCCCAGACCTATGATGAACTCGATCAACCCCAATGCCTCCAATCACCCATAAACCTCGTGCACTTCCTAACAGGATTCCGGTGATTTCTTAACCCATCTACTTTGATCATCCGTATGGATTGAAAGATCGTCTCGAGCTCTACGATTTTCCTTTAGCACATTTTTGATTTCACTGATCGGATGGAAATAAATTAACGAGTAAAGATGTAAAGTTTTAGGCCATTGAAAACAGGGAACGATGGCAGCTAGAAATTAGTGTTAGGAGAATAATTATTTTAATATTATTTGTCTCATTAATCGTGTTTTAAAGCTAAAAGCGAGCCGGAGTCTAAATCAAGTCTACTTACAGCCTATCTATATGTTTTAATGCCTCATGAATGCAATTGAATAGGTTTCAAATCCCAATTCTAAAGTCTCTAGCAATTTCTTCTATCTTATTTAACTAAATTGTACACTCAAATTTACACGCGTTTTATATCCGCACAATCAAATGACAAGCCCGATAGCTATGAAATTTTAGATCTTACAATAATATACAATTTCGGATCCAATAAAATTAATTTCATTGAATTTCGAGATCGCTTGCAAAATGACAATTTTAACCAGTTCAATAAAATATTCATTTTTCATTTATTCACCTTTAAATTAAATTCAAAGGTTTATAAATTCTATTCAAATCAAAATAAAATTCATATAAACTTATAAACCAACAATCTTTTATCGTGAATTAAACTTCCATTATTTACAATTCAAATTTTATTTCAATTATAAATCACACCAATCAATTTCATAAAAACATATTAATAGTAAATTCCAACTTTAAATGTTAATCAATATAAACAAAATCACAAACTTAACTACAACCAATACACGTTACAATTATCAAAATAAGTTAAAATTAATTACTTAAACAATTTATTTAAGTTTCACCATCCATTAATGCAATTTCAATATTTAAAGTTTAATTATAAATTTATTGTCTTAATTAAATCCAAATAATTCAATATTAATTTCAATCCTCAAAAATTACAAAACAACCAAATTATAACTATCTTTACGATAAATGCATATAATTACATTTACAACAAGTGGAAATTTCATTGCACAATCAAATTGATGTATATTATTTTCATATTCCATAAATTAGAATTATCAATATAAAATAAATATCAAAAATCAGTTAATCTATTTTATATTGTTAATTCAATATAAATTTAAAATTCCATTATAATTAGATTATCAAACACTGTTATTATCATACATAGCCACTGAGAAACAATTCTCAATAATTCAAGTTAAGTTCATATTTTAACAACCTATGACATAAACATTAATTTTAATATTTAAACTGACTTTGTTCAAAAATCACATTAAATTTAATATTTTAAATTGTCACAAAATCTCGGGATGTTACAAGATGCAATTAACAATTAAAGAAAATTGAAATACTTGTAGCTAAATAAGCTAACCGGTAATGAAAGAATTTTGATTCCTCAGTAGAGGCCGAGAGCAGTCTGAAATAAAGTGTGTGTTTCCTGACGTTAATATTCATTATTCATTACTGTTACATAAGCCCATACATCTTTACATATCCAATTACACCCCCACAGTATTCATCGTAAGTATTAATAATTATAAAACCATTACATTAGTATAAATCCCACATAATGAGAATATGGTCGTCCACCTGGTAAAACTTCGAAGTACGGCATATAGCAAAAGCACCATAGAAAATAACAATCCTAAATGTATCCTTTCACATTTTCTTTCTTACTTCCGTTAAACATAAGCACAAAGAGCCCAGACCAAATGCCAAAAGAGAATACAGGTCAAAGACTTATTGGATTTCGCAAGTGATTACATGTAGTTTTCCACAAAAGAAAATTACTCAACTGTGTCACACCTGAATTAAGTTTTTTTTTTTTTTTGAAATGATGTATTGATAGCATGCACAATTTCATGAGTAGAAGTATAGGCAACACATGTACATAGTACCGGGCCAGTGTTTTTTTTACAGTTTTAGCATATTTGAATTCCCATTTACTACGTTACTATGTTCCAGGTGAGCTACATCACAGGAAGAAGAACCTGCATTGCAACCATGTCCTGGGTCGAGAGTTCTAGGCATATCCTACCAACGTATGCATTGATTATCAATTTCAAAATTTACAATTTTTAATTACATTTTTTCTTTAACAAATTAACACCATTGTTTGTATAAACCTTGTAGATATTTTTATGTTTAAGTGGAATTTAAAATATGAAATGCTTATCGGTGAAGTATTTGCTATAGGACTTGGAAACGAAAATTCAGTCTTACATGAAAAGGTACAAAAACAGATATCGAATTCATTTAGAATCCATGTGTATTTGACGTGTATAATTTAGTGACATATTTGTGTTCCATGTCAGAAACAAAAACAGTAAAAAAGCATATACTTGAAGGATCGTTTCTTCGGGACAAATTGTTGAAGCACTAAAGCGAGTTGAGGAAGTTCAGAAGAATATGAATTCTGGTAATCTCTCAAGCGTACACGCTTTTGCTAGTTGCGCCATTTGTTGTTTACTCAGTATATACTCATTTTACACTTAAGCACACCTTTAATTCGGTAATCTCTCGGGCAGTCCCCAAGTCGTCCCCAAGTTTTGGATCCACTAACTCCCCCAGCTGATCCATTGGATCTGCCTGGCTCAGTGCAACATCGAACTAAACAGTCCAATTTTCACATAATCGTTGACTTCTTTTTACATAATTATATGTTATAAAAGATGACATAACTGGTTTGGAAGTAAATACCAAAGCAACTAATAAGAAGTTGCATCACAGAGGCTTCTTTACCAAATAAGAAAATATCCAGTAACCTGCTTAATGTTAAGGTAAGATTATTGTACAAATTAAAATAGACAATTGCAAACTGATTTCTACTTAGGTGCCTCAATCACATATACTACCAAAATGGATAGTGGAAAACAAATCAAAAGCTTGGTTAATGAATAATTAACAAACTTCTTAAAGGAACAGAAGATATGTACACATTTGCAACATAAAAAAAATCATGACAATACAGTACTTATTAACGGCCGAATATTTTTCTCTGAATCCTCATCCAAACAATACAATACTAAACTCGAGAAAAAGGGACAAGCATTAACTGACAGTAAATCCCATACTTGCAACATAAAAAAAATCAAATTGCCATTATTCTCCCATCAAAAATAAAAAAAAATCATGCACGCAAAGTCAACCATAAAAGTTATTATCAGGAGCACTCACTATGGGCGAAAACACGTGAGTCATGCACAAAAGTGCACCATATGTAATCAGCATAAAAAATAATCATGACAGGATGCATGCTTCCTAGTGAACTCTAATATACATATGCCATCCTGATACTATATCTCTATTGTAATCATATCACCAATGAGTGTTCAACTCCTTGCCATAAACTTAGATTAATTTTAAAATTAAAGTTTTCATAAAAATAGTTCCAAAATTTTATGTAGAAATTAGATTTATTTATTTATTAGACCTATAAGAGAAGGAAATTATATAATATTGATTATTTAGGATTCCCTATCTTAGCTTAAAGGTATATGATACATGTTGATTCTTATACATCCCTGCCTACATATAGTTTCTCCATTGAACTAAGGATGTAGCAAAGGCAGCTAATTCAACACAAATCAAATCAGCAAACATATAGAATTCAATTCCAAAATCAAGTATTCAGAACAAATTTCAAATAAACAACCAACACACAAACAAATAATCACAGTTTATAAAAAAGTCTTAGCAATTCAAATTAATAAATGAATAAACAATACGTGGAATGGTCTGATAGTAAAATCTTTGTTTATAGAATAAGTTATAAATTTTCAATCAATATCAACACAAATTAGGTAATCTTAAATGAGGACATCCCTTAATACCCTACTGCCTAATGAACTCTAATATACATAGGACATCTTGATACCGTATGTAATCTATGTTCTGAAAATAGAGATAACAATCTCTTGTGTAAAATTATAAGCAACACAAATATAGTAGTTATGCTAACTACAAAAACTAGAAATTAATATCAAATAAGAAAGAGCACTAGACAATGCTGACAAATAGGGACAGTTGACTATAGACAGTGGTAAGTAAATGGGGACACTTCACTTGCAATCTTATTTTCAAAAAGGGATCGGATGAATGTAATTTGTAGGGGTGATTAACTGATTTTTGTGCCCAAACCATACATTGCGAAGTAATTCAATATGAGTCGATTACAACAGATATTATAACAAAAATAAAGTACAGAAATAACTTTAGGCAATTACCTTAAAATCTCGGATGGTTAATGACGGAGAAGGTAAGTAAATAGGGTTAGCGTCGGTTGCCTCGATCAGCTATGGTAGGAATGACAAAGGATAAAAGCGGTGATAGATGTAGGCGATAGCGATTAAGGATTAGGTTTGGTATTTGAGGATGTGTAAAATGAATGAACTGAGCAGATGAAGTTTGAACGAGTAGGGAATTGAATTCAAATATGAGAAAGAAATGCAGTGGACTTAAGTAGAAGAAGAAGAACGAGATTGGTTGTTTTTTGAGTTGAAACGATGAAATATGGGAGTAGGAAGGAAAGGCGGCTAAAAAAAATTCGTTACCTGCGCTAAATTTCATCCTAACACTAACAAATTATCAGCATTTCTATACAAAATTTGAGTTTACAAAGTAGGTATTGACAACAGTCAGGGGAAAACATTGTGAAATGATGTAGTGGATAATAAGATATGTTGTAGTGATACAGGATAAAGAAGAACCCAGATCCTTCAATCAATAGATACAAAGCCTAATTAGTAGCAAAAGGGTTTACACAAGAATATGGTTTCGATTTCAATGAAAACTTCTCTTAGTTGTAAAGCCATCTACTATTATACTCATATTCATAGTTGCTTTAAGCAACAAATGGAAAATAAGCAGAACCGGTCCTGGGAATAGGCAACCTAGGCGGTCGCCTAGGGCCTCGGATCCGAGAGGAGGAGGAGGGGCCTCAAAGTCTAGGGTATTCTAATTAAAAGGGGTACTCATATCTTTTATTTGTCTCTTCAGGTGTGAAGTTGTTGTAGTCCAGTGGTGGTGCACGCGATTAGTTAGTTTGCAACTAGAGTTCAAGTCCTGGTGTGGCCAGTTTTGATTACTTTAAGTTTTTTTTGTCTTATGCATATGATTTTTCTTAAGCAGTGGATTTGCACTGAAGAACTGAATAAAGTCGAGCTATTTGGTATATCTGGTGGTGTTATAAAAAATATATTTCCTACAATAGTTTCCACTAATGCAATTGTATCTGCTGCTTGTGTATTAGCACTCCTATAGCTTTTGTCTGGTTGCAGCAAAACCATTCCCAACTATATGACTTATAACGGTCTCGAGGGGGCTCATATTAAAGTAGCACACTTTATTAGAGACAAAGATTGCCTTGTTTGTGGACATGACAAAGATTGCAGTGAATTAATACCCCTAACGATGTGATCTCTCCCGAAGCTCTGGATGATATCATTAGCGCTTGCCACCCGAAGGATCCGACAAAAGACATCGGCAGCCAGGTCGAAAAGAAGTGGGGAAAGTGGGTCACCCTGATGCAACCCACGCTTGGAGACAATGGTCTTGCCAGCCACGCCATTCACACAAATGTTTGATCTGCTTGATGTTAAAATGCAATGAATCCAGTTTAGCCATCTACCCGGAAAACCTCTCGCTCTAAGAAAATCCATGATGAACCTCCAATCAACGGTATCAAAGGCCTTAGCGAAATACAACTTCAAAATTGCGCAAAGCACATAATGTCTATCACTATGAGAGATAACTTCTTGGACAAGTACAGCTCCATCAAGAATAAACCTTCCCTTAATAAATGCTGTCTACGAGACATCAATAAGATCACCCATTTTCTCTTTCAACTTGTTTGCAAGGACCTTAGTGATCAACTTGAAGCTACTATTCAAAAGGCTAATTGGTCGAAAGTCCGCAGCAGAAACATTTCCATCTTTCTTAGGGATCAAAACTACGTTAGCGTACCCCAACACATCCAATCTCAAGGAACCAGAGTGAAATTCTTTGAAAATGTTGATGACATCATGTTTAATCAAATACCAAAATTTCTTATAAAAGAAGTTTTTCTGGCTTAAAAATTAATTTTCATAAGAGTTGTGTTTACACTCTGGGTTGTAGTGTTGATGTGAACAGGAAATGTGCTGAAATGCTTAATTGTAAGGCGGATTCTTTCCCTCTCAATTATCTCGGGGCTTGCATCCGTCCAAAAAGATTGTTGAAGAGTGATTGGAAGTTTGTTATTGACAAAGTTGATAGGCGTTTGGCCAGATGGAAGGGGAATTGTTTATCAAAAGCTGGAAGGCTAGTGTTGGTGAATTCTGCTCTATCTGTTATCCCTTTGTATTGGCTTTCTTTCTATTCATGTCCTGGATGGGTGATTCAGAAGATTGATGCTGTTTGTCGAAATTTTTTCTGGACTGGCACGAAGGATACGCGTAAAGTTTGTTGTCTAGTGTCGCGGGATCAGGTTTGCGAGTCCAAAGATCAGGGAGGTTTGGGAGTTATAAATTTGAAAAACAAGAACTCCGCTTTGCTTTGTAAATGGTTGTGGACTATGCTTAGTGATAAGAAAGTTCTCTGGAAGGAGTGGATCTTAAACACTTGCTACGGCGGAAGATTTGATTGGAACGCAGATGTTTCCCATTGCTCGGTATTCTGGCGTGGTGTTATGGCTAACGTTCACTGGATGAAGATTGGTGCTGGTGTTGTAGTAAAAAATGGTCGCAATGCTTCTTTCTGGTCTGACTGCTGGCCGCTCCCCATCCCTTTGAGTGTTGAATTTGCTGATCTTTTTGATATTGCATGCAACAAGAGAGCTTTGGTCAGTGAAATGTATAATGCGAATTCTGCCAACTTTAAATGGAACCTGACCTTTTGTCGTCCCTTGGCTGGTAATGCTTTGATTCAGCTATGTAGCCTTGTTCGTTTGCTAGAGGATGTACAACTTCATGATGAAGAGGATAATGAATTTGTATGGAAGATTGATGGAAATAACTTTCGGATTAGTGAACTTTATAAGATGATGAACTTTGCAGGAAGGAAATACGACGGATTCATGCGAATGTGGAGTTTTAAGATTGTACCCACTAAGGTCAAGATTCATATGTGGACAATCATACATAACAAGCTTAATACGGTGAGCAGACTACGTCAAAAAGGAGTTCAAGTCGCTAGGGGCTGTGTTTTTTGCGATGAAGACGATGAGACTTACCTGCATTTATTCATTGATTGCGATTTCGCCTTCTATGTGTGGATGAAGTGTTTAGTTAGTCTTAATATTTGCTTAGATTGGTCCAGTTTCATCACCGACCAATTTCTTTTTTGTCACAGCACTATTACTTCACTGCCTGATACACACATGCGACATATGTTTGTTGTCTTGAACTTTGCTTATGTTTGGATCCTTTGGCATGAACGAAACTCACGAAAGTTTAAATGTAAAATGAAACAGCCCAACTCAGTTATTTTTTGCATTCTTAAATTTGTTTCTAAATGGTCAGGCAATGACGATATCAAATTTGTGGACACAGTCGGAGCAAGAGTCATGGATAGAGCTCGTGGCAACCGAGCTTGATGCAACCTTTACTTCAGACAGTTGGGTTTATCAGCTACTTTGTAAATGTTTTATGTATATTATGGGCACTATGTTATCATGTCTGCGTGCATGTATCTCTTTTTGGATTGTACATATTCTTGTATATATTAGTAGCTAGTAGCACGTCTTTTGTATGCTGACCTAAACACGTTGTACTTGGTTTATGTTTAATGAATGAAGGCGTGAATCCAGCGATTCACTACCTTTTAGCATCAAAAAAATGTTCTTCAACATAGTCGAAGAACACGAGAGTCTGTGAGTGTTAAAGCCAAGTGTGCGGTATCAAGGAAAAGGTGCTTACATACAAGCGCCTCCGATTCATGAAAAAATGACAAGGTCTAATCTAGAGCTTCCTATTTTTGATCTCATGGACTAAACCTCAAAGGATACGGTGCATGTTAGTGATATTGTAGAGAAAAATGGGATAAAGGTTTCCAATTTGAGAAAATTGTGCATTGTTTTTAAAGGTCAGTTAAATAAGTTACAAGTATGGACACAGTCATTAGTGGTTGATCTGTTTATATGTCTATTTTCATAACCTTGCCCTTCCTTTTCTTTTACTATGAGAAATTCAACAACATTGCTGAGGATTAAAAAAAAGAAATGCAGTTAAATTTTTCTCATGTTACAGTAGAACTAAAAAGCACAATTCAAATATCTGAGGTTATTAAGGCGTCAGGGAAGATACATTGGAAGAATTTGTGAATATCCAGTATGAATACAAATAGATGTAAAATTACATAATCTGTTTTGTTTGTCTTACATTAATTTTGCATCTGTCTTGCAATTCTGCACAAAATTTTGGGCCTTGGATTTTTTATATTTTTTTTGCCTAGTGTCGGCACTGAAAATAAGACATTTAGATGTCGATAATGCATTTCGCAATGGAATACTAGAGGAAGAAATCTATTTGCAATAGCTACCAGGATTTATACAAAATCGAGAATATGTATGAAAACTGAATAAGGCTACTTATGCCCTAAAGCAACCTCCATACATGTGGTTTGAATGATTAAAAGATGCCTTATCAATAATGGATTTCAATCCAACCAAATCCGACTCATCTTTATTTATTAAAATTAATAGTTCATCTGCAATATACATACTGATATATGTTGATGACCTTACTATTGCAGGTAGTGATGAAGATGAGATCAAATAGTTGACTGAAAGTTTAGATAGACAGTTTTCAATCAAAGATCCAGATAACATTTCATATTTCCTTGAAATTGAAGTGAGAAAAATGTTAGACTCAGAAATATATCTATGTCAAAGAAAATATATTACTGAGTTACTAATTAAATCTAAGATTCATGAAGCCAAAGCTTGGCCTACTCCAATGATATCAGAACAACATCTTTCTAATAACAGGGGAGGAGCCATAAGCTCTATTAAACAATATAGAAATGTTGTAGGAGCATTGCAGTATACAACTATAACACGACCATATATTGCATTCAGTATTAACAAGGTGTCTCAATTTATGCAAAATCCCTTTGACGAGCACAAGAAAGTTGTAAAGAGGATCCTGAGATACTTAAAAGGAATAATCAACTGTGGTCTAACACTGAATGCAAGCAAACAACTGAATATAACAACTTATATGGACTCAGACTGGACTGCAGATGTGGATAATAGAAGTTTGTGATAGGCTATTGCATATACATAGGAGATAATTTAATTTCATGGTGTTCAAAGAAACAACACACTATCTCAATGTCAAGTGCGGAGGCAGAGTACAAGAGTGTAACCGGAGCAACATCAGAAATTTTGTGTCTTCAATCTATTCTAAAGGAGTTAAAACTAAGCATCGACACTAGTAATATGGTGTGATAACCAGAGTGCAATTTACATGACTGCAAACCCAATACAGGAAAAAACACATAGAAATTGACATTTATTTTGTGCGTGAACAAGTTCGGAAAGGGAATCTACAGGTTAATCACATACCATCATTTTATCAGAGAGCAGACATATTCACCAAATCACTATCAGCAAAGAATTTCACTAGACTCAAAGATGAATTAAAGATAAAAGATTGATACAACCTGATTCGAGTCAGATGACAATGAATAACTACAGCAGCACGAAGATTCAGTAAAAGCTTCAGATTTCTTATCTTTATTTACTGGAAAATCTCTCAGATCTACTTCTGAAGTCATGTTAGCTGAAGATCTTCCAGATCTACTACTAAAGCCATGATTTTATCAAGTTATCTTCCATTGTTCTAAGCAATTTAAGGTTTATGAGAAGAAACCCTAAACCTAAATTGAGGGAGGCAAATAAAAGTAACAATGGAATGCGACTGTTAAGCCAATTTATTTTGTTTTATATAATAAGCTTTGGGCCTGATCCGTTTACTTAAAAGCCTATGTAAATATTATAAATAGGTTGCTTTCATTTGTAATGAGATTATTGAAATACAAACACTTGTTTTTTTTAATGGTAAGCATGAATTTTTTTATTCATATCATCAAAGTTACAATAAACAGCAACACTAATACATATTGTCCAAATTTCTAATATCAAAGAATTCCACAAAAAGAAAAAAACTGCAAACAGATATAGCTAGACAAACACATTGCAGTTAACATCAATGCCATAATACTTGAATTTTTTTCCATCATTACTGCTCTACATCTTCATAATCAAAATTAGTTTGTGAGTAGAAAATTTCAACACAGGCAGCTTACTGCAAGATTGAGTACATCAAAACACTGTAATATTCACCATACTGATCACCAGTATAAACCACCTCATTATCACCAGTTTGAGAATCATCAAGATTTAGCAGCTTGAATCCCTCACAAAACAAGTAAACCATAACCAGCATGATGAATTATTTGCACTCAAACATAATCACACGCCTCAGAAAACAAATTATTCACTTGACCTTACTATATACGTCAACATTATTCAGTTCTTCAGAAACTAACCGAATACCATTAAACCCCATTGCTGCATGATTCACTCCATAACACAATAGCCCTTATTTTGATACGATGAAAATCAAAGCATTACTGCATGATTCAGACCTTAACACAGTAGTATGATATCCAAAATAACACTGCTATATTGGATTACTTAAATTGGATAGAGTAGCTGTTGATTTCTTAAATTGGATAGAGTAGCTGGTAATTCCTTGAATTGAATACATAGTAGTATGACTGCCATGATTAATCTGAATTCCTTAAATTGGATTCCTTCTCATATGCCTTTTAAATGAATTTAGACTGCTACTTAACGGCAGCACGTCATGTGGTTTATAATCATGACCCTCGTCTAACTCATCCCAAAATTTACACTTAATACTCTTAGCTTTAGACGAGGGAATAGCGCTTGTAGGCTCAGCAGAGGACAAAGAAGCCAAAGAAGATATTATATTTGGAAATGTCAAGCCTGCTCCAGTAACATTTGAAGGTGGTAGATGGATATGCGAAGGTGGCTTCAAGTGAGCATATGGAGAAGGCTATTGTTTTGCAGAACGCGAATGGGATGTTGATTTGCTCACAAAATTACTAGCAGCTGCTGACGAACTATTTGATGCATTTGCAGAAAAATCAGAGGAGAAAACTTTATTGGTTGATGACTACTTCCCATTGATATTTGTTTGCATAGATATTTTCTCATCATCAAACAAATTTCTTAAGCCAAAATCCAAACTATCACTAACATCATGTTGCCCTTTTTGATGTATTACTATCATCAATCACCCCCTTACTATTACCGTGAATGTCCATAGATTTATCACTGAAATTTGTAAATTGAATATTTCCAGTGCCTAAACAAGAAACCTTAATTCCAATACCAGCTTGAGCATCTCCATTTGAATTTACATTACCAACATCCTTGACTAGTGCATTTAAAACAGTTTCCTCTAATATATTGGCTTCCATGTTCTTATCGTTATTCATATTATAATCGATATTACGATCATTAACGTCAGAGTCCAGTGCGTCAAAAGGATTAGAATCCACCCCAATATTAACTTCAGCATGACTACCTTTACTATTTAACTCACCATTCTTCCTCCATACCTTCTTAGACTTTGTGTTAAACGTATTCCAATCACTTTGATGAGCATGAGAACTCACCTTTTTATTGTGTTGACTACCAAATTCATTATATCTACCGTTCATATCCTCAGCGTAATCAACTACATGTTCTTCATTAACCATTTCAGATTTAGAAACAAATTAAGATTTACAGGTATCATGACCAAACACTTTACATATCGTACATATACAAGGCCTCCAATCGTATCTAAGAAGAACAAAGGGGCAATTTTTACCTAAACCATCTACAACAATTTTCTCTGGTAACTCAAAATCTGATGAAATCTCAATCAAAGCTTTTGCATAAAAAATCGCTGCAACTTTCCCGTACTTGTATCAAGACAAATTAGTCTCCCTATATGGCAAGCAAGCCAATTAATCCCTAAAAGTCTCCAAAGTATAACAAATATCCTATAAAAGTGAACCCATACTCGAATTTTTTTAATCTGTGATTGAGCATAACCAATTGAAGGATCCCATACAGTAATGATGAACATATGCCTCTAATAAAGATTGGATCCGATTTAAGAATTTTAGCTCTATCCAATTCATTAGAAAATTTAAAATAGAAGTGAATACCGTCTGACTAAATATCAACCTCTCCTTCTAATTTCCAATATCTAAAAAAAATTACCACTACAGGATAAGAAAGAGTGCCATCCAAAAAGAATTCAACCAGTTGATTGCTCCAATGCTTCATTCCTTCGTTCCTGATCAGATCTGGTATCTTTTGTGGCACACCATTCCTTGGAATTTTGAAATGCAGAGGTTTGAAAACACTAGCATTGCGTGTAAGCGAATTAAAGAGGGAAGCATAATCCAGTTTCATGAATGAAGGAAAGGAAGCTTAAGATGTATTGTTATTGTTATTGACTGGAAAAGTGGATCCGCAAGTAAAATTTCTTGGATCTGGATTAAAGTTGATATTTGCATCAGAAGGCTTAGCAGTAGAAGGAATAACACCAGAGGGTTTAGCAACAGAGGGATTAGCAGTAGAGGGAGGTGGAGCCGAGGGAATAGATGGAGAATTGCCAGAGGGGAGAGGAGGGAAGGCGGCGTGGTGGAGGCGGAAGGAGAAGAGAAGGAAGCTTTCGCAGTTGCCATTACTTTTCCATCTTGATAGTATCTTTCCATTTTTACAAACACTCATTTTACATTCTGCAAATACATTCTCTATCAATTTAGTGCAAAATCCATTCCTCAATCTCAGATTCACAGTTACTGAAGAATCTTTAACTACCTGTATATAGGTCATGGACGCTGCATCAGCATTCACCCCATATGCATCAGATCTCATTATATGGCGGCATCACACTGCATATGGTGTCTATCTGCATGTGCCCTAACTTGAAAACAGTACCATGTCATACATATATGCATGGATCTACAATTACTCCAGTCAGAATCCCGCACGTTGCAGCGTTACTCATTCATATGCTAGAACCTGCAACGATGCCATCACATTTTTAACATACTTATGTCTAGACTTATGAAGCATACTGAACATCACAACCTCACTCCATGTGCACCTGCACTGTATATATGTTTCCTACTACTCACGGTCATTTGCTCAACAAGCCAGCTCTACTAGTCCATGCACAAATATAAAATATTCTTATAAGTAGTTGATCCAACCTACATATAAAAGAGGAAAATACACTACAAAAATAAACTACTATAGAGACTGCAACATTGAAACCGATGTATATCTGTCTTTAATTTGAAACGGAAGGAAAGATCGAACCAGTCAGTCTTTTCTTTTAAACAACAGAAACCGAATTGAAGTTACTATTCGGTCTCTGTAATGCAGAATTGCTTCGACTATGAGAATTCTTTACTTCATTTCTTAATTAAATATCTAATGGTTTGTATTTATCCTTCTTATTTAATCCTATGGCTCAGCTTACTGATCCACACCTTAGAAATTTCTGGATCGCACGTGAGAAGAAACACTCCCATCTCCAGTAGAACCTTATCCTCCACTAAGCGCATTAAAATAGTAGGCCGTCGCTGCTACTTTTTTTCTTCCTCTCAACTTGAAACCACACCGTCTGAAAATTATTTCTTAAACAATTCTCAAGCCCGTAGACTAATTTTTGCTCAATCTTTATTTCATTTTAGTTATTGGCTATCTTTTTTCTTCCCAGGTAAATATGGTTAAAATAATTGCCTTTCTATGCTTTTGTTTTATTCCAAAGTGATTCTTGGCTGCTATGAAGTAAATCGGATTAGGTAACATGAACACTAGTCACTAGTGATTGGAATTTCAAATCTGATCTCCTTTTAAGCTTTTCAGAAAGGGATATTCTCTCAAGACGTATAAAATGAGGACCGACTGAACATTTGATGGCTAAGGAAAGAGTACTTGGAGATCGTCTGAAGGCTTTTCCTGGTATAAGCAAAAAGAAAAGAATGATTTTTTTAATAATTATTTTTTTACGTTTTCCATCTATATAATTTTATGAAGAATGGGGTGCTATGCTTGATTACTGGTACACTAAAACTTGTGTTGTTGCAGGCTCATTTTTGATGACGAAGGGTACTTAAGGCTATTTAAAGTTGCTGCGTTGAAGTGATATGAAGTGTTATTGATCTGTATTTTCATTTGTTCTATAATGAAATGTTGTATTAATGAGTTGTTTATACTTACATTCGATGTTACTTAATGTCACTTCGGTGCTACATTCGTCTGCTTTGTTTGAAAACGTTGAATTGAACGAGGGTAACAGTAGACATATGAACTGTGTGGCACAAGCATTTCTTACGTTTTAATCATACTAGATTGCTGGATGCGCTTTTTTTTATTTCTTTTTTGAGATTTAAGACTGCATACAGACCCTTTTTCAGTTTTTAGAATTTAGTCCAAAAAAAAAATCTGAGACTGAAATATCAGTTTCTACATTTTGAAACCGAAATGTCAGTCTTAACATAATTTAGGACTTGAAGTTTAAAGACTGTGGATTTCAGTTTTTTATCGGTCTCTACATGTTATTTAAAGACTGAATTAGTTCGGTAAAGACTGAAATTCGCAGTCTTTAAATTGATATTTTTTTGTTGTGATAATACTTTAAGAAATCTTCAAACCCAATAGTATTTATAGCAATACTACACTGAATCAATTGAAAATATGACTAAAATAATAACCTATTAAAACCAAATGAAACAGAAATAGGTTATCTACTGATCAACCAAACTATGGGAAAAGAGAGTTGTTTGAACTAAAACAAATATTGACATCATATTCTTATTCTTCAAGAACTACCAATGTATTTCTACTTCACAATTAATTAACTCATGCAGCTTAGATTTTAGTAAGATATTTCATCCTATAACATTACTCCACTCTACTTGGTTTTACAATTTTCCTTTCCTTTTCCTTAAACGTGATACATGCTTGCTGGTTCTTTATAAAGAATTTACAATAGCAGTTATCAATTTAACGCTTTGTTATTGATTTTTAAATAAGTAATTTTTTAATTTAGAAAACTATGGTCTCAAGAGAGTGCTTATAATTTTATTAAACAAAGAAACCAAAATCTATATGTAATTTGTTGGTAATTAGCTATAACAAAAATGAAATATCATCACTTTGATGATTAACAACGAGGACTGAAAAAAAAAACAAAAGAATATGATTATTTGTTCTTCCCGATTTAGGTAGCGAATGATGCTATACTAATACAGGTATTGTGCAGATGTCATGAAGAGGGCATAAGATGTTAGGGTGCACAATGCAGTATAGAAATACAATGTATTGGAGTGGATCTTACTAAGTGTTGTGTCCTTCGTTATTGAAGGTTTGGTGGAGCACAAAGTGGTATAACTGTATGAAAGGAGGGAACTATACCACTAGAATTTCTGTTGTTGATGTAACCTCCAACTTAAAAGATAGGAATTTGCTATAAAATAACATAAGGAGAATAAAGCGTGATTCCTTTTGGTGATTACAACTACACAATTTAAAAAGAATGCAACTGTTAAAGACCTAAATATCTAAGTTCCTAGTACAACCCCTAACTTATATCTGGTTGGCAAGCAAAAGTAGATAAATCAGGGAGTAGAATGCAATATATTAATAATTCAAGTCAATATCTCAAATGCATCAAATGTGCTTACCCTTGTTGCACATTAAACTAAGAACAAATTACCCTAACCTTCTGATTTAATCTTGATGTCCATGGCTATAAACGCATTACAGTAAAGAAAAATCAAATTAATCACCATACCACTAATTCCTTTCTATTGCCATCGAAGTTCATGGGTAAAAAATAATTACAAATTCAGCAAAACATTCGATCTTAAAATACACCTAGATAGAATCGATAAGGAATAGAGCTAGTTTCATTCGCCCTTTGTAAATGAAGCTACAACGAGTAGCTTATCATCTGCAAAAGACAATGATATTATTTGATGTTACCACTGTTAGATTTATTATCAATACGCGATTGTATTACAATGTTATATCTTTTGTCAATACACGATTGTATCACAATGTTAGATCTTTTGTCAATGCATGATTGTATTACAAATAGACAGTAGCAACAATCAATGTTACTCAGTAAACTGTTATTATAACAATGACAGTAAGCGAGACCGATTGTGCACTAGATTGGAGCAGTACAGAACCATCACTCACATATTAGAAGGTGAATATTTCAGTAATCTCCGAGTCTAGAAATGATTTTGTTTCATTGAAACAATATTGTCGTCGTATGCACCGATTGACGTATTAGCAATTTGTTTCTCAAGATAAAACGAACCAACCCCGTAGCGTGGTGTCAGCAAATGGAGCTCTGACGAACTGAAGTAGAGTATAGAAATTAGAACAGATGTGTACTCTGAAGAAGAGGTATCAGATTGAGAAGAATAACTAATGTGTATTCTGTCTCGTTTTGAGTCATGTATTTATAGGCTGCAGGAGATGCATATCTGAACATTAATGACCATTGGAAAGGTTGTGACCCTTTAACCAAGCGATGCATGAATGTGTATACACGTATTTAAAAAGAAACAGTTGTATTCATACAATTGAATGGACATGCTAAATCAAAAATGATCAAAATAACTCGTTTTAGCGCAACATGCCGAAGCTACAATCAGCAGCCTATTTAACCATGAGACCACAAGAGTCTGAAGGCACAAAACCCAAATTTTGACACCAATATAATATTATGTCATAAACCCCAAAATTCCCAAGGCTCTAAGCCCTATTTTTGACATCAATATCATATTGTGTCATGAACCCCAAGAGTCCCAAAGCACTAAGCCCTATTTTTGACATCAATATAATATTATGACATGGACTCCAAATGTCTCACGGTACTAAGCCTAAATTTGACATCAATATAATATTGTGTCTTGGCTTAGCCACACTATGTTTATAGGACTTGTGTTTGCTTTCCTCTTTTCTTCTAAAATTCCTTACTCTTGCTCATTCATTTCCAACAACCATTGCCCGTCTTAAAAATGGATAATAATTTCTGGAACCACACCAACAACTGGGATGCACTAGCTCTTTAACACTGTTAGCCAAAAATTGGTCTAACACCACTGATTATTGATCATAGTGAATAATTTCTTATAAATCATTTCGAATCAAAATGAAAATATTCAAAATCCATTTCACTTTGAAGGATCCATTGTTTCTAATTAATCTACAAGCTTTGGCTTCGAGCTTTTGATTCAACGTAGGAATCGATTACTTTGAAATCCGAAATCCAAGTGTCAAAATGAAATACTTTCGAGAACCTTTCATTTTACAAATCATTCTCGAAGTATTGGCTTCATACTAGAATGTTTTGGTTTTCTTTGTATGGATTATGCTTCAAAAAGGGGCTTCAAAATTGATGGTTTTCTTGTTACATTAGGCTTCAAAACTAGGCATACACAATGTTTTGAAGTCGAGCTGAAGTCATACAAAGTAGATGGATTCGAATCTGATAAATTTCTGTGATACCATGATAAATTTTTGGATCTCAAAGATCTGAAGAAAAAATAGTGACTATAGAAGAAAATCAATTTTATTACGTTTTTGTCTCTCTTACAAAACCCTCATCTCTAAACTGTATCAACAAACAAAATTATACGGGCCAAACTAAAAGCAAATGGACCAAACAAAAAGAATGGACTAAAAAAAAGTAAGCAAAGGAAATACAGAAAATACAACTTGTTCAACAAATACACATTACAAACCAATGGAAACAGAATCAAAGTATTCTATTTCACATAACATCTATGATATAATTAGAATATTAATAAGCATAATCCAATTCATTAGGTGAACTAATGAATCTATTAGTTTGATGGTCCATGGTGCAATTGAATTTATTGTGTACCGAATCAACTAAATACAAATATGCTATGAAAATTCATTAGCCCGTTAAGGCCAAGGTAATTATATGTTATTGCCAAGTGAAGAAGTTCTACTAATATTAGTCCAATAGGTGTGATGAAGTCAAATATGCATATATAACCAAATGTCATAGTAGCAAAATTCTGAGCATGCACGAATTCACAAAGTCAATATCACATCATCAATAACATAAGCAACAACAAAGGCAAAGTCTCATGTTTCATTATGATAAATCGATTACAATGTCAAATCCAAAATCTTCAGCAAATGGAATTGAGGTTATAACAATTCTGAATGAAATATACATAGAAATTAAGAAAATCAACCCCTTTCTTGGTTTCGCCGCACCCTATTTATAGGTGGCAGCTTCATAAAGGTGGTATCATGCACTTTGAATCTTCCTTCTGTTTTGAAGCCTTCACTACAAGAAAAGTTAGATTTCTCAGCATCAACAAAGAGTGTTTTCTCCTCTTTGTCGTAAAAAACAAACGTTAATACGTGATTTTAATGCTAAAAACACTAAGATAAATTAAAGCAGAAAATTATTTTACTTTCCTCCACTACTGCTAATTTTGGCCATGTACTCCAAACAAAAATCCCCAAATTTTTAATTACCGATCCAAGTCAATTACAAATCTTTCTCTGAATTTTCGTCATCCGTAGCCATTATCGTTGTTTACGGTTATCTTTGCACCCGCAACTATTGCTCTGGTCTCCATCTTCGTTGCCTTAACGGAAGCGAGTCAGTAGCAGGGGAGGAATCTTTGTTCAATTCGTGCAGCTAGCACCCTTTGCCAGTGGAAGAATCCTAGTTTCCGCTTCGCTCTCAAGTTTGTAGTCATAGTAGTCAGCAGCAGGACACCGGCACCCTTCGTGCTCTAGTTTCAATGTAAGCGTTGCCTTGATTTTTTTTTTATGGATTAGCCAATTTTCAGTTCTTTTTTTTAACATCTATTATGCCTGTTGAAAATGTTGACTGTGCTATTAGTAGTTTCTACGTTGATGTGTCTCATTTAGTATTACTGTTTTATTTAAGTAGTTATTTTAATTTGCTTGTACTCAACAATTGATTGTTACTTCAAATTTTAGAAATTTGCTTGCTTATGTACTAGATGGCGATGGATAAATATTGGGTGCATCTACACAGGTAACTATATAATTCTCAACATAAATGTAATTTGCGAATCATATCCTACATTTTGATGAAAGCTAAAAGTTTTTTTTCTTTCAAAAAACTAGTAGTGAGTATCAGCAAGGGGCTCGGAAGTTTGTGCATACCGCTATGAAATTTTTTTGAAATGTAGAAGAAAAAAATTATGTCCTTGCTTAGTATGTCAAAATCTTAGTCATCGATATAAGAAGGTTGTAGTTAGGCATTTGACTATAAGAGGAATGGATCCTATATATAAAACAAGTAGGTGGTATTGTCATGGTAAGCACATAAATATAAGCACAGATGTTAAGTTCAGTGACATTTATGATTTATTTGAAGCTATCGATTATGAAAATGAATATTTCATCAATTATACTTTTTACGATAATGATAAAGATGAAGATAGCGCACGAAGACGAGAGGATGATTTGTAAAGGACTTGGAACAAGCATAAACCCCGATGTATCCTGACTGTGTCGGTCAAACAAAATTATCTGCCACTATTGCCTTGTATAATCTTTAATGTGAGACTGGATTGTCTAATACTGACTTCGATAAACGTTTAAATGTGAAACAATTATTGTTGCCTAAAAATAATGTACTTCCAAAGATATTATATGAGGTAAAAAAAATTCTCAAAATATTCGATATCGATTTTGGAAAAATTCATGCTTGTCAAAATAATTGTCGCCTTTTTAGAAGAGAGTACAAATATTTGGAAAGTTGTTCTAAATGTGGTTTATCAAGATGGAAGAAGAATGAAATTATTCATGGCATTCCGGTTAAAGTTTTGGGAAATTTTCCAATCATTTCAAAATTTAGAAGAATATTTAAATCTCAAAAGACAACAGAAGATTTAAGATGGCATTTTAGTAACAAAAGCAATGATGGGAAAATGCGTCATCCTGTAGATTCAATAACATGGAGTGTAGTAGATGAGAAATGAGAATTGTTTTCAGCCGATCTACACAATCTAAAACTTGGCCTTGCAATCGATGGTGTTAATCCTTTTTTTACAATGAGTTCCAAATATAGTTGTTGGCATGTGATGCTTGTGACATATAACCTCTCGCTAATATTATGCATGAAAGAAGAAAATATCATTTTAACTTTGTTGATTCCTGGTACAAAGCAATTGAGAAATGATATTGACATATATTTAGGGCCATTAATTAGAGACTTGCAACACTTGTGAAGTAATGGAGTTCAAACTTATTATGCCTTTAGTAGATCGATTTTTAACATCAGAGTGATTTTACTATGAACGATAAATGACTTTCCAATGTATGGATATCTTGTTGGATGTTGTGTGAAAGGCAAAAATGGTTGTCCATTATGCGGCATCAATACTCACCGTCGATGGTTGAATCATACTCGAAAGAGCGCTTTTATGGATCATAGGAGATTTTTAACCCCTTCAGATTCATTGAGAAAGCAAAAAACCTGTTTTGATAATATTGTAGAAAATGGTCACAGACTTTGAGTTCAGATCGGAAGAAACATCTCTGTTATTTTGAAAAACTTTCCAAATAATATTGGGAAAGAAATCAAAAATGAAAATAATAATAATAACAAGAAGGGAATGGCTAAGAAGAAAAAATTAAACAGGCGAGTAAGAAGAAAAATATACTAATAATAAAGAAATTAGAGGCAAAGATGGTGATTTTGTGAATATAGAGCTATCAAGGTGGAAAAAAATGATCAATCTTCTTTGATTTACCATATTGGAAGGTTAGTTTTTTTTTACTGAACAATAATACAATTTTTTAGTAATAAAATTTAACATTGTCGATTTTTGTAAGGACTTCCAATGCGTCATAATTTAGGCGTAATGCATGTAGAAAAGATGTCAGTGACTGCGTAATAGCCACGATCTACATGTTAATAAATCGAAACATGGAATTAATTCAAGGAAAGATTTAGAAGAGTGGGGAGTTCGACATGGCCTTTATGCACAATCTCATGGAAAAAACATATCTTCCACCAGCTCCATACACATTGTCCAATTCTAAAGAAAAAAATTATAAAAGATTGTATGATTTTAAGGGACATGATGGTTATTGCTCGAATTTCCATAACTTCGTATCGTTGAAGGATTGTAAAATTAGTGGTTTGAAGTCACATGACTATCATGTCCTAATGCAACATCTGTTGTTGGCTGCAATAAGAGTATTGTTACCGAAGAATCCAAGGAAAGCAATAATTCATTTATGTTCGCTCTTCAATAAATTATGTCAACATGTTCTTGATTGTGGAAAACTGCAACATCTTGATGAAGAGATTACTCTAATTTTTTTTTAGGCAAAGCTAGATTAGTCTAATTTTATGTGAACTTGAAAGATATTTTCCACCTTCGTTCTATGATATAATGATACACTTGATGATTCATCTTGGAAAAGGAGACAAATCATGTGGAGTGGTTTATTTTCGATGGATGTACCCATTTGAAAGTTATATGAAGACATTATAACATTATGTAAGAAACACTATAGGTCCTGAGGGGTGTATTGCAGAATCCTATCTGGCAAAAGAGTGCATGAAATATTTTAGTGAATTCTTAAAAAATCAATATAAATAGAAGAGAAGGAAGTCTAAAATGAAGATTATGAAAATGATGTCATACTTGAAGGGCGACCGATTTCAGCTTGCAAAATAATTATAATGTCTGACAATAAGAAACAAATTGCCCATTTGATTGTGCTAATGAATATGGCTATAGTGGAACCATATTTACAGTAAGTGACTGTTGCGTTTTGTTCTATTGTTCAATTTTTTTTGTGGTGCAACTTATCTTTTTTCTTTTATAATAGCTTGGATTTTGAGGAGTTGCAAAACCAAATAAGCGCATAGAAAAAAACGCAACCTTTGGAGAACCCACACAAATAACTTTGCCGATTGTATTAAGAAGGTGAGCTGAATTTTAAAATGTAATCTCATGAATTTTAAATGTATTATTATTGAGATCTAACATAAACAATATTTTCATTTATAGATACCTTATGATTTAAACGATCATGACACAATGTTAAAATGGATTGCCTATGGTCCAAGGAGTAGTGCATTGTCTTATCACTATTACAAATTCACTCTCTTACAATGGTGGAACATAGTTGTAAAATACTTTTTACAACGGTGGCATCACCGTCGTGTATTAAGAAGTTGTAATAGACTAAAACTTTTTATAACTTTTATGCACCGTTGCGAAACTGTTGTGACATTTGTATTTTACAACTGTTTTCCACCGTTGTAATAGACTTTATTACAACTGTAATGTTCCACTGTTGTTATAATTCACTTGTTTATAGATTTTTTTAAAGTCTAGCAATTTAATTTTAGCATTCACTTCTTTACAATAGAAACATAACGCCAAGTTCACTAATTAGCCATATGTGCAAAAAAATAGTAGCAAAGAACATATGCATAATGATTAAAAAAATAAATAAAGAAAGACAATTCAAAACAAAATCAACATTTTTCATTATCAATCTAAACTTTCAACCCTTTCTTTCTACACTTTTAATCGACAACTTTCATCTGCATTTTCATCAACCATCAACTACATTTCAATAGCTTATATCATCAACTACAACCCATGCCTGCACTAAACACCGTTCCATAGTTTTTGACTTGTAAGCAAAACTGGTTTTCTGAATGTATATCTACAACTTATAAACTGGAGTTAACGAATCTTTTGAAGGCCACTATACAGATTAGCAGGGATGCATCAAAAGCCTCTAATTCATCACAGATAAAATTTGATTGCAGGTGACCTCATATTAGCAACTTAATATATATTCTCAAAATCTTGTTGCATTCCTGTGAAAGAATAACATATGATTAAAATTACTTGGAAGTTAACAAATCATCCATAATCCCACAAACTGGAAAACATAATCCTTCTCCACCAACCATCTACAAAAATCATCCATAAATCGTACACCATTCATCTGCTAAAACCATCAAACTACAACAAATTACCTTTTTGTTGATGCTACAAATTTGAAAACAAGCTGCATTAGGCATTTGTAATGCCACACAAGGTGATTCAACACACTTGATACGCAAAAACATGCCAAAACAATGCATCTGAAACGACTAAAAGTCATAAACAACTGTACTATAAAATAACCTAGCCAACAGCGAAGAACATACCATCTATAAGAGAGAAGCGCGACATTAAATGCAGGCAGCACCACCACAAGAAACGATCAATAACATTTCTTTCAAGTATCTAGGGAGGACGAGTTCGGATCTTCCCCCAAACGATCCAGTCACGCGATTTCCTACAAATTGGGGTTTCCTGCAAATTCAAGGATAAGCAAATGGAGTAGGGGCGGCTTGCTTTAGAGGTGAACCTGGGATAAATGAGCTAGAAAGGAGGCGGGTACAAAAAAGGGGAACTCATGCGATTTTCAACCAGCGACAACGAAGCGAAATGGAGCAAAATTAAGGGTGTTGTTGCAAAAGAGGTAGGAAAGCAGATGGGGACTCACACGAGAGGAGAGGAGCAACCGCGAGAAAGAAGAGGATGCTACGGGAGAAAAGGAAATTTGGGTTTGAAAGTGGGCGGCTGTGACGAAAAGGGATTTCGCTCGGTTCGAACCAGTCGCTAAACCGATCTAGACCGTTCGAAACGCCTGATCGTTTTGAGAACAAGACAAAATAGAACGCATACAAAAGAACATTTCATTGTATATTACAACAATGCATCAGAATACAAGAATATACAGAGTATAAATGAATAAATATTACATAGAAAAATATCAGAGATTACAATACATTTCATAGCAGCGGAAAATAATACAATACACAACTAGAATGAGATATACGGATACAAAGCTTTTCGGATATCGTTCCAGCTGTAAACCAGGATCCTGTGAATATAAATCTGCTAAACCAAAACAACTAGCTGCCCGTGTCGAAAATAAGGGCACCCAGAGTTTAGGTTAAAACAATAAACTCCAGGTCAGTCATGTGACTGGTGTGAGAACTAAAACAGTTATTAATCTTTGTTTTTAAAGTTAGGTAAATCAAGGGACCACGCCGTATAACACGGAACGGGTTTCCTCCCAAGAATATCAGTGCATAAAACAAACAGCGCAATGCTAAATAAAGAAAAATGAAGCTGTTATAAGACCCAGGTCCTATCACATAATGCAACGCAAGTCGGGGGATAGGTTTTTCCCTTATAACAGCCAAAGAATGCTTGATACGTTTAAAAGAAATCATTTGATACTATTATAAGTGTATAGTGTATAAAACGACTTCAAATCATAAGTATCAATCATAGGCGGCATGGGTACCATATATCATGTTGCCATACTAGGCTCTACAAATAAAACCGCAAATGTCACGTATTGGAAGTTGGATTTCCATCTGTGAACCGAGGCAAAAGATAGTCCTCTCCCGATTTTAGACAATCTAGCCCATGTCTAGGAACAGCCGCAACTGCCCCTTGGATCGTCAGGGCCGGTCCACCGATGTGGATTATTATGCCTGAACACTACGTTTCCCCGCCCTTTGGGGTGTAAATGAGCCAACGAATGACTCCATCGGACCCGGATCGTCCGATCTAACCGAGGCGCCTCGCAACATCAACAACCACACAGGTGAAAAGTATATAAATGTTAGGGCTAGTAGGTCACTGACACCACCCTAGCTAGAAAGAAACGCATGCCCTCCCTGAGGTCCGTCTCCCGTTTTTGGTTCACAACCGGGGTGCGAGGCTCGTGAATTCATGTTACACAAAGCTGTGCCACATAGGCTGTGCTTTGATCATCACCACAAGACTTTGCTTTTCAACAGAAGCCTTGATCATTTTCATCTTAGCATGCCACACAGGCAATTCACTCTATGTGTTTGATATCCATCAGTATATAACCCCTGAGCTCGTACGTCTCAGAGAAGGGCGTTCAGCAAGAGAATAAATTCTCCGTCGCCAAACAGATATATGTTTAATAGAAATCAATCACACAAACTAAAATCCAATGTCAGACACACTATCCATTTACAAGTCCGTTCTAGGTCTGAACGAAACCGGAGGCACCTAGTACCTCGCATATCCATCGATCTCCAAGTACGTTTGGACGATCACCAACTGTTTCCATCTTCTTGGGTGTACAGCCCAATCAAGATCATCAGTAATCACCCAAACGACATGAAGACCTCCGGTCTTCGACCATCGTCTTCATCTTCGACTTATTGTCGTATCAGTTATTCAAAATGTGATAAACCCGGTCTTTCCGAATAACTCGCGTATATTTTAAATAAGTGTTACACAAACACAAAATACGTCTCATTCCAATTTATCAGTCACTAACCGTAAATTAACAAGTGAATAATTTCCCAAATATTAACCCCGAAGGCCGAAACCAACATCAGATCAATATCTAGAAAACCATTCTACTTAGCTAACCGACAGTTAGTTTCTAAATTTCACATTCATAGGGAAAGGTTCCCATTAATTTTATCAAAGATAAATCCCTTGAATTTATTCTCTAATCTTCTTTTGAATTTCGATTCAACTAATCGGGATTAACGAACCTTACCGAAGTAATCATTTGTTTTAATTTCCCAGTCCCAACCTATTCATCCCATGAAGTAAAACTGGTTATACTTCATATCTAACACCACGGTGTTATCGGTAAATTCAATTACCATTTCACGTTCGAATCTAATTAAAGATTTAACTAACGCCTGGAGCAAAACTGGTGGTACTCCATCCTCGATCATTTCAATCTAGTTAAAGATTCAATAAAACTCCACTTAGTTTTAATCCTAACGGGGTTAAAGAATCAGTGTCATTTAAAAACACTGTTCACGATAAACCCCAAGATCACATTCCATTAATTATTGGGTTAAAGAACAAGTGTTATTTAAAACACTGCTCATGATAAACCCAAAAATCAATTCGAATTCAATTCCAATTAAATATTATTTAATTGGTACACTTCATTAAATCTAAATAAAAAGATTTAATTTTTTCTCAACTGGGTTCAAGAACAGTGTTAATGAAGACACCATTCACGACAAACCCAAATCACATTTGATATTAAATACAAGGCTCTGAATAGAAAATATATCGGCTTATATTCAATATCAAATTCTACGACCAACAGATATCGTATTGGAAATAACGATATATAAATATCTTTCAAATTTCATAAACAACATCTGTATAATCACGAAATCCAACAACGAAATATTCCGAAGACAATTTCGATTCAAATCCATTCCAATGCAATTATTGGAAATTCTGGTTATTTTCAAAACCATTTCAAATCCAATTTATTTATTTGAAAATAAATAGAATTTTAATCCTAGTTCAAAACTAGTTCATTTCGATAAAAATCTATTTTTATCTTTTCAAATATGGAGTTTTTCATCCCAATTCTTTCTAAATCATTTCTTATGATTTTACACAAATTATTACTATTTTTAATAATTTTATCAAGGCCCGTACAGTCGATTTCCATCAACGGCCATCGAACTGCACTTACAGCGACCTTTTTCAAATTTGATTTGGACATAATTCCAAATCCAACTGTTAGATTTCTAATTTCTAATATTCGTTAGAAAGCTCTTTTCGATACGAACCCAACGGTTCCGGTTTTAGGAGAATCCGACGGTCGGATCTCCCGTAATATCCGTTCGAAGTCAATGGTTGAAATTCGCGAACTTCCGCGGCGCGGCGCGTTCTATTCAGGCCATTATATTATATATATATAATATATACTTCGTCGATTTCAATTCAAAATGTGCTTTATAAATCGTTTTAAATTCATTTTCAAAACGGTTTCAACTTCATATTCAATTTCAAATCAAAATTGAATATTCCAATTTAAATTCATTTTAAACACATTTCAAATTGATTTCAATTCAAATTGATTTCAATTCAAATTGATTTCTAATTCAATTTCAGTTCGTTTTCAATACAATTCAATTTCAATTCGAATCCATTTCTATTCCATTTCAATTCGAATTCATTTATATTTAATTTCAATTCGAATTCTTTTATATTCCATTTCAATTCGAATTCATTTATATTCAATTTCAATTCGAATTTATTTATATTCAATTTCAATTCGAATTTATTTATATTCAATTCTTTTCAAAATATCATATTTTGAAATCACTTTCGATATTCATTATAAAATGAATAAAATCGATATAACTATCGTTCACGTCAAAATGACGTCAATCTAATCAATACGGCTTCATATATTCCTATTTTCAAATATTCTATTTCAAATATTTCTATTTCAAATATTTCTATTTTAAAACTGGAATGAGGCCCAATCAATTACCATATAATGTTAATTATATGGATTTTCCACAACACATGTATATATCAACAACGATGAATAATCAACCATCATCCAAAGTGCATTCTACACTGTATAAGCATCAATATAAATATTCAACGCTTATAACAGTCTGTCAATCAATCGATCAACATACAACTAAACGATCGGGATTAGTGTACGTCAAATATCATCCCAATACCTGTAACAACCCGTATTTTTGAATAACATGTTATAACATAAATCAAGGCAGAATTAAATGTTAAAATCTGAATCAAGGGAAACGGTCTGTGCCATTGCGTTCTTCTCGGAAAAATACGCGAAATAGAGTCCGAGTTTTCGAAAATCGGAGTCCGTATGACCAAGTTATGGCCCGTCAAAGTTTTCAGAAAATTTCAAGTTCAAAAACAGTTCAAATTTGAATTTAGAATTCAAATTCAGCCAAAACAGACTGGGCGGGAAAATTCCCGCCCAGACAGGTCGACAGGGGGGTCGACACTAGGGTCGACCTCCCCCCCAACCAGGTCGACACTAGAGTCGACCTGGGGGTCGACCTCCCTGGTCGGCCAGGTCGGCCTGGTGCACTTAATTGGGCTGTTTGGACCTATTTTGTTGGCTAGTGACGTGATTTGATGGCTCAGATTTGATTTAGGGTTAATCCTATGGCTAAAACTAATCCTAAACTCTATAAAAAGACCCTAATACCTAGCCTAAATCATCATAAATCAATCCTACAACTAAACTATGCCAAAATGTTTCTTGATCATGGCCTCCATCTTCATAACATGGCCTCCATCCTCTTCATGAAAATTTGAGTGTCCTAAGCTAGTAAAAGAGCCACCTTTCTTCATCAAAATAAGGATTTTTCTACATACAAATCAAAGGAGCTTTATGTTTCTCAAGACAACTTGGAGCTTATATTCATTTGGGGCTTTTAGTGTTGCTAGCGTGGCTTCGTCTCAATCTTATTTTATTTTATAAGTCTTCATAGCATTGTAAGCCCTATACTACTCTTAGATTCTAACTATGAAGTTAAATGTGACATGTTGCAAGTTTGAGTTTGGGCCTAAGTATGATATGTGCTTTGATTCTAACATGTTATGCATAGGTTTATTCTATGCATGTTTGTAAAGCTATCACCTTGACCTTGTGGGCTAAAACCTATAAGCTTTATGTTGAAATGTTGCATTATGCAACATGAGAACTCTCATAACCTTTATGATAACTTGCATATAATGTTATATGCGAACTTCTAGTCATCCTCCTATGTCATCTAGGACCATGTATCACCTATTCGCTAAGTTTGAATGTTATGCATGTAACATGCAAGTTTAATTGAACATATTTATGCCTCATATGCCACCATGTTTAACTTGTGGCCAACCTTATTACCTTATGCCCTTTTGTCATGCTTTTGCCAAGTTCCCTCTTTTGATTTATGTTATGTTATGCGAAACGTACATGCGATGGGAATGCGTTGGGTTTGGGTAATATTAATGACATGAAAACATGGTTTTAAAATATGACATGAACATTGACTTGTGATTATGTTTGTAAACATAATGATGGACATGACACTTAGAAAATATGAGTGTGGCCAACTCGAGGTTGGGTTGAGTTTGTAGCATAAATCTACCCGGAACCGACCGGCTTAACTAGTGGCTACAAACAATAGGACCCAATGTGAGTAGTTGGTCATGTCGCACTTGAAACCCGAGGTTAGACTAAGTTGTGGTGTAAAGCTACCCGGACCCGCCCGGCTTAACAAGTAACCACAACAAGGTCTAATGTGAGAGGTTGGGTGCATTAAATTAATTAATGCCACATGATAGGGTTAAGTCATGGACTACTTGAATACTTAACCAATTAAACACGATGGATTGGTAGGGTTAAGTCATGGACTACTTGAATATACTTAACCAATTAAACACGATGGATTGGTAGGGTTAAGACATGGACTACTTGAATACTTAACCAATTAAACCCGATGTATTGATAGGGTTAAGTCATGAACTGCTTGAATACACTAGACCAACTCAATACATGGTTAGGATAGGGTTAACCACACTTAACCCGCTTGAAATCCTAGTTACGTGGTCCTTTTCAGCAGTAACCCTCTTAGAAGTATCATGGGTACCCTGGACTAGGCTAGGGTGGGGCACGATTACTGAACTGATTGTAAGAGATCAAAAGAGACGCCTGAAGGGTGCACCGGTTGTTCAGGCGGACCATGGTCGTGCACATTAAGTCCGGAGTTGAACATGGACACCAGTAGGTTTAGACTGTGCATGCTTGAATTGTGTCTGTGGTTTACACCTTAGACCTGGGTACACCCTGGGGTGGACCTTGCACAGTTAACTACATTCCACGATTAAGCCGTATGACACCGATACACGACGAGTTAGGCTTATAGGGAGCCGATCGACTAGACCGAGTAGTTGGACCTCGATTTAGGTCATCTCATGATGTGGGCCAGCTTTGGGCCAAGGGATCATTTCTTGTTTATACTTGACATGGGTTGGAATACTAGTACACTTGGTGCAAAAACTTAACCTTGTATATGCGATGCCACACTTGATCTATCTTGTTAACTTTTCACCATGCCAATTATCACCCTACATCTCATCTCTGTTTTACATGTCCAGTTAACTTTATTAGTTTTTATACAAATAGTAGATAGGACTTACCAGTCTTTTTGACTGACCCGTTTTCTTTCGCCTCTTCTCTTCCGTCCCCCCCCCCCACCCCAGGTTTACAGGGTGGGAACACTGGTACCTAGCTTGGATCTTTAGCTGCTTTTCTGGATAGCTCATGTACGGTTTGGACTTGAGCTCGCTATGGCTTTCTTCTACCTTGGGAATAGTTACTTTATGATTTTCTTTCCAGTTTTCAGTTGATGTTTCTAGACTATGTTTTGTGGAAAATAATGACCAAGTACTTTGATGTAACTTGACTATGGTTTTAAAATGTTAGTTTTATCCGCTGCTTTATATACTCTGTTTTTACTTATATGTTCTGTCTTGTGATATCTGCATGCATGTTTACCTTGTTTAACGCCCCTCCAAAGCTAGTGTGCTTGCAAGAGTGGAATTGGCGGAGGTGGGGTGTTACAATACCCGTGTGGGGTTTCAAGTAATCAAACACATATTTTTATTTGTGCAGTTGGGTGATGTGTAAAATTTATCGTCCCAATCAATGTCCTTCAAATAGGTGTACATAAACAAACCGTCCGGTTTGTAAATGAATATTTATTTATTCACATTCGCGTTAAAAATTATAGTTTTAACGATCAAACTATTTTATTCAACCTATGAATATTCTATTCGGTTCATTTATTAAATAAAATGTTATCTTTATTTTTCTAACTTATTTTTAGAAAATTTCGGACGCATAACGGCACGATACTAGAAACGGGACAAGGCCTAGCCTTATCCCCGGTCTAGTGAAAAGGCCCACGCCATTCACACATCAATCAAATCAATTTCATTTCACCAAACAATTCAATTCAAACCAAATAATCTAACCAACTACACAACCAAACAATTAAACAAACAAGCCATCCATGGTCTGTGGATGACGGGTGTCGGGTGCTGCTAATCACCGTCTGCATCCTAATATATATATAACTATAAAAAAAAAAGAAATTTAAGAGTGAGAAGTTCTCACCGATAGCTATCCCAACTTCACGACACTTCATTTATAGAAATCTTCACCGTTCTCGCCTTTCGTCACTTTCGTTGCCCGTAGCCACTACATATGTAAAAATCGAATTTTTTACTTTGATATTCAATATATAAAAATCGAATTTTTACTTCGCTATTCAATATATAAAAATCGAATTTTTACTTCGCTATTCAATATATAAAAATCGAATTTTTACTTCGCTATTCAATATATAAAAATCGAATTTTTACTTCGCTGTTCAATATATAAAAATCCTAACCTTGGAATAAAATAAAAATAAAATAATAGAAAGGAAGTTTTATTCCTAATTAACATCAGGGGAAAAGAAAGAAGAATAAAAATAATGCAAATAAATAAATAAAAACTCACAACGTTCGTCGGCCGGGGGGGGGGGTTTCTGTTTGGCGGCGGAGCTGGAGGGGGGGCGGAGGCGAGGTGGAGAAGAAGAAGAGGGGCGGCGGCAGGAGAAAAAAGGGGGGAGGGTGCGTCGCGATCGACAGCAGAGGGGGGGTTTCTTCGATCGGCAGCAGGAGGATGGGGGGTCGCGCGGTGGCGCAAGGGTGGGGCGTGTCGTGCGGTGGCGCGTCTCCTGGGAGGGGGGGGGGGTCGCATGGTGGCTTAGGTTTTTTTTCTTTTTTTCTTTTTTCATTTCCTTCGGATTCGATTTCGAAGGGGGGGCAGATAAAGAGATAGGGAGAGGGAAGAGAGTGTTTTTAATTTTTTAATTATTTTATTTTCCACCAAAAAGCAACTTTTATTTTCGACCTCAAAACGAGGCCCATCGCCTATCGCCCATAGCTAATTACCCCCATTCCGAACACAATGGGATATGTACCGTAAGCTGATTCGGCTGTTACAATCAGTTTTTGTCAAAATCAACATATACTTCTATATATTGAATTTGAACGCGCATTTCAATTTACCGGGGCCACATACTAACTCTAAAAATTACCAAAAAATATTTTCTAGCTTCGTATTGACGATACGGTCCTAACAAAATTAGTTTCGTCGAATTCTGAGACCGTTGGAAGAATGGCCAATTTCCAGTCGATTAAAATCAACTAAAACTGGTCAAACATGTTTTCCTTTGCCACGCTCACAAATTGATTCGAAAAATTATGAAATTTGAAACCTAGCAATAAGTTTACATCACGGATCCAACAAAAGTGGTTTCGTCGAAATCCGAGGTCGTTTGCAAAATTCTCATTTTTAAGGGCCTGAATTCCATAGCGACTATTCAGAATTTTCAACTGGACATATCTTTTGATTCCCGCTATGAAATCTCGATTTTTCGGATTCGTTGGAAAGATATTCACAATTAGATTCCATTGTTTTTGGTTTCACTAAAATCCGGTTTATTTTGCACCCGGTACATTCATTTGAAGTTTGAAATCGAATTATCGAACTACCACGCCATTTTCAATTCTATTATATAATTATATATAATTATTTATATTCTAACGATGACATATATAATATATACGTTCGAATTCTATTCAAAATAAATTTCTCGTCGATATTATTTAAAATAATTCATTTTAAATAATCAAAATTCGCTAAAATTGCCAAAATAAAAATTTTAAACTGGCCCAAATTTTCGGGTTGTTACAATCTCCCCCACTTAAAACTTTTCGTCCCAGAAAAGGAACAAAGTCGAAAGTGGTTTGATTAATCAACTCTACGTTCGATCTGGCTTCCATTCTCTAACTTTTCAGTTTCTGAGAATTTTCAAATTCTTCAAAAATTTGGCTAACACCCTAAATTTTCGAAAAATTTCGCCATAACCTCCCCTGCACCGGGAGCCATGGGAAAATCACGAAATCGCCATATAGGCCTTCTGATCTCAAGAAGAAAAAGAAAAAGCCAAGCGGCTAGCAAATAGGCTCATAAAATCATCATCACCCAAACAAAACAGTAAATTACATAGTAAACATGTACCTATTTGTCGGGCAAACAAATTTTATTCTTCGGCTCTAGCCTCCTTGCTATGACATGTTCAATGTAAATACATGTATATGCAAGCAAACGCAACCAATTTCAATATAATTCAATATTTGATCAAATTGGCTATATGGTTAAAATTTCAACTAATCAAAACAGTAATCAAACAACACAACCATCAATCAATTAGTGGATATCATTTCAAATGCATAGCTTTGATATATAGTCAAAAATCAGATTTTTGATGCCAAATCACAACAATAGGCCCTATCTAGTTTCGGTTCTCACACCAGTCAATTGGAAATTTATAGAAATCTCACTTTCGTCGCTCGAATATAAATACTGGCGATGGTGCCCCGTCACCAGAATTATCCCCGGGCAACTAGAGTATGATTCTATAACTATCCAATACATTAAAACTTCGAATACACGTTTGCAAGACGTATATGCAAAATCTTTATATATCGGATTGTCCCGATCAATATAGAATAAATAATCAAATACGAATAGTTGATTTAAATTTTCAAAACAAAAATCGTTTCCATTTTAAAAATATACTCTTCACACTCGTTCTAGGATTCTACTGCTCCCATCTCTAACGAGTCATTCTAATTGGATATTACTAATCCAATATCTGATGAATTCTTTCGTATGGTTCTAATGTGCCTTGTTCTCAGCTTTGTAAACCAAAGCTCTGATACCAAATGTGACGAAAAGGGATTTCGCTCGGTCTGAACCAGTCGCTAAACCGATCTAGACCGTTCGAAACACCTGATCGTTTTGAGAACAAGACAAAATAGAACGCATACAAAAGAACATTTCATTGTATATTACAACAATGCATCAGAATACAAGAATATACAGAGTATAAATGAATAAATATTACACAGAAAAATATCAGAGATTACAATACATTTCATAGCAGCGGAAAATAATACAAAACACAACTAGAATGAGATATACGGATACAAAGCTTTCCGGATATCGTTCCAGCTGTAAACCAGGATCCTGTGAATATAAATCTGCAAAACCAAAACTACTAGCTGCCCGTGTCGAAAATAAGGGAACCCAGAGTTTAGGTTAAAACAATAAACTCCAAGTCAGTCATGTGACTGGTGTGAGAACTAAAACAGTTATTAATCTTTGTTTTTAAAGTTAGGTAAATCAAGGGACCACGCTGTATAACACGGAACGGGTTTCCTCCCAAGAATATCAGTGTATAAAACAAACAGCGCAATGCTAAATAAAGAAAAATGAATCTGTTATAAGACCCAGGTCCTATCACACAATGCAACGCAAGCCGGGGGATAGGGTTTTCCCTTATAACAGCCAAAGAATGCTTGATACGTTTAAAAGAAATCATTTGATACTATTATAAGTATATAGTGTATAAAACGACTTCAAATCATAAGTATCAATCATAGGCGGCATGGGCACCATATGTCATGTCGCCATACTAGGCTCTACAAACAAAACCGCAAATGTCACGTATTGGAAGTTGGATTTCCATCTGTGAACCGAGGCAAAAGATAGTCCTCTCCCGATTTTAGACAATCTAGCCCATGTCTAGGAACAGCCGCAACTGCCCCTTGGATCGTCAGGGCCGGTCCACCGATGTGGATTATTATGCCTGAACACTACGTTTCCCCGCCCTTTGGGGCGTAAATGAGCCAACGAATGACTCCATCGGACCCGGATCGTCCGATCTAACCGAGGTGCCTCGCAACAGCAACAATCACACAAGTGAAAAGTATATAAATGTCAGGGCTGGTAGGTCACTGACACCACCCTAGCTAGAAAGAAACGAATGCCCTCCCTGAGGTACATCTCCCGTTTTTGGTTCACAACCGGGGTGCGAGGCTCGCGAATTCACGTTACACAAAGTTGTGCCATACAGGCTGTGCTTTGATCATCACCACAAGACTTCGCTTTTCAACAGAAGCCTTGATCATTTTCATCTTAGCATGCCACACAGGCAATTCACTCTATGTGTTTGATATCCATTAGTATATAACCCCTGAGCTCGTACGTCTTAGAGAAGGGCGTTCAGCAAGAGAATAAATTCTCCGCCGCCAAACAGATATATATTTAATAGAAATCAATCACACAGACTAAAATCCAATGTCAGACACACAATCCATTTACAAGTCCGTTCTGGGTCTGAACGAAACAAGAGGCACCTAGTACCCTGCATATCCATCGATCTCCAAGTACGTCTGGACGATCACCAACTGTTTCCATCTTCTTGGGTGTACAGCCCAATCAAGATCATCAGTAATCACCCAAACGACATGAAGACCTCCGGTCTTCGACCATCGTCTTCATCTTCGACTTATTGTCGTATCAGTTATTCAAAATGGGATAAACCCGGTCTTTCCGAATAACTCACGTATATTTTAAATAAGTGTTACACAAACACAACATACGCCTCATTCCAATTTATCAGTCACTAACCGTAAATTAACAAGAGAATAATTTTCCAAATATTAACCCCGAAGGCCGAAACCAACATCAGATCAATATCCAGAAAACCATTCTGCTTTGCTAACCGACAGTTAGTTTCTAAATTTCACATTCATAGGGAAAGGTTCCCATTAATTTTATCAAAGATAAATCCCTTGAATTTATTCTCTAATCTTCTTTCGAATTTCGATTCAACTAATCGGGATTAACGAACCTTACCGAAGTAATCATTTGTTTTAATTTCCCAGTCCCAACCTATTCATCCCATGAAGTAAAACTGGTTATACTTCATATCTAACACCACGGTGTTATCGGTAAATTCAATTACCATTTCACGTTCGAATCTAATTAAAGATTTAACTAACGCCTGGAGCAAAACTGGTGGTACTCCATCCTCGATCATTTCAATCTAGTTAAAGATTCAATAAAACTCCACTTAGTTTTAATCCTAACGGGGTTAAAGAATCAGTGTCATTTAAAAACACTGTTCACGATAAACCCCAAGATCACATTCCATTAATTATTGGGTTAAAGAACAAGTGTTATTTAAAACACTGCTCACGATAAACCCAAAAATCAATTCGAATTCAATTCCAATTAAATATTATTTAATTGGTACACTTCATTAAATCTAAATAAAAAGATTTAATCTTTTCTCAACTGGGTTCAAGAACAGTGTTAATGAAGACACCATTCACGACAAACCCAAATAAAATTTGATATTAAATACAAAGCTCTGAATAGAAAATATATCGGCTTATATTCAATGTCAAATTCTACGACCAACAGATATCGTATTGGAAATAACGATATATAAATATCTTTCAAATTTCCATAACAACATCTGTATAATCACGAAATCCAACATCGAAATATTCCGAAGACAATTTCGATTCAAATCCATTCTAATGCAATTACTGGAAATTCTAGTTATTTTCAAAACCATTTCAAATCGAATTTATTTATTCGAAAATAAATAGAATTTTAATCCTAGTTCAAAACTAGTTCATTTCGATAAAAATCTATTTTTATCTTTTCAAATATGGAGTTTTTCATCCCAATTCTTCCTAAATCATTTCTTATGATTTTACACAAATTATTACTATTTTTAATAATTTTATCAAGGCCCGTACAGTCGATTTCCATCAACGACCATCGAACTGCACTTACAGCGACCTTTTCCAAATTTGATTTGGACATAATTCCAAATCCTACTGTTATATTTCTAATTACTAATATTCGTTAGAAAGCTCTTTTCGATACGAACCCAATGGTTCCGGTTTTAGGAGAATCCGACGGTCGGATCTCCCGTAATATCCGTTCGAAGTCAATGGTTGAAATTCGCGAACTGTCGCGGCGCGGCGCTTTCTATTCAGGCCATTATATTATATTTATAATATATATAATATATACTTCGTCGATTTCAATTCAAAACGTGCTTTATAAATCGTTTTAAATTCATTTTCAAAACGGTTTCAACTTCATATTCAATTTCAAATCAAAATTGAATATTCCAATTTAAATTCATTTTAAATACATTTCAAATTGATTTCAATTCAAATTGATTTCTATTTCAATTTCAGTTCATTTTCAATTCAATTCAATTTCAATTCGAATCCATTTCTATTCCATTTCAATTCGAATTCATTTATATTTAATTTCAATTCGAATTCTTTTCTATTCCATTTCAATTCGAATTCATTTATATTCAATTTCAATTCGAATTTATTTATATTCAATTTCAATTCGAATTTATTTATATTCAATTCTTTTCAAAATATCAGATTTTGAAATCACTTTCGATATTCATTATAAAATGAATAAAATCGATATAACTATCGTTCACGTCAAAATGGCGTCAATCTAATCAATACGGCTTCATATATTCCTATTTTCAAATATTCTATTTCAAATATTTATTTTTCAAATATTTCTATTTTAAAGCTGGAATGAGGCCCAATCAATTACCATATAATGTTAATTATATGGATTTTCTACAACACATGTATATATCAACAACGATGAATAATCAACCATCATCCAAAGTGCATTCTACACTGTATAAGCATCAAATATAAATATTCAACGCTTATAACAGCCTGTCATTCAATCGATCGACATACAACTAAACAATCGGGATTAGTGTACGTCAAATATCATCCCAATACCCGTGTGGGGTTTCAAGCAATCAAACACAGATTTTTATTTGTGCAGTTGGGCGATGTGTAAAATTTATCGTCCCAATCAATGTCCTTCAAATAGGTGTACATAAACAAAACATCCGGTTTGTAAATGAATATTTATTTATTCACATTCACGTTAAAATTTATATTTTTAACGATCAAACTATTTTATTCAACCTATGAATATTCTATTCAGTTCGTTTATTAAATAAAATGTTATCTTTATTTTTCTAACTTATTTTTAGAAAATTTCGGCGGCATAACGGCACGATACTAGAAACGGGACAAGGCCTAGCCTTATCCCCGGTCTAGTGAAGGCCCACGCCATTCACACATCAATCAAATCAATTTCATTTCACTAAACAATTCAATTCAAACCAAATAATCTAACCAACTACACAACCAAACAATTAAACAAACAAGCCATCCATGGTCTGTGGATGACGGGTGTTGGGTGCTGCTAAGCACCGTCTGCATCCTAATATATATATAACTATAAAAAAAAGAAATTGAAGAGTGAGAAGTTCTCACCGATAGCTATCCCAACTTCACGACACTTCATTTATAGAAATCTTCGCCGTTCTCGCCTTTCGTCACTTTCGTTGCCCGTAGCCACTACATATGTAAAAATTGAATTTTTTACTTTGCTATTCAATATATAAAAATCGAATTTTTACTTCGCTATTCAATATATAAAAATCGAATTTTTACTTCGCTATTCAATATATAAAAATCGAATTTTTACTTCGCTATTCAATATATAAAAATCGAATTTTTATTTCGCTATTCAATATATAAAAATCCTAACCTTGGAATAAAATAAAAATAAAATAATAGAAAGGCAATTTTATTCCTAATTAACATCAGGGAAAAGAAAGAAAAATAAAAATAATGCAAATAAATAAATAAATAAATAAAAACTCACAGCGTTCGTCGACTGGGGGGGTTTCTGTTTGGCGGCGGAGCTGGAGGGGGGGGCGGAGGCGAGGTGGAGAAGAAGAAGAGGGGCGGCGGCAGGAGAAAAAAGGGGGGAGGGTGCGTCGCGATCGACAGTAGAGGGGGGGTTTCTTCGATCGGCAGCAGGAGGATGGGGGGTCGCGCGGTGGTGCAAGGGGGGGCGTGTCGTGCGGTGGCGCGTCGCCTGGGAGGGGGGGCCGCGCGGTGGCTTAGGGTTTTTTTCTTTTTTTTTCTTTTTTCATTTCCTTCTGATTCGATTTCGAAGGGGGGGCCAGATAAAGAGATAGGGAGAGGGAAGAGAGTGTTTTTAATTTTTTAATTATTTTATTTTCCACCAAAAAGCAACTTTTATTTTCGACCTCAAAACGAGGCCCACCGCTTGTCGCCCATAGCTAATTATCCCCATTCCGAACACAATGGGATATGTACCGTATGCTGATTCGGCTGTTACAATCAGTTTTCGTCAAAATCAACATATACTTCTATATATTGAATTTGAACACGCATTTCAATTTACCGGGGCCACATACTAACTCTAAAAATTCCCAAAAAAATATTTTCTAGCTTTGTATTGACGATACGGTCCTAACAAAACTAGTTTCGTCGAATTCTGAGACCGTTGGAAGAATGGCCAATTTCCAGTCGATTAAAATCAACTGAAACTGGTCAAACACGTTTTCCTTTGCCACACTCACAAATTGATTCGAAAAATTATGAAATTTGAAACCTAGCAATAACTTTACATCACGGATCCAACAAAAGTTGTTTCATCGAAATCCGAGGTCGTTCGCAAAATTCTCATTTTTAAGGGCCTGAATTCCATAGAGACTATTCAGAATTTTCAACTGGACATATCTTTTGATTCCCACTATGAAATCTCGATTTTTCGGATTCGTTGGAAAGATATTCACAATTATATTCCATTATTTTTGGTTTCACTAAAATCCGGTTTATTTTGCACTCGGTACATTCATTTGAAGTTTGAAATCGAATTATCGAACTACCGCGCCATTTTCAATTCTATTATATAATTATATATAATTATTTATATTCTAACGACGACGTATATAATATATACGTTCGAATTCTATTCAAAATAAATTTCTCGTCGATATTATTTAAAATAATTCATTTTAAATAATCAAAATTCGCTAAAATTGCCAAAATAAAAATTTTAAACTGGCCCAAATTTTCGGGTTGTTACACGGCGGAAGAAACGAGAAGGAAATTAGGGTTTGGATAGAAGTGATAAGAGGGAACTAAAAATTAAAAGGAAATGAGGGTGGAGGGAAATGAAATTTTTGCGTATAATAAGCGGGAAATCAAATTACGTTTTTATTGTAAGCTGCCCTATGTTTATTACTTAATAATTTAACAAACGATTATACACCTTAGATTATAAACTAACTGGTACCTCTTAAAAAAAACATACTTGAACCTCACATGCAAATATGTGACGACCCCAAACCCCGTACTGATGGCGGCAAGGGTAATCTTTGGAATATAACACATAAACAGATAATTGCATAACAGAATTAAATAAATACACCAGATATGTACAAATAATATACTGGATAAACATAATCATCAGAGTTACACAGTATACAGGATCATACTTAGTACAAATATAGTTCAGCTATACATAAATGTCTACAGCGGAAAACTAACATAATATGTACAGTAGGAACTGAACAGCATAAAAGAGATAAATGATAGAATCCATCTTCAGCTCCAGCTATCCAGAAAGAGCCTGCTAAAACCTGAGTACAAGGCTGCCTGTGTAGAAAAAGGGGTGTTAGACCAAAAATATGGCACTAACACCCAATTGACTAGGATTTGTGGAGAATAATGATCTAAAACACAGAAAATCAAGTAGAGACGCGAGATTTATAGTGGTTCGGCATTAACAAGCCTACATCCACTTCATAGTTTCTCAATTCATTCAGAAATTACAATTACAAGAAATATAGGCATTCAATCACTCGAATACAATGAATAATTCTCTCCGAATTCATTGATTTTGTTGAAGAAGAAGATGGTTGGTCGTGAGTAGCTATAGCCGAAATGTGTACAGCTTTTCCTCGGCCAAAAAGTCCCTTGAATGGCTACGAATTCATGTATATATAGGCAGAAATTCGGTTAGGGAATAGTGACTACGAGGAGGCTGGAGAGGGGATCTCGAAACTTAGTGGAAGTAGTGGGAAACACGGGGAAGTTGCTTCCATTTCGAGGGTTGACACGTCGAACCGGGTCCATGATAGTAGGCACGAGAGTAGGTCATATTTGAAGGATAGTTGCGTGCTTCAGGCGAGCGGATCGGGTCAGCTATTTACGATCTGAACCGATGCTCATTTTGCTAAATCTCCTTGTTGTGTACTCTCCAATCCGATCCAACTTGGGCTATCCGATCCGATCCGAAGAGGGGGATCCGATCTGATCAAATCCAAAAGGAGGGATCCGATCCGGAAGGAGGATCTGGTCCGGTGACATCTGCATGTATAATTCGAGTTTTCCAACCTTCTATCACTCCATCCAAGTGATCTCCAATTAGCGTAAGTTCATACTCAAGTCCTTGGCTTTGGGTCGCCTGTTCAAAAAGCAGGCTAACATTTTGCCCCCCAAAGTACATCTTATCGCAGATGAGATGTGCTTTGAATAAGTCGAGCTGAATCTTTTTGGAATGCCATCCACCCTTGAAGAGGCTTTATTAGATTTTTGTGTACTATTTAGTAGTTCCGTTATATGGATTTTTTCCTGTATAAATGGCTTATCATATATCGCACTACTTCCATTGATGTTTACCAAGCCAAATTCCATGGCTTGACTGGTCAAGATGATTAAATAATCGTCTAGACCTCGTCGAATCAAGAGGTTGAATTCCTTCATAATAAGTCATGTAGGATCGTTGGCTCCCGTATGAGATTGTACACACACAAGTTAATGCCAAACGACGCTGTCTTCTTACACAATTCAAGTACATGGTCGAGTCTAATGTTCTTTTATGGTCGAGTCAATGTATGGAGTAGTCATTCAAATCATAGAGTAGTATCAGAATCTTCGGGCCTTGAGCTAGCATCTGGCTTATTGTGATATTGTGTTTCATAATTGGCATATGGATCTATCATTTGTGCTTGGATTTGGACTATCTCGATATCAGGATATTAATCTAGGGCTCTTCGATTACATCGAATCATAACAATAATGCATCTGAAAGTCGTGACACTCCAGATCATTTTGTAATCCCGTGATCATATATGATTCAGCACAAGATGTTGAAAATATGCAAGGCAGTGGTTGGTAGGATCATCACGATCATACGGTACCAGAGGAGTTTATCACACTGTCCATTTGATGCAGTTATGGATCAAGTCTTTGGATTCATGATTGATTTGTTAGTTGGCTCACTTAGATGATCGAGATGAATCACGTCATACTCTAAAGATATAATGTATACGTTTTGAATCATGCATTGAGTCAGGATCATGTTCAAAGTCAATTTGTCGGTTGAAGGTGATGCTCCCAGCGTCAGTTGAGGACGAGCGAAGTCAGTGCTTATGCCCCCAGCATCGGTGGGGGTTGGACCAGGTCAATCAGACATCTAGTCTCCTTGCCATTTTACTTTTCATTATCACACTGGGTTAGAGCTGTATGTTAGCAATCATAGTCGACCCAAGTCATTCTATACTCTTTCTCAAGTCAGCAAGAGTTGAAGTTGTATGCACGAATGGTTGAATCATGTTCACTTTGGTGTCATCTCGTCTCTTTTGTCAGAAAGTGAGGATTGCCTTATCGAGTGTCATCGAATTCGGATACTCTCCTCGCATCAGCCATAAAGTTGAGTAAGCTCGTCAATCTTGCAAGTGAGTGAACGTTGTTAGTGAATTATTCGAGCTCCTTCGTTCATGCTTTGGCATAATCCGAAGTAGCCATCAGAGTCTTGTTGAGTCTATCTCTCATGCTCGGTTCAATTGAGCTTTACAATCAAGATAGTGGGCTCAATTAATGAAATTATTCCTTTCTGGAATTTTACTTCCTATCAGTCTTTTTCGGGGCTTTCCTCTTAATCGTTGACTTAAGTCATGTGACACGTCATTAAACAGTTCACTCTCAAGGCCTCCTTTCGGTCGTCGCCTTGAGTCGCATGAGAAGTTTAGCATTGGGCATCAGCATCAGCCTTCTAAACATGGCGCTTTGTTTGTTTTCCACTGGCCTGCTGCAGTTGTTGCGAGTGCAGCCCTCACATTCTTGTCCTGTTATCTTGTACAAGCCTGCACTCTGTAAACAAAGTGAATCTCTAAGTAATAGGTAATAAAGCACATCACAATCAAGTACGGGTTCCAATTCAGAACCCCTGCAATCAAATAATATCTAGCAAACCATATAGAATTTATCTGGGGGGCAATGTGTGTGTGCCCCCAATCAGACTTGAATAAAGTGCCTAGTCAGGGCTTGTTCGACATTGTGTTGCCCCCAATCTTTCCATGGGGGTGTCGGCTCAGCTTTCAATCTTATCCCCATTCCTTCAGTGGGGTAGGAGCCTGTTGTCTTCGGTGCTTAATCTTAGCACCTTTATACTCTCCTGACGTATGCCTAGGATAGAGTTCGAACTCAGCTTTCAGTCTACTCCCCGATCCTTCAGCATGGTAGGAGTTCTTGTAGCGCAAGTCCCTAGCGCCTTTATACTCTCCCGTCGAATGCCAAGGGTAGAGTGTGGTCAAGGCGGTCTTTAGTCGTGGTGCACCTTCACGCCCTGTGGACATCATCTTCCCGTCCTTTATACTCTTCCTCAAGTCATGGGGTTAGAGTTATTTAGGCGAACAGGCATATCATTCGCCCTGGCGCTCCTTCTGAGTGGGAGTCCACCGTGTCGAGTGTCATTTTCAAACTCGGTTTTAGTCCTTACTCCGCACTTCACTCTGGCGGATGGAGTTTTTTCGGGCAAGCGGTCGGATCACACTCGCCGAGGCACTACCTCATAATCCATGATTCATGGGTAGAGGTGGCCATTTGCAATAATCAAGTCTCTCTCGTCCCGTCGACTTGTGGGATGGAGTCCAGTTGGACACTGCAATATTGTCCTTCAAATGTTCTCTCAAATCATGAAAGCCAAAGCCATGGATCGAGTGGTCTTTAATCATGGCGCGCCCATCACATTCATCCTAGATGGGTACTTCTATTCAATCTCTGAGGGTAAGAGTTAGCCTGGCAAATAGTCGGAAAATGTTTACAGAAGCTTTGCGTTCCTCCGATCAATCTATGGGAGGAGTGATTGGCACCGACCTTCGGGTACCTGCATCATTCATATCGCATGAATTAGTCATGTCAATAATTCAGGAAGCATGTAAGAGTAAATTGTATGATTAAAAAGTAAGCATATCAAGGGGCAATGCTGCCTCCTTTATTTGGATTCATGTAATCTGATGGGGTCAGACATAGGACTGAGCCATGTAGACGGTCGAATTACATCTATCTGAAATCGAATTCCAACTATAAAATGCAAAAGTCAATGCATAATTATCTTTAGCTCTTCCACGTATGATGCTAGGAATGGATGTCATCTCAGATCCACCTTCAGCTATACAACCTCTTTTAGGCGGAGAGTGTGACCTTTTAAACGAGTGGTTCAGTCAAGCTTGTTATGATATTGCTCCATAACTCTATATGCGGGTGTTAGAAGTCTGATTGGTATCAAATCCTATGTACCAACACCATCCACATATTATTTCATCTGAGTTAATTACATCAATAACTCATAAAGGATGCAAATATAAGAGTCATGGTTAAAGAGTAGTCCTGTTAAAGGAATGAATATGATTCTGTGTGAAAATGGCATTGCATGCTATCTGCATGTCCATTTTGCCTTGCCCAATCTCTGCCAGGGATGGCTTGATTGTGGTCTTGGAGTGACAAAGACAACTAGGAAAATACTGTAAGCGAATGACAAGGTCATGTCTCCTTTAAATCGCCTTTTTTCCCCCATGCTAAGGGCAAGGGTTGAATGTCAGGGAGTCATGCAAGCCTATCATATATCGGCTTTGAATTAGATGATGTAATCATGAGCAATCGACGTTCGAATCTCCGGTTGCACCCAATGTCTGGGACACGAGTTACTTGACTTATCCTCGATGAAGGGAGTGAAATTGTAGATCTTCACTTTCTAACTCCAAAACGTCGTTTGTCAAAAGTTTCATTCGCGTTCATCTCCCATCTAGCGGAAGGCTGATTAGTGATTTTGTCCAATCATTCAGGGCGGTGAATTCAGCAACGAGTCTCGTTGGTGTCTGTCTTGGGACAACCTTCCAAGGGAAATAAGCATTGTCACCTTGCATGTCATATCTTGAGGCATAAAGAGCGATGGCATGCCTTTCACTTCTCCTTGCTAAATGCATTCCGTGCGGCAGGAAGTTCATCATGGAGTTGTCTATGACTCTCTTCTGAGTTGTCGGAACTGTCTAACTTGGACGGATTATTGACCTTTTGATTTTCTGTTCGTAGGATGTAAGATGTGTTGTAACTTTCTAATCCATCCAACAGCTCTTCTACCTGTTCTAGGAAAGCTACAAGTTATAGTCCCTTCATCTGGAATTTCTTCAAATCAATACATCTCCAACACCGGGTCATCGATCATTCATTGCACCGTCGGTATACAGTAATGGGTGCTTGTATTCATTTTTCGTTTTGAAGGTCCATCCTCTTCATCTAACACATACTCTTCGGGAATAATAAATTTAGCGATGGATTCGGCTAATGTTTGGGAATTGAGCAGTAGACACTAGGGTGAAATGTAAGCTCTGAATTCTTCTGGAGCTGGTCGGTCTAGACCTAAATCAGATATGCTTGAGTATGATAGCATAACTCGCGAGACTTTAAGTAATATTCATGTGTTATGTCACAACTGAAATAAGAAGTAGAGAGCTAATGGTTGATTCATATTTTCTTTAATCTCGAGCTCTCATCATTTGACCAAGGTCGTATGGTGGCTGGTGAGCAGTCAAGTTGCCATAATCCAAGAAAGGATCCATAGGTCCAATCGTCGCGTGTGGTGGTTCAACTAGTACCTAACTATGGGTACCAAAGTATGTTGACTTAACCCTTATTCGATGGAAAATCAGTCTTTCTCGATGCAGTTGACAACAAACAACAATTGCAAAGGTTCGCCAAGTTCTTCGAAAGGCTAACCGCAGGACAGATTTCATTCATCACATCATACAATTGAAGTGTAGCTTTGGGACATTAAGATCCTTAGCTGCTTTCTGATATCCCCTTATTGACAATCATGGTCATTAAGATCATAGGAATTACCTTCGGAGTAGTGCTCGGACCGTTCCATATAACCATCATCCGATGCCCCGTCGATTGGACAAGTTCAAGTCGCATAAATAAGATGGTCACTACTCGTTAGCGAGTAACATCGGTTGCATTGGTGACATATATACACCATCAAAACTAAGGAAGAGAAAGCTACCATGAGACAATCATTGTCTTGTATATTGTCCTTAATAACAAGCCGAATCTGATCAATAGCTCCTCAAATTGGCTTACTGATGTAAATAAGTGTCATGGCTCTGGGAAGAATCCCAGTCGTTGCCAACTTGCTGTGATATTCTCAAACTATCCGTCTAATCTTCATTGACAAGCTTTGATAACTGCTGTTAGCTAAAATGTACGTCGAGCCAAAGGCGAGGCCATGCTCCGAGACGAAGGCGAGGCCATCAACGGGTCCGGGTGCAGCGCCGGTGGGGGTCCGGGGCCCCACAGTCCCGGCGACGATCGACCTAACCGGTTAGGTCGAAAATGTGGGCACCGCACGATTTTTTCGATTTTGGAAGATGGAGCCTTTTCTGAAATGATCAGAAAAATGTATTTTTCCTAAAAAACAGCTGTTTCGGTTTGGTTCAGATCATGCCTTCCAGTAGCGGTTCGGAGACGTCTTCACGTTGGGTCGGGTCGGACTAGTTCCTCCGAACCGGATCAGGGGATCATCATCTGGTAGGTTCGGGTAGCATTCCGGGTTGGATCTGGAATTACTCCGCTCCGGCCATGTACATGGGCCATGTTATCTTCATACGTTGAGCGGGTCGGATTTGGGTACCCCGAACCGATCTGAACTATCATCCGATCTGGGACTCCTAGTGTAACATAAAACAGAATGCCTTCTCTGATCCGAATGCGTATCTTCCATCTGAACCAATCCGCAACTATCCATCCTACCCGAAGTCTTCTACTGTCTCCGATCCGAATGCTTCGCCTGACCTAGAAACATATTCGACCTGATTCAAAAGGTTTCCTGGACTCCACTCCTGGACTTTGGCGACTGTTGTTAGACGAAGTGGAGATGATTTCACGTCTAGTGATTTCCACGATTGCAAAAACAGTTTCACAGGATTTCCTCGTCGAACTTGGTGATCCGATAGTAGACTGGAGAATCCTTATATATGAGAATCTTCAGTTCTCAGTGAAAGCACCAAAATGTTAGACCAAAAAATGGCACTAACACCCAATTGACTAGGATTTGTGGAGAATAATGATCTAAAAACAGAAAATCAAGTAGAGACGCGAGATTTATAGTGGTTCGGCATTAACAAGACTACATCCACTTCATAGTTTCTCAATTCATTCAGAAATTACAATTACAAGAAATATAGACATTCAATCACTCGAATACAATGAATAATTCTCTCTGAATTCATTGATTTTGTTGAAGAAGAAGATGGTTGGTCAGGAGTAGCCATGGCCGAAATGTCTACAGCTTTTCCTCGGCCAAAAAGTCCCTTGAATGGCTGCGAATTCATGTATATATAGGCAGAAATACGGTTAGGGAATAGTGGCCACGTGGAGGTTGGAGAGGGGATCTCAAAACTTAGTGGAAGTAGTGGAAAACGCGGGGAAGTTGCTTCCATTTCGAGGGTTGACACGTTGAACCGGGTCCATGATAGTAGGCACGAGAGTAGGTCTTCTTTGAAGGACAGTTGCGTGCTTCAGGCGAGCGGATCGAGTCTGCTATTTACGATCCGAACCGATGCTCATTTTGCTAAATCTCCTTGTTGTGTACTCTACTATCTGATCCGACTTGGGCTATCCAATCCGATCCGATCCGGAGAGGGGGATCCAATCCGATCCAATCCAAAAGGAGGGATCCGATCCGGAAGGAGGATCCGGTCCGGTGACATCTTCATGTATAATTCAAGTTTTCCAACCTTCTATCACTCCATCTAAGTGATCTCCAATCAGCGTAAGTTCATACTCAAGTCCTTGGCTTTGGGTAGCCTGTTCAAAAAGCAGGCTAACAAGGGGCACCCGAGTTTGAAAGTGAAACAAACTACGAGTCAGTCATGGGACTGGTATGAGAAATCTACTTACAATTTTATAATATGGGTAATCACAAGACCACGCCACTTTCGCGGAACGGGTTTACTCCATTGGATTGCCAGTGCTTTACAACAAGTAAATCTTTTAAAACATCGTAATGCTTTTTATAAAAATGAAGCCATTATAAGAATCTGTTCCCATCACACAATGCAACGCAAACCGGAGGATAGAGTTTTACCTTATAATGGCCAAAATATGTTTGATACGAATAAAACAAAAGAATTTGATATTATTACTAGTGTTTATAGGTTTCAAAACAATTTCAATCATAACTATCAATCATAGACGGCATGGGTACCATATATCATGTCGCCATATATATATATACAATCAAAACCGCACGATGACGTATTTGGAAATTGGATTCTGTCATGAACCAAGGCAAAAGATAGTCCTTAACGACTTCGAGACTCTCTAGCCCGAGCCTCAGGCAAGTACTCAGTCAATCCTTTGGAGCGACAGGGCCGGTCCACCGATGTGGATTAAAATTCCTGAACACTGCGTTTCCTCGCCCTTTGGGGCGTAAGTGAGCCAACGAATGACTCCATCGGTCCCGGATCGAACGATATAACAGAGGCGCCTCGCAACAGCAACAACCACATAGGTAAAAATAATATAAATGTCAGCCAGTTCAAGCACCGACACCACCTCTAACTAGAAAGAAAGCATGTCCTCCCTGAGGTCCTCTCCCGTTTCCGGTTCACACAGGGGTGTGAGGCTCGCGAATTAACGTTATACACAAAGCTATGCCACACAGGTTGTGCTTTGATCATCACCACAAGACTTTGCTTTTCAACAGAAGCCTTGATCACTGCATCTTAGCATGCCACACAGGCAATTCACACCATGCAACTGATGGATATCAATAACACATAATGAATTCTAATGTCAGACACACGGTCCATTTGCAAGTCTGTTTTGGGTCTGAACGAAACCGGAGGCACTATATACCTCGCATACCCATCAATCTCCACGTACGTCTGGACGATCACTACTCATTATCCATATTTCGGGATGCCTCCCAATCAGAACATCAGTTACCATCCAAACGAGGTGAAGATCTCCGGTCTTCAACCACCGTTTTCATCTTCGACTTCTTATCGTCGATTCAGTTATTCAGAATGGGATAAACACGGTCTTTCTGAGCAACTCGCTTATATAATTAACAAGTGCTACACAAACACAACATACGCTTCATTCCAATTCATTATTCACTAACCGTCAATCAGTAAGAGAACGATTTCCCAAATATTAATCCCGAAGGCCGAAACCAACATCAGGTCAAAACCCAAGAAACATTCAACTTAGCTAACCTTCAGCTAGTTTCTAAATTTCACATGTCATATTGTTTATAATATTTTATAACGATTTGTCGCTATTTTTATTTATTTATTTATAGCCAATTTATTCAAACGACGCTTCGGGCCATAACGCGGCCGTGGCGCTGTTTTTCTTCAGATTTGATTTACACATATATGAAATTCTAATCGTTGGATCTTCACAAATTTTATATCATTAGAAAGATCTTTTCAAAATGAATCCAACGGTTCCAGTTTTGGGAAAATCCGACGATCGGATCTCCCGGTACACTCGTTTGAAGTTTCGATTTCAAAATACGAACTGCAGTGTCGTTATTCCATTTAATTTAATTATATATATATATATATATATATAATCGATTCTGGCACTGTTTTTCTTCAGATTTGAATTAAACATTCCAGACAATCCAACCGTTGGATCTTCACAAAGTGGGTGTCGTTGGAAAGATATTTCCAAGGCGAATCCAATGGTTTCGGTTTCGGGAAAATCCGATGGTCGGATCTCCCGCACTAATCGTTTGAAATCACGGTTTCAAAACACGAACTTCAGCTTCGTTATTCGATATATTTCAATTCTATTTATATATATATATATATATATAATCGATACTTCGATTTCAAAACTATATTTGTTTCATACATTTGATAAAAATGATATTTTTATCCACCCGACATTTATTTCAACACTTCACTATTTTTAATAATTCATGTATATAATAAAAATGTGATTCTTATTCCAATACAATTTATTTCAAAACACGACTATTTTATATAGTTCATATAGGTGATAAAAATAGGATTTTATTACAAAACAATTTATTTCAAACACGAATATTTTATATAGTTCATATAGATGATAAAAATAGGATTTTTATTTCAAAACACGACTATTTTATATAGTTTATATAGATGATAAAAATAGGATTTTTATTATAAAACAATTTATTTCAAACACGAATACCATTCAACAAATGAATTTCTATTCAACGAATGAATTTCTATTCAATACACAATTATATAGTTTCAACACATGAAAATAATTCTAACACATGAATATTATTCAAAATTTCGGCAGCATAACGGCAAGGTAGTTAAAACCGGGGCCGTCCCTAGTACGGCTCCTCGCTCTACCTTAAAGCCTCGCAGCTTTTGACAATGGGGATTTCATGCATCTAGTTCGCACGTAGGCGGCATTTATATTATTTTTTCATTTCCACAAACTAATATTATGTGGTTTCACCAAAATAATTCTCAACCACAAACGGATATTTTTCAACCACAAACAATTCTAATCAACCATTCGTTATCAACCAATTTTCACACCAATCACAACCAATAAATATCGTCCATGGTTTGTGGACGAGGGGCGTATATATATATATATATATATATATATATATATATATATATATATATATATATATATAAGTATACTTCACTTCCATTCAACACATATATAATTTTTACAACGCATATATAACTTATACATCGACCGTACAACTTATACAACGCTTATACAGATGGTGTACAACGCTTATGTAACTCATACATCGACTATATAATTTATACATAATCGTTTTCCATATCATTTATAATTTAGAAATCTCACATTAGGTTCCACTTCACCAAAAATAGCAGAAGGCTCAGAAAAATATGCGGTCTCTTCTAAAATGTAGAAGACATCCACACGAGTCCACTTTCTCTTGTTTCACTTAATTTCGTCAAGAAATGAAAAAGATATGATTTTTACAGTGAGATCAAAAACCGTAGCGCTTTAAACTGCTATTAAATAGTTTAAAATAGTTTCAGCCGTTACCTATCCGATTTATTCAAAACTAGGTCTTCAAATAACTTCTAATCCGTTGAACGAGGCGACGATCAGCAGGTGCGACGTCGAACAGCGTCGAAGGACACGCAGAACGAGGTTGTCCTCGTCGAACTCGGTGGTCGGAGGCGCTCCCTGCGGCGGTCGAAAGTGGCCAGGTTCCCGAGCTCGATTCGAGCTCTACAGGTCACGAAAATAATCCAAACTTTATATGGATGTAAAGATCGTGAGGAGTACTACAGAATTCTCAACTGGGGCATGGGTTTTAATTGAGTGGATTTGAAGAAAAAGAGGAGAGAAGGTTTTAATGTAATCCGCCGTCGCCTGGAACGAAAGTCGGGGAGAGAGAATATGCGTGGACCAATAGGATTTTTTTATTAATTTATATATTTTTAAATTTCTAAAATACCTTCTTTCACACACGAACCCCAATCCAAACCCAACGACTGTCGTCCCCAGCTAAATACCCCCATTCCGAACCCAATGGGATATGTTTCGAAGGCCCATTCGAATGTTTCAGTCAGTTGTCATTCAAATTAAAATATAAAACATTCAATATTTGATTTGAACGTACATTTCAATTTGCCAGGGCCACAAACTAATTCAAAAAATTCCCAAAAAATAAATCTAGCTATGTTTTGATGATATGGTCCCAACAAAACTAGTTTTGTCGAATTCTGAGTCCGTTTGAAAAATGTCCCATTTCTGGTCGATCCAATTTAACTGTAATTGACCAAAACACGTTTTCCTTTGCCATGCTCACATACTAGCTTTAAAAATTATGAAATTTGAAACCTAGCAATAGTTTAACATCCCGGATCCAACAAAAGTGGTTTCGTCGAATTCCGAGGTCATTTGCAAAATGGCCATTTTCATGGGCTATATTAACTCTATAGCGACCTTTCTGAAAATTCATTTGGCCATAACTTTTGCTTTCCGCTATGAAACTTCGATTTTTCAGATTCATCAGAAATATATTCAATAACAGATTTAAATATTTTTGGTTTCACTCAAATCCGTTTTGTTTTGCACCCGGTACAGTCAGTCAAAGTTTGAATTCAAATTTTGAAACTACCGCGCCATTTCAGGCCTTGTTTATAATTAGAATTAAATATATTTATTTTCAAACTTCGATTCAAACTTACTTTTCATCGCTATTATTTAAAATATTTATTTTAAATATTTAAAATCCACTAAAATAGCCAATTTAAAAAAAATTAATTGGATCAGATTTTCCGGGTCGTTACAATCTCCCCCACTTAAAACTTTTCGTCCCCGAAAAGGAACAAAGTCGAAAGTGGTTTGATTAATCAACTCTACTTTCAATCTGCCTTACATTCTCCAACTTTTCAGTTTCTGAGAATTTTCAAATTCTTCAAAAATTTGGCTAACACCCGGAATTTTTGAAAAATTTCGCCACAACCTCCTTTGTACGGGGAGGGTTTTGGAAATTTATTGGGCCGTATTAGGTACCCAATAAATCCTATAAAGCATACACATATTTATAGTGATATATTCTAGTGTTTACAGGGGAGCGTGTATAGATAATAACTCCAGAGAATAAATTCTCGTCACCCTGTCTAAGCCTGAGGGAGTGTGTGTTTTTAATTACTCCAGAGAATAAATTCTCGTCACCTCGTCCCATGTGGGAAATAAATAATCCATGTGCCGTATCTAATGACTAGAGAGACGTGATTATTGTCAAGTCTAGACCCGTGTGGGGTTTTTATTACTCTGGCAATTTACCGTTACATTTTGTATGGTCCATATCAGTCATCAGTTCAATCTGTAATATATAGTCATCGCCCTACAAGCCTCTCGCTCGTATGGTAAATCTTCCACCTTGTCACACAAGCTCCAAATGCTTATGTGGTATATGATGAAGTATGCCTATCTTCAAGAAGTATGCCATGTAGTACAGTTCAAAATTAATTGTTACTAGCCTATGGCGACATTTATTATTACACACAGAACAACCAGCACTCCGCATCCAATGGCATTCACAGGAGTTGATATAATAATAAAATTGCACATCCAACTCATTAAGGTTTACCTATTTATCGGGCACGCAAATAAATTCTTTACTCAACACCTAATCCATGTACCTATTGAAACATATATAATGCACATGTATATATTTCTATCTATTTTTAAATCAGTTCGATGTGTGATTTAATCGAATAAATTCTACCATTCATTCTCTTATTGATTAAATTAACAGTCATTCTAATAATTTAATTAATCAAATCTATTATCACATAACACAAACCACAATCAATTTTATTTTTAACTTTTCAAAAATGTACCAATTAATTTATACCCTCTTTTTAAAACCTTCAGACTATAGAATTAAATGTTCACATCCATGAAAAGAAAATAACAACAAAGTAGAGAGTAACTGGAAATTTCAAAATATGGTAATTGTACCTTGCACCGGAGTCAATCAGAGATATCCACTCGACACTTAGGATAGGATTTCTGAATGCTCTCCTCAGTTTCCCAAGTACAATCTCGCGGATCTCCACTCCATTGCACTTTGACTAAGTGAACCTTCTTGTTTCTCAGCTCTTTGGTTTCTTTTCCAATGATCTTTAGCGGCTCTCTTCTCACAACCAACTCTGGAGTAATTTCAATATCCTGTTGTGCGGCTTCTTCCACGATCAGGTCTGGATCATGAACGTGCTTTCGAAGTTGAGATATGTGAAATACATCAAGCACTCCAGGCAACCAATCAGGCAATTGAACCTTATAACCGAGAGTTCCAATCCGTTCAAGAATACGAAACAGACCAATGAATTTGGGCGCCAACTTCCCAGTTTTACCGAACCGGATAACTCCTCTCATCGGTGATACTTTCAAATATACATAGTCGCCAACAGCAAATGATATATCTCTTCTTCTCTTATCGGCATAGCTCTTATGTCGGTTTTGAGCGGCGAGTAATTGTTTCTTAACGAAATCGACTTTGTCGGCAGCTTCGCGGATCATATCAGGTCCCAATACAAGTCTATTACCGGGTTCGACCCAACAAGCAGGAGATCGGCACGGCCTACCATATAATGCTTCGAATGGTGACATTGTCAGGCTTGCTTGGTAGCTATTGTTGTATGAGAACTCAGCTAAATGTAAATGGTCTTCCCATGATCCGCCAAAGTCTAGTACACTAGCCCGTAATAGATCTTCTAAAATACGATTCACCCTCTCAGTCTGACCATCTATTTGAGGATGATAGGCGGTGCTTAGATTCAGCTTTATTCCCAGTTCTACTTGAAATGCCTCCCAGAATTTGCTAGTAAATATTGCATCTCTATCACTAACTGTACTGATCGTCACTCCATGTAGCCTAACAATTTCCTTGAAATATATTTGCGCCAGACTCTGAGCAGTTTTGTTCGATCTGACAGGTATGAAATGGGCGGTCTTCGTGAAGCGATCTACGATCACCCAAATATTGTCATTTCCTTTCCTGATTCTGGGCAAACCATCTATGAAGTCCATGGAAATATGTTCCCACTTCCAACCTGGAACGTCCAGCGGTTGCAACAATCCAGCTAGTTTATGTTGGTTGCTTTTGACTAGTTGGCAAGTAGGGCATCAGCTAACATATAAAGAAATGTCTCTCTTCATCGACCTCCACCATAAAGTGCGTTTGATGTCATTATACATTTTGCTTACTCCTGGATGGATACTAAGTTTTGACTTGTGGCACTCATCCAGGACTTCCTTTCGGAGCTCAGAAATGTTAGGAACACAAATTCGACCCTTTAGCCTTAAAATACCATCATTATCAACATGAAAACTCAAGGGCTCGCCTTTCTGTATTATCTCTCTGATCTTCTGAATGAAGTGATCATCCTTCTGAAGAGCAGATATTTTATCTATCAATGAAGTCGTAATAATAAAACTGGCGATCATTACATTCTTTCGGCTTAACGCATCGGCCACGACATTGGCTTTCCCTAGAGTGTATAGAATCTCAAAATCGTATGCTGTAAGGAACTCTAGCCAACGTTGCTACCTCAGATTCAAGTCTTTCTGGGTGAACAGATACTTTAACGATTGGTGATCTGTAAACAGTTCGAATTTCTCACCCAGAAGATAGTGTCTCCAGATTTTCAAAGCAAATACTATAGCCAACAACTCAAGATCATGAGTGACGTAGTTCTTTTCATGTGGCTTCAGTTGACGGCTAGCATAAGCAACAACCTGACCTCTTTGCATTAATACTGCACCAAGGCCTTCTCTAGAGGCATCTTCCAGACTTTCAAGTCCTGGTTGTCGTCGATTATCGTTAACACTGGAGCCGTTGTTAATCTTAACTTTAGCTCCTCAAAAGCCTCCTCACATTCTGGAGTCCATTTGAATTTTGAGTGCTTTTTTTAAGCTTCGTTAAGTGACTAGATATCTTCGAAAAATCTTTAGCGAACTTCCGGTAATAACTAGCCAATCCGAGAAAACTGCGAACTTCTGTAGGAGTTCTAGGCTGTTTCCAATCTTGAATAGTTGTGATTTTACTTGGATCCACAGCAATTCCCTCTTTTGATATGACGTGGCCAAGAAACTTTACTTCATCTTGCTATAATATACATTTAGACAGTTTGGCTTTCAATACATTCCTTCTTAGAATTTCTAGAACTTGTTCCAAATGTTTTTCATGTTCGGCCTTTGACTTAGAGAAGATTAGAATATCATCAATAAAGACCAGAACAAACTTATTCAAGACTCCTCTGAATACTCGATTCATCAAATCGACGAAGTAAGTTGGAGCGTTACATAAGCCGAACGACATTACTAACCACTCATAGCATAAGTCTGGACCTCTGAATGCTGTCATAGGAAACACTCTTCGGCAATACGAAGCTGATGGAAGCCTGTAGCTAGTTCCATCCTTGAAAATACTTGTGCTCCATTTAGACGATCCAATAAATCATCGATTTGCGGCAATGGATATTTATTCTTTATTGTCTGCTTATTCAAGTCACGATAATCCACACATAGTCGCAGAGTACCGTCAGACTTTGGGACAAACACCACTGTTGCTCCCCAATCAGAGAAACTAGGCCTGATCAGACCCTTCCATACAAGCTGTCGAGTTTTTTTGTCTAATTCCTCTTTCTCTTTCAAGGTCATTCTTCGAATAGCGTGAACTACTGGCCTTGCGTTAGGAATTAAAGAAATTTTGAAATCAATTTCCCTCTACGGAGGTAAGCTGACAACTTCTTCGAACACATCCGCATAATTCTTGACGACAGGAATATCTTTGATGAGGTCCAGAATATTCTCTTTGACTACAGGGATACTTTCTATTTGAGCAGGAGAAACATCCAAAGCTGCCCAGAAGTCTTTTCTATTAGAATTCGGACCTTCGCACGGTATGGTTATATAATTCTCTGATTGGGCCTTTGCCTTAACAACTCTCTCGGTACATTTAACCTCTGCCTCATATTTGGTTAACCAATTCAATCCCAAAAAAAGATCGAATTCAGTAAAATTCATGACGATAGAGATAGTAGGGAACTTATAACAGGAAAAAGAGACGGGCACCGCACAAATCCAGCTAATATCGAGAGAACTTCCAACCGGATTATGGACAGTGATGGGTTCTTTGAGCCTTTTCAAATTCAAATCTAGCTTCTTAACTGCGTTCTTTGCAATAAAGCTTCGCGACGCGCCCGTATCAAACAGTACTTTAACGGAAATGTTTTTGACATTGAGCGTGCCTTCCAAAACATCAGACCTTCCCTGACTAGATGAGGGCTCAGAAGTTTCTGCTACTTCATTTATATGTACTACTTCAGATTTCTTTGAGAGTTGGCACTCCCGTGCAATATGACCCGCTTGGTGGCACTTATGGCATCTCCTTTCCCCATGTGGGTTCTTTTGCTTCTTAGTAGGTTTAGATCCACTCTTTCTTTGTTTCTTTAAAGATCTGCAACTTATCGAGAGATGTCCTTGACTATTGCAGTTATTTCATACAGCTGGCGTTACTGATTCTTTCTCAGATCTGGCCCTTTTTCGATTGACTTTGGGCTTCTTACTCACCTCAGACATCGTACTGGCCTTAGGACGATCAGTTTCAGACTCACCTTTATTACTAGAACTGACTTGCTCTTCGAAACGCAACATACCTTTCTTGTCGAGATCCTCATACTGGTAAGCCATGTATATCATTTCAGAAAAAGGAAGCTTCACATTCCTAATTACACTATTCTGATATTTCCTTTGCAGGCCATGAATAAATCATAGATTCTTCCTCTTCGGATCTTCAATCAGATGCGGGGCAAAATGAGAAAGTTCATTTAATTTCTTATGATATTCTGGAATGGTCATATCTCCTTGTATCAGATAAGAGAATTCATCATACAACCGCTCAGTTGCTTTAGAAGGAGTAAATCTTTCTAGGAAAATTACTTTAAATCTATCCCAGGTGATATCACCTTCTGGATTATCCTCAGTAATAGAATCCCACCAGAACAAGGCTTCGTCTTTGAGCGCCCAAGATGTCAGTAATCTTTTCTGGTCATCTCTCAGCTTTAAACCGTCAAAGATTTTTTCAACAGAACGAATCCAAGCTTGTGTTTTCATAATAGATTCTTCGCCCGAGAACGGTATTCCACCCATATTTCGATACTTAATTAATAGGGCTTCAATATCTGGTTCTGCATTCCTTCTGATTCTGACACTCAGTTTCTAGTACTTCTGCAAATAGCAGATCAAGTGTCAGGTCAACAGAAAAGATATTTCAAAACATAGAGATAAATACTTGAATGTAAATGTGTCTATCGGGGTGTATTTCATTCTGCTTTACTCATACTAGGATATTACTGATCCTATCCGTAATGAGTTACCCATCCTAGAACACTACTGGTTCTATTTCTGACGAGTTCGTTAATATGTTATGTTCCAGAACTAAGCTTAACCAAGGCTCTGATACCACGTTGTGACGACCCCAAACCCCGTACTAACGGCGGCAAGGGTAATCTTTGGAATATAACACATAAACAGATAATTGCAGAACAGAATTAAATAAATACACCAGATAATGTACAAATAATATACTGGATAAACATAATCATCAGAGTTACACATTATAGGATCATACTTAGTACAAATACAGTTCAACTATACATAAATGTCTACAGCGGAAAACAAACATAATATGTACAACAGGAGCTGAACAGCATAAAAGAGATAAATGATAGAATCCATCTTCAGCTCCAGCTATCCAGAAAGAGCCTGCTAAAACCTAAATACAAGGCTGCCCGTGTAGAAAAAGGGGCACCCGAGTTTGCAAGTGAAACAAACTACGAGTCAGTCATGGGACTGGTATGAGAAATCTACTTACACATTTTATAATATGGCTAATCACAGGACCACGCCACTTTCGCAGAACGGGTTTACTCCATTGGATTGCCAGTGCTTTACAATAAGTAAATCTTTTAAAACATCGCAATGCTTTTTATAAAAATGAAGCCATTATAAGACTCAGTTCCCATCACACAATGCAACGCAAACCAGAGGATAGAGTTTTACCTTATAATGGCCAAAATATGCTTGATACAAATAAAATAAAAGAATTTGATATTATTACTAGTGTTTATAGGTTTCAAAACAATTTCTAACTATCAATCATAGATGGCATGGGTACCATATATCATGTCGCCATATATATATATATATATATATATATATATATATATATATATATATATATATATATATATATATATATATATACAATCAAAACCGCACGATGACGTATTTGGAAATTGGATTTACGTCATGAAACAAGGCAAAAGATAGTCCTTACCGGCGTCGAGACTCTCTAGCCCGAGCCTCAGGCAAGTACTCAGTCAAGCCTTTGGAGCGACAGGGCCAGTCCACCGATGTGGATTAAAATTCCTGAACACTGCGTTTCCCCGCCTTTTGGGGCGTAAGTGAGCCAACGAATAACTACATCGGTCCCGGATCGATCGATATAACCGAGGCGCCTCGCAACAGCAACAACCACATAGGTGAAAATAATATAAATGTCGGCCAGTTCAAGCACTGACACCACCTGTAACTAGAATGAAACGCATGTCCTCCCTGAGGTCCTCTCCCATTTCTGGTTCATACTGGGGGTGTGAGGCTCGCGAATTAACGTTATACACAAAGCTGTGCCATACAGGCCATGCTTTGATCATCACCACAAGACTTTGCTTTTCAACAGAAGCCTTGATCACTGCATCTTAGCATGCCACATAGGTAATTCACACCATGCAACTGATGGATACCAATCACACAGAATGAATTCCAATGTCAGACACACAGTCCATTTGCAAGTCCGTTCTGGGTCTGAACGAAACCGGAGGCACTATATACCTCGCATACCCATCGATCTCCACGTACGTCTAGACGATCACCACTCATTATCCATATTTTGGGATGCCTCCTAATCAGGACATCAGTTACCATCCAAACGAGGTGAAGATCTCCGGTCTTCAACCACCGTTTTCATCTTCGACTTCTTATCGTCGATTCAGTTATTCAGAATGGCATAAACCCGGTCTTTCTGAGCAACTCGCGTATATAATTAACAAGTGCTACACAAACATAACATATGCTTCTTTCCAATTCATTATTCACTAGCCGTCAATCAGTAAGAGAACGATTTCCCAAATATTAATCCCGAAGGCCGAAACCAACATCAGATCAAAACCCAGGAAACATTCGACTTAGCTAACTGTCAGCTAGTTTCTAAATTTCACATTCCATATCGTTTATAATATTTTATAACGATTTGTCGCTATTTTTATTTATTTATTTATAGCCAATTTATTCAAATGACGCTTCGGGCTATGACGCGGCCATGGCGCTGTTTTTCTTCAGATTTGATTTACACATATCTGAAATTCTAACCGTTGGATCTTCACAAATTTTATGTCATTAGAAAGATCTTTTCAAAACGAATCCAACGGTTCCAGTTTTGGGAAAATCCGACGGTCGAATCTCCCATTACACTCATTTCAAGTTTCGATTTCAAAATACGAACTGCAGCGTCGTTATTCGATTTAATTTAATTATATATATATATATAATTGATTCTGGTGCTGTTTTTCTTCAGATTTGAATTAAACATTCCAGACAATCCAACCACTGGATCTTCACAAAGTGTGTGTCGTTGGAAAGATATTTCCAAGGCGAACCCAACGGTTTCGGTTTCGGGAAAATCCGATGGTCAGATCTCCCACACTAACCATTTGAAATCGTGGTTTCAAAACATGAACTGCAGCTTCGTTATTCGATATATTTCAATTCTATTTATATATATATATATATATATATATATATACACACACACACAATCGATTCTTCGATTTGAAAACTATATTCTTTTCATACATTTGATAAAAATGATATTTTTATCCACCCGACATTTATTTCAACACTTCACTATTTTTAACAATTCATGTATATAATAAAAATGTGATTTTAATTGCAATACAATTTATTTCAAAACACGACTACTTTATATAGTTCATATAGGTGATAAAAATAGGATTTTTATTATAAAACAATTTATTTCAAAACATGACTATTTTATATAGTTCATATAGATGATAAAAATATGATTTTTATTATAAAACAATTTATTTCAAAACACAACTATTTTATATAGTTCATATAGATGATAAAAATAGGATTTTCATTATAAAACAATTTATTTCAAAACACGACTATTTTATATAGTTCATATAGATGATAAAAATAGGATTTTTATTATAAAACAATTTATTTCAAACACGAATATTTTATATAGTTCATATAGATGATAAAAATAGGATTTTCATTATAAAACAATTTATTTCAAAACACAACTATTTTATATAGTTCATATAGATGATAAAAATAGGATTTTTATTATAAAACAATTTATTTCAAACATGAATACCATTCAACACATGAATTTCTATTCAACGAATGAATTTCTATTCAACACACGAATGTAGTTTCAACACTTGAAAATAATTCTAACACATGAATATTATTCAAAATTTCGGCAGCATAACGGCAGGGTAGTTAAAACCGGGGTCGTCCCTAGTACGGCTCCTCGGTCTACCTTAAAGCCTCGCAGCTTTTGACAATGCGGATTTCATGCATCTAGTTCGCATGCAGGCGGCATGTATATTTTTTTTCGTTTCCACAAACTAATCCTATGTGGTTTCAACAAAATAATTCTTAACCACAACCGGTATTTTTCAACCACAATCAATCAATTTCAACCACAAACAATTCTAATCAACCATTCGTTATCAACCAATTTTCACACCAATCACAACCAATAAATATCGTCCATGGTTTATGGACAAGGGGCGTATATATATATATATATATATATATATATATAAGTATACTTCACTTCCATTCAACACATATATAATTTTTACAACGCATATATAACTTATACATCGACCGTACAACTTATACAACGCTTATACAGATGGTGTACAATGCTTATATAACTCATACATCGATTATATAATTTATACATCGTCGTTTTCCATATCGTTTATAATTCAGAAATCTCACATTGGGTTCCACTCCACCAAAAATAGCAAAAGGCTCAGAAAAATATGCGGTCTCTTCTAGAATGTAGAAGACGTCCACACGAATCCACTTTCTCTTGTTTCACTGAATTTCGTCAAGAAACGAAAAAGATATGATTTTTATAGTGAAATCAAAAACTGTAGCGCTTTAAACTGCTATTCAATAGTTTAAAATAGTTTCAGCCGTTACCTATCTGATTTGTTCAAAACTAGGTCTTCAAATAACTTCTAATCCGTTGAACGAGGCGACGATCAGCATGTGCGACGTCGAAGAGCGTAGAAGGATGCGCATAACTAGGGTGGCCTCATCGAACTCGGTGGTCGGAGGCGCTCCCTACGGCGGTCGAAAGTGGCCAGGTTCCCGAGCTCGATTCGAGCTCCACAGGTCACGAAAAAATCCAAACTTTATATGGATGTGAAGATCGTGAGGAGTACTACAGAATTCTCAACTCGGGCATGGGATTTTATTGAGTGGATTTGAAGAAAAAGAGGAGAGAAGGTTTTAATGTAATCCGCCGTCGCTTGGAACGAAAGTCAGGGAGAGAGAATATGCGTGGACCAATAGGATTTTTTTACTAATTTATATATTTTTAAATTTCTAAAATACCCTCTTTCACACACGAACCCCAATCCAAACCCAATGACTGTCGTCCCTAGCTAAATACCCTCATTCCGAACCCAATGGGATATGGCTCGAAGGCCCATTCGAATGTTTCAGTCAGTTTTCATTCAAATTAAAATATAAAACATTTAATATTTGATTTGAACGTACATTTCAATTTGCCAGGGCCATAAACTGATTCTAAAAATTCCCGAAAAATAAATCTAGCTAAGTTTTGACGATACGGTCCCAAAAAAACTAGTTTCGTCGAATTCTGAGACCGTTTGAAAAATGGCCCATTTCTGGTCGATCCAATTTAACTATAATTGACCAAAACTCGTTTTCCTTTGCCACGCTCACATACTAGCTTCAAAAATTATGAAATTTGAAACCTAGCAATAGTTTAACATCTCGGTTCCAACAAAAGTGGTTTCGTCGAATTCTGAGGTTGTTTGCAAAATGGCCATTTTCACGGGCTATATAAACTCTATAGCGACCTTTCTAAAAATTCATTTGGCCATAACTTTTGCTTCCCGCTATGAAACTTTGATTTTTAAGATTAGTTAGAAAGATATTCACTAACAGATTTAAATATTTTTGGTTTCACTCAAATCCGTTTTGTTTTGCACCCGGTACAGCCAGTCAAAATTTGAATTCAAATTTTGAAACTACCGCGCCATTTCAGGCCTTGTTTATAATTAGAATTAATTACATTTATTTTCGAACGTCGATTCAAACTTACTTTTCATCGCTATTATTTAAAATATTTATTTTAAATATTTAAAATCCACTAAAATAGCCAATTTAAAATTTTTAAATTGGTTCAGATTTTCCGGATCGTTACAAAATACATGTGAACTCCAGACAGATGAAGCTTTTTTAGTTGAACAAATTAATAAGTATTTGATCAATTATTATTTATTGAAAATTATTATCAATCATTAATTACTAGTATTTAATAGTGAGTTATTAGTAAATTATTAATTAACTTAATTATTATCAATCATTGTTAATTATTAATTATCAATCATTATTAGTATTGAAAATTATTATCAATCATTATTTATTGAAAATTATTGAAAACATTTAGGTTGTGAATTATTAAATATTAATTATCAATCATTATTAGTACTGAAAATTATTAGTAGTGAAAATTATTACAAATCATTATTTATTGAAAATTATTGAAAACATAAAAGTTGTAAATTATTGAATTACTAGTATTGAAAATTGTTATCAATCATTATTTATTGAAAACATACTTCCCATTTGGTTATTAAATATTAATTATTAGTTATTAATTATAAATAATCAATATAAATGTATTAATATTAACCATTAGTTGTTAATTATATTAAAATATAGTCATATATTACAACAGTCAAAAAATAATTTTGTGATAGGCTTTTATTACAACTATCAAAATAACACAGTTGTTAAAAATAAGTTTATTACAACTTTTCTGAAAAAAAGTTGTAAAAAACATTTATTACAACGGTGCTTTTACCACCGTTGTAAAATTAAAGTTGTAATATGATGTTTTTGTTGTAGTGTATACATGTTATATCATCAATGGACAATGTTTTCTCACAAAAGATATCGAGAGAAAAACTCAAAGTAGTGGAGTCACTTATGATGTAACCACCATGTGTAGGGCTAGCGTAAAAGATATTTCCTAAGTGGTTGACGTGATTATTACTTATTATGGGATATTGACAGATATAATTTAGTTTGATTATCATGCCTTTTATGTTCCGTCCTTAAGTGTTATTGGAGAAATATAGGAAATAGTGCGATGGTAGAAGACGGATTTACTCTTGTCAACTTACATCAAAATCAAGCTTCATTTTCAAAATATCCATATATCCTTACATCTCAAGCAAAACAAATTTTCTATTCAAGGGAAGATGATACTTTTAATCGGTATGTTGTGATGAGGGCACCGTTAAGAAGTTTTCATGATATAGATGTAGATGACTCATTTGAGGAATTTAGCATGTATATAGAGAATTTTGAATAAACATATATAGAGATTGATGATGTGGCTAAGGATCTTAGCTATATTAGAGAATATTGCGAAAGAATACTTGAGTAGTATATCACTAGCTATGTTAGGGAAGATTGCGCTTTGTAGCTATAACTTCATTGTTTTTTTATGTTTTTATAACTTCATTATAAAATCCAACACTTCATTATATTTTTTTTTGCTTTTGTTCCTATTAGATTGATGACTATAACAAATTATTAGGCTAGCTCATATTTTCTATAGCTATAACTGTACTTTTATGTTTTAAAAGCTCCTAAACTGCTGTTATTTACGATGAAAAGCTCTGTTGTTTTCCTGTAAATGGAATATTCAGGTGTAGCTGATAATATGTAGTGTTCTGTTATATATATTTTATGTTCTTTCTCATATTTTATTAATAGGAAATGAGGACAATGACTCGACAACAGAAAAAAGGAAGAAGTCAAAATTGTACTCATGAAGCCTAATAAACGGAAGAAGCATGTTGAAGACAACAATGTTCAAAGCGAGGCCAATCTACAAGTAGTAGACGATAATCCAGCACAAGCAGTAAAAAATAATCCACAAGTAGTAGAAAACAATCCTAGTGCATTTGAGAACCATACAATGCAAAACGAACAACACATGGAAGCCATTATGGAAACCGATGGACCTATTGAAGATGCAAATGCAAATCCCCCAAAGAAAAGAATGAGTAGAGGTCCTACGAAAATGAAGAGATTTCCTTCAAATTTCACAAACCATGTTGAAGTTGAATTTAATGAGAATGCCCAAACCAATAGGTGAAGGATCAATCCATTTATCTTCTTTTTTAGGACCACTTGTATGAGAGCATGTTCTAGTCACACTTACAAATTGTAGACATCTTGATGATGATTTGAAAGCCATTTATGGGATTGCATTAAGGTATATTTTGTAAATTTTATCTAGTTGTGTCTATTTAGCTTATGTACATAAATGCACCTGCACTTAATAACTTATTGTATACTATGATCCAATAGTAAATCAGTATGTGTAATATGCACCTGCACTTGCACCGTTTATTATCATTTATTATGTTGACAACGAAGTCGTCTTCACTATGGACTATAAAATTATGAGTTGGTAAATTCCATCCAGGTTTTCATATATATATATATATATATATATATATATATATATATATATATATGTGTGTATATGTATGTATGTATATGATTTATGAACCTTTTTTCAATATAGGCTAGATTTATGGTGGATGAGGAATGTCAAAAGGTCGTATTTCGGCAAATCAGGTGTATTTTTATGTGTTCAAAATGCATATTAGTTAATAAATTGGTCAAAGCAAAGTCCAAGGAGGCAAGACTTCAAAAGAAACCAGATAATATCAAACCTATGCCGGAGCAGAATGATTTTATCTACTTGAAAATTAGTTCAAAATTTAAGGTAAACTATGTCTAAATGGTCATTTTTCATATATGTGAATTAACTAGTCAGTATATTTTATTTTTTTATTTCAACAATAAAGTGAAACATTCAAATCCATTAGACACAAACAGGTGCTACATACATGCAGCTATAAAGGAATGACAGGCGTAGCTGCTGATATAGTCAGAAAATATTTTAATGTTGTGATCTTGTCTTGCCATTTATAGAGTTATGATCAATTATTTTATTCAAAATTTTATTACTGTAAAAAAATAAGAGTTCATATCCCTCTTCTATCTCTTGATCTTATGTTTGGATTAGATCTCACACTCGAAAAAACGGTGAGCCAACGAGCTCGGCTATTGAAGAAAAGGTTGTATATGATTTTGTTTTAAATTGACATATAATAAATGATTTTAGAATATGATAATTTTGAAGGTTATAATGTATATTGACCTTTACAGGAGAAGATTAAAAAATTTAATCCTCAATCAAAATCTACCATGACAACTAATGTAAGAGAAGATACTCTTTTAACAGTGTTTGGAAACGATAGACCAAGACGACTAAAGAGAATGGAAAGAGGTATGACTCACATCAAGTATGTTTTGTCACAAGCTAATAAAAATAATAATGCAACTTTAATACATAATTGTGGATTTAGAGAAGACAGTTCAAATGCTAGTATAACAAAACTAGGTATTTCTAAAATGAATGGCAAGAAGTTATAGCTTGTATGTAGCAATTAGTTATTTGCATTCTGTGAGTTTACAATCGTAGTGAATCATTGAATAAATTCTTTGTTGAGTAATTGCATTGTCATACTTCTTAGGGCTCATTGAAAAATTTGGAAAAGTTATAGTTTGTTTTCATTTTACTCTTGAAACCCTAATGTATTTTTGTGCTAAGTTACTGTGTTAGTTGCAAGCAGTTGCGATTCAAAATCATATAAGAAATCTAGGTCGAGAAATGTCGTTGGAGAAAACAAATTTCATTGTAGTGCGAGGTACATGAATCATCGTATCATTGTTGTATGACTGAATCACTGCTGCATGACTGAATCACTCTTGCATGACTCCTTCATTCTTATCTATAATTATCAAAATGAGTTACTGCTTTCATCCTTATCTACAATTATAAAAATGAGTTATTGCTTTCATCCCTATCTATAATTATCAAAAAGGAGTTACGGATTTCATCCCTATATATATTCATGTGCTTGTCTTCTCCATACTTTAAAATATCTAAAGCGTTCTTTGAATTATCAAAATATTCGGATAAACAACACTCATCGAAATTTAAAGAAATTGTAACGACCCAGGGAATTTTCGACTTCGGTAATCGACATAAACTCAATGTCGACTATTCAAGCATCAGAAATAACAGATAGTCAATAAAAAGAAGCTAGATGGTGAGAATAGATAAGATAGAAAATTAGAATAGAAGAAGAATATAACAACAGAATCAGAGTAAAAACAAATCTCAAAGCAGAACGAATAAAATATAACATAACTTTGAAATAAAACCAGTATATGTATACAGTAACATTATCAGAGTACAACACTTACAAAACAGCGGAAATAAACTAAAGTTATAAAATCCTGAGGCCTCCTGCTCCAAGCTCCTTCTAGTATATCTGTAGAATCCTGATTACTTGATTGCCCATACAAAATTGGGCAATCAAGAGTTTAGGGAAAACAAAACAAAATAAACTATGGGTCAGTCATGTGACTTGTAACGGCTCTGGGTTTACCCCGGACCTATCGACTGCAAAATCGACTAAGACCGTTCAAAACCCGAATACGTTAACTCTGGGAATACAACAACATCAGAACAACAACAGCAGACTTTTATAAACATTACAATAATGTTACATCAAAGTACATAACATATCAGAGTACATTGAATAAAATTACAGTGGAAGATAAATTTCAACAAATTATAATACAATACAGTGTAGCAGAAACAATATAACTAAGGCAGCGGAAGACAACTATACTCTAGACACAGCTTTAAGCTTCAATCCAGAATTCTGCTCAAGATAAGGACCTGTAGACAAACTACTCGACTGCCCATGTGGAAAAGAGGGCACCCGAGTTTGCAAAGGTGGAAACAAACAACGGGTCAGTCATAGGACTGGTATGAGAATTCTTAACTAATTTAACTAATAGTAATAAGGTAAATCCAAGGACCACGCCGCTAACGCGGAACTGGTTTTATTCCAATGGATTGTCGGTGCATAAATTAAAGTAAATCGTCAAAACAACGCAATGCTTTTTAGAAAAATGGAACCATCATAAGACTCAAGTCCCATCACACAATGCAACGCAAACCAGAGGATAGAGTTTTACCTTATAATGATTAAACATGCTTGGTACGATAAAAACGAATTTGATATTATTATTAGTGTGTATATGTTTCAAAAACATTTCAAAGTAAATGTATCAATCCTAAGAAGCATAGCTACCATATATTATGCCTCCATACTAGTAATACAATCAAATCCGTAGGGTCGTATTGGGAATTGGGTTTCCATCATGAGTCAAGGCTAGGAACGATCTCCTTACCGATTCGAGACACTCTAGCTAATGTCTCAGGATTCCCCGCAGTGAACCCGTGGATCCTGCAGGGTCGGTCCGCACATACGATTTTGCGGATTAGTTATTCCTGAACACACATTTCCCGGTCCTGTAGGACCTAATATCCGAGTCGCCTCATTCCATCATCCACATAAGTAAAATGTCGGGCCGTGTAAAACCCAAACACCACTTCTAGCTAGAAAGAAACGTGCTGCTCTCCCTGCGTTCCCTTGCTCCGTTTTAGACTCGGCCGGGTTGTGAGGCTTGTGAAGCTACGTAATACACAAAGCTATGCTTTTCAAGCTGTGCTTTGATCATCATCCACAAGGCCTGCTTTTCAACAAAACCTATCCATGCATCTTAGCATGCCACATTGTCAATACATACCATACCATTGATTCCTACCAATATATAACCTCTAAGCTCGTACATCTTAGAGAAGGGTGTTAAACACCAAACAAATATATATTTAGCAGAGATCAATGAATGCCGTATAAAGGAATACAACGTCAGACATACAATCCATTTTCAAGTCCGTTCTGGGTCTGAATGAAACCGGAGGCACCTTATACCTCGCATATCCGAACAATCAACAAGTAGTCTGGACGGCCATCATTGTATCCCCTTCAAAGTAGCTACTCCAATCATGGGCATCAATGGTAACTCATCCATTCGACATGAAGATCATCGGTCTTCAATCACCATCTTCAACTCTTTGACTTAGATCGACGAATAATCATTTGAAATGAGTTTGAACTCGGACTTTTCAAATGATCCTCGTATATATATATAATTTTAAATCATTTTTTATCGTTAATATTAATTTATAACTATTAATCTCTATTTTTATTTATATAAAAATAATTGAATTTTATTTAACAACACCTCATGTCAATAAGCGACACTGGCGCTGTTTTCACCCAATTTTTTTTTACAAATTTCTCTAAATCTAACCGTTGGATTTTAACACAATTCATATCGTTGGAAAGATCTTCCCAAGGTGAACCTAACGGTTTCAGTCTTGGGAAAATCCGACTGTCGGATATTTCAGCATAACTATTTGAAGTTACGATTGTCGAATCGCGAACTACCACACGCGATTCGTTTAATTATAATTTACTTATATATATAATTATATATACATACAATTTCTTCGGCCGTTTCATTATTGTGATTATCATAACAAGTAAAGAACACTTGGTTTCATAACATTTTGATATATAACATAACACACAATAATGTTTATCTTATTTTAATTCACAAACACATCCTAAACATAACAATGTATATTTTTCTTTTACCCTCCAATTCACACAAAAATGTATTTTTCGTGTATCGATCCAATTTAACAAAAATGAAATTTTTTGTGTCGTTTCAATTTTCTAACAAAAAATGCAATATATTTTGGTGTTAACCTCAATTCTACAAAAGTGATATTATTGTTTGTTTAATTCCAATGTAACAAAAATAATAGCTTTATTATTCTTTCAACGCAAAACAAAAATAATAATTTTGTTTATGTCTTTCAATGCAAAACTAAAATGATAATTTTGTGTCAATCTTTTCTATACAAACAAAATGATGATATTGTGTTTTAATCTTTTCACATGAAAATGTAAATTTCATACCTTTACTCTTTTTAATGAAATCAAATTCATTAAAAATGTAAATTTCCATCGTCATGACTTTCGTTGAAAACCTATTTACATAAAAATGTAAATTCCATATCTTTAATCTTTTTAATGAAAATCCAATTACATAAAAATGTAATTTTCTTCTTAATTCTGTAAATTTCACTTCTAAATTTTTTTAATGAAAATCTATTTACATTAAAATGTAAATTTCACTTACTTTAAATTTAATTATATTAAAATGTAATTTTTCTCCTTAAATCTTAATACAATAAAAATGTTAATTTTCTTCTTAATCTAATACATAAAAATGTAAATTTTCTTTTTAATCTAATTACACTCAAAATGTAACTTTTCTTTTTAATCTAAATTAAATTAAAAATGTAACTTTTCCCTTTTTTTTCTTCATCTAATTACATTAAAAATGTAACTTTTCCTTTTTTTCATCTAATTACATTAAAAATGTAACTTTTCCTTTTTTAATATAAATTACAATAAAAATGTAACTTTTTTTTATCTAAATTGCATTAAAAATGTAACTTTTCTTTTTTAATCTTAATTACATTAAAAATGTAACTTTTCCTTTTTTAATCTAAATTACATTTAAAATGTAACTTTTCCTTTTTTAATCTAAATTACAATAAAAATGTAACTTTTCTTTTTTTATTCTAAGTTACATTAAAAATGTAACTTTTCCTTTTTTAATCTAAATTACATTAAAATGTAACTTTTCCTTCCATGATGAATTCTTCCTTTTATTTCTTTTATTTACATTAGAAAAATGTAAATTCTATTTCAATGTTGAATTCTACTCTTTTAATTACACTGTAAAATCTCCTTTTTAATTACAATGTAAATTGTAATTAACATTATAATGTAAAATTCCTATCTTTTAATTACAACGTAAAATCTCCTTTTTAATTACAATGTAAATTGTAATTAACATTACATGTCGAATTTTGTCTTTCAATTTACAATGTAAAATTCTCCTCTTCTAATTACATTAAAAATGTAATTAACATTACGGTGGAAAATTCTATCTTTTTAAATTACATTAAAAATGTAATTTTGATTTTAATGTCAAATTCTTCTGTTTAATTACATTAAAAAGTAATTCTTATTTTAATGACCAAACCTTATCTTTTTAATTACATAAAAATGTAATTAATTTTTTTTATTTGTTTGCGGTGTCAATCATGTTCATTTCTAATTCAACACATAACGTCATTTCTAATTTAATACATAACAGTGCAAATAATGTCATTTCTAATTTAATACATAACGGTGTAAATGATGTCATTTCTAATTAACACATGACGGTGTAAATAATGTCATTTCTAATTAACACATGACGGTGTAAATGATGTCATTTCTAATTAACACATGACGGTGTAAATGATGTTATTTCTAATTAACACATGACGGTGTAAATATTCATTTTCAAATTAACAAAACATGACGGTGTAAATGATGTCATTTCTAATTAACACATGACGGTGTAAATATTCATTTTCAAATTAACAAAACATGATGGTGAAAATTATACTTTTTCTAAACAAAATATAACTGTGTAAAATGTTCATTACTAATCTTTCAATGAATATCAATGTAATAATGCCACTTTTCATCCTTAACAAAAATCATGTATAATTTCATTCTTTTCATTCTTAACGACAAAATGTAGTTTTTCATTCTAGATAAAAGTAAAATCTTTTAATTATAAACAAAGGTGGAATCTTTGTATTTAAGAACAAAAGTAAATTCTTTTCATTTGCAAAAAAAGGTTAATTCTTTTCGTTCACAACCAAAAGATAAAATCTTTTATTAAGTTTACAAACAAAATTTCAATCTTTTTATTAAGTTTACAAACAAAATTTCAATCTTTTCCTTATATTTACAAACAAAGTTCCAATCTTTTTATTAAGTAACAAAGGTAAAAACTTTTTATTTTTTTAAACAAACAAAAATGAAAACTTTTTTTCTATTTTATAAACAAACAAAAAGTAATCTTTATATTATTAAACAAAATGGCGAAATCTTTATATTTAACAAAACGGAATCTTTCTTTTTACAAAACAATGAAATTAATGTTACTTTTTTTGTTAAAAATAATAACTTTTTATAATAATCAACAAAATGATATCTTTTTATGATAATCAACATTACAATGAAAATTTAATCTTTTATTTTCAACAAGATTACATATCTGGATTCAATGATTTTGTTTCAAACACCAATATCACAGCATCAACCATTCACATCACAACATCAATAAATTCAAATTTTCCAACCACAAACAATATAGATTTCATAATGTACATAGATGGCATTCATATCGCAGGAAATAATTAAATTTTTAATAATTAAATTCAGAAATCTCACTTCGTTATTGAGTTCTGCGCTATTCAGATCCAAAATTTGTCAAAAATTCAACTTGCTCAGAATCAGGTCTAGTCAGTGTCATCGTGAAGATCTCGTTCTCACGATCGTGGCGAATTTGAAATCGTTCGAATCCGAGTCCGTACGAGCAAGATATGGGTTAATTAAAATCGGTCAAAGTTTGAATTAATTAAATTGTTTGGTCAAAGTTCAAAAAGTCAACTCACCCTCCTTCTTCCGCTTCCACGTTCAAAGCCAAAAATGAACCCATAGTGTTCAAAATTAGGTATCCATTTATCTCGGAATTAGAGGAGCTTGAAGACGATCGGAGGGTGGCACATCGGAGAGGGAGGAGAAGGCTTGATGCGCCAGGAGTATGGGTGGCCGCAGTGGGACCATGGTGGTGCGGTGGGGGCTGTATGGCCACGAGTGGGGGTGTTTTTCCTCGAAATTCGTGCACTTTTGGTTGATCATAACCGTATGGATGGAAAACTTATCAAAATCCCTACGAAATTGGCTAAAGAACTGAAGGATTTCATTGAGTGGATTGAGAGATATCGAGGAGGGAAGTTTGGAGCTCTCTTGGCCATTAAGGAAGAAGATGGCGGCTGGAGCAAATAGATTAGGGTTAGGGGTTTTGTCATTTAGTGAATATTTATATTATTATATTCACTAATTACCCATTAAGGCCCGTTTATCAACTTTGTCCGATTCCAGACCAACGACTGTCGTTCTTACCTATTAACCCCTATTCCGGACTCATCTAGCTATGTCCCGCAGGCCCAAACGACTTTCTTGACCCAGTATTCTTTATTTTAAAATATTTTCTTTTATTTTTAATTCAACAGTATGAATAAATTCACCGGGGCCACAAATTAACTCCGAAAAATCCCGAAAAATACATTTAGCTATGTTTTGACGCTACGAACCTATGAAAATTAATTTCGTTCAATTCTGAGCCTATTTGAAAAATGACCTTTTTCAAGTCGATTAAAATTGACCGAAATTGACAAAACACATTTTCTTTTGCCACGGTCACAAATAAATTCTAAAAATTCTGGAAATTTAAAATTGGCAATAATTTGACATTCCGAATCCAATAAAAGTGGTTTCGTCGAAAACAGAGGTCGTTTGAAAAATGGCTATTTTTAATATTAAAATATATATAAATCCAACAACGACTATTCTGAAATTTAAACTGGGCATAACTTTTGATTCCCGCCATAAAATTTCGATTTTTCGGATTCGTTGGAAAGATATTTTAAAAGAGATTCTAATATTTTTGGTTTCACTAAAATCCGTTAAATTTTGCATCTTGTACAGTTAGTCAAAGTTCAAGTTTGACTTTTTAAACTACCGCGCTATTTCTAACTCCTTTTATAATTAAAATAAATTATTCATCGTAACTTCAATTTAAATAAAATTTTAATCATTATTAATTTAAATAAATTATTTTAAATATCAAAACCCATTAAAATTAGTTAAAATAAATTTTTAAATCTACCCCAAAATTCAGGGTTGTTACATGACTGGTGTGAGTAAACTCCAACCATTTGTTTAACTTTTGAAATTCTTTTAAAAGAAAGAAAAATCGTTCCACACATAAACACGAATGGCTTTTACCTTACGACTACTCAAAATATTTTTTATATCACAACTCTTCTGATATAATAATAATGTCCAAATCAAGTAAATAACAATCTAGTAGAATGCGTTCATCTCACATTCTACATATATAATATACAATAAAAACCGCAGACTCTTATTGGGTAACGGATTTCCAACTATGACAAGGTATGGAATCACCTTCCAATCAGTGTACTCTAGAGGCGATACACTGGAGTTCAACAAGAACATCTTGTAACTCGGCCACACATGAACGGCCATGCATTTCGCTTGAATGTTCTGAATATATTGTCACCTTGCGGTTGGTATACCAACATAACCTTTCCCGGGAGATACAGAATTGAAAGAAGTAATAACTATGAATATTCTTTAGATGGTGACAATATATCCTAATTGGGTGCGGTCCACTTAGCCATACTACCTGCCCGATTTCTGTCATTTCCTAGTTGATGAGGGTTGAGGCCTTAATGTGTCTTTTAATAGATCACCCATTTATTTACTTTGAATGCCGCATCGTCATACCCGTCAAATCACAAATTGATTTTCCAAAAATACCACGGGTATAAGCGAAGAGAAACGATTTCCTCCACTACCAACGTAAATACGTTTGAAACGATCAATTTGCGCGATCCACCAGATATACTCTATCAGACATTCGTCCACTCAAGTTGTTCAAGGACTAGACAACCCGAAGGCACTATTCTGTAAATCCATCTTAGGCAATTTGTACCTAGGATTTACTGAATAGCCCTTTCATAACTCCGTCTTCAATTATCTTCATCATATTTGAATCGCAATGCTAATTCCATACCGAGTGGTTTTCAGATAATATATCTAATCCCAGTCTCTCTGTATTGACAATGGAAATGGTCCACATCTTTGATAGTCGGTGATTTAATTATCAAAGGAAAACATGTGTACAAACAACGGTCATATTTCCAAATGGAAATCTTTCCAATCAATCATCATTTCATTTCCCAATTTCCATTTATCATTTCATATATTCATAAATTCCTTATTTTCAAAAATTAGAAAATATACGTTATTAACTTTGGAAAATGTTTCCATTTCTGATTCACGCATCAATATCTTCCCACCTCTATCAGTCTCTAACTGTAAAATAGTAAGAGAACAACTTCCCAATTATAAACCCCGAAGACTGAAACCAACATCATATCGATACCCAGAAAGCCATTCAACTCAACTAATTTCTAGTCAGTTTCTAATTTCAGTAATTCCATTTAAATTCCTAATTCAAACCCCAAATTCCTTAATAATATTTTATTTGTAAAATATTTACTTTAATTTACTTTTTCACATAGAATGTGAATAATATTTCTTTATATAATCAAAACAGTTTGATTTCCTATTTAAAAACAATATCTCAAACCCAAATTCTATTTATATTTTTATTTACAGAATTATTCATACAAATCTTATTTCATTTCCAACATTTATAATCTCATCGTAAATTTCCTTTATAACTACTACATTTACATTCCATTTCAAATATCTGTGTTAAAACCGATTTTTACTTCTCAATATAAATTCAGATTTATACATTCAATTTATCAAATGATAAATATTTCCTTAATTAATAAACATCGTTTATAAATTATCCTCCTCGATTTATCTGTTAAAACAGATTTGTATAAAATATTTGCTTTAAATCAATATCATGTAACACCCGTGTGCGAAGCACAGATCTAAACCTTCCTAATGTAAAATTCTCTTTTTTTTATAAAATTATATTCATTTTCCAAATATTTCCTTTTATAATTCTATTTACTTACCAAATAAATATTCCTTTTACAATTATATATTTTTTCCAAATAAATATTCCTTTTATATTATATTTATTTCCTATAAATATTTCATGTATAATATCATATTTATTTCTTATAAATATTTCATTTATAATATCATATTTATTTCCTATAAATATTTCATTTATAATATCATATTTATTTCGTATAAATATTTCATTTTCAAAATACACTTTGAAAATTCCCTTTTTACGTTCCAGTATTTCTTATGGTATTTAAAATACCAATTAAACAGACCAGTGTCATCATAATCAATCACATGTTTTATATCGCATCATATAACACAATATATGAAAAAAAAACAGTATTATAAATATTAAGGAATCCAGTTGGATCCCTCCAACCTGTTTCCCTGCATCCACAGATGTTAAACAATGTAAATAACATCGATTTCATTTCAATATGAAATATTCTGATAAACAGGATCAATATTTGATTAACGATTTATATATATTGTGATCTATAATTTCAACCAATAAATCAGCAATTCAACCAAACAATCAACACATAGCAATCAATCATCGTTTATCAATACTAGATTATATTTATAAAAATATAACTTTGCAGAGTTAGTGAGATTTACTCACATTGGACAATCATTGTTAAATAACGATAATTGTTGGTTGATTCAGACAGACAATTTATTTCGCTATAAATTATAACAAGCTCTAATTCACTCTGAATCAGTCCATTTTGTAGCCGTCGTCCATACGATCCCAACAGATCTGACCATTCGAAATTCTGATACAGTATGTAGAAGTTATACATTTACAAGTTATACGAATATTTTAAATTAAATTAAAACTTAAATTCTAAATTTAATTGGGCTCAACTATTTATTTCCCGGCCCATTCACTTTCAAACCTATACCCGCTAGTTTTGTTTCCTTCTTCCCCTGACTCCAGTAATCCGCTACCTCAAGCCATTGCCGCAAAACAAAACTCCAACCCCTCCTATGTTCAAAACTACTGCTTCTTCCTAAAACAGTACCGCGAATTCCACCCTTAGATGTTCCTTCACTTCTCCATATTATTATTATTATTATTATTTCCAAAATTCATGTTACTCCAGAATGTCTTGCTCACCTTCCACCCTTTGCTTACACAAATTGACATCACCATGTTCTCCCATTGGAAAATCAAAACCATCAACCACTTTCCTCTCTATCACAACCAAATTCAAGATGTTATCACCAAATACAATAATTTAATTAAATCATTTCTATTTATTTACTCTAATTAACTTTCTAGTTACCCCTTTTAGTCGCTTAAGTCCTCTTCTTTTATAGACGGACTTCTACCCCCAAACAACCACAACGCACTCATCAACCGATCCCTATCCACATCAATCATTCCTGCGCTTCCACTTCCATCCCATCACCAACCTTAAACCATCCCAGTCCTTCCACAGAACATCACGAACTCAATCAATTTGTTCTAACCTGCTGTCACGACAATCATCAACAAAAGCTCATCACGCCCTCTTCCGTCGATGATCGGAACGCCACTCCACCACCAGACGTGATCACCTCATGGTTGCCTTCCATCACTGGAAGCGTTGCCTCCAGAAACCCGATACCTCGCCATTAATTCCCTCAACCAAAACCCATTGACAGATAAATCCCCGCCTCCTATGATTATCAGAGATGACCGCGCCGGCACCAATGGGTGTGCCTGCCATCCACACTCCCTTTTACTTCAGACTTAACCACCCATTGAGGCCTTGAACTCGGCAAGCTACAGCTTCTTTCTTCGTGAATTCATTTCAGGTTTTTGGCCATAACAGACCAACGATTAAGCCTTCAAGTTGAATTGGATTTTTAAAGGAATTAGAAGCTATCATTTGTGAACAAAACATACGGCGCTGAAACCCTTTGACTACGGGGTAAACTACTTTGGGTTAGGCTAGGATGATGGTGTATTTATAGCAGGGAGAAAACAATATTTTGTTGATTATTATATGTATTTCTAATTTATCGCTATGTGTTCTCATCCTAATTAAATTTGTATGATCACATACAATATCGAATTTCAATGAAAATGGACACGTAGCTATGGTTCGACATTACGGACTCAACGAAACTTGTTTTGTTGAATTCAGAGTCCGTTTGCTTACACAGCATATTTTTAAAGTCAAATTATTGACTTTTTTTCTCATTAAAATCCCGTACGGCTACATACTAACTCCAAAAATCGCGGAAATTGAAATCTAACAATAATTTAATATTCAAGATCCAATAAAATTAGTTTCGTCGAAAACGGAGGCCATTTGCAGAATTGGTTATTTTTAAGGTCTAAAATAAAACATTTAAACATTAATATATTTAAAAATGATTAAATTTAATATTAATAAATTAATATTACCATATATATATTCACATAGAATATTATCCAACTCAAAAATATTCCTATCTGAATTTATAACTTGACATTTCAATTCCAAATTAAATCAGTATTCAGTTTATATTAAAAATCTGTTTATAATATAAATAAATCGTTATAATTATAAAGGAATTCCATAGCGACTTTTCGAAAATTTGATTTGGACATATCTCACAATCTACACGACGAAATCTCGAATTTTCTCTTCCATTAGAAAAATGTACTTCACTAGCTCCGAACGTTTCTTGTTTCACAGAAATCCCACTTAAAACGAATTCTGTATATTCGTTTAAAGTTCGAGTCACTAAGTTACGAATTGTCGCGCCATTTTGAGCTCGATTATAATTATACATTCAAACTGTTGTTATTTAAATATATTCGCTAATATAATTCAATTCTAAATTGAATTAAATCTCATAAATAATCCAATTCACATAATATTGTCAATTCACTATTTCTGACTATTTTCAGAATTAAATATATTATTCTATTATTTTATTAATTAAATATTAAATATTATTTAATTAAACGCCCATTTAAATCTCTAAATCACTATTTAAATAATTAAATAAATTAATTATAATACCGTAAAAATACGGGACGTTACATTCCCCATCCTTAAAATAATTTCATCCTCAAAATTGCTAAGGTAGAAAACAAACCCTACTAACTAAGTTAAAAACTATTTGTTTACTTCTCAACTTTAGTTTCAACTAAACCAATTAATTTCAACTAAATTATAAATTCATTCCGGATAACTAAAATTTTCAAAAATTCTGAAAATATTCTAACACTCGAAATTTTCGAAAAATTTCGTCAGCACCTCCCTGTACGGCTCAATCGGTACAACTACAAATCGCCTCTCTGGGCCTTCTCCAACCCAAAAGAAAATCAAATAGTGAAGCGGCTTACCAGATCGGCTCATAAATCACCAAACTGAATGAAACGTGTACCTTTGTTGAACATACCATTTTATTTCTTGCACCTGCTTCCACTCAATACCTGCTGATCATATATCCATCTATACTAATTGATTTCCAATCAATTTCAATCAATCAAATCTCAACACAATTATTTGCATATATCCAAGACAAATTTCATTCTCAACTCAAATGCCATTACCAGTTTCAACTCTTGACTTATCAGTCCAATATAATTCTAGATTCCCACCTCATACTACAATTTTACTTGATATCATTCTATTTCAATTCAATTTTAATTACCACTTAACTAGCTTTACTTTAATTCCAATTTGCTTTTACAAATTTCGGTTTAATTTGTTTTTAACTCAAACAATCTCTACCTGGGAGTTTTAAACCATTTACCCTTTTCAAAAATCAAATATTCCCTTTTTGGAATTTCAAAACACTTGTTTTTCCCAAAATAATTCAAAATAATATCTTTGGTAGTAATCCGTCAGTTAGAAACTTGAAAATGAACACCGATGATGTCCAGATCATCATCGGAATTATTTTCCAGTGACCGAAGTGAGTTCAATACTATATTATTTCAAACTCAATTTTAAGCACTTCCATTTTGAAATTATTTCAAAATATTATTCACAGTGCTTGTAAAACAAATTTAAAATCTCTCAAGATTTTAAAAATCTCATGTATTAAATCCAAATACATTTACAAACACTTATTCAAATTTCCAGGGTTTCAAATCCAATTCTGATTTAAATTCAGATTTAATTCATCTGATTTCACATATTACACTTATACGATTTCGGATTGGTTATTTATAATCATTTCAGTTATAATCTTATTCGATTATAATAATGACCAACGCATCAAATATAATAATTCCAATATATATACTCCTTTATTTCAAAATATATTTTGGGCAAAATTATTTCATTTACCCTCTTTTCAAAACGTACTATGTCGGTTTATTGTATTCGAGTGTTTAGAAATCCCTACTGATACAGTGGATCAAACTGATTGACCAGAATTCATAAGCCACTCAACCAATAAATCTCCACAATATAAAATCATTGTATATTAAATAACAAATACGCGCTCATATATACACTTAACCTCAATCTATGGTATTACTAACCCTATCTCTACTGAGTTACGCCACAGAGCCAAGGTAATTACTTAACCTTCAGCTCTGATACCACTGTAACGACCCGGGGAATTTTCGACTTCGGTAATCGACATAAACTCAATGTCGACTACCCAAGCATCGGAAATACCGGATAGTTAATAAAAAGAAGTTAGAGGGTGAGAATAGATAAGATAGAAAATTAGAATAGAAGAAGAAGAATATAACAACAAAATCAGAGTAAAAACGAATCTCAAAGTGGAACGAATAAAATATAACATAACTTTGAAATAAAACTAGTATGTGTATACAGTAACATTATCAGAGTACAACACTTACAACACAGCAGAAATAAACAACAGTTATAAAATCCTGAATCCTCCTTCTCCAAGCTTCTTCTAGTATATCTATAGAATCCAACTACTTGATTGCCCATACAAAATTGGGCACCCAAGAGTTTAGGAAAAACAAAACAAAATAAACTCTGGGTCAATCATGTGACTGGTGTGAGTAAACTCCAACCATTTGTTTAACTTATAAAATTCTTTTAAAAGAAAGGAAAATCGTAAGACCGATCCACACATAAACACGGATGGTTTGAATTTATAACTTGACATTTCAAATCCAGATTAAATCAGTATTCAATTTATATTAAAAATCCATTTATAATTTAAAAATCATTATAAATTATAAAGGAATTCCATAGCGACTTTTCGAAAAATTGATTTGGACATATCTGACAATCTACACGATGAAATCTCGATTTTTCTCTTCCATTAGAAAAATATACTTCACCAGCTCCGAATGTTTCTTGTTTCACAGAAATCCAACTTAAAATGGATTCTGTATATTCATTTAAAGTTCGAATCGCCAAATTACGAACTGTCGCGCCATTTCTAGCTCGATTATAATTATATTATAATTGTACATTCAAACTGTTGTTATTTAAATATATTCATTAGTATAATTCAATTATAAATTGAATTAAATCTCATAAATAATCCAATTCACACAATATTGTCAATTCACTATTTCCGACTATTTCAAAATTAAATATATTATTCTATTATTTTTATTAATTAATATTAAATATTATTTAATTAAAAGGGCATATAAATCTCTAAATCACTATTTAAATAATTAAGTAAATTAATTATAATACCATAAAAACACGGGACATTACAGAAATAGTCCTGCTATTTTTAAGTTACTATGTTGTCACCTTCCTCTTACCCAAGCCTTATTACCATGTAAGTGATGAAGCAATTATGTCATGCTCATAACCAAACGTAATGCCTTTATTGGGAGCAAGCCATGTCGCCTTGGTTAATTGAAACCATGTCGCTTTGGTTAATGATAGTCATGGTTCTGAAAGATACTAAAAGTAGTGATGTCATGAGGTTATTTTCAGATCCATGTCGGCGGGTCTTTAGTATCTTTAAGATACTAAAGACCTCATCGACATGGTTCTGAAATAAACTTTGTGGCAGTACTACTTAACATATTAAGAGGCTAGTTCTGAAAGATCCTAAATGTACTGCTGTCATGAGGTTATTTTCAAATCCACGTGGACGGGTATTCAGCATCTTAAAGATATTGAATACCTCATCGACATGGTTCTGAGATAAACTTTGTGGCAACACTACTTAACATATATACTAGTATAACAGTTTGTATTTAGAGGCAACACTGCTATTCTTCATCATGATTTGTGTTCGTATCTAATATATCGTGATGTGTTTTTGTTATGGTATTAATGAACAGAAAAGTAAAGTTTTGTGTTTTACATGTATATCGTTGTGTCCAACATATGGTTGTGTCCAATATATTGTTTTATCAAATATCAAACTATATTTTTACATACTTACAGATTAGACAACATTTTTTACATCTTTAAAGATCAGACGTGTAGATTTAATTCCAAACGTATTAATGCTTCTTTAGACAAATTTTTTTAGGTCAAGAAAATTTCCAGATGTATGGATTTCATTCCAAACGTCTGAATGCTTCTTCATAAAAAAATCTTTTAGGTCGAGAAAAATCCAGACATCTGGATAAAATATCAGATGTCTGATCAGTATTTAGATGTTTTTTATTTTGAAATCAGATGTCTGGCAACATATTCATACGTTTGACACACTTGTGTCAGTTGTGCATCTCTTTCCTGTTGTCGAGCTATATTTAATTCTTTATGTTCACTAAATATAGAATATTTTTCTTTCCGTAGCATGTATATACAGATATTCAAAAAATATAACCGAGTATGTAATAAAGGAGATATAATATTGATGAACTAGAGACATGTAAAATTAAAGTGCTATATCCACAATACACAACAAACTAACATCATCAAGTTTTCATGAGCATAAAGTCACAATCAAAACACAACGATGTCATAAAATAGAGTTCAATATATAAATAATTTTTTAGAATTTGTTAATTAAGCATATTGATTCCCGCTTCATTTGCATTGCTTTCCACCTCTTTTTCTTCCACTTTCTCCTCCTTGTCACCAGATTTCTTTGAATCTTCTTTTCCTTTAGAAATTCTTTCTAGTGAAAAAGTTGGAGATAGTGGAGATGGCGGAGTCCGTGGTCGAGTACATCGTAAAACTTCAGTGAGAGATTGTGCTGCTGCAGTCATTGCTTTCTCAACTATTACAAGACGAGACGCTAGTGTAAATTCCATACTCGTGATATGATTCCCAAAGGCAACTTGATTTTGATACAGTATTTGTTGATTATAAATGATGATTTCACGCAATGATTCAGTTAGAAGAATTTGTTCCTTGGAAGAAGCCATACCTTCGAAGTTTTGATGTTGAAAAGCTTGTTGGGAGGAAGATTTCAGCATATCTTGATTTTTCACTTGATGATGCCCTTGTGATGAAACTTGTTGACCTTGATGTTTTTCTCTCCATTCGTAGAGAGTCCAAAATCGTGGTGGTTCTCGTGGGAGATGCACCAACGAAAAGAATCTTTTAGTCGTTTCCTTAACTAGAATTTCCTCAAATGTTGATAAATAAGTCGGAACTTCTTTTGCCTTTAGTAATCTCATAATAAACGGAGCATAGAAAATTTATTGTCGAGATTGATTCCAAAAAACTTTTGGTTCATCAAAGATAAATTGAGCCCAATTAACTGGAAAACCAGCAAATATAGCATATAGGGCTTTATGCTCTAGATCATGTATTTTTTTCATGATTTTCAAGACAAGGAAACACTGTATTTATAAACCCAGATTCAAGTATTTGATAGAAGACCAGATATCCACATCCGGTAATAATAGAAGTCCCGAACCATAACCCAGATTCATGTCCTTTATAGAATACAAATATCCACATTTGGGAATTTAAAGTTTTGTCACTTGCTTTGGGTTTTATTTGCAAAGCAGAAGATGTACGTGCTTTTTTAGTCACTCTCTAGGATTATGATTATCAAAGCAGAGGATGTACGTGCTTTTTTACCACTCTCTAGGCTTGTGTCTCCGGTGCGCTTGGCTAGATTATTCTCAAGCAGTGCCCAAGGACTTACCAGACCTCTCTCCAGGAGGCGTCGTACCCTGGCCATCATAGGCGGTTATAAGGGCTTAGATACTTTAACATGGCCATCGTCGGCGCGACTAAAGGCTTACTCTTTTGATACTCTACCTTGGCCATCGTAGGCAGTGATAGAGGCTTACACTCCACCCCCTCCAAGGGGTGCCTTAACCTGGCCATCGTAGATGCGGATAAGGGTTTTTGATGCTTTAACCTGGCCTTGTCCGATTTGGACGCGGATAAAGGCTTACACTCACCGCCCTCCAAGAAGTGCCTTACTCAAGCCATCTTACGTAGGAGTAAGGCTTTTAGCTGCTCCAATACGGGGGCAGAGGCTTACACTTTTGATTCTTTAACTTGGGCCTTTCTGATTTGGGTGCGGAGAAAGGCTTACACACCACCCCTATAACACAACATATTTTTATACACGGTGATTATATAATGAAGATAATAAAAAAATATTGATTAATAAAATGTTCAGAGTAAGGTAAAACAAACTTTACCATTGAGTCCGTTACGAAATTTTGGTTCAGATAGACCTTTGCTTTGCGTAAATTGGATTAAAAATGAAGAAGTTATGCATATAAGAAGATTTAATTAAAATATATATCGAATATATATTATAAAAATAATATATCGTAGAAGAAGCAACAGTAAGTAGGCGACCTGCCCCGAACTGGTTCGACTCTTAGGTTGACCCATGTCTAAGGTAGGTGGACCCTAGGGTCGACATAGTGTATAGGTGGGTTGGACCTACCTGCATGCAGGTGGAATTCCTGCATCTATATCTGGACTATTTTCTTCATCATTCATACGCTGACTCAGCCTGAGGTGTACGGTTGGATTTATAAACCTAAAATCAAACGATTTGGAATTATCATAGCTAATCTATAAATAGGCTAGCAACCTCATTGTTTTCTACAAACACACTACAAGAACATGGGGTCTTTACCTACCAGTTGTAAGCGTAGCTAAAACTAACATAATGGTAGGCAATATGTTTTAGCTACCAATATTGAATTGGAAGAAATTGGTAGGTAAAGGTTAGTAGAGAAAGACCTTTTCCTACACTTATTGATATTGGTAGGTAAAAAATCAATGGACCCCACTACCTTATGACTCAAATGATGAGTCATCAACTGATGTGCCCGATGATGTGTCATCCTACATGCCTGCTGACATAGCTGTCACAAAAGTATACACATGGCATATATTAATGTCGACCTTGGCATTTAACTGTTGATTCATGTGTCGAACAATAATTTATTCATGTGTCATCATTTGATTAGTGCATATGACATCATTTTTTAGGCCACATAGCATTATTTGATTAGACCATGTGGCATTTTCTTGATTTTCCACGTGGCATTATGTTATTGGTCTACATTAAATAACGTTATTGTGCCACATGGTGCCACTGTAATAGCACACATGGCATCATTTTATTAGTTTATTAGACAATTCATATTTTGGTCAAATTGAATGCTTATGTGTGGGTAAAAGATAAAAACAATTATTTATGACTATTCTAATTTAGAAATAAACTGAAAAAACATATAATAATAAAATACTCAATGCTAACATTCCATATAATATTCAATACAGGAATAAATCATAAAGTTAAACTTATAAGGTTACCCCAACCAAAATAAAAAAACTACATATTGTTTATTACATAGCAAATTAACGTAAATAAACTAAGAATCATCTTGTGACTGTTGAACTAAACAAGATGGTGACCCTCTCAAAGTTGCATCAGAAGCTTGGTCTGTTGGACATGGTGAAGGTAGTTCCATTAAGTTGTTACGACGAAGTATATCTACTAGCACACTAAGTGGTTCATTAGTAGCATTAAGTTGGGAAGTTGTATCATTAAGTCGTTCAACTAATTCTTCATAAGTTGGTTGATTATCCATTGTATTTTCCTGATGTGAAGTAGAAGTTGTGAAACTAGAAGATCTTCCCCATCCTCTCAAGTATGCAGAATCATGCCCAAGTACATGCTCCATAAGCTCTTTATTAGACAATTCTTTTCGAGGTTCTTGACTTCTTAACTCCATCATTTTATCCTCATAATATATTTCATTATAGTAAGTATTAGAATAACTATATTAATTTTAAAAATAAAATTTTAGATACTTACCTATAAAGGCTCGAGCTCTATTCCAGTCCAACCCTTCTCAGTATCATAATGCTTTAGATGCCATATCTCAATTTGACCAGTATTAGAAGTTAACACCATTCCATGTTGAATGTGATGTCGCAATATAGAGACTGAACATTTTTTACTCCCATTTCCTCTTTGGTCGATAGGTAGTGTTCTTCAATGCTCTTTCCTAGAGAAAAAAAGTCCAAATAAAATGCATTGGAAAAATATTACATAGACAGTAATCAATATGCATGGATCATTACTACGTAGTATTATAAGGGTATTCAGTACTATGATAATTGCATATATTTTTAGAAAGGCATATTAATCTTTATTCACCACAACTTCTTTACATGTAAACAGTCATCTATATAATGCTAGGATTGGGGAAAAATAAGTTATGATCTATACAAGAGAAATGAAAAAAAACCTCAATGCTAACAATCAAAACAAAACAAAAAGTATCAACTATAGATTACATAACAAAATGTTCAGAAAACAATGAACTTCATTAGCATCTTCCAGTGAATATAAGCAGAGAATAACCAAATCTGAGCAAGTATCACGATCCACATATCAGAATAGCCAACCACAAACCACTACTCATCCAGTCTTCTTCAGAATTGCCTTGATTATAATTGAAAACATAGCATCAGAATTCAAATCAGTAGAAAAATATATTCCACAGTTCCTTTCAGACCAAATTTCCATCACAAAAATCTTCAAAACTCTTAATAGAATCGAACCTCCCTTAGATTTCCATCTAGTAGCTTTAAACAAGTTAAACCACTCATCTCTACTACTACTTGCAGGCTGATGCAGTTTACCAAAATACAGTATTCTCCTCCATAACTGATGTACATAACTACATTCAAAAAACATATGTGTGTTGCATTCAGTATCAGCTCGACAGAGCACACATATGTCATCAGTGGTAATTCCTATCTTGAACAACTTATCTTTAGTGTTTAAAGCATTTGACATTACTTTCCAAAGCAAGATATTTTGCTTTGCATTACTTGTCAAACTCCATATTCTCTTATACCATGGAAAGATTGCCTTGTCACCACTTAAAAGATCATATACTAACCTGATAGAGTGAATCTTTCCCATCCAAGTAATACTATCATTTCCAGTTTTGAAACTACTAGAAATTTCATGCCAGAGCCTTCTTAAAACTGCAGAACTACTATGTGGTAAAATAAGTTCACCATCATGTATCAGATCTTCAACTTTAGCAGAATCAGTATGCCACAATTCCTTCTCAAATTATATTCTACCACATCATACAAAACTAAACCCTTACCTGCCAAGGTAGATGCCAAAATGAACCAGGCATATTATCAGAGAAGCATTGAATGAATGGTAGAAAAGTGCTTCTGAGCTTCAGTATTTGCCTCCAGCTCCAACTACAAAAGCTAGGAATTTGCATTGTCCAGAAATTCTTTTTACCAATCCAATTACTACTCACATATTTGGACCATAAACAATTCTCATCAGAAAAAATCTTATCAATATATAAAGAAATGGCTACCTTATTCCATTGAAAAAGATTAATAATTCCTAAACCTCCATTTTTCTTATCTTCACACAATTTTGAAAAGGCTATGGGAATAATCTTTTTAACAAAAGAATCACCATGCCAAAGAAATTTATTCATATCACTAATCACCATGTTGATGAGTTTAATGGGAAGAATGTAATGTCTGGAATAATAAGTGGCATAGAGGTAATAATAGATTGAATAACTCTGAGCCTACCCGCTTGTGATAATTGACATGTAGGCCATTGCTTCATTTTGTCAATAATCTTCTCATATAAAGGCATACAACTTTCCTTTGTTATTCTAGCAATGAAAAGAGGAAACCCCAAATATTTAGAATTTTCAGGTAAAATATTTAGTCCAGATAGTTGAACTAAATCATCCACTGCAGATTGACTAAGTTCAGCAATTTTGATGTGAGACCTCTTAATATTAATTTCCATACCAGTTATATGATAAAAAGATTGGAGGACATTGAGCAAACATTGAATACTTGATAAATCAGGCTTGGTAAATATAATGAGGTCATCAGCAAAACAAAGATGAGTAATCAAAGGATTCTTACATCTAGGATGAAGCTGCAGATTGCCTAACTCCACTTGTTAGATGATTAATGAATTAAGAAATTCCATAACACAAATAACCAAATATGAAGTAACGGGATCACCTTGTCTAACTCCTCTTTTACTATTGAAATATCCATGCATTGAACCATGCCTAGAGATGGAAAACCTTGGTGTAGAAATACAAGTGTAAATCCAAGCAAGAAAAGGTTTTGGAATGTTCATTCTTGATAAATTAGCAATAATTGATAACCATGAGACACTATCAAAGGCTTTCTTTATATCAAGTTTTAACATACAACGAGGAGATATGTTCATCCGATCATAACCATGAAGTAACTCTTGAGCAATCAAAACATTATCACTTATAAACCTACCAAGCACAAATGCAGACTGGTTGTATGAAATAACAGTAGGAAGAACAATTTGCATTCTATTAGCCAACACTTTAGAGATAGATTATCTTGTAGAAAATGCTACAACATGAAATAGGCCTAAAGTCTGATACATGAGAGGGATTATCAATCTTGGGAACCAGAGCAATGTAAGTGGCTGCTAATGAAATTGGTAAAGAGTTGGAGTAGAAAAAATACTTTACAGCTTCAGAAATATCATTACTAATAATTGTCCAGCACTTTTGAAGAAAACAAGCATTAAATCCGTCTGGCCCTCCAGAACTTGTTGGATCCAATCCCTGAACAGCTACTTTTATTTCATCATTGATTTGATAAGCTCCATTGATTGATCATTAGAAAGGAAGGGCAGTTCACTATTAAATAGAGGCACTACATTACAAGTATGAATTGTTTCATGAGCTAGAAAGGACCTGAAATAATCAACAAAAGCTTTATCTATGTCATCTTGAGAGGTTAGTAAAACACCATCAGCATCATAAATCATATGAATAGTTTCTCTCAATTTATTCATTTTCAAAGAATTATGAAAATATTTAGAATTTCTATCAGCTACCAATTCTCTCCTTAGGTAAGATCTTTGCTTCATTGATTGAAATTCAGTATCCAACATAACAGTGTTTCAATAATGAAAATATTTAGATTTTCCAAGTCCTTACGAGCTTTCAAATTATCTTTCGATTTACCTTCAATATCTAAAAGTGTTTCAATAATGTTATCACACTACAACAAAACAGTCCTTTTACAACGAGCAAAGACTGTTGTAATATGCTTTTCACAACGGGCATCTGTCCGTCGTAATATGCGTCGTCGTAATAGCTCCTAACTATTTTACAATGGGCTATGACCGTTGTAAAGGATCGTTGTAATAACTTGCTCTATCACGTGCTATTACTCTATGACAATGGTTATAAACCCGTTGTAATAGCTAATACATTACAAGCGGCTTTTGCCCGTTGTAATAGCTAATACATTACAAGCGGCTTTTGCCCGTTGTAAAATTAACATATAACAACAGTTTTAGCCCGTTGCGATATATATGCAAATATAAATATAATTGCTTCTATATACATCCATAATAATGAAGAATACTTTAATATACAATAAATATTGTGATGCAACAATCAAAATCACATAATAACATATAATAAAAGACTATGGCAACAATCATAAAATTCCAACACATTTCAAAACATTATATAAGTTTACATTCCAGAAGATTTAGATAAGTTTACATTCCAAAAGGTTAAATAACTTACATCAACATAGTTCTAACATAAATTACATAACTAGTTTCATAAGATCCAACGGCTTGTTTGATAGTGGACATCTCTGAATTTGGCTTAAAAAAAAGCTTCCAGCTCCACTGCTACATTCACACATATCTTCCAAACATCATCTCCAAGCTTTTAAAAATGTATTAAAACATCAAGATCAGTACTTGCTATCGTCCACTCTGCATCAGGATCAGGTATGGAAAAAAAATTGTTATCAAATGTAGAGAGAATACATTATTATACACCATTCAGAACTTATTATTGTAAGGTTTGAACTTTTAGCATATTTGCAGGAGGCAATAGACAAACTCATGTAATAATTTTAATAAACAAACTTGCATTATACCCTTTTCTCTTCTTCAAACATCGTCCACCGGCAAAAAATACAACTGCACAACTGCAGCGCACATTTTCGTCTTTAAATCTGCACATATAACCTAAATAAAAATGTCATGAATGTTGATAGATTTGACGTTACATGTTGCATGAGTTAGTGTGGTCCGTTATAGCTGGTGCTTAGCACCACTGTGCAGTGCAGCAACAGTTTTAGAGATATAACATGAACGCTAAAAAAGAGCGTGGATAAGTGTGGCTCTCAAATGTACGCCCCCATATTAAAAAAAATCTAAACTATATAATGCAACAGACATCATAAGGCAACAAAGATTTCTGGAGCATTCGTAAAAAACAAAATAATAGTTGGATTTACATTAAGCAAGTTTTCTACTTAGATTAATGCATAGCCAACTAATTAAGCAAGTTTGCTATACATTAATGTATAAAAGTAGCAAGTCCTTGATAAAAGAATTAAAAGCAAGAGATTTCCTTTTGTATTTCCACCAGTATTAAGAAAATGTAGTAAATCCTCATCACACTACAAGGGTTGAATGCAATTGTCAAACATCTATCGAAGCGCAGAAATGAGTTAATAATAAGCATAAAGAGTAGCCTATTTGGTCTATTTTTGTTACTGCAATAAAAGTTCTTATAATCAGTTTAGCATAGAAGCAGTCGCTACCAAAGACGAAAAATTATTCGGGTCCAACGCTAAGCCAAATTGTACTTGAATAAGAAGAAAAACTAGAAATATCACACATAATTCACATCAGGAAACAAAGCAATAGCAAGTCATTAACCCAACATTAAGCAAAATTAAAATCAAGTAGTTAGCAAGACAGCACCTCCATTATATTTAATCTTCTTCTCGGCATTCTTACTGACCAACTTCGTTTTGATCACCACTTTTCCCCACCAAAAGCTGTCCCTTCCCCAACACACTGAAATACACAAACCGACTGACATCAATCAATGGCACTTCACTACTGATCCGGCCTATTCTTCCACGGATTCAGGCATGAGCGACCATATCTTATCGATGTTTACAGTTGGGCAGTAGAAATAAATTTAAAGTTAGTGATATTTGAAAAAGATATAATATCATTAAGCTGAAATCTTCAAACCTTAAATGATAAATAGTTGTAGAAAAAAATACAATGAAGCATCAAATTTGCATTCAATTTCTCAAAACTTACCAATCTGCATTATCAGCAACATTTTGAAGTGCTTGGATATGTTTCTTGTAATAATGTTGATAAAAGGTTTGCATTTCTCGTGCATCACTCTTTTGTGCTCTTCGGTTGGGTCGGATTCCTACAATAAAGAGATTCACAAGTGGCATGTCTTATATGTTGGTAATGACCATTAAATACTCAATATAAGAGTAAGTAACGACTGGTAAACAAATGAATGATTAAGTGACAAAACTAAACTTTAGATTTTTACTTATCTGGGTTGTCTTTCTTCTTTCTATTTACTGCAATATAGCATCTTTTTTTTCATTACACGCACAAACTAATATACATATCAACAAAACAAGGTTGGGTTAAACATAGCCTCTAATTAAACAATATGGAAGAGCATGCTATAAGGACAACATAGAGAAGTATCAGATGTAAGCAAGAAAAAAAATCTTAGGTTTTAAAATAATGGCTTAACCATCAAGGAAGGCCAAAAGGCTCAGGCAGAGGTTTGAACCCATGATCAAAGACGCTGCTCTGATCGAACTTATCTTTGGTATCTTGCGGCCAATTCATTTTATTTGCACCTTCAGTCGATAATAAAGCATAGTATTGAGTTCCTGCATTGCTTTCAGTATCATTTTTTGTTGGCCTAGGCACGGGAAAGGCAATAGGTTTTGGCTTTGGTGAAGGGATTGTACTGTGTTTAGTGTTCTCTTTAAGTGATGCATGTGTTTTCTGAGAGGTTGATCGGGCTATGACAAAGATTATAGATTTGGTTCAAATGCCTCCGATGTTCTGTTTGATGTCCTGTAACACCCCGCCTCCGCTAGGGTCACTCGCAAAGGAATGCACTAGCTTTAGAGGGGCATTGTTGGTAAACATGCACAGAAATATCACAAGACAGAACATATAAAATAGCGGAAGTAAAATCAAACTTTCATAACATGAATAAATAAGGTCTAAAGCCTTTTACATCAGAGTACATCAAAACCTGTCTTGCAATAGTAAAGAAGCATAAAGACATTTTCGAAAATTATTCCCCAAGTAAAACAGTAAAGTAGCCATAGCCAAGAAAAGTCCAAGCCATCCATGATGACCTTCAAGCAGAAGAAGTCCGAATTAAACAACAGTATTTCCTCCCTGTAACCTGGGGGGGAAACGGAAGACAAGAAGCGAAACAAAACGGGTCAGTCAAAAAGACTGAGTAAGCCCTATCTACTATCAGCATAAAAACTAGTAAAGTTAACTGACATGAGAAACTGAGATGAACATAAGCATGATGACAAGATAGATAAGCTAAATCAAAATAACAGGATGAACTACTGAACTCAGATAAACTAAGGTGTCATGATAAATTACGATGTCAAGATAAAACAAGGTATCCCATCGTCAGGTTCCTATCAAGTATAATATCCCCAAGATATCTATCACGTATAACGTCCCATGGTATCTATCCTGTATTTTAGCTCTTTACCTACCATACTAGTATCCCCACCGTATCATGTGTTAACCATGAATGACCCTTACTCAAAAGTCGTGTAATGGTTCATGTCAACCTAATATATCGCATTTATAGGTTACTCAACTCGTATGTTTCTTTCCATGTAAATGTTCAGTTCCTTGCCGTAGACCGTACGGGCTTTCCCATGAGGTTCTATACTACTCCAATGTAATTCCATGATCCTTAAGCTCGTTTGGACTGTTACCCTAGACCTAGCTAGGCTTTCCCAACGTGAATCATCGTTTGTGCAACTAGGACTTATGCCACCTAGGACCACTAGTGATTATGCTTACCTATTGCACGTTTTCGTATTTCGGTTTTGGTTCAACCACCCAGGGCCACTAGGAATTACGCTAACCGTCAACCGCACCCTTTTTCCCACGCATTCATCGTGAATCGTTTTTCCATGACTGTATGCACATGTATCACATCGTGCCATCCGAGTCCTGTCACAGGGCAGATCAAGAAATACAGGACTCGGTCGGGAGCTTTCGATTTATCTGCCGATGCAGTTGCTAAGGTCTGTTTTTCCTATACATGGCTATGGTCCCACGAGACCACTCCCTCAACTAGTGAAAGACAAGACAGGATAAATCCTGTATGAGAACACACTACTGTCCAACCCACATCCTAGCCTTACCGCAACCATAATTAGATAGCAATTATGGTATTTTGGGTGTTCTCTGCCTTTCCGTACGTACATGCTTGACCAAAGATGGTAGGTAGCCTGACGAAATGCTATCTAGGGCACGACCGTGTATCATCGACTATCCCCTATCCATCCCCGTCTTTAGGTCGCTCGTATAGCAACCAAGGCATACTCTTGGTTCTTCTAACGCAGACCTTAACCTCTCATGAGCCTAGTGCGATCACCTGGCAGCTCACAGAGGGATACCAAGAATATCCTCACGTTCCCCGAAGCCGCTGCTTCGTTACCCAGTTCGTTGGAGCCTTTATCTAAATCAGATAACTTGCTCCTACTCGTGTGCTTAAACGATGACCTACCGTATCGGGTTACTCATCCAATCTATGAACTGGTCCAAAATTCCTTGACTAAGAATTAATACTTAGCTATTCTCCAACTAAGGTTTACCACTTAGCTTATTCCCGTTATTCTTGTTAATTACGGTTATCCGCCTAATTCTCTGAACTAGGGTTTATATAATGGATTAAGTGTCACTTAAGTTCATAACTTAATCCATCTACAAATCATGTCAAAATTGGCTAAGTATCCAAGTCCAAGACTTAACCCTACAAACCATGCTCAAGTTGGTTAAGTATGTATTAACTTGACCCTATCAAATTACTAGTCAAATTGGTCAAGTGTATTCAAACGATTCGTGACTTAGCCTTATCATGTTATCACGTTAGATTGTTTAAGTATTGGTTAACTTAACCTTATCAAATAACCGAGTTGGAGTGTTTAAGTATAGGTTACTTAATCACTTCAAAATTACCGAGTTAGATTGGTTAAGTGTTGGTTAACTTAACCACTTCAAAATCACCGAATTGGATGGGTTAAGTCTAGGTTAACTTAACCACATCCCCTAACTGTATTATACGGTTAAGTGTAATTAGGAAAGCTTAATTAACCGTATCAAATTCACGTGTTGGTTTGGTTAAGTGTTGGTTAACTTAACCCCGTCCACTAGTCGTATAAAAATGGTTAAGTGTCATTAGGCAAATCAAGTTACTTAACCTACCCAACCTTGTCATGTTTTGTTAAGTATCGTTAGCCTAATCAAATTACTTAACCCATTTGTCCATGTCATATTTGGTTAAGAGTCATTAATCAAATTAACTTAACCCTATCATGTGGCATTAATTACTTAATGCACCTCAACCTCTCACATTAGACTTTGTTGTGGTTACTAGTTAAGCCAGTCGGTTCCGGGTAGCTTTACACCACAACTTGGTCTAACCTCGGGTTCAAGCACAACATGACCAACTTCTCACATTGGGTCCTATTGTTTGCAACTAATAGTTAGGCCGGTCGGTTCCGGTTAGTTTTACGTTGCAAACTCAACCCAACCTCGAGTTGGTCACTTTCATGTTTAGTCTAGTGTCATGTTCATATTCAAGTTTTTAAGAATATGGGTAGACCTAACTCAATAGGTAAATTCCCAATTCCATAGTATGGGTAGACCTAACTTAATAGGTAAATTCCCAATTTCATATTTTCAAACATACTCACATGTCAACTTCCATGTTATATTTCAAGTCATGTTTTCAAGTTATATTTTCATGTCATTAGAAATTACCCATAACATAACCCAACGCTTTTAAACTCGCATATACGTTCGCAACAACGTAATGGATTAAAAGAAAAGACTTGGCAAAGGCATGACAAAAAAGGATATTAAGCCACAAGTTAATCATGGTGGCAAATGAGGCACAAATGTGTTCATTAACTTGCATGTTTCATTCTTAAGCCTCAAAAACATGCATAAACCCAAACTTGGCACATAAGCGAATCATGGTGACAAGAGACATGGAATGATGACTAGTAACTCGCATATATCATCATATAAGGGTTATGACTTCATATGCAAGTTGACATAAAGGTTATGAGGGTTCTCATGTTGCATAATGCAACATTTCAACATAAAGGTTGTAGCTTTTAGCCCACAAGATCAAGATAATGACTTCAGAAACTTGCATGACATGATAGCATGTATCATACTTAATGATCAAACCCAAACTTGCAACATGAACATTTAACTTCATAGTTAATATCTAAGAGTAGGGAAAGGGCTTACATTGCTATGAAGGCACAAATCGAAATGCAAAACAAAGATTGAGACGAAGCTCTAATGCAATCAAATAAACCCAATATGAAAGCTCCAAATCAATAAAAACCTTGCTTTATGATGTAAATATGGAAACTTGACTTGAATGCAAGCTAATGATGCTCATACAAGCTTGAAAACACTTGTATGCATGGAAAATCTCTCATAGAAATTTATTTAGGAATTTTATGAAGAGAGTGGAGGCCATGAGAGGAATGATTTTGCCATAGTTTAGTTGCATGAATGAATAATGAGGATTTAGGGGTAGGTTAGGGGCTTATTTATAGAGATTAGGATTAGTTAGGACCCTTGGATTAACCCTAGGATCAACCTGAACCATCAGATTTCGAACCAGGCCCAAAAACCTAGCCAAAACAGGTGCACTAGGCAAAACTGCCCGGCCACCATAAGTCGACACCCAAGTCGACAGGGCTGTCGACTTGGGTCATGCCATGTCGACTCCCAAGTCGACAGGGCTGTCGACTTGGGGTGGCTGGCGGGAATTTTCCCGCCTAGCCTTCTAGGCCAAATTTTCGAAATTAGAGCCCGTTTTTGAACTTGAATTTTCTGAAAACTTCGTCGGACCATAACTTGGTCATACGGACTCCGATTCTCGAAAACTCAGACTCTATTTCGCGTATTTTTCCGAGACGAACGCAATGGCATAGCCCGTTTTACTTGATTCAGAATTTAAAATTAAATTCTGCCTTGATTCTCGTCTTAACATGTTATCGAAATACGGGTTGTTACATTCTCCCCACCTTTTAGGATTTCGTCCCCGAAATCTCCAAGTTAGGAAGAACATATCCTACCATCCATCATTCATCTACTCAAAACATCATCCACAAGCAACCATTGTCCTTAGATGATTTCTAATGCTGTATGAATATATGCAAAACGTGTGTGTACATGTTCCTTAGCTAATGCTAATGATCAGGCCTGAATAATCTTTCTAATGCAAAATATGTATAGTGCCATGAATCCAACATGTATGCAAATAGTCCTAGTCATATAGATACTATATGCGTGCACAATCATTCATTCATATGCAACAACCGCATGATAATACATTCGATTTCATCCATAAACAAGTATAAATACTCGTGCATATGCAATATGAAATGTGACCGAGTCGAGCTAGTATCTAATGTGTATTCGCGCATCCACGAGCAACCACTTGCAACCACTTGCAACCATATCAATCATAACATGTTTCAAATACATGTTTCATCCATAGGGTTATACCTAGGATTCCCTGAAACAGGGTTGAAAAGATAAACAAGACAAACTCCTTACGGGGTTTGTAACAGAAAATAGGACCAAGAGGATGTCCACAAAAGATAGCCTACAAGTAAGCTCTACAGAAAACAGGGATCAAGGATATACTCCCAAAAAGAGATATCATGCGCGTATCTAGTCCTTGACCATCAAAGTCGTATTTCCTTGAGCTTAATTCCATTGTGCCTTGACCGTCTTTTAACTTCGCGATTTCAGCTTCTTATTTCCTGTTTCCATAACATGAGTTAGAACTCATTTCTTCGTCGCCTCTCGTTCCACTTGCACTTATCCTTTTTCTAGAATACTTGGCGCAAACATGACTGCGTACTCATGATCTCATGCAAGCTTTCCAAAATTTACTAGTGAATCTTGGATCTCGTTTATATACTATAAGGTATTCCATGTAGAAGAACTTTCTCTTGAAAGTAAACAGATGTCAACCAGGTTATCAAGCGCACTTACTAGGGTGATCTCTATAACCCATGCATAAATGAAGTAAACCATCCATCTTATCGGCGAACACCACTCGATCGGGCTTCAAATTTCCAATAAAGGCATCAAGGGATTCTAAGTAACTAGTCATGACAGAACCTCAAAAAGGTTACACGATACTTCGAGGGTATTACCAAGGCTAGTCAAAAGGTCTAACTACCCTCCTATCAAAACCGAGAGTGGCACCCCCTACTGGATAACCACTTCATCCCTAGAATCCATCCATAGCTTATAATCATAAGCATTATTTCCAAACTCAACACTTGGCATAGACATTCTCAAATCCAAACAAGTCATGTATAAATGGACTAATTCTCCAATAGGACTTTGAGACAAAAATGGGATTCTCTATTACGCTAGTACTTAAGGTGCAGAGACTCAACTATCGAAGCAGACTTAAATGATACGAAAAACGAAGTCCTAACGGGATGATAGAGAAGAAAAGCTAAACCTTTAACAAGATCGTTACCCTCCTTCCGAGGTACCCTAGAAATGAGAGCATACTATTGCCCTCCCGATGATCTTGTCCTTGTCCCATAATACTTAACTATCCGCCCCGTTTTACCATGCCAAAGGTACTCTCTCGTCATGGGTTTCATTGTTCATCTTTCTCCCTCCTTTGAGGACTAAGCCATACCAACAAGTTGCTCATCCTTAAGCTCGTATCCTTTATCCTCTTTCTCACTATCCTTTCTTATAACGTGGCCACTGGTCTCTCGAGAACCACCTCCATCGTATGGAAAGCACTTTCGTAGATAGAAAAGACTAGTCGCAGTTAAAACCACTGTGACTACAGATGGAGGAAAGAAAGGAAAAGAGATTCAATTAAGGAAACAAGGATAGTGCTAATGGCCTTTGGGGAATAGCCTTTTTCTTTTAAAAGAAAATTTTCTTGAAAAATGCTTCTTTGTAAACGATTTTTAAATAGTTTTCAGAAGGTCTTTAAAAACTTTTGCCCAGTCTGGTAACCTTCTGCTCTGATACCACGTGTAACACCCCGCCTCCGCTAGGGTCACTCGCAAAGGAATGCACTAGCTTTAGAGGGGCATTATTGGTAAACATGCACAGAAATATCACAAGACAGAACATATAAAATAGCGGAAGTAAAATCAAACTTTCATAACATGAATAAATAAGGTCTAAAGCCTTTTACATCAGAGTACATCAAAACCTGTCTTGCAATAGTAAAGAAGCATAAAGACATTTTCGAAAATTATTCCCCAAGTAAAACAGTAAAGTAGCCATAGCCAAGAAAAGTCCAAGCCATCCATGATGACCTTCAAGCAGAAGAAGTCCGAATTAAACAACAGTATTTCCTCCCTGTAACCTGAGGGGGAAACGGAAGACAAGAAGCGAAACAAAATGGGTCAGTCAAAAAGACTGAGTAAGCCCTATCTACTATCAGCATAAAAACTAGTAAAGTTAACTGACATGAGAAACTGAGATGAACATAAGCATGATGACAAGATAGATAAGCTAAATCAAAATAACAGGATGAACTACTGAACTCAGATAAACTAAGGTGTCATGATAAATTACGATGTCAAGATAAAACAAGGTATCCCATCGTCAGGTTCCTATCAAGTATAATATCCCCAAGATATATATCACGTATAACGTCCCATGGTATCTATCCTGTATTTTAGCTCTTCACCTACCATACTAGTATCCCCACCGTATCATGTGTTAACCATGAATGACCCTTACTCAAAAGTCGTGTAATGGTTCATGTCAACCTTATATATCGCATTTATAGGTTACTCAACTCGTATGTTTCTTTCCATGTAAATGTTCAGTTCCTTGCCATAGACCGTACGGGCTTTCCCATGAGGTTCTATACTACTCCAATGTAATTCCATGATCCTTAAGCTCGTTTGGACTGTTACCCTAGACCTAGCTAGGCTTTCCCAACGTGAATCATCGTTTGTGCAACTAGGACTTATGCCACCTAGGACCACTAGTGATTATGCTTACCTATTGCACGTTTTCGTATTTCGGTTTTGGTTCAACCACCCAGGGCCACTAGGAATTACGCTAACCGTCAACCGCGCCCTTTTTCCCACGCATTCATCGTGAATCGTTTTTCCATGACTGTATGCACATGTATCACATCGTGCCATCCGAGTCCTGTCACAGGGCAGATCAAGAAATACAGGACTCGGTCGGGAGCTTTCGATTTATCTGCCGATGCAGATGCTAAGGTCTGTTTTTCCTATACATGGCTATAGTCCCACGAGACCACTCCCTCAACTAGTGAAAGACAAGACAGGATAAATCCTGTATGAGAACACACTACTGGCCAACCCACATCCTAGCCTTACCGCAACCATAATTAGATAGCAATTATGGTATTTTGGGTGTTCTCTGCCTTTCCGTACGTACACGCTTGACTAAAGATGGTAGGTAGCCTGACGAAATGCTATCTAGGGCACGACCGTGTATCGTCGACTATCCCCTATCCATCCCCGTCTTTAGGTCGCTCGTATAGCAACCAAGGCATACTCTTGGTTCTTCTAACGCAGACCTTAACCTCTCATGAGCCTAGTGCGATCACCTGGCAGCTCACAGAGGGATACCAAGAATATCCTCACGTTCCCCGAAGCCGCTGCTTCGTTACCCAGTTCGTTGGAGCCTTTATCTAAATCAGATAACTTGCTCCTACTCGTGTGCTTAAACGATGACCTACCGTATCGGGTTACTCATCCAATCTATGAACTGGTCCAAAATTCCTTGACTAAGAATTAATACTTAGCTATTCTCCAACTAAGGTTTACCACTTAGCTTATTCCCGTTATTCTTGTTAATTACGGTTATCCGCCTAATTCTCTGAACTAGGGTTTATATAATGGATTAAGTGTCACTTAAGTTCATAACTTAATCCATCTACAAATCATGTCAAAATTGGCTAAGTATCCAAGTCCAAGACTTAACCCTACAAACCATGCTCAAGTTGGTTAAGTATGTATTAACTTGACCCTATCAAATTACTAGTCAAATTGGTCAAGTGTATTCAAACGATTCGTGACTTAGCCTTATCATGTTATCACGTTAGATTGTTTAAGTATTGGTTAACTTAACCTTATCAAATAACCGAGTTGGAGTGTTTAAGTATAGGTTACTTAATCACTTCAAAATTACCGAGTTAGATTGGTTAAGTGTTGGTTAACTTAACCACTTCAAAATCACCGAATTGGATGGGTTAAGTCTAGGTTAACTTAACCACGTCCCCTAACTGTATTATACGGTTAAGTGTAATTAGGAAAGCTTAATTAACCGTATCAAATTCACGTGTTGGTTTGGTTAAGTGTTGGTTAACTTAACCCCGTCCACTAGTCGTATAAAAATGGTTAAGTGTCATTAGGCAAATCAAGTTACTTAACCTACCCAACCTTGTCATGTTTTGTTAAGTATCGTTAGCCTAATCAAATTACTTAACCCATTTGTCCATGTCATATTTGGTTAAGAGTCATTAATCAAATTAACTTAACCCTATCATGTGGCATTAATTACTTAATGCACCTCAACCTCTCACATTAGACTTTGTTGTGGTTACTAGTTAAGCCAGTCGGTTCCGGGTAGCTTTACACCACAACTTGGTCTAACCTCGGGTTCAAGCACAACATGACCAACTTCTCACATTGGGTCCTATTGTTTGCAACTACTAGTTAGGCCGGTCGGTTCCGGTTAGTTTTACGTTGCAAACTCAACCCAACCTCGAGTTGGTCACTTTCATGTTTAGTCTAGTGTCATGTTCATATTCAAGTTTTTAAGAATATGGGTAGACCTAACTCAATAGGTAAATTCCCAATTCCATAGTATGGGTAGACCTAACTTAATAGGTAAATTCCCAATTTCATATTTTCAAACATACTCACATGTCAACTTCCATGTTATATTTCAAGTCATGTTTTCAAGTTATATTTTCATGTCATTAGAAATTACCCATAACATAACCCAACGCTTTTAAACTCGCATATACGTTCGCAACAACGTAATGGATTAAAAGAAAAGACTTGGCAAAGGCATGACAAAAAAGGATATTAAGCCACAAGTTAATCATGGTGGCAAATGAGGCACAAATGTGTTCATTAACTTGCATGTTTCATTCTTAAGCCTCAAAAACATGCATAAACCCAAACTTGGCACATAAGCGAATCATGGTGACAAGAGACATGGAATGATGACTAGTAACTCGCATATATCATCATATAAGGGTTATGACTTCATATGCAAGTTGACATAAAGGTTATGAGGGTTCTCATGTTGCATAATGCAACATTTCAACATAAAGGTTGTAGCTTTTAGCCCACAAGATCAAGATAATGACTTCATAAACTTGCATGACATGATAGCATGTATCATACTTAATGATCAAACCCAAACTTGCAACATGAACATTTAACTTCATAGTTAATATCTAAGAGTAGGGAAAGGGCTTACATTGCTATGAAGGCACAAATCGAAATGCAAAACAAAGATTGAGACGAAGCTCTAATGCAATCAAATAAACCCAATATGAAAGCTCCAAATCAATAAAAACCCTTGCTTTATGATGTAAATATGGAAACTTGACTTGAATGCAAGCTAATGATGCTCATACAAGCTTGAAAACACTTGTATGCATGGAAAATCTCTCATAGAAATTTATTTAGGAATTTTATGAAGAGAGTGGAGGCCATGAGAGGAATGATTTTGCCATAGTTTAGTTGCATGAATGAATAATGAGGATTTAGGGGTAGGTTAGGGGCTTATTTATAGAGATTAGGATTAGTTAGGACCCTTAGATTAACCCTAGGATCAACCTGAACCATCAGATTTCGAACCAGGCCCAAAAACCTAGCCAAAACAGAAAACAGGTGCACTAGGCAAAACTGCCCGGCCACCATAAGTCGACACCCAAGTCGACAGGGCTGTCGACTTGGGTCATGCCATGTCGACTCCCAAGTCGACAGGGCTGTCGACTTAGGGTGGCTGGCGGGAATTTTCCCGCCTAGCCTTCTAGGCCAAATTTTCGAAATTAGAGCCCGTTTTTGAACTTGAATTTTCTGAAAACTTCGTCGGACCATAACTTGGTCATACGGACTCCGATTCTCGAAAACTCAGACTCTATTTCGCGTATTTTTCCGAGACGAACGCAATGGCATATCCCGTTTTACTTGATTCAGAATTTAAAATTAAATTCTGCCTTGATTCTCGTCTTAACATGTTATCGAAATACGGGTTGTTACATGTCCATGTGCCTCAAAGCCATATCAATCAAGTTCTTCGATAAGGTCCTCCCAAATCCACTACTAACATTATTAATCTTTCTTGCTCAACCCTCCAGTAAAACATTCTTTTGCAGCTGAGCACCAGGAGAATGCTCCATAGACTTACTTTCAACAGCACTAGAAACTGCGCTATGTAAACTTCCAATAGAAGATGACCTACGAAGTTGGGCTCATCACTCGGGAAAAAGGATTTCTATAGGATGCAAAGGCGCACGTGTAATATAGCATCTGAACTCTAAGCATCATGGCACTTTAAGCAGGCAGTTTTCAGATCTATATCGACATAACCACTTCGGCTTCTAGGCAGTAGCAGCAGTTAGCATTTTAACACAACATAAGCAGTGTCATGGAAGTCAATAGTTGGTTCCTTGGCATCCAAATGACGAACTCTAGATCTAACAAATGATCTTAATTCAATACAACAGTTGTGTGCGGCTTTTATCCTAAATTAATCTTAATCTTAATCTAGATCTGAGAAAGAAGAACGAAAATGAAAAAATGGAAAAGACAATCGTAATAAAAAAAATTGCATCCAAGAAAAAGAAAAAAAAACCTGGAAGTATTCATCGTTGGAAGAAGCCAATAGAGTGATTGACGAATTTCAACCTAAAAATACGATTCGCGGAGGAGGCGCTTGTTTGAGCTGGAGAATGGGGGCATGCGTGATTTCGATTTTAGGGGCTAGGGCACATCGGAGGAAGCAGATCGAAATGCAGAACTAGAGCCAAAATATTTGCTTTAGAGCCAAAATTTGGGGACAATTTCTTTAATTACTGAAATGGCGTTATTAAGAATATAACAATTAATACGATTTAATTTTAATTTTTGAAAAATTCTAAAATTAATAACTTTTACAAATAAGTTTAGTTTACAACATAACCTTTTGCTTTTTGATTGTATTGAAGTGTTCTACGTACCATATTCATGTAGGTTATTGTATAAATTTATCAATGATGACTGGGTGAAACAAACAAACATCTCTTGGTTTTAATTGTCATATTCGTTTGTTATTTGAATTAATAATTGAACAATGAAAGTGATATGTCGTTTATCTAAGGCCGTTTCCATCTCTTTTGGAATTCCCTTTGTAATGACAATCATTCTTTTATAGTTTTATGCAAAAACTTCCAACATAGTTGTTTTGAACTAAATCCAACAATTTAAGATTTTACAATTTATTTATTTGAAATAAATTTTTTTATTTTAATGAAATTTTGTAAAAAAACTCGTGTCATTCACAGTTATTAAACGCATATTACACAATTAAAAATAAATAATCAATTGATTATAAATTGGTTAAATTAAAAATCATGAATTAAATACCTTGATTAAGTGCTCTTCCAAATTATCTTGTTCGTAGCTGCAAACTTATAATTCGTTCACCCATCATTCTTGCTTAAAATGATATAGCACACATATTAAAAGAGTTTCACGTTCATTTGATCCTTTCATATGGCGAAGGTTCAATCGAATACTTTTACAAAGTGAATCAGTTTTTATAATAGTAAATTAGTTAATAATGATTAATTAATAAATATTAATAAATAATAGTGAAGTATGTTAAATATAATATTATTAATGATTAATAAATATTAGTAACATATGATTAATGTATAAATATTATTATTAATGTAATATTATGGTTAGTAATTAGTAACATATAATTAATATATATAATATTATTAATGATAAATTATTAAATATTAATAAATAATAAATATCAATTTTAAGAAAGAATTATAATTACTAATTATTTATTACTGATAATTCGCAGCCAACATTCATTGCAACGATGTTTTATGATTGTCATAAAATTCGCATTGGTTACAACGAGTATTTTTTTGTCATAGTAAAATTGGCACTTATTACAACGATCACTTTTTGTCAGTTGTAAAATTGGCATATATTACAACGGACATTATGTGAAGGTTGTAAAACTGACACCTATTACAACGGTCCAGAAAAGGCTGTTGTAATAAAGTTCTATTACAACGGGCTTTCATTGTCCGTTGTAAAAAAAGGTGTTGTATAGGGAATCTATTACAACGGGCCTTAATGGACCGTTGTAATAGACCTCTATTACAACGGGCAACAATCGCCCATTGTAAAATTTATGTTGTAATAGGGTATTTTTGTTGTAGTATCACATATATTTTTTACTGTATGCATCACATCAAGATTTCGACGCAGTAAGAGCTTTGACCAGTATGGCAACTCAAACAAAACGTTTATTTTACACCAATTCAGTTCATTCTCCCCATGCTTACGTTTTTTGAAAGAAATATTTGAAGCTTTACTGGTGGTACGAATAGGAATTTCATCCAACTGCTTTAAAATGTCATCACTAGTAAAAGTTCTAGGAGGACCATGTAATTTAGTAGATCCATCATATTCTTTACTCCTTCTCCATGAATGCAAATAGCATCGATGTCCCATGAAGCGTTGTTTGTCGGCTATTCTTCTAGATCTTGTATCTTCCAAACAAACATGACATGCTAATTTACCAGCGGTGCTCCATCCATATAAGTATGCATAAGAGGGAAAATCACTAATTATCCACAAGATTGCAGCATGAAATTTAAACATGCACTGACCATACATATCATATGCAATAATTCCTTCCCCCAATTCTATCAGCTCTTCAATTAATGGCTTCAGGAACACATCATAATCTTTTCCAGGAGGTTTTGGACCTGTAACGAGCAAAGACATAGGATAGTTTGTTCCATTAGGAGAAGCCCAAGGTGGCATGTTATATGGAATTAATATCACTGGACACAACTATAAGTTGATGTCATATTAGATAAAGAGTTAAACCCATCTGACGACAACCCCACTCGTACACTTCTAGAATCAGCTGCAAAGTCAGGACAAACATTGTCAAAATGCTTCCAAGCATCCCCATCAGCAGGATGACGTAAAATCCCATCTTCATTTTTTCGTACCTCTTTGTGCCATCGCATATCGTTAGAAGTATGCTTCGAACTAAAGAATCGCTTCAGTCGTGCCTTGATAGGGAACCATCTAAGTCGTTTGTGTGGGATTTGATTTCTTACATAACGACTAGATTTGCATACAGGACATGACATAGCATTTGCTTTCTCACCATAGAATAGTGCATAATTGTATTGACAAATGTCAATTTGCTCATAACCTAATCCCACCTCACAAAGAAGCTTCCTTGTCTGATAATAATTAACTAGACAATGGTTACCCTCTAGTAATATCTCTCTCAAATAATCTAAAAGATTGTCGAATGATTTATCTGTCCATTTGTTAATTACTTTGAGATTTATCAACTTCACCATTACACTTAAGACAGAGAAACCTTTACAGTTATGGTATAAAGGCTCATGAAATGATTAAAAATTGCATCATATTTGTCATCCACATTAAGTGAGGATTCATTGTTGAAGTCACTAGCTGGACCAATGTCAAAATACTTACTACCAATAGCATCATGAAGACCTGCAGCCAAATCATCATGTTGATCTGAATTTTCAATATTATCATCGATATCGAATGCTCCCTCATCTTATTTTTCCTCTACTTTCTCACCATGGTGATACCACCTTGTGTAAGTACTAAGAAATCCATGAGTGATCAAGTGTAATTTTATCACATGCATATGTTGTGATTTATTATTCACACATCGACAACAAGGACATAACACCATCCCATTAGAGTCCATGGAGTGCCTTGCAATACTGATGAATTAATTCACCCCAGCAGCATATTCTGCTGAAAGTTTATTTGGTATATTTATCCAATAACGATCCATGAACCCAAAAAATAATATCCCTCGTTATAGCTAGGTAGAGCAGATGACTAACCTACTTCTAGAAAAGAGGCAGATGAGAAAGATTATTTGATATATTATGTAAAAGATTGAACTATATTAGGATACATCAGTTTATATAAAAAAGCTATCGTGTTCATGAATCTTTTTCTGTCTATACATCAATTATAAACAGTCAAACTCAGTTGAACACATCAAAAATAAGTGTTTAGTTGTTCATGATAAATTAGGGGCATCATTACACGAGTTATGAAGGATGAGTGATGTGCAGACTTGCAAATAAGCTCGCAAAACAATAGATGGGTTACCTAAAGAATTGGCCAAAGAATTAAAAACCGTGTTGATTTGTTATCATCTCCTCAGGCTTGCCACATATGGCCTAAGGTAGAGAAGGTAGTTTCCAAAGAGAAAGAAATGCAAGAAAAAATGATTGGGAAGCACATAACTGTAGTCCATTGTATTGAGAAGAAGAAAAACTAAAGTAAAAAAAAAATTGAGATGTAGAATAATCAACTCAAAATGTAAATCAACTCAAAATGTAAAAAAGCGACTTAAAATGTAAAAAAAATCAATGTTTATTTTAAATTGATTTGCACATACTATTTAGAAAATAATCAACTCAAAATGTAAAAAAAAAAAAAAAAAATCAATGCTTATTTTAAAATGTAGGTAAACACAATTATCAAATCATTATTTTTCTTTTTATTTTACTTTTTTGTATAAGGAACACTTGCTTCGTTTTCATTGCGTTGCCACAGTCATTCATTTTCAATGTCATGCAGCAGTAATTCAACCTACATTCTTTTAACATTGTAACTACCATCAGTTCTTTTATTATTGATAAGTTTCTCTCACTGTCACGAATTTGGATTCTATTTTCCTTAGATTTAAAAAAAAATCATTTTTAAAATTTATCTGAATTTAAACAAATTTCAAAGACGAAATTCCAAGTTTAATTTCATTTCTATTCAAAATAGGTTCAATGCTCAATAGCCATTCATTAATAAACATCTGCTCTTACTGTAAGTTTTCCTTAAAGCTGAAGGACAATAATGATGGATGATAATCGAAGCAGATGTTTACATTCTCTGTATGATAATAATGCATTGGGTAAAAATGTTGGACGACTACAGAGTTAAACAATAAAATTAGAAATAAAGAAATTTCTACTAATACTACATACAAAATTACATGAACATGTATTTTGTTAGTGTCTAATTCAATCAAATTTATAAAATAGTAAAGCCAGTATTTAATGTAAGCTGATGCAACTAACATAAAATAGCTAATACCAAGTTCTGAGTAAATGGACTAAGTTCTGAGTAAATTTAACTTGTCATTTAATTCAGCCAAATTTATAAATTACATATTTACAGAGTTATAAAATACCTAGTACCATGTTCTGAGTAAATTTTCTATGCAAAAAAAAATTCTAAGTAAATGGATTAAATCGATCTTAAATAAAGAACTGTTTAATATTGAACAGTCATTTGAACCTAAGTTTTGTAAGAAAAAAACAAATTATTTATTTCTATAATATAGTCGATTGTCCTAAGATTTTGTGCAGGTATTTGAATAATTGGCAAAATATTTTAAAAGCATCATCAAGTCTTATAACACATTCAAATCATGACACCATCAGCTACTATGATCCTAAAAGCATCATCAAGTCTTATAACACATTCAAATTGTGACCCCATTAGCTACTATGATCTTAATGCGAAGTGAATACAACTAGAAGAAATAGAGCACCGATATTATAAATCATGAAGTACTTTTTTCAACAGTTTTCCAGCATCCTCACAAGATATGAAAATCACAATATCCAAGTACCAATATAATAAATCATGAAGTTATTTTTTCAACAGGTTTACACTTTCCAGAATACTATATTGAACTTCAAGTTTGTTTTTTTGTTTTCTGTTTTGGAACTTTCAAGTTTGTTTTCTATTTTGGAACGCAAACCAGTAAAAAAAACCAAAATAAAAATAAAAATTCAGGGAACGGAGGAAGGATGAGTAAAGTAGGCTTACCTCTCAGTACGACTATATGGGTACAGGAGAAGGAAGAGTACGAATTGGGGAACTCAGCTCATATACCACTTCAAAGAAGAAGCAAATCAGAGTTGAAACGAGTAGCAAATCAGAGAAGTAAAGCAAGAGGCATCGAAAGGTAGAGAAAATCGGAAGAAAATGGGATCTGGCTCAAAGAGCGGAAGGGCTGGCAACGGTACATGAAGAAATTGGTTTACTCATTAGTAAGAATAACAAGAGAATAAAAAAAGGGAAATCGCGAGATGGAAATAGGAGGAGATTAATAGAAGGAAATTTGAAAATGGAGATTAACATCCGAGAAGAAAGAATAAGGAACGAAATTTGGAAATTATAATCGTGATTTGTAATTTCTGTTGTCAAATTTGGAAAAAGAAAAGGGGTTTCGCCTCATTAAAAAAAATTCCTGTTATCAAATTCGATTTTACGAACAAGTCAACCGTGTTAACTTGGAAAAGTAATTCTGAACATATACCGTGCGTTTCAAAAAAATTATTTTTAAAGTTTGAATGATATTTTAACGTTGGAAATTGTTTTTTGGTTTATATCGTGGCCAATCAAAAAAGACTACACGGATTAAGGACATAAAAGAGATCATCTAAATTGAGATTTGTACTGTTAGATTTGATTTAAAATAAAATATTAAATTTATAGCCAGAGATGATGGTATGGATTGTGTTCCTGCAATAAATTATCATTTCAGATGCTGACATATTAGTGCGAAACTATGAAATATTTTAGAAAAAATTAAAATTAAAACTTTTGTAGTTAATTGTTTGAAATAAAATATATGATAAGTTATTAACGAAAGATTATTTAATATTAATTATTTACAATTTAATTATTTTTATCAATTATTTAACTGTTAATCATTTCATATTTCAAAATAATTATTAATAATCAATAAAGAATTGATTTTATAAAAAACATTGCTAGGATATGTAAACGAAATCTTCAATTTAAAAAAAATCGCTAAAATATATTTTTGGCAAATTTATTAATACACCATAAACTACTTTACAAGCACCATAGAATAATTTATGAAATTGATGACAAAATTACCCTTACTGAATTAAACATAAAAATATCCTTACTTAAAAACAATCAAAGGCAAAATTAAAAGATAAAAATTTCAAATGTCCACATCGTTTAAATTGGTATAAATTCATTTATAAAATAACTGAAATTTTTTCTTTGAAGCATTATTCATATTATTTCTAGTTATATTCATATGTAATAAGTTTTAACATTTTGCAATTCAAATTAGTCACAAAAATAAGTTTTCAAATTAAGTACTGAAAGTAATACGGTTCATTGAGCAATAAATTATTCTCTATATTTTTCTATATTAAAATCAATTTTTAAGGTAAAATCAAAGTTAAATAGTTTATTACTTTATTATTCAAAATGTAAAGTTAAATTCTAAAAAATGAATAATTAAATGAATTTGAATCTATTTAAGGATTTGAATTTGGATTGCAAAAGTTCATTCATTTTAAAAATCAAAGCTTCTTGGTTCGACTAATGCATGAGAGAAAGATACTAAAATTAGACAATTATTTCGTTTTACTCTAAATCGAGGATATTTTAGTCATATTTATGGTGTATACAAAGCAAAAGGTGGTGTATATGACTTTATTTAAAAAAAATGGTGTACCTAAAACATTTTATGGTGTACAAATAGAATTTGCCAAAAAAAAATTGGCGCATCATCGCATACTCAGCATTATTTTTAATGAAAGTTTAAAATGATATGAGAAAAATGTAAGGGCAAATCGCAAAGAAAACTTCATTTTATGTATATGTGTAGATAATACATTTTACCTACCTATAAATATTGGTAGACAATCATCCTTCAACAATTTTATAACATTGACAATATTTACCTACCAATAAATTTTTACCATTGAATATTGGTAGATAAAGGTTCTCTTTACCTACCAATATTTATTGGTAGGTAAAATATTGGTAGGTAAAGGTCAAATTTCTTGTAGTGATAAACATTCTTCATTGTTCTTCCTCTGAACCAAATCTGAATAAAAATAACGAAATGTTGAGGGGTTGCCTAAATGTAGATTAAAGTGGATAATTCTAATCCTTTTCACTACAACAAAAACACCATATTACAACTTTAACTTTACAACTCTCACCAAATGGCAGCTGTAATAGAGGTTTTTTACAACTGTCATTTCCTAGAAGTTATAATAAACATATTTTTAATAACTTGTTTATTTTGCCAGTTGTAATACATGTCTATCACAACATTTCTTCTTTGGAAGTTGTAATAGATATATATTTTGACACGTCATATTTTCAGCAATTCTTTTTTCTATTTGTCGTAATTGAGACCTATTAAATATTAATAACAACAAATATTTAATAGTTAGTAATATTAACGTTTAAGAATAATTAATATTCAATAATAATTTTACAAATTAATACTAATTATTATTAATTACTATTAGATAATAAATAAATAGTAGTTATTTTTTAATAATTAATGTTAAATATTTAATAGTAAATAATCAGTAGCATTTACATAATAATTAACTTTTAATAGTTAAAATTTGATTATATCTAAGAAGAAATAATTAATAATTAATAATTACTTTTATCAATAAGTAATATTTAATATTTTTGTAAAATTTAATTCTTAAGAAATGTATATTATGTTTAACAAAAAAAATTACACATTAATTCTAACTTATAATTTTTAATTCTCTAAATTTTGGTACCGATAGATCAATTTGCATGAAAAAAAACTAAGATTGCATGGAAAATTGAAACGCATCCTAGGACAAGTCTTAGGTGGAAGCCAAAGAGAAAATAGGGACACGTACCATTTACTCCAATGTCTAAAGTTGTATTAATAGTGATATTTTTATTTTTTTATAGAAAAAAGAAATATTTTATGCAAAATGATGAAAAAGTGGCGGTCCATCTTAATCCGGACAATGAAACTCAAGGCAGTAAAACTGAAATTTTGGCTCCAAACTAATTCGCTTCGTTTATATTTCTAGTGCCTTCCGTGGGCTGACCTCTCCTGTTCTCCTCCATAAGTCAAAATCGATCCCAATTCATTCGACAATGTAGATTTTAATGGCGCTAGGTCTCCGCCGCAACCCTCGTCTGCTCTCAGATCCACTTTTCGACTTTCCTCTTATCCTTTTTTCTACATAAATCGATTATCTTCCTATTTAGCCTTCTCTACCTGCGTCTTATTCAACCTCTCCTACCTGCTACTTGATCATGTTGGAGCCCTCTTGCCTCTCTCAGTCTAACCTTCTCCTGAGATTAGCACTGGTGTTCTCAATTTCAAGCGAACCATGGCCCTCCTAATCCACTCCCTGTCATTACAGGCAAACCTTTTGAGTGTTTTCTCTCGGTTTTGATCGAGATTTTGCTCGACAAGCTTGGAGGCTATTAAGCCATTCTTGGTGCTTTGCGTTGGAAGGTGCGTTGGAAGGTGAGGTTGTTGGCGATTTGCCTTGAGAGCTCGATTATGGGGTGATTTCATGAGGTAACATCTGTTTGATGATTGTTTTTGTTCTTGGTTGTTTAATGGCTGCAGTTGGTTTTTTTTTGCTTGCGATTAGAAAGAAGGAAGTTTACCTACCTTATTCACTTAGGTTACTCTCATGTGGTCGGCTGTTGAGACGATGCAACACCTCTGTTTGGAGTCAATTAGATTCAAGAAGTTAGAATTATGGAGACTGATAAGTATTTGTTAGGAATGATAATATATAATTAGAATTGACTTAAATAGTTCAAAAGCATAATGCAGAATACAATGAGACAGAAGACACTCATTATATTAAAGCCAACAAAATGAAAATTAGTGCCGATACGATAGTGGTGTTAGGCCAGTTTGGATTAACCTTTTAAACAAAAGTATTGTGCAGCGGAAAATGGTTAGAGAATCTTTTAGCATAACCATTCCATAAAAGAATTTTCGAGTTCGGTCAAGAAGCAAGTCTACATATTAAGCTAAACCAAAATCTATTTATGGAAAGATAATACACCTTGTCAGAAATCATAATATAATCGCCAGTTAGTTGTTGATATGAATGGAAATTTTGAGAATATTAACAATTGAGATTTTAATGCAAAACTAAAATTTCCTTTTTTGTCAGACAAATTAAAGTTAATGATCATTTTTCATGCTTTTTACCAAAAGGATGCTCAAATGGTTAAATTTGCATTACCTTGTTTGCTAATAGTAGAGAATAAAATATTAATACTCTACCAAATATAAATACAAGTATATCAAACTATTTAAAACATTATCAAAATACCATTGTGGCAGCTCTGAAATTTACAACCATGGTTGGACAAAAAAGCCGCCATCACGACAACAAGAATTCCATTATATCCACTAATTTCATACCCAAAAAATCTAAAATATTTAAAATGTTATAACCAACTGAAAATATAACTACAAATAAGAGCAGACTATGCCAAACCAATTGCATTTTGGTTTTTGTGCAAATTCCATTCAAAATACATACAAAGATAGTAAAAGTCTTGGGTATACTTGTATATTATTTCCTACTGGCATCACTTTAAAATTGGATACTTCATAGTTCCTACAACATTACACTGATCTGCGATAAAGGAATTCATGACATGATTCTTTTCAGTTTTCTATAAAGCTTCATGGTGTGTGTTCCTTGGTATTTAAATTTTATAATTGCATTTGAAAATTTCATATCTATTCTTCGTTTTCATTCACTAGGTTGGTGCGTGGGTTTTGCAAAGTTTAACGTTCATCTTTAATATTGACAAACGAGATTAATTTCGTGTGATTCAACAATGTCTTTCTCAAACGATAAAATTACCCTTTAGCTTCTGCTGCTCCATCTACTCCTGTATCAGCTATATCTAACAACTTTAGCAGCTTGTTCACTGCTATAAAATGAGAACAAAATTTATTCATTGATTCACATAGTGAACAGTACTAAGCATTTCTTGGTGAAAAATATGTATGTTTTCTTTCTCAAGGTAAAACCATATCTAAAAATTTAACCAGTTAGCCTTAAACTTTGTTCTAGAACAATATTTTATTACAACTAAATTTTACCAAAAAAAGTAACTCATGCCATTGATATTATTGCAGTGAAGGATGTGTTGATTTCCTTTTCAATTGCACCATGTATTAACTCTTTCATGTGGTGTCCAGAATCTGCTGCTGCTTCCCTTTTGGCAGCTGAATTTCTCTCTTCACGCTGCTCAGCAGGTAAATTTTTGTGACACGGTAATTTGTTGGGTCCTACTTCCAAAGCATTTGGCTTCCTTGATGTCTTTGGTACTTCTTTTTTTTGGGTTCTACTTCCAATGCATTCAGGTGTAGTATGTTTTCATTTTTTAATATATATTGGCCTGTAATGCATGTATACAGAATAGAATCCTGACCTCTATCAGTAGCTCAAGTGAAATCCCTAAAGTAAAACATCAAAGGTTTGCATTTTTATTCTCATTTTACTTTTCTTTTTATGTTTATAATCAATCTGTGTCTAGGGGGCCCTATAAAACAATAAATGGAAAAGGGAAGACACAAACTTTGGGTCTCCTAGGGTTTCCCCTTTTTTTCTTTGATTCTTGTTGAATAAAAATACCAAGGTATATATTTGTATGTATAATTCATCTTTGTAGATTTCATAGGTTTCAGAGGCAAATGAGCTTTGTAGATTTTAGAGGCAATTCCTGATGTGAACAGAAGATATGAGGATAGCATTAGGTTGAGGCCAATTACATTTCAGAGGCAAATGAGCTTTGTAGATTTCATAGGCAAGTGAGCTTTGTAGTTGGGTTAAAGACTTTCAAAGAAAAATGAGGAGGATAGTTTTTAATTTATACATTTTTATGTGGTATATGATTTATAATTCGTATCTTGGATATAAAGTTGTGATTTTTATCAATAAATGGATCATGGTGCCTTTAAACTTGCATCTATTTCTTATGTTATTTATTTATTATTATTGCACATATATAATATACATAGATTTTTATCCAAATAATTTGTGGATATATTACAACTAGAAAATAATAGTTGTAATGAAATATATCACAACGATTATAAACAGTTGTAAAAATTATAACAACAACTATGCATAACAGTTGTAATAAGGTTAATTACAACAGTGAAAAACATTTGTAAAATATACATATTACGATGGTTTTGCAACGGTGCAAACCACTTGTAAAAGATTTTAGTTTATTACAACTTCTTAATATACGATGGTTACCCTACCGTTGTAAAAACTATTTTACAATGATTTTCCGCCGTTGTAGTATGGTCAGTTTGTTGTGGTGTTTACAGCAATATAAAAGAGATCTTTTCTAGATTACAATCAAATCACTATGAGTTCTAATTATTTTCAAATTTGACAATTAAACAGTATGCTGACAGTAATAAATCTGAATTTGAAATCATACAGTGTTTTCATGTTTGTATGTTACGGTTTTACTTTCAATTATTTATTCAGTTTTTCAGTTATTATCTGTTACATGTATATCCTTATTATCCCTTTTTCAATCTTAGTTTTATTTATATTCTTATGCATATTTGTTCAGTTTATATATATTTCTGAATTGAATTGGTATTTTCTCTTTTTCCTTCTTATTTTTTGCTATATCTAGGCCATCAAATGCCTAGGCTATTGACGTTAGGATTGCATAAATTGGGTTAAATTGGAATAACTTGAAATGACAATAAAAAGAGAATTAGGCATAGTGAAACATGAAATCCAATGACTGTATAATTGAGATAATATGCAAAACATGTTAATCTGAATCGGTTAAACTTAATTTAATAAAATGTAATTAAGTAAATAGGTAGCTTAATATACATATACATCTGAGCAGGTGCTTATTTTAGGGAAAGGGTTGTACATAAAATAACATTTATAAAAAAAATCATTTATAACCATGCTTATTAATAAACTTAATCTTGCCAAGTTTTTACTTGTTAATTAATAAGCTAAGAGGTCCCACGTTTTGCTGTTGGTATCCAGTTTTTGGACTCTTAATATCCTAGTTTTGGGGGCACAAGCCTATGGGGTGGATTGTGTTAATCTTGTTGTGTGGAACCCATATTAGCTAGTATCCCTGTTAGTATCTTAGAGAGGGGCCAGGGAATGCTTTACTAGTCTGGATTGTAAGAGGTTCAAAAGTGGAAAGTGGTAACGGGCGCGTTCCAGCGGAGTCATGAACATGCATGGGTCCGATAGTGGAAACTAAGACGTTGTAACACCAACGAATTGGTGAAACGACCCGAACTTCCCCAGTAAGGAAAGCACGGACTGAGTTGAGAACAAGCCACATCGGGACGCAAACAGAAGAACATTTCATTGCTTATTACAACAATTTCATCAGAATACAAGAATATACAGAGTATGAATAATTATTACATATTCGATAAATATCAGAGATTGCAATAAATTACATAACAGCGAAAAATTATACAAAACACAACTGAAAAGAATATACAGATACAGAGCTTTTCGGATATCATTCCAGCTGTAAACCAGGTTCCTGTGAATATAAATCTGCAAAACCAAAACTACTAGCTGCCCGTGCTGAAATAGGGGCACCCAGAGTTTAGGTTAAAACAATAAACTTCAGGTCAGTCATGTGACTGATGTGAGAACTAAAACAGTTATTTAAAACTTTACTTTAAATCAGATATATCAAGGGACCACGCCATATAACACGGAATGGGTTTCCTCCCAAGAATACCAGTGCATATAGAAAACAGCGCAATGCTTTTTGAAAAAATGAAGCTATTATAAGACCCAGGTCCCATCACACAATGCAACACAAGCCGGAGGATAGGGTTTTCCCTTATAATAGCCAAACATGCTTGGTACGTTAAAAACAAATCATTTGATACTGTTATCAGTGTATAGCGTCAAAACAATTTCAATCATAAATATCAATCATAGACGGCATGGGTACCATATATCATGTCGCCATACTAGGCTCTACAATCAAAACCGCAAATGTCACGTATTGGAAGTTGGGTTTCCATCTGTGAACCAAGGCAAGGCACAATCCTACCGTTTTTAGACTCTCTAGCCCGAGCCCTAGGACTCAGCTGCAACTGTACCTAGGCAACATGCAGGGCCAGTCCACCAATGTGGAATAAACTTAAACCCTGAACATGCGTTTCCCTGCCCTTTGGGGCGTAAATAAGCCAAATGACTCCATCAGATCCACACAGTCACCGATATATCCGAGGCGCCTCGCAATCCAACAACCACACAAGTGAAAATAATATAAATATCAGGGCTGGTAGGTCACTGGCACCACCCTAGCTAGAAAGAAACGCATGCTCTCCCTGCTGTCCTCTCCCGTTTCTGGTTCACAATCGGGTGTGAGGCTCACAAATCAACATTACATAAAGCTATGCCATATAGGCGGTTCTTTGATCACCAACCACAACACTTTGCTTTTCAACAGAAGCCTTGATCAATTTCCACTTGTCATGACACACAGTCAATTCACTCCATGCGATTGATTACCATCAATATATAGTCTCTGAGCTCGTACGTCTCAGAGAAGGGCGTTAAGCAAGAGATTAAATTCTCCACCGCCAAACAGATATATATTTAATAGAAATCAATCACACAGAATAAAATCCAATGTCAGACACACAGTCCATTTACAAGTTCATTCTGGGTCTGAATGAAACCGGAGGCACCTTGTACCTCGCATATCCATCGATCTCCAAGTACGTCTGGACGATCACCAACCGATTCCCTCCTCTTGGGTATACAGCCCAATCAAGATCATCAGTAATCACCCAAATGATGTGAAGACCTCCGGTCTTCAACCACCGTCTTCTTTCTCGACACCTCGTCGAATCAGTTATTCAGAATGGGATAAACCCGGTCTTTCTGAATAACTCACGTATATAATAAACAAGTGTTACACAAACACAACATACGCCTCATTCCAATTCATAATATTCTTTTATTCAAATATTCTTACACTTTGGGAAAGGTTCCCATTAATTTTATCAAAGATAAATTCTTTAAATTTATTCTTTAATCTCCTTTTGAATATCAATTCAAATTAGTCGGGATTAGCGAACCACACCGAAGTAATCATTTATTTTATTTCCCAATCCCAGCCTATTCATCCCATGAAGTAAAACTGGTAATACTTCATATCTAACACCACGGTGTTATCGGTAAATTCAATTACCATTTCACGTTCAAATCTATTTAAAGATTTAACTATCGCTTGGAGCAAAACTGGTGATACTCCATTCTCGATCATTTCAATCTAATTAAAGATTCATTAAAACTCCACTTGGTTTTAATCTTCCCAATAATCACTATCAATTATTATTTAACTTGGGAAATCATATCCTGTCTTTAACTGGGTTAAAGAACCAATGTCATTTAAAACACGGTTCACTATAAACCCAAAATCACATTCCATTCCAATTCAATTATTGAAACTTCTGGTTACTTTTAAAACCCTTTCAAATCCAATTTATTTATTTAAAAATAAATAAATTATTATTCTAGTTGAAAACTAGTTCATTTCAATAAAAATCTATTTTTATCTTTTCAAATTTGGAATTTTTCATCTCAATTGTTCACAAATCATTTTTTACGATTTTACACAAATTATTACTATTTTTAATAATTTTATCAAGGCCCGTACAGCCGAATTCCATCAACGGCCATCAAACTGCACTTACAGCGACCTTTTCCAAATTTGATTTGGACATAATTCCAAATCCAACCGTCAGATTTCAAATCTCTAACATTTGTTAGAAAGCTCTTCTCGATACGAACCCAAGGTTCTGGTTTTAGGAGAATCCGACGGTCGGATCTCCCGTAACGTCCATTCGAAGCCAATGGTCGAAATTCGTGAACTGCCGCAGCGCGGCGCGTTCTATTCAGGCCATTATATATATAAATATATAATATATATAATATATATTATATATATTTCATCGATTTATTTTCGAAACGTATTTTATAAATCATTTTAAATTCATTTTCGAAACGATTTCAACTTCATATTCAATTTCGAATCAAAATTGAATATTCCGCACCATCGATATACAAATGATAATATTTTCAAAACGTTATATTTTGAAATCACTTTCTTTTCTATATTCATAATAAAAATGAATAAAATCGATATAAATATCGTTCACGTCAAAATGGCGTCAATATAATCAACACGGCTTTTATTCAACACATGAATGTTTATTCTATTCAACACATGAATTTATTTCTATTCAACATATGAATATTTATTCTATTCAACACATGAATTTATATTATTCAACACATGAATTTTTATTCTATTCAACACATGAATTTTTATTCTATTCAACACATGAATTTTCTATTCTATTCAACACATGAATTTTCTTTCATTTTCCAAATTGGAATGAGGCCCAATCAACTACCATATAGTGTTAATTATATGGATTTCATACACACACGTATATAATAACAACGATAAATAATCAACCATCATCCAGAGTGCACCACACTACTGCATAAGCATTAAATATCAATAATTAACGCTTACACAGTCTGTCAACCCATCGATTGACATACAACTAAACAATCAGGATTAGTGTACGTCAAATATCATCCCAATACCCGTGTGGTGTTTCAAATCAACAAACACATATTTTTATTTGTGAAGTTGGGCGATGTGTAAAATTTATCATCCTAATCAATATCAGTCAAATCGGTGTACGTAAACAAATCGTTCGATTTGTAAATGAATATCTATTTTATTTCAACCCATGAATATATATTTGATTTCAACACATGAATATATTTTTTACTTCAACACATGAATATATATTTTATTTCAACACATGTATATATATTTTATTTCAACACATGAATATATATTTTATTTCAACACATGAATATATATTTGATTTCAACACATGAATATATATTTGATTTCAACACATGAATATATATTTGATTTCAACACATGAATATATATTTTATTTCAACACATGAATATATATTTTATTTCAACACATGAATATATATTTGATTTCAACACATGAATATATATTTGATTTCAACACATGAATATATATTTTATTTCAACACATGAATATATATTTGATTTCAACACATGAATATATATTTGATTTCAACACATGAATATATATTTTATTTCAACACATGAATATATATTTTATTTCATAACCAACAGTCATTTTTCATAACACAAACAATCACATAAGTCGTCCATAGTCTATGGACGACGGGGAGCAGTTTATATATGCAGTTATAAAATAAATAACTGAATAGAAATTTTTTAGTGAGGAGTTCTCATAGTGCGATCCACTCCATCAGTTTTGTTTGAATTTCTGGTTTGGTACAGGTTTGAATTTGCCTGAAATTCCAACATGCTCAGTTTCAGACGCGGTCAGTTGTGTTGTGAAGCTCTCGTCCCCACGATCGCAACGGATCTAGTTTCGCGCGATTTCGACCTCGTATGGAAAAAATATGATGATTTATACTCTAATTACACAATTGGATAATTAATTAATTAATTAAAAACTAAGCCCTTAAAACCTTCTTTCCCTTTTAAACATCTGGAACCTGTTTGAACCCAACTTCATCGTCCTCTAGGGTTGACCCTGTGCCGCCTTACAGCCTATCGTTGTAACACCCCGTAATTCTGTTAATATTAATATTCATAAATTAAAGAATAACTAATCTCAGATGTGAGAATTGTGGGAAACGGGTTGAGCCATTGCATTCATCTCAGAATTCTGGTTGAAATAGAGTCCGAGTTTGCGTGAATTGGACTTCGTATGAACAAGTTATGGCCATCGGAAGTTTCAGAAAATTCAAAACAGATTTCAGAAATTTAAAATTCAAAATTCGAAGTCAAACAGGCTAGGCGGGAAAATTCCCGCCCAGCACCCCAAGTCGATTGGGGAGTCGACTGGGCAATCGACACCCCCCCCTCAGGTCGACTGGGCAGTCGACTGGGCAGTCGACCTGGGTGTCGACCTGTCCAGCGGCTAGGGTTTGGCTGATGTGTTTTTAGGGCTGAGTTGGCAAATTGAACGGTTCATTTTAGTTCTGAGTTGATCTGACGGTCTAAATAAATCCTAAACTCTATAAATACCTAGGTAGTCACTCACTCTAATTCACATGAAAAATAGAATAGCCACCGTCATACCGCCGCCATGGAACTCAATGTAGCCGCCGCAAACTAAGAAGGAAGAAAGCCAATCAAAACCCTAATCCTACTCAACTCTAAAGCAAATCAAGGCTCTCTTTCTCTTCAAATTATGAGTATGATGATCTTAACAAGATTATTATTAAACTAATTAGATTAAGTTATGAATGGATTATAAGTAAATGATGTGGATTGTCATATATGTTGTTGTAAACATTATGCTATCATGTATGTTGTAAATCCCATGTTATGTGATGATGATATCCTATATGTTGTAAATCATGCTATGATGATAGGTTGTAATTTTCTATGCTAAGTTGTGATAAATCAAACATGTTATAAAGTCATGATGTTATTATCTATGCTAATTAGTTCATGTTAATCAAATCATAATATTGATATTATTTGGGCTATGTTGATCTATATGACAAATCATGTATGCAAGTTTAGACTGATTAGTAAAGACTATGAACATATGCCATGACATCTATTTAGATCTAGAATTATGACATCTAGAATAATGCTATGACATATGTGAATTCTATGTATTAGATGCTAGTTCACACCATCATTATGTTGCATAAAACCCCATATGCAAGTCCATACATGAATTTGGATTATGATCATATTATGTGAATTGTGACATTTTACCAAACAAGTTGACATCTTTAGATCCATAACATGTGTAGTTTCATGCAAGTTTCACCCCTATTCTGATTAGATTACTTTATTTGTCTATATGTTGTGATAATTTATCTTTGTGCTATGAGTTAGACTATTCGAGTCTAACGTATATTCTGCGTTGAATAAGCGAACGTATAACGTGGGGTAGGGGTAATATTAAGGATTTAATATTAAGAAGTTGGGGTGCAATTGATATGATTTTGCATGCCATGAGTGGATGGCCATAATTGAGTCAATTTTGGGCATCATTAAAATTTGAGTTAATTAATAATTTGAATAGGGAATTATTAAAACTGGGGTAAAAGATTATAAGTGATAATCAATGCTTAGGTTACGAGGTTGGACTCGTTTGTGACGTAAACCTGTCTGGACCCGCCCGGCAAATCCAGTGGTCACAAATGTCAGCCCAATGTGAGAGGTCCTAGGCCCAAACTAAAGCATAACAGTTGTAAAGACACGAGGTTAGACTCTTTTATGGTGTAAGACTGCCCGGACCCGCCCGGCAAATCCAGCTGCCATAAATGCCAGACTAATGTGAGAGGTCTTTATGAGGTTATGGCCTGAATGAATTAAGAAATACTTAACCAGATAAACATGTAAGGTGGGACATGGGGGTTAAGTAGGTGCCTTGGGTGGCATGAGGAATCTAGTGGTTGCCTTAGTGGCATGTGAAATACGATTAGTAAGACTTAACCAAACACACATGTAAATGAACATGACTAAGAGGGTTAAGTGGGATATACTAGTGGTGACAAGCTTAGGTGGGTAGCTTGTGGGGGGCCATTTCAACCAGTATCCCAAACGTATCTTTGTGGGCTCGACCCAAGTCGAGGACGGGACACGCATACTGGGTTTGACTATAAGAGGCCAAAATGGGGTAGCGGTGGCAACGCAAGTCCAACGGGTTTCATATGCGTGTGTGGACCCGGGCTGGTAGGTAAGACGTTGTTGCATCGTGTAGGTATAAGCCGTGCATTCTCAAGTTGTATCGGGTGATACACCCCACTGTGGGGCCAGCACGGGTATCTACGAGTAGGGAGCCGATCGAAAGTGGGTAGTGGGGTACACCTAGTGGAGATAGGGGCAGACGGCACCTATGTAGTCAGCTAGGGGTACGCAAGGCTATTTATATAGTTTCTGTGTGAAGCAAGTGGGATCAACCTTTGAGGGTGACTGGTGTGGTGCAGTGTAGTAATTATTCGTTAGTAATTAAGTGTGCCTTTAACGTTATCTTTAACGTTATTTTATCTGCTCTTCCATACCCAATAGTTCATAGACATTTCCTTATTTTCCAGCTTATGCCTTAGTCTAGTTACTTTGATAATAGTATTGTTAGAATTATCATACTCGCCAGACTTTATGTCTGCCCCCCTCCATTTCTATCATTTTCCCCCTCCAGATCCTCAGGTTGGGCCCAGCTCTAGCGGAGTTTGATTGGATTGCTTTATCTCTCTTTTGGAAAGCTTGGACCGTTGAAGTAAAGTCCAGCTTGTTATCTTCTTTAATGGCTATTTATGTAATGGGGTAATGTATTTTGTTTGATCAAGATGGATATTGTACTTGACTCTGATTTCTGGTTTTATGATGTAACAAACATGTTTAATTTCCGCTGCAATAAAATTAAGTTTTAGATTTCCAAGTACTACTTATTATCTGTCTTGTTGTAATTTTTCTGTTCTATATTCACTTATAACCTCCATGGAAGTTAATCCATTCCCTTTGTGAGTGACATTAATGGACATGGGGTGTTACACGTGGTATCAGAGCTTAAGGTTACCAGAACAGATAATTTTTTTAGAAAAACTATTTTTCTAAAGTATTTTTGGATGAAGTGTTTATAAAAACATGTCTTGATGAGTAATTTAAAGAGGAAAGTTTTTAAGAAAAACATAATCCCCAATAACCATATCTTTATCTTTCGAATTCTCCATTTTGAATCTTTCCTTTTTCATTTCAGCATGGCTGAAGATTTTAACCTTCCGGATGGTGTAACAATACCAGGATGGTATAGGAGGTTATTAGAGGCTAGGGCCGCTGCAGGTCCAGCCAATGTTCCTCCACCACCAGTTGCACCCGCTCCTCCTCCTCCTCGCGTTGATACTTTTGCAAAGACGTGCAAGGAATTTAAGGCTATGAGTGGAAAACCTTTTCAAGGGTCAGAAACGTTTGTGGAAGCTAGAGATTGGCTTAAGGAGGTGGAAGAATTCCTAGAAATCTTTGAAGTGGAAGAAGGGAGGAAAGTCAAATTAGCAGCTTGGTTAATGAAGGGAGAGGCCTCGTTTTGGTGGGAGGTCACTAATGGGGAGCGTCATGTTGATTCTTGGGCGGATTTCAGGCGTAGGTTTGTGGAAAAGTTTCTCTCAAGGGCAGAAGAGAATCTATATATAGAAAGGTTCTTGACATTAAAGCAAGGAAGCTCATCAGTGAAAGAATATGTCAACAAATTTAATCAGTTAGCAAGGTTTGGCTTGGACTTAGTGAACACGCCGGAGAAGAAGGCTCTGAGGTTCGTTAATGGATTGAATGAACCGTTGCAAGGGTTGGCTATGACCCACATCCCTATGGGGGCCACCTTTGAGAAGCAAGTAGACATGGCACTCATGCTCGAGGAGAAAGGCGCTAAAGCTGATAAGGCACCCGAGAAGAAAGGGGATCAGAGGAAACCACAACAGCAAAACAAGAAGGGTGGTAAAGACAATAATGGCAAGGGAAAGAAGAAATGCTTTAACTGTGGGACACCAGGCCATCTCAACAAGGATTGCCGAAAGAAAAAGAAGACTGGTTGTTTCCACTGTGGCGAAGCGGGATATCTAGTGAAGGACTGCCCAAAGAAGGGGCAGAGGGCAGGGTCTACCTCGGGAGGACAGGTGCAGGCTCTTATGGCACCAGGGCAGGCAAGGGGACAAGTTCAGGCTCTAGCGGTCCCACCGCTGGAAGAACGAGGTAGAACTATTTCTGTTGAAAGCTTAGTTTTTCTGTTTGATCATCCTGTCCGTATCTTATTCGATTCGGGCGCATCGCATTCGTTTATCTCTACATCATTAGTTGAATCACTGCATTTAAACACCAGTTTAGTAGAGGATCCCTTAGTTGTTTCGAATCCAATTGGGTGCTCATCTTATTTGTCCATGATGTGTTTGGATTTGAAAATTTCTATACTTAGCGTTGAGTTTAGATGTGATGCTTATGTTTTGGGCTTCACGGACTATGGGCTAATTTTAGGAATTGATTGGTTATCCAGAAATGGGGTCGTTCTTGACTGTGAAAGGAGAGTAGTTAGGCTCATGACTCGCCTTGGTAACGCTCTCGAAATCTTTTGTAGTCCCATAAATTCCGTTATGCTAAGTTATTTAGAATCGCTTGACGCGTCGGTGGAAAATCTATGATCGGTTAGAGTGGTCCGAGAATACTCGGATGTGTTTGAGGAGGAGAAGGGCTTGCCTCCAAAGCGGGAGATAGATTTTCGAATATATCTTGTGGATAATGCAAAACCAGTATCTCTGCCAGTACGCCACATTGCTCCACGTAAAAGGAGGGAACTCGATAAGCAAGTGAAGGAGTTGCTTGAGAAGGGTTTCATAAGACGAAGTATATCGGAGTGGGGTGCTCCAGTAGTATTTGCCACGAAGGCGGATGGGTCCCTTAGACTTTGTGTGGACTATAGAGAACTTAATAAACTTACTAAGAAAAACAGACACCCACTGCCGAGGATTGACGATCTCTTCGATCAGTTAGTTGGCGCCTCAGTGTTTTCGCAGTTGGACTTAGCCACTGGTTTCCATCAGTTGAGAGTGGTTGAGGATAGCATTGATAAGACTGCCTTTAGGACTCCGGACGGTTTCTATGAATGGCTAGTGATGCCCTTCGGTTTGACAAACGCCCCCGCATACTTTGTTGATTTGATGAGTAGGGTGTTTAGGGAGTACCTTAACAAATTCGTGGTAGTCTTTGTAGATGACATCCTGATCTTTTTTAAGGATGAAGAAGAGCATGCCCTACATCTTAGGGAAGTGTTGGAGACCCTACGAGCGCATAATCATAAAGCTAAATTTTCTAAGTGTCACTTCTGGAGGAAGGAAGTACGGTTCTTAGGGCACGTGGTTTCCAAAGAAGGGATAGCTGTGGATCCCATGAAGGTGGTGGCCATCCAAGATTGGAAGGTCCCTAAAAATGCTACCGAAGTAAGAAGTTTATTGGGGTTGGCTGGCTACTATAGGAAGTTTATCAAAGACTTCGCAAAAATATCAGCTCCATTGACACGCCTGACGAAGAAGAACCTAGTCTTTGCGTGGGACGTAGATTGTGATGATGCGTTCCAACGTTTAAAGAGAGCTTTGACCTCAGCCCCAGTCTTAGTGCTGCCAGACGGGAGTAAGCCATTTACTGTTTATACCGATGCTTGTGGGACAGGTCTAGGTGCAGTCATAATGCAAGAGGGCAGGGTAATAGCCTATGGTGGAAGGCAGTTGAGAGCGCATGAGAAAAATTACCCTACACATGACCTAGAGTTGGCCGCTATTGTTTTCGCGCTTATGTCTTGGCGTCATTATCTTCTTGGCGAGAAATTCGAATTGTTCACTGACCACAAATCGTTAAAGTACTTGTTCTCTCAGAAGGACTTGAATTTAAGGCAGCAAAGGTGGATGGAGTTCTTAGCGTCCTACGATTTCGAAATAACATATACCCCTGGCAAGGGTAACGTGGTGGCGGACGCCTTAAGTAGGAAAAGGCTGTCCTTGAGTCCGTTGTTTGTTGAACGGCGAAATTTAGAATTCATCTCTATGTTTGATTTTAGACCTTCCGTTGACTTCGTACCCGGTTTACTAGCATCCTTAGATGTTAGACCTACGCTTTTGGGACGGATTGGGGAGGCACAGCGAGACGACCCACAGTTGGTTGAGTTAGTAGAAAAACTCAAAAGAGGGGAGTCATCAAGCCATCTCCGTAGGTATACCCTAGATGATAAGGGTTGGTTACGTAGGGATAGTAGACTTTGTGTACCTCGAGACGAAGGTTTGAGGAAGGCTATTCTTGACGAAGCACATCGTTCGAAGATGACCATTCATCCCGGTGGGGACAAGATGTACATGGACATGAGACGAGTTTACTTTTGGGCCGGCATGAAGAAAGATGTGGCCGAGTATGTCGCTAGATGCTTGGTGTGCCAACAAGTAAAAGCGGAGCAAAAGAAACCCGGTGGGTTGCTTCACCCGTTGGAGGTTCCACTATGGAAGTGGTATAGTGTCTCGATGGATTTTGTGGACGGATTACCTAGATCAAGGACGGGTAATACGGGGATTTGGGTTATAGTAGATAGACTTACTAAGAGCGCCCATTTCATTCTCGTGAAGAGTAAGAGGACTGCTCCATTGTTAGCTTCTGTGTACGTCAGAGAAATAGTTCGTTTACACGGTGTTCCTTCTAGCATAGTGAGCGACCGCGATCCTATTTTCACTAACGAATTTTGGAGAAGCTTGCAAGAGGCGGTAGGGACTCAGTTATGTTTGAGCACCGCGTATCATCCTCAGACGGACGGCCAGACCGAGAAGGTGAATCGCATTCTAGAGGATCTTTTGAGGCTATGTATCCTAGACTTTGGGGGTACATGGGAAGAGCACCTTCCATTGGTAGAGTTCGCATATAATAATAGCTTTCAGACTAGCATTGGCATGGCACCTTTCGAAGCTCTTTATGGATGACCTTGTTGTTCACCTACATGTTGGTGGGAATCTACGGATAAGATCTTACTTGGGCCCGATATGATTAGGGAGACTTCGGAGAAGATCGACTTGATTCGAAGGAGGATGAAAGCAGCGCAAGATAGGAAGAAATCTTATGCGGATAAGAGGAGGACAGATCTTGAGTTTGAAGTTAGGGACATGGTCTTTATCAAAGTGTCTCCATTACGGAACGTTGTTCGCTTTGGGTCCGTTGGGAAATTAGCACCAAGGTTCGTAGGGCCGTTTCCTATTAAGGAGAAGATTGGACAGATGGCGTATAGAGTGGAGTTGCCTGAGAGACTTAGTGGTGTACACGACGTATTCCATGTGTCACATTTGAGGAAGTGCTTGCACGAGACCGCGGAAGTGGTAGAGGCGAGCTTGCTTAGAGAGGTGGAAATAGGGCGTGATGCGATGATTCGACGAGCTCCTACATGCATTCTTGGGTCAGAGATCAAGAAGCTGAGAAATCGAGAGGTCAAACTAGTCAAAGTACAATGGGGAGATGATGAGAGCAACGCTACTTGGGAGACGGAAGAGAAGATGCGTTCGTTGTACCCTTTTCTTTTCGAGGGTATGTCTTTTAATTTCTCCTTTATCGCTTAGCTTGTACTTATCTTATCTTTAGTATGTCCTCTCGCTAGTATCTTTGACCTTTAGTTAGGATAATCCTATGGTTGAAACATGTGTTTGAGACATGTTATGTATGATGGATGCGAAGTGGATGCAAGTGTTTGCTAGTGGTTGCTCGTGGATGCATATACACACACTTTAGGCACTAGATCGGCTCAGTCACTTCATATTGCATATTGCATATAAATGGATGTATTTAGTAAAATGGATGTATAATGGTTGTGCTATCATATGGATACCACATTTTGGTGAATGGTTGTGCACGCTTGTAGAAATAATATGTATTGATAGGGTTCTTTCGCATACATAATGGACGCATGGCACTATCATGATTTGCATTAAGAAGGTCAACTGAATCAGTGGACCGCCTGATTTTGCATTAGACATGGACATATACACACACTGTGCATTTAAACACGAAAGCATTAGAAGTCTATAAGGACAATGGATGCCTGTGTTTGATGGTTGAGTAGATGGACGATTGGATCTTAGGATATACATTCTTCTTGACTTGAAGATTTCGGGGTCGAAATCCTTTAAGGAGGGGAGAATGTAACACCCCGTAATTCTGTTAATATTAATATTCACAAATTAAAGAATAACTAATCTCAGACGTGAGAATTGTGGGAAACGGGTTGCGCCATTGTGTTTGTCTCGGAATTCTGGTTGAAATAGATTCCGAGTTTGCGTGAATTGGACTTCGTATGAAGAAGTTATGGCCATCGGAAGTTTCAGAAAATTCAAAACAGATTTCAGAAATTTAAAATTCAAAATTCGAAATCAAACAGGCTAGGCGGGAAAATTCCCGCCCAGCACCCCAGGTCGACTGGGGAGTCGACTGGGCAGTCGACACCCCCCCCCCCCAGGTCGACTGGGCAGTCGACCTGGGTGTCGACCTGTCCAGGCGGCTAGGGTTTGGCTGATGTGTTTTTAGGGCTGAGTTGGCAAATTGAACCGTTCAGTTTAGTTCTGAGTTGATCTGACGGTCTAAATAAATCCTAAACTCTATAAATACCTAGGTAGTCTCTCACTCTAATTCACATGAAAAATAGAATAGCCACCGTCATACCGCCGCCATGGAACTCAGTGTAGCCGCCGCAAACTAAGAAGGAAGAAAGCCAAACAAAACCCTAATCCTACTCAACTCTAAAGCAAATCAAGGCTCTCTTTCTCTTCTAATTGTGAGTATGATGATCTTAACAAGATTATTATTAAACTAATTAGATTAAGTTATGAATGGATTATAAGTAAATGATGTAGATTGTCATATATGTTGTTGTAAACCTTATGCTATCATGTATGTTGCAAATCCCATGTTATGTGATGATGATATCCTATATGTTGTAAATCATGCTATGATGATAGGTTGTAATTTTCTATGCTAAGTCGTGATAAATCATACATGTTATAAAGTCATGATGTTATTATCTATGCTAATTAGTTCATATTAATCAAATCATAATATTGATATTATTTGGGCTATGTTGATCTATATGACAAATCATGTATGCAAGTTTAGACTGATTAGTAAAGACTATGAACATATGCCATGACATCTATTTAGATCTAGAATTATGACATCTAGAATAATGCTATGACATATGTGAATTCTATGTATTAGATGCTAGTTCACACCATCATTATGTTGCATAAAACCCCATATGCAAGTCCATACATGAATTTGGATTATGATCATATTATGTGAATTGTGACATTTTACCAAACAAGTTGACACCTTTAGATCCATAACATGTGTAGTTTCATGCAAGTTTCACCCCTATTCTGATTAGATTACTTTATTTGTCTATATGTTGTGATAATTTATCTTTGTGCTATGAGTTAGACTATTCGAGTCTAACGTATATTCTGCGTTGAATAAGCGAACGTATAACGTGGGGTAGGGGTAATATTAAGGATTTAATATTAAGAAGTTGGGGTGCAATTGATATGATTTTGCATGCCATGAGTGGATGGCCATAATTGAGTCAATTATGGGCATCATTAAAATTTGAGTTAATTAATAATTTGAATAGGGAATTATTAAAACTGGGGTAAAAGATTATAAGTGATAATCAATGCTTAGGACACGAGGTTGGACTCGTTTGTGACGTAAACCTTCCCGGACCCGCCCGACAAATCCAGTGGTCACAAATGTCAGCCCAATGTGAGAGGTCCTAGGCCCAAACAAAAGCATAACAGTTGTAAAGACACGAGGTTAGACTCTTTTATGGTGTAAGACTGCCCGGACCCGCCCGGCAAATCCAGCTGCCATAAATGCTAGACTAATGTGAGAGGTCTTTATGAGGTTATGGCCTGAATGAATTAAGAAATACTTAACCAGATAAACATGTAAGGTGGGACATGGGGGTTAAGTAGGTGCCTTGGGTGGCATGAGGAATCTAGTGGTTGCCTTAGTGGCATGTGAAATACGATTAGTAAGACTTAACCAAACACACATGTAAATGAACATGACTAAGAGGATTAAGTGGGATATACTAGTGGTGACAAGCTTATGTGGGTAGCTTGTGGGGGCCTATTTCAACCAGTATCCCAAACGTATCTTTGTGGGCTCAACCCAAGTCGAGGACGGGACACGCATACTGGGTTTGACTATAAGAGGCCAAAACGGGGTAGCGGTGGCAACGCAAGTCCAACGGGTTTCATATGCGTGTGTGGACCCGGGCTGGTAGGTAAGACGTTGTTGCATCGTGTAGGTATAAGCCGTGCATTCTCAAGTTGTATCGGGTTGCCACTTTAGGGGAGTGATACACCCCACTGTGGGGCCAGCACGGGTATCTACGAGTAGGGAGCCGATCGAAAGTGGGTAGTGGGGTACACCTAGTGGAGATAGGGGCAGACGACACCTATGTAGTCAGCTAGGGGTACGCAAGGCTATTTATATAGTTTCTGTGTGAAGCAAGTGGGATCAACCTTTGAGGGTGACTGGTGTGGTGCAGTGTAGTAATTATTCGTTAGTAATAAAGTGTGCCTTTAACGTTATCTTTAACGTTATCTTTATCTGCTCTTCCATACCCAATAGTTCATAGACATTTCCTTATTTTCCAGCTTATGCCTTAGTCTAGTTACTTTGATAATAGTATTGTTAGAATTATCATACTCGCCAGACTTTATGTTTGACCCCCTCCATTTCTATCTTTTTTCCCCTCCAGGTCCTTAGGTTGGGCCCAGCTCTAGCGGAGTTTGATTGGATTGCTTTATCTCTCTTTTGGAAAGCTTGGACCGTTGAAGTAAAGTCCAGCTTGTTATCTTCTTTAATGACTATTTATGTAATGGGGTTATGTATTTTGTTTGATCAAGATGGATATTGTACTTGACTCTGATTTCTGGTTTTATGATGTAACAAACATGTTTAATTTCCGCTGCAATAAAATGAAGTTTTAGATTTCCAAGTACTACTTATTATCTGTCTTGTTGTAAATTTTCTGTTCTATATTCACTTATGACCTCCATGGAAGTTCATGCATTCCCTTTGTGAGTGACATTAATGGACGTGGGGTGTTACAGTCGTCTTCCGATCCGACTGTGCCACCGCGGAGGGGGAAGCCTCCTCTCCCCACGCCCTGAGCCACGTGGAGCTCAGTGGGCCCACCTCCCTTGAAATCAAACACCACTTCTTGCTCGAATTCCGAGAAGATTACCCCACTAACCTCTATCACCTCCATATCAAATTGAAGCTTTCTCCTTCCTCTACAATGTTTGCTGAAGAACGGGGGCATAAATCTTTGTGTTTTAGTCGGGATTTGGGGATTAAATTTCGAATGATTCCGTTCGTATGTTAGAGTGGAGGCGGCGGCTTCTTTCAGACACTAGGGTTTTGACGGTTTGCCCCTTATATATATATATATATATATATATATATTATTCTTTTATTTTATAATTTATTTGTTTAACACCATGAACTCCAAACGAGATCCAACGACTGTCGTTCGTAGCTAAATACCCCCATTCCGAACACAATGCGATATGTTTCGTAACCCAATTCGGCTGTTATGATCAGTTTTCGCTTAAATTAAAATATAAATCAGTATATATTCAATTTGAACATACATTATAAATTACCGAGGCCACTAACTGGTTCTAAAAGTTCCAGAAAAAATATTTCTAACTTCGTATTGACGATACGGTCCTAACGAAACTAATTTCATCAAATTTGAAGACCATCTGAAAAATGGCCATTTTCTGGTCGACCCAAATTGACTAAAACTGTCAAAACACGTTTTACTTCGCCACGGTCCCATATTAATCCCAAAAATTATGAATTTTGGAATCTTGCAATAATTTGACATCCCGGATCCAACAAAAGTGGTTTCATTGAAAACGAAGGTCGTTTGCAAAATTTCTATTTTTAAGGGCCTTTATATATATTAAAATATATATAAATTCCACAGCGACTTTTCTGAATTTTAAACTGGACATATCTTACATTCTATAAAGTGAAATCTCAGTTTCTTAACTTCGTTAGAAAGATATAATCAAACAGATTCAAATATTTCTTGTTTCATTCAATTCTGACTTATATTGAATTCCGTATATTCATTTGAAATTCGTAATCGAATTTTCGAACTACCGCACCATTTCTGGCTCGTTATATAATTAAAATAAAATTATTCGTTTTAACTTCGTCGAAAATAAATTTTTAGCCGTTATTATTTAAAATAAATCATTTTAAATGACCAAAATTCATTAAAATAACCAAAATAAAAAAAATTAATTAGTTCAGAATTTCCGGGTTGTTACAATCTCCCCCACTTAAAACTTTTCGTCCCCGAAAAGGAACGAAGCTGAATGTTGTTTAACTAATCAACTCAACTTTCAATATTTTGTTTATGGCTTAAGTTTTTCAATTTTTCAGTTTCTAAGAACTTTTCAAATTTTTCAAAAATATGGCCAACACCCTAAATTTTCGAAAAATTTCGCCATAACCTCCCCTGCACCGGGAGCTTCGGGATCTTTCAAATAGCCTCCCATGGCCCTCATCAATCCAAAACGAAAAAGAAACAGCTAGTCGGCTCATAAAATCATCCAAACCCAAGAAATACAATAAACATGTACCTATTTGTCGGGCAAACAATTTTATTCCTCTTCTCTAGCCTCCTTGCTATGACCTGTTCAATGTAAGTACATGTATATGCATGCAAATGCGACTAATTTTCAATACAACTCAATATTTGGTATAATTGGGCTAAAGGTTCAACATTTAATTAATCAAACAATAATCAAACGACATAACCAGCAATCAATTAGTTGATTAACGTTTCAAATTCATAATTTTGGTACATATACAGAAAATCATGTTTTTGATGCCAAATCACAACAATAATCCCTGTCTAATTTTGGTTCTCACACCAGTCAATTGGAAATATATAGAAATCCCACTTTCGTCACTCGAATAAAAATCTGATGATGATATAGCAATCATCAGAATCATCTCTGGGCGACTAGAATGTGATTCTATATCTATACAGTATATTAAAACTTCAAATTCACGCGGATCAGACGTATACGCAAAATCTTTATATACTTGATTGTCCAAATTCAATACAAATAAATATTCAAATACGTATAATTGATTTAGATTTTCTAAACAAAATTCGTTTTCAATTTTATTTATATACTCTTCACACTCGTTCTAGGATACTACTGATCCCATCTCTAACGAGTCATTCCCATTGGATATTACTAATCCAATTTCTGATGAATTCTTTCATTTGGTTCTAATATGTCTTGTTCTCCGAGCTCTGTAAACCAAAGCTAAGATACCACGATGAAACGATCCCAACTTCCCGGGTAAGGAAATCACAGATTGAGTTGAGAACAAGCCACATCGGGACGCAGACAGAAGAACATTTCATTGCTTATTACAACAATTTCATCAGAATACAAGAATATACATAGTATGAATAATTATTACACATTCGATAAATATCAGAGATTACAATAAATTACATAGCAGCGGAAAATAATACAAAACACAACTGAAAAGAATATACAGATACAGAGCTTTTCGGATATCATTCCAGCTGTAAACCAGGTTCCTGTGAATATAAATCTGCAAAACCAAAACTACTAGCTGCCCGTGCGGAAATAGGGGCACCCAGAGTTCAGGTTAAAACAATAAACTTCAGGTCAGTCATGTGACTGGTGTGAGAATTAAAACAGTTATTTAAAACTTTACTTTAAATCAGATATATCAAGGGACCACGCCGTATAACACGGAACGGGTTTCCTCCCAAGAATACCAGTGCATATAACAAAACAGCGCAATGCTTTTTGGGAAAATTAAGCTATTATAAGACCCAGGTCCCATCACACAATGCAACACAAGCCGGAGGATAGGGTTTTCCCTTATAATAGCCAAACATGCTTGGTACGTTAAAAACAAATCATTTGATACTATTATAAGTGTATAGTGTCAAAACAATTTCAATCATAAATATCAATCATATACGGCATGGGTACCATATATCATGTCGCCATACTAGGCTCTACAATCAAAACCCAAATGTCACGTATTGGAAGTTGGGTTTCCATCTGTGAACCAAGGCAAGGCGCAATCCAACTATTTCGAGACTCTCTAGCCCGAGCCTCAGGACTCAGCTGCAACTGTACCTAGGCAACATGCAGGGCCAGTCCACCGATGTGGATTAAACTTAAACCCTAAACATGTGTTTCCCCGCCCTTTGGGGCGTAAATGAGCCAAATGACTCCATCGGCTCCACATAGTCACTGACGTATCTGAGGCGCCTCGCAATCCAACAACCAAACAGGTGAAAATAATATAAATATCAGGGCTGGTAGGTCACTGACACCACCCTAGCTAGAAAGAAACGCATGCTCTCCCTGCTGTCCTTTCCCATTTCTGGTTCACAATCGGGTGTGAGGCTCGCAAATCAACGTTACATGAAGCTATGCCACACAGGCGGTTCTTTGATCACCAACCACAAGACTTTGCTTTTCAACAGAAGCCTTGATCAATTGCCACTTGGCATGCCACACAGGCAATTCACTCCATTGGATTGATTACCATCAATATATAATCTCTGAGCTCGTACGTCTCAGAGAAGGGCGTTAAGCAAGAGATTAAATTCTCCACCGCCAAACAGATATATATTTAATAGAAATTAATCTCACAGAATAAAATCCAATGTCAGACACACAGTCCATTTACAAGTTCGTTCTGGGTCTGAACGAAACCGGAGGCACCTTGTACCTCGCATATCCATCGATCTCCAAGTACGTCTGGACGATCACCAACTGATTCCCTCCTCTTGGGTGTACAACCCAATCAAGATCATCAGTAATCACCCAAACGATGTGAAGACCTCCGGTCTTCGACCACCGTCTTCATTCTCGACACCTAGTCGAATCAGTTATTCAGAATGGGATAAACCCGGTCTTTCTGAATAACTCGCGTATATAATAAACAAGTGTTACACAAACACAACATACGCCTCATTCCAATTCATAGTATTCTTTTATTCAAATATTCTTACACTTTGGGAAAGGTTCCCATTAATTTTATCAAAGATAAATTCTTAAAATTTATTCTATAATCTCCTTTTGAATATCAATTCAAATTAGTCAGGATTAGCGAACCACACCGAAGTAATCGTTTATTTTATTTCCCAATCCCAGCCTATTCATCGCATGAAGTAAAACTGGTAATACTTCATATCTAACACCACGGTGTTATCGGTAAATTCAATTACCATTTCACGTTCAAATCTAATTAAAGATTTAACTATCGCCTGGAGCAAAACTGGTGATACTCCATTCTCGATCATTTCAATCTAATTAAAGATTCATTAAAACTCCACTTGGTTTTAATCTTCCTAATAATCACTATCAATGATTATTTAACTTGGGAAATCATATCCTGTATTTAACTGGGCTAAAGAACCAATGTCATTTAAAACACGGTTCACTATAAACCCAAAATCACATTCCATTCCAATTCAATTATTGAAACTTCTGGTTACTTTTAAAACCCTTTCAAATCCAATTTATTTATTTAAAAATAAATAAATTATTATTCTAGTTCAAAACTAGTTCATTTTGATAAAAATCTATTTTTATCTTTTCAAATTTGGAATTTTTCATCTTAATTCTTCACAAATCATTTCTTATGATTTTACACAAATTATTACTATTTTTAATAATTTTATCAAGGCCCGTACAGTCGAATTTCATCAACGGCCATCGAACTGCACTTACAACGACCTTTTCCAAATTTGATTTGGACATAATTCCAAATCCAACCGTCAGATTTCAAATCTCTAATATTCGTTAGAAAGCTCTTTTCGATACAAACCCAATGGTTCCGTTTTTAGGAGAATCCGACGGTCGGATCTTTCGTAACTTCTATTCGAAGTCAATGGTCGAAATTCGCGAACTGCCGCAGCGCGGCGCGTTCTATTCAGGCCATTAAATATATATATATATATATATATGTATGTATGTATGTATATATATATATATATTGTCGATTTCCTTTCAAAACGTATTTTATAAATCGTTTTAAATTCGTTTTCGAAACGATTTCAACTTCGTATTCAATTTTGAATCAAAATTGAATATTCCACATTATCGATATACAAATGATAATATTTTCAAAACATTATATTTTGAAATCACTTTCTTTTCTATATTCATTATAAAAATGAATAAAATCGATATAAATATCGTTCACGTCAAAATGGCATTAATCTAATCAACACGGCTTTTATTCAACACATGAATGTTTATTCTATTCAACACATGAATTTATTTCTATTCAACACATGAATATTTATTCTATTCAACACATGAATTTATATTATTCAACACATAAATTTTTATTCTATTTAACACATGAATTTTTATTCTATTCAACACATGAATTTTTTTTCTATTCAACACATGAATTTTCTATACTATTCAACACATGAATTTTCTTTTATTTTCCAAATTGGAATGAGGCCCAATCAACTACCATATAGTGTTAATTATATGGATTTCGTACACAAACGTATATAATAGCAAAGATAAATAATCATCCATCATCCAAAGTGCACCACACAATTGCATAAACATTAAATATCAATAGTTAACACCTACACAGTCTGTCAACCCATCGATTGACATACAACTAAACAATCGGGATTAGTGTACGTCAAATATCTTCCCAATACCCGTATGGGGTTTCAAATCAACAAACACAGATTTTTATTTGTGCAGTTGGGCGATGTGTAAAATTTATCGTCCCAATCAATATCAGTCAAATCGGTGTACATAAACAAATCATTCGATTTGTAAATGGATATTTATTTTATTTCAACCCATGAATATATATTTGATTTCAACACATGAATATATTTTTTACTTCAACACATGAATATATATTTTATTCCAACACATGAATATATATTTTATTTCAACACATGAATATATATTGATTTCAACACATGAATATATATTTTATTTCAACACATGAATCTATATTTTATTTCAACACATGAATGTATATTTTATTTCAACACATGAATATATATTTAATTTCAAAACATGAATATATATATTTTATTTAAACACATGAATATATATTTTATTTCAACACATGAATATATATTTGATTTCAACACATGAATATATATTTTATTTCAACACATGAATATATATTTTATTTCACAACCAACAGCCAATTTTCACAACACAAACAATCACACAACTCATCCATGGTCTGTGGATGACGGGGAGCAGTTTATATATGCAGTTATAAAATAAATAACTGAATAGAAAATTTTTAGTGAGTTGTTCTCACAGTGGGATCCACTCTGTCAGTTTTGTTTGAATTTCTGGTTCGGTACGGGTTTGAATTTGCCTGAAATTCCAACATGCTCAGTTTCAGACACGGTCAGTTTTGTTGTGAAGCTCTCGTCTCCACGATCGCAACGGATCCAGTTTCACGCGATTTCGACCTCGTATGGAAAAATACGATGATTTATACTCTAATTACACAATTGGATAATTAATTAGTTAATTAATTAAAAACTAAGCCCTTAAAACCTTCTTCCCCTTTTAAACATCTGGAACCCGATATCTCGTTGAACCCAACTTCATCGTCCTCTAGGGTTGACCCTGCGTCGCCTTACAGCTCGCCGTCTTCCGATCCGATAGTGCCACCGTGGAGGGGGAAGCCTCCTCTCCCCACGGCTTGAGCCACGTGGAGCTCGGTGGCCCATCTCCCTTGAAATCAAACGCGAACCCGGCCACTTCGTGCTCGAATTTCGAGCAGATTACCCCACTAACCCTGATCACCTCCATACCAAATTGAATCTTTCCCCTTCCTCTATAATGTTTGCTGAAGAACGGGGGTATAAATCTTTGTGTTTTAGTCGGGATTTGGGGATTAAATTTCGAATGATTCCGTTTGTATGGTAGAGTGGAGGCGGCGGCTTCTTTTAGACACTAGGGTTTTGACAGTTTGCCCCTTTTATATATTTTTTTATATTTTATTCTTTTATTTTGTAATTTATTTGTTTAACACCATGAACTCCAAACGAGATCCAACGACTATCGTCCATAGCTAAATACCCTCATTCCGAACACAATGGGATATGTTTCGTAATCCAATTTGGCTGTTACAATCAGTTTTTGCCTAAATTAAATATAAATCAGTATATGTTCAATTTGAATGTACATTTTAAATTATCGAGGCCACATACTGATTCTAAAAGTTCTAGAAAAAATATTTCTAGCTTCGTATTGACGATACGGTCCTAACAAAACTAATTTCGTCGAATTTGAAGACCGTTTGAAAAATGGCCATTTTCTGGTCGACCTAAATTGACTAAAACTGTCAAAACGCGTTTTACTTCGCCACGCTCACATATTAATCCCAAAAATTATGAATTTTGGAGTCATGCAATAATTTGACATCCCGGATCCAACAAAAGTGGTCTCGTTGAAAACGAAGGTCATTTGCAAAATTTCTATTTTAAAGGGCCTTTACATATATTAAAATATATATAAATTCCACAGCGACTTTTCTAAATTTTAAAATGGACATATCTTACATTCTATAAAGTGAAATCTCAGTTTTTAACTTCATTAGAAAGATATCATCAAACAGATTCAAATATTTCTTATTTCGTTCAATTCTGACTTATATTGAATTCTGTATATTCATTTGAAATTCATAATCGAATTTTCGAACTGCCATGCCATTTCACTCGTTATATAATTAAAATAAAATTATTCGTTTTAACTTCATCGAAAATAATTTTTAAGCCGTTATTATTTAAAATAAATCATTTTAAATAACCAAAATTCATTAAAATAGCCAACATAAAAATTTTAAATTGGCTCAGAATTTCCAGGTTGTTACAATAGGTCTATGTCTTATAGTTGACGGGCTAGGGACTGATACCCCTACTGTCGTAGCTGGCACATGATATTAGCGTATTAGGGAGTCGTTCGCATCGGTTGTAATTAGGGTAACACATATTCATGATAATCTAGTATAGTAACTTGATTCTAGGAATATGAATGAGAAGCGCACATGATCTTTAACTTACTTTGTTATCCTGTTATTTAGTTATCATATTACCTTGTTTATTTCATACTTGTTTTATGGTAGTTTCATGTTCAACATTACTTATCTGTCTTGTTTCTTTCTATCTTATCATATTGCTGAAAATCACTGGAACTCGCCAGACTTTATGTCTGACCTATTTTGTTTTCCCTCTCTCTCCCTTTCCCCCTCACCCCTCAGGTTCTCAAAGTGGTGGTGGATAGCAATTGTGACCATGATTTTGTTTTGCTTGGACTTGTACTGCTTTCCTTTCCATGTATTTCTTCAATTATTTATATATGTTCATCGTTACGAATTTAAGGGATATTATTTATGGTTTTGAACTCTGATATTGTAATGTCCCATATTTTACAGTATATTAATTAATTAATTTAACTATTCAAATAGTGATTTAGAGATTTAAATGGTTGTTTAATTAAATAATATTGAATATTTAATTAATATAAATAATAGAATAATATATTTAATTTTCGAAATAGTCTGAAATAGTGGAATTCACAATATTGTGTGAATTGGATCATTTATAATATATAATCCAGTTTAGAGTTGAATTATGTTAATGAATATATTATATAAGCGACAGTTTAACGTATAATCCTGTTATTTTGTATGTCTGGATAGTTTCCATTTCTGTGGAAATGTATATGGAAAATATAATCCACAATAAACAAAAATAGGTATTATGACCATTGTATCAATAAATGAACTTGATTTGCTATAAATAAGGTCATAAAAGAAATAAGGAATGTTGTAACCAACTTTGAATGGAGAAATGAATTAAATAGGATAAACATTCTAAATGGTTACAATTTGAATTGTGTTAGGAATAAGAATTGTAGCTAAAATTAGGAAATTAAATAAATAATGAATATAAATATATATATATATATATATATGTATGTATGTATGAAAAAAGAAATAAACCGAATTATAGTAATATAGAAAAGTTGAAGGAACTATAATGAATATATTAGAATTTAAAATGGGATTGATATAAAAAGGACATTTAATGCCTCAGGAAATATGATTGTTAGGATCATACAATCACATTAATTCTAATTAATGGTAATAAATGACATTTAATGGGTTAATTAGTGCCTTAAGAAAATATGACTGTTAGTGTCATTAATTGCAGGAACCCTAATTAATAATAGTAAAAGGGAAAATCAATGAGAATTGATTATCATAGTAAATGCAAAGTCCAATAAGGAAATTAACAAATAAACATCTTATGGGAGGAAGTCATTTGTTTCTAGTTAATTTATAATTAATACAATTAAGAATAGGAATTGAACTTATTAGATTAATGATGCGAGGTCAGTTGCCTTATTCGACAGAAGTCTGCAATTTTCAACAGTCGGATATATGTTCAACTGTTGTGAGATATCATCAACTATAGGAACCCATGACGATAGTTAATTACGTAATGATGGTTTAGTGCATAACGATGGTTATTTTCCAAAACAAGGTTTATCTCTAGAGTGAGGTTCCCTCTTCTCGTCCCAAAAGGGGAAACCTTGGATAGGAAATAATTCCCAACATAGCTTGTTTCAGGGTAAAGGTCTTAAGTAGTTAGATCCACCCTTTAAATGGTATTAAGTGATCGCGTAGCTCGCATCCCCATTTAATGGCTATTGGGTACGAACTTGCTAATTCGCACGTTAGTCCACTTACTCTAGGTAGTAAGTGATTGGGTTCGGGTACGCCTTTGGAATAGGTTTTAAATGACCGCTCCGAAGGTACTAAAGGTCTGCCTATCCTGCGGGAAGTATTAAGTGATCAGGGGAATTATCTAATAAGGCCAGATAGATAGTAACATAGAGTCCACCGGGGGAAGGTCTTAAATGTTGAAACGTCGCCTACCTATCATGTAGGTAATAAGTGACTGCTTACTATCTCTCGTCTTATGCAGGGCATGGTTATATGCGTGAATAACAGAGCCTTGGATTAGTTAGGCTTTGTAGCAAGTGTCCTGTAATTTATATTATGGTAGAATAAAACAGCCATATAATGTATTAAGTAACCAAAAGGTTTTCCTTGAGTATTAGGTGACTAGAAGTGCACGCCCTTTCCTTACATAGGTAGCGAGGTCTTAAGTGGATATATATAAAGATATACCCTCCATGTGCGATAGTTAGAAGTTAGTTCCCCACATGTTGATTAATTAACGGTGGTTATAAGGCTTCATACTTTTGCATAAATGGTTTATCTCAATGCTACAATCTCACTAGGTGTGGAATATTGCCTTGTATTTTGTGGTTAGTCGTCGTGCCTAAATATATACAAGGTTAGGTTAGAATTACTAGACTTGTTAGCATATGTTTTGGTTTTGACCAAAGGTGGTACATTTGTGTACTGTAGAGAGTGTTATATATTTTTCTACTCACCATGACTTGTTGTTCTGACCCCCTCCTCGTAATAAATCTCAGGTTTACCTCGGGAAAAACAGGTCTTAGCAAGTGTTCAAGTTTGGTTTCAATTCTCGTTGTCTCATGCTCGATATTGATGTGGTGATATGCCTTAAGGTAGTCAACTTAATCGGTATTTATTATCTTGTTTCATTTTCGCTGTGAGTTAGTTTTATTTTACTCTAATTATGCTCACGTTCATTAATTGCAGGTTTTAGATATAAACTATCCGTGCTTGGACGGGGTTGAGTTTCGATTTTTGTTAGAATTCAGGCTCGAAAAAGTGTGGGGTGTTGTAGTGCATTACTAAATTAAGGAAAAATTTAGTTATTCTAAGCAATGTTCTAATTTAAAATGAGCGAGTGTGCATCAATTACAGAAATAGTACGCATCTAAAATTAAAACTGAAAACGAAAGAAAGTCAATGCACAACTAATAAAACTAGAAATAAATATATCTTTTAAAGTAATGTTAGAAATTTTGTGTAAAAATATCCGCACAACAAACCACGTATTTAAAATTGAAATTTGAACGCACATCAAAATAGGAAATAAAATTCATAAATTGATTATAATAGTTAAGAATTAATAAATGTTAATAATAACGTTTAAACATATACGAAATTCACGGATAAAAGACCCGAGACACGATTTTAAAAATCGTATATGGGTGGATCCAAGACAGAATTGGGTCGACCCATTTCGGGCCAAGAAAAATGTGTTTTATTTCTGTGTTAGTGGCTCGAATTTAATTCTCTTGAATCGGGCGGTTGTGGTTCTTCTAGGCAGCTATAAATAAACTAGCATGACCTAGCTTCCAACTCATATTTTCTAAGAGGATGCTAGAGCTATGCCTCCCTTTCCCCTCCAAACTCTTTAGAAATATACATATATTAGTTTTAGGATTTCTGATTCAAAGATTTAGAGATGAAGGTTGGAGGTTTAGGCTATAAGTACCCAGGTTTCCTGTCTATATAAGGTAAATTCTGTGATTCTGATTATAATATTTTTCTTTTCATTTTTTTAGAATCAAATTTGTATATCTATGGTAATTACAGTGGTAGATTCAATTAGGAAAACCATGGATGATAAATCTGAATAAGATTCAGGAATTTGAGAGCATTCAGGTGAGTGGATTTAAATTATATTTTCTTATAATAGTATATGATATCATTTGATTCCTGTAAAGTTTATAATATATTCTCTCCGTCCTCTTTTTACCCTTTCTGCGTCGGAGTTTATTGTTTTATGTTGAATTTTGGGTATGCACAAAATATGTGTAAATCATGATATTGGCATATGTATAAGACTGAGTTGTGCGCCTAATTTCGTGGGACTGATTATAATTTCTTTTATTCGCATGCATTGGAAAATATATTTCAACTAAAATTATGAATAAAAAGGAGATTTGATGATTTGGGGTTAAGTGAATTTGTATACCAAAACGATAGCAAAAAGGGGGTATAGGTTGAAATTAAAAAGAGGAAAATAGGAAGATATATAATATATATATATGTATATATATATATATAAATGGAAAGTTACGAATAGCCTATATTGATTGGTTAGGAAAAAAGGAATACAATTGCATGGTTTGCTCAATAACGAAAATAAAAAACATGATTGCAAACACGAAAACAAGTAAAGGCAAAGGTTAGTGCAAAATAGGGAATTAACCGCATGGTGCACTAATCCAATCAAAGGTTTTAGAAAATTAATGTCATGCACTTATAGGTTCCTGTTAGTAACCAATCCATTCGGAACAGGCCTAACTTCTTATAGAATAAATTGTAAAGATGGAAAGAAGAAAGGGTAATAAATTTGAACGATGTTATGATAAAAAGAAGGAATATGTGAGGATTATTGTAAACCTACAACCGCAAATTATATTTGCACAAATATGAAATTTGAGAAATCGTGATAAAACGAACATAGTTTAATTAGAAATATTGATATGACAGGAAATGTTTGAAAGGACAGTTAAACTTTAACATGAACATTTTGACCTAAAGGGATTAAGTTATGGGATTAAAACTAGAATTGTGGGATTAGGATTTAATATGAACATATTGACTTAAAAGGGTTAAGTTATGTAACACCCCGAATTTTCGAATAATCGAATTAACTAAATTAAAGAATAATTAAACTTAGACGTGAGAATTAAGGGAAATGGGTTGCGCCATTGTGTTCATCTCGGAATTCTAGTCGAGATAGAATCCGAGTTTGTGTAAAACGGATATCGGATGAAGGAGATATGGACGAACAAATTCAGGCGGAAAAATAGAAAAAAAAGATTGCACTGGCACACTTGGGAAGTGCGCTAGTACAAATTTGCACTGGCGCACCTGCCAAGTGCGCCCAGGCCGAGCAGCAGGCCTGCACAGCTTTCTGGTTCAGTCTAACCCAAGTTGTGACTCCTTGCTGAGTTATTAGGGCTGAGGTGTCACCCTATTCCGACTGAATGGTTTTGATTAACCCTAAGATCATCCAACGGCTATAATTAAATTAAAATTCTATATAAACATGGGTAGACTCAAACCCTAAATCAAAATAAAAACTGAAACTATGGCCGTCATGCTGTCATCTTGTAACCTAGAATAGCCGCCACCAACTGAGAGGGAAATCAAAGCTAATCAATTCAGTTCTATTCAACCCTAATCTAAACAACAACGAATCTACTACAAAAGCAAGCTAATACAACTTTAGAACTCATAATTCAGAACTCAAGACTTCTTTGAGTTGTGAATTCGATTTCTTTAATAAAATAATTAGCAAATTAATTGGATTGAGTTATGAAGTGGATTATTTGGATATGATGTGAATTACTGATGTTATCATATATGTTGTAAATTCTATGATGTTATGTTGTGATGTTATCATCTATGTTGTAAAGTTATCATCTATGTTGTAATTATATAATTGATCAATTCATGATAATGTTTCATATGCTAGTTTGGTTATGTTGATTCATATGATAAATCATATATATGTATGCAAGTTTAGGCATTGATTTAGATGTGGATCATATGCAAGTTAGTAAATTTTATGCATAACCTTACATGTTTCATGACACCTATTTTTTGTGAATTGGATCTAAAAGTTAGGCTATGACATGTATGAGTTATATGCTAAATTCTACATGATAGTTTACATGTTAGATGCAAGTTTACACCATTGTTATGATGCATAAGTCACATATGCAAGTTTATATAAATATATGAGTTTGGAGTATGAATCATGTTATGTAAGTTGTGGTTATTGCCTATGCAAGTTTACACCTTTAGATGTAGATCTATGACATACATGATTTATGCAAGTTTGTGACCATCAAGTTTACACCTTTAGATTTGGATCTATGACATATGTAGTTTTATGCAAGTTGTAACTTTGGCCTATGCAAGTTTTAGATGTAGAACATCATTCACACTTGCAAGTTCACCCCTTATGTTTAGATCTATTTTTAATTATATGTATGTTGTGATGTTTTCTCTTTATTCCATGAGTTAGACTATTCGAGTCTAACGTATATTTTACGTTAAACGAACGAATGTACAATGTGAGGTAATGGGATAATATTAAAAGATTTAATTAGCATAAATTCCTTAAAAGGAATAAAATAAATTTGTGATGAAAATTGGTATGATTTTACATACCATAAATAGATGGACATAATTGAGTCTATTATGGCCATAGTTAAATTTGGAATTAATTAATAATTTGAATAGGGAAAGTAATTCAAGTTGAGGGATGATTAATTAGGTGTAATTAATCGTCTAAGACATAAGGTTAGGCTCTTTTGTGGTGTAAAACTGCCCGGACCCGCCCGACAAATCCAGCTACCACAAATGCTAGTCTAATGCGGGAGGTCTTAGGCATAAATTAAATGCGTAACAATTGTAAAGACACGAGGTTAGGCTCTTTTGCGGTGTAAGACTGCCCGGACCCGCCCGGCAAATCCAGCTGCCACAAATGCCAGTCTAATGTGAGAGGTCTTTATGAGGTTACGGTCTTAATGAATTAAGAAACACTTAACCAGATAAACATGTAGTGGGACATGAGGGGGTTAAGTGGGTGCCTTGGATGGCATTTGAAATACGATTAGAAACACTTAACCAAAATTGAAACATGTAAGTGAACATGAATAAGAAGTGGGTTAAGTGGGATGTACTAGAGGGGACCAAGCTTAGGTGGATAGCTTGTGCCAAGTAATGGGGGCCCGTTTCAACCAGTAACCCATACGTATCTTTGTGGGCTCGACCCAAGTCGAGGACGGGACACACATACTGGGCTTGACTGTAAGAGGCCAAACCAGGTTAGCGGTGGCAACGCAAGTCCAAAGGGTTCATATGCGTGTGTGGACCCGGGTTGGTAGGTAAGACGTTGTTGCATCGTGTAGGTATAAGATGTGCATTCTTAGTGGTATCGGGTTGCCACTTTGGGGAGTGATACACCCCACTGTGGGGCCAGCACGGTTATCTACGAGCTAGGGAGCCGATCGCATGGGGGTAGTGGGTACACCTAGTGGAGATAGGGGCAGGTGGCACCTATGAAGGCAGCTAGGGGTGCACGAAACTACCATTATCATTATTAAAATCTTGTAGGCGGGATCAACCTTAGGGTGACTAGTGGTAGTGCAGTATAGTAGTGATGGTGCAGTATAGTAATTATCTTATAGTGATTTAGGTGCGCTTTAACGTTATCTTAGTTCAATCTTGTTTCCTTGTTTACTCTGCCATACTCAATTGTTCACAGTCATTTCCTTATTTTCCAACTTATGCCTTAGCCTGGTTATTTTGGTAATTATATTGTTAAAGTTATCACAATCGTCAGACTTTATGTCTGACCCCCTTTGTTTCCACCTCTTTTCTTCCTTTCCCCCCATCCTCAGGTGCTCAGGTTGGAACTAGCACCAGTGGAGCTTGATTTTGGACTTCTGTATCTCTGCTTTTAGAAGTTGCTTGGATCACTGAAGTAAAGTTCAACCTCTCTTATTTATGGCTATTTTGTATTGGGGATTATATATTTCAATTTATGTACTTTGGTTTAGTCAAGATGGATATTATGTACTTTGACTCTGGTTTTTGATGATGTAATCAAATATATGTGTTTACCGCTGCAATGAATAAAATTTTAAAGTTTTAGTACTGTTTATATCCGTCTTGTTGTTAAGTTTCTGTTCTATACTTACTTAAAATGCTCCATAGAAGTTAATGCATTCCCTTTTGTGAGTGACATTAATGGATGTGAGGTGTTACACGTGGTATCAGAGCTGAAGGTTACCAGAACAGATATGAATTTTGAAAAAGTTGTTTTTCAAAACCACTTTTATAAAGAAGTACCTTCAAAAGTATGTTCTAAGGAAAGTATTTTCAAGAGAAAAGCTTATTTTAGAAAGCATAACCCCAAGAGCCACATATCCTTCCTTCGGTTCTTTTATATTGAATCTTTCTTTTTTCGTTTCAGTATGTTTGGAATTCCCGAGATACCCGAGGGGATAATGATACCAGGATGGTTTAGGAGGTATTTGGAGACTAGGGCCACCACTGCAGGTCCAGCAAATCCTTCTCCTCCTCCTCGCGTCGATACTTTCGCAAAGAAATGTAAGGACTTTAGGGCAATAGGTGGAAAACCTTTTCACGCGACGGAGACATTTGTTGAAGCTCGTAATTGGCTAAAGGAGGTGGAAGAATTTTTTGGGATCTTTGAAGTGGAAGATCGAAGAAAGGTCCAGTTAGCTGCCTGGCTAATGAAGGATGAGGCCTCATTTTGGTGGGAGGTCACTAATGGAGAACGCCCAGTTGATACATGGCCAGAGTTTAGGCGGAGGTTTGAGGCGAAGTTTCTCTCACGGGATGAAGAGAATCTATACATGGAAAGGCTTTTGGCATTGAAGAAAGGGAATCTATCGGTGAAAGAATACGTCAACAAATTCAATCAGTTGGCGAGATTTGGCTTGAACTTGGTGAATACACCAGAAAAGAAGGCTCTAAGATTTGTTAAGGGTTTGAACGAGCTGCTTCATAGGTTAGCTATGACACACATTCCCATGGGGGCTACCTTTGAGAGACTAGTTGACATGGCGCTTATGCATGAAGAAGAGAAGGGTGCCAATGCTAATAAGGCACCCGAGAAGAAAGGGGATCAAAAGAAGCCGCAATAGCAACAGCAAAACAAGAAAGGTGGAAAAGGCAACAATGGCAAGGGGAAGAAAAGATGCTTTAACTGTGGGACGCCCGACCATCTAAGCAAAGATTGTAGGAAGAAAAAGAAGACTGGTTGTCTCCACTGTGGAGAAACGGGACATCTAATTAAGGACTGCCCAAAGAAAGGGCAGAGGGCAGGGTCTACCTCAGCAGGACAGGTGCAGGCTCTTATGGCACCAGGGCAGGCAAGGGGACAAGTTCAGGCTCTCGTGGTCCCACCGCTGCAAGAAAGAGGTAGAGATATTTCCATTGAAAGTTTAGTTTTTTTGTTTGATCATCCTGTCCGTACTTTATTCGATTCTGGCGCATCACATTCGTTTATCTCTACATCATTAGTGGAAACACTACACCTAGATACTAGTCTAGTTACGGATCCCTTAGTAGTCTCAAATCCTATTGGTGGTTTGGCCCATCTTTCTATGATCTGTCGAGATTTGAGAGTGTTTATCTTGGGCGTTGAGTTTGAATGCAACGCCTTTGTTCTTGGCTTCATGGGCTACGGCTTGATTCTAGGTATGGATTGGCTAACTAGATATGGGGCCATCCTAGATTGTGAAAGAAGGGTAGTTAGATTGTTGACTCGTTGTGGAAAGACCCTTGATATTTCTTGTGACCCTAGAGGTCCAGTAATGCTTAGCTATCTAGAATCCCTTGACGCATCCAATGATGATTTGCATTATGTTCGCATAGTCCGTGAATATGTTGATATCTTCGATGAGGTGAGGGGTTTACCCTCAAAACGTGAGATAGACTTTCGAATATATCTAGTGGATAATGCAAAGCCAGTTGCATTACCAGTGCGCCACATGGCTCCAAGAGAGAGAAGAGAACTCAGTAAGCAAGTGAAATAATTGCTTGAGAAGGGGTTCATCAGACGTAGTATATCGGAGTAGGGTGCCCCAGTAGTATTTGCCATGAAGGCAGATGGGTCCCTTAGACTTTGTGTGGACTATAGAGAACTCAATAAGCTTACTAAGAAGAATAGACACCCACTGCCGAGGATTGACGATCTCTTCGATCAGTTAGTAGGCGCCTCAGTGTTTTCGCAGTTGGACTTAGCCACTGGTTTCCATCAGTTGAGAGTGGTTGAGGATAGCATAGACAAGACTGGCTTTAGGACTCCAGACGGTTTCTTCGAGTGGCTTGTGATGCCCTTCGGTTTGACAAACGCCCCCGCATACTTTGTTGACTTGATGAGTAGGGTGTTTAGGGAGTACCTTAATAAATTCGTGGTAGTCTTTGTGGATGACATCTTGATCTTTTCTAAGAACGAGGAAGAGCATGCCCTACATCTTAGGGAAATGTTGGAGATTCTTCGAGCGCATAGCCTTAAAGCTAAATTTTCTAAATGTCACTTTCAGAGGAAGGGAGTGCAATTCTTAGGGAACGTGGTTTCCAAAGAAGGGATAGCTGTGGACCCGCGAAGGTAGTGGCCATCCAAGATTGGAAGGTCCCTAAAAATGCTACCGAGATGAGGAGTTTCTTAGGGTTGGCTGACTACTATAGGAAGTTTATGAAAGACTTCACGAAAATACCATCCTCATTAACATGCTTGACGAAGAAGAATCTAGTTTTCACATAGGACGTAGATTGTGTTGATGCGTTCCAACGTTTGAAGAGAGCTTTGACCACAGCCCCAGTCTTAGTGTTGCCAAAGTAAGCCATTTACCATTTATATCGATGCTTATGGGACAGGACTAGGCACAGTCTTAATGCAAGAGGGAAGGGTAATAGCCTATGGTGGAAGGCAGTTGAGAGTGCATGAGAGAAATTACCCCACACATGACCTAGAGTTGGTCGCTATTGTTTTCGCGCTTATATCTTGGCGTCATTATCTTCTTGGCAAGAAATTCGAATTGTTCACTGACCACAAATCGTTAAAATACTTATTCTCTCAGAAGGACTTGAAATTAAGGTAGCAAAGGTGGATGGAATTCTTAGCGTCCTACGACTTCGAGATAGCATATATCCCTGGCAAGGGTAACGTGGTGGCAGACGCCTTAAGTAGGAAAAGGTTGTCCTTGAGCCCATTGTTTGTTGAGCGGCGAAGCTTAGACTTCATCTCTACTTTTACTTTAGACCTTCCACTGACTTTGTACCCAGTTTGCTAGCATCCTTAGAGGTCAGACCTACGCTTTTGGGACGGGTCAGTGAGGCGCAGCGAGATGACCCACAGTTGGTTGAGTTAGTAGAGAAGCTCAAAAGGGGGAGTCATCGAGCCATCTCCGTAGATATACCCTAGATGATAAGGGTTGGTTACGTAGGGATGGTAGACTTTGTGTACCACGGGACGAGAATTTGAGGAAGACCATTCTTGATGATGCACATCGTTCGAAGATGACCATCCATCCCGGCGGGGACAAGATGTACATGGACATGAGACGAATTTACTTTTGGGCCGGTATGAAGAGGGATGTGGCCGAGTTTGTCGCTAGATGCTTGGCGTGCCAACAAGTAAAAGCAGAGCAAAAGAAGCCCCGTGGATTGCTTCACCCGTTGGAGGTCCCACAATGGATGTGGGAAAGTGTTTCGATGGACTTTGTTGACGGGTTACCGAGATCGAGAAAGGGTAATACGGGGATTTGGGTCATGGTAGATAGACTTACTAAGAGCGCCCATTTAATTCCCGTGAAGAGTAAGAGGATTGCTCCATGGTTAGCCTCCGTATACATTCGAGAGATAGTTCGTTTGCACAGTGTTCCATCTAGCATAGTGAGCGACCGCGATCCTATTTTCACTAGTGAATTTTGGAAAAGCTTGCAAGAAGCGGTAGGGACTCAGTTATGTTTGAGCACCGCATATCATCCTCAGACGGACAGCCAGACCGAGAGGGTGAATCGTATTCTAGAGGACTTGTTGAAATTGTGTGTCTTAGACTTCGGAGGTACATGGGAGCAACATCTTCCGTTGGTGGAGTTTGCATATAATAATAGCTTTCAGTCTAGCATTGGCATGGCACCGTTCGAGGCACGGCCGTGTCGTTCGCCTACATGTTGGAGAGAGTCTACAGATAAGATCTTGCTTGGGCCCGATATGATCAGAGAGACTTCGGAAAAGATCGATTTGATTTGAAGGAGGATGAAGACGGCGCAAGATAGGCAGAAATCTTATGCGGACAAGAGGGGGACAGATCTTGAGTTTGATGTTGGGGACATGGTCTTTGTTAAGGTGTCTCCATTACGGAACGTTGTTCGCTTTGGTTCCGTTGGGAAGTTAGCATCAAGGTTCGTAGGGTCGTTTCCTATTAAGGAGAGGATTGGGCAGATGGCGTATAGAGTGGAGTTACCTGAAAGACTTAGTGGTGTACACGATGTATTCCATGTATCACATTTGAGGAAGTGATTGCACGAGACCGCGGAAGTGGTAGAGCCGAGCTTGCTTAGAGAGGTGGAGATAGAGCGCGATGTGACGATTCGACGAGCTCTTACGTGCATTCTTGGGTCGGAGATTAAGAAGTTGAGGAATCGAGAGGTCAAACTAGTCAAAGTGCAATGGGGAGATGATGAGAGCAATGCTACTTGGGAGACGGAAGAGAAGATGCGTTCATTACCCTTTCCTTTTCAAGGGTATGTCTTTTAATTTCTCCTTTATCGCTTAGCTTGTACTTATCTTATCTTTAGCATGTCCTCTCGCTAGCATCTTTGACCTTTAGATAGGGTAGTCCTATGGTTGAAACATGTGTTTGAGACATGTTATGTATGATGGATGCATGTGGATGCAAGTGTTTGCTAGTGGTTGCTCGTGGATGCATATACACACACTTTATGCACTAGATCGGCTCAGTCACTTCATATTGCATATTGCATATAAACGTGTGTGCATATTTAAGTTAATGGTTGTACCATCATATCGATGTTGCGTTTTGGTGAATGGCTGTGCACACATGTAAAAATAATATGTATCGATAGGGTTCTTTCGCATACATAATGGACACATGGCACTATCATGGTTTGCATTAAGGAGGTCAACTGAATCAGTAGACCGCCTGATTTTGCATTAGATAAGGAACATATACACGCACTTTTTGAATATGTTCATACAGCATTAGAAATTTTATAAGGACAATGGATGCCTGTGTTTGATGGTTGAGTAGATGGTTGTTTGGATGTTAGGATATGCATTCGACTTAACTTAGAGATTTCGTGGGCGAAATCCTTTAAGGAGGGGAGAATGTAACACCCCGGATTTTCGAACAATCGAATTAACTAAATTAAAGAATAATTATTCTCAGACGTGAGAATTAAGGGAAATGGGTTGCGCCATTTTGTTCGTCTCGGAATTCTGCTTGAGATAGAATCCGAGTTTGCGTAAAACGGATATCGGATGAAGGAGATATGGACGAACAAAGTCAGGCGGGAAAATAGAAAAAAAAAAGATTGCACTGACGCACTTGGGAAGTGCACCAGTGCAAATTTGCACTGGTGCACCTTCCAAGGGCGCCCAGGCCGAGCAGCAGGCCTACACATCTTTCTGGTTCAGTCTGACCCATGTTGTGATTCCCTGCTGAGTCATTAGGGATGAGGAGTCACCCTATCCCGACTGAATGGTTTTGATTAACCCTAAGATCATCCGACGGCTATAATTAAATTAAAATTATATATAAACATGGGTAGACTCAAACACTTAATCAAAATAAAAACTGAAACTATGGTCGTCATGCTGTCATCTTGTAACCTAGAGTAGCCGCCACCAACTGAGAGGGAAATCAAAGCTAATCAATTCAGTTCTATTCAATAATCTAAACAACAACGAATCTACTACAAAGGCGAGCTCATACAACTTTAGAACTCAGAATTCAGAACTCAAGACCTTCTTTGAGTTGTGAGTTCGATTTCTTTAATAAAATAATTAGCAAATTAACTGGATTGAGTTATGAAGTGGATTATTTGGATATGATGTAAATTATTGATGTTATCATATATGTTGTAAATTCTATGATGTTATGTTGTGATGTTATCATCTATGTTGTAAAGTTATCATCTATGTTGTAATTATATAATTGATTAATTCATGATAATGTTTCATATGCTAGTTTGGTTATGTTGAATCATATGATAAATCATATGTATGTATGCAAGTTTAGGCATTGATTTAGATGTGGATCATATGCAAGTTAGTAAATTTTATGCATAACCTTACATGTTTCATGACACCTATTTTTTGTGAATTGGATCTAAAAGTTAGGCTATGACATGTGTGAGTTATATGCTAAATTCTACATGATAGTTTACATGTTAGATGCAAGTTTACACCATTGTTATGATGCATAAGTCACATATGCAAGTTTATATAAATATATGGGTTTGGAGTATGAATCATGTTATGTAAGTTGTGGTTATTGCCTATGCAAGTTTACACCTTTAGATGTAGATCTATGACATACATGATTTATGCAAGTTTGTGACCATCAAGTTTACACCTTTAGATTTGGATCTATGACATATGTAGTTTTATGTAAATTGTAACTTTGGCCTATGCAAGTTTTAGATGTAGAACATCATTCACACTTGCAAGTTCACCCCTTATGTTTAGACCTATTTTTAATTATATGTATGTTGTGATGTTTTCTCTTTATTCCATGAGTTAGACTATTCGAGTCTAACGTATATTTTATGTTAAACAAACGAACGTACAACGTGGGGTAATGGGATAATATTAAAAGATTTAATTGGCATAAATGCCTTAAAAGGCATAAAATAAATTTGTGATGAAAATTGGTATGATTTTACATACCATAAATAGATGGACATAATTGAGTCAACTATGGCCATAGTTAAATTTGGAATTAATTAATTATTTGAATAGGGAATGTAATTCAAATTGGCGAATGATTAATTAGGTGTAATTAATCGTCTAAGACACGAGGTTAGGCTCTTTTGTGGTGTAAGACTGCCCGGACCCGCCCAGCAAATCCAGCTGCCACAAATGCCAGTCTAATGTGGGAGGTCTTAGGCATAAATTAAATACGTAACAACTGTAAGGACATGAGGTTAGGCTTTTTTGCGGTGTAAGACTGCCCGGACCCACCTGGCAAATCCAGCTGCCACAAATGCCAGTCTAATGTGAGAGGTCTTTATGAGGTTACGGTCTTAATGAATTATGAAACACTTAACCAGATAAACATATAGTGGGACATGAGGGGGTTAAGTGGGTGCCTTGGGTGGCATGTGGAATATAGTGGGTGCCTTGGGTGGCATTTGAAATACGATTAGAAACACTTAACCAAAATTGAAACATGTAAGTGAACATGAATAAGAAGTGGGTTAAGTGGGATGTACTAGAGGGGACCAAGCTTAGGTGGATAGCTTGTGTCAAGTAATGGAGGCCCGTTTCAACCAGTAACCCATACGTATCTTTGTGGGCTCGACCCAAGTCGAGGAGGGGACACGCATACTGGGCTTGACTGTAAGAGGCCAAACCGGGTTAGCGGTGGCAACGCAAGTCCAACGGGTTCATATGCGTGTGTGGACCCGGGCTGGTAGGTAAGACATTGTTGCATCGTGTAGGTATAAGTCGTGCATATCTTATAGTGATTTAGGTGCGCTTTAACGTTATCTTAATTCAATCTTGTTTCCTTTTTACTCTGTCATACTCAATTGTTCACAGTCATTTCCTTATTTTCCAGCTTATGCCTTAGCCTAGTTATTTTGGTAATTATATTGTTAAAGTTATCGCACTCGTCAGACTTTATGTCTGACCCCCTTTGTTTCCACCTCTTTTCTTCCTCCCCCCCCCTAAGGTGCTCAGGTTGGAACTAGCACAAGTGGAGCTTGATTTTGGACTGCTGTATCTCTACTTTTAGAAGTTGCTTGGATCGCTGAAGTAAAGTTCAGCCTCTCTTATTTATGGCTATTTTGTATTGGGGATTATGTCTTTCAATTTATGTACTTTGGTTTAGTCAAGATGGATATTATGTACTTTGACTCTGGTTTTTGATGATGTAATCAAACATATGTATTTACCACTGCAATGAATAAAAATTTAAAGTTTTAGTACTGTTTATATCTGTCTTGTTGTTAAGTTTCAGTTCTATACTTACTTAAAACGATCCATAGAAGTTAATGCATTCCCTTTGTGAGTGACATTAATGGACGTGGGGTGTTACAAGTTATGAGCCTAAAAGGCATTATATTTTAATATGAACATATTGATTTATGTGATGTAATTTACAAGCTTAAGATTCTATGGTTGCTTGCGACTAGGCAATGAAACTGATGAGCAAATAATATTCAGAGTAAAAAATTAATAAATATTGTAAATCAATGCAATAAGGAAGTAAAATGCATAATTTTAAATTAGACATATGGTCCAATAAAATAGTGGTATACGTTTGGTCCAGTTCGTGGGGAAGAGCCCAATGAGGCAAATAATCATAGGCGTCTGAAGACACGGTGAGAGCATGCCTAACTTATTATTTGACGGGACTGGAAAGAAGTGCTGAACTTCTATGGGACGTGATGATACTCTATGTTGCCCAGTATGCTATCGTAGCATAACCTAGTATTCTTTCGTACGTAGCAATGTAGACTTTGTGTGCTTTCATAGCATGGTCTAGTACGCTTTCGTAGCATAGAGATGAAGGTCTAGTATGTTTTCGTAGTATGGAAATGGAGACCATTCGAGGAGGGTACTATGGGGAGTACTTTCATATATTAGGCATATAGCTACATATATATGCTTTATTACGTTAATCAACTTGGGAGTAGATGGGTACAATTTATTCGTGAGATCGAAAGCATAATATGTAATAAACCTAAATAACTTAATAAAGGTAAATAAGTGATAAAACGATGTATGTAGTGTTATTTATAGAGAGTATAAGTTTTCCATTCGCTAGAACTTTTGTTCTGACCCCATCCTCATAACAAACTTGTAGGTTATATAGGTGGCAGAGATTATACAGCTTAGGGACCTTTGTTAAATAGTGTCATTATTAGGGTAAGTATTTACTTATTACTATATTTTGTTCGTTCAACTATGAGATATTTTATTATGAGCTCTGATATGTTTTATCTTTTCCTTTTTGCAGGATATCAGATAAACTAACTCGAGTTTCAATAGACTTGGATTTTAGCATTTTGTGAAAAAATCGGGCATGCTGAAATTTTGGGTTGTAACACTATCCAATTTTCAGCTCCACGAACAAAGCAATTATAGTAATTCTCATTTGCAAGTTCATCTCTGATAAGTTGTTTGGATGATCAATCACTAATAAAGAAACTATTCCAATGGCATTCGTGTGCAAAACAAACAATATTATATATATACTACTAATTAATATATAGCTTTAAAACCCAAATATGTGACAAATATGTACTCTAACATATATGTTAACTCTAGATTTCCATACTGCTTAGGTTATACAATGCAACCTGAACTCTGATACTAAAAGTGATGACCTTCATACATCATCGGTGCTCATATAATTCAATATCGTGTTGCACAAGCACCCAATCAATGCATAAAGGTTGTCATAAGAAAGAAATAGGGTGTAAGAAGAGAAATGAGAAAGAAAAAAATGAAATAAGAAGAGAAGAGAAGGAAGAAAACACAAAGCACAATAATAGAACCTGTCATATATCTCATTGCTCATCAAATAACATATAATAATAATCACAATATAAAATAGGTGAGCCAGTATAATAATATAAATCACATAATCGAAGTACAAAGATTCACACAGTTATACAGAATATTTATAAAGTCTATACAAGTGAAACAAACCCAACTATAAATTATCTATAATAAATAATTGATGCTATCACAGCTCTACAGTGTCATACGACGGGATAAACAATAGAACAAGTATAAATATGAAAAGACGTCAACTCTTGCTAATCCTCCTGCATAGCTCCAAATAATGCTCATACCTGTCACATAGTCTACTCATCAGCATAATCGACGTGCATCCGAGATAATAACAGGAAACATAAAACATTGGATCAGACAACTATCTGGTGTGAGCGATAAACAAAACTTATAGTACTATAAAAGTCCTAATAGTATAAGGCACGGAGGGTACGAGGAATCAGACATGACATTCTCCTGCATCCACAGATTTAGTACACACACACACACACACACACACACACACACACATATATATATATATATATATATATATATATATATATATATATGTATATGTATATGTATGTACACACACTACTCTATGATAATCATTATTGGTGTATCTTGCATTAAATAACTAGGGGTGTTCGAATATCTAAATCGATGATGTCCACATCACATGACATCCCTAAGGTGATAAATGGTGAAGGATGCATATCATCCATCATTCATTCTCACATTCACTCACTAAGTGCACTGCATATACAATAACACTCGATCTCCATGATACTCGAATTTATGATGCTCGGTTGGTCAGGACAAAGATGTACTAACTTGCACGCCCCAATATAAGGACCCAACTTGACCCAAGTAAATGTCATAAGCCTCCAAACTTGATCCAAATGGACATTACACCTACTATCCCTTCTTCCCGAGTAACCGTTAAAACTACGCATGTCAATAATCCCTTTGCGCATGACACCTACAATAGATTTTATTCTTGGAACCACTCCTATGACCCCCCCCCCCCCCCCAAATTGGAGTTTTCTTGGTTGGGACTAAATATAGAAAACTAACTTGTCATCAAACAAAAATAACAGTAGACAACTAACTTGTCGTCAAGCCCAATCAACTGTCCCCAACTATCTCTAGTTGCTTCCCGTCGATCCATTATAACTACTCTGAATCTCAGAATATCGTCATCCATCATCAAAACAAAAGCACCATTATAGAATCACTATCATTGGATGACGAACCAGTGCGTCGAAGCATCAGAACCTTGCCTCATGCCAAAACTTCTGGTCGAAAAGCCATCACATCGAACCTATTGTCGAACGAACCATCACAACCTGCTCCTTGAAATTGTGTTATCGTCCTCATCAGATAAGCCAAGAATAATAGGCCATCTCATAGTAATCGACAATGACTACTCTGATAAAACCGAAATTAGTTAAATACTCATCAAGTGCAAACGTCTGACATTCATCACAATATCCAACTCGTAGTTAAGTCAATTTACCATCCTAAAATCTATCACCAAACTCCAGTTTCGCCTCGTCATCAAATCTGTCTGCATGCTGCAAATCTCCTCCATCAACTTATCCCATCCATTTGAGTCCATCATTCTTGTACGCTCAATCAATATCACCAACTTGTGCGTCAGATCAATAAGCAACCAAAATCTAGTGAACGAGATTTCCTAATACTAGATCGCTTACGAACGATGTTTTTAACTAAACTAAGCAAAAAAAATCAGCCACGCATCCAATAGTCATACAAATACCTAATCTAGCATATAAACATCCATAATAGCATTAATAAATTAAGTTGAACATATCTAAAAAATTAAAGTAGAATGAGTGTCCAAATAACCAAAATCTAGCAATGTGGCTAAAATAGCATGTAAATGGGTAAAATGTGATATTTTCGTTGAATCTACTCAAATGTTTTTTTAATCTTTTTATTTATTAATTACTAGGTTCAACTATCCTATAAATCTCAGTTTATAACTAGAAATCATTTAAAAAAATTCAATTATATACTATATTAATAATTAAAGTTCAACGAGAAACAATGTCACTCACGTCAACCAAATCAGCCCAAACTTGCTATAAAAAGTGGAGCTCGCCAATACGGATCCCATGGAAAAATAGATATTTGAATCGGACCTCGTATGATAAATTTATGCATGATATAGGTATATAGATTAAAATAAACAATCGAACAACTAATTAAATTATCAACTTAAGTTAATTACCAACCTAAATATCACATGTATATGAATATTTCTAGGCCGTGCATTGATTTGTGACGATATGGAGCCACAATCCATGAAACTAAAATTCGTTTTCACTATTAGTCTTCTCTTCACGCACTCAACACGCTTGTACAAAAATCGTCCACTTAGCATCCTTGATAAGGTCACCAGGTATCCTTCAATGCCCTTAAAATGTTGTACTCACCTACAGATGATTGGATCACCCATTAAAATTGGTGTTGACGCGCCACTCAAAGATCAAAACATTGCGCCATTACCTAATCGCCTCATCATCTGAAGGTCGCACTCCCTTAACCCTTAATCTCAGCCTTTAAACGGTCAACCTTTCAACGATAAATGCTCATAAAAAAACTTATGTAATTCTTATGCGAGATGAACAAGCCGGTTCAATGATTTTAAATGGAGCATTTCAGGACAAGTTAATTTTTGAAATTTAATTGGACATGGAGTCTTGGTTTAATTGAACAAGAAAGAAAAGGGAAGAAGATGAAAGCAGTCCAGATTTAGAGATAAAATAGGTGAAGGGTTCAATATCATTTTATTCACTTTACTTAAGTTCTCAAATTAAAAATTAACACGCATTTTAATACTATACAACAAAATAGTACGTCTGATCACTACGAAACTTATTGATGTGCATCACCTTAATGATATGGTTCCAAGGTACAGGTTTCATTGCAATCCGAGACTGTGCTCTTGAGCAAAAATTTTGCATATTTTGAGACCATTTTGGCCATCAACCAGTATTATCTCGAAATATAATGATCAATATACTTTTTCCTCGCGTAATGAACCATTCGAACTCACTGGAAGTGGTCTCGAGTCCTGATTCGATCGTTTGTGAAAATTTTATTTTGGAACTGTCAATTAATCAACACGATTAACATTTGAATAAAATATTCAAATATCATGTCATTAAAATATTGGTTGTTGCATGTATTATAATAGAAAAAATTCATTCATACCTTATTAATTTTTCCAATAACAGTTCTATTAGAAAATTTATTGTGAATATAAACCAAACCCCACTCAGCAAGCGAACGTCCTTCTTGATAATTTTCCCTTGATTTAATATTGTTAATTTTATTGCAAAACCAATACTACAACAAGAAAGAGACAAACCACAGAAAACACATCTACTAATATGAAATAATAATTTTACTATAAAAAAAAGAAATCACTAATAAAGCAATTGTACAAGCTTGCATTTTACTTGAATTAGGCATATATTTTCTCAACTGCTCAATCTATTTAAAATGAATACCTTGAGCCCAACATTTAGGATTAAAAACTTCAATGCACACAATAAACGGGACCGACTGTTTATAGGCACAACATGTAATATTGGCAAAAAAATGCGTTAAACAATTACATAATCACAAATCCCTAAAAACCTAAAGCATCATTTTTAGTAATCATTTTTTCCCAGTAAGACACTTAACACTGAAATAAATGTCTTTCCCGATAAAACCCTTGTTTTATTTCAAAAATTCATACATACAAAACCGATTAGCATCGAAAAAGAAGTAATCAAAATAAGAAAATATAATTGCATTCACTACAACAAAAATGGGATTTGATAGCTATAATGCTATATTGTACAGCTTTCCCGCATCCCACCAATTAACGCTCCAAAACTGGCACCATTTAGACGCTATTTGAAAAGAAGCCTCGTATACCATACGGTATCCTAGAAGACAGAGGCGGGAAATTAGTTTCATTGTGCAGGAAATAAAATAAGGGCTTTTTTGCCTTTTTCCCTTTTCCTTCTCAAACCAAATCTTTTCAAATCCGCCTCTGGTATGTTCTGGATCTATGTCGCCTCCTCCTCTCGTGTCGCCTCCGACTCCAGAGGACAATGCGCCGCCTCCAATATAGTTTATTCAACCTATCTATGTCCTTTTAGATCGCTCTTGGCTCATGGCCGTTCCTGCATCTCCCTCAAATCGCTGCTATCATCCTTCAACGACATCACGATCGTGAATCTAGGTTCCAAAATCGCGAAGAACACTTTAGGTACTACAATCTTTATCATAGATTTTTTTTATACTGCTCATTCTTATGATATGTAGCTATAAAAATGAAGATGATAAATTATCAAGGACTGAATAATAATATTTCATTTTATTTTAAGTATGAAAGTAGTTTATGCCTATCATTAAAATGGTTGTTTTTCCAACTTGGTATATACACGGATATTTTATATTAGATGTTCAAATCATTGACAACTCAGCAGAGAAGGTAAAAATCACGAAGGCTAATACCTGAAGAACAAAGATTGTAATATGGAGAATGCACCTAAATTATAACACAGCTAAACTAAAAGTCATGATGATGCAGCATGGAGAAAACATCCATGAAAGATGAAATATATAAAATTACATGCACAAATTGTAAATATATAAAATTACATGTAAATATAAACATTTATATTATTAACAAATTGCTTCTTTTTTGGGGGAGTGGAGTAAATTGCTTCTTTAGTAGCATCCCTGTCTATGCGTTCTTATTTTACTTCTTGGACCACTGATCCAGTCATCTTAGTTGATGGAAGATGAATTGTTCATGGTTGAACATCATTTAGTTGCTGGCGATAAAAGTTTGAATTTATATTTATCAGTAATTTGTTCTAAATGAGAAGATATTAAGTGAGTTATTGTCAACATTCATATGCCTAGTGTAGTCAGAACAAAATGGAAAGTAACTTTAATTTGTAAATCTGGAAATAAGTTAGCATACGTAGGCAGAGTGTTTTGCTTTTATGATGTAGCTCAAAAAACATCTACATCAAATGGACATGAGTAGTAGTATATAGCTATCGTGGAACTCTAGAGATAAAACAAGCAACACTAAATTTCCTCTACTTGATTTGGTGTAAATAGCACTGGAGCTATTGTTTGCAAAGCAAAAAAAAAAGTACCCTAGCCATTCGAAATAACATTAGCAAAAATAGTTCAGTTTTACCAAGCAAAATAATAATAATTTACATATATTGTGCGTTTTAAAACATGGCCAAACTTGCAATAACTTTGAGATAGCAAACAATATGATATTTTATTTAAAAAAATCATAAGTGCAAAATAACTTTAAACCCAAAGGAGAAAAATCGCAGTATAAAATACATGGAAATATTTACATATAACATATACAAAATCAAAAGTCCTCTAATCTTTTCAACTACGAATCACATGTTTGAACAACCTTATCAATATCATTATTACAAAATTTACACCATAAAAGAAGAATGCATCGTCGTCCTCCGCTATTGTCAGTTACATCAGCGCCGATGTCAAAGACTTCGACGCTGTAAAGAAAGTTGTCAAGAGGTATGGCGACAACATAGATGTGTTGATCTGTAACCATAGGATTTTTGTGCCCAGAGAGGCGACAGCATAGATGTGTTAATCTGTAACCATAGGATTTTTGTGCCCAGAGAGCTCAAGAAGCAGGACTGAGAGGAGATTAGGTTTATGATGGATGTGAATCTGATTAGGACTTTTGATTTGATTAAAGCGACATTGCCAGGAATGAAGAAAATGGCTAAGGAAACTGGGCTGCTTGGTTGCATTGCAATTGTATCTTCCCAGGCTGGACAGGTCGGAGTCTATGGTTATACTTCTTACTCAGCAAGCAATTTTTCGCTCCGTGGGTTAACAGAATCTTTGTAGCATGAGGTAGTTGCTGATGATATACGTGCCACTCTCGTTTTTCCTCCTGACACAGAAACTCCAGGATTGGAACAAGAGAATAAAATGTGACCAGAGATCGCTAGCTTGATAGCGGGATCGTCGTATAGGACAAAGGCAGATGATGTTGCCAAAAAAGCATTGGACCACATAAAATCTGGAAAATTTATGGTGTCGTTCAATTTTGAAGGAACAATGCTGGTTGTAGCAACTGCCGGTTTGTTGCCGCAACCATCATGTTTAAGCGCTTTTGCTGAAGTGCTTGGTGCTAGTTTCATGCGCTTTTTGGGATTATGCTTCTAGTGGAACTGGTAAGCACTGTAGAGAAGTATCATGCCAAGCAAAAAGAAACTGAATAACATTATGGTTGCAGGAGCACGTTGATCCTAGCTATTTTGGAGTGCATTTTTTATTCAATTTATCACTGTGTAATATATCTTTTGTTGTTCCAATCGGTCTGTATTGAATTTAAATGTGTGTTTATGGAGCATTTCATGTATATGCCTTTTGTACACAACTGTTCATGCAATACATAATGCTATACTTTTTGGATTTTTTTTAAGCAACAACATGCAACAGTCAACATACATTAGAAGGTGACTCATCTACTATTTTTTCCCCATGTTTCTTTTTATATGATATACTTATATGTTATTAATTTTTTAATTATGTTTTTTGCAAAATAATTCGAGTCTTCTTTAAAGGCAGAGCTTTGCAGGCCAGCATCAAGAGGCTTCGTAGACATGAAACCGAAGGAAAATGGGAAACTATCATTAAGAATTTTGGTAAGGAAGTTACATTGTTTTGTGATGAGCTTAGAATGAAAGTAAAACATGCGTCCGAAAATGGGAAATCTACATTCTGTGAAGTTGAACAAAAATGTCATAATTATATTTATTGAAATCTATGATCCAATCATTCATAAAGCTTAATATTACTTATTTTCTAGACGATACACTATAATTATGAGTTCTTCTCTAAATATGATAATGATATTTACTGTTTAGAATTGTGGTGTGTTGATTTTGACTTCATTTGAATGTCGTGCAATTGAACGAAAATTGAGAAGAGGATTTTTTGTAAGTGCATTTGGAGTTTAATCTTTTTTTATTTTAGCGAAGAAGTTATTAGCTCTTGTTGCATGAATCAACTTCTTCTAATTCTTCTTCTTTATTAATTTTTTTGTTTTTTTTTGGGCAGACAGCTAAACTACATCTATTGTCACTCATTTCTTGATCATGCAAGCACAGCAGGACCTTTCATATTTGTTCCTGTAGTTCGCTAGCAAATGAAACATGGCATGACTATAATAAGTTGATTTCTGAACAGTAAGCAAATGAGAAGTCCGAGTTGTTAAGCCTTGCAATACTAATCAGGTGTGAGCATTATCCATTATATTTTATCTTAGAACTTTCTTATTCCTTTTTTAAGGAAAACAAATTGTTGAAGTTTGCATTCTTGGTCATTTTTATAATCAAAGAATCATGTTTGAAATTTTATATTATAAATAAGTAACACCCCTTTCATGATTGTGAAATTACTGGTAATAATCTAGCTGAAAAGTGCTATGTAGTCATGTTTGGAAAAAGGTAGTCACTATGTGTGATTATTAATATTATTATTATTATTTCAGCATAAAACAATCCAAATTAGTGCTAATGAACAAATCATAATTGTAATGTGGCATTCATTGGAGAAAAAGACTTTATGAACTATGTTGCAATCTCAATTACAGTAGTTAACCATTTGAATTCATAATAAATAATGTGTGGGATTGATGGGAAAAATACTTGAGGTTCTGGAAAAGTGTTTTCATGTTTTGGATGTGCGAAGAGGTCGACATGGTTGTGAATTATCCTAGCTGATGTTTGGAGGAGTGATATAGTGTAGTGTTTGGTTTCGGCAAGATTCCTTATGATGTGGTTGCAGTTTTGTGCAGTGGATCTGGGTAGAGGTTGGTGGTTGAATGTTGTTTGTATAGACAGAGTTTTGAGCTGAAGCGCTGCTGAAGTCCTGGGAAGCAATAAAAACATGCTACACATTAATAATATGATCTGGGTAGAGATTCAAAGATGAAAAAGCAATAAAAACATGCTGAATTATTTTATTGAATAGATCATCATATTCAGACCGACATTTGTAACCGTACAATTTTTTGAAGTTTGACTATACATTTCTGTCCCATTGGCGGTTATTTTTCCTTGCAAACAAACCTTATTGTTCTATCAAAAAGGTAATACAGGTTACTGATTGTTTCTGGTCATTTTAGCCACACAAATTAAGTGTTCTAGCTCATATTAGGTGGTGCGATCATCTTGGTTATTCTGTAAATTCTACACTTTAATCTTGGAAAAACTGTTTGGATTTAATTATCGTAGGCAAATAAAGGACTTTAAGAAATTTTGTTTTTTTGGGGGCGGAATTTTGATTTCTGGGTGCAGACTGTTGCTACTTTTGTGAATTTTCCTGAGTTTTGTATATTCACCTATGCATTACAATAAGTTTGATATCGAGCTTAAAGTGTGAGTGTGGATTATTTTCATTGTCTGTAAAAGATGCATGCATGGATTAGTTAATATTACAAATAGAGGAGATTTTCCTGGTGCTAAGTGTAAAGTGCTTGACCTTCCTCATGCAATTGATATCGTGGACAAGTCTGATGGTTTTGAGTATGTTGCTGGTGATACGTTCGTCTACATTCCAACCGCTGATATGCTCCTACTTAAGGTACTTATTTTTGAATATACATACATACCTACATACGTACGTGTGTGTGTGTGTGTATATATATATATATATATATATATATATATATATATATATATGAAGAAGAAGATGAAGAGAAAAGGATATGGTGAACCACTGTAAACTAGGCTATGATTAATGCAGTTGGCACACCTGATTATTTGGCACCAGAAATCTTTTTGGGAACTGGGCATGGTTGGTGGAGCTAATTTAATTTTGAAAAAATGAGTTATGCTTATGACCTAATAATAGTTACCCAGTTTGCTCTTTTTTCATTTTTTTCTATTAAAAAAAATTAAACTAGGACAGGCATCGATACGGCTTTGTTTTTTTTTTTTTTTTTGGATGCGTTTTTTACAGGTCCCTATTAAGTTTCAAAATATAAAAAAAAACCCGCTGATAAAAAGAATATAAAATACATCCTTGTTTTTGAACTTCCGCTCAAAAAATACCAGATGTACCCTTACGAACTTAAAAAACTATCCAACAACGATACGTCATCATTTACTCAGTCAATCGTTCCTTCTATCTCGCTGAAAATCCTAATCCCACAATTCTGCAAATCGTTCGATCACTCCAGTTGTCCCCCTCCTACAATCTGTATTAATAAAAATCCTAGAATTGTAAAATTGTTGAATTTATTTAAGCAGAAATGTGTGTTGATGATGTGATTTTTATCATGAATGTTGAATAAATATTTGATTTGGATGAGTATATAAAGAAATTATGAATGAAAATATGGATTTATTTAGAGTTGTCGCATGCTAGTGTGTAACTACCAGCAGATTAATGCATAAATGTATGCATTTAATCACAATTGTTGCATGTAATTGTGCAACTATTAACTGAGTGCTCAATAATTATATGCATTTATCCAAAACTATGACATGCAATTGTGATTTTATTACGTAATTGTTGCATAATTCTATGCATTTGAGTAGTAATATTGCATACAGTACTGAAATTATCAATACATTATTGCATATTTATATGGGTTTTAGCAGATTTGTTTCATGCAAATGTGCAACTATCAATACATTATTGCATACACACTAAACATTTGAATACTTGCATGCACATAATAAGAATAATTGCATATTTGTATGCAACATTTGAGAATCTATTAAATAATAGTAAAGCAGAAAAATTTCTTGCTCTCTCCATTATTTTAGGATTTTTCTCTTTTTAGCTTAATTCTAGGATTTCTCTCTATTTAGCTTAATTGTCTCTTGATATTTATTTAATATGTGAATCTTTTAATTATCAATTAAATTACTCAGACCTCTCGCCTATTATCAATTAAATCTTTTAATTCTCTCCGTATTTTCCTCTTCTCATAAGTACCTTCAATAATCGACAATTTTCCTTTTCTTACTTCCAAACCCTAGCTATGAATGATTTCCCTCTTAGCCTTTTACACGCCTTCCAGGTAGACCTCTCCTCTTGCAAATCGTCGTCGACCCTTCTACTCCAGATCTGTGGCCAATCCAACGCTAGCCTTTTCTGTTTGCTGTTTTCTGTCCCCGTTCTTCTCCCATCATCGCGGGATTTCACTCTTCTCCTTCCATCGTGGATGGTTTTTTGCTGCGCAGTGCCAACAGTTTGCCTTCCATCTTCCTCTTCTGCAGCTACAGGTGCTTTTGCTTAGAACCGAGTCTTTTGATTTAAGACAATTATATAAATTATATTTAAAAACAACCGATGTTAGGGGTTAAATTTGAGTGTATGACATTGGTTCAAAATTCATTAATGCATCATGGATTATGTTCGTGGGTTCGTAATCAGTTGTTTTTATGCAGATTTGCTAACTTCTAGCAATTTATTACCTTAAAAATTTTGATGCTTCTTTTATCAACTTTGCTTTTTTTTTTAAATCCCTAAGATTTGTCTACCTCAAATATATTTAGGTTATTTTAACTGATTAATAGTGTTCGTTTCAAATTCTACATCAGCATTTGAGGAAATAAAATTTTACATTGTTTTTAAGTACTTTGTTATCTTGAATTAAGCATCGATCTCCTAAAGTAAGTATAATTGTTGTGTTTTGTAGGTTTCCAAACATGAGTTATTAATGATATTATCATTTGTCAAGTAGATGTACCTTCCTCTGTCTTCTCTCATTGTGCATCAATGTCTATTTATGTTCATATTTTCAATATTTTAACGATAAAAGATGCAATTTTGCTTCAAATTTTCTGTAGAAATTTTGATATTCCACTTTTTCAAGTTGGGCTTCCTCCTTTTCTCACAAAATTTTGCTTCCTTATTTCATAGAATAAGAATAAAATGATATTGATATAGTAGTTTTATGCTTTGAGAATGAGTAATTTTTTTTAAATCATAGTTTTAGCTGTGTAATTGCTGCAAGATGTGATTAGCATATACATTATTGGGAATGCTTTTTTGTTTCTCCAGTTTTATTCCATATGAAGTTTTCTTCTTACTTTCATTAAAAAAATTAAGAAAATATGTAAATTTTCATGGTTTTGTGTTTGGAAATTGAGCTTTTGTTGCAATTGATCAAGCATTAAGTTTTTCTTTCTCATTATTATTTTCATTAAGAGTATGAAGGCTATGTGTTATCTGTCATGGGACCTGATGAGATAGGCAGGTGTTCCTTATGCAGCATGGACTTTTGTTTACAATTATCATCTCATGCATCATGCAGTAAGACGAGAGTAATAACTGACATGGGTTAGGAAGCCCAAAATTATCTGCTAAACTTGGTTTTGACAAGGTATTTAACATGCAATAGTTATCATACCGTCTATTTATTGATCTAACATTACCATAAAAAGCCAGTAATTTCTTTATTTTATTCATTATCTTAATTGATATGCATATATACATTGAATACTTAGCAAAATTCATTACCATAATAGAATGCAACCCATTAAATGAAAATTTACTTTCAAAATAATAAAATAATATTATTCATCACACTATATTTTTTTAACTTTTTTAACGTGTTCTTCTCTTCCACTGCAGATTCCCTTTATTAGAACAAACCTGCGCACACTGAACTATTAAGAACAATATACAAATTTGTGGAAATTTCTTTTCTTACTTGGCGAGCTCCACACTTTTTTATAAATTTCCTACTACGCATCCTTTTACATAGACATCCAAATATGTTAGAATTTTCAAATGCATTTGTATTGGTAACCTGTCTTATTCAATAAAAAATTCAATCTCTCATAACTATTATACTGTTTGCTTCATATACTTCTCCTTCATGAAATTAATCTCTTTTTACATTTTTTTTGTTATCGCAGAAAAAAGCACGGAATGCCATTTTTTCCAATAATCAATTTTCATGTCAAACCTTTATCTAAATGTGTGACATTGGTTCAAAATTCATTAATGAATCATGGATTATGTTCGTGGTAAGATGTCTTTAATACCTGACATTTTTTTATGCTTCTTTTGTCAGCTTTGCTTTTTTATCTCTAAGATATGTCTACCTCAGATATATTCAGGTTAGTTTAAGTGGTTAACAATATTTGTTTCAAATTCTATGTTAGTTTTCGAAGAAATCGAGTTTAACACTGTTTTAAAGTACTTCCTGAATTAAGTATTGAACTCCTAAAGTATGATTCTTATGCTTTGTAGGTTTATATGTTTTCAAGCATGAGTTTTATGTAGTTTTAGGTAAGTTTGAGAAAAAAATTGTCTAATATTTAACTAACAGCTAGGTTATTTCAGCTCAGTGATATATGGTTTTATCTAAATTTTCAAATTTACAGTTTGACCATTATGAATTTTAAACTTTCAAAACTTTTTAGTTACATTTATTTTATATTTTGGCATATTTAATTTAAAACTTGAATTCTTTATATTTATTAACGTTTTGGATTTCACCAAAAATACTGATGTGACATCTTTGTTCAAAGCAGAAATCGTTGCTCGGTATTTGGAACAATAGAGAGACATCGTTGTTAGTTTCATTCCTTTTCAACATTGTTTAGATTTTCAGTTTTTTTACGAAGTAGACATTTAGTAATTCTTTCATAATAAGCTCATTAAATCTACTTCCTTTCCTTTCAAATTCTATCTTGCAACTAAATTTTACAAACTTTGCTTCAGAGCAATGTTATGCTGAGTTTTATGTTTTAAAAATTGAATAAGGTAGAGTTTACTAAATATTTATTGTAGTTGGTTTATTTATATAAATATCAGTGATTAGTTTATGTTTTTAGGTTTGTACATTATTAATCTAATTTTTATAAGTGATGTTGTTCAAAAAGTTCAATTTATTAGCGTGTTGGCACTTTGATCCATGACTGATTTCTCTATATAATATTGCTTTTCTTATAAAAACCTTTTTCATTGAGTGTCCTAAACATGCATAATGGATAGGAAAAACTTAGATTCACACGGTTCAATTAATGATGCATTTTCTCCCAATCTCATACACATTGTTTCAATGATTTAATTTGATTAAAAACCTGCAAGCTTAATTCAGTCGATATCTCAATATGTCGATGCTCCTAAACGAATTCGTGATTTAAGCCAAATATTATATAACAGAAACGTGACATAACTGAAATATTTGTAAGAAATTTATTGGCTTCATATAACTTTTGAAAGTAAAGATGCTAATCCAAATATTGATGTGTTATGCATATTAACAATTTTTTTCTTCTTTCAGATGGCAAAGGTACATTGAATGAACTTAATGAGCTCATGTTTTTGGAAATTCCTTTGAAGATTTTGGTTATAGGTTATTGGAAGCATCTATGTTCTAATTGTCTGTGCCTTATTTCTTTTATACTTACCCACCAGGTATTTCTTACATGAACCCTTACGTTAAATTTCATAGTTTCCTCTTAATTATAGTATCCAAATGTATAATTCTTACAATTTTCTTTCGTTTCCCAATTTGGACCGTGAAACACAAAAACACAGACACACATACATAGACACAGACACTCACCCACACACACACACACACAATTATATATATATATATATATATATATATATATATACACACACACACACACACTATAATAAGTCTAAAAATATGACTTTTATCCTTAATTTAGAGTGATTTCCCATTAGTGAAGTTCATAGCTTCTCAATGATCCTTCTCGATATCAAACATGACTAGGGATGGAAATGGGGTGGGGAACGCATCCTCCGCCTCCATTCCCGCTACTCATTTACGGCCTCCATCCCTGTCCCATCCCCGTTTAATACCCATCGGTTATGGGAAATCCTTTGGGTACCTATTGAGGCAAGATGAAGAAAAAAAGATAATAAATAAAAATAAAAGGTAAAACAACAAATTTAAATTTAAATTAAACAAATATTAATTATACTTCATAATCAATATTCAGCAAAGCAATACCCAACACATCAATAATATTAGTTATATTTTCTAATCGAACATAATTAAGGAAGATAAATGGTCAGTAGAATCAATACTTAATACACCAATTAATATTTTTTCTTAGTATGTATATACACATTATAAATATAAAAGAAACTATATATATTATATACGCCTTGCAAAAAAAACTATATGTACTGGGTCAGATATGGGGCGAATGGTATCACCTCCGTACCGGCCCCATATCCGTTTCGGGTACTGAAATCATCCTCCATCACCATCCCATTAACCGCTAAGTCGGGGAATCCCCGTCCGATTTCTAAGTTTTTCGTCATTTTGAATTTGTACAATGTTTGCCATTGTTGATATACCACACACTTAGAAAATGAAATCCATGACATCCTGCATTATTATGACGATATGTTAGGTGTTTTCAAAATGTAAAAATATTATTCTTGACTCAAAATAATTTCACTAAGGTATTTTCAGTTCAAAAATTTTCAACTTTCAACGATAAATCAAAGTTTTCTAATTAATGAATAGACTTCTCATGTGTTCAATGAGGGAAATTAGACCACAAAGAATGTAGTAAGCACACATCAACTCAAACATATTTCAACGCTACAAAACATATCATGAGAGTAATCTATTTTCATAGAAAATTGGAGGAATCGACAACTCAAATGCAATTATTACTACAGAGAACATTACATTCACAAGCGTGCTTGAATTATACTGATTTTAACAAAAGAGTAGTATTAACTTATATGTAATCAAATTTTTTATGTGGTTCCATATCCAATAACATATTAAGTAGTATTGAGAAATTGTACATAATAAAAGTTAACTCATTACTCAAATAATAAATGAACAATGCATATGCAACTGAAATATAAAATAATATGAGCAAACTAATTATTAAAATTATATCCTTTTAAGCATTCTAAGTTTACATCATCTGTAGAAACAAAAAAGAAACTAAGAAATGTAACAATATATTTAGGAGGTACAAATTACCTCAATTCAATAAATTGCAAATAATGTTTCGTAACTTTGATTTTCCAGTCATTGGCCCTTCATGAAACAAAAATATGTATAAGGCATTTTCTCAAATTTCAATTGACAACTATTAACCAGTTTAAAAAAATAATTATTTTAGTACAAAAATAATTATGAAATATTCAATTCAATATTACGTATTGTGAAATAAACGTACATGTACATCTACTTTAAATTATGTATGTATTTTTGGAAGTGCATAACGTTACGCACATACATATATATAAAATATGCATGTATATGAATACATATATACGATATATATGTATATGCATAGTTTTTGTTTGATGTACTAAATATAATTTACTTTTACGAATAAAGATAAATACATTAAGTATCAATTAAATATATTTACGTTGAATGATTTTGGTATACTTTTCGTATAATGACTGTGTTCAGTAAACTTAATATTAATTTTAAGAATTTTCCATTACTGATAAATTATTACCTTTAACCATGCAAGGTTAGGTTCAAATAGGACATCGAATGGAATATTTGTATAATACACCAGATATAGCGACACAAAATATCTTTGACGCTGTTTAGTAACGATAAACGTGCACAATATATATTTAATATGTTTAACTTCAGTATATTTTGAGTGGACCGCATATGCTACACAATTTGATCGCTAAAACAACAATGTGTTCAAAGGACCGCATATGCTACACAATTTGATCGCTAAAACAACAATGTGTTCAAAGATACAAAATACAGATAGAAGTTGGAGTTGTTACTTTAATATTATTTCTTATTCAACCATTAAAAAAATTACAAGCATGTTACGCAACAAAAGGATTTACTATAAAATATGAAATAGAATACAAAACACAAAATTTGTTGAGGATTTACATTCTGTAAACTTCACTCAAAATAATTTTTCAAATAAATCATGCATTTTAAAAATATATTATTTAATCCAATATATTTGGCGATCATAGTTTCCCATCATATCTCACACATGCAAGAAATCAGTATGAGCTTTTTGATCCAAAGGCATATGCTGATAGTATATATTCACACTGCATATTATTTTATAACATCCTATACATATGCGGGAACTCACGAAGGCTGCACTAAAGGGTTGATGAAACCATCTGTAAATTGAAACAAAAACAGAACAAAAGAGTATGATTATTTTACTTCATTAATCAGTTGTATTTTCTTTCAATATAATGCTATATCTCAAAGAATGTAGTTAATGTATTTCGGTACATTTTATTGGTTCTATTGGTAAAATTTTAACTAATATATAGCTTTTTGAGCAGTCCAATTACTGGGAAGATAAATGTGTATTTGCATGCAATATGAAATTAGGCTCCTTACTACTGTATTACATGTTGTCTGAAGGTGTTAACTCCTTATTTTTTGAAACCTTTCGATTTTGAACACTCAGTTTGATTCATTTACGGTTTTTTTATAAATAAGAAACTTTATTGAATTTAGATCAGTATTCTAAAGTAATAACAAATAAAGTAACTTTTGAGACTTATAACAGGAAAAAATTATATGTAGTCTTGAAACTGAAAAAAAAGCCATGTGAAAGAATGCCACTACTACGTTTGGGTTTTCAACTGTTTAAGTAAATCTATAAATGAAAATTCGAATGTGACTTTAGTTCCTTATTTAGTGCAATTATTCTCCTATAAAGACATTCTTTACTAGATTATACTTATTTTTGGCTATAGCTCTTAATAACTTGCTTCAAATATTTTTACCATAATACCGATCACCACTCAAGTGTATAGCGCATAGCGTAAAATAGCGCATAGCGCAAGCCTTGCACTATTTTGCGCTATTCGCTATTGACTACACTGGCATCTTCATGAAATCTATTCAAGTTAAGTTGTAGCTTCAAGGATATTTTTGTTTTTCATTAAATGAATAGTGTATCCTTATAGAAGGTCGACTTATATAATTATATAACACTAATGAACTCATTTTTTTTAAATAGGCTAAGGGAGATGTACATGCAGTCAACACCTGTTGTTGTTGGAGCTTATCTTATGGGTAACAGGGCTGCATCGATTGTAAATGGGTTTAAAAAAACAGAAAGACTTACGGATAAGATAAAAGATCTGATAAAGATATGTGAATAGGAATAAACTTGGAAGAGATGTATGAGATCAAATTAAAGAGCACGTGTGCATATAGTATGATATTGAATGTAAAGAAGCTTCTATTCCTCAAGATATAACTGTGTCGATTCTTGCTAAGGTAAGTGGATAAATGTTGCATTCTCAGTATCCATGATTTGTCTTTTATTCGGGTGATGCTGAATTTTTTTTTTTTTTTTTTTTTTTTTTTTTGACTGTTAGAAAATTTCTCATAATTTGTACAACCTAACATAGAAAATGTTCCATGTTTCCAAGATGGTCTTCAGAGTTCATTCACCAGATTGTAAGTTTTACCACATTCGTAAAACTCTGCATATCCTCGATTAAAAAAAGAACACCAACCTTCTTAATGCATCTAGGTTTCATTTTCATGAACAAATTAGAAATCTGGTGATAGTGAGGAACTTATGTGATTTTACTTTTCATTTTTCTCAACCAATGAATATATAAATGTATGCAATCGAGCTGCATGATGATTTTTTCTTACCTGGAGAAGTGATCGTGGAATAAGGAAATGTCGTTCACCCGTAATGTTTAGTCTGCCATGGCACGTTGGTATTAAATTATCATGCTTTAAATTCTTAATTTTATTACTTCAGTTTCATGATTATCACTTTTCAGAACTTTTAAGGAGGGTGTTAGAGTTAGTAAAGATGGCATTGAGGAAACCATATTACTACTGAACCACATAGCTTATTTTATAAGCTAACACTTAATTTGTTTTGTGCAGATGAATCAGGATTAACGATCTCCATTTGATTATTCAAGGCAGTGGATCAAATGTTTGGATCAAGCAACTCGAAGTAAACAAAGCTGCCTCTAATGGAGATTTGAATGATTTGATTGGAGCTGGTGTTGATCCCATAAACTGATTATGATGGACTCCATTGGTCTACATCCATATATTACTTAAACATTTGCTTAGCCTATTGTCTAGAGCGCTTTTATTTGTTTGGGAGTATGTTAAATCAGTAGTTTTTTTTCAAGAGACATTGACAAACCTTTTAATAATTGTCATTTCAAAATATTTTTTCCCTCTGTGCTTTCGAAATATAAATGTATTTTAAAATGCATGGACTACTGAAAACACCATAGATTTTTTTTTTTTACTCTTTCAGTAAAAGCAGTACCAAAAAATACAAGTGTTAGGAGAAAAGATCAGAATTCTATGTTACATTATTGATTGACGCTAGATATCATGATGTTTGAAAATTTACATCTCTTTTTTCATAGAATAGTCTTGACTCTTTTCGCTTGTGATAATTATTGACACGCTTAATGGAAAACTCTTTTTTCCTGCAGCATGTTAAAGCATCAGGTGGCTATGAAGTTGTCACTTTATTTCTACTTTAAGGCGTAGTTATCAATGTTTTGGATATAAAGCTATTAATAATTGTATCTCTCATGGTGCATGTTACATATTAAATACGTTCATTGAAATAGGTAAATTAGGCAGTGCTGCATTGTTAGAGGCTGTGAACGGTTCACAGATTCGACAAAGTAGCTAGAACAATGGAGTAGGTTTTAAACCCAAACGATGCTGGTAGCCAGCTGTGTGCTGCAGTTGCAAAAACTTGCTTTTACAATCAATTTCCTACCAAGTTAATATGTCGAAAAATAATAATTTTATCTTATTACTCAAAAAATCTTGCTTCGTCACGTAACTTGATTCCATGACGATCTATGTTTCTTTTAATATCCTAAAGCATTCGTTAACCACATCATTTGTATTGATGGAATTATTGACCACACATTGATATCAAAATGAATGTAGGGATAGCAACACTACATAGGCATAACATGAGAACGACTTTTTTTGCATTTTCTACAATTGTCTGTTTCTCCCATTTGAGATTATATTTTCTCATCCTCTTTGCTTCAGTTTTTTTACCTTCTTCGGTTGTCTCTTATATATTGTGCAGTTACCTCACCCATAGGATTATAGAAGGAATATGATTATGTTCTTTACGCCTTAAACTGATAAACTACTAAGACATATGCATGCACTGTATTTTATCATAATTGTTTTGGAGTGTATTCAACTTCAACCAATTAATAAACAACCATGCTCTGCTGACTGCTGGTAGCGTATGCATTATACTTAAATTACTCATATGCATGGATGCATTTGTTATTTTTCAGGTTTCTATTTATATTTGGGCAAGCTGAATTTGCTAAAAAAAAAAACAAATAAGTTGCCTTCAACGGCATTTTATCATGCTGTGTGACACTTACTATAATATAATTTAACTCCTTTTGCATCTTTTAAAAAACACATTAATTCTTCTGGACCTCATGCATTATTTGCTAAGTTACATAATAAATTGATATAAAATTCATTTCGATATACAAATACATCAGTCACATAGTATAATTATGTACGTAAGGAATGATTGCAAATTTAATTTATGATTCATCTACATCGATACATTGATGTATTAATTGTAAAATTCTTATTTTAACTACAATGAATACATTCTGAAATTTCTATGGTTGCTTACAAAACCCACCTTAATCTCACATAATTTTGTACATTTACATTAAAATATTTTTAATTAACCATGTAATATTGGTTTTAATTTATTTGGATAAGTTTAATTAATAAATATTCATTAATTCAGTTATAAATCATTAAATGTGATGGTTCAATTTGTATGTCATATCCATATTAAAAAAACAGTCAAATATTTTTTTCATTTAAATATAAAGATATATAATCCAGATATCATAAATAATATACATGAATAATACTAACAAAATTAAATTATTATTCATTTATCTCAATAAATTTATATGCGTAGCAGAATTCTGGTTTTGATTTGAAATCCATATTTTGACATTTATATAGTTATGTACAACTTCATCGACTGTTTCCAAATCTTTCACATTCAGATCCATGTATTTAAATTGCTTACAAAATCTCAAATTTAAAGTATTTCAATATTCTATATATCAGACGTATATGTATAACACACATGCTAATAAAAACAACAACTAAATTTGTGTTTAACTATATAAATCACATACATATATCTATGTACATGAACAATAACAACAAAGTTAATTTGTAAATTAACTATAATCATTTATGTACATAAATAATAAATTTATCATACTCAACGTTAAAAAAAATCTATTTATAACTTCAAATAACTTCGCATCAAAATCTCCTTATTACAAAATATTTTTCAATTTATTCATATTATTTATTCTTAAGCCAACGTATATTAACTAATTATATAATTTCAAATTTAACATATATAAAAGAAATAAGTTAAATAACATTTGTTAATTCATCTAAAATAATTATAATATGTCAATTTCAATAAGAATATTTGCACATAGTAGTAAGAGCAATAAAACTACTATTTTACTTCAAAAAATATAAGTTGCATAACATATACCATATATAAACAACAATAATAATAATTTATATTATATTTATTTTGTCGAATTCATTGTATGTTGTATAATAAATTTCCAATTTTAACATTGAAATTTTAGAAACTATATTATATAACATTATCGTGTGCAACGCACGGGTTACACACTAGTACTCATATATATTAGCCAGTTATAAAGATACTTTCGTATCTGTATGTAACTAGTACAAACTGTTTCATACATTTATGCAGCAATGCAAAATAGAAGGAAAAGATAATGCAAATATTCAGCATAATTGCATACATGTATGCAACTATACTGAATAACTGCATATATATAGGCCTAAAAAAATAACTATAAAAATCACAGAATTTAACATTAAAATACTTAACTAAATTTAAACCAGAATGTAAATGCTCACCACACTATGCAGTATAACGTTGTTGAAAAAAGTTACAAAAAACTATCTAATAGTCTTTTGAAGAACACGTCATCTTCTATGATCATCTTTCAGAAAGTTTTTGAGTTGCTGACAATAACAAATCCAATTATCTTCATCTTCCCAAACACAACAACAATTGCTACATGAAAAACCTATAAAAAAATAAATAAAAAATATTAAAAGAATAAAATAAACTACATAAACAAATAGTATAAAAAAGAACTAAAACTGGAACAAATAATTAATATACTACAGCGCAAATTTGCAGTAAAATCATATTTATACATACAATTATGTTTTATTTTTCAGTATTTAATCAAATTTGCACATATGCATTCAAATTCAATAAATATTTGCATACATGAATGCACATAACTATGACAATTGAAAACAATCTGTACAGACATAATAATTGCATTTAAGTATGCATGTATCCAGATTAAATGCATACCATTATGCATTTAATTCAACATTCTGAACAATTGTATGCATTTGTTTACAATTTGTGAATTGTTGCATGCTATTTAACCAAAATATGCATAATTAAAATCATATATACAAAAGAATATTATACTCTTCAGATTAAATTCATGAACACATGCAAATACTCTGAAAAATAGCATACATGTATGATCAAAAATACAATAATTGATGTTATAAGTGAAAAATAAACCGTAACACAACAAACCTTCAATTCCAATTTTTCCGATAGCATCTATTAAACATCCTTATCCATATCTATCATTACCAAACATCAACAGCACCAATACACCATTATCAGTAGGAAAACTATTATACGAAGCAAAGAATAAACATTAATAAACAAAATCTCCAGTAATCAAATAACATTAGACAAAAATTTACAAAAACTAAAAATATTAACAATATGTGCATATGTTAAACATTTTAATATGCATATATTAAGAAAATATGCATATTTATATACAATTAATTAACAAACACACAAAAACAGATATTCAAAATAGATTTATATTCTAATGCATTTATACAGAATATATGAATACATATACGCAAATTTCCCGAATATATGCAAAGCCCTATACACCATTTATAACAATAGTTGCATATTTTTATGCAAATATTAACAAATTATGCATATTTATATACATGTATTCAAAATATAAGAACAAATGTATTGCCAAACTAAACAAATAAATCTGTACGGTTTGTAATAACATTAAAACTATATACAATATTGTCAATCGACATGTCTATACAATTAAATAAGATCAGATTAATCAATTAACAAATATCGAGCAAAAAATGATGCCCGTAGAAAATAAAAATTAAAAAAAAGTATAACTTACCTTGAATAATAAACATTCGTTATATAAATCAAGGATAAATGTAATTAAATCGCTGAAAGAATTCCAAGCGCCGTAGATTTTAGATCGACGGAACGCAAAAATTGGGAACAAAGGAGGCGCCTCCATGACACAGAAGTATACGATTCTGGAAAAAATAAAACCCTAATACGTATTTCGAATTACATAAATGACGGCGTGAATTAAGTGAAAAGGGCAGTTTTGTAAAAAAAATAAGCCGCTATTTGAAAATAAGGATAAAATTTATATGTTTCTAAAGGGGAGGATGTGAGCCTAATTAAGTTTAGTTTTAAGGATGTGAGACTAATTTTCACCTTTTTTTTTTTGGTTTGGGGGTGCGAGGACCTTTGCTTGTGCTGGCAAACAATTATAGTGGTTCATGCATTCATTGTTAAATTAAGGAACACAATAAAAAGAAGAAGAGCTAATCATATTTTTCATTGACAACAAACAAAACTGATTTAAAAACTAATTTTTCTTATAAGCTGGGTTATATTTAGCAAAGATTTCCATTAACATGTATCATCTAATAGATGGTTACAAGTATATGCCTTAGTTATAAATAGTTAAAATCATAAAAATTTGCATTTGGATCATTAACGTTCCTTATGTTTTTCATGCCATAAGTGAATCTAACAAAATTTTTTTGTTAGCTCCTTGTATTATTATACACCTTTTCCAACACTAGTTATGTCCTTTCATTGCGTGTCAGTTATAAGAGCAGAATGGTCCTAAAAGATAAAGCAAATATTGAGATTTTTTGTAACAACCCGTAATTTTATAACACACTGTAATGATAAATTAAAGAATACTTAAATAAATATTCAGAATTAAGTGAAACGGATTGCGCCATCGCGTTCTTCTCGGAATTCTGCTTAAGATAGACACCTGGTTTGCGTAAAACGGACATCGTATGAAGATGTTATTAAGGCTTGAAGTTTATATATATAAGCCACATATATATGAATAGAATTAATCCAAAATTCAAACCAATTCAAAACATGAAGCGGGAAACCAGAGCGGGAAAATGGCCCGTTGGGGGTTGACCCACCAACAGGGGTGTCGATCCATGTGTCGACCCACCCAAAGGGGGGTCAACCTCGGGGTTGACCCCACCGCAGATCTGGGCAGATTCTTATGCGTGAACGTGGACTGTTTTCTGGTCTGAATTTCTTGGTAAATGCCTATAAATAAGACCCCATTTCTCTTGTTTTTGCGCACCAAAAACAATGGAGAACTAGATGCTGCCTCTGCCCAGATTAGATTAGCCTTTTCTTCTTCAACAAACAAGTTATTCAAGTTTAGAGATCTGTGATTCAATATCTACAACTATTGTTCTCTCTCTTAGATCCATTCTCTATGAGTCAACGTTATTTTTAGATATAAACACTTAAAAGTTATTTTTGACATGTCTATGAATTGGATCTAAGCCTTTGACTAATTGAATCTTATCAGATCTGCCAAAACCTGTGTATCTAAGTTATTTTGACATAACTATGAATTAGATCTAATCTATGCCTATTTATCATGTCAGATCTGCCATTGTTTGTATATCTAATTCACTGATTAGATCTCATCATGCCATTTTATGATCAAGACACTATGCCTAATCAGTCCTGTTATTAGATGTTCATCAGATCTATTCTTATATGCCTATTTCTGTTATCATATGCCCATTTCTGTTACTATTGGTTTTATGCCTATTATGTTCTTCTCTCTCATTCCCATTTATTTTTATAGCCAGGCTACCTTCGAGCCTAGGCCGATATCGCTGAAATATGCATACGAACGAAATTGGGCTAAATTGGGAATGGTTGGAAATGGTAATTTAGGGGCATAACCTGTACTTTGAATCACGATTGGAATTTGGAGGCACAAACTATATTGTGAAATTGGACTAAAAATTGGGGCATGATTTATACGATAAATTATGACTTGTGGTTTGGGACATATAAATCTGTAGGCTTAACTTAAGATTAAGTGAAACTTGTTAATGTAACTGTAAAGAATTTGTGAAGCCTGTTTAATCCGTTAATATCGGGGCATAACTTATATTTGGGAAATTTGGGGCATAACTTATATTTGGGAAATTTGGGGCATAACTTGAATTGAAAACATGAATATGGATTTGGGGCATAGATCAAATTGTAATTTAGATCTTAATTTGGGGCATGTTGTACATGATGAATATGTCCTGGAAAAGGGGCATGAAAACCTATAATGAAACAGGGATAATTGTCAAAGTATGAAATGCCTAGAATTACTGTAATTAGAAGCTGTAACCACGCTTAGACACGAGGTTAGATTACACTTATGGTAGAAGTCTGCCCAGACCCGCCCATTATATCCAGTAACCACAAGTGGTGAATCTAATGTGAATGGTCTAAGTGCATAATCACGTGACAGTGCTAAGACACGAGGTTAAGTCCGACTTGTGGAAGAAGTCTTCCCGGACCCAACCGGCATATCCATCATCCACAAGTGGTAGACTTAACATTGCAGGTCTAACGCATTATAACCATAAATGAATATATGGTAATGAATTTGTAATACTTAACATGTTTAAATCCATAAGGATTGTATGAGCTTGTTAAATCTTTGAGGTTAAGTAAACCTGTTAAATCTATGGGGTTAAGTAAGCCTGTTAAATCTGTGGTGTTAAGTAAACCTATTAAATCTATAGGGGTTATACGAACCTATTAATCTAGAAAACTTAACCTGCTAAATCTGTAGGGGTTATATGGACCCGTTAACTTGTAAGGTTTAACCCGTAAATATGTAGGGGGTTGTGGTAATCTGTTAAATCTGTTAGGCATAACCTATCAAAATCCTAGTTAATTGGGGACACAAGATCTGTAAGGGTTGGCTTGTGTCATCTGTTGTGCGGGACCCATATTAGTCAGTAACCTATTCTGGTATTAAAAGGGGACCCTGCACTAGGTAGGGGTCAGGGCACGCTTACTGAGCTGATTGTAAGAGGTTCATTTGTGAGGAGGTGTGTACTGGTGCATTCCAACGGACTCATGTGCTTGCATGAGTACAGCCTACTCTAGGGAAATAAGCCGTTGTAGTAGCAGTAAATAGGTCTATGTCCCTCTATAGGTTGCCACTTTAGGAAGTTATACACCCTACTGTGGGGCCGACATAGGGTATTTACGGGATAGGGAGCCAGTCGATTGTGGGGTAGTAATTAGGGTACATCTAGTCCTCTCTATTTCTGTGGGGTACTTGTATTTCTGTTTGGGTTAACACCTGTTATTTCTATTTAGGTACCGGTTAATTCTGTTTGGGGGTAAAACCCGCTACTAGAGTACACTTAAAACTACCATTATATTTCTATTGGGATCATCCTGTTTCTGTTAAGTAATTAGGGAGTATGCAATCCTGTTACATATCTGTTATACTAGTATTGGTGCAGAGAAAGAGAAAGTACTAGAGAAGCACAATATATACTGTCCTGTTTATCAAGTTACCTTGTCATACCTGCCTTATTGTGTTGTTATTTATCTCCCCAGTTTTTATACCCATCATGATACTTTTACTTATTTATATGCTAAAAGTAACTGGACTTGCCAGACCTTATGCCTAACCTATTTTGTTTCCTCTTCTTTCTCTTTTGTTCTCGCCCCCCTCCCCTCCAGGTTCTCAAGGTTGGAATACTTAAGCTTAATCAAAATTCTGTTTTCATCCTGCTTGGAGCTACTTAGATGTACGGCTTGATTTCGTATCTCTCTGCTATATCTATGTTTTGGGGATTATGCTTCTTTTATTATTGTACTCTGATGATTTAAGTACAAGATAGAAGTTTTAAATTGATGTACTGGGTTTTATGCATTTCAGACTTGTGATGTAACTATGTTTTAAACCGCGATGTTTTCTGCTTAATAAAAGTTTTAAATTCCGCTGCTATTTCATATCTTTCTTGTTATGTTTCTTTTTCTGTTTACCTATAACACTTCATGAAACTTAATGCGTTCTCTTAACGAGTGACATTAACGGACGTGGGGTGTCACACTTTGTATCAGAGCTGAAGGTTACCAGATCAGATAAAAGATTTTGAAAATTGTTTTCAAAAAGGTTTTAAAAGAAAACATTTTCAAAAGAAAAATCTGTTTTGAAAAACATATTCACCAAAGCCATAGGAAATATCTTTCGATTCTCTGTTTGAATCCCTTTTTCCTTTTTTTAGCATGTCCGGGGAACCTAATATTCCTAAGGGCATCACGATACCAGGTTAGTTCCGTAGGTATCTAGAGGACACGATGCCTGCCGGTGGTCAAGCAGACGTTTCTCGCCCAGCTACACCCGCTACTCCTCCTCCGCGTGCTGATAATTTCTATAAGATATGCAAAGATTTTTGTTCTATGGGTGGAAAGCCATTCCGAGGAACTGAGACTTTTATAGAAGCAAAGAATTGGTTTAAGGAGACGGAGGATTTGTTTATAATCTTCGAAGTTGACGATCGTAGGAAGATTCATTTAGCCGTTTGGCAGCTGAAAGATGAGGCTTCGTTCTGGTGGGAGGTGATGCAAGCCGGACATCCAGTTGAGACATGGGATGATTTCCAACAGAGGTTTGAAATGAAGTTTCTTTCTCAAGCCGAGTAAAGTATGCAAATGGGTTTTTGGCACTTAAGCAAGGACCTATGTCTTTGAAAGAGTATGATAATCAGTTTAACCAATTAGCGAGGTTTGGTTTGTAGCTAGTGAATACCCCGCACAAGAAAACCTTGAGGTTTGCTAGTGGATTGAATAAACCCCTATATGCGTTGACTATGTCTCATACTCCGATGGGAGCAACTTTTGAGAAACTCGTTGATATGGCATTGATGCATAAAGAAGAAAAAGGTGAAAAGCAAGAGGCTAAGGTTGAGGAAACACAAAACAAGAAAGTGTGGCCCAAGAAAGAACAATAACAAGAGGGCGGAAGGAACAACAAAGCTCAAGAAGAAATGTCATGGTTGCGGGAACGTGGGTCATTTGGTCAAAGACTGCAGAAAAAGGAAGAATGCTTGCTTCAACTATGGTGAAGTCGGACACTATACTAGGGAGTGTTCGAGTAAGCAAGGACAGAGCCAAAGGGCAGGACCTTCTGGTGGGCAGATGCATGCTTTTGTGACCAGTGCGCCAGATAGAGGTAGGAAAGTTTCCGTGAAAGGTTTGATTTCTCTTTCCAATCATCATGTTAGAATTCTTTTTTTTTATTCGGGAACTTCGCATTCTTTTATATCCGATTCTTTGGTTGAGTCTCTACACCTTAGTACTTGTATTGTTTCTGATTCTGTTATTATCTCAAACCCCATTGGAGGCAAAGCTCATCTGTTTATGATTTGTCGGGTTTTGAGGATATCTGCTTTGGGGCGTCGAGTTTGAGCATGATGCATATGTACCGGGTTTTATGGGATAGTGTCTGATTCTAAGGATGGATTGACTAGCCATGTATGGTGCCATCCTGGTTTGTTAGAGGAGGGTCATTAAATTTCCGACTTGCCGTGGGAGGACTCTCGAGATTTATAGTGACCAAAGAGTGTCTAACATGCTTAGTTTCCTAGAATCACTTGATGCTTGTGTCGATGATTCGCGATTGATACCTGTAGTTTGTGAGTACCTAGATGTTTTTGAGGAGGTTAGGGACTTACCTCTGAGGCGCGAGATTGATTTTTGGATATACTTGGTAGATAACGCGAAGCCAGTCGCATTACCTGTGCGCCACATGACTCCTAGGGAAAGGAGGGAGCTCAGCAAGCAAGTAGGGGAGCTACTTGAAAAGGTGTTAGTTAGGCGAAGCATATCAGAATGGGGTGCTCCAGTCGTCTTTGCAACTAAGGCGTATATCTCGCTTCGCTTATGTGTGGATATTCATGATGTTTTTCCTCATTTCTTATTTATGGAAGTGACTGCATGATACAACATAGGTAGTTGAGCTGAGCATGCTTGAGGAAGTAGAGGTAGAACGAGATGTTTATTTTTGGTCGAAAGATGATATTCTTAATGATAGTTGGTTATATTCGCCAATTTTTGCAATAATTGCTTCATTTACAGTAGGATTCACTACATTTTACATAGATTAGGAGTTCAGATTCGCTTATGAAGACCTAAGATAATAGTAATCCAAACTGTTATTTATTATCCCTGGCGAAGGATTTTTATGGTTTGCTTGAAAAGCAAGAAGTGATCCGTTATATTTCTCTGAGAACGACAGCCCACTCAATAGTTGAATCATACGCATGGATGAGGCAAACCAAATTTCAACTAAGGGAACAATATTTACTGAACATTAACTGCGGGCAACAATCAGCAAAACAAAATAATAGGTCAGGTCTGGTCCTGACACAACTCGGAATGGTATCTTCGCTATAGCCGATGATGAACAAGGACAGAATTCGAATTCACCTTTGCTGACGCGACAATTAGACGAGTTCCTACCCGTATACTTGGATCAGAGATTAAGATACCGCACAACAGGGAGGTTAAGTTAATTAAAGTGCAATGAGGAGAAGACAGCAAGGATGCGACTTGGGAGACTGAAGACAAAAATCGCACTTCATACCCTTTCCTTTTTGGGACTATGTTCTTAACTTCTTTTCCAAAGCAATTATTCATACTTGCTTTTGTCATTAGTATGTATCCTATCAATTGAATCTTCGACCTTTAGGTAGACATCCCATGGATGTAAACATGTGTTTGAGACATGTTATGTTTGATGGATGCAAGTTTTTGCTAGTGGTTGCTCATGGATGCATATACACACACATTTGACACTAGATCGGCTCAATCACTCTCATACTGCATATGGATGTGTGTGCATTTTTCTTCTTTTTGATGGATGAAAATGGGCGTGTCATCATGTGGATATTACATTTGGATGAATGATTGTGCACACATATAGAACTGACATGTTAAAACAGGATTATCTGCATATATATTGGATTCATGGCATTAACATACATTGCATTAAGGAGGTCAACTGAATCAGTAGACCGCGTGATCTTTTGCATTAATGTAGGGACATATACACACACATTTGCATATATTCACATAAGCATCAGAAAACTTTTAAGGGCAATGGATGCCTGTGATTAGTGGATAAGTAGATGGATGATAGGATATACATTCTTCTTAACTTAGAGATTTCAGGAACGAAATCCTTTAAGTAGGGGAGAATGTAACACCCTGTAATTTTATAACACACCGTAATGATAAATTAAAGAATACTTAAATAAATATTCAGAATTAAATGAAACGGACTGCGACATTGCGTTCGTCTCAGAATTCTGCTTAAGATAGACACCAGGTTTGCGTAAAACGGGCATCATATGAAGAAGTTATTAAGATTTGAAGTTTATATATATATATATATATATATATATATATATATATATAAGCCACATATATATATGAATAAAACTAATCCAAAATTCAAACCAATTCAAAACGCAAAGCGGAAACCAGAGAGGGAAAATGGCCCGTTGGGGATCGACCCACCAATAGGGGGTCGATCCATGTGTCGACCCACCCAAAGAGGGGTCGACCCTACCGCAGATCTAGGCAGATTTTTATGCGTGAACGTGGACTGTTTTCTGGTCTGAATTCGTTGTTGAACAACTACAAATAAGACCCTATTTCTCTTGTTTTTACACACCAAAAACAAAGAGAACTAGATGTTGCCTCTACCAAGATTAGATTAGCCTTTTCTTCTTCCACAAACAAGTTATTCAAGTTTAAAGATCTGTGATTCAACATTTGCAACTATTCTTCTGTCTCTTAGATCCATTCTCTGTAATTCTGCGTTATTTTTTTATATAAACACTTAAAAGTTGTTTTTGACATGTCTATGAATTGGATCTAAGCCTGTGACTAATTGAATCATATCAGATCCGCCATAACCTGTGTATCTAAGTTATTTTGATATAACTATGAATTGGATCTAAGCCTGTGACTAAGAATCATATCAGATCTACCATAACCTGTGTATCTAAGTTATTTTGACATAGTTATGAATTGGATCTAAGCTATGTCTATTTATCATGTCAGATCTGCCATTGTTTGTGTATCTAATTCACAAATTATATCTCATCATGCCTGTTTATGATCAAGATACTATGCCTAATCAGTCCTATTATTACATGTTCATAAGATATGTTCTTATATGCCAATTTCTGCTATCATATGCCCATTTCTGTTACTTTTGGTTTTATGCCTATTATGTTCTTCTCTCTCTCATTCCCATTTATTTTTATAGCCAGGCTACCTTCGAGCCTAGGGCAATATTGCTGAAATATGCGTATGAACGAAATTGGGATAAATTGGGAATGATTGGAAATGGTAATTTAGGGGCATAATTTGTACTTTGAATCATGATTGGAATTTGGAGGCACAAACTATATTGTGAAATTGGACTAAAAATTGGGGCATGATTTATACGATAAATTATGACTTGTGGTTTGGGACATATAAATCTGTAGGCTTAATTTAAGACTAAGCGAAACATGTTAATGTAACTGTAAAGAATTTTTGAAGCCTGTTTAATCCGTTAAAATTGGGGCATAACTTGTGTTGGGAAATTTGGGGCATAAACTGAATTGAAAACATGAATATGGATTTGGGCCATAAATCAAATTGTGATTTATATCTTAATTTGGGTCATATTGTATATGATAAATATGACTTGTAAAAAGGGCATGAAAACCTATAATGAAATAGGGATAATTGTTAAAGAATGAAATGCCTAGAATTACAATAATTAGAAACTGTAACCGCGCTTAGACACGAGGTTAGATTACACCTATGGTAGAAGCCTGCCCGGACCCGCCCGGCATATCCAGCACGACAAGTGGTGAATCTAATGTGAGGGGTCTTAGTGCATAAACAGGCGACGGTGCTAAGACACGAGGTTAAGTCTGTCTTGCGGAAGAAGTTTGCCCGGACCCAACTGGCATATTCGGAATCCACAAGTGGTAGACTTAGTGTGGGAGGTCTAGCGCATTATAACCATAAATGAATATATGGTAATGAATTTGTAATACTTAACCTGTTTAAATCCATAAGGATTGTATGAGCTTGTTAAATCTTTGGGGATAAGTAAGCCTGTTAAATCTGTGGGGTTAAGTAAGCCTGTTAAATCGGTGGGGTTAAGTAAGCCTATTAAATCTATGGCGGTTATACGAACCTGTTAATCTAGAAAACCTAACCTACTAAATCTGTAGGGGTTAAATGGACCCGTTAACTTGTAAGGTTTAACCCGCAAAATTGTAGGGGGTTGTGTGAATCTATTAAATCTGTTAGGCATTACCTATCAAAATCCTAGTTAACTAGGGACATAAGATCTGTAAGGGTTGGCTTGTGTCATCTGCTGTGTGGGACCCATATTAGTCAGTAACTCATTCTGATATTAAAAGGGGACCTTGCACTAGGTAGGGGTCCGGGCACGCTTACTGAGCTGACTGTAAGAGGTTCATCTGAGAGGAGGTGTATACTGGTGCATTCCAATGGGCTCATGTGCCTGCATGAGTACGGCCTGCTCAAGGGAAATAAGCCGCGGTAGCACCAGTAAATAGGTCTGTGTCCTTCTGTAGGTTGCCACTTTAGGAAGTAATACACCCTACTGTGGGGCCGACACAGGGTATTTATGGGATAGGGAGCCGATCGATTGGGGGTAGTAATTAGGGTACATCTAGTCATCTCTGTTTCTGTGGGGTACTTGTATTTCTATTTGGGTTAACACCCGTTATTTCTGTTTAGGTACTGGTTAATTCTGTTTGGGGTAAAACCCGCTAATAGAGTACACCTAAAACTACCATTATATTTCTGTTGGGATCATCCTGTTTCTGTTAAGTAATTAGGGAGTATGCAATCCTGTTACATATCTGTTATACTAGTACTGGTGCAGAGAAAGTACTAGAGAAGCGCAATATATTCTATCTTGTTTATCATGTTACCTTTTCATACCTACCTTATTGTGTTGTTATCTATCTCTCCAGTATATATACCTATCGTGATACTTTTACTTATTTATATGCTAAAAGTAATTGGACTTACCGGACTTTATGTCTGACCTATTTTGTTTCCTCTTCTTTCTCTTCCGTTCCCCCTCCCCCAAGTTCTCGGGGTGGGAATACTCAAGCTTGATTTGAATTCTGCTTTCATCCTGCTTGGAGCTGCTTAGATGTACTGCTTGATTTCGTATCTCTCTACTATGGCTATGTTTTGAGGATTATGCTTCTTCTATTATTGTACTCTGATGATTTAAGTACAAGACAGAAGTTTTAAATTGATGTACTAGGTTGTATGCATTTCATACTTGTGATGTAACTATGTTTTAAACCACGATGTTTTCTGCTTAATAAAAGTTTTAAATTCCGCTGCTATTTTATATCTGTCATGTAATGTTTTTGTTTACCTATAATGCTTCACGAAACTTAATGCGTTCTCTCAACGAGTGACATTAACGGACGTGGGGTGTCAAATTTATGGACCACCGTTTGTATAATCATACTGACTAATGTCTCTTTTCTTATCCATTTGAACTTTGCAAATGTGATTCTTCTGGTATTACGTGCACAGGTCCAAGTGCAGATTGGTGGTTTGTTGGTATTACGTGCACAGGTGCAAATGTGATTCTTCTTGTATTACGTGCACAGCTCCTTGTATCATTATACTCCTTTCCCAAATTCATGTTTTATATATTATTAATTCATGAACTGTATATGCTTGTTTGTTTTTGGAGCACAGATGAAAATAGATGCTTCCCATACATTTATACTGTGCTTTACTAGATAATGAAGCAATTTTTTGTTGAAAAAATATATATGAAATGAATAGTTAGATTTTCTACTTTTGACTGCTATATTTAAGTGCATGCTAACCTGGTTTCGTATATTTTTGAAGGATATATGCATTAGTTTGTATGATATGCATGCTATTTGAGATGCTTATTTCATCATGCTCGGAATTATTTCTGCAGTCTGGTGAATTCATGCTTAGTGAGTCAAATAATGCTTGTTGGGGAATGTCAAATGGTTAAAGAACCAAAGGACTTACTCTTGTGTTGTGATCTATTGGTCCTTGTAGGTGGAGATTGAGATGAGATCTCATTTTGAATTGAAGTTTTCGACTGAAGCTTATGACTTTGACTATTCTTTTATGAACTCCAGGTTGAAGTAAGCTTTGCACCGAAGCTTCTATTGATATATCAAAATGTCGCATCTTACTCTCTTTTATCTTGTAGTTTTGGAGCATCGAGCTCACTTTGAAATGGTGCAACAAGCTTTATGTTAAAACTAATAAATTAGTTTTTATTTAGAAAGTTAATGCATGTTCAAATGCATAATAGCAGTAATCCCTTATATAAGGGTGTTATATTTTTTGTTTTTGTTGCAATTTTCTTTTTTCCTTTTGTTTTCTATTACTATATCTATATGTGATATTACAATCACTAACACATTGACTATTTATTTGACATTAACAGGTCCACTATTGTTCAAGTTAAGCAGAAAATATCAGAAGCAAGGCAAGACCATTTTTATAGCTTCCATGTTTTGCTTGTAAATAGTTAATGTAAAAATGTATGACATTATGTATGGACATGGAAAAGTTGATAAAACGGTTATGTATGAGATACCAAGATGTTTGAATGATATGTACGAATATTATACCATAATTTATTTAATAGTTTAAAAAAATGGTTACATTTACATGCAGATAATGAATGTTTAAATGTGTGTATGCATGAAAAAAGCTAAAACGACGACAAAAACGGAAAAAAAATCCATAAATTAATAATATAGACAATAGTGTTTTAGAAATGCTATTGAATAAAAACGCTATAGAAAGAGGCATCGGAAAAACTATAGTTTAACTAAATAAACGCTATAGAAACATGTAAAAAACGCTGATAATTATGAGAACAAACGCTATAGAAAAATGCACACAAACGCAATAAGAAGTCAGTATAGGATAGTATATTTTATAGCGTTTTTGTTTAATAGCAAATAAAAACGCTATATAAAGGTCATTTTCATAGCGTTTTTTCCCTCTATTCAAAGTAGAAGGTCTAAGATTACATGTCGTTACATGGCATTCTCTGAAACTCTATGATAGGTTATGAAAGTGTTTTTCAAACGCTAGAAAGCCTTATTTTGTTGTAGTGATAATGACGACGAAGTAGTTAACACTAACACATTAGTTAAATACTATCACAAAGCAATTAAATATGAAAACTATTGCGCAACACTAAGTACAATAAATACACTAATGTGGTAATACGATAACAGTAATGCAATTATGTATACTAAATTTCATAACTACTATTATCTTAACCGCATGACAGTAGTGCAGTTAAGGATACTAAACATCGTAACCAGTAAACTCATACATCATGATAACAATTGTAATTATGGTTACAAATTAGATTATACAACCATGGTTAGTTCAAAAAGCAATAATAGCAATAATGAATACAAATTATGTTAATTAAAAAATATCTACATAAATATAATGTAGTTAAAAAACCCAGCAATAATAAAATGAATAGAAAATGTATTAGAAAAAAGATATATGCATAATCATAATCATAACCATAATGTAGTTATAAAGGGGTAATAATAAAATGAATTAAAAATATTAGTTAGAAATAACCGCATAGTCATAACACAGTTAATTACGCTCATTGTAAAAGAAAAACTTTATACATAAAGTAGGTAAAATTAATGAAGTTAGATAACAACTATCACAATGCAAGAAATATGAATACTAATGTAAAACACTAGGCATATTAATGCAGTAAATGTGATGGCTCGAAAAATTCAACACCCAAATTTTGACACTTATATATCCTATATATTCACATGCCTAAACTCAAGTATCGAAAAACCAGTAGTTAGAAGAAAGAAGTTAGAGGATGTGAAAGAAGGAAGAAAGGTTAGAATAAAAGAACAAGAAGAACACAAACACATCAGATCAGAGAAGATCAGAATCTCACAGCGGAATGAATAAAATATAATATACTAAAACTCTTTACATAAGAGAAAAACTATATAAATACATGAATAAATAATCAGAGCACACAACTAGATCAGCCTATACAATCGTAACATTCTGCCTGTTCAATGACTGATAAATACAACACATACAATGGAAAAAAATAATACAATAAATATGTGATTATGTCTTGACTCCAACTCCTCTCCTGTAGCTCCAAGTAAATCTAAGGAATATCTAGAAAATATACTCGATCTGACCCGAGCACATTTATAGAAAATAAAATAACCTGGATCAGTCTGGAATACCATAGTGAGAAAAATAACATCACAAACAACTTGCTTATTTATTGAAATCCTTTTCAAAAGAATGGAGCTCTAGTAAGACAAGGCCACACATAAACATGGCACATGTTTTTATATTACGATAACCTAAACACTTTTATATCAGATCCAGTGATATTTTAATAAAACCTATTAAATTGTCTTAAAATAAAATAATGAACATATGCGAAATTATTACCCATAATTAAATTACGTGCCCTAATGTGCTCTACCTACAAAAACTGGGCACATATTAGGATTTGTATTTCCATACAATGACAAGGAACCAGGGTATCTCCTGTCACGGTACTTTCCAAGAGCCTCGCATGGACTCTTTGCGAATTAGGACCGGCCAGCCCCTCTCTGGATTGTACCAAATATTTCACCCCTTTGTTGTCATCAAAAACCAAACCTCAACATACAATAATCAAAGGGTCATCTGATCTAGAGTGGATGCTCACAATACCCTATTTGTGTGCTAACCCCCTTATCCCTAAAGCATGTCCCCTATTTTAGTCATTACCAGTCGATAAGGTCAGAGGCTATGTTTTTACCTATTATATACGGAACATTCCCATCTTTGGATGCCACATCACCTTCTCCGCTATCAATTGATATATGTTATATAAAAATCAATGTACATGATTTAATAAATGCAATGTCAGACCTCCATCCATATAAGTTGTTCAAGAGTAAGACAAATCGGAGGTAGTCTTTAACCACATCATATCGGGAATGATCCCCAGGATTAGTAACAAGAAATCTTTGCATCATGCAGAACCACAGAACATAAGGATTACGGCAAGAAGTATAATTCTGATAGCTAACCATAGACATCAACAAGCAGTCCTTTCCGTTCTAAAGGTCTACTCCTTTAAATCCTAATCATAGGCACAAGCACATCTGCAATTTTAGTGTTCAAACGGAAAGCTGGTTCGAAGTGGTTTTGGATCTTGTTCCAATCCCGGTTCCTCGAAATAACATGTTATAAGTTAATGGAATTTATTGATAGTCGATTCTTTTATTATCAATAAAAATCATAAAGTTAAGTACATTAGCAGCACAACCCTTTTAAATAAACCATTCGTTAAAATCATTTCATTGATTGTTGAAAATCGATTCCATATACTTATCTTAGCGAGATAAGCATATTCACGAATCTCTTGTTTTCATTACTTTGAAAACCGTAGAAATAAACTTATCTCTTAGGAATAGGTATATTCACAAACCATATTTCTTTCACTATTTAGAAAATAGTTGTATATACTTAGCCAATGGTATAAGTATATTTACAAATCATCTCTTGGACAAAACAATATCATGTGATACATTGTTTTCTATAAGACCCAAAACAGTTATATTTAACATGCAAACTTTGCAAATTAAAGTTATAATATCGTTTATGGAAATAATAATTTAATTTCCAACATCTACTTTTGTTTTCAAACCAATATCATCCCTTATATAACAATGAAGTCATTCAAGTTGGGATATTTTATTTATCTCTCAGACCTTGACTTGACAACCTTCTTATCTTCAAGATAAATAAAAGTTTGTAACACAAAACCTCATATCCAATATATGTCGCAACCATCCCTAATTCCTATTTAATTTAAATGGTGTTCCATAAACCATTTCTTGCATTGGAAAATCTCTTTCCATAAATAACCATTTTTACTTAGTTTATTGATTGAGTAAACCACCGCTAAAAATATATCCTTTTTGCTTAAATTCACTTTTTACAGAAGTTGTTTTAAAAACTTTGATTTATTAATACAATTACCTTTTAAAAATCCTTTATAAATTTATTTTAAATCTCATTATAAAACTTCATTTTTATATCTTTATAAAACTTTATATCTTATAAAGGCTTATTTTATTATTAATAAATCTTTTATAACTTATCTTGAAATCAGATTAACTCATTTATCACTTATATCATTTTATAAGTTGCAACGACCCAGATTTTTAACTCGTTAAGTTTGGACATTTAATTTGGTTTGGAATGTTAACTTGTAATTATAAAAGGCTTATTGTTTATTAATTTAACGAAGTTTGAATGTATAACTTATATTAAAATTAAATAACAGTCTCGTAACATCGCGGTAGTTCTTAATATTACATTTTGAACTTTAATTAGTAATACAGAATCCAATAAGTCAAAATTCTTGGAAATAAGAATCGTCTGAATCTATTTAATTATAATTTTCTAATGAAAGAGAAAAATGGTGATCTCATATTATAGATTTTAAGTTATGTCCAAATCAAATTTTCAAAAATTCACTATCGAATCGTTTATAAACCATAGCGAATTATATAAATTTAATTTGATTTGAAAGGAATTTATGCGTAACTTGAGATAGTGATCAAATTGAAATGTGAGACCAGTTCCATTGAATTTGTATTGACGTTTAGATTTAGGTTATGTAAATAATTCATCATTTTTGAAGATCGGGTATTTTGATGACCAAATAGTGTCGCTTTACATGTAAAATATCATTCTAGGAGAATAGTCTCAAAATCTGATGAAACTTTTGTCGTTGGATCCGTATTAATAAGTTATTACCATTTGATCGTATGAATAGTAAACGCTTAGGTTTTTATTTTATCGTTTTATCGATTTAATTTGGAATTAAAATATAACAATTTTCAAATGAACTCGAATTTCAACTGAACTAATTTCTTTAAATCTGTAGTGATTAATTATTGTAAGATTTCAATTTTTAATTTAATTAGATTTATTTCTTGATAGTGAGCACATTATACGCATATCGATTCACGTTGTGATTTATAAAGGAAGTTTTAAAATGATCTCGGAATTCGACAAAACCAGTTCCAATGTTTACGAAATATTGAATTATGCTTAGATTAGAAATTTCATCTCAATCGGAGATCATATGGAATGGTTTTAACGCGTTACTTCAACCATAAGTTTCATACAATAATATAAATATTTCTTTCCCCTATGCAAATCCCTAACACTAATTTTCAAAGTCAGCTAAGCATCCCATGGTAAATACGTATCCGGGCCTCCACCTTATAAAGCAATGGCCGAAATCCTTCACCCTTCTCACAGTTTGCTTTCCAGTCCACGTATCTATTCATAAAATCTCTACTTGCAAAAAGGATTTTGACCAAATGATATATATAATAGATATTAATTGTTGAGATATTTTTATATATAATGGATGAACAAATTAAATTAAATGTTTATTTAATTTAATTGAAACCAAATCCTTATTTAAACGATTATTTACCAAATGAGGTAACTTACGTTGTTGGTTACGTTTATAGTAATATAGATATGTTAAATAAAATAATAGATGCTTGGATTGTTGTTATTGGTTGATTGTTGAATATTACATCTGCATATTGAATTGGATGATATTATTTTAAGGTAACGTGTTTGTGATGCAGGAAATAACTGGTTGGAGGGATCCAACTGGATTCCTCACCATATTGATAATGTTTACCATTGTGATTGGATATGTTTGATTGATGTAAAATTTGTTGATATTTCACTGTTTGGTACTTTTGTGGACATTTGCCTCTTTTGTGCCGTCAACAAAATAAAAGATTTGTTGGAATCAATTTTAAATCGAGACTAAAATGTTTTCAAATTTTATATATAAAAATTGAATTGGTCGTTTAGAGTATATAAGAAGAGTTTATTCGCTTATGAGGTAAATTTCAATTTTGTTTTCAAGTTGACTGAGTCAACTGTTTAATTTGAGATTAGTCATTTGAGTAAATTGTTATCAATTAGATTTGTAAATATAGTATTTAATAAATAAATGTTTTAAACTTAAGAAGATTCCTAAAAATAAATAAATCTTTAAATAACGGAGTTTAAAGGTGATAATCAAGTTGTTTATCGCCAAACAAGTAAATTTCTATTTTAAAAACTATTTAAAGATATTAACCACCTATTTTAAATTAGTAATGTAATACACTATTTTATTTGCTTATTGTTGAAGTTAATTATTATTTTAATTAATAATAATAAAGTGACTATCTTTTTAGTTGAGATTTAATTAAGAGGATAATCAAGTGGTAATGAGATCTTGTTGAATCTTGTAAAGGGTCACGAAAGGATTTTATAACAAAAATCCAAGAGATATAAATGGGATTTATAAAAGGAAACATAAAGATAATGTGAGGTTTATATTAGCGTTACTTAATCAAATTAAGTAAGACGAGTGGAATTGAAATTATATTTTCAAAGAGGAATGAATCGAATGATTAAACAGGTCGGTGAAAGAGATTTTTGTTATTAAATTCGGTAAAGAATTTAGTAATAGGAATTTGTAATAAAAAACCAAGTTATAAAACAAATTATTTGAATAGTCTTAAAGTTAAAAGGTGATGTTTTAGTAAGCATTTACTTAAAAAATGAATTAAGTAATAGTAGTTATATTTGGAAAGGACATATTCATGATAATGAGAATGGTTTATAAAACAATGTTTTTAAATGGAGTAATAAATAAGGTTTTATGAAATTATGGTACCAGTTTTTGAATTACGAACTTCTATCTTTCTTAAGATTAGAATGTTGTCGATCAAGGTCTGAGAGGTAAATAGAATACCCTAACTTGAGCGGCTTCACTATTATCGAGAGATGGTATTAGTTTATAATGGTAAAAGATGTTGGAAATAGTTTCTTTTTCCTATAATAGGAATATTGAATACATGATTTTGAGGTGCGAACTATTGGATTTTGAAGTAAACAATGCATAATTTATATAAAAGTTAAATTATATAGGAAAGAATTATAAATTGGATTTCCGATAAAAGAAATCGCTTAATAGAAGTTTAAATGTTGATTAGTGGTTTAAGAGCATGTTAAGGAAAACATATCAGCTATTGCAAAGTGTTGCCGAAATTGCATAAAAATGTGATGTTTAAATGTCTGATTTACAAATGTGTATTTTTATAAAAGGACTTATTATTCCCAATTTCAGGAAATAAATAATCGTTATTGTATATGTTTTGCAAATGATATTTTATAATTGAATATGATAAAACAAATGTGAAATCAGATCATTTTCAAATATTGGAAGATGAAATGGATACACATTAAAAATGGACTATTTGTTAGTTAAGGTTATGAAATGGTATGTTGTAATAAAGTTGGAAATGATTAGTTGAGGTTATAAAGGAGTACAATAGTTTAAAAAATGATAAGAGGGAATTAAATCAAACATCATGAAGGTTCGAGGAATTTATGAGTTATTTTTTAAATAAATTTAAAACGAAGATTTGAATAATAATTAATTTTTCTTAAATATCGAAAGGAAATTTCGGAATTATATTTGAAGAATGAACGAAATGAATACTGAAATGGAGGTAGTTTGAAACAATTTTTAACATATGGCAATTAAATTCCAATCGTAATATTTAGAGTTGTCGTAACGATGTTTTAGGTGAAATTTGATAGAACCCAAAAGGGTGGGTTTACATATAAATTGTTTTTTTGAAGTATTTAAATGGTGTGAGAATACTCTTATATTAAAATAAGAAGTGAAAAGCTATGTTCAAAAACATTGAAAGATTTAGAAGTTTTAATTAACAGATGGTTAATTAAAGAGGCCAAGTGACGCTGTGTACTGAACTAATGAATTTATTTTTCATAGTTGAATGGATGTTTATTATTGTAGTTAAATAACCGACTATCAAATCTGGCCTATACGATTGTTGGTGTGGAAATATCAGGATCAAATTTATACTCGAAAACCATTCCGAATTAGCGAATACGTAAACATGGAAGATGCAAGTCGAAGATGGAGCAGTTGAAGACCGTGGATCTTCATAAGCGGAAGATTATTTGTCCAATTCTTTGACTTGCAACCAAATATATTTTGAGGGTGATTACGTCGCGGTTGGAGTCTACGGATTTGCAAGGACTACTAGCTATTGTCCATAGTGTGATTCCTAGGATGCAATAAGAGGGTGCCTTCGGTTCATCCTGTCCCAGAATGACTTATATGGATGGATGTCTGACAGAGTATTTCCAAAGGGGTCACGTACGTTGATTTCTTCAAATGTACCATAGTCAGCTGAGAAGGCAAATTCTCTTAGCTTAACACCTAGAGTATTTTTATGGAAATCAATTAGTGATTTCCAATGGATCTGACAATGTGGCATTCAAATTTGATTTGCTATATTAAAAAGATAATGTAACTTCAGGCTTCATCAATCGGGAAATTACAGAAATCGGGCAAGCAACATGGCTATGTGGGTCGCTCCCATTAGGGTTTATTTTCACCTGACCTAGAGAAAATTCATTTGGTTCTTTATTCTATCACTGTTGTATGCTTTCGGTAACAGTTGTTGATCCCAATCGATGTCATAATACATTCGATACACTCAAGTGGAATGAGCGGTTAGTCATGTGTGGTCGGGTTTAATGATGTTCTTGTTGAACCCAGTGTATTCCCCTATAGAGATACATTATCGGAAGGTGATTCCATATCTTTTCATAGTTGGAAATCCATTCTCCAATAAGTGCCCGTGTTTTTTAATTATATACTAAGTGTGTGAAGCGTGAGATGCAAGCATTCTGCTAGATGGTTATTTATTTGATATAGACACTATTATAATATCACCGAAGTTCATATCAAAAAAGTGTTGGGTTATCGTATGTTAAAACCGTCCATGTTTATGTGAGGATCGATTTTACGATTACCTTTTTCTTTCAAAAAGTATTGTTAACCTTAAATCAATTGGATGATACCTATAAACTTAGTGAGTTTTCTCACGCTGGTTCACTAGATTGATCTGTAGCGTTTGCAATGCTCGGGTCATACCAAGTTTTACAGGTTCATGTTAGGATGCTACGGACTTCAGAAGACATGCTGGAGGAGTTCAGACGTATTAGTGTTTATTCCTCTGTGTGTTGTATATGATGACAAGTTATTATAACTGTCTAGATGTATTGGTTTTCTGTTGTACTCTGATGAATGTAAGTATTTATTTCAAGCTCTCAACAAAGATTATTTCTGTATTATATTTATTCCGCTGCGATGTGAGACTCTGATTCTGTTCTATCGCTATTCTTCTTCTTTTCGTCTATTCTAACATTTTTTGTCTACTTTTGACATTCTAATCTCTTTTTATTAACTATATGGTATTTTCAATATTTGGGTTTTGGCAAGTAATACGAGATTAAGTAGATGTAACAACTCGAATTTCGATAGATCGATTTTTTTTCAAATATCCCAATCTATCGAAGCTCGAGATGGCTTGTCCGATATCCTGTAGAAATGATAGAGATAATAAACATACCAGAGCTTGATAGAACATCTCACAGTGGAATGAATAAAATATAATAATAAAATATAACCTTACCGAAATAATAAAATTCTCTAACAAGTGTCCAAAGGCTACCACATCTCTTCCATAACCTAATTTGCGAGTATGTTATGAGGAAGAGGTCAGAACACAAAGTTCTGGTGAGTGGACAAATTATACATTCTGAAATAACCCTTCATATACCATTCAATTACAATTCTTTTATTATTAGGTTATTTGGGTTAACAACACTTAAGGCTCTACAATCACATCGTATCCATCTACTTCACAGTAGACTAACATAATATAGTATATTTGTATCTATACCCAACATCTCAAGGTACATCCATAGTACCTTCCTCGTACGGTATCCACCATCATTCCATAGAAGTGCATGCAATCTTCATCCTACACTGAATGGCATACATAAATCTATATCTTGACGCCACGTAATTGCATAGAACCACTATCGCTATGCCATATAAGCATACAGATTGTCGTATCCGAACTCCTCGGTCGAATCTAGTCCTAACACGGAGTAATGCCCTAATGTCTATAATGCACCACCCGGCGCATGTATCTGGACCCTTACATGAATGTAATTCCTACTGTAACCCGAGTTCTAAAATAGGGCTGAATCCAATGCACGAAACTCGGTCGGGGGATTTCAATACCTGTAAAGGTCTGCTTCACAAGGCCTACAATATATATATATATATATCCAAGTATGGTCTGTATTTTTACGGTGGCTATGGCCCCACCCTGGTCCCTCCCTCAACTATTGAAAGACTACATCAAGAGCTAAGTGACGTTCCCCAATAAAACAATCTAACATCCTATTTGGTGTGTCCCGCAACCAACGTCTTTATAGTGAAAGATCAATGGTCTCTAGGTTTAACTCTAGTCTTTTCGCATCACACTGACTACCGATGACAAGTATCCGACGATTAATATTCTATATTCGGTCTTAACCCTCCTCTTCCAAGGAAAACTGGTGAATCACCCAACGCCATCCGCCACAACCTTCTGACCGCCAAACTACAATTGCAGACAAGGTATACTCATCGGGTGGTACCGTACATGCCCAACCCCTACGAGTGTAGCCTGAGCATGTACTGCACAGAGGACCACCATGGAGTATCCTACCACGTCCGACAGAAGACACGTGCTTCCCTCTAGTCCCGAATTAGATGGACGTGCTCCTTTCATGTCTCCAGACACCATGATGATCTACTCCGTTGGGTTCTTCACCTTCAGACGTACGGATTAGTCCAAGCGCATCATGCAAATGTGTTATTAGATTCTATGTCTAATCTTTTAATCATGTGCTTGCTTTATCTCATCACGTGGCTAATTAACTTGATTATCCACATATTCACTTTTTATTCAAGTTACAAGGTTCATGTACGGACTTCCGCTTATTATTTATTACAATTATTAGACTTAATACTTTCAATTATAAGTCTAGCAATAATATGGCTACTTTATTGTTTCTTATTTAATCATAACCTTGTACTACACTGTTATCATAACATGTTGTTGTTGTTTACTATTTAACTTAGTTCTCTTAACTAAGGTTTATTAATAAGTTGTGACGACCCCAAAACCCTGTACTGCGGTGTTAAGGGTAATCTTTGGGATATAACACATAAACAGATAATAGCAGAACATAATTAAATAAATACACCAGATAATGAACAAATAATACATTGGATAAACGTAATCATCAGAGTTACACAGTATACATGATCATACTTAGTACAAATATAGTTCAGCTATACATAAATGTCTATAGCGGAAACAACATAATATGTACAATAGGAGTTGAACAGCATAAAAAGAGATAAATGATAGAATCCATCTTCAGCTTCAGCTATCCAGAAAGAGCCAGCTAAAACCTGAATACAAGGCTGCCCGTGTAGAAAAAGGGGCACCCGAGTTTGCAAGTGAAACAAACTACGAGTCAGTCATGGGACTGGTATGAGAAATCTACTTAACACATTTATAATATGGCTAATCACCGGACCACGCCACTTTCGTGGAACGGGTTTACTCCATTGGATTGCCAGTGCTTTAAAACAAATAAATCTTTTAAACATCGCAATGCTTTTTATAAAAATGAAGCCATTATAAGACTCAGTTCCCATCACACAATGCAACGCAAACCGGAGGATAGAGTTTTACCTTATAATGGCCAAAATATGCTTGATACGAATAAAACAAAAGAATTTGATATTATTACTAGTGTTTATAAGTTTCAAAAACAATTTCAATCATAACTATCAATCATAGACGGCATGGGTACCATATATCATGTCGCCATATATATATATATATATATATATATATATATATATATATATATATATACAATCGAAACCGCACAGTGTCGTATTTGGAAATTGGATTTCCGTCATGAACCAAGGCAAAAGATAGTCCTTACTGACTTCGAGACAATCTAGCCCATGTCTCAGGATCAGAGCTCGAGTGACCCTTGGATCATCAGGGCCGGTCCACCGATGTGGATTAAAATGCCTGAACACTACGTTTCCCCGCCCTTTGGGGCGTAAATGAGCCAACGAATGACTCCATCGATCCCGGATCGACCGATACAACCGAGGCGCCTCGCAGCAGCAACAACCACATAGATGAAAATAATATAAATGTCAGCTAGTTCAAGCACCGACACCACCTCTAACTAGAAGGAAACGCATGTCCTCCCTGAGGTCCTCTCCCGTTTCTGGTTCATACCGGGGTGTGAGGTTCGCGAATTCACGTTATACACAAAGCTACGCCACACAGGCGGTGCTTTGATCATCAACCACAAGACTTTGCTTTTCAACAGAAGCCTTGATCACTGCATCTTAGCATGCCACACAGGCAATTCACACCATGCACTGATGGCTATCAATCACAGAATGAATTCCAATGTCAGACACACTATCCATTTGCAAGTCCGTTCTGGGTCTGAACGAAACCGGAGGCACTATATACCTCGCATACCCATCGATCTCCACGTACGTCTGGACGATCACCACTCATTATCCATATTTCGGGATGCCTCCCAATCAGGACATCAGTTACCATCCAAACGAGGAGAAGATCTCCGGTCTTCAACCACCGTCTTCATTTTTGATTTTTTATCGTCGATTCAGTTATTCAGAATGGGATAAACCCGGTCTTTCTGAGCAACTCGCGTATATAATAAAAAAGTGGTGCTACGAAAACACACATACGCCTTATTCCAATTCATTAGTCACTAACCGTAAATCAGTAAGAGAACGACTTCCTGAATATTAACCCCGAAGGCCGAAACCAACATCGGATCAAAACCCAGGAAACCATTCGACTTAGCAAACCTTCAGCTAGTTTCTAAATTTCACATTCCATATCATTTATAATATTTTGTAATGATTTATCGCTATTTTTATTTATTTTAAAATAGCCAATTTATTCAAATGACGCTTAAGGCCATAACGCGGCCGTGGCGCTGTATTTCTTCAGATTTGATTTACACATATCTGAAAATCTAACCGTTGGATCTTCACAAAATTTATACCATTAGAAAGATCTTTTCAAAACGAATCCAACGGTTCCAGTTCTGGGAAAATCCGATGGTCGGATCTCCCGGTACAATCGTTTGAAGTTTCGATTTCAAAATACGAACTGCAGCGTCGTTATTCGATTTAATTATAATATATATATATATATATATATATATATATATATATAAATATAATCGATTCTGGCGCTGTTTTTCTTCATATTTGAATTAAACATTCCAGAGAATCCAACCGTTGGATCTTTACAAAGTTGGTGTCATTGGAAAGATATTTCCAAAGCGAACCCAACGGTTTAAGTTCCGGGAAAATCCGATAGTCGGATCTCCCGCACTAATCGTTTGAAATCACGGTTTCAAAACATGAACTGCGCTTCATTATTCGATATATTTTAATTATATATATATATAAATATAATCGATTCTTCGATTTCAAAACTGTATGCTTTTCATACATTTGATAAAAATGATATTTTTGTCCAACTGACTTTTATTTCAACACTTCACTATTTTTAACAATTCATGTATATGATAAAAATGTGATTTTTAATGTAAAACAATTTATTTCAAAACATGACTATTTTATATAGTTCATATAGATGATAAAAATATGATTTTTATTATAAAACAATTTCTTTCAAAACCCGACTATTTTCTATAGTTCATATAGATGATAAAAATATGATTTTTATTATAAAACAATTTATTTAAAACATGAATACCATTCAACACATGAATTTCTATTCAACGAAGAATTTCTATTCAACACATGAATGGTTTTCTATAGTTCGTATATAAAAGATAAAAATGTGATTTTTATTGTTAAAACAATTTATTTAAAACACGAATACCATTCAACACATGAATTTCTATACAACGAATGAATTTCTATTCAACACATGAACGGTTTTCTATAGTTCGTATATAAAAGATAAAAATGTGATTTTTATTGATAAAACAATTTATTATAAACACGAATACCATTCAACACATGAATTTCTATTCAACACATGAACGGTTTCAACATATGAAAATAATTTCAACAAATGAAAATAATTCTAACACATGAATATTTCAGAAAATTTCGGCAGCATAACGGCAGGGTAGTTAAAACCGGGGTCGTCCCTGGTACGGCTCCTCGCTCTACCTTAAAGCCTCGCAGCTTTTGACAATGGGGATTTCATGCATCTAGTTCGCACGCAGGCGGCATGTATATTTTTTTCTTTCTTTTCCACAAACTAATCCTATGAGGTTTCAACCAAATAATTCTCAACCACAAACGGGTATTTTTCAACCACAATCAATCAAATCCAACCACAAACAATTCAAATCAATCATTCGCTATCAACCAATTTTCACACCAATCACAACAATAGATATCGTCCATGGTTTGTGGACGAGGGGCGTATATATTTATATTTATTTATATATTTATATAAGCATTTCACTTCTATTTCAACACATATATAATTTTTACAACGCATATATAACTTATATATCGAACGTACAACTTATACAATGCTTATACAAGAGGTGTACAATGCTTATATAACTCATACATCGACTATATAATTTATACATCGACGTTTTCCATATCGTTTATAATTTAGAAATCTCCATTGGGTTCCACTCCACCAAAAATAGCAGAAGGCTCAGAGAAATATGCGGTCTCTTCTAGAATGTAGAAGACGTCCACACGAGTCCACTGTCTCTTGTTTCACTGAATTTCGTCAAGAAACGAAAAAGATATGATTTTTACAGTGAAATCAAAAACCGTAGCGCTTTAAAGTGCTATAATATAGTTGAAATTAAAATAGGTCGTTACCTCGTTATTTTCTTCAAAACTAGGTCTTAGGTTTTCTCGAAATCCGCAGCGCTTGGAGATGATCGGGTTATACCACGGTGTCGAGCTTGGAACGGCGCACCAGAGGGTGGGGGTTGCGTTGAACTCGACGGCCTGTAGGTGCTCCGGCGGCGGCTTGAACATCGGGAGTTTGGAGCGTCGATTCGAGCAGGATACACGTCGATAACAGGTGTGGTTTATACTGATTTGAAGAGCGAGAGAAGCACTACAAAAAGCTTAACTGTGGCGCTCGATAATATGGAGAGGATCGGCCGGATTTTTGGAGAGAAGGTATGAAGAGGAAGCGCCGTTCGTTTCTGATGTCGGGGAGAGAGAATGGTCAATGGGCTAATGAGATATTTTTTTTATTTATATATTTTTAAATTTCCAAAATACCCCTTATCACATACGAACCCCAATTCAAGCCCAACGACTGTCGTTCCTAGCTAAATACCCTCATTCCGAACACAATGGGATATGTTTCGTAGGCCCATTTGACTGTTTCAGTCAGTTTTTCTTCAAATTAAAATATAAAACATTCAATATTTGATTTGAACGTACATTTCAATTTGCCGGGGCCACATACTGATTCTAAAAATTCCCGAAAAATAAATCTAGCTATGTTTTGACGATACAGTCCTAACAAAACTAGTTTCGTCGAATTCTGAGGTCGTTTGCAAAATGGCCATTTTCTGGTCGATCCAATTTAATAGAAATCGACCAAACACATTTTCCTTTGCCACGCTCACATATTAACTTCAAAAATTATGAAATTTGAAACCTAGCAATAATTTACATCCCGGATCCAACAAAAGTGGTTTCGTCGAATTCTGGGGTCGTTTGCAAAATGGCCATTTTCACGGGCTATATAAACTTTATAGCGACCTTTCTGAAAATTCATTTGGCCATAACTTTTGCTTCCCGCTATGAAACTTCGATTTTTCAGATTCGTTAGAAAGATATTCACTAACAGATTTAAATATTTTTGGTTTCACTCAAATCCATTTTGTTTTGCACCCGGTACAGTCAGTCAAAGTTTGAATTCAAATTTTGAAACTACCGCGCCATTTCAGGCCTTGTTTATAATTAGAATTAATTATATTCATCTTCAAATGTCGATTCAAACTTACTTTTCATCGTTATTATTTAAAATATTTATTTTAAATATTTAAAATCCACTAAAATAGCCAATTTAAAATTTTTAAATTGGTTCAGATTTTCCGGGTCGTTACAATCTCCCCCACTTAAAACTTTTCGTCCCCGAAAAGGAACAAAGTCGAAAGTGGTTTGATTAATCAACTCTACTTCCAATCTGGCTTCCATTCTCCAACTTTTCAGTTTCTGAGAATTCTCAAATTCTTCAAAAATTTGGCTAGCACCCGGAATTTTCGAAAAATTTCGCCATAACCTCCTTTGTACGGGAAGGGGTTTGGAAATTTATTGGGTCGTATTAGGTACCCAATAAATCCTATAAAGCATGCACATATTTATAGTGATATATTCTGGTGTTTACAAGGGAGCGTGTATAGATAATAACTCTAGAGAATAAATTCTTGTCACCCTGTCAAAGCCTGAGGGAGTGTGTATTTTTAATTGCTTCAAAGAATAAATTCTCGTCACCTCGTCCCGTGTGGGAAATAAATAATCCATGTGCCGTATCTAATAACTAGAGAGACGTGATTATTGTCAACTCCAGACCCGTGTGGGGTTTTTATTATTCTGGCAATTTACCATTACATTTTATATGGTCCATATCAGTCATCAGTTCAACCTGTAAAATATAGTCATCGTCATACAAGCCTCTCGCTCGTATGGTAAATCTTCAACCTTGTCACACAAGCTCCAAATGCTTATGTGGTATATGATGAAGTATGCCTATCTTCGAGAAGTATGCCATGTAGTGTAGTTCCAAATTAATTGTTACTATCCTATGACGACATTTATTATTACACACAGAACAACCAGCACTCCGCATCCAATGGCATTCACAGGAGTTGATATAGTAATATTTCGCATCCAACTCATTAAGGTATACCTATTTGTCGGGCACGCAAATAAATTCTTTACTCAACAGCTAATCCATTTACATGTTCAAACATATATAATGCACATGTATATATCTCTATCTATTTTTAAATCTGTTCAATGTGTGATTTAATCGAATAAATTCTACCATTCATTCTCTCATTAATTAAATTAACTATCGTTCTAATAATTTAATTAATCCAACCCACTATCACACAACACAAACAACAATCAAATTGTTTTTAACTTTTCAAAAATATACTAATCAATTCCTATACTCTTTTAAAATCATTCAGACTATAGAATTAAAAGTTTACATTCATGAAAGAAAATAACAACGAAGTAGAGAACATAATGGAAATTTCAAAATATGGTAAATGTACCTTGCACCGGAGTCAATCAGAGATATCCACTCGACACTTAGGATAGGCTTTCTGAATGCTCTCCTCAGTTTCCCAAGTACAATCTCGCGGATCTCCACTCCATTGCACTTTGACTAAGTGAACCTTCTTGTTCCTCAGCTTTGGTTTCTTTGCCAATAATCTTAAGCGGCTCTCTTCTCACAGCCAATTCTGGAGTAATTTCAATATCCTGTTGTGCGGCTTCTTCCACGATCAAGTCTAGATCATGAATGTGCTTTCGAAGCTGAGATATGTGAAATACATCATGCACTCCAGGCAACCAATCAGGCATTTGAACCCTATAAGCAAGAGTTCCAATCCGTTCAAGAATAGGAAATGGACCAATGAATTTGGGCGCCAACTTCCCAGTTTTACCGAACCGGATAACTCCTCTCATCGGCGATACTTTTAAATATACATAGTCGCCAACAGCAAACGATATATCTCTTCTTCTCTTATCAGCATAGCTTCTCTATCGGCTTTGAGCAGCGAGTAATCGTTTCTTAACGAAATCGACTTTGTCGGCAGTCTCGCGGATCATATCAGGTCCTAATACAAGTCTATTACCGGGTTCGACCCAACTGTGACTGAGGGAACCCCCAACCGGATTATGAACAGTCATTGGTTCTTTGAGCTTCTTCAAATTCAAATCCAGTTTCTTAACCGCATTCTTTGCAACAAAGCTTCGCGACGCGCCTGTGTCAAACAGTACTTTAACTGGAATATCTTTGACAGTTAACGTGCCTTCTAAAACATCTGGCCTTTCCTGAGTAGACGAAGATGCAGGCACTTTTGCCACTTCATTTACATGTGCTGCTTCAGGTTTTCTGAATAGCGGGCAGGCCTTTAAAAGATGACCCGTCTGATGACATCCACCACATTTTCTATTCTCTTGAAACTTCTCCTTGGATTTAGATCCACTCTTTATTCGCTTCTTCTAGGGTTTGCAATTCCCCTGAAAATGCCCTGGCTTATGGCAGTTATTGCATATAGCAGTCGTTACTGTTTCTTTCTCAGATCTGGCCCTTTTCTGATTGACTTTAGGCTTCTTACTGACCTCTGATATCATACTGGCCTCGGGACGATCAGTTTCAGGCTCCCCTTTATTACTAGAACTGACTTCCTCTTCGTACTATAACATACCTTTCTTGTCGAGATCCTCATACTGGTAAGCCATGTATATCATTTCAGAAAAAGGAAGCTTCACATTCCTTATTACACTGTTCTGATATTTTCTTTGAAGCCCGTTGATAAATCTCAGATTTTTCCTCTTCGGATTTTGAATTAGATGAGGGGCAAAGTGAGAAAGTTTATTGAATTTCTTATGATATTCTGGAATGGTCATATCTCCTTGTATCAGATAAGAGAATTCATCGCATAGCCGCTCAATTGCTTCAGGAGGAGTAAATCTTTCCAGGAAAATCACTTTGAATCTATCCTAGGTGATATCACCTTCTGGATTATCCTTAATAATTGAATCCCACCAGAACAAAGCTTCGTCTTTGAGTGCCCAGGATGCCAGTAATCTTTTCTGGCCATCCCTCAGCTTTAAACCGTCAAAGATCTTCTCAGCAAACCGAACCCAAGCTTGTGTTTTCATAATAGATTCTTCGCCCGAGAACGGTTTTCCACCCAGATTTCTATATTTCATGAATAGACTTCTATATCCGGGTCAGTATTACTTCTTCTGTTTCTGGCACTCATGTTCTAGTACATCTGCAAATAGCAGATCAAGTGTCAGGTCAACAGAAAAGATATTTCAAAATATAGAGACAAATACTTCAAATATAAATGTGTCTATCGGGGTGTAACTTCATTCTGCTATACTCATACTAGGATATTACTGATCTTTTCTGTAATGAGTTACCCGTCTTAGAACACTACTGGTTCTATTTCTGACGAGTTCGTTAATATGTTATATTCCAGCACTAAGCTTAACCAAAGCTCTGATACCACGTTGTGACGACCCCAAAACCCCGTACTGCGGTGTTAAGGGTAATCTTTGGGATATAACACATAAAAAGATAATAGCAGAACAGAATTAAATAAATACACCAGATAATGAACAAATAATACACTGGATAAACGTAATCATCAGAGTTACACAGTATACAAGATCATACTTAGTACAAATATAGTTCAGCTATACATAAATGTCTACAGTGGAAACAAACATAATATGTACAATAGGAGCTGAATAGCATAAAAAGAGATAAATGATAGAATCCATCTTCAGCTCCAGCAATCCAGAAAGAGCTAGTTAAAACCTGAATACAAGGCTGCCCATGTAGAAAAAGGGGCACCTGAGTTTGCAAGTGAAACAAACTACGAGTCAATCATGGGACTGGTATGAGAAATCTACTTTACACATTTATAATATGGCTAATCACAGTACCACACCACTTTCGCGGAACGGGTTTACTCCATTGGATTGCCAGTGCTTTAAAACAAATAAATCTTTTAAACATTGCAATGCTTTTTTATAAAAATGAAGCCATTATAAGACTCAGTTCCCATCACACAATGCAACGCAAACCGGAGGATAGAGTTTTACCTTATAATGGCCAAAATATGCTTGATACGAATAAAACAAAAGAATTTGATATTATTAGTAGTGTTTATAAGTTTCAAAAACAATTTCAATCATAACTATCAATCATAGACGGCATGGGTACCATATATCATGTCGCCATATATATATATATATATATATATATATATATATACAATCGAAACTGGATGGTGTCGTATTTGGAAATTGGATTTCTGTCAAGAACCAAGGCAAAAGATAGTCCTTACCGACTTCGAGACAATTTAGCCCATGTCTCAGGATCAGAGCTCGAGTGACCCTTGGATCGTCAGGGCCGGTCCACCGATGTGGATTAAAATGCCTGAACACTACGTTTCCCCTCCCTTTGGGGCGTAAATGAGCCAACGAATGACTCCATCGGTCTCGGATCGACCGATATAACCGAGGCGCCTCGCAACAGCAACAACCACATAGGTGAAAATAATATAAATGTCGGCCAGTTCAAGCACCGACACCACCTCTAACTAGAAGGAAACGCATGCCCTCCCTGAGGTCCTCTCCCGTTTCTGGTTCATACCGGGGTGTGAGGTTCACGAATTCATGTTATACACAAAGCTACGCCACACAGGCGGTGCTTTGATCATCAAACACAAGACTTTGCTTTTCAACAGAAGCCTTGATCACTGCATCTTAGCATGCCACACAGGCAATTCACACCATGCAACTGATGGCTATCAATCACACAGAATGAATTCCAATGTCAGACACACTGTCCATTTGCAAGTCCATTCTGGGTCTGAACGAAACCGGAGGCACTATATACCTCGCATACCCATCGATCTCCACGTACGTCTGGACGATCACCACTCATTATCCATATTTCGGAATGCCTCCCAATCAGGACATCAGTTACCATCCAAACGAGGGGAAGATCTCCGGTCTTCAACCACCGTCTTCATTTTCGATTTCTTATCGTCGATTCAGTTATTCAGAATGGGATAAACCCGGTCTTTCTCAGCAACTCGCGTATATAATAAACAAGTGCTACGCAAACACACATACACCTTATTCCAATTCATAAGTCACTAACCGTAAATCAGTAAGAGAACGATTTCCCAAATATTAACCCCGAAGGTTGAAACCAACATCAGATCAAAACCCAGGAAACCATTCGACTTAGCCAACCTTCAGCTAGTTTCTAAATTTCACATTCCATATCATTTATAATATTTTATAACGATTTATAGCTATTTTTATTTATTTTAAAATAGCCAATTTATTCAAATGACGCTTCAGGCCATAACGCGGCCGTGGCGCTGTATTTCTTCAGATTTGATTTACACATATCTAAAAATCTAACCGTTGGATCTTCACAAAATTTATACCATTAGAAAGATCTTTTCAAAACGAATCCAACGGTTCCAGTTTTGGGAAAATTCGACGGTCGGATCTCCCGGTACAATCGTTTGAAGTTTCGATTTCAAAATACGAACTGCAGCGTCGTTATTCGATTTAATTTAATTATATATATATATAAATATAATCGATTATGGCGCTGTTTTTCTTCAGATTTGAATCAAACATTCCAGACAATCCAACCGTTGGATCTTTACAAAGTTGGTGTCGTTGGAATGATATTTCCAAAGCGAACCCAACGGTTTCAGTTTCGGGAAAATCCGATGGTCGGATCTCCCACACTAATTGTTTGAAATTACGGTTTCAAAACACGAACTACAGCTTCGTTATTCGATATATTTTAATTATATATATATATATATATATATATATATATATATATATATAATCGATTCTTCGATTTCAAAACTATATGCTTTTCATACATTTGATAAAAATGATAATTTTATCCAACTGACTTTTACTTCAACACTTCACTATTTTTAACAATTCATGTATATGATAAAAATGTGATTTTTAATGTAAAACAATTTATTTCAAAACACGACTATTTTATATAGTTCATATAGATGATAAAAATATGATTTTTATTATAAAACAATTTCTTTCAAAACCCGACTATTTTCTATAGTTCATATAGATGATAAAAATATGATTTTTATTATAAAACAATTTATTTAAAACACGAATACCATTCAACACATGAATTTCTATTCAACGAATGAATTTCTATTCAACACATGAATGGTTTTCTATAGTTCGTATATAAAAGATAAAAATGTGATTTTTATTGTTAAAACAATTTATTTAAAACACGAATACCATTCAACACATGAATTTCTATTCAACGAATGAATTTCTATTGAACACATGAACGGTTTTCTATAGTTCGTATATAAAAGATAAAAATGTGATTTTTATTGATAAAACAATTTATTTAAAACACGAATACCATTCAACACATGAATTTCTATTCAACGAATGAATTTCTATTCAACACATGAACGGTTTCAACATATGAAAATAATTTCAACAAATGAAAATAATTCTAACACATGAATATTTCAAAAAAATTCGGCAGCATAACGGCAGGGTAGTTAAAAGCGGGGCCGTCCCTAGTACGGCTCCTCGCTCTACCTTAAAGCCTCACAGCTTTTGACAATGGGGATTTCATGCATCTAGTTCGCACGCAGGCGGCATGTATATTTTTTTCTTTCTTTTCCACAAACTAATCCTATGTGGTTTCAACCAAATAATTCTCAACCACAAACGGGTATTTTTCAACCACAATCAATCAAATCCAACCACAAATAATTCAAATCAATCATTCGCTATCAACCAATTTTCACACCAATCACAACCAATAAATATCGTCCATGGTTTGTGGACATATATATATAAGCATTTCACTTCTATTTCAACACATATATAATTTTTACAACGCATATATAACTTAAATATCGAACGTACAACTTATACAACGCTTATACAAGAGGTGTACAACGCTTATATAACTCATACATCGACTATATAATTTATACATCGTCGTTTTCCATATCGTTTATAATTTAGAAATCTCACATTGGGTTCCACTCCACCAAAAATAGCAGAAGGCTCAGAAAAATATGCGGTCTCTTCTAGAATGTAGAAGACGTCCACACGAGTCCACTGTCTCTTGTTTCACTGAATTTTGTCAAGAAACGAAAAAGATATGATTTTTACAGTGAAATCAAAAACCGTAGCGCTTTAAAGTTCTATAATATAGTTGAAATTAAAATAGGTCGTTACCTCGTTATTTTCTTCAAAACTAGGTCTTAGGTTTTCTCGAAATCCGCAGCGCTTGGAGATGATCGGGTTATACCACGGTGTCGAGCTTGGAACGGCGCACCAGGGAGTGGGGGTTTCGTTGAACTCGACGGCCTGTAGGTGCTCTGGTGGCGGCTTGAACGTCAGGAGTTTGGAGCGTCGATTCGAGCATGATGCACGTCGATAACAGGTGTGGTTTATACTGATTTGAAGAGCGAGAGAAGCACTACAAAAAGCTTAACTGTGGCGCTCGATAATATGGACAGGATCAGCCGGATTTTTGGAGAGAAGGTATGAAGAGGAGGCGCCGTTCGTTTCTGATGTCGGGGAGAGAGAATGGTCAATGGGCCAATGAGATATTTTTTTATTTATATATTTTTAAATTTCCAAAATACCCCTTGTCACATACGAACCCCAATTCAAGCCCAACGACTGTCGTCCCTAGCTAAATACCCCCATTCCGAACACAATGGGATATGTTTCGTAGGCCCATTCGACTGTTTCAGTCAGTTTTTCTTCAAATTAAAATATAAAACATTCAATATTTGATTTGAACGTACATTTCAATTTGCCGGGGCCACATACTGATTCTAAAAATTCCAGAAAAATAAATCTAGCTATGTTTTGATGATACGATCCCAACAAAACTAGTTTCGTCGAATTCTGAGGTCGTTTGCAAAATGGCCATTTTCTGGTCGATCCAATTTAATAGAAATCGACCAAACACATTTTCCTTTTCCACGCTCACATATTAACTTCAAAAATTATGAAATTTGAAACCTAGCAATAATTTGACATCCCGGATCCAACAAAAGTGGTTTCGTCGAAGTCTGAGGTCATTTGCAAAATGGCCATTTTCACGGGTTATATAAACTCTATAGCGATCTTTCTGAAAATTCATTTGGCCATAACTTTTGCTTCCCGCTATGAAACTTCGATTTTTCAGATTCGTTAGAAAGATATTCACTAACAGATTTAAATATTTTTTGTTTCACTTAAATCCGTTTATTTTTGAACCCGGTACAGTCAGACAAAGTTTGAAACTACCGCACCATTTCAGGCCTTGTTTATAATTAGAATTAATTATATTCATTTTCAAATGTCGATTCAAACTTACTTTTCATCGTTATTATTTAAAATATTTATTTTAAATATTTAAAATCCCCTAAAATAGCCAATTTAAAATTTTTAAATTGGTTCAGATTTTCTGGGTCGTTACATAAGTTCTTTTTTAGTTTATTATAACCCATGTTATAATTCCATTTGTCCCTAGGACAAGCCTACCTATTTTATTACATTCTCATTAATATAAATGATTGTAATAGATTATATTCCATGTTCATCTCATTTCTTCTTAGATTCTTTAATACGAACCAAATTTTATTATTATAATCTTTCTTTAATCACCGTCATGCACATTCTTATTATTTTAGGAAAATATTTCGCGCACCTCATTAGATTGGTTAGTGGAAAGATGTAAAGATCTATTTCCATAACGTACATAAATTAAGATTCGAAGTTGCAAGCTATTTCTTTTACTTTTGTTGTGGACATACATGTATATTTTATTTGATTACTGTGCAATGCGATAAAAGAACCCCTATTTCACACTAATCATTTTTTTCTTTCTTTTCTTGCAACTATGTTCTTAATAATTTCACCATTATGAAAATGTATCCATTTTCCCAAAATCCAATTAACTCAGTCCACTACTAACTTTTCCCCTTTTTATTTTTTGAGTCGGATGTTAATTCCTACTTTTCATTTACTGTTTCCAATTACTGTAAATTCTCTATATTAAACTAGGCATATCAATTCTTTTACCTTTATTTCCACAGCTCAATGTAATTCCCTTTTTCAATATTTCCAATTTATTATTGAATAGCAATCTCAAGAATATATGCATAATTAAATTTACCATTTCAGTATTACAGTAATTCTTAACCCAAACAGAGAATCGACTGAGCAAATTAAAACAACAATATTCTTAACGTATTCAGGGAACAGATTACATTGCAATTACCACAAATTCTAATTATTAATCGAGTTAATAATTATGGGGAATGCAAATGGTACACATACTATTACCAAAAGGTATAATTTTAAATTCACTCACTTGATTGTTTTCCAATCCTTGAATCTGACTCAGATCTGTTTTGTGTGGTCTTTCTAATTAGATAACCATGAATTTAAAAATCTGATGCTAAAAGAGTAAGGGAAGAAAGAAATAAACCTAAATAATTCAGATTCGTAGGATTTACCTCACATTGATAAGAAGTTTGAACACCTATATTATAGATCTATATTCTTTGCCTTCAAAATTTAAATCAAAATTCCCTAAAGCTATTATTATAATTTCCAATAGATTCGGAGAAGAAAGAAAATGGTAGAGCCTTGGTGTTGTCTCAGAAAACATGAGAAGGGACGGCTAGGCTCTGCTAGACTATTTATAAATGTACAGGAAATTCCGGTCTATCAGATTTAATAATATAAAATATGAACTATACAAGCCAAGGAACACACGTAAGAAAATCCAGATCTAGCCCCTGGTGGGTCGACCCATGTGTCGACGCACCTTCATGGTGTATCGACCTCATGGTCGACCAATGGGTCGACCCATGTAAGGCCTGGGTCGACCCAAAACCTGGGTCTTTAACGTTGATTTGGCTAATTTTAAATTTTACTTAATGTTAGTATTAACGTTCCTTTTATTTCTAAATATCCCTTATGTGAATTATTTACTTTCGTTTATAACACATATTTAATTTCAAACTTATGCGTGTGTATATACGCACACAACCTTTTAAATCTTTGTCCATTAATAGTTGTCCAATTAACGTCATTTATAACACTATCAATTCATTGTTTCTTCCGTTTACCATATATTTAAATTTCAAAGGAAGTTATCTTCTTGCATATTTTTCATTCATAATACATTTATTACTTCCCGCTCTTAATTTGTACTTTTGATTTCAACTTTTGAATTTACGCGTATATATTTACGCACAATCTTCATTTCTTTTCAAAATTCAAAGGGCGTTATGCCGACATTTATTTCTTACTCAATTTGATAGATTGCAAGTTACCTTTTTAATTTCTTATTTATATTTTTTTGCACATATATAAATGTATATATATACTCGTATATATATATAATTTCCCTTATATGTATATATATATATATATATTCCTCTTAGGATGTGCATTTCTTTAGTCGTCCATCTAAAATTAAAAATATGACGCTAGCGAGACTCGAACTTGCACCACTCACAAGGAAGTGACATTCCTCTACCAACTAGACTACATAAGCTTTTGCTCACAAGACTAAACATTGGTATTTATTATTCTCATTAGTGTTCTTCTATATCTTCTTTTTATGTTTGTTCTAATACTTCATTTAAAGATATCTTTTTCATTTTAAATCTATTTTCTGCAAACCATAGGTCTAAATTGATCAAAAAATCGCCACTGATGCAATGATGCTAATTCGATGACCAAATTCTGAAAACTTTTCAAATTTTATTTTATTATTTAATTAAAAATGTGGGATGTTAAAGTACTATTGTTGAAATTTGGTTGTCGAATATCTATCGGGTCGTTATAGTGGTATCAGAGCATAAGGTTTAGTAATAACCGTGGCTCTTTGGCGTAACTCGATAGAGATGGGATTAGTAATACCCTACATTGAGTTGGACTGTATATATATGAGAGCTCGTATTTGTAATTGAATATAAATTATTTTTATATCATTTTACCAAGTATTCTAAAAAAGGGTAAATGAAATAATTTTGCCCAAATTATATTTTTGTAAAGAAAAGAAATCATTTTATCAAATTATTGAGATATTGGTGTAGTTGGTTGATTTGAATGGAATTCAAATTGAATATGGAATTGGAACTAAACTTGGTTAAGTGGAGTTAAGAATGGATACAGAGATGGAGCTAAATAAGATAAATTTGCGATTTGAAAACCGAATAAATATAAATAGAATAAATAATAATTGAATGGAAATTAATCAGATGTTTATCAATTATTATTCAAGTATGTTAAACCCAAGTGAACGTAAAAAAGTATATATTAATGTTGAATATAAATTCAAATTGATTGGGTTACGTTGATTGTGCATTGTTAGTTTATTGAACGTGAGATTTGTTAAATGGAAATTCATCAATAGTTTAATAAAGAGTTGAACGAATTGAAAACAAAGAGAATTAATTCCAGTATAATAAATTTGAATGAAATCGCATATGAATTGAAATTGAACGCTTTAACCTTGTATTTGCATATACCTTCTAAACTGAATAATGCTACATGTTTGATTTTGGAAATTGGTGTAGGTATACTTGTTGATAAATGAAGTATTATTTAAGAATTTCGTGTAATTGTTACTTACATGATAAACTGAGTTAAGTATAGGTAACAGAAGGCTCTGAAGATAGGTGTTGGTTGCATAGATTGCACATAAGTTGAGCAAGTATGCTTAGTAACGCTTATGTAAAGTACGCCTATGCGAAAATAAAAAAATTGGTATTTGAATTTTGTTTTCCAATAGTGTGGGTCGATGTATATATATTTTTTTTCCTGAGATATCGCAGAAGTTCCTCTGTACAGGGGAGACAGCCGAATTTTTCCAGGAATTTAGGTATTATAATTTTTTTCGATATTTTTGAAAACTTTTTGGTTAACAGAAAAAATTGGGGCTCTTATAAAACCAGTTGAATCAGTGGAATTATATATTCAGAAAGTGGAATTGAAGATTGTAACTGAATAGATTTTTGAAAATTTAATGGATTTGTAGCATTTTTCCTACCTCAATAATTTCGGGGACGAAATTCTTTTAGGGGGAAGGAATGTAACGACCCAGATTTTCAACCCGTTAAGTTTGAACATTTAATTTGGTTTTAAATGTTAATTTGGAATTATAAAAGGATTTTTATTTATTAATTTAACGAAGTTTGAATGTATAATTTAAATTTAAACTAAATAACCAGCTCATAACGTCGTGGTAGTTTGTAATATTGCGTTTTGAACTTTAATTGTTTATATGGAATCCAATATAAGTCGAAATTCTTTGAAACAAGAATCGTTCGAGTCTATTTGACTATAATTTTCTAGTGAAAGAGAAAAATTAGGATTTCATATTATAGAATTAAAGTTATGTCCAAATCAAATTTTTAGAAAATCGTTATGGAATAGTTTATAAATCATAGCGTTTAATTATATAAATTTAATTTGATTTGAAAGGAATTTGTGCGTAACTTGGGATAATGATTGAATTAAAATGCAAGACAAGTTCCATTGAATTTGTATTGATGTTTAGAATCAGGTCATGTTCACAGTTCGTTATTTTTGGAGGTCACGTACTTTGATGTCCAAAATTGCGTCATTTTACGTGTAAAATATCATTCTTAGGGAACTGTCTCGGAATGCGATGAAACTTGTGTCGTTGAATCCGAATTAATAAGTTATTATAAGGATTTCGAATTTTGTATCGATCGGAACTATCGTTTTATCATACGAATAGTAAATGCTTAGATATTTGTTTTATCGATTTAATTTGGAATTAAAGAATAACTGATTTTTAAATGAACTTGGTTTTCAATGAAACTAATTTTATTAAATCCTTAGATTAAATCGTAGTGATTAATTATTGTATGATTTCAAATTTGAAGTTAATTGAATTTATTTTGTGATCGTGCACAATTTAAAGGCGTATCAATTCACGTTGTGAATTATAAAAGAAGTTTCACAAACGATCTCGGAATTTGACGAAACCAGTTCCATCATATCCGGAATATTAAGTTATGTTTAAATTACAATTTTCATATCAATCGGAGATCGCATGTGGTGGTGGTTTTAACACATTACTTTAGTCATAAGTTTCATAAACTAATATAATAATATTTCTTTCCCCTACATAAACCCCTAACCCTAATTTTCAAAGTAAGCTAAGCATCTCGTGGTCAGTACGTATCTGCACCTCCACCTTATAAACCAATGGCCGAAATCTTCCACCCTTCTCATCGATTTCCCTTCCAATCCACGCATCTATCCTTAAAACCTCCAGCTGCAAAAAGGATCAGCTCAATGAGAGCTTCAACCTCACTACGCCATACATTGCATACTGCAACACCAGAGAAGTGATGCAGGAGGTGCCAAAAAATGTTGGTATATGCCAAAAATGATTTATGGCATCACTTTTTCGGGATTGCCTTTTGTCGCGTTGCCTTAGAGTCAAAGGCAACATCTTCGCGACCTTAAGGCAACATTAGCACAGGTGTTGCCATAGGTACTAAATTTACAGAAATGCGGGGCCTACTAAAATCTATAATCCGGGTTCACAGAATCCTGCTGCGGCTGTAGCCCGGGTTCACGGAATCCTGTTGTGGGGCCCACATGCATTAATCTATGGCAACACGTTAACCATGCAATGGCAACACCATATCATAGCAATGGCAACATTTAACATCACATACTGCAACATTATATAAGAATTATGGCAACATTAAATCACATACGACAACATTACAGAATTTACACTGAACTAAACAACTTCTTATCTCAGATTCACAAGCAACACAAATAGTACTTACAAACATAGCCGGAAAAATCATGTTTACAGATCATACTTACAAACACAGCTAGTACGTACTAAATATTAATTCATGTTCACTGCATATTATTGCATAAAGATCCACAATATCAATGACTAAGAGTGCGACTCCACTGCGTTAACTGCTATCAGTTCCAGTGCCTTCACTGCGAACTGTCGCACAAAGATCCCTAATATCAATGTGCATGTCAGGGTTTGCCTCACCTAATTTCTTAAGCATCCTTGTCAATTCCTTCTGAACTTTTTCGCTCACCTTTACATCAAATTCATTTTGGAACATCTTGTTCACCTTTGCTTCGACTTCATCGGCTATATCTTCCATTATCTTCGTTGCCAACTCCTATATGTATGTGCCTGCTATTGGAGCAGCTTTTGAAACTTTTGGAGACTTTGTGTGTCGTCCTATAAGCCATGATGGACCGTGCGATTTTCCATCAGAAATAAGTTCTTAAACAACTCCATCACTGCCTCCTTCAGCAGTTGCTTTTTCAATCTTCTCTTGCAAAATAAAGCAGTTTCAAAATGTAACATTAAATAAAATTAACAATTTTTAAAAAAGTTTCTTAAACAAGAATTGCGGCATATAACACACTGAAACCCAAAGTAAAAGATCAACTGTTGTTATGATCCTGCTATCAGTTCAACAAAATAGGATCCAATTCTACAATAATTATGATAATGTGCAAAAGGAAGCATTTTTTGACACGTGATTGAAGAGAAAATAAAATTCTTACAATTCTGTATTTCATTATTGAAGCACCAGTCTTGTACGCCTTTCCTTCTTTCTGCTTGCGAGTTTTAACATAAAGTTCTCCATCTGATTCCTTGGACCGGTACAAAAAACATTAGACAACAAAAGGATATCAAACCAATTGTTCCAGAACATACATCACTAATATTGCCAAACAAGTTAAACAAGGATATGTAGTCTATTCACAAGTTAAACAAGCATACCTCCATATGACATATATTGTTAAACTAGCCAACCATAAAAATAAGCAAAATACATGGCATCATATGCCGAATTTGGGAAAAAAGTTTTGGACCAGCAGTGTGTGTGTGTGTCAGTATATAATTTTTGATTTGCAGAATTTGTAAGTGCCTTGGACTACAAAACAACGTGAAATAAAGATGTTTATCTGACTGATTTGAATGAATAAAAAGGGAAAAATTCTATAATAAAACTTAAAATTATACCTGAACATCTCCCCAAAACTGCAAGAGTACTTTGAAATTCTGAAGTGGAATTTCGTCCGGCCTATTTTCAAGCCTCTCTTCATCAGTTTCATAAGCCGTATAATGTGCCTTTTTAATACGACTCTTGTACCCCCTCCAAGCATCACAAATTGACCTCAAAGTCCAATATTCACATTCATTCGGAATAATATATCGTTGCTTAAATACAAATCAAACATTAAAAAGAACAGTCATGCTACTTTTGTGACAAGTTTCATACATTTAAGTAAAATTCAGCTAAGTTTGCAAATTACCTTTACACAGTTCCACAACGTGTCTTTCAAATTTGCAGGAACATCAAACCAAGACATGTAAGTAAGTGGAACACTCATGTTCAGTGTTCCTAAAAAATAACTCGGTTCGGTCATTACTTGGCCATCGTCTGAAATAGGCTGGCCCCGATTATTCATTTGGATTACAACTCTTTTGTCATATGGCCTTGAATGAACTTTGCCCATCTTTGTTTTTCCCCTGAGCCTTCTGGGAGCTCTGACTACCGTTACAAAGTACATATAATAGTAATGAGAAGGCTAGGCATAACATAAATGAGAACATTAAAATTAGAACTCAATTAGATACTACCTTCATCTTCTTCTACTTCATTTTCTTCGTTTTCAATATTTGTTGAGACATTTCCAACAACAACCTTATTCCTTGCACTTCCACTTCCACTAGTGTTAATCTTCTGGCGTTCTCGCATAGCCAAATAAGCCTCCATTCTTCCTATTCCTTCATTGTGTGGTAACTCAATGCTATATGGTGGACCACCAGATTGTGTACGAATTGGTTCTTCCCCTGCCTTCGGAGTTGCATTTTTATCAGTTGCAGATTCAAAATTGGCTCGTGAGCGAGTTGTTGGTCCAGACTGAGTCTTTGTAAACCTAACTTTTTTGGTTCTCTAAAATACGCACACAAAAACAATAAAATAAAAAACAATGAAGATAGTCTATAATTACCAAGATAAAATTAAATCTTCTGCTATAACGTACCTTTGCCTGATTTTTTTAAGTATCATCTTAAAATTTTGGAACATAATCTTCGCTTTCCTCATCAAGCATCTTTGATTTTGCTTTATTTTTTCCAAATTCATTTCTCAGTCCAGAAACTAATTAAGGCATCCCAAGTTTTTCAAAAACACTATTCTTCCGTGAGACATTTTTGTCTCTCTACCTTTTGTATTCTATAAGCGGTGCAGGTGGCGGAGCTGATAGATCATCATTCTGAAAGTAATTAAACAAGTCATTATTGTAAATATTAGCAAAATATGTAGATCATATATTAGAAGATCAAATTGTAGTCTTCTTACCAGAAACTCATTTTCATCTGTATTTTCCTCTTCATATGGAGAATTATTGAAATCCAATTTACTCCTGACACCTGCTGAGTTGATATTCAAAGTTGCATCGCCGACTTCAGATGGATTTTCCTTCTTTGGTAACTTCGTCGAACTACTGACTCTAGTTGACTTCTTGCTGACCACCTTTTTCTTGTTCATACGTGGACTCGCAGTAGTTTTGATGATCACTTCTGGATTGTTCGTAACTGGATTATTTATCCTTGTCGACTTCCTAGGAGTAAAGATTTCAGTCTGCTTGTTGTCGATAGGTAGACTCGCAGCAGCTTAGCTGGTCACTTGTGGATTGTTTAGCCATGTCGACTTTCTAGGAGCAAAGACTTAATCAGTCTGCTGCTTCTTTTTTGCTACCTATTGCAGATGGTGAGCCGTGAAAAACTATCATTTCTGTGATTTCGCAGCTGCAGCATACAAGTTTTTTATTATTCTACTAAGTGCACTAAAAATCAAACAAGTCCTAAAAGAAAAACATATTCAGCAAAATGACCAAATTCATCAAAATAGTACAAATGAGAAGACATGTTTATACCTGGAAACAGATTCTTCCTTGGGCGTACGATGACATGTGGCTGCATTTGGTTCATTGGCTTAGTATTATCATCGACGATAGTGTCGACATGGAAATCAATGTAATTGCCATTATTTTTTACTTGCATTATAAACAACAGCTCTACATCATCGACCACCAATTTCCACCCACTCGTTGGACCTTTCTATGCATATATTCCTCCAGTTTTAGTGTACTATAGCTCTTCCTTGACAAACTCCTTCAGTACTGTGTACGAAAACCTATCCAGATCAACTGCCTTGACAATAGCCTCTTCTCCACCAACATATCCATTCTTCCAAATTTTCCGTTGTGGTGGAACCTAAGATTTGCCTCCATCTTTCATAAAATAGAGAAATTAACATTAGCTTGAAATAATTACAAAATAAAATAAACCAAGCGCATAATAAAATAGAACAACCACTTCACTAACATGTAATGTAGGCAAAAACAGTAAAAAAGATACAAAAAGAAGCCACAAATATGATACATCAGTTAAAACATTTAATCAAGGCAGAAACAACATTTTCTTACTTAAATAGCATGCAGTTGTTTTCCTTGAAACACCACAAGTTTTACAGTTATTTTCCTTTTCATTTTCTGCCCAATATAGCATGCAGTCATTTGGACATGCGTGTATTCTTTGGTAATCGAGGCCTAAATTTACACACAAATAACATGCAATCATCTGAACTTAGGAAGTTTTGCCCATATTTTTTCCTCGTTCATCACTAATTTACACACAAATAATATACACAAATATTATTTAGCCATGACTATAAGGCAAAAAACACAATAATATCATATAAGCATTGCCCAACATAAGTTTGTTACAAAGATAAACATACTAATAAAATCAGGAATATGATTACACCTGAATGCACAAGTAAATCCGTAAATTAGGCAACACAACAATCAAATTAAGAAATGCTTGAAATATACATTGAGTGATACTTTAAGCACAACATTAAATCGAAGCCCTAACTGAAATTTGTGACCCAAACGAACTCCAATTGAAGACCTAATTGAAACACCGAACCCCTAATTGAACTTGAACTCGAACTTGCCGTAATCGAACACCAATTAAGCTTGTAAACTTAAACTTTTAGACCTAATTGAAATTGCGAGTGAGAGTCTTTAACAGGTTGAGCAATGGCATATTTTGTTAAGTTTTCGATTGAAACCCTTGAAAATTTTGCTAAGTCTTTTGTCGCTTTGTTTTTGTTTTTGCTTCCCGCATTAAAGATTATTTCATGCGAATTGCTAATGTGGACCTTTGGATCATAATCACTCGGATTGATAAATTTATTCATGTGGCTATTGCAAAACCTTGGATTTTCTATGGTAACACCTTGAAGCATGTGTTGCAATAGATAAAAATTAGCATACCTATTGTTACATTGTAGCAAGCAACACCATGGATTTTCGTTGTGGTAGGCCATCTATGGCGTAGTGTCTAGACGGTGATGATGGGAATTTTAATTATCAAGCAGGTCGGAATTATGCATAGAAGTCACGACGTTCGAGGCCAAACTACAGGTGACTAGCAAGTCTGGGAATGTCGAGGCTCAGGTGAAGGAAGATGGCGTTGGGCGCTTCTGTTGGTGGCGTCACATCGACATCAGGAGGATGGACAATGGTGCGGCAGTGGGTTTTGATGTCGATCTTGGTGGATTACGTTCTAAACGAAGAGCAAAAGTGTAACAACCCTCATATTTGATGATAATGTATTTAAATATTATATTTAAATATAACGTCGTTAATCCTTAATCGAGTGTATGACCAAAAAGTCACATTTTGCATATGGATGAATTTGGACTCGAAACCACTTCCATTGAGTCCGGATCATCATTTACAACCTATTTGACTACAAATGTCAATATATTTGGAGATGTGAAAATTCGGACTTTGGATTGGGCTTGATTTTGGCTAAAACTAGCCAGTTTGGCATGTTTAAACCCTGCCAACCTATTTAGACTAGGGCTGGAAATTTTTACCATATTACCAATTATCAGCCATTACCAACCGCTACCAACGAAAGTGGTACCGAACAATCGGTAACCAATTTGATTGGTACGGTATGCCAAATCACATGAAAATATGTGGTACGGTAATGGTAATTAAGCATTAATAATGGTAATTACCATTCCTACCACATATCTTAAATAATACATTTGTATGTTTTTATATTTCATCATATATGTTCATTACATAACAAAGAATTTCTAACATGTAATGATTTGATAAAATACCTAGGAAAATATTATTACGATACAAAATTAAATGCAATTTTTATTATATATCTTAGAAAGGTATAATTTATATGGTATTTTTGTTCCTCCATAATGTTTTCATGCATGTTTAACAACGTGAAATAAGATACATAAACAATAATAATGTGATGACCCGAAATTTTTATCGATTTATTTTAAATATTTAATATGGTTTTAAATATAGAGTTGATAATATAAATCAATTTTTATATTATGATATTGTTTTAGAAATAAATTCTTGGATTTATATCAAATATACTAAATTATCGAAATAAAAAATATAATTGAAATCGAAGTTAAAAACAGAATCAGAATAGTTTAGGTGATCAATATATATATTTGAATATAGACGATGATAATAGAAATTTATTGTTGAAGAATTTATTTGTTTTGAATTTAAATTAATTTAATATGGCTATTTTAAATATACATTTAAATAAAATTGTATAATCTATTTCGTTGAATTCAAAATAGCGTTATAACATTATAACGACGGTCGGTACGCTAAAATAGCAGTTCACGGTTTTTAATTGTGAACCCCGATTTATTTGATCAGTGGATATGATCAAAATCAAATCGACGTCCATTTAAAAAGAATAAAAGATCTCTTTATATCGAATCAAAATCAAATCATATTAATTAGAAAATCTTTTCAAATTAAATACAATGATATGCTTGTACGTTCTATCCCCCTCCTTCTCCTATTTAATCGCGATAAACCCCTCCCAAATTCATTCTCTCTTCGAAATCACTTCAGGCAAAATATAAATGGCCACCTCGATCTGTTCTCCCCTGTTTGTTTTCATTCCTCCCCCTTTTATAAAATCAAAGCCGCCTCACTCAAACTAAATTGAACCCGTCTGTTACTAAAAGAAGAAAAAACAACAGAAAGGGGGAATGAAAATCAAATCGCGTGTGTCTTTTGGGTCAGGAGTGGAACACGAGTTCATTGGCAAGCTCAGAGCGGCAGGAGGGTCACTTCGACGTCGTGCAAGGAGGCTCCGGTCATCCGTGATACATCGTGATAGGGCGACGCCCTTGTTAACGTCAGTAGAAAGAGCTCCGATGAGCTCTGGTGATCTTAAGGTGGCTCGCGAAGTGAATAACGCGATGATGAATGGAGCAGCAAGCTCGATCATTTGGGAATTTCTCAATCCAAGTTTTGAGATGACCTGTAGGGGTTGGTTCCGAGCAAATTAAGGGTTGCGATGCTATTAATGGGGAGATATTAGCCGTGGATGTTGGAGTGAGGTTCAGTTTTTGGCCTAATTCCGATCTGGGAGGGTTTGAGTACGGTAATGGAGAAGAGGGGTTAGGCAGTAGCTTATTTCAACTAAGTAAGGTAATTATGTTAAATAAAGAAATTTATTTTTCTTTATACTTGGATTACAATTACTTATAAAATGAAATTCTAATGGAAACAAAAATCAGATTTGAATGCTGTCAAAATGAGTTGGACACTTAGCGAGAACTGTATATGGATTTTCCCAAAGACAGAAGGAAGATAAATCAAACGTCTTCGATTTTATCTTGGCAAATAAAATCATGTGAGTAAATCTCACTCACCTTTTATTTATAATTATTTTTATTCGTTGAAAATAATTGTTTGATGCTTGTTTGAAATGCTTTCTGGTTGATTTAAAAATATTAGTTATTTAGGGTTGACTATTATATATATATATATATATATATATATATATATATATATTGGTTTGGTGATTGGATTGTTCCCGTAGTATCATTAGTGGATGCCTGCATATCATTAGAGGATGACCCTACGCCCATGTATATAAGTGGATCCCCTTTTATACCGCGATATCCTACCACGAAGCAGGATGGGTATTACTATGTTGACTAACGTCTGTGGATGCAGGAAAACAGGTTGGAGGAATCCAACTGGATTCCTCCAAAATATATTATCTGTTTGTTTGTTTGCTTGATTTCATATATTCATATATGACATGTTAAAAATCAAATGATTTGAAAATAGGATGATTTGATTGTTTTAAATATCACTGGGCTAAGTGTTAATTTATTTAAAATATCGTGGAAAGGATATTTGAGATTAAAAGGGAAAATTCTATTTTTAAATAGAATTTGAAATTCGAATGGAATAAAAATATAAACTTGTTTTGAAAAATAAAACAGGTAGTTCTTTATAAACGAAGTTTATAAATAGTTCTTTTATAAACGAAGTTTATAAATGAAATGAAAAGAATTTTCTTTGGAAAATTCAGAAATAAAAATACAAGTGTGAAATTGAAAAGGGAAATCTATTTTCAAAAAAAAATATCGATTTCAAAAGGAATTGAAATCGAGACTTGTTTAAAGAATGAATAAATAAAATTCAAATAGAAATTGAATATAAAAATTCAAATAGAAATTGAATATAGAAAATATAAAGAAATTCAAATATAGAATTCAAACAGATTGAAACGAGAATTTGAATATAGAATTCAAATAGAAACAGACTTTGAGTATAGAATTTAAAGAGTTAAAATGGAATTTGAAAATAAGATTCAAATAGAGTTAAAATGGAATTTGAAAATAAAATTTAAATAGAATTTGTATATAGAAAATTTGAATAGAATTTGTATATAGAAAATTTAAATAGAATTTGAATATATTGAATTTGAGTAGAATTTGAATATACAGAAATTTGAATTCAAAGGAATTCAAATAGAATTTGAATTCAAAGGAATTCAAATGGATTTGAAGAAAGGGAGTTCAAATGAAATTCAAATATAGAGGTTTGAAAATAATGGAGTTTAAACACAGAATTTGAATAAGAGGAATTCAAATGGAATTTAAACTATGGAATTCGAATAGAGAATTCAAATGGAATTTAAAATATGGAATTTGAATATAGGATTCAAATAAAAAGTTCAAAAGGGAATTTAAATATAGAAATTCAAATGAAAGTTTGAAAATAGATTTGAATATAGAAATTCGAATGAAGTTTGAAAATAGATTGAATATAGAAATTCAAATGGAGATTGAAAATGGAATTTGAATATAGTAATTTCAATTTGAATTGAAATAGAATTTGAATTAAAACGAATTGAAATAGAATTTGAATTCAAAGGAATTCAAATGAATTTGAATAAAGAAAAGTCAAATAGAATTTGAAAATAGGATTCAAATGAAGTTAATTTTAAAATTTGAAAATAGAATTCAAATGGAGTTTAATTATAGGAAATTCAAATAGGTTTGAAATGAAATTTGAATTTAGAAGATCGGAAATATTATGTTGAATTGGAAAATTGGATTTGATATATATTAAAAATATATCAGAATAGAGTTGAAACTAATTAAACGAAGTTTAAACGTTTATATTTTTAAATATAATTAAAACGAACTCGCCGCAGCGCCGCAGTTCGTAAATTGGCAATTCGAACTTCAATTGAGTATACAGAACTCAATTGAAGTTGGAAATCTTTGAAACAAGAAACGTCAGGACCGATTTGATAATAGTTTTCTAATGGAGGAGAAAAAACTGAATTTTGTCGTATAGATTTTGAGTTATATCAAAATCAAATTTTTAGAAAAGCAGCGCCAAAATCGTTTTAAACCCATAATGGTTTAATTAAATAAATAAAGGAATTTTAAAGAAATAAATTCCGAATTTGCCATTAGAAAATCTACACTGGAGATATAAAATAAATATGAGCTCCAGTGAAGTAAGTGAAATGATTTTTGAAAACAGAAATCAGATTTTTGATTATTGAATAGAATTAGCTAATTTGAATAGTAATTAGTTAATGAGATTTTGAATTGGTATTGGGCTTTGAATAAGTGAATTCAATTTGAAAATTTATATTCGAAAAGAAAACTAGAATTAAAATTGAATTTGAATTTAGTTATGAGCAAGTTAAATATTTTGTTTGAACATGCTATGTTCAAACAAAGAAGTGAAATAAGCAAAATAGCTAATTAAAGAATAAGTGGGCGAAACTGAATTCAAACGATTGGATTGAGTTGAATTGAATTGGAAATAGGTGAGCATGTGTTAGACAGGTATGGGATGAAGTATATGAAGATTTTAATTTATGTGCCCGACAAAAAGGTACACGTTTAAATTCATATATGAGATTTTATGCGCCGTATCGGCAAGCCGCTTGGCTTTTTCGTTTTCTTTTGGATTGGTGAGGGACATGGGAGGCTATTTGAAATATCCCGATGCTCCCGGTACAAGGGAGGTTATGGCGAAATTTTTCGGGAATTCAAGGAGTTAGAATATTTTTAAAGATAGTTTGACAGTTAGAAATCAATGTATCGATGTATATAGAATTCGATAAGGAAACGAAATTGAAAATAGAATATTGTAAACCAAAAAGGGAAATCTATAAATTAGAAATAAAAAGCGAACCATATACATGTTTTAAAAATGAATAATTGGGTTTTATAGTGTGTTTATTCGAGGTTAGTGGTTTTGCCGTTTTGAAGTTGAGGATGTTTTCGGTCAAGGTCTGAGAGGTAATTTTACCCCAACTTGATTGATTTCATTTTTAATTGATAAATAGCAAGATCTGGTCTCGAAGAGAAGTGTTCGAATAAGAGTTAGTGAATAAAATATTTTGGGTTGTTGTAACGATGTTTTACACAGCATTCGTTTGAACCCAGATGGTGGAATTTTGGGAATATAAAAGTAATATTTCCTGAGTATAATTAAAGTAGTAGGGAAAGTGATAAGTGATCGGAATTCGTTTCAATTGCAAATAGAATATATTTTCTAACTATAGAAAATAATAGAAGACGATATATGGAAATGTTTTCCAAATAGCGTAAGAGGCCTAGATGATTATCGAAATCATTTGGTTAACAAATATTGAAAGGAAATGAAGAAATGATTTAATTAATGAAAATATTAATTAAAAAGGCCCAGTGATTGTTTGATGTTTTGAATGGATGTTTGTTCTCTTCGATAGTTAAATAACCAACTATCGAAGTGTTTGCCAATAGCGTTGTCAATATGGAGAGACCGGTTGGATTATTATCCGAGAACCACTTTGTATTGGCAGTAGTGTTGCGAATCAGATTATACGAAGGTAATCAAAGACGGTGTAAAGTGCAAGGGCTTTTTCTATTAATAGAAATTGTGCCTTCGGTTTCGTTCAATCCCAGAACGAACGTATATGGACGAATGTCTGACAAAGAATTTCCAATGATCTAATGGGTTGGTCTGTATAAATATATATGGTTGCAACGGATTTATTCCCTTAGCATAACATCCATAATATTTGTGCAAATCAATTAGTGATTAACGGATCTGACGATGTGGCATTCAAAGTGATTGTGTTATAAATGAATGGCAAGTAATCGTAGCCTCAGGCCTCAACAACCGGGAAATGACAAAAATCGGGCAGGCAGCATGGCTATGTGGGTCGCTCCCATCAGGGTGTATTATCACCTTTCTAGAGATTCATTTAATTCCTTATTCTATTCGATGTTGTCCCAATCAGGAGACGGTTGCTGATCCCAACCGTTGGTGATATACATTCGATACACTCAAGTGAAACGAGTGGTCGGTCATGTGTGGGCCGGGTTGCAAGATGTTCTTGTTGAACCCCAGTGTATCGTCTCTAGAGTACACTGATCGGAAGGTGGTTCCATACCTTGTCATGTTGGAAATCCAATCTCCAATAAGCGCCATGCGGTTTTTTGATTTTATACTATGTATGTGGAGCGTGAGATGCAAGCGTTCCGCTAGATGTTATTTATTTGATTTAGACACTATTATAATATCACTGGATTTTATATCAAAGTGTTTTGGGTTATTGTAAGGTAAAAACCGTCCATGTTTATGTGTGGGTTGGTCTTACTATTATCTTTTCTTTTGAAAGGATTTTTTAAAGTTAAACAATTGGTTGTAGTTTACTCACACCAGTCCCATGACTGACCCAGAGTTTATTTTGTTTGTTTTCCCTAAACTCTTGGGTGCCCAAATTTGTACGGGCTGTCAAGTAGTCGGGATTTTTCAGATTCACTTGGAAGAGCTGGAAGCAGGAGGCTTCACCAGTTAGATATAGACTATCATATTTCCGCTGTGTACTGTGTTGTATCTGGAAACAGGTGTTTATAACTGTTCCAGGAATAACTGTTGTGCTCTGATGATGGTATGTATATAAAGTTACTGATTTGTATTTCAAAAGTTATGTTATATAATATATTTTATTCGTTCCGCTGTGAGATTTGTCTTCTTTGTTTTCTTCTATTCTAATATTTCTTTCTTTCTATTTCTCATCCTCGACTTTTTTCTAATAATGATTTGTATTTCTGTGCAATTTGGGTTGGACGTGTGGTGTTATTAGTCAAGTCAGATAGTACAGATTTGCGGGCCTCTACAAATATAATAATAAAAAAATTAATATTTATTATTTTAACATGAAATATAGTAAACAAAAAGATCTCATACTAGTGAACGGTAAAAACTTATTACCGACCTCTACCGACCATAAACCGAACTATTGGTAATTGATTTCTTTTGCTGGTATTGGTCTGATTTTTCTATTACCATAGAAAGTCGGTACGGTAATGGTTTTGAGTACAAAGTTCCGGTACCGAACCGATTCCACCCATAATTTAGACAGCCAAAGCCTCTCCCTTTCCTCCCATTCACTTTATTTTATTTCCTAACACTTCTCCTCTTTTAGAAATGGCAAAGGAGAAAGGGAAATAGAAATTTCAGGTTAGGGTTTTGCAATTTGTAACTACATTTCAAGTGCTTTTTCAATTTAGAGATATGAGTAAGCTTCTCTATCCTCTTCTTTATCTCCATAGCTCATCAATTTCGGATTTTTGCTCTTGCCCTAAAACATATATTCCCTTATGTATGTGTTGGTGGTGATTTTGGAGGAGCTAATGAAGAGGTTTTGCTTTCTAGCTTATGTGTGTGCTTCTCCTTCAACCATTCAATAATCAAAGGTGAGTTCTTTTGGAACTCACATCTATGCCTCAAGCTTTAAGCTTGAATAATGCGCCTATGGCACTTTTGTATTGCATATGTAGTGTGTAAATTGGTTTGATTTGAGTATCATTTCATTTGATGAGTATTGAATTCATGTCAACAATTTCTAGTATAAATCTTTATGGGTGTTTGATTTTCATTTTATGCAATTTTTCGGCGAACCATTGAGGCCTCTTTGATACTTTGATAAAGTCCATAGCCACTAATGATCCCTGGAAATGATCCATGAATGATTTAGCTAAAGAAAAATATCTGAATTGGTGTGTCTAACAACCACCGGTTGACACGCAAAATGGACCAGTCGACTGGTACCTACCACTGAAATTTATGTCCGTTGGAAAAATAACCAGTCGACTGGTCCTGCTGCTTTCCGGCAGTTGACCGGTAGAGACCATGGTTGACTGTCTAGGTTGTTTCAGGCTCTTTCCCGGCCGAGTTTAGGCCTGTTTTCCCTTTTTCGATGCTTTTTCAGTTTCAGTAATTCACAGATTTCAACAATTCGAATTCATCGATTTTTGGTAATCATGTGATTCATTAAATACCAATTTTGATGGTTTAGTTCATGTTTTTAAATGTGAAACTTTGTGATTGGTATTCGTGAGGTTTAATTTACGTTACTTAAAACGTGAATTCTTTGTTCGGTCGTTATTTAAATCATTATTATACGAGATTTGCCACTTCGAAACTATATATAAAGGGTTTTATATTATTAGTAGATACCAAATTCTTTTACTAAAGTTGTTTCCAATCTCACTTCAATATACGAAGTTATTTCATGAAATCGTTTTCAAATCTACTAGTATATATTTTATAAACCTTTTTCTTGTTCGTATGAGAAATCTAATTAAACGCCTTAACAAAAACAAGGACTATGACCCCTTGCGTTTACTTTGATGGTTAATTCTTGGAATCGTTCGATTGAAACTGTGGCAATGATCGTCTTATGTTTTTAGTGGACTATACGAGTTGTTCGTAAATATTCGAGTAGAGTTAGTGGTTAGGGACATATAGCTAAACTCTTATAATTATTAGCTTGGAGTAATTTTCACTACCTTGGATCAATTGTGATCGTTTCATGATTTTATTTATTTTGATGATTTTCGGATCATCCAGAGGAACTTCGGTTCACTGAGGGGCTTCGGTTCACTCCAGCGGGATCGCGACACGCATGTCTTTTAGTCGTCTCGAAGCTTCGGCTCAACATATAGGATAGCTACCTAGAGGTAGCGTCTCATCTCGATACACGTGTTGGTTGAGTCTTCGGATTCCTAGGTTGAGTCTTCGGACTTTCATCTCGAGCCTACCCCCTTGTTTTCTCTATGATTTCTGGATTTCTGATTTTTGGAATTTGAGATTTTATTGATATTAATTTATCAATCTTAGTTTATTGATATTAATTTATCAATCATAGTTTATTGATATTAATTTGTCAATCTAGGTTTCTTTGACATATGTACTGTAAATTTTCATACTGATTTGATATGATTTATCATTTCCGTGAGTAGCTATATGACTTTGGACGAGATATTCTTTTATAGTTCTGTTATAGATTTCTGAGATATATTGTACATTCTTGAGTTCCACATTTATGTATGTTCACTTTTATTACAATATTTATGTGTCTACATTTTTTTATCTCTTATTATATCCTAGTTTATGAGATAAGTACATCTAGACTGACACGTTTATGGGTCAGACCGAGGTATTTCAGGTAATTCTTCTTGACTCCGGCATGGACTATCCTCCACTTTTGGGCTAACTACTTTAGTGTTGTACTTTTTGAGTTATATGTATATGAGACTCCTTTGTATACATATGATTTTGAGTAGCCTTATACCTATTCTTTTGTTGAATAGTGGATCGACTATGACCACTGCCTTGTATTTATACTCATGTGTTTTATTCATATCTATTTCCGCCTTAGTGATGTGAATATCTGTTTCTAACTCTGATTATTTGTTATGTATTTTACATTGTTGTCCAAATTATATATAGCCACTGCGTAGTATATTTGGAGTTGAATTAGATGTGTCGGATTTCCTCTTGATATTTAAAAAGTAAGACCACATTATCAGACATATTTAACACTCATTCAAAGCTAATATACAGATGGTCGCTCCTCAACAGCCTTATTCTTCGGGTTAGTTGACACCATTGCTTGCAATGGCCTTGGCTAATGCGTGTATAGAGGTGGGGCATTACAAGAAGCAGTGGGGATTTCAATTTTCGTATTGATCAGACCTATTGTTTTATCGTACAAATAGTAAACGCTTAGATTTTTACTTTATCGTTTTATCGATTTAATTTGGAATTAAAGAATAACCAATTTTCAAATGAACTCGGATTTTAACTAAACTAATTTCTTTAAATCTGTAGTATTAATTATTATAAGATTTCAAATTAATTATATTTATTTTGTGATCTTGCGCAGTTTAAACGCGTATTGATTCACCTTGTGAATTATAAAGGAAGTTTTACAACGATCTCGGAATTCGACGAAACTAGTTCCATTATGTTTGGAATATTGAGTTATGCTTGGATTGCAATTTTCATCTCAATCAAAGATCATATGTGGTGGTTTTAACGCATTACTTCAGAAGTATGTTTCATAAAATAATATAATAATATTTCTTTCCCCTATATAAACTCCTAACCCTAATTTTCAAAGTCAGCTAAGCATCCCGTGGTCAATACGTATCTGCGAATCCACCTTATAAACCAATGGCCGAAATCTTTCACACTTCTCACCAATTCTTTTCTAATCCACACATCTATCCATAAAACCTATAATTGCAAAGAAGATCATCTTGATGAAAGCTTCAACCTGGATAGTGATGATGGGATTTTAATTATCGAGCTGGCCGGAATTGTGCACAGAAGTCGCAGCGTTCGAGGGCAAACTTTAGGCGACTGGGAAGGCTGGGAATGTTTAGGCTCACGATGAAGGAAGTGGCGCTAGGGAGCTCCTGTTGGCAGTGTCAGATCGACGTCAGGAGGATGGACGATGGTGCGGTAATAAGGAGTTGATGTTGAGCTTGGTGGATTATGTTCTGAACGAAAAGCAGAAACAACGGGGGTTTTTGAATGATAAAGAAATTATCGGGCCTGAGTTGTTTAATAAAAGTAATTAGTTATAAATTAATATGATTAAGGAATAATTATATTAATTTAAATCATGTGCTAAAAATGGATAACTTTTTATTAATTAAACATAATTGGATGAAATAAGTTACGATAGAACCATATTGTCGGATACAACATTCTGAAGCTGATTTGGATAGAGATAGAGACATCTGGAATTTATAGTTGAATTAAATGCTCGTTTAATTTAACTGACACCTAAAATCGTTTCAGCGATAAATGGAACCAAAGTGAATATAAGTCATTCAGTTTGACCCACTTATATTTCGTATATGTCGGGATTTTTATTGTGTGCTATGTTTGATGTATGTTGAATATTTTTATATGTAATGGATGAAATGATAAATTAAACGTTTGTTTAATTTAATTGAAATCAAATCATTATTTCAACGATTATTTTTCAAATGAGGTAACTTACCTTGTTGGTTATGTTTATAGTAATATAAACATGTTAAGTAAAATAATATATGCTTGGATTGCTATTATTAGTTGATTGTTGAATATTATATTTGTATGTTAATTGGATTATATTATTTTGAGGTAATGTGTTTTTGATGTAGGAAATAACATGTTGGAGGGATCCAAATGGATTCCTCATCGATATTGATAATGTTTATCAATGTGATTGGATATGTTTGATTGCTGTAAAATTTGTTGATATTTCACCTTTTTTGGTACTTTAGTGGACATTTGCCTCTTTAGATCCATCAGCAAAATAAAAGATTTGTTGGAATGGATTTTAAATCGAGTCTGAAATGTTTTCAAATTATATATATAAATAGAAATCGTCATTTAGAGTATAAAGAAGAGTTTATTCTGTTATGAGATAAACTTCGATTTTGTTTTCAAGTTGACTGAGTCAACTGTTTAATTTGAGATTAGTCATTTGACTAAATTGTATTTAATTAGATTTGTAAATATAGTTTTTAACAAATAGATGTTTTAAACTTAAGAAGATTCCTAAAATAAATAAATCGTTAATCAACAGTGTTTAAAGGTGATAATCAAGTTGTTTATCATCAAATAAGTAAATTTCTATTTTAATAACTATTTAAAGAGATTAACCACCTATCTTAAATTAGTTATGTAATAAAGTATTTTATTTGGTCAATGTTGAAGTTAATTATTATTTTAATTAATAATAATAAAGTGACTATCTTTTTAGTTGAGATTTAATTAAGAGGATAATCAAGTGGTAAGGAGATCTAGTTGAATCTAGTAAAGGGCCATGAAAGGATTTTAGAATAAAAATCCAATAGTTATAAACGAGATTTATAAAAGGAAACGCAAAGATAATGCAAGGTTTATATTAGCATTACTTAATCAAATTAAGTAAGACGAGTGGAATTGAAATGAGATTTCAAAGAGGAATGACTAAATGGGTCGGTGAAAGAATTGAATTTGTTAAGGAATTTAGTAATAGGAATTTGTAATAAAAATCCGAGTTATAAAACAAATTGTTTAAAGAGGCTTCAAGTTAAAAGGTGACGTTTTAGTAAGCATTTACTTAATAAACGAATTAAGCAATAGTAGTTATATTTGGAAAGGAGATATTCAAAATAATGAGAGTGGTTTATAAAACCATGTTTTTAAACGGAGTAATAAATACGGCTTTATAATATCCTGATATCAGTTTTTGAATTACGAACTTCAACCTTTCTTAAGATAAGAATGTTGTCAATCAAGATCTGAGAGGTAAATATAATACCCCAACTTGAACAATTTCACTATTATCGAGGGCTGATATTAGTTTGTAATGGTAAAAGATGTTGGAACTATTTTATTTTTCCTATAAGAGGAATATTGCATACTAATTGCAGGATTTTGAGGTATAATTAGAACTTTTGGATTTTAAAGTAAACGATGTATAATTCGACATTGTTTGGCCTAAGTATAAAGTGTACCATTCAGTTATGTATATAAAACTATTTTCTAAGTAATGAAAATAGTATGATTTCCAAAGGTAAAATTATAAATGGAAAAAATATATTTAAGTTGAATTATATTGGGAAGAATTATAAATTGGATTCTCAATAAAAGAAATCGCCAAATTGAAGTTTAAATGTCGATAAGAGGTTTAAGAGGATGTTAAGGAAAATATATCAATTATTGCAAAGTGTTAGCGAAATTGAATAAAAATGTTTAGTCTAAATGATTGATTTACAAATGTGTATTTTTATAAAAGGACTTATTTTCCCGGTCTTAGGAAATAAATGATGGTTATTGCAAATGATATTTTATAATTGAATCTGATAAAAATAAATGTAAAATCATATCGTTTTGAAATATTAGAAGGTGGAATGGATACACATTAAAAATGGATTATTTGTTAGTTAAGGTTATGAAATGGTATTTCATAATAATGTTGGAAATGATTAGTTGAGGTTATAAGGGAATAAACGATAAGAGGGAATTAAATCGAACATCAAGAAGGTTCGAGGAAATTATGGGTTATTTCTTAAATAAAGTTCAAATGAAGATTTGAATAATAATTTATTTTTCTTAAATATTGGAAAGGAAATTTTGGAATTATATTTGAAGTATAAACAAAATGAACCCAAAAGGGAAGCGGTTTAAAATATTTTTTAACATACGATAATTAAATTTCGATTATAATATTTGGATTGTCGTAACGATGCTATACGTTAAACTTGATTGAACCAAGGGTATACATATGAAGTGTCTTTCTAAAGTATTTAGAACGGTTTGAGAATACTCTTTTATTAAAATAAGATGTGAAAAGCTAAGTTCGAAAACATTGAAAATTTTAAAAGTTTTAATTAAAGGATGGTTAATTAAAGTGGTCAAGTGATGTTGTGTACAAAACTAGTGAATTTATTTTTCATAGTTGAATGGATGTTTATTTTGATAGTTAAGTAACCAACTATCAAATATAGCCTATACGATTGTGGGTATTGAAAGACCGGGATCAAATTTATATTCGAAAACCATCCCAAACCAGCGAATACGTAAACATGGAAGATGCCAGTTAAAGATGGAGCAGTTAAAGGCCGTGGATCTTCATAAGCGGAAGGACTACTTGTCAAATTCTCTGACTTACAAGCAGAGATATTTTGATGGTGACCCTACCATGGTTGGAATCGACGGATTTGCAAGGACTTCTCGCTACTGATTCATAGGTTGACTCCTAGAATGCGGTAGGAGGATGACTTTGGTTCATCCTATTTTTGGATGACTTGTATGCATGGATGTCTAACAAAGTATTTCCGAAGGGGTCACGTACGTTGATTTCTTCAAACGTACCATAGTTGGTGGTAGAGAAGGCAACTTCTCGTAGCTTATAACCCAAAGTATTTTTGTGGAAATCAATTAGTGATTTCTGATGGTTCTGACAATGTTGCATTCAAAGTTGATGTTGTTAGGGAATGCGGAATGGATAAGTCAAAACTAACACTAGAGGGGGGTGACTAGTGTTTTTAAGGAATTTACGAAAATCTAAAACTTATATGATCTACTATATGAATCACACACCACATATATAATCACAGACAAAGAATCAAACATAAACACAGAAATAAAGAGAAATAAAATGCAGAAAAGGAAAGAACGCACCATACTGGTTCGAATTACTCCTACGTCCAGTCTTAAACAATGCTGGATTGCGCAGAGTTTTATTACTATATAAATATCCAAGCACAACACCCTTGATTTCATGGCCACAAGGTTACCACCATTTCCACACCACCCTTGATTTCCCCGGCTATAAGGTTACCACCATTTCCTCCCTTGATTACATAACTACAAGGAACACATCGTTTCCCAAACATCCCTAAACGATTACTGTTAACGATATTTCTCGTCAACACTGGAGATGAGTCGACCGGGGTGGGTCTAAAGGAGGAAATGGTAAATTGGTTACTTTATGGGTTAAATCGGGTTACCGCCCTAAATGTTGAGTCGGAGAGGTATGAGCCAAGGGCGATCAAAATGGATTTGAACTCAGGGGGTGAAGCATGTTTTTACTATTCGAAGATGTGTCGAGGTGGAAATCCAAGCTTTATTTGAAAAAGGAACAGTAAACCACAATAGTGATGATCATAAATGACAATACACACTTACAGAGCAATTTCCTTGTAATAGGCTCCTTTTTATTCAATTTTCACTGAGAGTACACGAATTTCATATATAGGGAGCATCCCTCCATTGATCTTATTACTAAGCTAATTTTAAGAGTACAAGTGTTAAAGAGAAAAGAAATCGTTCCCCTAAATGTGACCCCTGGGGCCTTATTTATAGTGGTTCAGGGCTCCTTCCATTGATGGGCTATTGGGCCCACAGGTGTCCTTGCAGGTAGCTTTATTCTTGGTTTCGGGTGTTGGACCTTCGGCCGCCTTTGGTGCATCGGTTTTGGTTCTTTTAGATAATACTCGAATTCTTGAAAGCAACTCCTAAATGTAGGCTTGCAGACATAAGCTTTTGGATGTAGGCTTTCGGCTTTATTGTGAATACTTAGAGGGGCTTGACCTCATGGTGTATGTTGATAACTACCGGTTTGAAACTGCCGCGGGTTTCAGTACTAGGTAGTCCAGCACGGGTAGCCTGTATTTTAGCTCGGATCTCCGTTGGCCCTCCGGTGGGGCCTTTGTTATAGCTTGTATTCTTGGAGGGTGGTTTCTGGTGCCACTTTCGTTTATTCGTGAATGTGGCCTTTCAGTATTTGTGTAGTAGATGCTCCGGAAGTAGGTTCGGGGGGGGGGGGGTCCTCACGTTCTTTTGGTTTAGTGCCATTGATGTTCTCACCTTCAGGTGTTCCGGTATTTAAGTGAATCATTTCCAAAGATTCTTTTGAGCTTCATCCGACGAGTTTATTACTTTTGGCTTTCTTGGTTTTGGATTAGGGTGGCTCCTTACATGGAGTCTTTCGTCGAGCCGTTACTGTCAGAGGGATCTTGTTGGATTGACCCTGGCGGAGAGATCCTGTCGGTTACATCCCATAGTACCTTACGATCTCTTCCCTTAGAGGGAGGGAAAGGGTTTTAGTTGATGCGGCTTTTTGGATTAGTCCTTCCTGCTCTTGCCCTTTTTATTATTTAGCCCTACTTTCTATTGAGCCTCCTGCGAGCTTTCGGTCTTCCAACACCCCTTCACGGCCAGCTCGCTTCGCTGTTGATATTTGGTAGTAACAATTACATCAGCCTTATAACTCTTCAATAGCACTTTGATTCAAAGAGTAATGAGTAGAGAGTGAGAAGTGAAGAAGTTTTATATAAATAGAATTTAAATAGGCAGAGTATAAGTGTAGAAATCATAAAAATATGAAATAATAATGAAGAAATGAAAAAGGATGAAGATGGAGAAGAAGAATGGTTAAAAAATACGAAATCAACCCTGATTTGTAAGATTTGAAAGGTTGCAACACTTTTGGAACGTTACAAATGGTAAACACTTCCTTTCAAAATTGAAAATATGATAGTTATATGTCGACATGGCCACATATGTATGTTGACATTTCAAATTTGAAATATGAGTATTTTTCAAGTGTTTTAATATATATATATATAATTCTGGAAATTCTTGGATAAAACATAGTGATATAAGTAAGTATTATAAAGTAGAAAACCCTATGTAATCATAAATATATATTATATGAACATATTTATAAAATTATAAAGTATAAACTATATAAATGTAAAGATACAAAAGTATATAACTATATAAATATATACATACTTACAAACGTTAAAGCTCAAGTTTTAAATCAAAAGTAAGATACAAAACTTAATTAAAATTTGAATACAATTTGAAAATAGAATTTGAAATTAGAATTTGGAAAACAGAATTTGAATTTGAACCTGGAGCGCTATTCAGAGTCTTAAATATAAACTAGACTCTATTACAATATTGGTCTTGAACTCTTGAAATCTTGATTGCTCATGAGTCTTGAATCTTCTCTGAATTCTTGAATCTTTAAAACTCTTGAACTCTTAAACTGTATAGGCTTCAGTATTAATTCCTGTATACAAATCCTGCATATATATATATATATATATGTGTGTGTGTGTGTGTGTGTGTGTGTATTCTAGATAAAGACGTTAGTATACATTTTATAATCAATTAAAATTGAAATAAGGTTGTTGTTGTCAAAACTTCATTCTTCAACAATCCCCCTTCCCTTTTGATGATGACAACCTTAATTTATAAAATATCCATGCATGTTCATACCTGTTGATCCTGATCCTTCTAATACTCCCCCTGTCAATATGAATCCTACATATTCTACTTAAACTAAGTCTATATTTTATAATTTCTCCCCCATTGGCATTATCAAAAGTAAATTCTACTCCCCCTAAATCCTATGTTTATCTATACGTATCCTATATTAAAGTAAATTACTCCCCCTGAGTCCAAAATCTAGAATATATAGGAATATTTACATATTTTTTAATACAGGGTTTAAGTCAAACAATCCAAATGCATTCAAACAAATCAAATCATACCAAACAATCAAACATTTCTTAGGACTTCTACCCAACCGTCTTCTCCAAAGATAGGATCCTTCTTGATGACCACCCCATCTTCATCTTCTTTTGTTAGTGGTGTCTTAGTGAGATTGTTATCTTCATCTCTGAAAAGAGAAGAGATTAGCCAATGGGTGGCATTGAAATGCTTCTCTTGTTGTTAAAACATATTTATTTGGCTTACTTCAAGATGGCGATGGTTTCATAGTATTATAGAAAAAGGATGTTCTTGAAGGAATTCAATGTTTCTTCAAGATTTTCACTTAAGTCATGAATTGGGTTTGCTATAGTTTTGATAAGAATTGAATAGGGAAGAAGGAAAAATGATATAATAAACTTTTCTGGAAGAAATAGGCTTAAATAGGGTCTAGAATTCATTGGATTTGAATGGACATAAGTTAGTTATTTTATTTTAAATTTTAAATTCTTTTTCAAAATTGGCTGTTATATGTCGATATAGTCAAATATGTATGTTGACATACTTATTAATTTTTTTTGAAAATTTTCAAATTTTGAATCTTTTGTTTTTATATTATATTTAATTCTAAAGTTTTTACAGTAACTTAAAGATGGTTTTGACATAAATAAAACTCCATTCATTACTTCATAAAAAGCATATACATCCAACTAATTAAGACACACTAAATACGAGATTCGAAAGCAAATACAAGTAAATACTAAAGATAACTTAAACTAGATAGGCTAATTTGAGGAGGAAGATGAAATTCCAAGCTTTCTTCCTATCTTGCTCATGAACTTGGTCATTTTGGAAAAATTCCTTTTGAGATTCTTTTGATTGTTGACTATCTTCACTTTATTTTGAACAATCATCTCTCTGGAAATGGTTCTAGTGTTGATTGGACACTCAACACTTTCCAAATTAGTCTCTTCTTCTTCTTCGATTTTCATAGGCACTTGTTCTTGTTTCATTCGAGCTTGTTTGTCTTCGACTATCTCATAAGGTTTGAAAGTGAGTGAAATTTGCATAAGGTGTATGTTTGTAGAATCAAACACCTTTCTTGGCATAAATTCTTCTCCGTGAAGATCAACTCCGAAATATTTGAAAATGCTAGTGAGATAAACTCCGTAGTAAAGAGTGCTTTCTCTTGATGAAATTTCCATGGGTTTGAATTCTCTTAAGATCATGTCGGTCCAATTAATGTTATATCCACCAATAATAGCAAAGAGTGCTTTTTGGACCTGGAGAGTTGGGTTATTAAATTTTTTGGAACGAGGAGTGATGGTATATTGAAGGAGAAGTTTTACGATTCTTGTCCTTGGGCGAAAAAAGCGATTTTTGAATTCCATGTGAGCATCGCTTTCAAATATGTTATGGAAAGTCTCTAAGTTGGTTTTGTTAATTTTGAAATCCAAAAAATCCGAGCCCGTGCTTCTACAGTTTAATATATTTCCCAAGATTTCGCAATCTAGAACAATTTGCGTGCTTTTGACGCTACTCCAAATTTGGTCTTCAATGCCTTCAAAAAATCTGCGTCTAAGATTCGCATAGAACATCTTGACAAGCTTCGGGTAACACACTTCATCGTTATCCGGAGAGTCCACTAAGCTCAAGACTTCATTGAGAGATAAGATTATATGATGGAAAATCTCCAAAGACAGCGAAAACACCCATATTGACTTTTGTATTTGCTAGATAGTCAACATAGGTTTTGATAACTTCCCTATCATTATGAAGATAACCTTTGATGGTTTTGGTTAACTTCAATTTATGAGATGAACCTGAGGAAGCCATTGAAGTGTTTGTTTTTAAGAGTATAGATATGAAGAATGTAATTTGAATTGTGAATGAAAGGTAGAGAGAATAGATGTATAAATAAAAATTGAATGGATGTGAATTTAATAGGCTCAACTTTTCAAAAATCAACGACGCCTTTTCAGACTTTGGAAGTTGGTGAAAAATTGGAGGGAAGTTTGAAAGTTTAAACCTTTGAAATTCAAATTTTGAATTTCATATTACAGGCTAATATGTCGGCATATATGTTCAATTTGAAGGGACATATGGTGTAACACCCCACATCCGTTAGTGTCACTCACAAAGGGAATGCACAAAGTTATGTGAAGTATTATAGGTAAAAGATGCAGATAAATTACAAGACAGATAAATAAAGCAGCGGAAAAGTGAATAAAACTTTATTTCATTTATAAACAGCTTGTACAAAGATTGTTTTACAACAACAAAGTATCTATCTTGTTTAACAAAATAAAGAAGCATAAATATACAATGATATTCCCCAATAAAACATTAGCCAGCCATAGCGGTGGAAAAGAGAATCTAAAGCAGCACATCCAAGAGTATTCAAGCTTGGAAAGAGTAACAGGTCCATACAAATATGAGCTATTCCCTCCCTGACTACCTGGGGGGAACGGAAGAAAAGAAGACGAAAGAAAACATAGAGTCAGACATAAATCCTGGTAAGTCTGGTGATACTTCGGTATATGAATAAGGAAAAAGGACATGACAGGCATAAACTGAAAATGGGAAAATACCATAAACTAAGTTAAAGCGATTAGGACCGAAATTTCTATCGCACCCCATACTAATCTCTGCACCACCTAACTAGTATCCCAACTAGTAATCTGTATAAAGATGATAACGTGATCCCAATCCCTGTACTTGCGGTTGCCTTTAGGTGTACATCTATTATTTATTACCTAGATCTAATCTAGGGTTTTCTTATCGAGCGCTTCCTAGATTCAACTAGGGTTTATGCGACTTATCTAATACTTCTCGGATTCAGGATTTATGCCACATAGGTCCAACTAGGGATTATGCTACATGTCGAACGATGCCCCTAGTCTAGGACACACTACCTAGAGTGGTATATGTTCCTAGACTTTCCCCACGTATGTGTCGTGAATCGTGTATCGCTGTCTAGATGCACATGTCCTGAAATGTGCGACCCGAGTCCTGTGGCAGGGCTGTTCTAGAAACACGGAACTCAGTCGGGAGCTTTCAGATATCTGTCGATGCAGATGCTAAGGTCTGTTTTTCCAGTGGCTGTGGTCCCACCTGACCTCTCCCTCAACTAATGAATGGCCACCCTTGAAAAATTGAGAACTATACGCAGGCCCCCTATGCCCCACTGTCTTATGGCCATCCTCACACATAACTAGATAGCAAGTATATGGTCTTTTGGATTTCTCCGCCTTTCCGTTTTACGTATCTCGCCTGACTCAAGATGGTAGGTAGACGACGGGTCGCTATCACAGGGCCATTTGTCCCGCCGAATCACGCTGGTCCATCCTAGTCTTTAGGTTGCCTTATATTGCAACCAAGGCATACCCTTGGTTCTTCTAACGCAGACCTTAACCTCTGTGAGCCCAGGCATATCATCTGCATTCTCACAGAGGGATACCAAGAGTACCCTTTCGTCCCCTCGAAGCCTCGGGCTTCGTAACCCAATTCGTTGGAGCCTTCTTTAAGATCAGATGGACGTTTGCTCCTCCTCGTGTTATACTAAGGATTACTACTTAGTTTTCCTAACTAAGGTTTACCACTTAGTTTCCTGAATCGTCGTTTTCTTAACTAAGGTTGACTACTTAGGTCATTTTAACTAAGGTTTACTACTTAGTTCATTTTAACTAAGGTTTACTACTTAGTTCTCGTTCTTGTCAAGTTGGATTGGTTAAGTGTCATTAGTCGATACAAGTTAACTTAACCCATTCATTTGTCATGTTAAACTGGTAAAGTGTTATCAGCAATTCACGTTGACTTAACCTTATCACAAACCAAGTTATATTGGTTAAGTTTTTCTTATTACTTAACCCTACCCATTCACCTTGTATTGGTTAAGTGTCCCTTTTAACCTAACCTCGCCCATCTGTTTTAACTAACATGTTATAACGGTTAAGTGTTCCATTAGTTAACTTAACCCTAACATCTGTTTAATTAACATGTTCTAATGGTTAAGTATTGTCCCTTCATGTTTTAACTTAACCCTGTTCATTTATCACACTATGATGGTTAAGTGTTCTAAGTTTACTTAACCCTACCCTCTAGTCCAGCTAACATATTAAATTGGCTAAGTGTATTTACTTAACCTCACCCACTTATCTAGCTAACGTGTTATAATGGTTAAGTGTTTTAAATTTACTTAACCTCACCCACTTATCTAATTATCAGGTTATAACGGTTAAGTGTCCTGATTTTACTTAACCTCACCCTCTAGTCTAGTTAATATGTTAAATTGGTTAAGTGTATTAACTTTACTTAACCTCACCTTCTAGTCTAGTTAACATGTTAAATTGGCTAAGTGTTTTCTTAGTTACTTAACCCCTACAAGTCTTGTCTTGTTAACATGTTAAGTTGGTTAAGTGTTTTAGTTAACTTAACCCTACCAATCCTTACTTAGCTTTAATTGTCTTATTAAAGCACCAACCACTCACATTAGACAGGTATTGTTGTGGCTGCCTGTATGCCGGTCGGTTCCGGACAGTCTTATGCCACAACTCAGTCTAACCTCGGGTCTTTATTGGGGTCAATGCCTTAACCTCTCACATTGGATAGGTATTGTTGTGATTACTGGACAGCCGGGCGGGTCCGGGCAGGTTTACATCACAACTCAATCCAACCTCGGGTTAAGCATATTCGTATTGTCTAAATTTACATATTTGTCACTTTCATTTTGAATGTAAATGTTTATGGCCCAGTTTATCCAATTTCACTAATTTTGGGTATAACAATTTATACCGCTTAATATGTCACTAGTCATCGGCATGTGCCAAACATGCCAATACATGTATTTTATTTTAAACCCAACGTTTGTTCCCCCCTCCCTTGTATGTACGCAACATTATAACATATGTTGGGCTTAACATTTTCAGCCCAACCCATAAACTTCGAAAAGGGGAAGCACAGAATCATGAATTATTCTAAAATACATAAAAGTGTGTGGCGCATGAACTTGCAACATAGCGATTTGACTAACATAAATTATGGGTCAAGTGAACTTGCATTCAAATAAGAACATAGCTAAATTGATGCCACATGAAATGTCATACCTTTAAACTTGCCTAAACAAGGTTTTATACATATATAACTAGGCATAGTGTCAAACATGTTACATGTTCATAAGAAGGTTCACTATTTGACATAACCCAAAGGTGTAAACTAACTTCAAATCAAGTGGTCTATTTAACATGAAACTAGCATAATTTGTGTAACCAAAAAGGTACTTACGTAAACCCAATTTTAACTTGCAAATAAACACTTGAATGTATACATAGGTTTTGAGTCATGTAGGCATAAAAGGTCTCAATTCTAGAGCATGTTTACATAAGCCTTAATTTAGACTTAGAAAATGTATACAGTCCATGCTATTGACAAAAAAAAAAAGTGTCAATTCTAGTTTTTGCCACAAACTTGCAAGGGCTATTATTTTCATATACAAATGTCCAATAGGCTCGCATCAATCAATTTATGCCAAAATCGCCCAATACAAAATATGACATAATAAGCGCAATACACAGAAGTTACATCAAATTTATATAATAGTAAAGCCCCAATTTCATTTACATCAAATCACATCTTAATTTCTATTCATATTCAGAAAAACCACTATACTTACGACAGGCGCTGAACTTGTTTTCTGGTTTCTGTTATTCTGAATTTGCAAAGCTTTCCTTTGAGGTAGAAAACGTTGCGTGGAAATTAGACTAGACTTGTGTTTTTACTTGAATTGGCTTGTCTTTAAGCTTTTCCTCTTGACGGCTATTCTCAAACTCCTCCCGGCAGCATGATGGCTCTAGGTTTATTTATTTATTTATGTGAATTAGGTTGAGTCTTAGGTCCTTTTTATAGAGTTTCAAGTTGATTTGAGCCGTCAGATGAATACAGAGGAATCCAGACCATTCGTGCCAAGAGTAGCCAATCAAATACTAACACGTAAGCCCTAGTGACACACTAAGGCTCAGGAATTCGACCTGAACACAGACCAGGCCAGCCAAGCCAAACCAGGTTGACAGGGGGGGTCGACACTATGGTCGACCTGGGTCAACCAGGTCGAACCCCAGGTCGACCCTATGGTCGACCTGGGCCCTGGGCAGGAATTTTCCTGCCCAGCCCGGGTCTGGTCCTATTTTTGAATTTTAAATCCGATTTTCGAGCTGTTTGAATTTCAAATAAATTCTGAAACTTCTGGAGGTCATATCTCCCTCGTACGGAGTCCAATTTACGCAAACTCGGACTTTATCTCAAGCAGAATTTCGAGACGAACGCAATGGCGTAACCCGTTACCCTTAATTCTTAAGTTTTGAATTAAGTATACTATAATTTATCAAATTACTGTTAACCGAAAACTCGGGGTGTTACATATGGTTTTTGTGACTTTTGGTTCAAATTATCAAATTATATTTCAGGATTAACTATTTCCAGAAATAATTCTAATCCTAACAAACATCCAAAATTTATTTTATTATTTTATTAATTATTATTATTATTTTGAATTTCAAAAGTCAAATTTCAAATTTGAATATTAAATTTCAAGTTTTGAATTTTAAAGTTTAAATTTCAAGTTTTTAATTTTAAAGTTTAAATTTCAAGTCCAAAACAAAGCAAGCAATCAATGCATCGGTTTTTAGTTCATTTTCTTCGATATTTTCTGAGATCTGAATTGTTGTGAAGCACATATTTGAATTTCCAGTTTCTAGCTCTTCATCATTTGATGATGAATTAGAATCGTCTAACGTTGTTGCGTATGCTCTCTTTCTCTTCTTTGGTGAATTGCTATTGTCCGTTTGTTGAATTGATTTGTTTTGGATATGGACACATTCTCTTCATATGGCCTGGTTTATTGCAGTTATAATATCAACCGTCATTTCTTCCTGAACTTCCTTGGCTATTATTTAGAAAATTATTTTTCCTTCTGTATCTCAGAAATTTTCTGAAATGTCTTATCATTAAGGTTGTTTCTTCATCGTCTTCACTGCTCGAGTTAGAATCATTGTTGTTACTTTAAATGCTATGAATTTCTTTTCAGTTGGCCTGATTTCCTTTCTTTTTGTAATTGGACTTCAAAAGACATCAGATTTCCAATTGACTCCTCAATCCTCATTTCACTGATATTATAGGCTTTTCGATTGCCAATGTTTTATGATCCCATTCTGAAGTCAATGAATTCAATGTTTTTCTGACTTTTTCTTCTTCAGAATAAGTTTTTCCAAGTGTTGTTAATGAGTGCACTATCTCTTGAAATTTGCAATACATATCAGAGATAGATTCACTCTTGTTCATTTTGAATAACTCAAACTGATCAACTAACATTGATATCTTTGTTTGCTTAACTTTACTAGTTCCTTCATGAATAACTTGTAAAGTTCTCCAAATTTCATAAGCAGATTTACAAACTGACATTCTATTAAATTCATTCCTATCTAATGAACAGAATAACATATTCATGGCTTTAGAATTGCTTTGTGTAATAGACTTTTGTTCATTTTTCCATTGTGCAATATTAGTTGTGGGTTCTACATATTCAATCTTTATGCTATTCTATGTGCCTAATCCTACTGATTGTAAATATATTTTCATTCTACGTGCCCAATATGAATAATTACTACCATTAAATAGTGGTGGTCTAAAAGTGGAATGAACCTCCATAAAATAACTATTATTATTACCAGTTGGTTGCCATTTTTTTATTTTCAAAAACCAGATTATGAACTTTTTGAAAGACCTTGCTCGGATACCAATTATTAGGAAATGTGGGATGGATCGTTAAGGCAAAACTAACACCAGAGGGGGAGGGGTAAATAGTTTTTTTAAGGAATTAAGGAAAATCTAAAACTTATATGTCTACTATATGAATCGGACACCAGAGATATAATCACAGACACAAAATCAAACACAAACACAGAGATAAAATGCAGAAAAGGAAAGAGCACACCAGATTTTATACTGGTTCGGATTACTCCTACGTCCAGTCCCACGCAACGATGGATTGCACAGATTTTTATTACTATATCAATATCCAAGTATAACACCCTTTATTTCACGGCCACAAGGTAACAACTGTTTCCACACCACCCTTGATTTCCCCGACTACAAGTTCACCACCATTTCCTTCCTTGATTTTACGGCTACAAGGAGTACAATATTTCCCAAACAACCCCAAATGATTACAACACCCCTATAACTCTTCAATGGCATTTTGATTCAGAGAGTAATGAGTAGAGAGTGAGAAGAGAATAAGTTTTATATAAATAGAATTGAAATCGGTAGGGTATAAGTGCAGAAATCATAAAAATATGAAATAATAGTGGAGGAATGAAAAGGGATGAAGATGGAGAAGAAGAATGGTTAAAAAATTCGAAATCAACCCCTATTTATAAAATTTGAAAGGTTGCAATGCTTCTGGAACATTACAAATGGTGAAAAGACACTACCTTTCAAAATTGAAAATATGATAGTTATATGTCGACATGGCCACATATATATGTCGACTTATGTTGGTTCAAATTTGAAATTTGAGTATTTTCCAAGTGTTCTAATATATATATATAATTCTAGAAATTATTGGATTAAAACATAATGATATAAATAAGTATTATAAAGTAGATAATCATATGGAATCATAAATATAAACTATATAAACATATTTGTAAAATTATAGAGTTTAAAACTGTATAAATATAAAGATATAAAAGTATATAACTATATAAATATATGTAAACTTCAAAACTCAAGTTTTAAATCCAAAGTAAGATAGAAAAACTTAATTAAAATTTGAACGGAATTTGAAAATAGAATTTGAAATCAGAATTTGGAAAACAAAAATTGAATTTGATTCCGGAGTGCTATTCAGAGTCTTACATATAAACAAGACTCTATTACTATATTTTTCTTGAACTCCTGAAATCTTGGTTGCTCATGAGTCTTGAATCTTCTCTGAATTCTTGAATCTCTAAAACTCTTGAACTCTTAAACTGTACAGTCTTCAGTATTAATTCTTGTATACAAATCCTGCATATGTGTGAATATATATTCTAGATAAAGATGTTAATATATATTTTATAATCAATTATTATTGAAATAAGATTGTTCACATCAAAACTTCATTCTCCAACAGATGTGCTGTCTTAATAAGGTAATAATACCTTAGGCCTCATCAACTAGGAAATGACATAAATCGGACAGGCAACGTGGCTATGTGGTTCACTCCCATTAGGGTGTATTGTCACCTAATCTATAGAAAATCCATTTGCTTCTTTATTCTATCATTGTTGTATGCTTTCGGTAACGGTTGCTGATCCCAACGGATGGTGATAATACACTCAATACACTCAAGTGGAATGAGTGGTCGGTCATGTATGGCCGGGTTGCACGACGTTCTTGTTGAAACTTGTGTATTCCTCTCTAGAGATACACTATCAGAAGGTGGTTTAATACCTTGTCATGGTTGGAACTCCATTAAGCGATCGTGGTTTTTGATTATATACTAAATATGTGGAGCATGAGATGCAAGCGTTCTGCTAGATGGTAATTTATTTGATATAGACACTATTATTAATATCACCGAAGTTGATATCAGAAATGTGTTCGGTGATCGTAAGGTAAAAACTATCTGTGTTTACATATGGATTGGTGTTACGATTATCCTTTTGTTTCAAAAAGGTTTTGTTAACTTTAAATCAGATTGATGATACCTATAAACTTAGTGAGTTTTCTCACACAGGTTCACCAAATCGATCCGTGGCGTTTGCAACGCTCGAGTTAGATCGATTTTTACAGGTTCAGGTTAGGATGCTACGGACTTCGAAAGACATGCTGGAGGAGGTCAGACGTTTTATTGTTTATTCTTCCGTGTGTTGTATATGATGACAGGTTGTTATAACTGTCCTGATGTATTGGTTGTCTATTGTAATTTGGTGAATGTAAGTATTTATTTCAAGCCCTCAATAAAAATTTATTTATATATTATATTTATTCCGCTATGATGTGAGACTCTGATTCTGTTGTGTTGTTATTCTTTTTCTTTTCTTCTATTCTAACATTTCTTTCTTTCTCCTTCTCACCCTCTAATTTCTTTCTGTTAATTATCTGGTGTTTTCGATATTTGGGTTTTAGCAAGTAATACAAGATTATTATTATTGAAATTTGGGAGTTAAATTTCTACCTGGTCGTTATATAAGTTATATAAAATTATTTATTAAACTTGATAAAAATAACTGAAATCACTAATAAACTCATTTATTTGCAAAACTTGGTTTTATAATCATAAAACTTATTTATAAAACTTGGTTAAGTCTTAAAACTCGCAATCTCCAATTATAAAACTTATTTATAAAACAGGAATTTCACTACAAAATTCATTTTATAATTTCTTTATGAAATCTAATTATAAATAATGATTTATTTATAGAACTTCTATTTTTATATAATTTATATAAAATTCAATTAAAAAATTTATTTATTTGTTATAAAAATAGATTTTGTAACTTCAAACTACGCCATTTTCCTTATGGCGAATCAACGTCTCAAAAATCTCGAAATTAAGTCATTTGGTGCCAATCACTTAACCAATACTATTTATTGACTAAATCAATTCCAGTGTTGAATTCAATTCAACAATCATCATCCAAATCATATTTTAATGCTTACGTTAAACAGTTCATATGTGTATAATATGAAAGCAAGTGACATTCAAAACATTGAAAATTTTGTTGAATCCCTCCAACCTATTCGCATGCATTACAGCTCATATATATCAGTTCATATATGCATATAAAATAGATGAACTAATCTAATTCTTTTAAGATGAATCTTCTGCTTAAAAGCAGGTGGTGTTAAAGGTCTTCCGCTCCATAGGAGGGAATATATAACCACAACCAACTAAATAAACATTAAATAATCCAAACAACCAAATCAAATATATCACACAAATAAACATCAATTCAACGATAGATATTTATGATATGATATAACAGTATTCCAGAAAATGCGAGTTGTCAACTCACCAGCCATTCCAAATCAGGTTTTGCATTGTTTTACCTAATTTTGAATAGGTGTTTGGAATTAGATAAAATTCCAAATAACTCCAACTTAAACCAATCAAATCTGTACACATAGTATTCGCGAATATGAACCCAACCAACTTGTCTCATTCTAATCTGACATCATATAAAATAGTTACATGCATTATAAGATTTTACATGAATTAATATAAATAATTTATTGACTAATTATGGACATTAGGAAATAATCACCTAATTACCTTCTTAACTCATCATCAGCGTTTAAATTGTGCGCTATTTCCGAACCCAGGTTTAACAAAATTCACAGAGGAACTCCCCTGTTCAACTCATCAACAGCGCCTGGTTTGGCCTGGGACCACAGCGCCTTTGCCACCAGCTTCCCTGGGTTCCGCTGCCCTCACCTTGCCCGACAATGGCCACGTCAGATGCCCTATGTGACCCAAAAGAACGAAACTGACCCAGTTTCCATTTAATTCAAGATTACTCCCTCCGCCGTCAACGATAGCATCTCCGAACCAGTCCCATAACTTATGGCTGCCTCTTCTCGACCATCGACCTTCATACACCACCTACCAATACCCCACCGACAACAATGATTTCACCCAAAATTGAACACCACAAATTCTCGTTCAACTCGATATTTCCGCCTCCATACTCAACCGTTCCCCGATTTAAACCCATGAATGCACTCATAAGGTTCACGTGCACCGTTTTCATGTTGAAGACTTTGCCTAGTTCGGCTTGGTTGCCATAGGCATTCATGGCTGTTGATATTTGGGAAAGAAGGGGAAAGTGGCGGCTTTGACCTTTTGTTTGGATCTTGATTAAAGAATGGAGGAATAAGATGTAATTATAGCCCTTTGAAAACACTGTTCACCTAATATTGTACTAAAAATATTTCCAAACTCCAAATCACACGTGCTCACAAATGTCCATAGCTGAATATCCATATTCCAAACTCAATGGAACTTGTTTCAGAAGATAATTCGGTTATATTTAATAGTTATTATTATAATTTGGAATCGTTTATTGATACACACTTATATCGCGCACGATCACACAACAACTCCGATTGATACGAAATTTGAAATCCAACTGTAGCTTACGATTTCGGATCTGATGACACTTGTTTTATCGAAATCCGAGATTATTTGAAAATTAGTTATTTCCATGTGTTAACGAAAATCGATTACTATTCAATTTCGAAAAACTCAAATTCATTGATAATAAATTATTACTATCATTTATATTTAAATAGAATTTTACATAGCTTCAAAATAAACTTAATTGGATTTTAAATTTTAGATTCACAATTTCAAGTTAATTCAGTATCCAATATCTCATTTAAATTTAATTCAAGTGATTAAATTTAAAAATTAATTGTTTTAATATTTAAATTAATTAAATATTTCTATATTGAAAATTTGGGTTGTTATAGTAACACTATACTAAATTTCATAAATGCTATTTTGGCAAGGCCAATCGATTTTTATAGTGTTCTGTAACATTTATTATGATAATAAATAATAATTACAAAAAGGGACATGGGTTTGGTAGATTGTCAACCTACTACAATCGGTTTTTAAAGTGGATCGTCCATTGCAACTAAAACTATTTTACAAAGCTGGAGCTAGACTAAATATCTATACTACAAAAAAAATCTCCATGCAGGAAGCACATTACATCGATTGCTAGAAAGCAATCAAAATTCCAAAAATATCATATCATGAGTCAAAATCACATCTTCACACAGGAATAGATATTAACATAAGAAGGATTACATATGGCAGAAACAATGACAAAATAGCCAACTAACAAACAACCTAATAACAAAGCAACATTATACAGTCATGTAGCAATAGCTATCACATGCTTCATAATCGAGAAATAGACAGGAAGCTCAATCCCATGACACAATCGGTAGACTACATTAGTGGATAAAAGTTGGAAATGCTAAAAGTCACCACAACACTAATGCAAAACGTGACACTAAATTTCACCTCCGTTGCAAGGCAATCGCCAAGGGAATCCACTAGCATTGTACAACCACACATAACAACCAACCCAAAACCACAATGTAAGCTGAATGTACAAGAGTTACAACCAAAAATGACAACATCAAAACAAATTGAGAGCCCTAGATAAACTCCCACCAAATCTACCGCAAAAGACTTTGCCAGCATAATAAAAAAGTAGAAGCCATACCGCAAAAAATAAGAAGAAACCGAGTAAATTCCCGAGCTGGATAATACTATAACCAGCCAATAATAATCACCAGAGGCAGCCTTGCTCGTCGAAGATCGATCCAAGTCCAACCCGAATACAGCTGCACAACAGCTAGAGTTGGACCAATGCTGGGGAGCTATGGATAACCGGAGGAAAATTATAAACAATCGTAAGGAGGCAAGGAGACCAAGAAAAAACTTGCGGATAGGGCTGCACAGTACAGAGGTACGCAACATAAGTAGAAAGCAAATAGATCTGAATCAGAGTATATTTGAGAGGGGAGTTGAAGGATTAAAGAATTAAGCTTGCTCTATACAACAATGGGGAAAACTAAGTGAATCGGTAGAAGAGAAGAGAGTTGTTTAGGGGAACGAAGGAAATAGGAAAAAAGAAGTGGCGGCGGAAGAAATCGATGGAAACCTAGTTCTCATTGTTGAAATAGAAGACGAGCTTTTCCGTGTGCCTTTTTTGTACTAATGCGGTTAAGCACACTAAAAATCGTAACCAACTTGTGACAATAATGATAATCATAATTATCAAACCGACCGTTAGGGAGGTGTAACACCCCACCTCCGCTAGGGTCACTCACAAAGGGAATGCACTAGCTTTGGTGGAGCATTATCTAGGTAAGCACACACAGAAATATTACAAGACAGAACATATAAAACAGCGGAAGAAGGACCAAATTTCATTGCTTTAAAATCTAGAAAGGTCTAAAGCCGTTTTACATCAAAATGCCATTAAATCCATTACATCGAAATCTGTCTTGCAATAGTAAAGAAGCATAAAACCATAGTCATAAATCATTCCCCAAGTAAAACAGTAAAGCAGCCATAGCCAAGAAAGGTCCAAGCCATATATGATGATCTTGAAGCAGAAAGAAGTCCAAACTAAGTAGTAGTGTTTTCCTCCCTGAGAACCTGGGGGGAGGGAACAGAAGAAAAAGAGGCGAAAGAAAACAGGTCAGTCATAAAGACTGGTAAGTCCTAGTGACTTTCAGCATAGAAACAAGTAAAGATAACATGACATGTATAAACTGAAAGTAAACATAAGGATGATGACAAGATAGGCAAGTTAAACTAGGATGACAAGATAAACTATACTAACAAGATAAACTACGGTAACAAGATAAACTATGTTAACCATATAAACTACGGTAACAAGATAAACTATGCTAACCAGATAAACTACAGTAACAAGATAAACTATGCAAACCAGATAAACTACGTATAGCATCGCATGTTTAACATTCTCTGCATCAACTGTACTAGTACCCCAACCCGTATCATCCTTTCCATGTATATGTACAGTCCCTTGCCGTATATCGTATGGGTTTCATCACGTATTTCTATACTACTTCAACGTAGTGCCACCATTCTTGAAATCGTTTGGACTGCCACCCTTGTTCTGGATAGGTTTCCTTATCATGAACTATCCCGTGTTCAACTAGGATTTATGCCACCTAGGACCACTAGGGATTATGCTACCTATTGAACGTTGTCTAGACTCGATTAGGGTTTATGCCACCTAGGACCACTAGGGATTATGCTACCTAACGAACAACACCCTTTTTTCCACGTAACGATCTATTAATCGATCGGCTCCCTACAAGTCCTAGCTCGTTCATGTGTCTGTGTCATACGGCCCAATCACGAAATGTAGTCACCTGTGCTAGGTCCACCATAGGGTGTATCAAGCCCTAGGGTGCCAACCACCGACATGAATCAAGCACGCACAGTGTAATCCTACCGGTGCCCAATGCCTGCTTTTTCAACTTCGGACTACGTGCACGACCATAGTCCGCCTGAACCTACAATGGCACACCAACTCAGCCGTCATTCCGGTCGCTTACAATCTGCCCAGTAATCGTGCCCCACCCTGCCTAGTTCCAGGGTACCGTGATACATCTAGTGGGTTACTGCTAAAAAGGACCGCGTAACTAGGGTTTCCGTCCAGTAGGTTAAGTGTTGTCATTTAAATTCGAGACTAGTACTTAACCCCATCAGTCTAGCATGTCAAGTTGGTTAAGTGTTGTCATTCAAGTTCATGACTTAACCCGCCTACATGTCATGTCAAATTGGCTAAGTGTTGTCGTTCAAGTCCATGACTTAGCCCTACGAATCATGTGTCAAGTTGGTTAAGTATATTCAAGCGGTTCATGACTTAACCCTATCAAATCATCATGTCAAAATGGTTAAGTATATTCAAGCGGTTCATGACCTAACCCTATCAAATCATCGTGTCAAATTGGTTAAGTATATTCAAGCGGTTCATGACTTAACCCTATCATGTGGCATTAATTCATTAATGCACCCCAACCTCACACATCAGACCTGTTGTTGTGGTCACTGGATATGTCGGGCGGTTCCGGGCAGAATTATACCACAACTCAGTCTGACCTCGGGTTTTCAAGTGCGATATGACCAACTACCCACATTGGATCCGATTGTTTGCAGTAACTGGATTTGTCGGGCGGTTCCACGCAGAATTACACTGCAAACTCAACCCAACCTCGAGTTGGCCATTTTAAAGTTCATTCTAAGTGTCATGTCCATGTTCAAGTTTCATGTCAAGTTCGTGTCAAGTTTCATGGCGAGTTTCATGTCTATATCCAGGTTCAAGTTATAACAGCGTTCATGTTTCAAGTTTTGCCTTTTATCAAGTTCATAATTCATGTTCATAACCAATTCATGTTTTGCCCATTCTACCCAAATCGTATTCCCATCGCACGTAAACGTGAATCGGTCCATACTACAAATAAATCCAAGTCTCAGAATAAAGGGAATAACATCAAAACTATGATAGGCAAGAGGGACGAGCATAAAGTGATAAAAGGGGTTACAAGACTAGCATGACATAACTTGACATAATTGGTTACAACATCACTGGCATATAGGATTTCAAATCTAGAAAGATAAGGTGATAGTCATGGTAAACGCTGACATAAAAGAATAGGCATGCAAAAGCAAGCCAAATACAAGGATAATGGATCCAATGGTTTTGGTGTACATAATAGCGAATAAACTAAGCAAGTCCCACCCTAGGTATGCAATCCAACAAAATTCCAATTCGGTGCACAACATGGTTTTCAACTATAGTGTTATGGGCATGAACAATCAACTATAATAGTCTTACGCAATTAACCCCAGTAGTCATAGGTAGAAATCTCATAGTTATGAATCATAAGAGACTCATCACAATAATCATGGATAATTCTAGGCAAATAGTCATAATAGTCATAGGTGATTAACAGTAATTGTTTAAAAGTCATGGTCATAGATAATAGCCTTATGTTCATAATCATAGGTAATAATTCTCATAGTCAAGAGTCATAGGTGATTAGCCACAATTGTCCTCGTCATAGTCATAGGCATAGTCTTATGTTCACAATCATAGACATAGGCATAGTCTTATGCTCACAGTCATAGGCATAGTCTTATGTTCTTAGTCATAGATGTTCATCGTCATAGTCATAGGCATATTAAGGTTATAGACATGAAAGTATTCGATTTACAACATGAATAGGCCCCAAATAGAAATATTCCCATAAGTCAAGATCCAAGAATTTATGTTACAATCTAGCGTTTGAATAATAAACTAGGTCCAACAACATGAATGGGCATGATTCAATCGATAAGAAATAACCCAAAGTCATAGATTCAAGAAGAGACAAGAACAGATTTAAATAGATAATCAAGCTTAGGTCCAATTTCATTTCATTCCATGTCCATATTAAATTTAACAAGTTTAAATCTCAATGTAACTAGAACTTAGAGATCATGGTCTGAGATGCAGAAGTTGAATCTAGAAACTAGTCGTCGATTCGATGGATTCTGATTTGATAGCAGAAGCAAGCCCCCAATATGCAATTCCTAGCCGTAGTCTTCAAGAATTAGTCTTCGTGTTTTACTTCAATTTATTTATTTGTTTTTCTCAGAGGAAGCATAAGGACATAAAGAATTGGTGCAGAGGGAATGAGGCTAGGAGGCTGTTTATATAGGTTTAGAGTCACGAATCTAGTCAGAAAATTGGTCCAAATACATCAGAATGAACCCTGGCTGAAAACCAGGTTTTGGCACCAGGTCGACCACAGGATCGACCTGGTCCCTGGGAGGTCGACCCTATTGTCGACCCCCAGGTCGACCTAGTCCTAGGCGGGAAATTTCCCGCCCAGTCTGCCCTGAGGTTTGAATTTGAATTTCGAATTCAAATTTCGAGCTGTTTTTGATTCTGAAAATTCCTGAACTTCGGAGGGCCATAACTTGGTCATGCGGACTCCGTTTTTCGAAAACTCAGACTCGTTTCCAAGTAGAATTTCGAGACGAACGCAATGGCGCAACCGTTTCCCTTGATTCTTATTTTAAAATTTAATTCTGCCTTGATTTATGGTTTCAATATGTTAATAAAATACGGGTTGTTACATTCTCCCCTCCTTAAAGGATTTCGTCCCCGAAATCTCCAAGTTAGGAAGAATGTATCCTACCATCCATCATCCATCTACTCAAAACATCATCCACAAGAAATCATTGTCCTTAAAAGATTCCTAATGTTGTATGTCTATATGAAGAAAGCGTGTGTATATGTACTTATCTAATGCAAAAGATCAGGCGGTTACTGATTCAGTAGACCTCCTTAATGCAAAATATGTTACTGTAATGAGTCCAACATGTATGCAAATTCCTAACATACTTTATAATCTCTACATGAGTGCACAAACATTCATTCATATGCAACATCCAAATGATAGCATATCAAGTTTCCATCCATGTACAAGTATAAACATTCATGCATATGCAATATGAGATGTGACTGAGCCGATCTAGTGCCTAATGTGTGTTCATGCATCCACGAGCAACAACTAGCAACCACTTGCAACCATCAACCATAACATGTCTCAAACACATGTTTACACCCAATTGTTCCTACCTAAAGATATAGTCGAACGATAGAAGCAAGTAAAAATTTTGTGCCCATTAGGCAATGTCAAAACTGGAAATCTATATCATATATATACTGATTAGGAGAAGAACTCCCTAAGCACCAGCCCGAAGACCGAAATCAACATCAGGCTGACACCCAAAGAATTACTCAACCCAACGGACACCCTCAAACCCCAACATATATCACAACCAGATGAGTCATACTCCTTATGGGGTTTGCAACAGAAATAAGATTGAGAATAGGACCGAGAGGATATACATAAAAGATAGCATGCAAGTAAGCTCTACAGAAAAAGAGGGATCAGGGATATACTCTTAAAAAGAGATATGATGCGCGTATCTAGTCTTCAATCTTCTAAGCCGCATTTCCTTGAGCTTAACTCCATTGTGCTTTGACCGTCTTTAGCTTCACAATTTCGTAGTTTCTTAATTCGTATTTCCAAAATATGAGTTGGAACTCATTTCACTATTGCCTCTCGTTCCACTTTCACTTATTCTTTTTCTAGTATACTCAGCTTAAACATAACTGCGTACTCATGGTTTCATGCAAGCTCTCCAAAATTCACTAGTGAATCTCGGGTCTCGTTCACTTACTAGAAGGAATTCTACATAAATGAATTATCTCTTGAAAATAAACAAATGCCAACCATGTTGTTAAGTGTACTTACTAAGGTGGTTTTATATAACTCATGCATAAGCGAGGTGAACCATCCGCCTTAGTGGCGAACACTACTCGCGATCCACAAATGTATCAAGAGATTCTAGGTAACTAAGCATGGCAGAATCCTAAGGGTTACACTAGACTTCGAGGGTATTACCACGGCAAGTCAAGAGTCTAACTACCCTCTTTTCATACTCAAGAATGGCACCATTACTGGATAACCATTCCATCCCTAGAATCGACCCGTAGCCCAAAAACATAAGCATTTCTTCTAAACTCAACGCTTAGCATAGACATTCTCAAATCCAAACAAGTCATGAATAAATGAGCCGATTGCCCAACAGGATTTGAGAAGAAAAAAAATGGGATCCTCTACTATGCTAGTACTAAGGTGCAGAGACTCAACTATCAAAGCAGAAATAAAAAGGATGCGATGTACCATAATAAAAAAGGGTACGAACAGGATAAAAAGATAAACTGGACTTTCCTACAGAAACATTTCTACCTTCTTGTTCTGAGCCTCATTCGCCTTAACCACTCTTATCCCCTCTTATATAACGTGTTAACAGGTCTCTCGAGAACTACCTCCATCGCACGGCAACCCTACAAAGCTTGAAATAAGATTAGTCGCAGATGGAACTAATGTGACTACAGATGGAGGAAAGAAAGGAAAAGGGATTCAAACAAGGAAACAAAGGATAATGCTAATGGCCTTTGGGGAATAGCCTTTAAAAATAAAACTTTTCTTGAAAAATGCTTCTTTGTAAATGGTTTTGAAAATAATTTCAAAAGGTTTTTAAATTTTTTTGCCCAGTCTGGTAACCTTCTGCTCTGATACCAAATGTAACACCCCACCTCCGCTAGGGTCACTCATAAAGGGAATGCACTAGCTTTGGTGGAGCATTATCTAGGTAAGCATACACAGAAATATTATAAGACAGAACATATAAAACAGCGGAAGAAGGACCAAATTTCATTGCTTTAAAATCTAGAAAGGTCTAAAGCCTTTTTACATCAAAATGCCATTAAATCCATTACATCGAAATCTGTCTTGCAATAGTAAAGAAGCATAAAACCATAGTCATAAATCATTCCTCAAGTAAAACAGTAAAGCAGCCATAGCCAAGAAAGGTCCAAGCCATATATGATGATCTTGAAGCAGAAAGAAGTCCAAACTAAGTAGTAGTGTTTTCCTCCCTGAGAACCTGGGGAGGAGGGAACGGAAGAAAAAGAGGCGAAAGAAAACGGGTCAGTCATAAAGACTGGTAAGTCCTAGTGACTTTCAGCATAGAAACTGTAACAACCCGTATTTCGATAACATGTTAAGACGAGAATCAAGGCAGAATTTTATTTTTAATTCTGAATCAAGTAAAACAGGCTATGCCATTGCGTCCGTCTCGGAAAAATATGCGAAATAGAGTCTGAGTTTTCGAGAATCGGAGTCTGTATGACCAAGTTATGGTCCGACGAAGTTTTCAGAAAATTCAAATTCAAAAGCGAGTTCTAATTTCGAAAATTAGGGCTGGAAGGCTAGGCGGGAAAAATTCCCGCCAGGCTCCCCAAGTCGACAGCCCTGTCGACTTGGGAGTCCACATGGCTTGACCCAAGTCGACAGCCCTGTCGACTTGGGGGTTGACTTATGGTGGCCGGGCAGTTTTGCCTGGTGCACCTATTTTCTGTCTTGGCTAGGTTTTTGGGCCTGGTTTGAAATCTGATGGTTCAGGTTGGTCCTAGGGTTAATCTAAGGGTCCTAACTGATCCTAATCCCTATAAATAAGCCCCTAACCCTCTCCTAAATCCTCATTATTCATTCATGCAACTAAACTATGGCAAAATTGCTCCTCTCATGGCCTCCACTCAAAATCCTAGTCTCCACTTCATTTCTATGAGAGGTTTCATGATCATGAGAGTATTAGAGAGTCCCTATGTTAGTATGAGAGCTTCTCAAGTTGATTTTAAGGCTAAAGCTTTGATCTTGGTTCATCAAGATGGGGTTTTTATTGGTTTGGAGCTTTCATCTTTGGGTTTTTGGATGATGGCATGCATAGGCTTTGTCTCGATCTTTAATTTAATCGATTTGTGCCTTCATAGCAATGTAAGCCCTTTCCCTACTCTTAGATATTAACTATGAAGTTAAATGTTCATGTTGCAAGTTTGGGTTTGATCATTGAGTATGATACATGCTATCATGTCATGCAAGTTTATGAAGTCATTATCTTGATCTTGTGGGCTAAAAGCTACAACCTTTATGTTGAAATGTTGCATTATGCAACATGAGAACCCTCATAACCTTTATGTCAACTTGCATATGAAGTCATAACCCTTATATGATGATATATGCGAGTTACTAGTCATCATTCCATGTCTTTTGTCACCATGATTCGCTTATGTGCCAAGTTTGGGTTTATGCATGTTTTGAGGCTTAAGAATGTAACATGCAAGTTAATGAACACATTTGTGCCTCATTTGCCACCATGATTAACTTGTGGCTTAATATCCATTTTTGTCATGCCTTTGCCAAGTCTCTTCTTTTAATCCATTACGTTGTTGCGAACGTATATGCGGGTTTAAAAGCGTTGGGTTATGTTATGAGTAATTTCTAATGACATGAAAATACAACTTGAAAACATGACTTGAAATATAACATGGAAGTTGACATGTAAGTATGTTTGAAAATATGAAATTGGGAATTTACCTATTAAGTTAGGTCTACCCATACTAGGGAATTGGGAATTTACCTATTAAGTTGGGTCTACCCATATTCTTATGAACATGACACTAGACTAAACATGAAAGTGACCAACTCGAGGTTGGGTTGAGTTTGCAACGTAAAACTACCCGGAACCGACCGGCCTAACTAGTAGTTGCAAACAATAGGACCCAATGTGAGAAGTTGGTCATGTTGTGCTTGAACCCGAGGTTAGACCAAGTTGTGGTGTAAAGCTACCCGGAACCGACCGGCTTAACTAGTAACCACAACAAAGTCTAATGTGAGAGGTTGAGGTGCATTAAGTAATTAATGCCACATGATAGGGTTAAGTTAATTTGATTAATGACTCTTAACCAAATATGACATGGACAAATGGGTTAAGTAATTTGATTAGGCTAATGATACTTAACAAAACATGACAAGGTTGGGTAGGTTAAGTAACTTGATTTGCCTAATGACACTTAACCATTTTTATACGACTAGTGGACGGGGTTAAGTTAACCAACACTTAATCAATCCAACACGATAATTTGGTAAGGTTAAGTAAGTTTCTTAATGACACTTAACCGAAAGATACAGTTAATGGATGGGGTTAAGATTAGACTCAACTAGTCTAAACATGGAAATCGGATGGGGTTAAGTTAGCCTAGACTTAATTAATCCCACTTGGTAGTTTGATGGGGTTAAGTTAAACACTTAACTAATCTAACATGATGATTTGAAGTGGTTAAGTTAACCAACACTTAACCAATCTAACTCGGTAATTTTGAAGTGATTAAGTAACCTATACTTAAACACTCCAACTCGGTTATTTGATAAGGTTAAGTTAACCAATACTTAACCAATCTAACGTGATAACATGATAAGGCTAAGTCACGAATCGCTTAAATACGCTTGACCGATTTGACTCAGTAATTTGATAGGGTCAAGTTAATATATACTTAACCAACTTGAGCATGGTTTGTAGGGTTAAGTCTTGAACTTGGATACTTAGCCAATTTTGACATGATTTGTAGGCGGGTTAAGTCATGAACTTAAGTGACACTTAATCCATTATGTAAACCCTAGTTCTGAGGATTAGGTGGATAACCGTAGTTAACAAGGATAACGGGAATAAGGCTAAGTGGTAAACCTTAGTTGAAGAATAACTAAGTAATGATTCTTAGTCAAGGAAATTTAGACCAGTTCATAGATAGATGAGTAACCTGATACGGTAGGTCATCGTTTAAGTATACGAGCAGGAGCAAGTATCTGATTTAGATAAAGGCTCCAGCGAACTGGGTAACGAAGCAGCGGCTTCGGGGAACATGAGGATATTCTTGGTATCCCTCTATGAGCTGCCAGGTGATCATACTAGGCTCATGAGAGGTTAAGGTCTGCGTTAGAAGAACCAAGAGTATGCCTTGGTTGCTATACGAGCGACCTAAAGACAGGGATGGATAGGGGATAGTCGACGATACACGGTCGTACCCTAGATAGCATTTCGTCAGGCTACCTACCATCTTTGGTCAAGCGTGTACGTACGGAAAGGCAGAGAACACCCAAAAGACCATAATTGCTATCTAATTATGGTTGCGGTAAGGCTAGGATTGTGGGTTGGCCAGTAGTGTGTTCTCATACAGGATTTATCCTGTCTTGTCTTTCACTAGTTGAGGGAGTGGTCTCGTGGGACCATAGCCACGTATAGAAAAAAACAGACCTTAGCATCTGCATCGGCAGATAAATCGAAAGCTCCCGACCGAGTCCTGTATTTCCTGATCTGCCCTGTGACAGGACTCGGATGGCACGATGTGATACATGTGCATACAGTCATGGAAAAACGATTCACGATGAATGCGTGGGAAAAAGGGCGTGGTTGACGGTTAGCGTAATTCCTAGTGGCCCTGGGTGGTTGAACCAAAAACCGAGATACGAAAACATGCAATAGGTAAGCATAATCCCTAGTAGTCCTAGGTAGCATAAGTCCTAGTTGTACAAACGATGATTCATGTTGAAAGACCCTAGTTAGATATAGGGTAACAGCCCAAAACGATCTCAAGGATCATGGAACTATGTTAAAGTAGTATAGAATCTCATGGGAAAGCCCGTATGGTCTACGGCAAGGGACTGAACATTTACATGGAATAAAACATACGAGTTGAGTAACCTATTTACGCGATATATTAGGTTGACATGGACCATTACACGACTTTTGAGTAAGGGTCATTCATGGTTAACACATGATACGGTGGGGATACTAGTACGGTAGGTGCAGAGCTAAAAGACATGATAGATACCATGGGAGGTTATACGTGATAGATATCGTGGGGATATTATACTTGATAGGAACCTGACGATGGGATACCTTGTTTTATCTTGACATCGCATTTTTATCATGACACCTTAGTTTATCTGAGTTCAGTAGTTCATCCTGTTATTTTGATTTAGCTTATCTATCTTGTCATCATGCTTATGTTCATCTCAGTTTCTCATGTCAGTTAACTTTACTAGTTTTTATGCTGATAGTAGATAGGGCTTACTCAGTCTTTTTGACTGACCCGTTTTGTTTCGCCTCTTTTCTTCCGTTCCCCCCCCCCCCCCCAGGTTACAGGGAGGAAATACCGTTGTTTAGTTCGGACTTCTTCTGCTTGAAGGTCATCATGGATGGCTTGGGCTTTTCTTGGCTATGGCTACTTTACTGTTTTTACTTGGGGAATAATTTATGAAAAAGTCTTCATGCTTCTTTACCATTGCAAGACAGGTTTTGATGTACTCTGATGTAAAAGGCTTTAGACCTTAATTATTAATGTTTATGAAACTTCGATTTTACTTCTGCTATTTTATATGTTCTGTCTTGTGATATTTCTGTGCATGTTTACCAATAATGCCCCTCTAAAGCTAGTGCATTCCTTTGCGAGTGACCCTAGTGGAGGCGGGGTGTTACAGAAACAAGTAAAGATAACATGACATGTATAAACTGAAAGTAAACATAAGGATGATGACAAGATAGGCAAGTTAAACTAGGATGACAAGATAAACTATACTAACCAGATAAACTACGGTAACAAGATAAACTATGTTAACCATATAAACTACGGTAACAAGATAAACTATGCTAACTAGATAAACTACGGTAACAAGATAAACTATGCAAACCAGATAAACTACGTATAGCATCGCATGTTTAACATTCTCTGCACCAACTATACTAGTACCCCAACCTGTATCATCCTTTCCATGTATATGTACAGTCCCTTGCCGTATATCGTATGGGTTTCATCACGTATTTCTATACTACTTCAACGTAGTGCCACCATTCTTGAAATCGTTTGGACTGCCACCCTTGTTCTGGCTAGGTTTCCTTATCATGAACTATCGCGTGTTCAACTAGGATTTATGCCACCTAGGACCACTAGGGATTATGCTACCTATTGAACGTTTTCTAGACTCGATTAGGGTTTATGCCACCTAGGACCACTAGGGATTATGCTACCTAACGAACAACACCCTTTTTTCCACGTAACAATCTATTAATCGATCGGCTCCCTACAACTCCTAGCTCGTTCACGTGTCTGTGTCATACGGCCCAATCACGAAATGTAGTCACCTGTGCTAGGTCCACCATAGGGTGTATCAAGCCCTAGGGTGCCAACCACCGACATGAATCAAGCACGCACAGTGTAATCCTACCGGTGCCCAATGCCTGCTTTTTCAATTCCGGACTACATGCACGACCATAGTCCGCTTGAACTTACAATGGCGCACCAACTCAGCCGTCGTTCTGGTCGCTTACAATCAGCCCAGTAATCGTGCCCCACCCTGCCTAGTTCCAGGGTACCGTGATACATCTAGTGGGTTACTGCTGAAAAGGACCGCGTAACTAGGGTTTCCGTCCAGTAGGTTAAGTGTTGTTATTTAAATTCGAGACTTAGCCCCATCAGTCTAGCATGTCAAGCTGGTTAAGTGTTGTCATTCAAGTTCGTGACTTAACCCGCCTACGTGTCATGTCAAATTGGCTAAGGTTGTCGTTCAAGTTCATGACTTAGCCCTACGAATCATGTGTCAAGTTGGTTAAGTATATTCAAGCGGTTCATTACTTAACCCTATCAAATCATCGTGTCAAATTGGTTAAGTATATTCAAGCGGTTCATGACTTAACCCTATCAAATCATCGTGTCAAATTGGTTAAGTATATTCAAGTGGTTCATGACTTAACCCTATCATGTGACATTAATTCATTAATGCACCCCAACCTCTCACATCAGACCTGTTGTTGTGGTCACTGGATATGCCGGGCGACTCCGGGCAGAATTACACCACAACTCAGTCTGACCTCGGGTTTTCAAGTGCGATATGACCAACTATCCACATTGGATCCTATTATTTGCAGTAACTGGATTTTCCGGGCGGTTCCGGGCAGAATTACACTGCAAACTCAACCCAACCTCGAGTTGGCTATTTTCAAGTTCATTCTAAGTGTCATGTCCATGTTCAAGTTTCATGTCAAGTTCGTGTCAAGTTTCATGGCGAGTTTCATGTCCATATCCAGGTTCAGGTTATAATAGAGTTCATGTTTCAAGTTTTGCCTTTTATCAAGTTCATAATTCATGTTCATAACCAATTCATGTTTTTCCTATTCTACCCAAATCGTATTCCCATCGCACGTAAACGTGAATCGGTCCATACTACAAATAAATCCAAATCTCAGAATAAAGGGAATAACATCAAAACTATGATAGGCAAGAGGGACGAGCATAAAGCGATAAAAGGGGTTACAAGACTAGCATGACATAACTTGAGATAATTGGTTACAACATCATTGGCATATAGGATTTCAAATCTAGCAAGATAAGGTGATAGTCATGGTAAACACTGACATAAAAGAATAGGCATGCAAAAGCAAGCCAAATATAAGGATAATGGATCCAATGGTTTTGGTTTACATAATAGCGAATAAACTAAGCAAGTCCCATCCTAGGTATGCAATCCAACAAAATGCCAATTCGGTGCACAACATGGTTTTCAACTATAGTGTTATGGGCGTGAACAATCAACTATAATAGTCTTAGGCAATTAACCCCAGTAGTCATTGGTAGAAATCTCATAGTTATGAATCATAAGCGACTCATCACAATAATCATGGATAATTCTAGGCAAATAGTCATAGGCGATTAACAGTAATAGTTTCAAAGTCATGGTCATAGATAATAGCCTTATGTTCATAATCATAGGTAATAATTCTCATAGTCAAGAGTCATAGGTGATTAGCCACAATTGTCCTCTTCATAGTCATAGGCATAGTCTTATGTTCACAGTCATAGACATAGTCTTATGCTCATAGTCATAGGCATAGTCTTATGTTCTTAGTCATAGGCATAGGCATAGTCTTATGTTCATCGTCATAGTCATAGGCATATTAAGGTTATAGACATGAAAGTATTCGATTTACAACATGAATAGGCCCCAAATAGAAATATTCCCACAAGTCAAGATCCAAGAATTTATGTTACAATCTAGCATTTGAATAATAAACAAGGTCCAACAACATGAATGGGCATGATTCAATCGATAAGAAACAACCCAAAGTCATAGATTCAAGAAGAGACAAGAACAGATCTAAATAGATAATCAAGCTTAGGTCCAATTTCATTTCATTCCATGTCCATATTAAATTTAACAAGTTTAAATCTCAAAGTAACTAGAACTTACAGATCGTGGTCTGAGATGCAGAAGTTGAATCTTGAAACTAGTCGTCGATTCGATGGATTCTGATTTGATAGCAGAAGCAAGCCCCCAATATGCAATTCCTAGCCGTAGTCTTCAAGAATTAGTCTTTGTGTTTTACTTTAATTTATTTATTTGTTTTTCTCGGAGGCAGCATAAGGACAGAAAGAATTGGTGTAGAGAGAACGAGGCTAGGAGACTGTTTATATAGGTTTAGAGTCACGAATCTAGTCAGAAAATTGGTCCAAATACATCAGAATGACCCCAGGCTGAAAACCAGGTTTTGGCACCCGGTCGACCATAGGGTCGACCTGGTCCCTGGGAGGTCGACCATAGTGTCGACCCCCAGGTCGACCTGGTTCTGGGCGGGAAATTTCCCGCCCAGTCTGCCCTGGGGTTTGAATTTCGAATTCAAATTTCGAGCTGTTTTTTATTCTGAAAATTCCTGAAACTTCGGAGGGCCATAACTTGGTCATACGGACTCTTTTTTTCAAAAACTCGGACTCGTTTCCAAGTAGAATTTCGAGATGAACGCAATGGCGCAACCCATTTCCCTTGATTCTTATTTTAAAATTTAATTCTGCCTTGATTTATGGTTTCAATATGTTATTAAAATAAGGGTTGTTATAGGAGGTTTCCCTACTGTAAGAGAGGCTAAACTAATTTGTCCGTGCCAATAAATTTCGCCATAAAAATCTCTGCATGCGTTCTCGTCACTTCCTGTTGTTTTATCTATTTTGCGCCCCTTTTGTTTCTCTCTAATTTTTCTCGCATCTCTCACAATTTTTTCAATGCGATTTTTTCTCCTCTCACATCACGATTTTATAGAGAGAAATTTGATCTCTTCTCAAATCACCATTTTATAGAGAAAAGTTTGATAATTATAAATTATTTCTATATACGAAACTGGATTTGTTTCGAAGCTTATACAAAACTCAAGACACAAAAATTCGTGCCTTCTATATAGATTGAGGGTTTCACTGGAGAAGAGCGATCTTGGAACTGCATGTTGCCGCGACCAGAAGGGTCTGAGACACTACTAAGTAGGTGTGACTTGGCAAAAATTGTGGAATATGTTAGTGGAGAGCAAATTATAAAAGGGGCGGATAAAAGTGAATGGGTTGGCGGTGGAGATCAAGCGAAGGAAGAAGAGGAGATGGAGGAAATTGAGAGTGATGATGAAAGTGATGAGGGCGATGAAGAAAAAGTCACAGAGATATGCTTTTTAGTTTTGAAATCTAAAAACCGCGATGTTCTTATTCCTTTATATTATTGACATGCTTTTGTTCATTTCATGGTTTATAATTACGTTAACTTTCTTGCAAATCTTTAAGATGGTAGACACTAATAAAATTTTCTTGTCCGCTATTTGCATTAAACAAATCTAACAAATCCATGTGACTTTTTGTGCTTTGATTAAGTTATAGAGCTTTTGAATATATTTTTTGATAAATGGTAAAAAGATCGCTAAATATTATATTTTGCATCTTCAATTATAATGTAATTGTGACCCTCACATACGCTTAAGAAGATATTAGCAATTTCTAACCAACTTTGCTATTATCATATACCCAGTTCTTTTACCCTTTTTTGTATAATTTTTTTCTCTTTTTCTTTTGATAAAGAATGATGCAACCAAACATAATTCTGTTATAAATATGTGATTTCTTACGAAGTTTGATTCAAGTGAAAAGCATCAAATATAGATGTAATTTCATATTGTATACTACATAATTTAGAAAACAAGGGAATGATAAATGTGGATTGAGATTACAATGCTCTGAGTTCGGCACCGTAATATAAATTTCTGGCCTTAATAATTCAGATAACAAACATGCGAACGCAAGCAAGTCAGTAGGATCGAGTAACTTGGTTAATGTACAGGTATGATATTCATCTTCTATTTGTGTTGGATTCACTATCTTTTATTTGAACTTGATTGGTTAGACATGTCGTATCGAAGCACGACTTTGATGATAGAGATCCAAGACAAGCCTTAACTACACATGCTGTGAGCTTAGCATCTTAGATAACTTTAAGCATTGCTGTGCTAATGCAAAATTGTTTTGTGTATGTGCAATAAATAGAAAATAAGCTTATGTAGGTGATAGTACACAACAATAACAAGTTATCAAGTTCATAGTGCATTTCCAATGGAATATAAAATAATGACCATACATGGCAGAATCTCCTTAATTTTTTAATGCTCTCATGCTAGTGTTGTTGACATCGCACAGGCAGTATGTTGTCAAGTATTTGGTGCATTTCCAAGGCCATCAAAAATAAATTACCATACATGTAAGAAGCTTCGTTATTTTTTAATGCTTTGTTGCAACAATATAGGTACAACTGGCGAGAGGAACATGGAGCAAGAAGAGAAGAATGATAAATGGCATAGGATTAGAAGGAGTAGCGGTATGCCTCTTTTAGTATCTTATTTCTGCTTTACTTTTTAATTTCTGACTATCATATGAAAGGTGAAGTCCAATTACAAAAGCAATGAGAGTATGCTCCAGGCTGTTTTAAGGTAAGTATATGCATTACTCACAAAACAAAGTTGGATGTCTTAGCAAGCTTAGTGAGAAAAACTTTAGTTCATGGAAACGTAGTATCATACTCTAATTCGATGTTAAATTTCATAAACATGGTCACAGAGGATTAGAGCTTGAATAAATAAAATTAAAGAAAGGTTAATTGATACTACTTTTAGTAATTTAGATATAAAAAATTATTGATCTGGTGTGGATGTTGATATCACGTAAATATGAAATATTATTATTTCAAGTCTAATTGAATTTTGGTTAGCTTAGATTTGTTTCTTTTATTTAAACTTTATGTTAGGATGAACTTTGTTTGATATAAATATTTGGAGTTAGAATGAATGTACAAACAATACTTTACAAACGTAATATGTAACTATCCATCTTACCAAATTGAATTCAAGTGCATGTTGCACTATATGGTATTATATTGCCTCATAGTATCCAACATACAAAACAACAAAATGGAGCAGGCAACTTGAATGTATAATATTATATTGGAGAACTTATTTGTTTATTGTACGTTACTTGAATATTTAATGTTGCTTATATTAGACAGTTTACTTGGTTTATAATTACATGATTATTCGTATATTAGAATGTAAGTTACTTTTTGAGGCAACTAATGACTGTGACATGAGTTAAAATATAAATTTGGCATTGGCTGGTATAGTTACGCCCCTGATTACGTGCATTGATGATGAAATTAATTGAACATTAAGTTGAACCTGTTGTCATTTATAATTACACTAGTTTAATATTTAAACTTAATTGATTATGGGCGTTACTTACACACAAAGCATAATCGTTATTTTTCATGAAGAATTATATTCAATTAATAAGATATTATAAAACTACCAGTTAGTAGTAATTTTGCCATTCATTAAACATTACCATGATTGCATTCATCCTGGGAAACTACTAATCCCATAAATCAATCCATTCCTATAATTCTATAATCTTTCATAAATAATTGATATAAACTTGCCTTAATACGTTTTCTAAGTCCATTCATTCATTATTGTATATCGGAGACCTTCTGCCTCCCTTTGATTGCAAATTTGTCATGATTATTTCATTTTGGCAGGGGTTGGGTAGAATATGTTGTTGAGTGGAAGCATGATGGTTGTGGATCATCTAGGAGGCAAGGTGGAGAGACAATCCACATACCATGATTTAGCACACATTCTTTTCAAATCCTACTCAATTGTTTGTCCTTCTCTTTTTTGTACCGGTTTTCTTTTTTCCTTCCCCTAAATTAGATCAATCCAGACTGGGACCAATTTTTTTCTCCTTATCCAAATCACCACTTTAATACTTAACACCTATTGATGCATAAGTTTTTTAGCTAATTATTTTTATTCTGGTATTCACATTTTAGCTTTCAACAAATTGAATTCATATAATACAGTGTAATAAAGGTTTACAATAATATTTTTTTGTATGTGCCAAGTTTTTGAAGGCTGAAGTTCAAGCCAATACAAGTTTTTGAAAAGAGGAATGAATTAGTATATAACTTTAATATGAGTGGGAAAAGCATCAAAGAAAGTGTAATAGTGCTGAGTTTTACTTATAATACTGCTACTAATCTATCCTTAATCGCACAACAAGCTCTGATTTTATTTATATGTGCCAAGTTTTTGAAGGCTGAAGTTCAAGCCAATGCAAGTTTTTGAAAAGAGGAATGAATTAATATATAACTTTGATATGTGTGGGAAAAGCACTAAAGAAAGTGTATTAGTGTTGAGTTTTACTTATAATGCTACTACTAATCTATCCTTAATCAAACAACAAGCTCTGATTTTATTTAATATACCCTGTTAGATGAACATATATAATTAAATTTGAGTATGAATGTATGATTTTATTTCCTGTTCCTATAGGATGGTGAAGGAAATATTACATCCTGATGCTTTGGTTATTCTAACATTCTAATGGTTAACGGTAGAACCATACATGCTTTTTGAAGGTACATGATTTATTTTCTTTTATTGCTTTGCAGTATTAATAATGTAACAAACGACATGTCTTATTGCTTTGCGGTATTAATAATGTAACAAACGACATGTATACGAGTGTCATATATCAGATATATTCTCTAATTTAACTTCATAATTTGTATACTTGTTTAACACGTTAAGCCATTATATTTTTGTTTTTCTTTTGCTTTAGGATAATATCTAATATTTTTACAGATAATCCAGACCGTTTCTCTCTTGAATGTTTTCCAAGCGGCGATACATGCCCTGATGCTGGTAAAGAAGAAGAAGTCGTCATAACTATAGGGGATATCCGAGGTGTACCATAATCCCATATTATCGGAGTAGGAAGGGGGTGCCCATGGATAAGGCTGTGGTGCCCATTGGAAATTTGCACTGCTGCTATCGTCTATTGGATTTGAAGTCTACTTTGTGGTTTCAGTTTTTTAGATAACAATAGTACTTATAAGTGATTTATTTAAATAAATTAGTTAACCAATTTGTGATTAATTTATTATATACACTATTGCACTTTTTTTTTACAATTAAATGTTCACTAGAATGACGATATATTTTGAGCTTGTTTTGTTTCTTCATTTATTTTTTTAATTCATTAATGGTTTATAACTGTAAAATTACTAAACATCAAGATTATATTAATTATACTCGATATATAATAAAAATGTAAGTATGTGTCTTGTAATTGATTCAATCAATACATTGATTGCATGTTCTTGGTGTTAGGTCGGTTTACATGTAAAATTCAATTTACTTGAATTTTCACTTTTTCAATTACTTGCATTTTTTCTTAAATTAAGCTATAATTTTTTCAATAAAATCTAACTTTTGAAATAAATTTTGATAAATAATTTTATATTTCATATTGAACTCCTTAACGGTCGTTTTTCCCACCGTTGTGCGGTAATACTAGTTAATTAGATTATACAGTTGTAACTACATAACCATAAAACAGTTTAAAAAGCAATAATAATCATAATGAATACATATCGTATTAGCTTATAAGTATTTGTATAATCATAATGTAGTTGAAAAACAAGAATGAGGAAACATAAATAAAAAATAAAATTTATAGTCATAACGCAATTAAAAAAAGTAATGGTATGCATACAAATTACGTTAGTAACAATTATCATAACTGCATATAACAATATACCAAGCTCGTAATGAACAACTAACTGTTGGGGGAAAGATTCCCAAAGACGCCTTGGGAATAAAATCACTTTGCGGAAAAACAAATAGGAACGGATTGATGGTGAGGCAAAACAAACAACACATAGTCACCAGCAAAACAATCACGGATCAAGCAATAAAAGAAAGAACGCAAGAGATTTATAGTGGTTCCACTAACGTCTTGTTAGTGTACGTCCACTTGGGGAAAAGAGATTTTATTCCTTTTCTAAATAAGAAAGTATTACAAGACTGATAATAGAGAAGAAGAAGAAGAAATACAACTTTGAGAAATGCGCCTCACATTTTGAGATGATACATACATTTACCTAATCCTGTCCTTATATAAGGATTAATACCTGGGGTTGAAGTAATTGATTTATGGTTATCAATGAATGTCTAATTAATTCTCCAATTTATTTGCTTCCAATCAGAGAATTAGTTCTTTACTTCAATATCCCAAAAAAACTTCTTCATATTCTTCCACCTATGTAGGTAATTTATTGCCCTATCTAATTTAACAAAAGAGGCAATAAATTTTCTGATATCGTCCAAATGATCTGCAGTAGGAAATATTGTATTACTCAAATTAACAATATTTCCCAAATCTTCTCTAAATGGAAATATTGTATCACCATAATCAATAATATCTTCCAAATCTTCTGCAAATGGAAATATTGTATCACAAATTCTAACAATCTCCACCTTGATACTATATTTCCTTGAAAGCATACTGATTGACATAGAAATGTGTTTATTTTATGCTCTTATATCTTATCTTTTGTATATAAATAAATATTACTTGGGTATTGTTTTGTCACTTTTACAGATATTCCAACCCAGCCCGCATGCAACCAGAAAAGTAGAGAAATAGAGATCAAATTGTTATATATTTACATTTTGAAGAATTGTAGATGAAGATCTCACATCTAGTTGTTGTTGGACAAGAAAATGATTGATAATAGGCCATGCACATCTCAAATTAAAGGAGACTTGCAAGAGAAAGGGAGAAAAGGCCTAGAACTTGTTCCAAATGACAAAAGGCCTAAAACTTACTTGAAATAGCTAGACCCATTTGTAATTAGGGTTAGGGTTTGGTTATCTCTTATAAATACCCTTGTAATATCATTGTAGCCACCATCCTATTTTTCTATCTTAACCTCCATTAATAAAAGTTCTTCTTCTTCTTTTATTTTCTAGCATTTTTCCTTTTCTTAGCAATTGGTGTTGTCTTCACAATTAGTTTTGGTAGAACACCAATTGTATTTTACATTTTTTTATTAGTGATTAGTCGTTTGATTAGTTTCAACGACAATCCTAATTTTTCTTTTTGTTGTTCTTCTTTTTCTGCAATTTTAATTTCTGCATTTTATTTGTGTTTTGCATTTTATTTCCAAGCAATTTGTGCCATCTATTCAATTAGATTTGATAGAGCTCAAGTTGTCTTTGCGATTTTATTTTCATTAGTGATTTATCATTTGATTAGATTCAACGGTAATCCTAATTTTGCAGTTTCAATTTGTTTTTATTTCAACTAAATCTCTAAACTTCGTCTAACTCGCCCAAGAAATCTTATAAATAATTTAATTTACCTCCATGTGATTCGACCTGCGTACTACACGACCTGTGCGCTTGCAGTATTTTATTTCAAAATCTGCGCTTTTCTAATCCATAGGAAAGTGTCGATCAAGTTTTTGGCGCCGTTGCCGGGGAGGCAATATTTAAATTTTATTATTTATTTAATTTCTGATTTGTGTTAGTTTTATTTTATTTTGTTTCCATTTTTTTCTTGTGTATATAGAAAAAAAAATCTCAATTAGTTGCTTTGGTATTGATCGCTGATACTGTAATCATCTAAATAAGAGAAAAAAAATTGCCAAATTCTCTTGATTTTTTTTTTCTTTTTTCCCCTTTTCAATTTTGTTTTTTTCCCTTTTATGTTTTTTTTCCCTCTTCATCTATTCCTTCTTTCCATCTATTCTTTCTTTCCAATTTTTAATTTATTTTTATTGTTCATTATTGTTGTACATTTATTTTGCCAAATTTTCTTCAATTGCTTTCCATTTATTCCTTCTTCCCTTTTACATCTCTTTCCTTTATTTTCCCATTATCCCTTTTTCAACAATTAAAAAAAAGATTCTTTTTTTTGCAGCTTTCTTCCCTCCTTTATCCCTTTTTCAACATCTAAATATGATGCTATGGATTGTTTTGATCCTTATGATTGATGCTTACTTCGGATCAAAGGTAGTGCTAACTTTGAGGTGGTTCAAGTAGGAAGGCTCGAAGTGGTGAATGTGTTCGTTGATCAAGGTGGATCAACGAATGTGGTGACAACTCTAAAGTGTCTTGAGTTGGGTGATGAGGATTGCTCTATGGTGTTCTGAGCATGACAACTCTAAAGTGTCCTGAGTTGGTGAACAGTCGCGATTGATAGCGATTGGAGATGCGAAGGCCGAGAGATTATCGTTATCATGGGTTCTAGCGGGCTCAGAGCAAGGGTTATACGATTTCGTTGTATGGTCGAATACCCTGGGTTTCGTTGTATGGCCTAGAATACATTTCGTTGTATGGTGTATGGAGTTTAGCTAGAACCGGGGTTTCGAGTATGGCCCTTGACGGATGGCAATATGGGCTAGTCATACGATAACGATAGTTTCGAAGCAGGATTGGCGGTGATAGCCAGAGTCAGTCATGGATGATTGGTTGTTCTGTTTGTACTATCTCACATAGATTATCCAAAGTCGAGGGAGATGTTCTTTGAGTGCTTAAGTGATATTGGTCTAGGCCTTTGGCGAGAGTACTTGAGGAATGTTAAACTCGATTAGGGTTGTCTGTGTGAGACCTATATAATCTGGATGTCATGTGTGTTATGTATGATTGAATGGGTGTTCTGGTTTCTATGGATGAATGGTTGAAATGCTTGGTGTAAAGGCTATCACTGTCCGATGTGGGGAAGATAAGGTTGAGTTCTTCTCTGGTGATGTGGGTAGATAAGTTGTTCATTTACCCGTTTTCATATACTTTCTTGTTGAAGTTTGTTAGCTGTATTATCGCTCACTAAGACTATTGTCTGACTCAAGGTTTTATGTCTCCTCTTATTACCTTGGGCTGTTCATCCGATTGTGGATGGGCAGACTAAGTAGCAGGTTACAGGTAATGGAGCTTAGTGATACGAGGAAGCTGAGCGATGACGAGCAGGAGGCTGGCGTACCAGTTTTATTACTATCTAGTATTTCTGTTTCCGCTGTTTGAGTTGCTTGAGAGCTGTAGTGAGGCCTTATGTACAAACTTTGATATCAGTTGGATAATCTTTTTGGATGTTGAGAAAGTTTCAAAAGTTTGCTATATGATACCTCATTACTATTACCTGTTGTATATGTTCTACTATATTTTATCCATGCGCTGTGAGTTCTACGACAGGTTTCGATGTGTTTACCTACTCTGATGATCGTCCATAGCAGCTTGGCACACCTTTAGTATATTATTCCTCTTGTTTAGTGCGGGGGTTATGGGCGGTCGTCACATTTGGTATCAGAGCTCTGGTCAACGATTTTGGCCAAAGTTCAAAGACGTAATTACGTATGAGAGGCGTATTTGTAGATTTCAGTTGGATGTTTACTATATATATTAGCATATATAGTAGTAGCGGTTGCATTCTTTTAGCAGTTTTCTTGGAAGTGGCTAACTATTCTAAATTGCAGACTTAGAATGAGTAGACGGCCATCAAGACACGCTGTTAGGAGAGCTAATACTGGAGGTGGAAATGGTGATGAACCAGATTACCCGGCCATGTTTGAAGCCATGGCAGAAGCAATTATGCGAAGGGTACCTGCTCCAGTGGCGGCTACGGTAGATGTAGGGGTGCGAGTTCCTAGAATAGATTTTGCAAAGATGTGCAAGGACTTTATATCTCTAGGAAGGAAACCATTCAAGGGAACTGAACCAGCTGAAGAGGTTCAGAGATGGATGGATTCATGTGTTCGAATCTTTGGAGACTTAGGTATTGAGGATGCAATGAAGAGAAAGCTTGCATCAAGGCAGCTTCAGAGTAGAGCCATGGAATGGTGGAATTCCGTTATACTCGAGACTCCGGAAGAGGAGATTTCATGGGAGCAATTCCAAGCTAAGTTTGAAGCAAAGTTTATCTCCACTGCTCAGAAGTCCGTCCTCTTCAAGAAGTTCGTAGATTTGAAGCAGAACGGCAGATCAGTTCTTGACTATATTTCTAATTTTGAGGCTTTGTCTAGATATGCTCGTTCATACATTGATACACCCTATCAAAAGAACGAGAAGTTTGTCTTGGGTTTGGATGCTTATATTGGGAAGCCACTGGTGGACCATCTTGATGATTCATTTGAGAAGATTGTGGAAAAAGCTATTCGCCATAAAAGCTTGTTTCCCAAGGAAGCAAATGTTGTCGCTGCAACTAAAGGAGATCAGAAACCACAGCCGGGTGGTAATAACAATAAGAAGAAGAGGCAGCAACAACAGGAAGGGGAAAGTGGATAGAAGAAGCAAAAGGGTGAAGTGACTTGCTATAACTGCTGGCAGAAAGGCCATTTTGCTAACGAGTGCAAGAATCCCAAGGCTGAGAAGAAGTGCTTCAAGTGTGGAAAGTCTGGACATGAGAAGAAAGATTGTCCGGAAGTAGCTAAGGGAAACCAGATCGTGAAGGCTTATGCTTTGGAAGCCGTGCCGTCTTCTTCGAGGGGTCCGACTGTTGAAGAGAAAGGAAAAGGTGTCGTGGTGCAAGGTACTCTTTCCATTAAAAGTGTTTCAGTTCGAGTGTTGTTCGACACTGCAGCTTTGCGCTCATTTGTTCGTTATGAGCATGTGTGTCGCTTGGGTTTGAAACCCGAGATGCGTGATAGGCCAATCCAGCTGAGGGTTCGTCTAGTTTGTGTATGTTTGGCATGCTCTTGCTTTGTTGAGTCATGGTTGTTTTTGCGATGATCTCCGCTGGATTTGGGATCATCTTGGGCATAGTTTGGCTCAAGAAGTATGCGGCAAGGGTGAATTGCGAGAAGCTAGAGGTGAGGGTCGGGGATGTGGAAGGGCGAAAGGTGTTGATTAGATGTAAGCACGAAGACGGAGTCTTCGTGAGTTATCTATATTCGCTTGGGATTTCACAGGAAAACCCATCATCAGTGCTGATCGCTAATGAGTATGTAGATGTCTTTGACAAGGTCAAAGGGTTGCCGCCACATCGTGAGATGAGTTTAGGATCGTTTTGATCGAGGGGGCTAGGTCTATCGTTTTACCTCTTAGGCAGATGGCGCCTAAGAAATAGCAAGAGTTAGAGGTGCGAGTTCGCGATCTTTTGGAGAAAGGATTCATTCGGAGGAGTATTTCCGAATGGGGTGGTTTCTCCAGGGTAGTATAAAACCTAGAAGTTGAGTCCGTAGTTACGAGACCTCGTAAGCTGCTTCGTGTTTGAGAGGAACAACACGAAATAGCTTAGGAGGTATACGGTCATGTTGTTGATAGAATTCCGCGTGCTAGGATAAGGCTATGGATGCATGGATTGATGGTTGCTAGTTTGGATGATAGAATTGGCTTCACATGGATGATAGGCATGCAGAATTGTTGTGGTTGCTTGTGTTTGCTTGGAATTTCGGGGGCGAAATTCTTAAGGAGGGGAGAATGTAACAGCCCGTATTTTACGTATCGGAAGATCGTAAAATATTTTTATTTTATCCTCCGAGGGCTGGATCATTCTCATCTTTTAAAATGTTGCTTATGGGGATGTGTGACATGTCCATAATTTTTACCGATTTTGTTTGTGACCATTTTTCCCTGTCAGTCTTGTACTGGGCATAACTTTTGACTCAGGTCGAATCAGAGGGTGAGACCTGGGCCATTGGAAAGAAATTGATGATTCCCTTTCCGTAGAGTGGTTACATCAAGGATTTGGTTCATCGGTTTGGGAGAAATCGCTGTTTTAAGGTTTTTCAGTTGGCTGTTCAGGTTTTGGAAGGCTAATGGGCTGATTTGGAGAAGGCCCATTAAGGAGTTGGTGGAGGCTATAAATAGGGGGTAAGGGATATGGAGAAAGGTTGGCATTTTCCATTCTCTTATGGGGAGGCTTTGATCTCCTTCTTCCTCTAACATCTTTCCACCATTAAAATTCCAAAATCCAAGGAGGGAAATCGAAGATCTACACCATAAGAGGCTAGATCTACATCGTTTCAAGGGCGAATTCATCGGATTGAGGAGTTTGATTCGAAGTGTTCGCTGTCCGGATTGCTTTTTCATTGTTTTTGCATCGATTTGAAGAATTGGTGAGTGATTTACATCTCTCATTCGGATTCATGCAAGTATATGGGTTTTAGGATGTTAATTTCATCATTTCCATGTTATTTTCCTTAGATCCACACCATGCTAAGTCCATTTTATATATGAATCACCTTAGGATCTGATCTAGATAATTTAAATGGTTAATTTTATGATTTTTCTCAAGATTATGCAAGTTAGATCCATTTTTATGTTCATATGATTCACTTATCATGTTTTGGGAAATTTATGTGTTTTCATGGAAATTGTTAGATTGATGATATTGTTGGTTGCATAACATGTTTGTGATTGCGTTTGGATGAATCGGATAAGCTGGTTTCGTCGGATTCGTCGTTTGGCGAAGTTTTGGTCGAAATCGGAGTCGATTTGGAGATGTGCAGGTTTCTGGTCGTCCTGGAGTTGGTCGGGTCGGTCTGGAATGAGGTGGTCGGTCAAAGTATGGCTTGGGAAGCAAGTCAGGGAGCTGGTCGGTTTAAGCTGGTCGGTCCAGAAGGAGCAGAAGTGTTTCTAGTCGGTTTCAGATGGTGGCATCCTGGTCGGTTTCAGATAGTGGCATCCTGGTCGGTTTCAGATGGTGGCATTCTGGTTGGTTTTACTGGAAGCAAATCCTGGTCGCTCTGAAGGAGCTGGTCGGTCAGGTGGAGCAAAATCTGGTTGGTCTTGACGGGGTCGATCCAAAGCTAGTCGGTCCCAAGGAGGTCGAGTCAATCCAAAGCTGCAAGGAGGTCGAGTCGATCCAAAGCTGCATGGAGGCGGGTCGCTCTGGAGAAGCTGGTCGCTCTAGAATCCTGGTCGTTCTGGAATTATGGTTGCTCTGGAATCCTGGTGGCTCTGGAATCTTGGTCGCTCTGGAGCTGGTCGCTCTAGAGGAGCTGGTCGGTCAGATGGGGTAAATCTTGGTCGGTCAGGTGGAAGCATATTCTGGTCGGTCCCAAGGGGGTGGGTCGGTCCAAGGATGCAGGGAGGCGGGTCGGTCCTGGAGTTGGTCAGGTCGGTCCTACCCTGGTTGGTTAAAAATGGAGGGGATTTCAGCAGCGCTTTTTAATGTTGTGGTGAATGGCCCATGTGTTGTCGTTTGCTTTCTCTAGCAAGTTGATATGATGCTATGGATTGTTTTGATCCTTATGATTGATGCTTACTTCGGATCAAAGGTAGTGCTAACTTTGAGGTGGTTCAAGTAGGAAGGCTCGAAGTGGTGAATGTGTTCGTTGATCAAGGTGGATCAACGAATGTGGTGACAACTCTAAAGTGTCTTGAGTTGGGTGATGAGGATTGCTCTATGGTGTTCTGAGCATGACAACTCTAAAGTGTCCTGAGTTGGTGAACAGTCGCGATTGATAGCGATTGGAGATGCGAAGGCCGAGAGATTATCGTTATCATGGGTTCTAGCGGGCTCAGAGCAAGGGTTATACGATTTCGTTGTATGGTCAAATACCCTGGGTTTCGTTGTATGGCCTAGAATACATTTCGTTGTATGGTGTATGGAGTTTAGCTAGAACCGGGGTTTTGAGTATGGCCCTTGACGGATGGCAATATGGGCTAGTCATACGATAACGATAGTTTCGAAGCAGGATTGGCGGTGATAGCCAGAGTCAGTCATGGAAGATTGGTTGTTCTGTTTGTACTATCTCACATAGATTATCCAAAGTCGAGGGAGATGTTCTTTGAGTGCTTAAGTGATATTGGTCTAGGCCTCTGGCGAGAGTACTTGAGGAATGTTAAACTCGATTAGGGTTGTCTGTGTGAGACCTATATAATCTGGATGTCATGTGTGTTATGTATGATTGAATGGGTGTTCTGGTTTCTATGGATGAATGGTTGAAATGCTTGGTGTAAAGGCTATCACTGTCCGATGTGGGGAAGATAAGGTTGAGTTCTTCTCTGGTGATGTGGGTAGATAAGTTGTTCATTTACCCATTTTCATATACTTTCTTGTTGAAGTTTGTTAGCTGTATTATCGCTCACTAAGACTATTGTCTGACTCAAGGTTTTATGTCTCCTCTTATTACCTTGGGCTGTTCATCCGGTTGTGGATGGGCAGACTAAGTAGCAGGTTACAGGTAATGGAGCTTAGTGATACGAGGAAGCTGAGCGATGACGAGCAGGAGGCTGGCGTACCAGTTTTATTACTATCTAGTATTTCTGTTTCCGCTGTTTGAGTTGCTTGAGAGCTGTAGTGAGGCCTTATGTACAAACTTTGATATCAGTTGGATAATCTTTCTGGATGTTGAGAAAGTTTCAAAAGTTTGCTATATGATACCTCATTACTATTACCTGTTGTATATGTTCTACTATATTTTATCCATGCGCTGTGAGTTCTACGACAGGTTTCGATGTGTTTACCTACTCTGATGATCGTCCATAGCAGCCTGGCACACCTTTAGTATATTATTCCTCTTGTTTAGTGCGGGGGTTATGGGCGGTCGTCACAGTATCCCTTAGTATTTATACCATATGTGAACGACCATAAGACCCTCTTCCCCCTTCTAATTGAGTCAGTTAATTAATAGAGCACAACTTAGTATTTTATACTATTTTGAAGTGAGAATAATTTCTATCTTGTCGTGATTTCTTTAAAATGTCTAATTCAAAAAAACCATTGAGAGAAATGTAGGATAATAATCGGAGTAGACGTCATCTTGAAGAGTATGACTACGAATTACAACTCATGAAGCAAAATTTTCCTAAATTTCGTGAGTCCAATGTCAACAATTTTCAAAATTTTCCAAATGACCAACATTTTCAACATCATAGAAATGATCGAAATGGCGATTTCAATTCAAATATCAATAAATTCGATTATGGGCCACATCCACATCAAAATAGCTCTGAATCTCAATATGGCTTTGATGCACATCAATATGGGGTTGTGAACCAAAATTTTCAAAATTATAGCCCATATCAACATCTTGAAAATAAACAAAATTGCAATTTTCCATCGAATTTCAACAGTTTTGGTTATGAACATAATTTCTATAATCAAAATGATTTCCAATATCATTGTCATTTTTCTGAAAATTCAAACAACCACCACATTGGAAATAATATTGATTGTGAAATTGATGTGGATTTTAATTCTGAGAATCAAGAAATCCAAAATGAGAGCTCTCAAATCAACGATTCTGAAGAATATCATCTTAACATTCTTAAAGAGAGGGTAGAAAAGCAAGATAGACAGCTTGATGAAAAGGATAGAAAGATGGATAAACTTCTTTGTTTAATGACATCTTTGAAAGAACAATGAGAGCAACAAAATCAAATTCAAACAAGCGATGAATCAGAAAATAATCCATTCTTTACTGATAGTGAAAATTTTCAGATTACAACTTTGGAAATTGAGAATAACGATCTAAATGAAGTTGTTCAAAATTCAACAAATGATTTGGACTTCGATTTTTTTTCAACAAAAAGATTTAATCTCAGATTTTGATCTTCCTCTTTCAGGCTGTGAGAAACTTGAATTTCTAGAAATTAAACAGAATAAAAATGTTGAATTTTTCAATTTAAATTTGGAGAAGGATTTTAGTGAACATGAATTTTTTGGGATTTATGAGAATGAGTTGCCAAATGAGGAAACTTCCGACGAATTTGAAGTTGTCAGTGTCGAAAATACATTGTCAATGAATGAAATTGAGAAATGTGATCACATAGACTTGAACAACACTCAGAATTTAAAATACACGATTGCAACTAAGTTTATATACGATCACAAATTTTTGGACAATTACAATGATAAATTTGTTGAGCACATGAATTATATTTGGAATGTTAGCTTGATTGAAAAACTTCATGTTAGGACGACCCTGGATATTTATCTACTGGATTATAAATCTAGGTATAAAGATGAGATGGTTTTCAAAAACCTTTGCTTATTAGAAAACATGCCTAGACATAGTGGGAACAGAATTCATCGGGCTAGAACCAAGTGTGGGGGAAAAAGTTGGTGGCATTCTTTACATTGCATGCATCGCAAACACATATATCATTGTATATATGATCCATTCTTACATATAGTTAAATTGCATTTTATTTTACAAATCGTTTTGCATTTGATCCATCTTTGGGTACGATCTTTCAAATTTAGGAAATGTTTACAATGTGGACACTGTTTAGATCTAGTGTGTGTGTGGGGGGGGGGGGGGGGAGTCTGCATTGCATTCTTTTCATTTTTCTTTATTTTTTCTTTCTTTCTTTTCATATAGGACCTGTAACACCCCACTCCCGCTATGATCACTCACTAAGGGAATGCCATAGCATCGGTGGAGTATTTTAGTGAATATAGAACAGAAAAATTACAACAAGACAGATATAAATAGTACTTGAAATTTTAAAACATCATCTCATAACAGCGGAAGTAAAACATGTCTGGTTACATCATAAAACCACAATAAAGGTCAAGTACAATATCCATCAAAATAAAGAAGTACATAATCCCACTCTCATACAATAGCCAAACAAAAGAAAAGATAACTGGATAACTGGAGCTTTACATCTATCCAAGCTCCTAAAGACTGGAACAGCAATCCGATCAAGCTCCACTACTGCTAGGATCCACCGTAGGACCTGAGGGTTGGGAAAAAGATAAAAACAACGGGGTCAGACATAAGTCTGAGCGAGTCCTATAACTTTAACAATACAATCGTTAAAGTAACCAGAGAAGACATAAACTGATATACGGTAACATATAGGGATGAATGGCTACCCTAAGCAGTCAACTGAACGAAGATAAAGGATAAAGACGCATCTACCCTCCCTAAGGTAAATTACTAAACTGCACCACACCAGTCGTTCCTAACTTAAAGGTTGATCCCACCCAAGGACTTATAAAATTTACTAATTAGTACCTGCGTACCCCTAGGTGACCAAGTAGGCGCCACGGGGCCCTACAATCCACTAGGTGTACACACTACTTCCCATTCGATCGGCTCCCTAACGTAGATACCCGTGCTGGCCCCACCGTGGGATGTATCATTCCCCAATGTGGCAACCTGATGGAACTAAAGGTGCACGGCTTATATCTACTCGATGCAACAACGGCTTACCTACCAGCCCGGGCCCACTCACGCATATGAAGCCCGTTGGACTTGCGTTGCCACCGCTAACCCGTTTGCCTCTTACAGTCAAGCCCAGTATGCGTGTCCCGTCCTCGACATGGGTCGAGCCCACAAAGATACGTATGGGTTACTGGTTGAAATGGGCCTCCACAAGCTACCCACCTAAGCTTGTCCCTTTTTCTAGTATATCCCACTTAACCCTTTAATCATGTTTTAATTACATGTTCCATTTTGGTTAAGTATTCTAATCGTATTTTCTATTGCCACCCAAGGCAACCACTAGATTTTCTCATGCCACCCGAGGCACCCACTTAACCCCTCATGTCCCTCTACATGCTAATGTGGTTAAGTGTTTCTTAATTAATTAATTAAGAACGTAACCTTTGTAAAGACCTCTCACATTAGACTGTCTTTTATGACCGCTGGTTAAGCCGGTTGGGTCCGGGCAGCCTTATGTCATAACAGAGTCTAACCTCGTGTCTTTACATTAATTACGTATTTAGTTTGTGCCTAAGACCTCTCACATTGGGCTAACATTTGTAGCAACTGGTTAAGCCGGTTGGGTCCGGGCAGTTTTACGCTACAACTGAGTCCAACCTCGTGTCTTAGTCAATTAATTACACCTAATTAATCACCCTCATAATTTTATATTAATTATCCCTAATTAATCAAGTTTTCTTAACATGGGTAGACCTAACTTAATAGGTAAATTCCCATGGGGTAGACCTAACTCAATAGGTAAATTCCCAACACATAGTATGGGTACACCTAACCAAATAGGCAAATTCCCATACTATGTTTATTTATTTTGTGTTATGCATAATTATATTAATTTCACACAATCTTATTAACTTATGCATTTAATTACCCCATCGTTCCCACGTAATTTCGTTCATGATATAACACATATAAAAGGTGTCAACTTGCATATGAATGAACATGTTTCAAAGGTGCCATCTTGCATATTAACAAACACATAACTTGCATATGAACTTGCATAACATGTCACATAACTTGCATATAATATGTCACATAACTTACATATTCATTTTGCATAACAAACTTGCATATTAGCTTATAGACTTGCATAATGTGTCATCATGAACTTGCATATTAATAAACATGTAACTTGCATATTTACATACATGTAACTCGCATATTAACAAACATGTAACTTGCATATAAAGAAACATGTAACTTGCATATTTACATACATGTAACTTGCATATTAACAAACATGTAACTTGCATATTAACAAACATGTAACTTGCATATTTACATACATGTAACTTGCATATTAACAAACATGTAACTTGCATATTAACAAACATGTAACTTGCATATTTACATACATGTAACTTGCATATTAACAAACATGTAACTTGCATATTTACATACATGTAACTTGCATAGCATATTACCATGAACTTGCATAACATGCATATGATTACATAGCCCACAACTTGCATATTTAGCATCATGCAAACATAACATACATCATATTAAACTTGCATAAGCTTACATACTCAACATGCATAAACATAAGATTAATGCTAACATCATATCATATGATTCAAAGCTCATTAACCCACATACAAAACCATAAATCTCATCACATCTCATCTAATTAGTTTACCAAAAGATCATCAAAGTGATAGAAACTCACAACTAGCAACTTTGAACACCAAATGAAGAAGATTAAGATGCTAAGAAGGGATTAGAAGTTGATTAGAGAGTGATTAGTATGCAACCCTCTTCATAAAATTAGTGGAGGCCATGAGAGCTAGCATTTTGCCATAGTTTAGTCACTAGGTTTAATTATGAATGAATTAGGGTAGGTTAGGGTCTTATTTATAGATTAGGCAAGTGTTTTAGGCCATAGGATTAACCCTAGATTCAATCCAAGCCATCAAAGCATGTCTTGGGGAAGAAGTCAAGTGTAGGAACCATCTAGGGCCTTTAGATTAAAGATGGACCATGAGAACCATTCAAATGCAAAATCTGCACTTGAGCGAATCGGCCCACGGGTTGACAGCCAAACACCCTGGATTAACCCCTAGTCGACCCAGCGGGCTCGGGTCGACTTCAAAAATCGGCCGGTTCGGTTATTCCCCTCTCCCAATTCGCTGTTTTGAGCATTTTTGCATATTTATTTATTAAATTTTCAATTATATATATATATATATATATCAATATATATATATATATATATCTACACAACCCATTTCACTTAATTAAGTATACTTTAATTTGGGAATTTTCGTGAAACTTCGCGAGGCCATATCTTGGTCATACGGACTCCGATTTTCGAAAACTCGGACTCTATTTCGCGTATTTTTCCGAGACGAACGCAATGGCATAGCCCGTTTCCCTTGATTCCCATTTTAGAATTAAATTCTGCCTCGATTTATGTTATTACAGGTTATTGAAAATACGGGTTGTTACATTCTCCCCTCCTTAAAGGATTTCGTCCCCGAAATCTTCAAGTTAGGAAGAACGTATCCTACCATCCAATCATCCATCTACTCAAAGCATCATCCACGAGCAATCATTGTCCTTACAAGATTCTAAATGCTGGATGGATATATGCAAAAGTGTGTGTATATGTACTTACCTAATGCGAAAATCAGGCGGTTACTGATACAGTAAACCTCCTTAATGCAAACCATGATAGTGCCATGCATCCAATATGTATGCGAAACCCTATTGACACATACAAATTTCTACATGCGTGCACAACCATACACAAAAATGCATCATCCATATGATAACACAGCCATGATACATCCATCAATCTAACTACCACATCCATTTATGCAATATGCAACATGAAGTGACTGAGCCGATCTAGTGCCTAATGTGTGTGTATATGCATCCACGAGCAACCACTAGCAAACAATTGCATCCATATGCATCCATCAACCATAACATGTTTCAAACACATGTTTCAACCATAGGTTTTACCCTATCTAAAGGTCATAGGTATTAGCGAGAGGATATACTAAAGATAAGATAAGTACTAGACAAGCAATAAAGGAGAAGTTAAAAGACATACTCTCAAAAAGAAATGGATACAAAGAACGCATCTTTGCTTCCGTCTCCCAAGTAGCATTGCTTTCGTCATCTCCCCATTGCACTTTAACTAGCTGAACTTCTCTGTTCCTCAACTTCCTAGTTTCTGACCCAAGGATGCGAGTAGGAGCTCGTCGAATCGTCGCATCACGCTCTACCTCTACATCTCTAAGCAAGCTCGGCTCTACCACCTCCGCGGTCTCATGTAAGCACTTCCTCAAATGTGATACATGGAATACATCATGAACACCACTAAGTCTGTCGGGCAACTCCACCCTATATGTCATCCGTCCAATCCTTTCCTTAATAGGAAACGGCCCAACAAATCTCGGTGCTAACTTCCCTACGGACCCAAAGCGAACAACATTTCTCAATGGAGATACTTTGACAAAAACCATGTCCCCAACCTCAAACTCAAGATCCGTCCTTCTCCGATCCGCATAAGATTTCTGTCTATCTTGCGCTGCTTTCATCCTTTTTCGAATTAAATCAATCTTCTCTGAAGTCTCTCTAACCATATCCGGCCCAAGCAAGATCTTATCCGTAGATTCCCACCAACATGTAGGAGATCGACAAGGCCTTCCATAAAGAGCTTCGAAAGGAGCCATACCAATACTGGACTGAAAGCTGTTATTATATGCGAACTCCACCAAAGGAAGATGTTCTTCCCATGTACCTCCAAAATCCAAGATACAAAGCCTCAAAAGATCTTCTAAGATACGGTTCACCCTCTCAGTCTGACCGTCCGTCTGAGGATGATATGCGGTGCTCAAACACAACTGAGTCCCTACCGCCTCTTGCAAACTTCTCCAAAACTCACTAGTGAAAATAGGATCTCGATCACTCACAATGCTGGATGGTACGCCATGCAATCTAACAATCTCTCTAACATAGACTGAAGCAAGCCATGGAGCGGTCCTCTTACTCTTTACGGGTATAAAATGGGCACTCTTGGTAAGTCTGTCTACCACAACCCAAATTCCCGTATTGCCCTTCCTCGATCTCGGTAACCCGTCGATGAAATCCATCGAGACACTATCCCACTTCCACTGTGGAACTTCCAATGGGTGTAGCAACCCACCGGGTTTCCTTTGCTCCACTTTAACTTGTTGGCACACTAAGCATCTAGCCACATACTCGGCCACATCTTTCTTCATACCGGCCCAGAAGAAAACTCTCTTCATGTCTTGGTACATTTTGTCTCCACCGGGATGAATAGTCATTCTTGAACGATGTGCATCGTCCAAAATAGCCTTCTTCAAACCCTCATCTTGCGGTACACAAAGTCTACCGTCTCTATGCAACCATCCCTTATCATCTATGGTGTATCTACCCAAATGGCTGGACGACTCCCCTCTTATAAGCTTCTCTACCAACACAACCAACTGTGGGTCGTCTCGCTGAGCCTCGCCAATCCGTCTCAAAAGAGTAGGTCTAACCTCCAAGGATGCCAACAAACCAGGTACAAAATCAACAGAAGGTCTGAAGTCAAACAAAGAAAGAAACTCCAAGCTTCGTCGTTCCACGAACAATGGACTCAAAGATAGCCTTTTTCTACTTAAGGCGTCTGCCACCACGTTACCCTTACCAGGGGTATACGCTATCTCGAAATCATAGGATGCTAAGAACTCCATCCACCTTTGCTGTCTTAAGTTTAAATCCTTCTGAGAGAATAAGTACTTCAATGATTTATGGTCGGTGAACAACTCGAATCTCTCACCAAGAAGATAATGGCGCCAAGACTTAAGTGCGAAAACAATCGCGGCCAACTCTAGATCATGGGTAGGGTAATTCTTCTCATGCACTCTCAATTGTCTCCCTCCATAGGCTATTACCCTTCCCTCCTGCATCAAGACTGCGCCTAATCCTGTTCCACAAGCATCGGTATAAACAACAAACGGCTTACTCCCATCCGGGAGCACTAAAACTGGAGCGGTGGTCAAAGCTCTCTTTAACCGTCGGAAAGCATCATCACAATCTACATCCCACGAGAAAACCAGATTCTTTTTCGTCAAGCGGGTTAATGGGGCTGATATCTTCGCGAAGTCTTTGATGAACTTCCTATAATATCCTGCCAACCCCAAGAAACTTCTTACCTCGGTAGCATTTCTAGGAACTTTCCAATCCTGGATAGATACTATCTTTGCGGGATCCACAGCTATCCCTTCCTTAGAGACCACATGCCCTAAGAATCGCACTTCTCTTCTCCAAAAATGGCATTTAGAGAATTTAGCTTTAAGACTATGCGCTCGAAGAGTCTCCAACACTTCCTTGAGATGTAAGGCATGCTCTTCTTCATTCTTGGAAAAGACCAAGATGTCATCCACAAAAACTACTACAAACTTATTCAGATACTCTCTGAACACTCTACTCATGAGATCAACAAAGTATGCGGGGGCGTTTGTCAACCCAAATGGCATCACTAGCCACTCATAAAAACCATCCGGAGTCCGGAAAGCAGTCTTCTCTATACTGTCCTCCGCCACTCTTAACTGATGAAACCCTGTAGCTAAGTCCATCTGCGAAAATACTGACGCGCCAACCAACTGATCAAAGAGATCATCTATCCTCGGTAATGGGTGTCTATTCTTCTTCGTGAGCTTATTAAGTTCTCTATAATCCACACAAAGTCTGAGGGACCCATCCGCCTTCGTGGCAAACACTACTGGAGCTCCCCACTCCGATATACTTCGCCTTATGAACCCCTTCTCAAGCAACTCCCCTACTTGCTTATGAAGTTCTCTTCTCTCACGAGGAGCCATGTGGCGTACTGGCAAAGACACTGGTTTGGCATTATCCACCAAATAAATTCGGAAATCTATCTCCCGCTTCGGAGGCAAACCCTTTACTTCTTCAAACACATCCGGATATTCCCGGACTACTCTGACAGAACACAAACTTTCGACCGAAGCATCGAGCGATTCAAGATAACTTAGCAAAACAGATTCCATGGGATTGCAAGAGATCTCGAGAGTGTTACCCAAGCGGGTCATGAGCCTGACAACTCTCCTTTCGCAATCAAGAACGGCACCATTACTGGATAACCAGTCCATGCCCAAGATCAACCCATAGCCCGTGAAGCCCAATACAAAAGCATCACATCTAAACTCAACGCTAAGTATAGAAATCTTCAAACCCAAACATATCATAGACAGATATATGGAGCCCCCAATTGGGTTTGAGACAACCAAGGGATCATCAACTAGACTGGTGTCTAAGTACAGTGACTCAACTAACGATGATGAGATAAAAGAATGCGATGCGCCAGAGTCAAACAAAGTACGAACTGGATGATCAAACAGAAAAACCAGACTTTCAACGGAAATAGTTCTACCTCTCTGCTGAATCGGTGGGACTGAGAGAACCTGAACTTGCCCCCCTGACTGAGGTGGTGCTATAAGAGCTTGCACCTGGCCTCCTGAGGTAGACCCCGTCTTCTGCCCCTTCTTTGGGCAGTTTTTCACAAGATGCCCTGCTTCACCACAATGAAAGCAACCGGTCTTCTTCTTTTTGCGACAATCCTTACTGAGGTGTCCTGGTGTTCCACAATTGAAGCACTTCTTCTTCGTCTTCTTTTTGTCACCATTGCCTTTTCCGCCCTTGCCTTGTTGTTGCTGTTGCGGTTTCTTCTGATCCCCCTTTTTCTCTGGTGCCTTAGAATTCTTATCATCCTCATGCATAAGTGCCATGTAGACAAGCTTCTCAAAAGTGGCCCCCATAGGAATGTGAGTCATAGCTATTCCTTGCAATGGTTCGTTCAAGCCTCTAACGAACCTCAAAGCCTTCTTCTCCGGTGTATTCACCAACTCTATGCCAAACCTTGCTAATTGATTGAATTTGTTGACATATTCTTTCACCGTGAGATTCCCTTGCTTCAAATTCAAGAACTTCTCCATAAACAGATTCTCTTCCGCCCTTGAGAGAAACTTAGCCCCAAACCTTTGCTTAAAATCTGCCCAAGAGTCAACAGGGCGTTCTCCATTAGTGACCTCCCACCAGAATGAGGCCTCTCCCTTCATTAACCAAGCCGCCAACTTGACTTTCTTTCCCTCTTCCACTTCAAAGATATCTAGCAACTCTTCCACTTCCTTAAGCCAATCTCTAGCCTCTACGAAAGTCTCTGAACCAAGAAAAGGTTTTCCTCCTATAGCCTTGAACTCCTTGCAAACCTTAGCAAAATTATCCACTCTAGGCTGAGGAGGAGGAGCGGTTGTCTCTGGTGTAGTAGCATTGGCCGGACCCGCAGCCGCGGCCCTAGCCTCTTGCAACCTCCTATACCATAGTGGTATAACTAAACCCTCCGGGATGTTAAGATCTTCAGCCATGCTGAAACGAAAGAGGAAAGATTCAAAAAGGAGATTCCGAAAGATAAAGATATGGCTATTGGGGATTATGCTTTTCTTTTTCAAAAACTTTTTCTCTTAGAAGACATGCTTTTAAAAATACTTTCTTCGAAAATACTCTTAGAAAGTAGTTTTTCTCAAAAATTTTATCTGTTCTGGTAACCTTAAGCTCTGATACCACGTGTAACACCCCACTCCCGCTATGATCACTCACTAAGGGAATGCCATAGCATCGGTGGAGTATTTTAGTGAATATAGAACAGAAAAATTACAACAAGACAGATATAAATAGTACTTGAAATTTTAAAACATCATCTCATAACAGCGGAAGTAAAACATGTCTGGTTACATCATAAAACCACAATAAAGGTCAAGTACAATATCCATCAAAATAAAGAAGTACATAATCCCACTCTCATACAATAGCCAAACAAAAGAAAAGATAACTGGATAACTGGAGCTTTACATCTATCCAAGCTCCTAAAGACTGGAACAGCAATCCGATCAAGCTCCACTACTGCTAGGATCCACCGTAGGACCTGAGGGTTGGGAAAAAGATAAAAACAACGGGGTCAGACATAAGTCTGAGCGAGTCCTATAACTTTAACAATACAATCGTTAAAGTAACCAGAGAAGACATAAACTGATATACGGTAACATATAGGGATGAATGGCTACCCTAAGCAGTCAACTGAACGAAGATAAAGGATAAAGACGCATCTACCCTCCCTAAGGTAAATTACTAAACTGCACCACACCAGTCGTTCCTAACTTAAAGGTTGATCCCACCCAAGGACTTATAAAATTTACTAATTAGTACCTGCGTACCCCTAGGTGACCAAGTAGGCGCCACGGGGCCCTACAATCCACTAGGTGTACACACTACTTCCCATTCGATCGGCTCCCTAACGTAGATACCCGTGCTGGCCCCACCGTGGGATGTATCATTCCCCAATGTGGCAACCTGATGGAACTAAAGGTGCACGGCTTATATCTACTCGATGCAACAACGGCTTACCTACCAGCCCGGGCCCACTCACGCATATGAAGCCCGTTGGACTTGCGTTGCCACCGCTAACCCGTTTGCCTCTTACAGTCAAGCCCAGTATGCGTGTCCCGTCCTCGACATGGGTCGAGCCCACAAAGATACGTATGGGTTACTGGTTGAAATGGGCCTCCACAAGCTACCCACCTAAGCTTGTCCCTTTTTCTAGTATATCCCACTTAACCCTTTAATCATGTTTTAATTACATGTTCCATTTTGGTTAAGTATTCTAATCGTATTTTCTATTGCCACCCAAGGCAACCACTAGATTTTCTCATGCCACCCGAGGCACCCACTTAACCCCTCATGTCCCTCTACATGCTAATGTGGTTAAGTGTTTCTTAATTAATTAATTAATTAAGAACGTAACCTTTGTAAAGACCTCTCACATTAGACTGTCTTTTATGACCGCTGGTTAAGCCGGTTGGGTCCGGGCAGCCTTATGTCATAACAGAGTCTAACCTCGTGTCTTTACATTAATTACGTATTTAGTTTGTGCCTAAGACCTCTCACATTGGGCTAACATTTGTAGCAACTGGTTAAGCCGGTTGGGTCCGGGCAGTTTTACGCTACAACTGAGTCCAACCTCGTGTCTTAGTCAATTAATTACACCTAATTAATCACCCTCATAATTTTATATTAATTATCCCTAATTAATCAAGTTTTCTTAACATGGGTAGACCTAACTTAATAGGTAAATTCCCATGGGGTAGACCTAACTCAATAGGTAAATTCCCAACACATAGTATGGGTACACCTAACCAAATAGGCAAATTCCCATACTATGTTTATTTATTTTGTGTTATGCATAATTATATTAATTTCACACAATCTTATTAACTTATGCATTTAATTACCCCATCGTTCCCACGTAATTTCGTTCATGATATAACACATATAAAAGGTGTCAACTTGCATATGAATGAACATGTTTCAAAGGTGCCATCTTGCATATTAACAAACACATAACTTGCATATGAACTTGCATAACATGTCACATAACTTGCATATAATATGTCACATAACTTACATATTCATTTTGCATAACAAACTTGCATATTAGCTTATAGACTTGCATAATGTGTCATCATGAACTTGCATATTAATAAACATGTAACTTGCATATTTACATACATGTAACTCGCATATTAACAAACATGTAACTTGCATATAAAGAAACATGTAACTTGCATATTTACATACATGTAACTTGCATATTAACAAACATGTAACTTGCATATTAACAAACATGTAACTTGCATATTTACATACATGTAACTTGCATATTAACAAACATGTAACTTGCATATTAACAAACATGTAACTTGCATATTTACATACATGTAACTTGCATATTAACAAACATGTAACTTGCATATTTACATACATGTAACTTGCATAGCATATTACCATGAACTTGCATAACATGCATATGATTACATAGCCCACAACTTGCATATTTAGCATCATGCAAACATAACATACATCATATTAAACTTGCATAAGCTTACATACTCAACATGCATAAACATAAGATTAATGCTAACATCATATCATATGATTCAAAGCTCATTAACCCACATACAAAACCATAAATCTCATCACATCTCATCTAATTAGTTTACCAAAAGATCATCAAAGTGATAGAAACTCACAACTAGCAACTTTGAACACCAAATGAAGAAGATTAAGATGCTAAGAAGGGATTAGAAGTTGATTAGAGAGTGATTAGTATGCAACCCTCTTCATAAAATTAGTGGAGGCCATGAGAGCTAGCATTTTGCCATAGTTTAGTCACTAGGTTTAATTATGAATGAATTAGGGTAGGTTAGGGTCTTATTTATAGATTAGGCAAGTGTTTTAGGCCATAGGATTAACCCTAGATTCAATCCAAGCCATCAAAGCATGTCTTGGGGAAGAAGTCAAGTGTAGGAACCATCTAGGGCCTTTAGATTAAAGATGGACCATGAGAACCATTCAAATGCAAAATCTGCACTTGAGCGAATCGGCCCACGGGTTGACAGCCAAACACCCTGGATTAACCCCTAGTCGACCCAGCGGGCTCGGGTCGACTTCAAAAATCGGCCGGTTCGGTTATTCCCCTCTCCCAATTCGCTGTTTTGAGCATTTTTGCATATTTATTTATTAAATTTTCAATTATATATATATATATATATATATATATCAATATATATATATATATATATCTACACAACCCATTTCACTTAATTAAGTATACTTTAATTTGGGAATTTTCGTGAAACTTCGCGAGGCCATATCTTGGTCATACGGACTCCGATTTTCGAAAACTCGGACTCTATTTCGCGTATTTTTCCGAGACGAACGCAATGGCATAGCCCGTTTCCCTTGATTCCCATTTTAGAATTAAATTCTGCCTCGATTTATGTTATTACAGGTTATTGAAAATACGGGTTGTTACAGGACCATCTTGCACTTTAGGTCGTAGTAACATGTCATTTTTTTTGAAGCACGACTCATTTTAGATTGATACAACAAAATAAGTAAACAATTGTTAGTTAGTTGATAGTATTTTTTCTCTCAACTAAGACCGAATAAGAAATATGATGAAAAGTTGAATCTTGAGGGATAATAGTGTAACTAGTACATAGGGAGATTCTTAGGTGATGGCCATGAAGTTTATTCTATATTGTAGTCTTTGTTTAAATAAGTGGAGGATTTAAAATACTTATATTGGCTTTTCAAATCTTTAAAACTAAGTTGTGTTAAGCTGAATTCGCATAACTATCTCCTGTTCTTATATTTTCAATATAATAATAATTGCAATCCAAGGGTATCCAACATTTCTTGTATATCTTGCGTTGATGTGCAAACCCGCCAAGCTCTATCTGACATGTTGTTGATAAAGTCAGCGTCAGAATATCTTGGTCTCATATTATGAGATTGGACACCTAAGGATTACCGACATGTTGTTGACAAAGTCAGTGTCGGTCTGCATAATCCGCCAAGCTCTGTCCCAACTCTCCGTCAGTCCGCAAGGCAGTGTATGGGTGGTATACCTTGGTCTTTAAGTTAGGTGTATGTAATTAATCATAAATTTCAATTTTTATAGAGATAGAGAATAAGCGATGAAGTCCAAGCACTTCTTGACCTTATTGATTTTACTAGCCATACACAAGGAAATTAGAATACCACTTGGCAAACTGTGATAAACAAACTAAGAATCTATTTCGTGGCTGCACTATGTCATCAACAGAACAAACCGGCCAAACTAGAGTTTAACATTGAAAACTTGAATTATGTTGAAAATTCGTGACAAGTTGAGGTATCTAAAATAAAATGAACTGACTAGAAATTGTTAATTTAATTTGTTGTACCACTTTCCTGAAACAAGTCGTGTTTTCATTTTTTTTGTTTTCAATTGCATAAGTCCTCTGCATTCATGTAGTTACAATAGAACCATATCATATTGCATTTGGATTTTGTGGGTAGTATCCGCTGAAAACCCTCACGAGACACCACTCGTCCTACCAGGGACACCTAGAGGTTTAACGGCTTGTTGCATACGCTCAATGCAATCGTGTTTCCTACGAAAGTGTGACCTATCCAGTGTAGTTTTTCATTTTTTGTTTTACTCGAGGATGAGTAAAAGATAAGCGTGGGGGTATTAGATTGACATAGAAATGTGTTTATTTTATGCTCTTATATCTTATCTTTTGTATATAAATAAATATTACTTGGGTATTGTTTTGTCACTTTTACAGAAATTCCAACCCAGCCCGCATGCAACCAGAAAAGTAGAGAAATAGAGATCAAATTGCTATATATTTACATTTTGAAGAATTGTAGATGAAGTTCTCACATCTAGTTGTTGTTGGACAAGAAAATGATTGATAATAAGCCATGCACATCTCAAATTAAAGGAGGCTTGCAAGAGAAAAGGAGAAAAGGCTAGAACTTATTCTAAATGACAAAAGGCCTAAAACTTACTTGAAATAGCTAGGCTCATTTGTAATTAGGGTTAGGGTTTGGTTATCTCCTATAAATACCCTTGTAATATCATTATAGCCACCATCCTATTTTTCTATCTTAACATTCATTAATAAAAGTTCTTCTTCTTCGTTTATTTTCTAGCATTTTTCTTTTTCTTAGCAATTGGTGTTGTCTTCACAATTAGTTTTGGTAGAACACCAATTGTATTTTACATTTTTTTTATTAGTGATTAGTCGTTTGATTAGTTTCAACGACAATCCTAATTTTTCTTTTTGTTGTTCTTCTTTTTATGCAATTTTAATTTCTGCATTTTATTTGTGTTTTGCATTTTATTTTCCAAGCAATTTGTGCCATCTATTCAATTAGATTTGATAGAGCTCAAGTTGTCTTTGCGATTTTATTTTCATTAGTGATTAATCGTTTGATTAAATTTAACGATAATCCTAATTTTGCAATTTCAATTTGTTTTTATTTCAACCAAATCTCCAAACTTCGTCTAACTCCCAAGAAATCTTATAAATAATTTAATTTAATTTACCTCCATGTGATTCGACCTGCATACTACACGATCTATGCGCTTGTATTATTTTATTTCAAAATCTACGCTTTTCTAATTCATAGGAAAGCGTTGATCATATACCAACTACACCTACATCTTCTTACTCTAAGCATTTTCTCGGACAAGACACCATGGTTACTTTCCCCAATGAGCTACGACATGGCCATTACCCATTGCACTTTGTCAACAAACTCCGGCAACGCCACCGCCTGCCAACAAAGTGTTCAATGTACCCTTTCAAGTAAGACCTATCAATCTTCACCATGAAAACAAATGGCTCCATGAACCATCTCAACTCTCTCCCTACACTGTGTCACCGCGTGACACCTAACATTTCGATATGCGATTCCAGCTCGAGCAGCGCCCGAACTTAGCAGTTTGCAAAGACTTATGCATATCCACTGCTTTCTCCTTTGATCTCTGACCAACTTCAGACGATCCTTTTTCTGCTTATCAAACACATCCTCTTGGAAAAATCCCACCTTGTTGAAGCTTTCCCCTTTAATCATATTCTGCCTATGCAAAAACTCAAAATCTCTTCTCGTATGCCTAGCTTTGACATCTTTTCCACGAGAACTGTAAACTCTAACCCTGGATTCCCCAAGTACATTACTTCTCCTCAGGGATACAAATTATAAAGCATATCTCCCTTCATCACTACAAATGCTCCCTTAGAAACCCTTAGACTATCCTTATCAATAGTCACCTCACATCCTTTGGATGCCAACTGCCCAAGAGATATCATTGACTTCCGAAGACCTGGAACATAACGGACACTTGTCAAGTTGTGTATTACCCCGTCCTACATGCGAATCTGCACAATACCTTCCCCCATGACTCTACAACTAGCATCATTTCCCATAAGAACGTTTCTCTCTTTTTCTTTTAAAAGAACTGAAATAATTCTTATTAGGTGTCATATGAAAAGACATCCCCGTATCTAGCACCCAATGGTCTAATACATCTGATGTTGCCGCTGTCAACAAGTCATCAGACCAAAATTCCTCCATCGCAACCAATGAATTTACAGCTTCAATTTTTTTCTTTAAGTCCGAACAATCTCTCTTCCAATGGCCTGGTTTCTTGCAAATGTAGCACTTTCCATCTCTTGACTTTATCTTCTTCTTCTCCCCTTTCTCCATACCAGCTAATAAGGCTTCCATACTACTTGCTCCTCTACCTTCACTCAAGCCCTTCATCTGATCCCTCAAGTCCTCAGATAGAAGACCTGCCTTCACATCATCTACTGTTAGTGTATCTCTGGCATAGATAAGACTGTTAGAGAAACCTGTGTATCGCTCCGGAAGAGAACACAAAAGAATCATTGCTATTTGCTCCTCATCCACTTTCAAGTCAAAAATCTTCATCTTCATCACGAGATCATCGAAGAAGCTTAGATGTGTCTTCATTGAAGTGCCCTCTCTCACCCGCATAGTGAAAAACGTCTTCAAAAAAATCAGATGGTTGGTTAGTGACTTTTTTAAATATAGTTTTTCTAGCTTGGTCCAAATGTCCTAGCAGTGGTCTCACCGCTAATCTCTGAAATGATGCTAATTGTAAAATAGTAAATGCCCGTCGTTCCATCTCCTTCCTTTCCACGGCTGAAATATCATCCGTCAACTCCTCAGGAGCAAACACCACAGAATGAACATTATTCCTCATCAGAACAACTTTCATCCTCCATTACCACTTCTCGAAGTCTTTATCTCCATTCCATCTTTCTATTGCTAACTGAGATCCTACTGCCATATATGTCCCTTTGACATATGACCTTGATACAATTGCTGAATTCTCCCCATCTCCTGCCATAATGCCTAACACCCTTTCTCAATCAACCTCGTAGCTCCGATACCTATTGCTGGGGAAAAGATTCCCAAAGACGCCTTGGGAATAAAACCAGCTTGCGGAAAAACAAATAGGTACTAATTGATGGTGAGGCAAAACAAACAACAGATAGCCACCAGCAAAACAATCATGGATCAAGCAATAAAAGAAAGAACGCAAGATATTTATAGTGGTTACACTAACGTCTTATTAGTGTACGTCCGCTTGGGGAAAGGAGATTTTATTCCTTTTCTAAATATATTACAAGACTGATAATAAAGAAGAAGAAGAAGAAGAAGAAGAAGAAGAAGAAATACAATTTTGAGAGATGCACCTCACATTTTGAGATGATACATACATTTACCTAATCCTATCCTTATATAAGGGTTAATACTTGGGGTTGAAGTAATTGATTTGTGGTTATAAATCAATGTCTAATTAATTCTCCAATTTATTTGCTTCCAATAAGAGAATTAATTCTTTACTTCAATATCCCAAAAAAACATCTTCATATTCTTCTACTTATGTAGGCAATTTATTGTCCTGTCTAATTTTACAAAAGAGGCAATAAATTTTCTGATGTCTTCCAAATGTTCTGCAGTTGGAAATATTATATTACTCAAATTAACAATATTTCCCAAATCTTCTCTAAATGGAAATATTGTATCACCATAATCAATAATATCTTCCAAATCTTCTGCAAATGGAAATATTGTATCACAAATTCTAACACTAACATAATGCAATTAAACATGAATAACAATCAACTACTTTCAGCTTAAAGCTACATAACTTTAGTGCATTAAAATAGGAATAAAAACAACTTTTAAAATACCTGTATAACCTTAATACATTTAAAATTTATAATAATCCTAATACCAACTATAATATTCCTACTTACCTAAAATATAAGTGTCAAATCACTTAAATAAAAAAAATGAACACTTATATTTTCTTCTTCTCGTAGATTATTCGATGATTTGGACAATGCAAATAACCCTTCCTCGATGTTTTCTGTACATAACCTAATAAAATAAACCATGATAAGAACTTTCAATTTCAACTCTAGCCTTAGCTCGTCTGCTTCTTCTCATCTTCATTTCAAATTTAAGATTCACTCGTATGCCTCAAATTCAAGATTGCACCGCTAAACTAATCAGCAAAACTTTAGGATTTAGAAAAGATTTCTATTTTCTTTTCAATGAAAAGAAGCAAATAGATTATTATTTCAGAAGAGTTGAAAATTTACTATGAAAGCAAAAAAAAAAAAAAAAAAAAAAAGGGCAAATGTATAAAAACACAAAGGACTTAATTTACAAAATAAACAGCAGAGGAACATTGCATTAGGTTTATGTTGACAAACAAGTACTTGAAACCAGTTGCCAGTATTTGTTAATCAAAATCCACCGAAATCCAGATTATCAGTAACGGACTAACGGTTGTTTCCTCTTCCAGCCAAAATCCACCAAAATTAAAACATTTTAAATTGAAACTTGCAACATTTAGTGAAGTAGGCACTTCGCTATTATCAAACATCATTAAAATCCAAATCTATCATATCTTCACACCACTGTTGGGACTCTACTAATGGAAAACCCAAACGCTTCCTCCGCCTCATCCAAAGTCACCACCGACACAGACGAAATCACCTCCACCGCCGGCGCCGGCGCTTCCACCAACTCAAGCAACATCAACCCAGTTCTAAGATCCCTAAACAAATCATCTTATAAAATCTCCAAGCCCCCTTCATCTTCCAAAAATCTTAACACCATTCCAAACCCTAATCCCATCTCAAACCCCATCAACCCTAATCCAAACCCGAATCCGAACCCCCAGCCCCAGCCGCCGGTGTTCAACGTAGACAAATCGAACTTCCGCGAACTCGTCCAGAAGCTCACCGGTTCCCCCGCCGCTTCGCATCCTCCGCAGCCACCTCCTCCGGCGACATCATCTCGTCTCCACCGCATCCGCCCTCCTCCTCTCTCCTCCGTTGGACCGACCACTCCTCCACCTCCCGAATCATGGGGTCGCCCAGCCCTCTCGCCGCTGCCTCCTCTGCCCTCCGTCAGTGCTGCTGCTGAATCTCCGATTACTGCTTACATGAGGAGGCTGAGAGGTGTGCCATCACCTGCAGCTGGATTGGTGCAGCAGCAACAGCAACAGCAACAGCCGTTGTCTCCTTTGGGCTGCTCAGGTGTGGCGATGATTGCACCAACTTCACCTAGGTTGCCTCGGGAGAGTCCAAGGTGAATAGATCTTGCCTCATTTTGATTTAAAGTTTAAGTTTGGTAAGTGGTTAGTTGTTATCACTTTCATATTGTATATACAAGTGGGTTAAATCGAGGGTTTAAGATTTTATATGGTTTGTTCGTAGATTTTATATGTTGAAATACCAAAGAGAAAGAAGTTGTAGGGTGTGTAAATGGATGGTTAAGCTTGTTAAGGAACTAGTTTAATATTGTACTGTAAGTTTAAATTCTGTTCATTAGCCTATGACTCATTTTCTATAAGTAGTAAAGTTTATTTATGCATGTTTTAAGTTATCTATCTATGATTGATTGTTTCTATGCATATTTATTGATGTTGGTTGGTTCAGTGGTAATGTTACTAATGTAGACTGGACTAGGTGTGGAATCTCCTTCATTTTTTTTTTAAAGTTTTTTGATATGAATTAGATGAACATAAATGTATTGAAAAACTGACCAACAACTACTTGTTGGTGATACTGTGAGGAATTAATCATGTTAATTCAGCAGCAACTAACGAATCTTTTTTTCTTCCAATATTCAAATACAATTATACGATTCAACTTTTTTATAAAAAAAAAAAAAAAAAAAAACTCAGATCAACAATCCTACTTTTTGCTAAATTTTCTAACCACGTTTCTTCATGGATGCACATGATCTGCCTCACTCTTACTATTTGTACTCATTTTAAAATTCCTAAAGTATTTCTGCTGTACTGTATTCCTCCATTTTTCAGGTGTGGTCTAAGTGGGCAGTCAAAGATAAATGTATCTAGGGGTTGACATGCTTGTTTTCCTTATTAGTTGTTTTAAAAAAAATACACCCCAATGTCTGTTTTTAAGTTCAAAAGTTATGGCAGTGTTCAGTTTTATTTCAAGTTTATTTGTTACAAAATCATAAGTCTATTTACTTTTTCCCTGTGAGACAAATGTTTAACTTGTATACATTTGAAGGCTCTTATTCAAAAACAAAGATAAAAACTTCTTTGTTTCTGATATTTTTTGCCGTTTCAACTTGTATTTCACACCATACTATGTTTTTTGCCGTTTAGATCTCTTCCCTATAGTCGAAATATCTAAAAAAACGATAAACCAAAAACACCTTAATGTTATTGTACCATTTTTTGGGCTTATTTTTAGATTCAGTTAACACCATTTGTTTATGATGAAGAAAAAACCCTTGTGCCTGACTTCGGAAAAACCTGAGAAATCCGTTTCATTTTTGAAGTTTGCTTCAGATTTAAGCTTGCATGAGGTCGATGTAAGTCTGTAAAAGGCTTTTTTCCAAACCTTGCACAATTAGCCATTTAAAGAATATTATATATACATACACGCACGCACATACATACATACATACATATATATATATACATATATACATATGCATATATATTCATGTTTCACAAATAAAATTATGGGACAATTTGACTAAGGTCTCTATTTAGTTTAAAAATACACAAAACATCCTTGTGAGAAAAACGTGTAAATTAGGTCTCTCTTCTCAATAAATTTCAAAAAGCAATGCATAAAATTTCTAAATTTATTTCAATTTATATTAATACTCATACTCATGTCAGAAAGATAAAAAATTAAATAGAAAACGAAAAAAACTAAATATTAAACTCCAGGATACATAAATGTATGCGATTATTCCAAATATTGTTGATATACACGCAATTATAGCCGATAATTGCGTAATCTTATTCAATTTTTTGATGATTATTTTAAAATTAATTTCAAATTATATTCAAGATCATATTTATTGCGGAAAGCAAGAAAGGGTTAATACAAAACGAACACAAACAAAACAGACTAGTGGAAAATTGTAGACATGTTTCCAATTTAATAAAATAATGATGGACGTTTTTGCAGTTTTTTATGTTTGCAAATATTGGCTTATTGTGTGAATATTTGCAGATATGTCTATAATCATTAAGTGATTATTTGCGTATATGTCTGCAATACTTCTCAATAAGCGTAAATATTTCTGCACTTATTCTTTATTTTGATCCAGTTGTCCAGTTTTAATATCTACAATTCTATGATTTCTTTTTTCTTTTTTAAGCAGTGCAACAAAAAACCGTGAAACTAATTCACTATAGTAAAATAATTCTAGGACTCGCTTTACATTTCGTACTTGCACAAAGATCCGCTTTGAAAAATGTTTAGTTTTAGGGATGTATGCCTAATATTCACTTATATTAATGTTTTAAATGAATTTTGTAATGTAATACGCCTAACTATTTCTGAATGTTGCAACTCAAGCTATAATCAAAATATCTGAAAAATGATAAATCAAAAACACCAAAATATAGTCTTTTTGGTTACCGTCTGGGAAGCATTAGTGCGGGTGCGCAGTACGAGGATACAAGATTTCGCAAATTCAAAAATATGAGAATTCGGATGTGGAGGGATACGACAAATATTGAAATATTAAGTATATATTATATATATATATATAAATATAATCCAAGAGACGCAATTTATATAGCTGCCGCTTGCAACTTCAAGTAAAAAAGCAACTTGCAATTCTTTCGGACCAAAAAAATAACCAAACAAGACACAATTTCTACTTTGAAAAACCATCCCACAATGCTTCAAGTAAAACCGCTTAATATTTGTCTACATCCTACTGCATCCCACTGGAAAATTTCTCAATGGAAAAAAATTACATTGCGGCTTTTCTCGAAACCAAAAAAATAAACTTGCGTCGATCAAATTGATCAGTTCGACGAACGATGAACGGATTGAAGACGAGCGATGATCGAGTTAGTGCTTGAAGACGATGGAGTTCGACGAGCGATGATGAAGGATTGAAGATGATGGAGTTCGATCAGATATGGTAAGGATTGAAAATCCCACACCCCCTGCTTTGTAGGTGAAATCGAAGACGAAGATCTAAAAATCCCGCACCCCCTTTCCATCCCACTGTTGAAATACGGTGACACGCCATGTGATGCACCCCGTACGAATCTCGCGGCACCCCCACGTACCCCTATGTATTCAGTGTGTAGTAAGGCTAGGGGGTGCCGCACCCCTGCTTTGTAGGTTATCGTGAATGGATCAACACCATTGTCGAAGTGGTTTGGTGATTCAATTTTAGTGCAAGAGGTCACAACTTCGGAACTTGCACATTGCGATTTAAACATAAATTGACATGTATTGTATATTACCTATGATTGTAGTACTGACATGTTCTAACATCTGGCGCCCTTTTTCCACCTTAATGCTTTAATACCATCTTTGGGGCTTATTTTTGGACACAATTAGCACATCATTTTTGATGATGAAAAAAATAAAAATAAACCCTTGCGTCCGACTTTAGATGAACTAGAAAAGTTAGCTTCATGTTTGAAGTTTACTTCAAATTTAAGCTTGCAAAAGTTCAATGTAAGTCTATAAGTGATTCTTTTCCGAACCTCATACAGGTAGTCATTTAAAGAATATTATATATATATATATTCATGTTTCATAAATATTATAAATATTAATGCAATCAATAATGTTATACTTTATAATTGCATTAACAGTAGATACTATGAATTATTATATAACCTAAATTATGATGTTAATTTTATCATTAAATTATTTTTATGAAATTATTGGTGATTAAATTTGAATTATTAAAAATAAACTAATTTGAATTATGAATTATTACATTTATTGTACTTGTTAATTTTAAATGGTTAAATTAGCAATTCAATTTAGTAATAAGTAAATACATAAATATTTGATCTTTAACACTAGCAACTAGAACCGCAATTCCAACCGTGATTCTATGAAATGATGTCAATATCATTGCACATCTATACTATTAATAAATGTTATTTATCATATTGGCTTCAGCAATTTTGTCTTTTCAACCGTCCACAAAGCTACATAAATGCCCTTTTAGTTTTCCATATTTTATCCCATCTCTACACATGCACATGCACATCAGGCATGTCATACCCTAGTTATCAATAAAATAGTATAAATAACATAACCTTACTTACATGATTTCAACTCAACCAACTACAAAGTGTCCAAGAATACAGTATTGTTCAAACTTTGTTTATTTAGTCCCATTTATTCAACCCCAGGTCACTCGATCTTATATTTGAAAACTCACCCTTAATGAAGGTTTCTTTCTTAAACTTGCATGAATCTGTTTAACAATGTCAGCTTGTTTTTAGCTTTTTTGTTTTGTAATATCCAGACAAAGAAGTTTGTCAAGTATCATACTTCTATCCTAAAACGAACATGTATTATGTTTGATTCATTTGAAGTTACCCTTGTTGCAAAATTTGCACTTTTCAAAAAATTTATTTTGTGATTTTATTTCTTTGAGTAATCTTTTATTTTTGGCTATAATATGATTATATTGTCCGTAATTGTATTGTTCGTAGTTATTTCAAAAAATTTATGTTTAGAGGGTTGAAGTTAATCAATTGGCAGAAGCGTCCCTTAACTTTTGCAAACTCCATCAACATTGAGGTCTTCTCAGACTTCTCTGTTTACTTAAACAACAATAAAGTAGAACCTGAACCACAGCTTACATAATATTCTCATCTACAACATCCAAAATCTTGAAATTAAATTTGCGACCAGTCAGTGAGAAAATTGAACCTTGGCCGGTCCTTGTGCTCTGACTCCTTTTACATGCCTACCTGTAGCTCTGTTAAGCTAGAACTATGCTCTTTTGATCATTGACCTATCAATCCATACCTGTAGCTCTGTTAAGCTAGAACTATGCTCTTTTGATCATTGACCAATCAATCCATGCTTTTATTAATTATTGTGTTGCTTTGACCCTAACTTTCATATAGGTATATTTTACAAATCACTTTCATTGTTCCCGGGAATATGATCTGCTCTTCCATTTGACTTATCGTGTCGCATACTTTCAAGATAAACGAAATTGTCCTTTGATAGGAAATAACTATATTAATTTACCAAATAGGAATGAATCGTTTAAAAGAAGAGCTATATATAAAAAATCAACAGTATGTATATTAGTGCTTAATCAATCAATAAAAATAATGAAAATTATGCAAAAATTAAAACTGAAAAAAAAAAGACCAAATAGAAACAAGGTGGATACCAATGGGTAAACCAAACTTACATGCAACAAATTTGAAATTGATATTTTTCATAAGAACTTGATTTGAAAATACATTAGGATTGATCATGGTAAAGATGAGAAGGAAAAAAAAAAGGGGATATTCCCTTGACGGATAATGTGAATATTAATTTTTAAGGGTAGTATAATAAATAATGAGTTTCACAACAATTCTGTGAGCAACAAATTTGCTATCCTCGCCCATTGAAATCCATTTTCACTCAAATTAAGTTGAAAAAAAAAACACATTGTTTGGAATTGCAAATAAAATCGTATAAAACGATTTGATTTTGAGAACGTTTAATTTGATTAATATGAGCATAAAATACAAGTAATATTTATCTCACATATGTATTTGAATGTACTCATCTCTTCTCATCTAAAATTTGCATAGGCTGTAAATGATAAACGAGTATAGCTTTGACAATTATAAACTGGTAATTTTCGTAATTCACAGTCCTAACTGTTTTATTCGTTACAAACTTACAAATAGCAAATGTTAATAAATGTGAGTGAACATAACTTTTTTAGTTAGGATTAACATTGTAATATCAAGTGATGTTAGCTTTACAAAAAGGATACTTCAAATATCGTAGCTTTTGAAATGTCAAAGAAACTATATGCTAGCTTATTCCCTAAACGATGAACTAACTTTTGAAACTTTAAAATGTTATGTGAATCGATAGTTCATATATCTTACTTTTGGAAATGTAAAAAAAAACTATAAATATTGTTCATATATCTCAGCTTCAGGAGAGTCCATGGTTAATGGAAATTTATTTTGGTACACAAGGTTACTTTTGATGACTGGTTAATTCATGTTATGCCTTTCAGAGTTAAGATACCGTATAGATAACAAAGTGAAAGAAGCTGTAGGGTTTGTAAACGACGCTACAGAATTGTACTGTAAACTTAAATTTTGTTCACTGATATGGTTTTTAATATCTTAGGTAGCAAATTGTATCTATCCATGTGTTGTATCTAATCATTGGCGATGAATTTTTATTTTGGAAATCTGTTAATTTTAGTTCTTAATTTAAGCTAGATGGTCATTATGAGTCTTCCAACTTTGCTATTTAATTGGTGCATTATTGATCTTTCTCCTGCTTTCCTTAACTTATGTAAGATGATCTGGATAATTATAAAGGTTTTTAAGTGACCACGCGCTTGTCTGTTTTACTTCGAGAAATCAATCATATTGTTCCAGTTGCAATTCTCAACTCGGTTATTATTTTTATCTTCTTTGAAGACAACTGCATAATTTGATATCCTATTGTGATCAACATATGATTCTCTTAATCGTTTTAATCTGCTGCTACATCTTGTGGATAAGGCTTGCTTTGAAATAGGTAGTAGAGCGCCTGTGTTTCTTTTGTATGTGTATGCTTGTTTGTTTTATGATCGAGTGTTTGTTCTGTTTGTTCTGTGAGGGTTAAATTCAGAATCTAGAGCCACAATTGTAATCGAGTTGGTTCGAAAAGTAGGAAGCCGGTCGGTCTCAGATTTGGACTACCCGAACCGATCTGAAAGACTGGACAAAAAATATTGAAATATGTGCATTTTGGGTATTAGTAGGGAGCCGGTCATGATCTGAACTGGATTCAATCAACCTGGATGGAGGTTAATCATGCCGATTTCATCTACTATCATTTTGACTGACAGAATAAACTGAAACAGTGTTAGAATTAATTTTTAATTTAAAAGCTAAGGCTACCTTTGGTTTATATTTTTTAATTTTGAGTTTACGCACATATAAAGTACGAATGATGCACACACATTGCGAAAAGCGAATTTAACACACAAAACCAGAAACAATATTTTATTATTTCCATATTTTAAGCCATATTTCTTGGTCTTATTTGTCACTTCTTCTGTCTTTGATCCGTCACATCTGTTATACTTCAAATCTTTGCAACTTTCATAATTAACGTTGAAAACTAAAAACTCAAAATATAAAATGAACCAAACGCTACCTAATATCATTGGTTTTACTTTTATGTTTATGTCATTAATATAAATTAATTTGCTTGCAGTTCTATCATTTGTATCAAAATCAGTGATGTTTAGCTCAGGTTGCATGTTACCTTTCGTTAACCACGTGCTATTTTTTGTCACTAATGATATTGTTTTCTCATGTCTCCATCAACGGTTCTTGACGAACGGGAACATGGTATCTGAACGTGGTACTGTAGCAAATGAGGAATGTATTTTTTCCTATGAACGGGGTATTTAATTAATTAAATATCAATTTTTAATTGGACCGTTAAATTTAATTAGCGAATGTGTTGAAACCATTTTAAACAACAATATTATCAATGTAAATACATTATAACAGCATTAAGCATTAACAATCTACAAATAAAAAAATAAATTAATTAAATGTCATTAAGCATTAACAAATAGTCTACAGTAGGCATTAAGCATTAATAAACAATGTACAACAAAACACTAAAAAATAGGGTGAAGGTGGGTCTTGATATCTGGTCACTCTCCAACTAACCATGTGCACTTACCAACCAAGCTACTTATACTTCCATTATTAAACAGAATTAGGTAAATTAATGGTCTTGCGTCTAATGCGTCAGACGCCAACGATACAATTCCAGCAGCAAGCAATCGTTCCTTTTGAACGGACAAAAATGTGTTAGGATTGCCTCGCATGTTCTTAAGGAGGAATGATGGTTTGGATACAATAGTCCCGCATCAGGGAATATATTGAAGGAATTGTGTATAAATATGAGCTGGTAGGCACGCAACATCGGGGATTCCTTTTGTTATATGGGAGTTGTGTGTCAGCTCATATGAGTGCAAGGAAGGGGACTTTATTCCGATCGTCGTTACATATCAGTGGTATCAGAGCCGATGGTTACGGACTGAGCCATGTAGACAAGGCAGTGCTCTCAAAAGATACTTGTAGAATGCAAATCAAGGGGGAGATTGCCTCGCATCATGAAATAAATTGAAGGAAGTGTATACAAATATGAGTTGGTAGACACGTAACATCAGAGATTTTTTTTGTTATATGAAAGTTGCGTACCAGCACATATGCGTGTAAGGGGGGAGGGTTTTGTTCCGACCGTCGTTACAGAACTAAACGTGTTGGCGTCCGACGTGTCGCACGCGACGGACGCGAACAAAATTCCCAACGTGCCAAATATTGACTGCGAACGGGGCCTTAGTATTTAGAACATGTAGCCTCTTACATTAGGGCTGGTCAAGAGGGCAGCCACTGGGCCAACTTAAATAATATTTTATATTGAAGATTTTGATATAAAATATTGAGTCTTAAAAGAGATTGTGTTCTGGTAGTAAGTACTTAAAAGCAGAGGCAAAATGAAATTAACACATAAAATAAAAAGCAATATTTTATAATTTTTCGTATTTTAAGAAAAATAAAAGGGTGACGACAAATTCATTTATTCATCATCCCTCCATTCCATTCATCGTCCTTTCCGCCTTTAGCCTATCAATTCCGTTATATTTCATATTTTCACATCTTTCGAAATTAATATTAAAAACTCATAACATAAAATAAATCAAACATTAATTTATATTTTGACTGGCTTTAGCTAATGATTTCGGGATGGGGCAACGAAATCAAGGGGCCCGGCTTTGCTCACGTGGAGGTTTGAAGAACTTGCATGTTTTTTGAGATATTGAACTTCCATTTTAAATGAGAATCGATTTTAGATACTGGGATTCTAACAAATTTTGATTTTCGTATTTTGGCTTTGAGAGGAAATGCTTTTTTTAGAAGCAAAGAGAAGAAAATTCGTGTGTTGCGCAAGCGAGTGCTTGGAATGAAACGAGAGGTGGGCTAGGGGTAGGTGTTGTTCACAAGCTTTTATACTGGTACCTTACTGTTGGCATTGCGTCTGATCTAACGCGTTGGATGGTAGCAATCATTTTAGATAATTTTATGGTATTTGTTTGAATTGAATCCAAACAACCTAAAATTATAAATTTTATTATTTTCAATATATGGTGGAGACACTAGTTAATGTGGAGATTGTGAGATATACAAATTATCATTTGGATCTGCTCCGCAATTGTAGTTAATTTGTTTTATTTTATTTGCTTGTAAGTGAAAATTTAGTAAGTACATTGTTTAATAAAAGCCTACAATTTACGACTTTATTATTTGCAACCATGAAATACGTATTACATAACAAACAAAATAATTAATTATTGTACCATGCTCAATACTCCAATCAAATTTCTGGTTCGTATTCTAAATTCATACCTCGTTTATTAACGTATCACGTTCAATACCCTCTTGCTTTCGTTGCGAACACACATATAGTGTTTTAGTATGTGCAAATAATATTCAGGGCCGGCCCAACAGGTACTGTTGCCCTAGGCAAACTTGAAGGTGAAAGAAAGAAAAAAAAAAAAAAAAGTAGGATAGAAAATTTGCATATGCTGAGAATTGAACCCGCATGAATCAATGCCCACTACAGCACACCTACTATTTAACCACAGCTTTTAATTCTAAGTTACCCTACCCATTTTATATATCAATGTATATTAAAACACACAGCCCACCTCATTGCTTCCCTCCATCACCATCGGTGGTGATGTCCTAGGCGGCCGCCTCGTTCGTCTATGCCTTAGGCCAGCGCTAATAGTATCATCCTTCATTTGATAAAAGTGAACTCACACTACGTGTAAGAGGCTGAAACAAAAATTTTGGTGGGTTTTTTCCTTTTAATTTTTTTAGTTACGTGATGGTGAAACGTAACCTTTTTGGTTTGTTTTTTGGCTAAACTTGTTGACCAAAGGGAATGAATATTATTAATAACTTTGGGTACAATGATGTTATACAATAGACTTTAAGATTGCCTACACGTTATTCCAGACTTTAAAGCATTACATTAGTAATAACGTGAATTCTCTAAATTAAGTTGTTAACCGTTAATTCCTTTTTGTTAATTGCATGATTATAATGTTTGATATTGTATTACTCTGATTTAAATTGGAATTAAATCAAAGAATTAAAAATGATAATTATCTGGAATTATCTGTATTCTTTTCCAGTTGACTTTAACATGGTGAATGCTTCCATCATGATTGCATATGAATAAATTATGACATGTAGATTTATTATCTAAATTTGAGTTTAAATTAAATGGAGAATGAAATGCTACTAAATCCAATTAATCATTATTTGTATCTCTATAAATTGATTCTTATTACAAGCAAATCTCCGTACACATTAATTCAAATCCCAAGGCGACCTTCGGATTTGCGTCGGTGCCAAAAAGCACAAGCTATCAGGTTTTTAAACACATCACAGGCCAAAAGTACAAGGAAAAATGGATACCGTCTGCTTTTTAATTTTGGTTTTTGGTACATACTAAAGTACCAATGATACACATATATTGTAAAAAACAATTATTTTATAAAATGACATTAACACATAAAAAAACTGACTTTTCTATTATTTTTCATATTTTATGAAGCAACGGAGAGTAACGATGACAAATCGATCCATCCACCATCTTCCTGTCTTTTTCATCGTTCTTTCCTCTTTTGGTCCGTCACCTCCATTAGCTATTAAATATTTGCATATTTGTAAATTAATGTTGAAAACTCAAAATGTAAAAATAAACCGAAAACTGTCTGAAATTTACTATGTTTTCGGATCTTACAGTGAAATGAAATAAAAGTGAAAGAAATAATAAACCCAAAAAATATCATGATAGCATTGCCTTAACACGCGTAGTCTATATCCGAAATATATAGAAACACAACATGAAGTACGCTACATGAAGTCTGAGAGATGCTATTTACCAAGTAGCATAGATAGTTTCACGAAGGGAAATGTAGAAATGGTAAGAATCTCCACTGCCAGTCTCATCTTTCGAAGTACTAATCTCCGGGTCTATTGCCTGCTGTCCTGCGCAGCTGTGCTTTTGTGGTTGAGGAAAATGATAGAAAATAAGTGTGTCAGATAAAAGTTGGCTTGATGAGCTACATCATTAATATTTATTTATACAGAATTTATTTATACATCATTAATATTTTATCATAAAAGCAATTGGCAACTGAACGATAGACTTTTGATATTTATACAGAATTTATTTTGTAAATTGTCCGATGTGGAACTTGTCTCAATACGTCTTCGCACACATGACATATTCTGAGCCTTACACGTAGATCTTATTTGGTGACATTGACAAATGTTACAGTTATGTGCACACGAATTAAACCCGCTCTGATACCACGTTAGAGAAACTCAAATTATCACAAAACTAATTAACAATGTAAAAAGTTAACTTTTAATATTTATACAGAATTTATTTTATAAATACCACGATTTTGTCTCAACACGCATCTACATCAACATCTTGCAAATGCTCATACAGAGGATTGAACAACTAATCGGATCCTGCAAATGACTTTGAATCAGTAACCCAGTATCACGTCATGCACCGTGCATCTCATTGGTGCAGGGCTACACACTCCATCAGACATCAAACCTTATAATTTGGGCCTCGGGCATACCGACCACGTCGAATATGTGGCGTTTAGGGCTTGGCGCACCGTACTCGTCTATCCAGTCTTGTAGTGTCACAGAGTCATGTTTTTTTTCCGTTGTGACTTCTAACCGTTCCCATTCCATCTTTAATTTCATATTCAATATCAATAAATCAAGTTAACTTAGATTTTAGTTGTATCAATCTATATTCGATCATGTAGAAAGTGTTAGCATTGTCTCGCATGTTGTTAAGGATGAATGACGGGTTGGAATTCACATGTTGTTAAGGAGGAATGACGGGTTGGAATTAATAATCTCACATCATGGAATAAATTGAAGGAGTTAAATACAAATATGAGCTGGTAGGCACGTAACATCAGGGATTCTTTTGTTATATGGGAGTTGTGTGCCAGCTCATATGCGTGTAAGGAAAGGGGGCTTTGTTCCGACTGTCGTTACATAACAGAAAGGGATATTCAACTTGAATCAATTCTTATCCAACAAATTTACTTTAAGCAAATGTAAATTTCTGGATCATATTTGTTGAAACTCCAGGTGTTGATTTTGATGACAACAACCATGTAAATATTATTACTGACGTTTCTTCAAGTTGCGCGGTTATTTCAGATATAATATGGAGATATTTATAGAGACAAACAAGAACTCAATGGAAGAAAACCATGTTTATTAGAGCAATGGAAAACAAAATTGATTGAAAAAGAATGCTAAAAGGATAGTTTTACTTGGAGTGATGAGCAATTGGTTGAGTCTTAGATTTTCTTGCTAAAAACGCCATGACAATTATACTTGAATTTCATCAACCATTGATCTTAGTTAAACCACAAACTCAACAAATATATACTTTTAAAATTTGAAATGTACAATATTTACTGGTGTTGCTGATTCCCTTTGAGAAACACAAATACGTCGAAATATAGGTTCAAGTATGTCGACATAGGTGGTGCCGTTGCACTACAAGAATTTTCTGATTTTCCTACGCTTAATTGGCGTAGGAAAGGCGTCGGAAACTGCATTTTCCTACGCCTGCCCTACGCCGAATATAGTGTCAAAAAACCAAGCGTGGCAAAATTATTTCCTACGTCGTTCCGACTCCGTGCGTAGTGCAGTTTCCTACGCCGTTCATATGCCATATTTTTTCCTACGCCTTACCTACGCCATATTTCCTACGCTATATTTCCTACGCCTTTCCTACGCCATATTTCCTTCGACGGCCAACGATTCCCCACGTCATTGCTACACCCAAAAAGTCTCCTACGCTAGTGTTACAACAAATATTTTCTATTCATTAGTTACGCCATACATTCTCAACTTCAATAAATACAATTAAAAAAAATTCTATGCCTTTCCTACGCCATATTTTTTTCCTACATCTTACCTACGCCATATTTCTTACGCCTTTTCGACTCCATATTTCCTTCGGTGGCCAACAATTTCCTACGCCGTTGCTACAACTTTCTATGCCTTTTTCCTGAGCCTTTCCTATGCCATATAAATTTTTTTTTGCTATATTAATACTGCTCATATTTTAACCCAGCATAAATCAATATACTAAACTCATATATAACATAATCAACAATAATACTAAATTACACCAACAACACAATTTCATAATCATTAAATATGGTAAACAATACTCAATAATATCTATTTAAGTAAATATGTTGCTACATCCATGAGTTTAAACTAACATCAATAAAAATACATAACATGCTTAAATGTTGTGGTCTCCCTCACTAACGTATAATGAAGAATTATCCGAATTACATAAGCTAATATAAGATTGCCGGAGCCAACAAATTTTTTTATGTTATTTACAGATAACTAAGCCTTCTCGCTACTTGGGTCATTATTCACTCAATTCAATTTATCAGTCTGATTAGGAACAATGGAAGTTCTGGAATTGCTCATTGGTTCCCATGCTTGCCTCACAGTATTAAACTTGATGCGATACAGTGGCTTGGGTGTTCTGTTATTTGAGCATTGGTGGTTCTTGATATATTTAGGATTGCAAATGCTCGGATTTTCCCTGAAACTTCTTCCCCTTGATTGTCTATAATTACCGAAATTAACAGTTTCATCAAATTCATTATGATAAGCATTGTTTTCATACCATTTAGATGTCTTGCCCAAATAACATTCTGATTTTACCCTCAGATTTCTTCTAGCCGATTTTGATTGCTCAACTGTAAATAAATGATTGCTTTCTCCAAATTTGAGTTCTTTACCATTAGCATGATCATCATTATTTAGGCTATCATTTGAGAGTTCTTGGACTTTTTTTCCTTCAGAACTAATGTTTCCCTCGAGATCACTAACTGAATCATACGAGTCCATGGTAGTTGGTGATGCATCATTTACAGAAGATTGTGATACAATATGGCATGGATCTGGTTCATCAATTTTGTTTTTCCTTTTCTTTTACTTTGTCTTTTCGCTTCCCCTTTTTGCGATTTTTCTTTTCTCGTTCTTTCTTTCTATTTCTCTCCGTTTTTTCTTCTTCTTCGCGTTTCTCTTTTTCTTCTTCTTCAAGGAGTTTGTTCTGTTTGGTGATTGTAAGATGTGAGTACATTCACTTCCACTGAAATTTAGCTATTCCTCTATCGAAGAAATCACGTGATGAAAGGATAAAGCAAGTTACCTCTTTCTCTAAAGTGATTATTTTTTTGCAAGCAACATGAATATTATCTACCAGCAATTTTAAAGCAAGATAAACAAACATGATATGAGCATTTTGACGAGCAGTTACTTCTCGAAAAGCCTTTTCTACCTATAAACAATTAGCCCATTAAAGAAAAGGGAAAGTTAGACAACTATAACAATGAAAGCTATCATAGATTCAGGTTAATGCTTATGTTAATTTATATGTTTGCTTCATTTGTTGATACAATACACATGTACTATGCTTATGCCAGTTTATTTATGAAAATGAAAAAAATGTACGAGAATCTAGTTTTACCTCATGCAATTATCTAAGCATTTTTCATTCTAGTCCATGTGCTTCATACCAATACAGATTAGTTGCATAAATCTTTTATCATGAATTTGTCCATAACTAACACACAGTCAACACTAAGGTTATTACCATCGTTAGCACATGTTCAAATCCATGTAACTTGCTAATAACAATTATTGATACCGTTAACACATGAACTGTCCTTTCCCATTGTTGAAGACTAATTTATTCAATACAAGGTAGGTGTAATAAAATAAAAATATCTTCTACAACAAAAGTACTTTTCTACAAGTCCAAGACTCGCTAATGTTAATAACTTGGCAATAAAATGTGAACTAGTAACAGTATCAATTTTTTCTGCTCCTATAATATCTACTGGTAAGAGCAACTTGTCAGGTATTATTTTCATCAACTTATAATGGTCAAATAAATTCTAAGTAAATGCTTATAAGCAAGATCCATGCCTACATACTTCTACAATGGCAGATACGAGAAGGTGTAACTGTTTAGTCAAAAATAGCACTAATTTGAAACCATAGGTACACTGGACATCTCCAAGCCGTTACCTGTTCTTTGAGTATAACTGTAGCAGCATCTAGAAGGAACTCCCTTGCTAGTTCAGGGATTTTAGCATGCTTTTGGGGATGTGATCCTTCAATATATTCATTTCCGTCCTTATCCATAGCATCATCATCCTATAAATGTGGATTGATGGAATTAACAATCGCCTGCTTATTAAAATTAACAATGGCTAACGATGAAATAAGTACAGCTATACCTCCATTGTTTTCTATAGTTTTATCATAGGGAATATAAATGGCACGTGTAAACACTTAATATGTTAGCAAAACATATTTTATTATTTGAATAGTAATTAATTGTTACGTGATAAAATCAAGCAATTGGTGGGTTGCTCCATTCAAAGGAAATTAATTGATTGATTTATCAATACATCCATTAAATAATCAATTAACTGCGACTTTTGACTATGGAAAATAGTTTGCAAAAAATCTAGAAAATTAATTTCCATAACAGAATATTTGCCAGAGGGAAACCAATTAGCAAGTAATTTCTATACTTAACTTCCATAGGTGTATTTTTTTGGTCAGAAACCGGTCAGATCTACGCCTATAATAAGGACACATAGGACCTCATTTGTATCAACTAAGAAAATTAAATAGAATAATACGGTGGAAGAAATAAAAAAGGATAGGTGAGGGAAACCAATTTCTTCTTCTCATCTTCATCAAGAAACATTCCATATTGGATACTCAAGGTCAATATTTTAGCTTTATTTTGATCTACATTTGGTTATGAGAATCACTAGGTTCTTAGATCTATGAAATTTACTATCATACACTGATGTGATTGTTTACTAGTAAGAACATCATCCTTGAAACCCATTCAATAAGCACATGTTAGGAATAGATATGATCAGGTGAATGACTTGTATAAATAAATGAGAGAAAAGGAACAGAAGGCAGGTCAAAATGTACAACTTGTAAGAGAAGAAAACGAAAACATGCATCTACTCAAAAGCCGTTGGTGATGCATATACCTTGCTTTAATGCATAAAATTAAACTCAACTTAATAAAATATATGCAAGCAAAACAAACTTCACCTCTTCTTCCTCACTTCTTCTGCAAGCTCAAAAAAACTTTCAATATTACCTCCTTTAGTTATTGTTACATAACCATCCCAACCATTAGACGGCGAAGCACACATGGATGCTCTTTCAAAGCATGTGCCTTATGTGCATCTTCCATTGAGCTTCCAACCCTGAAGAGTAATAAAGCAAGCATTTAAATCTCCAAGATCTAGTCCATTTACTTGAACCTTTAAGCTCTTGCCAACATCTTCAAATCCCAAAATATCTTATTTCCCTTCGCATGTTCCTACTTCCCATTCAAAATGATGGTATTTCCATACCATGCCAACAAAGCATTGCTGCCAATCTGCATAAACTGTGTCCTCTGTGAGCTGTTAAAAAGATACAACCAAATTCGAAAGGGGAAAAAATATCATTGTAGTAAAGCTCATCACGATATTCACTTCTTCCTTTTTCATCAGGACATCCTCTCTTTTTTTGGTGTATTCAAATACATTAAAATCAATTAAATTGACAGGTTACAAGGTAAACAATATCTCACATATTCCCATCTTCTCGAATTTGCTTATAATCATAAAGAATAAAACTAATTGGATTTAGGCCAACAACTGCACTAAGCTAATAATAGTTTCATGATGAAGAATCTGTCACCAGTTAGGTTGGTGTCAGACTGGTTCCTAATGAAGTCATATTTCACCAATATTTTCCAAAAGTGAACCTATGGTTACAAGGTAAAAGTCCCCTAAATTCTAAATGACCTATCGATAAATGTTGTATATGGCATGTACCTTTTGACTAATACCCTTCACGCAACTAAAAAAAGGATAATAGGTTACTTTTCTTCTTACAAATTAAAAACATGATAAAAATTATAAGATTAATTATTATCATGTAATTAAGGTGAAATTTTATTTAAGTAGAGCATTCATCAACAAAATTTCACTATCAACTTGTCATTGAAACAGCTTGAAATAAAAATGTTGTAACTACCAAAATTTTTGCACTCCCAACACACATCCGTCCATTTGTTTCATTATTAAATAAAAAGTAAATATTTCTGGATATTAGATGCACCCTTGTGCGCTAACAAAAGAAGTTTTTATAAGTAGAAATGCATGTACATCATTCTTGATATACTTTCATGAACTAGAATTGTGAAAATATAAATAGCTAAAGCTGAATAAAAAATCCTCCATTTGAAAATGCTAGTTTGGCATATTGAAGAGAAGAAACTTCAACAGATTTTGAAGTAATACAAGTAATATAGCATACTTGAATTTCTTCTAGGTAGATAACTGTTTCCAGCATATCTGTTGTGCATTCATCTCCTCCGTTTCGAAAGCGGGATATGATGGAGGACAGAACGTCCAGTCCTCTTGCCTGACAAAAACCTATCCCCGATTAGATGTTATAGCAAAGTCATTGTACATATCGGTAAGTGTCAGAAGATTGTCAAAAAGGTGTGCTCTTCACATGATTTGTTGAGAGTAAAGACAGTCACTGCTAAAATGTAGGTAATGACTAATGAACGCACACTTTTCATTATTCATATGAAGAATACAATTGTATTTTCCCTAAATGACTGTGTGCTTAGCATTTCTTTAAAAATAATAGTCCATGGTAACTGAAGGATTTAACGTGATTGAAGGATCGTGTATGAAGGATTTAACGTGATTGAAGGATCATGTATTTCTTGCTGGGTGTAAAATGAAACAGTTCTGGACCTGATTAGCTTCTGCCTACAAGTAAGTAAGCCAACCTCGACCAACATTTTATGTAATTTTACTCATACATTATCATGAAATCTAGTGCTAATAATAGGATAAATATTATAAAATTTATGTGATCACCTGGCTAAAAGAATTGGACTTGCTGTAAGTTTTCTTTGCATCTTCCTTCTTCTCTTCAACTTCTTTTTGGTGTTTCAGGGTTGCTTCATTCATTTCGTCAGCCCACTTTATTTTTTCTTGGACGGAATGAAGTAGATCCTCTGAAGTGCTTTACTAAAACTGTCAAACCAAACCGACCTTTTTAACTTTACAGTGTGAAACATGGCCATATTGAACTCCATCATCTTCTAGAGGACCGCCTCAACCTCAACAAAGCCCAACTTAAGGTAACAAATCTGACATAGCCAACAATCTCCCCAGCAATAAAAGCCTCTTTTGGGCTCTGCATTATCCAGAGCAGCAGTTACATCATGCTGAAATGTGTGAAGTAACTTGAGCATATTATTTGGCAGGATGGAAACAAGACTGTTCAGAACCAGGTAGCCAGAATCATGCGGCAGAACAACACAAGGTTCAGCATTTACTCACGGATTTACTCACAACAACGTATTTGCCTTAGTATATTTGCCTTAGTAAAACTGGATTGAGCATGTAACTCTTATGTTAATTCAGATGACTTTCAAATGCAAAAGGATCGAGGCTGAAACTGAAACGTAGTGGTTAGAATACATTTTAAGATCATCAATCACTATTTGTCATCACAATCATTCACTATATAAATAATGAACAATACGATGACAAGAAATCAATTTTGAGCGGAGGCAAACCCAACATTTGAGCGCACAAAGCATATAATAAAAGAATAAAAGAAAAATAAAGTAAAAATGGTTACCTGTTTGTCAGTAATGCTAGCATCAATTTGCTTCACACGAACAATGAATTCTTCTTAGCATAGACATAAAAGACCAAAATGTGTACATTTAACACATATATAAAGCTAATTAAATCGCTACACGCCAAATTGAATAAATAACATAATAGTCGCTATCTTGGCCAAATGTAGCTGCAACCTTTTCGGTTTTCACCATGCATACTTAGCTATCATAGGCACAAAGCCCCCATTATGTTAGATATAAGGATCATGTGAATAAAACCTTAAAATTGAACCCTAGGAAGATTGTACTACCTTATAATCGGTAACATACTAGTACCTGCCTTCCTGCCACAATATAATGTACTTGGCTAACCGATTTTGGGTAATAAGGTATCAATGGAAAAACCGACGCCTGCATTGAACTGATCCAAGTTCTTCATACTCGGCTTTTCATGGATTCAAAATCAAGACTAGATGCTAAAAGAGAGCCACCTCTCCATACTCCTTTAATGGGACTATACACCAAGAAATATTGTTATGTTATAATACATGTCATTGTATATATAGTATTATAACATGTCTGCAAAATGGCCATAAAATGATGCATACTCTTCTTTGGTTGTTATCTTAACTTTATAATCATCACATACAAGAGGTCTCAGTTCCATTTCGCTGTACGAAGATACATGAGAATTTAGTAAATAGTCTAACAATACTGTAACACGGAATGATGAAAATCAGCTTACAGTAGTTCTTTAAATCCAGGAAATAGCGTGCTTCCACCAGTTAACACAATACTGTAAACATGAAAAAATAATGCTATTACATGAAGGGAAATAAATAACATTTTATATTCATTGGTTTTGTTTAGCATGTCACCTCTCAAATAGTATAGGATGTAGATGAGGATGGCAAGAATGAACAGCTTGAACAATGCACTCTGCAAGTCCAGCTTGATTCATGCCTACCGATAAACATGATAAAAACATTCAAATGTAGTTTTTTTTTTCTCTTTTTTCTTTACTATAATTTTTGAGCTTGTGGTCCCTTAAAACAGAACCATGAAATTATACACTAGTCAAAATAATGATTGTTGTTTTAAACTAAGGGCACTGGAATTGATCATCAAGAAAGCAACACCACAACACAGATTGCTATAACCGCTGCACAAAGCAAAACTGACCAAAAAATTTAAAAAAGGGGGGCCTCATTAGTGGCAGTAAAGCATCTTCCTTGCGGGCTACCATCAGACATCTGCAGTCAAAAGAAATATTTTTAGATGAAAACTCAATTGATTTAATGCTGTCAAGGTGCCTAATGCATGTACCATTTTTGTTTAACTCAAATACCTTCTGGAAGTCAAACAATGAATGGATAACTAATAGAATCATCTTATTTGGTTTTTAACTATCTAGTATCCATTGCACTTTTATATAAATCAATAACATGACAGGATTTACTTGATGCGCTGTAAATAGTCAACAAAACTTGAAAATATCATTAGACTTGACTTGAAAATAAGGGCGGAAAGATGTAGATATTTTGTTCTATCATTTAGGTTATCACCATGAAATTCAAAATATTTCACAAACTTTTTGAACAGATTAAAAAAAAAATCATTTTAATCAATGAAAAAAATTAGCATTTTGCACATCCTAATTCTTTTGGACTCAATTCTAGAAGCTAATCGTAATTCTTTTGAGCTCAATTCTGGCAACTAATCATAATTTAATCAACTGAAATAGCTTATGAAATCAATACTATTCGTTATCAAAATCGACGAAAAAAGAATGAAATCAACAATTATACATTTATACCGACCAATCTAATTTATACTTCACCAAAGAATCATGCAACAGACCGAGAAATTCACTTCGATTCCTTATTCTATTTTCACTGTATATCTAGCAACATATTGACATGTTTACAGACTTAATGTTTCAAAAACAATTATACTTTTTCGAACACCAGCTACTAACTTAAACTAACAACAGAGCATCGTTGCAGCAAATCATTTCCTTTTTTTGACAGCAAACATATATTCATATTTATAAAAAAAATCTGCAATCCTATTTTCCAACAAAAATCAAAACAACAATCATACGTACGGTTCATGTATATATTTAAAGCTAACTAAATAAACAACTTACAGTTTAGAAATCAGCCAAAGCAGCAGACCATGACACAGTCAATCTAAGACAAAATTAGGGCAAAATTGAATTTGGGGCTCCACCAATTGGATCGTCGCTGAGTTCTGGTGACGTGCGAGTGGAGAGGTTTCGATGGACCAGTGACATGTGAGAGGTACCGCCGTTGATGGGGATGTTGTGGATAGATCTGCCTTTGGTCCAGTAACGCCCTTTAAGGAAGGATCGTATAAAATCAATTAGGAAATTAGTTTTTTTTAGATTGGGAATGTCGTGATGATTTGGGAGTTATGGAGAACAAAAAAGATGGTATGAATTTGTGAATTAGGATCTTCGTTGTTTTTCACATCAACGGCTCCTGGTGGTACAAATGTCTACATACGGATCACTAGTATTATGCGTTGGATTCTTCTATTTGAACCGTTCAGATCTTAATTAAAATAGGGGTATGGATTGCTAAATTTCCTTCCTATGCCTTCACATGTTTTTACTCATTCCTACGCCCCGCTTTGTGGCGTAGGAAAGACATAGGAAATTTCGCATATGAAATTATAATAATTTCAACAATGGCTTGGAAATGACGTAGCAGATTTCTACTCCTTCTGTAGGCATAGGTAAGACATAGGAGATGGTTGATGCCTTTCGTACGATATAAACTTTGTCTATCAATTTCCTACCTCATTCCTACGCCCTGCCTTATGGCGTAGGAAAGACGTAGGAAATTTCATGAATAAACTAAGAATGTTTTCTACAATGGTGTGGAAATGGCATAGGAGATTTCTACACCTTCTATAGGCATAGGTAAGACATAAGAAATGGTTGACACATTTCCTACGCCGTGAACTCTGCCTATCAATTTTCTGCGGCATTCCTACGCCCCGTTTTATGGCATAGGAAAGACGTAGGAAATTTCGCATATGAAATTAGAATGTTTTTTACAATGGCGTAGAAATAACGTAGAAGATTTCTACGTCTTCTATAGGTGTAGGTAAGTCGTAAGATATGGTTGACGCCTTTCCTATGCCGTGAATTCTACCTACCAATTTCCTACGCCATTCTTACGCCCCGCCTTATGGTGTAGGAAAGGCGTAGGAAATTTTGCGTAGGAAATTAGAATGTGTTCTAGTAGTGTTGGTTAGTATTTTAAAATTCAAATATAAGGATTTTTCCATCGCCTCTTCACCAAAAGTGTGTCTTCATCAAATATATAAGACCTTTGGAAAATGAATTTTCCTATCAGTTGTCGCTTCTTTTTCCATACTCTTCGTCTTTCATATTTTTCTAAGAAAACTCCATTGAATCCTCTTTCATTATCTTTGCAAACCGATACTGTTTCATTTCAATTCTTCATTGATTTGCAAAACTACACAATATCAGAGTGCTCTACTTTAATCCATATCATATTCTTTCCAATTTCATCATATTTCTCAAAGCATTCAAAGATATATTGTCAATGGAGGTCTATAGGATCATTTTACTAAAATTGCAAGACTTTGTATTGAAGATACGACAAATTGTCATTGTCTATTGTTTTTTGTGAAAATGAGAAGATGTTCTTGTAACATGTGAGATCAAAAGGGTGATCTTGTAGCCTGTCAAATCAAGATTGTAATAGTATTCCTACTACCCATGAAAAGCAAACGATTGTAGTAAACTTCTACAAGATGGATGCAAGATTGGTTAATTCAAACCTGTATAAAAATCCATGTGCTAATTACTTTACTACATTTTCCGCTATTACTTACTTTTCTATTTGCAATTTAAGTAGATTTAGCGTTAAATTCATAAGCTAGTTTTATAAAATTGAAACGTATACTTCATCCTCTCTAGTGTTCAAGTAACCATAAGAATCTCACTTCATAAATCAACATTAGTTTTTAGAGCAAGATTTTCAAAAGTTCATAACTTGGTTTTTTAAAAGTATAAGTGGCTAGTGACACTAGCGACACTTTTGTTGAAAGGCAATTTACCACTAGATCTCCTCTATTAAATGGTAGTAATTATACATATCTGGCATGCAAGATGAAATTTTAGCTGCAGTCTAATGCTTTAGATATTTGTAACATTACCCAAACTAAGTTTATTAAGCCCGAACACAAAAATAGACACTAGACATAAAGCCACAAGTACTTAGTAACTCAAAGGCTAAGAACATTTTATTTTGCTTCTTAGATAGAAATGAATTCAATCGACTGTTTATTTGTAAATCTGGAAACGAAATTTAGAGAACATTGCAAGTCACATATGAGGACACTAAAATTAAGAATTTTAATTTATCTCAAAAACCCTATGTGTGTCTGTGTGATATATATATATATATATATATATATATATATATATATGTTATAAAACAAACTCAAAACATAAGAAATAAGGGAGAAAAGACATTTTTATTCATTCAGATGTATTTACAACATACATGATCACTCTAATTATGAACTTCACATGTCCTAACAATTACAATAATGTCCGTTGTATTAAGCATATTCTGCCTTTATATATATTACAACACTCCCCCTGAATATGCGTATGCAAAGATGATAGGATTAATTGCCTCATTAATTTTTTTTTAATGAAAAACCCTATGGGGAAAATCAAAAACAAAGAAAAAGTGCAATTTTTATTTCATCTTTAGATAAGATGTTTACAATGTTACTACGAGGGTTGATACTTCTGGATCAAGATAATGCCTCGTTAAAAACCTTACTAACAAAAACCTAGTGGGAAAAATATTAGTGAATGAAAAAGTACATTATAGAATAATTTTATATGCTCCCCCGATTCATAACGCATTATTCAAATAGTTTGGTGATACAAGCGACGCGTACTAATTTTATAAATCATCTTCTGAAATGTTGATTTTGGAAGTGTCTTCGTGAATAGATCTGCTGGATTTTATTGAGACTGGATTTTTTCACTTCTATCTTATTGTCTTTTTGTAGTTCATGTGAAGAAGAATTTAGGAGAAATGCGCTTCGTTCTACCGCCCTTGATATAACCCGCTGGAATTTGAGTTACGCACGCTGCATTATCTTCATAAATAATAATTGATCCTTTTGCAGTTGAGGCAAGTTGACATGTGCTTTGAATATGTTCAATTAATGATCTTAACCAAATACATTCTCGACTTGCTTCATGTATTGCTAGTATGTTAGAATGATTGGATGATGTGGCTAGCAATGCTTGCTTTGTAGATCGCCGTGAAATAGCCACGTTATTGTTAGTAAACACATATCCAGTTTGTGATCTTGCTTTATGTGTGTTAGAAAGGTACCCTGCATCAGCATAGCCAATTAGAATCGTATTATTGTCTATGTTAGAGTAAAACAAGCCTAAATATGTAGTTCCACACATATATCTCATGACATCTTTACGCATTCCAGTGTCTTTTAGTTGGTGCAGAACTATATCTTTCTAGAAGATTGACTGAAAATGCAATATCTGGTCTTGTGGATTGGGCTAAATATAACAATGCACCAGTTGCACCGAGACAAGGTACTTCCGGAACAAGTACATTTTCATTTTCTTCTTTTGGTCGTAAGGGTCCTTTTTGATATCTAGTGTTCTGACAAGCATAAGTGTACTAAGTGGATATGCTTTATCCATTTGAAAACGCTTTAGGATTTTCTCAGTGTAATTTGATTGATGGATTAATATGCCATTTATACCGTGCTCAATCTGTAGACTAAGACATTATTTAGTTTTGCCAAGATCTTTCATTTCAAATTCCCGTTTCAGGTAATCTATTGTTTCATTAATCTCTTCTGGAGTTCCAATCAAATTTATATCATCAACATATACCGCTGAAATAGCAAATCCCTTTACTGATTTCTTTATAAAGACAAGTGGACAAATGAGATTGTTTTTACCCGACTTTTACCAAATATTCACTAAGACGTCTATGCCACATTCTTCTGGATGGTTTCAAACTGTATAGTGATCGTGTCAATTTTAATGAGTAAATTGACTTTGATTTTGCTTCAAGCAACTTATATCCATCTGAGATTTTCATGTAAATGTTGGTATCTAATTCACCATATAGATAAGCTGTCACAACATCTGTCAATCTTATATCAAGTTTCTCAAAAACCCGATCTCTGTAGATTGAGCAACAAACCGTGTCTTGTATCTCACAGCTTCATTTTTTTCATTTGATTTCCTAAAGAATACCCATTTATAACCGATTGGTTTAAGATCTTCTGGTCTTTTCTCTTTTGGTCCAAATACACCATGTTTTTGAAGTGAATCTAGCTCAACCTGAGTAGCAACTTTCCACTTTGGCCAATCATGTATTTTTCGATACTCATTTATGCTAGTTGGTTCATTATCATTATCCTCATTGTAGTCATGACTTTCAGTTATTTTAGTAGCTATAGCGAATGATAATACATCATCAATTATTAGTTTACTTCGATATCATATTTCTCCATAATTCGTATAGAATATTGAGATCTCATTATTATTAGGTGCCATTTTATTTTCGGAAGCTTATATTATTACTTCTAGGATAATAGTTCCTTCACTGATTCTGGGATAATATGAATTTTCTTTTGAGTTATCCTTTGGATCATTTATAACCTCTTTAGGAGGTTTGTTAATTGATGACTTTTGTTAGACTTTCTTTTTATAAGCATCAAGTCTTTTGAACCTATCGGCGTTCCACGTTATTGTCTAGCTTTAGATTAATTTGCTACTATTGGTCCTTTGAGGATTTCAATTCTAGCTAGTGCATTTGCTACTGAAATATGGGATTTAGTTATCTTGGTAGCATCATTAAATGCATCAGGCGTTTCATTTGCAATATTCTGAATATGTAAAATTCTTTATACCTCGTATTGACATTGTTTGGTACATGGATTTAAATGAAACATAGATGGATTATTCAATGAAATTTCATGCCGTTCTACTCAAACGGTCTTTTCTCCCTGCAGCAGCGGGAAAATTGACTTATCAATTTTACAATATGCAAATCTTGCTGTAAAGACATCACCTATAAGAGGTTCAATATAACAAATTATCCATGTTGAGTCAAATCCCACATAAATTCCTAACCTTCGTTAAGGACTCGTTTTAGTACGAAATGAGGGACTAGTGGGTACATGTACAATGCAAATAAATTTCCGTAGATGTGAAATATTTGGTTGGGATCCAATTAAAAGCTGCGATGGTGAAAATTGATGATAAACCAATGGTCTTATTTTAATCAATTTGGATGCATGCAAAATTTCATGTCCCCAAGATGAAACAAACAACTTTGATTGCATAAGCAATGGTCTTGCAATAAGTTGCAAACGCTTATATGATGATTCTGCCAGACCATTTTGAGTGTGAACATGAGCTACTGGATGTTCAACTTCAATTCTCAGTGATAAACAATAATCACCAAATACTTGAGAACTAAATTCTCCTGCATTATCTAGTTGGATTGATTTAATTTGATGATCCGAGAAGTGTACTCACGATTTAATTATTTGAGCAATTAATTTGGCAAATGTCATGTTTCTAGTAGAGACCAAACATGCATATGTCCAATGAGTTGATGCATCAATTAATACCATAAAATATCTAAATGATCGACAAGCGGGATGAATGGGACCACATATTTCATCTTGAATTTTTTGCAAAAATGCTGGAGATTCAGAAGTGATTTTATTGTATGAAGGTCGAGTAATTAATTTTCCTTGTGTACATGAGGTAAACATATAATCACGTGGTAAATTCAATTGATTTGATAAATCATGCTTATTTGTGTTTTTAGCAATTTTACACATCATAATTAATCCAGAATGACCTAAACGTCATGCAAAGAATCATTTTTTTGGTATTCGTGAGTTTCTGGCTCATGTTTATAAAATGAGATTTAACTGTGCCAATTTTTGTAAAATATAATCCAGTTGAAATTGTACCAATTTTTTCTAAAATAAGCTCTTGGCTTTCAATTCTAGAAATAACACAAAGATATTCTTTGTTGTTTTCATTTATAGTTTCAATATGATAACCATTCCTTCTTATATCTTTAAGGCTAGGTAGATTTCTTTTAGAATTGCTTGAATATAATGCATTTTGAATGAATATATGTGTGCCATTGGTAACACTATATGTGTTCTTCCAGACCCTTCAATTATATTAGCTGAACCAACTATAGTTGAAACTTTAACTGAAATATTTTCAGATAATTCACAGAAAAATTTCAGATTTTTCAAAATCGTATGAGTAGTTGCACTATCAAGCTGGCATATATCATCACTTAAACACTGATGGTCCATACCATAAGAATTAAAGAAAATATAGCTAGTCAATAACTAAAATATCTTATAAATATAAATAAATATCCATAAGAGTAAACTACTTATCAAAGTCCAATCATTAAATATTATTTATGCAAATCATAAGAATAAACTAAAAAAAGTAGAAAAATAAAAATTTCAAACTAATACATGCTAAAATGAATTGAAACAAAATATAAACTATATGATAAGCTTCAGGCTACTGATTGATCATTTCGGTCATATCTTCAAACATTGCATCTAAATTTTCATTATTCATGAAATTTCCATCTTATTCTTCAAAGAAATCGCTTAACTTCAAGTTAGTATTATCGGACAATCCCTCAGTATTATTTATCTTGATATTTTTCGATTTATGGTATTGTTTCACTGTTTTCTTTGATGATCTTCGAGTACGCGACCAATGACCAGGGCTCCCGCATCTATAGCAATATTCGTCATAATGTTTTTTATTTTCTACAGCTGAATTATTACTATTTTCAAACTCAATTTTCTTTTCTTTTTAAAATTAGTAGTTTTGTTGCCTCTAAAACCACTATAACCACCCCTGTTGGGGTTATATCCACATCCACGTCCACGTCCTCTGCCTCTGCCACGACCTCTTCCGGAATGGGGAAAATTAACATTAACTTCTGGTAATGCGGCTGAATCAGTTGGCCTTGAGGATTGATTTTAATAAGAAATTCATTATTTTGTTCAACAATTAACAAACATCCATGAGTTCAGAATATTTTGTAAAATGACTCTCTCGATATTGTTGTTGCAGGAGTATATTCGAACTACACATAAAGCAAACTGCAGATGCTCAATTAAACAAAATTCACATATTAGCATACATGTTCTAATATCGAAATGAATTAACAAATTATTAAACATACGAAACAATGAAAATATAGTACTGCTACCGTATCCAAAATAAATGCAGATCATATTGCAAAGTGGAAAAAATTGCATGCACATAATTTCATAAATGACATGAATAAAGCAAGAGTTGTAGGAATGCATATAATAAAGTGAATATATTATGGCGTGGAATCAAATTGCATGGCCAGGCCATGTTGACAATAAAATAAAAATAATAGAAGTTAGAAGATCTAAGCAATAAAAAAAACACGCATGCTAACTTTCACCTTTTGTTTCAAAGATAGAAATAGGAGTGAATTCTGTTGTAGAGTTCTTGTTTCAAAAGCAGTGAGATAAAAGAGGATGATTGTAATTGAAAAGTGAAAATAGAGATGTACGAATGAACTATATAGGGTACAAATTGCAGTGATATTTTATATGTAGAATGAGTAAACACTATACCATATATGCAAATTTGGCACACAAGGATGTAGAAATTTGATAATGCTTTTAGCCATATCAAATTTGATATTGCTCGTAGCCGTATTAACTTTCCTCCTGGTGATCAGCACCTTCCCAAATACGTAAGATCTAACCGTACATCAACAAAGCTCCAGATCAGTTCATTTGATATGGCTTTTGGCTGTATGAAATCCGTGTCAAAATTTTCCGCCGCTATTTTCTTTCCGACACCATCTAGTTTTGACACTTCAAAATTTTCGGCCAACTTCTTCCCTCTTTTTAATTTCCATGGTGACCGAAAACCCAAATTAGGGTTTTGGTACTCGATGCACCATCTTCCTTTGTCAATAAACCATACACCGCTGTCCATCTTGCTCGTCAGCTCGCACTGTCTTCAAGTGATCGGCGAACCTTCAATCCATCGCTATCCCTCTTTCTCGTCGCCACTGAAGGTGAGTATGCTCTCGGTTTAATTTGAATTTGAATTGGGTTTAATTTGAATTTGAATTGGGTTTAATTTGAATTTCCATGCCTTGGTTCAAAAATATAAATGATAGATATGTGCATGTGCTTGTCTACCTCAAATTCATGTTGCTATTGTGTTATTGGGTTTAAATTGGGTATTTTCAAACAGTTTTGTAATGTTTCATATATTCTTTCCCGAATTAGAAAACAAATCTCCCATTTTTCTTGCATGCTACTATGTTGTGCACTTTTACTTGTGTTGTGCCATTTTCACTATTTATCTTGATGTTGGATACTTGATACTAGCTTGATCAACCCTGTGTTCATGCACTTTTACTTGAGTTATTCATGTGTCCATGTTAGCATTTAAACCTGGCCTGCTTGTGTTCAATGTCATTGGCACCTGGTTTGTATGCAATGGTTGGTCTGACTTGCCATCTTGTACATGCATATTGACTGTCTACTGTTTTGTTATTTCTTAAGCTATGAGCCTTATTCATGGTCTTGTACATTTTGTCCTTGACCAAGAGAAACCTGGGATGATCAATGATGTATTTCCATTCTCTGTTTAATTGTACACTTGTATACCACTATGGCATTTTGCACTTGAGCTGTTAAGCTTGTGCTTGTGTAACAACCCAAGGATTTTCGACCCTGAAAATCGACATAGCATACCATGTCGACTATTCAAGCATCGGAAATACCGGACCATTAATAGAAAGAAGTTAGAGGGTGAGAAATAGAAAGAAGGAAAGTTAGAATAGAAGAAGAAGATCACCACAGATGAAACACGAATCTTACAGTGCAACGAATAAAATATATTATAACAATACTTTGAAATACAAACTGTATTTGTACTTACATTCATCATCATTAGTGTACATCATATAAATATCACAACGGAAATAACTCTCTCTCTCTCTATATATATATCCAACACTGAAGCATCCTGCAAGCTCCTTCAATGGTATTTGTAAAATCCCGACTACTTGACTGCCCGTACAAATATGGGCACCCAAGAGTTTAGGGTAACAAAAAAAACTCTGGGTCAGTCATTGTGACACCCCACGTCCGTTAATGTCACTCACAAAGGGAATGCATTAAGTTTCGTGAAACATTATAGGTAAACAAGCACAAAATATTACAAGACTGATATAAATAAGATAGCAACGGAAATTCAAACTTTTATTTCAACCATAAATCATACATCGTGGTCCAAAATACCATAAGTCATTAAAAAGTTTTACAACAATATAACTTCTGTCTTTTACCATCGGAGTACATAAATACTTAAAAGAAAACATAATTCCCCAAATAAAAGAGACAAAGCCATAGTAGAGATAAGAGCTTGAGCCATACTTCGAAAGCAGCTCTAGCAAGATGATACTGAGTCTTGACTAAGCCTGAGTGTTTCCTCCCTGAGAACCTGGGTTGGGGGAACAGAAGAAAGGAGAAACAAAAGGGTCAGACGTAAAGTATGGCGAGTCCAGTTACTTTTAGCAAGTAAATAAATAAAAGTAGCATGACAGGCATATAAAGTGGATAAGAGAGATCACTACATAAATGGCAGGTGTGACTAAGTAGACAGGATAAGGTGTATACGCTTCTCTAATGATTACTTTGCACTATTACTAGTATAACCAGAATGAGATGATCCCATCAACTATAAGGTGGTAGATTTAGGCATACGTCCAAATGTACCCTTCTACTACCCTGATCGATCGACTCCTTATTCTGTAGATACTCTGTGTCGGCCCCACAATAGGATGTATCACGTCCTAAAGTGGAAAACCCTCGCTAATATGCACAGCCCCATATCTACAGGTGTCACGGTCGTCTTGTCCCCATATGCCTGACTCATGCACGCACATGGCCCGGTCGGTTTACGCCGCCCACACCGTCCTCCACGTTTGGATCTCTTACAATCGGTCCAGTAAGCGTGCCCCTTCTCCGACCTAGTACAGAGTACATGTTTTGATACCTACTCCGGGTTACTGGATGAAACAGATCCCACACAATATGATACAAGCTCTTCCCTTTTTTTTGTATCCCCCACTTGGTTTTCTTTGGCTATGTATACGACTAGGTGTCTTTAATTACATACCCATATAATTTCTACAAGTTATGTTTAACCTAAAAGGTGTCTTTAATTACATAACTTTGTTATATCAACCGGTCATGTATACCACTAGGTGTCTTTAATTAGATAACCTTATCGGGTTAAGTTTGTAGGCCTATATGTAAATATTACCCACCCCCTCCAGGTTTTCTTAACCCATCCACTGTCCAATCAATTTTACTTAACCCTAACTTTAGTTCACAATCATACAATCCCTATGGATTAGATTTGGTTAAGTAGTCCAATTCATTACCATGTCCATTTATGGTTTATAATGGGCTAGACCTCCCACATTAGGCCTACAACTTGTGGATGCTAGATATACTGGTCGGGTCCGGGCAGTCTTATTCCACAAGTTGAGCCTAACCTCGTGTCATAGCCTGTCTCGTATTTGCGCACTTAGAGCTCTCACATTAGGTTCAACATTAATGGTTGCTGGATATGCCGGCCGGGTCCGGGCAGACTTCAACCACTAATGCAACCTAACCTCGTGTCATAAGTGCAATTACAATTAATTGTAATTACTAGACATTTCATTCTTATCCAATTCTTACCTATGTCTTTATAGATGATTATGTTCCCACTTCCCCAATTTGAATTATATGCCCAATTCATATAAATATTATTTAAATTATGCCAATTCTACCCATTTTCCCCTGTTTCCTACCAAACGCATTCGCATATATTTGGCGGCATCTAGGCTAGAAAGCAGCCTAGTCGTACACAATAAAAAGAGAAAAGCGATGGAAATATGATTAAGGTGATTGTTTTGGCATAAACATAAACTAGCATGGTGATAAGATGGACATATAAGCATAAATCTGATGAACTTGTTGTAGTTAATTGATTCTAACATAACTATGATGTCATTGTGAGCATAATAAGATCTAAATTAACAATTTAGATGTCCAACTGGTTTAGATCTAATATGATAAGCACAAGGTGATAAACTAGATCTGATTAGCAATTTAGATGTCCACATGATTCAGATCCAATGGTTAAAACTAGATCTAACACAAATAAGGTCAAGATCCACATTATAGAATGTCATAATGGATCCAACAAGACAGAAATTTATATCAATAATTAAAATTAGATCAGGCAGAAATAAGCTTAAGATCCGCATCATAGAATGCCATAAAAGTTACAATAGATCCAACAAGGTAGAGATTTAGATCCAAGTTATACTCAATTTAGAATGTCATATGTTTGCAATTCACATTGGATCCAGTATAATATAGACACATGAACAAATCCAAACTATTGTCATATCACATTTACTTTTATATATTTAAATCTAAAAGCAACTAGGAACTCACAGAGTTTGGATAAGAAGATAGAACTAGAAAAGATTGGATCTTGAATCCCCAATTGATTTTCTTATTTGAAGAAGATAACGGATCCAGATCAGTTCAGATACCGGCAGAGTTTGGCCACCATGAATTCTCAATGAAGAAAACAAGAGAAATGACCATGTATATATAGCAACCAGACCCTCTGAAACCGACTGCTACGTCAGCCCTAGGGGTATCGACACCCCTGTGGGTGGGTCGACCCTGGTGTCGACACCCATTAAGGTGGGTCGACCCCGTTGTCGACACCCCTCTAGAGTGTCGTCCATACAATGCTTCGAAGGGTACCATGGCGATGCTGGATTGATAACTGTTGTTATAGGCAAACTTTACTAAAGGAAGGTGCTCTTCCCAAGTTCCTCCGAAATCTAGGATACACGACCTCAAAAGATCCTCTAGAATTCTGTTCACCCTCTCTGTCTGCCTATCGGTCTGAGGATGATAAGCGGTGCTCAAACACAACCGTGTACCTAATGCTTCTTACAAGATCCTCCAAAATTCACTAGTAAAGATGGGGTCACGATCGCTCATGATGCTGGAAGGTACCCCATGAAGATGAACTATCTCACGAACGTAAATTGCTGCCAACCATGGTGCCGTCCTCTTGCTCTTAACTGGAATAAAGTGAGCGCTCTTAGTGAGTCTATCTACCACAACCCAGATATTGGTGTTGCCTTTCTTCGATTTAGCCAAACCATCTATGAAATCCATAGAGACGCTCTCCCATTTCCACCAAGGAACCTCCAAAGGATGAAGTAAACCACCGGGCTTCTTTTGCTCAGCTTTAACTTGCTGGCAAACTAGACACTGGGAAACAAATTCGGCCACATCTTTCTTCATCCCAGCCCAAAAGAAAACCCTTTCCATGTCTCTGTACATCTTATCATCGCATGGATGAATAGTCATCTTAGAATGGTGGGCACCTTCTAGGAATGCCTTTATCAAGCTTCCAGTTTGAGGAACACAAAGCCTTTTGTCTCGTCGCAACCACCCCTTTTCATCTATGTCATATCTACTGCGGTGACTAGAAGTCTTCCCTTTTTTGAGCTTTTCCATGATGTCTAAAATCTATGGGTCACCTTGTTGCGAAGCTCCTATCTAATCCATAAGAGTTGGCCGTATCTCCAAGGATGCAAACAAATCAGAAAAAATCTTGATTGAGGGTCTAAAATCAAAAGCAGATATGAACTCTAAGCTCTTCCTCTCCACAAACAGAGGACTCAAGGCCATCCTGTAACAACCCGTATTTTTAAATAACATGGTATAACATAAACCAAGGCAGAATTAAATGATAAAATCCGAATCAAGGGAAACGGGCTATGCCCTTGCGTTCGTCTCGGAAAAATACGCGAAATAGAGTCCGAGTTTTCGAAAATCGGAGTCCGTATGACCAAGTTATGGCCCGTCAAAGTTTTCAGAAAATTTCAAGTTCAAAAACAGTTCAAATTTGAATTCAGAATTCAAATTCAGCCAAGCAGAAGAGGCAGGAAAAATTCCCGCCACCCCCAAGTCGACTGGGGAGTCGACTTGGGAGTCGACACACCCCAGGTGGTGTCGACTGCCCAGTCGACACCCCTGTTGACTTGGGTGGTCGGACAGTTTGGCCTAGGTGCACCTGACTTGTTCCTCAAGACATGCTTTAGGGCTGGTGACGGATTTAATGGCTCAGATCTGAACTAGGGTTAATCCTATGGCCTAAACTAACCTAATCTTCTATAAAAAGACCCTAAGACCTAGCCTAAACCCTCATTAATCATTCCTACAACTAAACTATGCCAAAATGTTTCTTGATCATGGCCTCCATCTTCATAACATGGCCTCCATCCTCTTCACGAGAATTTGAGTGTCTTAAGCTAGTAAAAGAGCCACCTTTCTTCATCAAAACAAGGATCTTTCTTCATACAAATCAAAGGAGCTTATTGTTTCTCAAAACAACTTGGAGCTTATATTCGATTGGGGGTTTTTAGAGTTGCTAGTGGCTTCGTCTCAATCTTATTTTATTTCATAGGTCTTCATAGCATTGTAAGCCCTATACTACTCTTAGATTCTAACTATGAAGTTAAATATGACATGTTGCAAGTTTGAGTTTGGGCCTAAGTATGATTTGTGCTTTGATTCTATCATATTATGCTTAGATTTATTCTATGCATGTTTGTAAAGCTATCACCTTGACTTTGTGCATAGAAAGCTATGAGCTTTGATTTGAAATGTTGCATAAAGCAACATAGAAGCTCTCATACCCCTTATGTTATCTTGCATATGATGTTATATGCGAATCACTAGCTATCATCCTATGTCATTTATGACCATGTTTCACCTATTTTGCTAAAGCTTGATATCATGCATGATTTGAGGCTTATAATGTAATATGCAAGTTTATGAACACATTTGCCTCATATGCCACCATGTTTAACTTGTGGCCAAACCTTAACCCCTCATGTTCCTTAATATGCTTGTGGCCAAACCACCCTTATGCTATTATGCATGCTTGTGGCCAAATCACCCTTATGCTATTATGCATGCTTGTGGCCAAATCACCCTTATGCTATTATGCATGCTTGTGGCCAAATCACCCTTATGCTAATTGATATGTTTGAGGCAAGTCACCTTTTATGCTATCATACATGTTGAGGCCATATGCTAGTATGTTGAACCCCTTTTGGCCTCAAATATCACCATGTTTAACTTGTGATAGACTTTGCCATCTTATGCCCACCTTGTCATATTGTTATGTTCCCTCTTTGATCTATTTGTGTGATGCGAATTTACGTGCGATGGGAATACGTATGGGTAGTTGGGCAAAACTTAAATAACATGAAAACGTGACTTGAAAATATGACATGAAAGTTTGACATGTGTTTATGCTTGAAAACATGAACGTGGAATGACATGTAGAAAACATGGAAGTGGCCAACTTGAGGTTGGGTTGAGTTTGTAGCATAAATCTACCCGGAACCGACCGGCTTAACTAGTGGCTACAAACAATAGGACCCAATGTGAGTAGTTGGTCACATCGCACTTAAAAACCCGAGGTTAGACTAGGTTGTGGTGTAAAGCTACCCGGACCCGCCCGGCTTAACTAGTAACCACAACAAAGTCTAATGTGAGAGGTTGGGGTGCATTAAGTTAATTAATGCCACATGATAGGGTTAAGTCATGGACCGCTTGAATACTTAACCAATTAAACACGATGGGTTGGTAGGGTTAAGTCATGAACTACTTGAATACTTAACCAATTAAACACAATGTATTGATAGGGTTAAGTCATGAACTGCTTGAATACACTTGACCGACTCAATACATGGTTAGGATAGGGTTAACCACACTTAACCCGCTTGAAATCCTAGTTACGAGGTCCTTTTCAGCTGTAACCCACTTGGGAGTATCTGGATACCCTGGACTAGGCTAGGGTGGGGCACGATTACTGGACTGATTGTTGGATCTAGATTAACCCTAGAGGGGGGGGGGGGGTGAATAGGGTTTATCACAGTTTTTAACTGAATTGAAAAACTGACAGGATATTAAAATAATAAACAGATCACAGAATATAGCAGAAACAGAAATGCAGAAAATAAATCACACACAGATATACCCAGCTTCGGCAAAACCCTGCCTACTGCTGCATTTCTAAGGTTTCTACTAGGTGATAGAACAGATCCCGCATACAAGACCATGTACACTCGCAAACCCTGCTCCTATTATAACCCTATGCTCAAAACCATAGACTGATCGATATCCCCTCGATTAGATTTCCCCTAGTTACGACCCCGTAACCAGTAACCCAGATTTTACAGACTCTGTCAACTATCAGTCAACGCACTGACTGGATCACCTTAGTATTTTACAGACACTAGTAAAACTGTTCAGAATTGTTTTCAGAAGAGAATTAAAAACAATACAAAATTAAAATCAAAATCAAAATCAAAACATGAATGAACTAGAAAACCCTAGGATATAAACTAAGGGGTCATCCCCTTTTTAACTAGGCCGGCCCATTTAATTATTTCCCCAATCCCTTTGTCTCTGGAAAAAAAAATGGCGGCTCTGATGATTAAAAAACTCTATGATTTCTCTCCCTAAATCGATCGATGCTTGTTTGATGAAGATGATTCTCTGATGCTTGAAGATGTCGTTGCCCCTGTTCTTCGATCGATTTGAGTTGGCTTCTGATCGAAAATTTATTGTGAGTATTCGATTTTTATTTCTCTGACTGCTCTTGATTTTGTTGTTTTTTTTTCGATGAAAACCACCTGTGATGAATTGGTGTGTATAAATATAGGGTAGGATCGAAAACCCTAAACTCTGATTTCACCACAAATGATTTGATCTGAATTTGCGTTGGCTTCCTTTTTTTTTTTAATTCTCGGCTTTGATTAAAATTGCTGTGAATTCCTTGATGAACTTGACGTGCTCTTGTCCCATAAATGAATTTGAAAATTGCCGAGATAATTTCTTGCAAACTGGAAATAATTCATTTTCCCCTTTTAACACAATCTGATTTCTGGAAATTATTAAGATGATTTGCTGGCCATTAATCATTCCATATCTGGAAACAAAAAAACTTTGTCCCTCGTATTTCCTTGCGTGATTTTATTGCGAGATTTTATTGGTGCTTGAATTCCGGAAAGAACCAGTTGATTTTATGCCTCGGATACACTCTCTGAACCTTGTAATAGATAGAATGATCGTGCCAATTTGTTCTTATATGATTGAATAAATTTCCGTGAATAACATGCTATATATGAACAGCTGTAAGCGATAAGCATGATTTTTTTTGGGTCCACTGTGACATTTCTGGAATAAAATCCTATCCAAAAATGGGTTCATAAAATCTGAAAACAATTTCTACTGTCTTGCCATTCTTTGAAAAAATTTAAGGCTTAAAAAACATTTCTGAAAACAATATAAAATTGTTTTTTATGTCTTTTATTTCTGGAAAGTTGATCCTTGCTTAAAAAATGATTTCTGGAATTTTGTTACCATTCATAATTCTTGCTTATTACGGTGCATACATGAATTAAACCCAGTTTAGCACGATAAACACTATTCCCAGTTTGCAAAACATCATTCCCTTTTAACTATTTGTTTCTTACCTCAAAACACATTTTGATCTTCTGTCCCTTGAAATTAAATGAATCATTTTTTGGAAGGATTTGATTTCTTGCTTTAGAAAAAAATCTTTTTGTTGCCTTGCTTGAATTCATTTGCTCCTGTGACTAATCTGAGAAAATTTGGAACTTTATAAAGTTTACCAAAAAATTATTTCATCAATATCAAATCAATTTAAAGCATGCCAAAATTGGATTGCTTATTTCAGTAAAGTATTTGGAGTCAATTGTTAACAACTCTTATGCCTTGTATGGTGAATGCAATTTCTGGAAACATTTTTGAAATTGCTGTTGCCAAGAATGAAATGTGATTTCAGGAAATGCCTTTAAAAAAAAACTTTGCCACTTATTGATTTCATTCCTGAACCTGAATTGTGTCGAGTTGTCTATGTTTGCACAGCTATATGTATGTATGTATGAACTATGCTCCATCACTGTTTCATGCTTTATCACCTTGGTCTTGTCCATGAATATATATGCTGCAGCTTGCATATAAGTTTATCCCTTTTAATATGCTGTAGACATGAACATGCAATTGTATAGCCTTGTATATGTTGCTCCATTGTGACTTTGTCTTGCATTGTTGTTTGTTATCAATTCCTGAACTTTAATATGACATGTATTTGAGCTTGGCCATTTGCTGCTGCCATGCACGATTGAGCTGAACCATATGCTTGATCATTTACCATACTGCTCGGCCCCTTGCACTTGAATCTGCACTATTTTGTCTTGAGTTCACATGTTGTTTTGATTTTGTTGATCGACTCTTGAACTTTTGTGTACTGATTTTCATTTTGCACTGAGTCGAGACGGTCCACGTGACTACTCCTCAGTTGCACACTGATTGGCGAGGCAGTGCACACGTGTATATGCATGCACGTGTGTACATGCAGCCATCAGATTATTTTTCTGTCCCTGTACTATATATAAACTGTCTAGACACAGTCGGATTAACAGATCAGATCAAGTCAGAAAAATGATGAGAAACACACCAGAAAACTGAGGCAAATAAAATTTCAAAAATAAAATTCAAATCTGCAAGTATTCAGTTTTTATTTCTATTGCAGTGTACTGTGTGTGTTTCTGTATATGACAGGTATGAAGACTGGACTGAATGCAGAAAGTTGTGAAGACAAAAGATAAAAGACAGAAGACAGTGAAAATAAAAAGAGTGTCAGTGTGTCTGTGTAAATATATACGAATTTGTGTAAATGAAATTGTATACATGAAATGCAAACTGAGTGAATGTATGAGTGTTATAGTGAGGAGCTAATGTATATGAAAAAAGTGATTGTACTGATTATTTGTAATAAACAAAATCTGTTTGAAATAAAAATATTATTTCATTGTTGTCAAACAGACTTGTCTATTCTATTCTGTTTATTTATAAGTACAAATATGTGAAGTGATTAAATAGTGGAGTTTAAAATAGATGTAATGTTTGAATGTTAGAAATATAATATTTATATTTTAAATAAAATACAGTAAATATTTGAATTTCTGTGCAGACGTATTTTATTTAAATATAAATATTACATTCCTGTCTGTGATGTAAATATAGAACAGTACAGTAACAAACACATTTATAAAATATATTTGGTTTATATCATCAAACAAAAATCATTGTATTGTGTATACAACACCGTTATATACAACAATCTCCCCCTTTTGATGATGACAAACAAATAAAAGATTTTGAATCCAACAAATGTGTTTTACAGTAAAAATTGAACTCCCCCTATTTATTAGCTCCCCCTACAACAGAAACTCCCCCTATAACTGTGCATGAGTGAACTGTATGATATGAAACATTATGAAATTTTCAAAATTAATAATATTTATAAAATATTCACTCATAAATCAAAATCTCAACCCATTCTCCCCCTTTTGTTATCATCAAAAGGATACAGAAATTAAAATATAGATGAAAAATGACTAAAAATATAATTCAGCATAAGAGGAAGAACGGTCATCATAAATTTCAATCAGTCAAACAAAAATCATAATATTCTAAGAACAGGTGGCATATTTCACATTGTAGAGAATGGCGGATATACGATGAATTTTATATAAAATGGAGAGAGTTTTAAAAACAATTCATTTCCAATTATTTTCAAAGGATTTTTATAAAAATAAAGCACAAAAACAGTGATGGATTTGGACTATAATTAATAATTCAATTTAAGTGACAAGATCGAATAATCTCAAATCCCAATATCTATCAATCAACAAATCATAATACGTCATAATATTTCAACACATTTCACATATTAGAAAGATGGACTGATAGGCTGGTTTTTATACACTGAGGAGAATTTCAGATTAATTTCTATTTTTAGCACTTTATTTCCTTTTTTATAATTTTTTTATTATTATTTAAGAGCACACTGACCACGCATAACCAGAGCTTGGATTTTTAAATGGGATCACTCGCAGCTTAAATTATAAGACGTCTCATAACCATGCATAACCAGAGCTTGGATTTTTAAATGAGGTTAGAGACACTCTTATATATTAATTATATTTATTACTTTCAGCATTATAAAGGAAAAAAAAACTACTCGGTATATAAAGCCAATATGAGTGATAAAAATGTGGTAGGTACAGAAATGGACTGTGAAATAAATTTCTAAATTAATTATATTATGATGATCAACTGTACCGAGATCATTGAAAATTTTCAATCGTCACTGATTTTGAAAAATAACATAGTCCAAATTCTATCACAAATATTTTCACTATTTTTAAACACAAGATGATTTCTCCTCCCCTTTTTTTTTTTTAAAAAAAATTAACTCTCCACATTAATATAAAATCATAACGGATGGCAGAAGGATGATAGGTAATGAAGATGGTCATGAAATAATTGCCAGTTCAGAGATATTATAATACATGTTCAACTATCATGAAAATATAAATAAAATCTCCTCTTGTTGTGAAATATAATGTAGTCACAATTCATCACAATTTCAAAATCTGATAATTATTTTGATGAATTACAAATACAGTTCAATTTTGATATTGATTTCAATTTCTGAATGAATAATTAATAAATAATTCCAAAATTGAAAATCAAATACAAGAGAAGTATGCTGATCTATAGACGACAAGAGGGAAAAATGTGTACAAGACAAAAAGAGTGTGTGGATTTATACATGGTGAAGATTTGAATCTAAGTACAGATGGGTGAGACAAATATAAGGCGCTTCTGATACCACTTGGTGTCTCTATTTACGAGGAATTTTGACATGATACTGAACAAGAATGTCATAGACAAAAGAATTATTAAGTACCAAGCCCAAACAGACGAGATAATAGATTATGCACATGTATCAGAGCAGCAAGCATCAGATTCCAAAACAAACATTTTTCAAAACAGTATCAGAGCAACACGGAACATAGTTTCAAATCATACTTGTCAGGATGATGATTCATGACCCGAGATTAAAAAAATACCGTTTATTTAAAATCATTTGATGAATATGAAGATATCAGTATTCAATGAATCGATCACACCAGATTATTAATTTCACATTCAAGATGTGTGTGTGATTCAGTAAATCAATAATTTCAAATGAGTTTAAACAAGCAGATATAATTAGCCATGGAATAACAATGAGTTCAAGACCGATTTCTCAAAGAATTTTTCCAAATTATTTCTGACAAGCCCAAAGAATTTTTCAGCATATTTACATCAAGTTTGAAAGATAATTCATGATCCAAAAATATTTATTTGAAATCACTTGAAACAATGTCAAGTTTGAGATATAAAGAATTATTCACACAAGATCGGTAATTTCAATTTTTAAGTGGTGTGTGATATTCAAAATATCTAGAATCTCAAATGATTTCAAACAAAAAACTAATTTCAATCATAATAATCATGAATAATGATGAAATTTCAAGATGTATCACTGATTCAAGACAGGTCAAAAAAGATATCCAAGCCAATCAAAAAAAAAAAAAAACAAATGAAATTATCACAACTGTGAAATGTTAATGTGCTGTAATGAGTATAAATTTTCAAGCCTTTCTAAAATGAATTAGAATAACTTCAGAACAACAGAGATGTGTGAGATTTCAATCGTTTTTCAGATCTTCAAAAAAGTTTAGAATTCATATTAACAGAGTTCAAGATATGACAAGAATACGTCAACACCGTTAGGGATTCAGAAAACAGAAAATGAACTTCAAAACAATTGCAAAAAAAAATCAGTATATGGAAATGATTAAAAATATCAGAGTTCTACACACGCAAAACAAATTTCCAGAATATCATGAATACTGCAATTCTTGAAGCACAACAAAAAATATGGCAGTGGTAAATCAACTCAGAATAGGCAGAAGAAAGAGATATAAGGGAGAAGAAGAAGAAATAAACAAAAAGAAAAAAAATCAAAACAGAAAGTATTTACAGAGGTGAGTTTAGAGATCATACCAGAATTCAGTGTATATCAGAATCTCTAACTCAACAGACTTGGATAAGGAGCTGTGAATGATTCCATGATATGAAGCAGTTAGAATTCAGTTTCTCTTTCTACACAGCAGCTCCTCAGCCTCCTCAGGTACCTAATGGTTTAGGGGATCGAGTGGTCTAACAAAGTTTGTAAAACCACTCACAGTTTTATTCACATATTTTGGTACCCAAACTTGTTTATACAACAACCCATCTGAATTCACCTTTGTACCTTTAGGAACCCAGATCTGTTTGAATTTAACAAATTTTGTTTTATTCCTTTTTGGGATCCAGGATTGTTCAAATAGATTATTATAAAACAAATTCTCATCATGTTTATGATTCAAAAATCCTTCGCGATTATCAGAGTTTGAATTTCTATATCGATTCTTTCCAAAGCAGTCTAAAGGATTTTTCAAATCAATTGAATTTTGTTTTTCAAAAACATCATTTTTCTCAAAGCCAAGACCAGATTTATTTCTAATAGAAACTTGGTTTTGTAACAACATATTCAACGATTTTTCCCCACTAGAAAATTTATCCAAAGTTGATTCTAATCGTTGAATTTTGGATTTTAGATCGCTATTTTCTTTTAGTAAATTTGAGCAATTATTTATAGCGATCTTCTGTTCAGCGTTGGACTGTTTCAAAACCAAATTTTCATTTTTAAGCAATTTAATTTTGGCTTGGGATTCAGAAATTTCAAGTTCAAATCGTTTTTGTTTTTCAGACTCAAAATTCTTGGATTTTTCAATCTCATTTTCAAATTCTTTCAAAATCAAACCACTTTTCACCAAATTTTCATTTTCAGCAATTTCAAATTTGGAATATATATCAGTCTTAAAAATTTCAAATTCCTTTTGTATAAAGTTATTCAAACTTGATAACTCAATCTTGTTTTCTTTTAAGTACAAAATTTCCTTTTCAAACTTTTGAATATTTTTATTGAGATGAACAAGATTGGTTTTTAATTTTAAACAATTTTTGCAATCTGAATTTGAAGAATTTTTAAAATATTCAAGCTGTGATTCCAAATCATCAATTTTGCAGGTCAACTCAGAATTCCTAGATTTTAGAGATTTTTTTTTTAGATTTGAGTTTATCAACAGATTTAGTTAAATCAACACACATATAAACCAAATCTTTGTATGAGAAATTTTCAACTTCAGCATCCGTTGATTCTCCATCATCTGATCCTTCTGAATTTTCATTTGTAAATTCTGTTAAACAGAATTCTGAATCTGAGTTGACATTCTGGGGTTTTGAGCTGTTGTCAGATTTTCCATACTTCGTATTGAGAGTATCCCAGATTTCCTGTGCAGATAAACAATGGCAGATAAGATTAAACTGTTCAGTACTAAGATAATCAAAAATAATTTTCATAGCACGGGTATTGAAAATAATATCTACACTATCAAATCCATGGATAACAACATTCCAACATTTAATATTAACAGATTTTAAATAAAATTCCATTTTGGATTTCCAGTTTAAAAAATCTGTTCCATCGAAAATAGTTGGAAATGAACTGGACTGACTTTCTATCGACTGACAACTAGGAATCACCATTGCTCTAGAGTTAACAGAATACCTGCTCTGATACCACTTGTTGGATCTAGATTAACCCTAGAGGGGGGGTGAATAGGGTTTATCACAGTTTTTAACTGAATTGAAAAACTGACAGGATATTAAAATAATAAACAGATCACAGAATATAGCAGAAACAGAAATGCAGAAAATAAATCACACACAGATATACCCAGCTTCGGCAAAACCCTGCCTACTGCTGCATTTCTAAGGTTTCTACTAGGTGATAGAACAGATCCCGCATACAAGACCATGTTCACTCGCAAACCCTGCTCCTATTCTAACCCTATGCTCAAAACCATAGACTGATCGATATCCCCTCGATTAGATTTCCCCTAGTTACGACCCCGTAACCAGTAACCCAGATTTTACAGACTCTGTCAACTATCAGTCAACGCACTGACTGGATCACCCTAGTATTTTACAGACACTAGTAAAACTGTTCAGAATTGTTTTCAGAAGAGAATTAAAAACAATACAAAATTAAAATCAAAATCAAAACATGAATGAACTAGAAAACCCTAGGATATAAACTAAGGGGTCATCCCCTTTTAAACTAGGCCGGCCCATTTAATTATTTCCCCATTCCCTTTGTCTCTGGAAAAAAAATGGCGGCTCTGATGATTAACAAACTCTAGGGTTTCTCTCCCTAAATCGATCGATGCTTGTTTGATGAAGATGATTCTCTGATGCTTGAAGATGTCGTTGCCCCTGTTCTTCGATCGATTTGAGTTGGCTTCTGATCGAAAATTTATTGTGAGTATTCAATTTTTATTTCTCTGACTGCTCTTGATTTTGTTGTTTTTTTTCGATGAAAACCACCTGTGATGAATTGGTGTGTATAAATATAGGGTAGGATCGAAAACCCTAAACTCTGATTTCACCACAAATGATTCGATCTGAATTTGCGTTGGCTTCCTTTTTTTTTAATTCTCGGCTTTGATTAAAATTGCTGTGAATTCCTTGATGAACTTGACGTGCTCTTGTCCCATAAATGAATTTGAAAATTGCCGAGATAATTTCTTGCAAGCTGGAAATAATTCATTTTCCCCTTTTAACACAATCTGATTTCTGGAAATTATTAAGATGATTTGTTGGCCATTAATCATTCCTTATCTGGAAACAAAAAAACTTTGTCCCTCGTATTTCCTTGCGTGATTTGGTTGCGAGATTTTATTGGTGCTTGAATTCTGGAAAGAACCAGTTGATTTTATGCCTCGGATACACTCTCTGAACCTTGTAACAGATAGAATGATCGTGCCAATTTGTTCTTATATGATTGAATACATTTCCGTGAATAACATGCTATATATGAACAGCTGTAAGCGATAAGCATGATTTTTTTTTTGGGTCCACTGTGTCATTTCTGGAATAAAATCCTATCCAAAAATGGGTTCATAAAATTTGAAAACAATTTCTACTGTCTTGCCATTCTTTGAAAAAATTTAAGGCTTAAAAAACATTTCTGAAAACAATATAAAATTGTTTTTTATGTCTTTTATTTCTGGAAAGTTGATCCTTGCTTAAAAAATGATTTCTGGAATTTTGTTACCATTCATAATTCTTGCTTATTACGGTGCATACATGAATTAAACCCAGTTTAGAACGATAGACACTATTCCAAATTTGCAAAACATCATTCCCTTTTAACTATTTGTTTCTTGCCTCAAAACACATTTTGATCTTCTGTCCCTTGAAATTAAATGAATCATTTTTGGAAGGATTTGATTTTTTGCTTTAGAAAAAAATCTTTTTGTTGCCTTGCTTGAATTCATTTGCTCCTGTGACTAATCTGAGAAAATCTGGAACTTTATAAAGTTTACCAAAAAATTATTTCATCAATATCAAATCAATTTAAAGCATGCCAAAATTGGATTGCTTATTTTAGTAAAGTATTTGGAGTCGATTGTTAACAACTCTTATGCCTTGTATGGTGAATGAAATTTCTGGAAACATTTTTGAAATTGCTGTTGCCAAGAATGAAATGTGATTTCAGGAAATGCCTTTAAAAAAAAAACTTGCCACTTATTGATTTCATTCCTGAACCTGAATTGTGTCGAGTTGTCTATGTTTGCACAGCTATATGTATGTATGTATGAACTATGCTCCATCACTGTTTCATGCTTTATCACCTTGGTCTTGTCCATGAATATATATGCTGCAGCTTGCATATAAGTTTATCCCTTTTAATATGCTGTAGACATGAACATGCAATTGTATAGCCTTGTATATGTTGCTCCATTGTGACTTTGTCTTGCATTGCTGTTTGTGATCAATTCCTGAACTTTAATATGACATGTATTTGAGCTCGGCCATTTGCTGCTGCCATGCACGATTGAGCTGAACCATATGCTTGATCATTTACCATACTGCTCGGCCCCTTGCACTTGAATCTGCACTATTTTGTCTTGAGTTCACATGTTGTTTTGATTTTGTTGATCGACTCTTGAACTTTTGTGTACTGATTTTCATTTTGCACTGAGTCGAGACGGTCCACGTGACTACTCCTCAGTTGCACACTGATTGGCGAGGCAGTGCACACGTGTATATGCATGCACGTGTGTACATGCAGCCATCAGATTATTTTTCTGTCCCTGTACTATATATAAACTGTCTAGACACAGTCGGATTAACAGATCAGATCAAGTCAGAAAAATGATGAGAAACACACCAGAAAACTGAGGCAAATAAAATTTCAAAAATAAAATTCAAATCTGCAAGTATTCAGTTTTTATTTCTATTGCAGTGTACTGTGTGTGTTTCTGTATATGACAGGTATGAAGACTGGACTGAATGCAGAAAGTTGTGAAGACAAAAGATAAAAGACAGAAGACAGTGAAAATAAAAAGAGTGTCAGTGTGTCTGTGTAAATATATACGAATCTGTGTAAATGAAATTGTATACATGAAATGCAAACTGAGTGAATGTATGAGTGTTATAATGAGGAGCTAATGTATATGAAAAAAGTGATTGTACTGATTATTTGTAATAAACAAAATCTGTTCGAAATAAAAATATTATTTCATTGTTTTCAAACAGACTTGTCTATTCTATTCTGTTTATTTATAAGTACAAATATGTGAAGTGATTAAATAGTGGAGTTTAAAATAGATGTAATGTTTGAATGTTAGAAATATAATATTTATATTTTAAATAAAATACAGTAAATATTTGAATTTCTGTGCAGACGTATTTTATTTAAATATAAATATTACATTCCTATCTGTGATGTAAATATAGAACAGTACAGTAACAAACACATTTATAAAATATATTTGGTTGTTATCATCAAACAAAAATCATTGTATTGTGTATACAACACCGTTATATACAACACTGATTGTAAGAGACCAAAAGAGACGGCTGAATGGTGCACCGGTTGTTCAGGCGGACCATGGTCGTGCACATTAAGTCCGGAGTTGAACATGGGCACCAATAGGTTTAGACTGTGCGTGCTTCAATTGTGTCTGTGGTTTACACCTTAGGGCTGGATACACCCTAGGGTGGACCTTGCACAGTTAACTACATTCCATGATTAAGCCGTATGACACCGATACACGACGAGTTAGGCTTATAGGGAGCCGATCGACTAGACCGAGTAGTTGGACCTTGATTTAGGTCACCCCATGATATTGGGCCAGCTTTGGGCCAAGGGATCATTTCTTGTTTATACTTGACATGGATTGTAATACTAGTACACACTTGGTGCAACTTAACCTTGTATATGCGATGCCACACTTGATCTATCTTGTTAACTTTTCACCATGCCAGTTATCATCCTATGTTTCATATCTGTTTTACATGTCCAGTTAACTTTACTAGTTTTTATACTAATAGTAGGTAGGACTTACCAGTTTTTTGACTGACCCGTTTTCTTTCGCCTCTTTTCTTCCGTTTCCCCCCCAGGTTTACAGGGTGGGAACACTAGCACCTAGCTTGGATCTTTAGCTGCTTTTCTGGATAGCTCATGTACGGTTTGGACTTGAGCATGCTATGGCCTTATTCTACTTTGGGGATAGTTACTTTATGTTATTTCCAGTTTTCGGTTTATGTTTTTCTAGACTTTTTTTGTTGGGAAAATAATGACTCAGTACTTTGATGTAACTTGACTATGGTTTTGAAATGTTAGTTTTACCCGCTACTTTATTTACTCTGCTTTTACTTATATGTTCTGTCTTGTGATATCTGCATGCATGTTTACCTCGTTTAACGCCCCTCCAAAGCTAGTGCGCTTACAAGAGTGACATTGGCGGAGGTGGGGTGTTACACATCCTCTGCCTAATTAGCGCATATGCCACCTCATTACCCTTTCCAGGGGTACAAGCAATCTCAAAATCATACGAAGCTAATAACTCCATCCCCCATTGTTGCCTTAAATTGAGATCCTTCTGCGAGAACAGATACTTGAGAGATTTATGATCGGTGTATAACTCGAACTTCTCTCCAAGTAAATAATGGCGCCACGTCTTAAGTGCGAATACTATGGCAGCTAGATCTAGATCATGGGTGGGGTTGTTCTTCTCATGAACTCTCAACTGTCTACCCCCTTAACACACCACTTTCCCTTCTTGCTTCAGAACCGTGCCAAGCCCTATACCACACGCATCAGTGTAAACGGTAAACAATTTACTCCCATCAGGCAAGATCAAGACTGGGGCTGTTGTCAGATCCCTCTTCAGTCGTTGGAAAGCAACATCACAATCTATATCCCATGAAAATGCCAAGTTCTTTTTCGTCAGCCGAGTAAGTGGGGCTGATATCTTTGCGAAGTCCTTAATGAACTTCCTATAATAACCTGCTAACCTAAGAAAGCCTCTCACCTCGGTTGCATTTTTAGGAATATGACAATCTTGCACTGCAACCACCTTTGCAGGATCTACAGCTATCCCCTCTTTGGAGACACATGCCCTAAGAGTCTCACCTCTTTTCTCAAAAAATGGCATTTGGAGAACTTTGCCTTAAGCTGATGCGCACGAAGAGTTTTCAAAACTTCTCTCAAGTGTTGGGCATGCACTTCTTCGCTTTTGGAGGAGATCAAAATATTGTCAACATAGACCACGATAAACTGGTTTAGAAACTCCTGAAACACCCTACTCATTAGATCAACAAAATAGGCGGGTGCATTCGTCAACCCAAAAGGCATAACTAGCCATTCAAAGAAACCATCAGGAGTTCTAAAAGCGGTCTTATATATGTTGTCCTCAGCCACCCTTAATTGATAAAATCCCATTGCCAAGTCTAACTGAGAAAATACCAAGGCACCAACAAGCTGATCAAATAAATCATCAATCCTCGGGAGCAGGTGCCTATTCTTCTTGGTGAGTTTTTTCAACTCTCTATAGTCAACACACAAACGAAGCAAAGCATATGCCTTAGTTGCGAATACAACTGGAGCACCCTATTCAGATATGCTTTGTCTGATAAATCCTTTCTCAAGTAGCTCCCCTACTTGCTTACTCAGCTCCCTTCTTTTCCTTGGAGCCATATGACGTACCGGTAATGCAACTGGCTTTGCATTGTCCACCAAATATATACGAAAATCGATCTCGTGCCTCGGAGGTAAACCCCAAACCACATCAAAAACATCGGGATAATCTTGGACTATTGGAACAGACTGCAAGTCATTGATAGATGCATCAAGAGGCTCTAGGAAACTAAGCATAATCGACCCTTGTAGGTCACAAGAAATCTCGAGGGTCCTCCCATGACAAGTCAGAAACCTAACATCCCTCTTCTCACAATCCAGAATGGCACAATACGTGGTAAGCCAATCCATTCCTAGAATCAAACCATAGCCCATAAACCCGAGCATATACGCATCGCATTCAAACTCGACGCCTAACACAGATATCCTCAAACCCCGACAAATCATAGACAAATGAGCCGAACCACCAACGGGGTTTGAAACAACTATAGGATCCACTACCATACTAGTAATTAAGTGCAGAGATTCAACCATAGAACTAGATATAAATGAATGTGAAGCACCAGAATAAAAATGTGTTCTAATTGGATGATTAGAAAGAGAAATTAAACCTTCCACAAAAAAATTTCTACCTCTATCAGGAGCACTGATCGCGAGATCATGCACCTGCCCTCTAGAAGTTCCTGCCCTTTGACCTTGTCCCTGTGATTTATGTTTCTTCGGGCACTCCCTAGCAAAGTGCCCGACCTCTCCACAGTGGTAGAAGGAGTTCTTCCTTTGCTTACAATCTTTGACCAAGTGACCCTCTTTCCCACAATTGTGACATTTTCTCTTATCCTTGCCTTTGTCACTCTTTCCACCTTTCTTCTGCTATTGTTGTTGCTGTTGCCCCTTCTTGGGCCACATCTTCTTACTTTACGACGTTTCCTCAGCCTTTACTAACTTCTTTTCTCCCTTGTCTTGCTCATGCATTAGGGCCATATCGACGAGCTTTTCAAAAGTGGCTCCCATTGGAATATGGGACATGGCTAACCCATGAAGGGGTTCATTTAGCCCTTTAGCAAACCGCAATGCCTTCTTGTGCGGAGTATCCACCAATTCTAACCCGAGCCTTGCTAGTTGGTTGAATTTGTTCACATATTCTTTCGCCGCTAAATTCCCTTGCCTGAGTGCCAAGAACCACTCCATCTGCATGCTTTTCTCGGCTAGGGAAAGAAACTTTATTTCAAATCTTTGTCTAAAATCTTCCCAAGTTTCCACCGAACGTCCAACTTGTGTAACCTCCCACCAAAATGAGGCTTCGTCTTTCAGTAGCTAGGAGGCTAACTGAAATTTACCTCTGTCCTTTACTTTAAATATTATGAATAAGTCGTTGGTGTCGTTGAGCCAATTCTGCGCTTCCACGAATGTCTCGTTCCCATGGAATGGCTTCCCTTCCATAGCACGGAACTCTTTCCAGATCTTAGCGGAATTATCTGCTCTTGGAGGGGGAGGAGGAGGAATGACTGGTGCAGCTGGGGGAGGAACGTTTCGTTGGCCCTCAATGGGTGTCGTGGCTTCCAGATACCTACGGAACCATCCGGGTATTGTAACGCCCTCCGGGATATTAGGAATGTTTGGCTCCTCGGACATGCTGTAAAGAAAAAGGGAAGAGATTTAGACAAAAGACCGAAGGATATTACATATGGTTTCTTGGGGAATGTATTTCAAAATGGACTTTTCTTTTTTGAAGATGCTTTCTTTTAAAACCTTTGAAAATAATTTTCAAAAACTTTTATCTAATCTGGTAACCTTCAGCTCTGATGCCAAGTGTGACACCCCACGTCCGTTAATGTCACTCACAAAGGGAATGCATTAAGTTTCGTGAAGCGTTATAGGTAAACAGGCACAGAATATTACAAGACAGATATAAACAAGATAGCAGCAAATTCAAACTTTTGTTTCTACCATAAATCATACATCGTGTCCAAAACACCATAAGTCATTAAAAAGTTTTACAACGATATAACTTCTGTCTTTTACCATCAGAGTACATAAATACTTAAAAGAAAACATAATTCCCCAAATAAAAGAGACAAAGCCATAGTAAAGATAAGAACTTGAGCCATACTTCGAAAGCAAATCTAGCAAGATGATAACTGAGTCATGACTAAGCCTGAGTGTTTCCTCCCTGATAACCTTTGGGGGGGAATGGAAGAAAGAAGGAGAAACAAAAGGGTCAGACATAAAGTCTGGCGAGTCCAGTTACTTTTAGCAAGTAAATAAATAAAAGTAGCATGAAAGGCATATCAAGTTGATAAGAGAGATCACTACATAAATGGCAGGTGTGACAAGGTAGATAGGATAAGGTGTATACGCTTCTCTAATGATTACTCTACAGTATTACTTGTATAACCAGAATGAGATGATCCCTTCCACTATAAGGTGGCAGACTTAAGCATACGTCCAAATGTACCCTACTACAACCGTAATCGATCGGCTCCCTACTCCGTATATACTCTGTGCCGACCCCACAGTAGGATGTATCACGTCCTAAAGTGGCAACCCCTCGCTGATATGCATTGCCCCGTATCAACATGTGTCATGGTCGTCTTATCCCCTTCTGCCCGGCTCATGCACGCACATGGCCTGATCGGTTTGCGCCGCCCACACCGTCCTCCACGTTTGGATCTCTTACAATCGGTCTAGTAAGTGTGCCCCTTCTCTGATCTAGTACGAAGTACATGTTTTGATATCTACTCCGGGTTACTGGATGAAACGGATCACACACAATATGATACAAACTCTTCCCTTTGTCTTATACCCTCCACTAGGTTTTCTTTGGCTATGTATACCACTGGGCGTCTTTAATTACATAACCCTATCTTTTCTACAAGTTATGTTTTCCCTAAAAGGTGTCTTTAATAACATAACTTTATTATTCCAACTGGTCATGTTTACCACTAGGTGTCTTTAATTACATAACCTTATCGGGTTAAGTTTGTGGGCCTATATGTAAATATTAACCACCCCCTCCAGATTTGCTTAACCCATCCACTATCCAATTAATTTTACTTAACCCCAACTTTAGTTCACAATCATACAATCCCTATGGATTATTTTTGGTTAAATAGTCCAATTCATTACCATGTCCATTTATGGTTTATAATGGGCTAGACCTCCCAAATTAGGCCTATAACTTGTGGATGCTGGATATGTCGGTCGGGTCTGGGCGGTCTTATTCCACAAGTTGGGCCTAACCTCGTGTCATAGCCCGTCTCGTATTTGCGCACTTAGACCACTCACATTAGGTTCAACATTTGTGGCTGCTGGGTATGCCGGTCGGGTCCGGGCAGACTTCCACCACCAATGCAACCTAACCTCGTGTCATAAGTGCAATTACAATTAATTGTAATTACTAGACATTCCATTCTTATTCAATACTTACCTATGTTTTTATAGGTGATTATGCCCCTATTTCCCCAATTTGAATTATATGCCCAATTCATATAAATATTATTTAAATTATGCCAATTCTAACCTTTTTTCCTCCGTTCCCTAACTCACGCATTCACATATATTTGGCGACATCTAGGCTAGAAAGTAGCCTAGGCATACACAATAAAAAGAGAAAAGTGATGGGAATATGATAAAGGTGTTTGTTTTGGCATAAACATAAACTAGCATGGTGATAAGGTGGACATATAAGCATAAATCTGATGAACTTGTGGCAGTTAATTGATTCTAACATAACTATGATGTCATAGTGAGCATAATAAGATCTAAATTAACAATTTAGATGTCCAATTGGTTTAGATCTAGTATGATAAGCACTAGGTGATAAACTAGATCTGATTAGCAATTTAGTTGTCCACATGATTCAGATTCAATGGTTAAAACTAGATCTAACACAAATAAGGTCAAGATCCACGTTATACAATGTCATAATGGATTCAATAAGATAGAGATTTATATCAATAATTAAAATTAGATCTGGCACAAATAAGGTTAAGATCCACATCATAGAATGCCACAAAAGTTATAATAGATCCAACAAGATAGAGATTTAGATACAAGTTATACTCAATTTAGAATGTCATATGTTCGCAATTCACAATGGATCTAGTATAATATAGGCACATGAACAAATCCAAGTCATATCACGTTTACTTTTATATATTTAAATCTAAAAGCAACTAGGAAATCATAGAGTTTGGATAAGAAGATAGAACTAGAAAAGATTGGATCTTGAATCCCCAATTGATTTGCTTTAGTTGAAGAAGATAACAGATCCAGATCAGTTCAGATACCGGCAGAGTTTGGCCACCATGAATTCTCAAGGAAGAAAACAAGAGAAATGACCACGTATATATAGCAGTCAGTCCCTCTGAAACCGACTGCCACGTCAGCCCTAGGGCTGTCGATACCCTGTCGGTGGGTCAACCCTAGTGTCGACACCCCTCTAGGAGGGTTGACCCCCTAGAGCAAGAAAACTACCACCACTTCTCCTTTTTCAATTTCGAACGGTTTTGGATAAAATTCTGTCTCATCCCAGACTCATGTGTATATATATAACTCTTCTATGCGTATACAAACTTAAAACCCTTATAACTTCTTCATACGGTGTCCGTTTTACGCAAACCAAATGCCTATCTTGACCAGAATTTCGAGACGGACGCAATGGAACAATCTGTTTTCGTTAATTATGAATATTAAATTAATTATAATTTAATTTATCCTCTTTTATTATCGTTAAAAATATGGGGTGTTAATTCTCCCCTACTCAAAGGATTTCGTTCCCGAAATCTCTAAGTTGAGAAGAATGCATATCCTACCATCGATCATCCATCTACTCATCCATCAATCACTGGTATCCATTATCCTTAAGGACTTCTAATGCTTATATACAAGGGTGTGTGTATATGTCCCAACACTAATGCAGAAATCAGGTGGTCTATTGATTCAGTTGACCTACTTAATGCAATGTATGTTAGTGCCATGAATCCAATATGCATGCAAATAATCCTATTATAACATGTGAGTTCTATATGTGTGCACACTTATTCGTCCAAGTGCAACATCCATATGGTAATACATCCATTTCCATCCATAAAAGAAAAGAAAATGCACACACATCCATATGCAGTATGAGAGTGATTGAGCCGATCTAATGCCTAATGTGTGTGCATATGAGTCCACAGGCATCCATTAGCAAACACTTGCATCCATCAAACATAACATGTCTCAAACACATGTTTACATCCATATGATTCCTATCTAAAGGTCGAAAATATTGTGGATAAGATATATTCAAATGACAGAAACAAGCAAAGATAAAAATTTGGAAAAAGGAGTTAAGAATATACCCTCGAAAAGAAATGGGTATGAAGCACAAATCTTGGCTTCGGTCTCCCAAGTCGCACCCTTTGGGTTATCTTCCCATTGAACCTTTAGTAACTTGATCTCTTTATTGTGTAGCTTCTTAACTTCTAATCCAAGAATACAGGTAGGGACTTGCATGACTGTCACCTCCCATTCCACTTCTGCCTCTTCCAATACACTCGGCTCAACAACTTCTGCGGTGTCATGCAGGCACTTCCGCATATGAGAAATGTGGAAAACATCATGACCGTCTGATAGATTTTCTAGGAGCTTTACTTTATAGGCCATTTGGCTAATCCTCTCGGTTATGGGAAATGGTCCCACAAACCTAGGTGCCAACTTCCCTACCGATCCGAAACGAACCACATTCCTCAGAGGTGATACTTTTATAAAACTAAGTCTCCTGCTTCAAATTCGATGTTAGTCCTTCTCTTGTTGGCATAGGACTTCTGCCTATCTTGAGCTGTCTTCATCCGCCGTCGAATAAGGTCAATCTTTTCGGATGTTTCTATAACCATATTTGGCCCAAGTAATAATCTTTCTGTACATTCCCACCAATAAGTTGGTGATCTACAGGGTGGTCCATACAATGCTTCGAAGGGTGCTATGCCGATACTGGATTGATAGTTGTTGCTACAGGCAATCTCTACTAAAGGAAGGTGCTCTTCCTAAGTTCCTCCGAAATCTAGGATACACAGCCTCAAAAGATCCTCTAGAATTCTGTTCACCCTCTCCGTCTGCCCATCGGTCTGAGGATGATAAGCGGTACTCAAACACAACTATGTACCTAACGCTTCTTGCAAGCTCCTCCAAAATTCACAAGTAAAGATGGGGTCACGATCGCTCATGATGCTGGAAGGTACTCCATGAAGACGAACTATCTCACAAACATAAATTGCTGCCAACCATGATGCCATCCTCTTACTCTTAACTGGAATAAAGTGAGCACTCTTAGTGAGTCTATCTACCATAACCCAGATATTGGTGTTGCCTTTCTTCGGTTTTGGCAAACCATCTATGAAATCCACAGAGACGCTCTCCCATTTCCACTGAGGAACCTCCAAAGGATGAAGTAAACACCGGGCTTCTTTCGCTCAGCTTTAACTTGTTGGCAAACTAGACATTAGGAAACAAATTCGGCCACATCTTTCTTCATACCATCCCAAAAGAAAACCCTTTTCATGTCTCTGTACATCTTATCACCGCCTGGATGAATAGTCATCTTAGAATGATGGGCTTCTTCTAGGACTGCCTATATCAAGCTTCCAGTTTGAGGAACACAAAGCCTTCCATCTCGTCACAACCACCCCTTTTCATCTATGGCATATCTACCGAGGTGACTAGAAGTCTCCCCTATTCTGAGTTTTTCCAAGATGTCTAAACTCTGTGGGTCACCTTGTTGCGAAGCTCCTATCTGATCCATAAGAGTTGGTCGTATCTCCAAGGATGCAAACAAATCAGGCAAAATCTCGATGAAAGGTCTAAAATCAAAAGCTGATATGAACTCTAAGCTCTTCCTCTCCACAAATAGAGGACTCAAGGCCATCCTCTGCCTACTTAGCACGTTTGCCACCTCATTACCCTTGCCAGGGGTATAAGCAATCTCAAAATCATAAGAAGCTAAGAACTCCATCCACCGTTGTTGCCTTAAATTGAGATCCTTCTGCGAGAATAGATACTTGAGAGATTTATGATCGGTGTATAACTCGAACTTCTCTCCAAGTAAATAATTGTGCCAGGTCTTAAGCGCGAAAACTATGGCAGCTAGCTCTAGATCATGGGTGGGGTATTTCTTCTCATGAACTCTCAACTGTCTACCCCATAACACACCACTTTCCCTTCTTGCATCAAAACCGCGCCAAGCCCTGTACCACACGCATAAGTGTAAACTGTAAACACTTTACCTCCATCAGGCAAGGCCAAAACTAGGGCTGTTGTCAGAGCCCTCTTCATTCGTTGGAAAGCAACATCACAATCTATATCCCAAGAAAATGCCAAGTTATTTTTCGTCAGCCTGGTGAGTGGGGTTGATATCTTTGCGAAGTCCTTAATGAACTTCCTATAATAACCAGCTAACCCAAGAAAGCTTCTCACCTCAGTTTCATTTTTAGGAATCTTCTAATCTTGCACTGCAACCACCTTTGCGGGATCTACAGCTATCCCCTCTTTGGAGATTGCATGCCCTAAGAATCTCACCTCTTTTCTCCAAAAATGGCATTTGGAGAACTTTGCCTTAAGCTGATGCGCACAGAGAGTTTTCAAAACTTCTCTCAAGTGTTGGGCATGCTCTTCTCCGCTTTTGGAGAGGATCAAAATATCCTCAACAACGAACACGACAAATTTGTTTAGAAACTCCCGAAACACCCTACTCATTAGATCAACAAAATAGGCGGGTGCATTTGTCTACCCAAAAGGCATAACTAGCCATTCAAAGAAACCATATGGAGTTCTAAAATCAGTCTTATCTATGTTGTCCTCAGCCACCCTTAATTGATGAAATCCCATGGCCAAGTCTAACTGAGAAAATACCGAGCCACCAATAAGCTGATCAAATAAATCATCAATCCTCGGGAGCGGGTGCCTATTATCCTTGGTGAGTTTATTCAACTCTCTATAGTCAACACACAAATGAAGCAAAGCATACGCCTTAGTTGCGAATACAACTGGAGCACCCTATTCAGATATGCTTCGTCTGATAAATCCTTTCTCAAATAGCTCTCCTACTTGCTTACTTAGCTCCCTTCTTTCCCTTGGAGCCATATGGCGCATCGGTAATGCAACTGGCTTTGCATTGTCCACCAGATATATACAAAAATCAATCTCGTACCTCGGAGGTAAAACCCATACCTCATCAAAAACATCGGAATAATCTTGGACTACTGGAACAGATTGCAAGTTATTGATATAAGCATCAAGATACTCTAGGAAACTAAGCATAACCGACCCTTGTGGGTCACAAGAAAACTCGAGGGTCCTCCTATGAAAAGTCAGAAGCCTAACAACCCTCTTCTCACAATCCAGAATGGTGCCATATGTGGTAAGCCAATCCATTCCTAGAATCAACGAATATCCCATAAACCCAAGCACATACGCGTTGCATTCAAACTCGACGCCTAACACAGATATCCTCAAACCTCGACAAATCATAGATAAATGAGCCGAACCACCAATGGGGTTTGAAACAACTTCGGGATCCACTACCATACCAGTAATTAAGTGCAGAGATTCAACCACAGAACTATATATAAATGAATGTGAAGCACCAGAATCAAAAAGTGTTCTAATTGGATGATTAGAAAGAGAAATTAATCCTTCCATAGAAATTTTTCGACCTCTATCAGGAGCACTGACCGCGAGAGCATGCACCTGCCCTCTAGAATTCCTGCCCTTTGACCTTTTCCTTACGATCCCTATTTCTTCGGGCACTCCCTAGCAAAATGTATGACCTCTCCACAGTGGTAGCAAGAGTTCTTCCTTCGCTTACAGTCTTTGACCAAGTGACCCTCTTTCCCCCAATTGTGATAGTTTCTCTTATCCTTGCCTTTGTCATTCTTTCCACCTTTCTTCTGTTGTTGTTGTTGTTGTTGCCCCTTCTCAGGCCACACTTTCTTATTTTGCGACATTTCCTCAGTCTTTACTTCCTGATTTTCTCCCTTGTCTTCCTTATGCATTAGGGCCATATCGACAAGCTTTTCAAAAGTGGATCCCATTGGAATATGGGACATGGCTAACCCATGAAGGGGTTCATTTAGCCCTTTAGCAAACCACAACGCCTTCTTGTGCGGAGTATCCACCAATTCTAACCCAAAACTTATTAGATGGTCGAATTTTTACACATATTCTTTCACCGTCAAGTTCCCTTGCCTGAGTGCCAAGAACCTCTCCATCTGCATGCTTTTGCTCGGCTTGGGAAAATAACTTTATTTCTAATCTTTGTCTAAAATCTTCCCAAGTTTCCACTGGACGTCCAGATTGGGTAACCTCCCACCAAAACGAGGCTTCGTCTTTCAGTAGCCAGGGGGCTAACTGAACCTTCGTTCTGTCCTCTACTTCAAAGATTACGAATAAGTCCTCGGTCTCCTTGAGCCAATTCTGCACTTCTTGTCTCATTCCTACAGAATAGATTCTCTCGCATAGTATGGAAGTCTTTGCAGATCTTAGCGAAATTATCTGCTCTTAGAGGGGGAGGAGGTGGAATGACTGGTGCAGCTGGGGGAGGAACGTTTCCTTAGCCGTCGGCGGGTGCCGTGGCTTCCAGATACCGACGGAACCATCCGGGTATTGTAACGCCCTCCGGGATATTAGGAATGTTTGGTTCCCCAAACATGCTGAAAAGAAAAAGGGAAGAGATTTAGACAAAGGACCGAAGGATATTTCATATGGCTTCTTGGGGAATGCCTTTCAAAACAAACTTTTCTTTTTTGAAAATGCTTTCTTTTAAAACCTTTTTGAAATTAATTTTCAAAAACTTTTATCTAATCTGGTAACCTTCAGCTCTGATACGAAGTATGACACCCCATGTCCGTTAATGTCACTCACAAAGGGAATGCGTTAAGTTTCGTGAAGCGTTATAGGTAACCAGGCATAGAATATTACAAGACATATATAAATAAGATAGCAGCAGAAATTCAAACGTTTTTTCGACCATAAATCATACATTATGGTTCAAAATATCGTAAGTCATTAAAAAGTTTTACAACAATGTAGCTTCTGTCTTTTACCATCATAGTACATAAATACTTAAAAAACATACTTCCCTAAATAAAAGAGATAAAGCCATAGTAGAGATAAGAACATTTGAGCCATACTTCGAACGCAACTCTAGCAAGATGATAACTGAGTCCTGACTAAGCCTGAGTGTTTCCTCCCTGAGAACCTTGAGGGGGGGGGGGAACGGAAGAAAGTAGGAGAAACAAAAGGGTCAGACGTAAAGTCTGGCGAGTCCAGTTACTTTTAGCAAGTAAATAAATAAAAGTAGCATGACATGCATATAAAGTGGATAAAAGAGATCACTACATAAATGGCAGGTGCGACAAGGTAGATAGGATAAGGTGTATACACTTCTCTAATGATTACTCTGCACTGTTACTTGTATAACCAGAATGAGATGATCCCTTCCACTATAAGGTGGCAGACTTAAGCATACGTCCAAATGTACCCTACTACAACCGTAATCGATCAGCTTCCTACTCCGTATATACTCTGTACCGACCCCACAGTAGGACGTATCACGTCTTAAAGTGGCAACCCCTCGCTGATATGCATAGCCCCATATCTACAGGTGTCACGGTCGTCTTATCCCCTTCTTTCCGGCTCATGCATGCACATGGCCAGGTCGGTTTGCACCGCCCACACCATCCTCCACGTTTGGATCTCTTACAATCAGTCCAGTAAGCATGTCCCTTCCCCGACCTAGTACGAAGTACATGTTTTGATACCTACTCCGGGTTATTGGATGAAATGGATCCCACACAATATGATACAAGCTCTCTCCTTTGTCTTGTATCCCCCACTAGGTTTTCTTTGGCTATGTATACCACTAAGTGTCTTTAATTACGTAACCCTATCATTGCTACAAGTTATGTTTACCCTAAAAGGTGTCTTTAATCACATAACTTTATTATTCCAACCGGTCATGTATACCACTAGGTGCTTTTAATTACATAACCTTATCGGGTTAAGTTTGTGGGCCTATATGTAAATATTACCCACCCGCTCTAGATTTGCTTAACCCATCCACTATCCAATCAATTTTTACTTAACCCTAACTTTAGTTCACAATCATACAATCCCAATGGATTAGATTTGGTTAAGTAGTCCAATTCATTACCATGTCCATTTATGGTTTATAATGGGCTAGACCTCCCACATCAGGCCTATAACTTGTGGATGCCAGATATGCTGGTCGGGTCTGGGCAGTCTTATTCCACAAGTTGGGCCAAACCTCGTGTCATAGCCCGTCTCATATTTGCGCACTTAGACCTCTCACATTAGGTTCAATATTAGTGGCTATTGGATATGCTGGTCGGGTCTGGGCAGACTTCCACCACTAATGCAACCTAACCTCGTGTCATAAGTGCAATTACAATTAATTGTAATTACTAGACATTCCATTCTTATCCAATTCTTACGTATATCTTTATCGGTGATTATGTTCCCACTTCCCCAATTTGAATTATATGCCCAATTCATATAAATATTATTTAAATTATGCCAATTCTAACTTTTTTCCCCCGTTCCCTAACTAACGCATTCGTATATATTTGGCAGCATCTAGGCTAGAAAGTAGCCTAGTCATACATAATAAAAAGAGAAAAGTGATGGGAATATGATAAAGGTGATTGTTTTGGCATAAACATAAATTAGCATGGTGATAAGGTGGACATATAAGCATAAATTTGATGAACTTGTGGCAGTTAATTGATTCTAACATAACTATGATATCATAGTGAGCATAATAAGATCTAAATTAACAATTTAGATGTCCAACTGGTTTAGATCTAATATGATAAGCACAAGGTGATAAACTAGATCTGATTAGCAATTTAGATGTCCACATGATTCAGATCCAATGGTTAAAACTAGATCTAACACAAATTAGGTCAAGATCCACATTATAGAATGTCATAATGGATCCAACAAGACAGAGATTTAGATCAATAATTAAAATTAGATCTGACACAAATAAGGTTAAGATCTGCATCATAGAATGCCACAAAAGTTACAACAGATCCAACAAGATAGAGATTTAGATCCAAGTTGTACTCAATGTTGAATGTCATTTGTTCGCAATTCACAATGGATCCAGTATAATATAGGCACATGAACAAATCCATACTATTGTTATATCACGTTTTCTTTTATATATTTAAATCTAAAAGCAACTAGGAACTCACATAGTTTGGATAGGAAGACAGAACTAGAAAATATTGGATCTTGAATCCCCAATTGATTTGCTTTAGTTGAAGAAGATAACGGATCCAGATTAGTTCAGATACCGGCAGAGTATGGCCACCATGAATTCTCAATGAAGAAAACAAGAGAAATGACCACGTATATATATAGCAGCCAGACCCTCTGAAACCGACTGCCACGTCAGCCCTAGGGGTGTCGACACCCCTGTAGGTAGGTCGACCTCGGTGTCGACACCCCTCTAAGGGTGTGGACCCCCTAAAGCTGGAAAACTGCCGCCACTTCTTATTTTTCAAATTCGATCGGTTTTGGGTAAAATTCTGACTCATCCCTGACTCATGTGTATATATGTAATTCTTCTGCGCGTATACAAACTTAAAACCCTCATAACTTCTTCATACGGTGTCCGTTTTATGCAAACCAAATGTCTATCTTGACCAGAATTTCGAGACGGACGCAAGAGTGCAGTCCATTTTCCTAATTCCTAATATTAAATTAATTATAATTTATCCTCTTTTAGTATCGTTAAAAATACGGGGTGTTACAGTCATGTGACTGGTGTGAGAAAACTCTAATCATTTTGGTTTAACTTTTCAAAATCCTTTTCAAAGGAAACTAAAATCGCAAGACCGATCCGCACATAAACACAGATGGGTTTTACCTTACGGTGGCCCGAAACATTTCTTAAAATCAATACTTATCTGATATTATAGTAATGTCTCAATCAAGTAAATTACAATCTAGCCGAACGCTTTCATCTCACGCTCTGCATATATAATATACAATCAAAAACCGTGGGCTCTTATTGGGAAATGGATTTCCAACTATGACAAGGTATAGAATCACCTTCCGATCAGAGTACTCTAAAAGCGATACACTAGAGCTCAGCAAGAACATCTTGTAACTCAGCCACACATGACCGACTATTCTTTTCGATTGAATGTTCCAAATATATTGTCACCTTACGGTTGGTATACCAACATAACCGTTCCTGGGAGATACAGAAATAAAAAGAAGTGACAAATATGAATATTCTCTAGATGGTGACAATATAACCTACTTGGGTGCGACCCACTTAGCCATGCTACCTTCTTGATTTCTATCATTTCCCAGTTGATGAGGCTTGAGGTCATAACGTATCTTTTAACAGATCACTCCTTTATTTACTTTGAAAGCCACATCATCATGCCCGTCAAATCAAAAATTGATTTCCCCAAAAATACCATGGGTATAAGCTAAGAGAAACGAATTCCTCCACCACCAACGTAAATACGTTTGAAATGATCAACATACGCGATCTACCGGAGATAACCTGTCAGACATTCATCCATTCAAGTTGTCCTGGGACTGGACAAACCGAAGGAATTATTCTGTAAATCCATCTTAGGCAATTTCTACCTAAGATGTGCCAGAACAAACCTTTCATACTCTCCGTCTTCAATCATATTTGATTCGCAACGCTAATGCCATATGGGGTGGTTTTCAGATAATAAAACTGATCCCGATCTCTCCGTATTGACAATGAAAATGGTCAAAAACTCTTATAGTCGGTTATCTAACTATCAAAGGAAAACATGTGTACAAACAACTGTCGTATTCCCAAATTGAAATCTTATCGACCAATCATCATTTCAGTTCCCAATTTCCCATTTGCTTCTTAAAACTCGTTTTATTTCTCATGATTTTCTTGGAAAAACGTTTTCATTTATTCACAACTCTTTATATTGCCCTAATTCGAAAATACACGCTATTAACGCTAGAAAATATTTCCATACCTTATACACGCATCACCATCCATCAGTCCCTAACCGTAAACTAGTAAGAGAACAACTCCCTAAGTATCAATCCCGAAGGCCGAAACCAACATCAGATCGATACCTAGAAAGCCATTCAATTTAACTAGTCTCCAGTCAGTTCTTAATTTCTTTAACTCCATTTTAAATCTGCAAAACGTTTGCTTCAAAATCATTATTCACCTTTAAACGTGACTATTAATTCTTTACAGAAATCTTGACTCGTTATATCCACTAAATCTTGATTTATATAGTACTTACCAATTTCAAGTTAGAATTCCATCTATCGGATTATTTTGTAAAGTCACTTTTATATTTCATCTTATAAACACCGTTTACAAATAAACTTCTCATTAATTATAAATCAAATTTACAATTAAATCTTAACTTCATATTTTATTATAATTTACTATTTCCAAAACCAAATTTTAGTTATCTTATCAAATCTCGAATTTATATAATATATAATTTCTAAAAAAAATAAATTATTCGACATTGTTGAATTTTAATTACAAATCCTTATGATTTTATTTAGTTTTATTCACATTCGAACCTCGAAATGAATTTTTATCATTTTCTTTTGAAAACAATTTCCATTTCCATTTCTAATATTCATTCTTGAATTTGCATTTCCCAATTATTTTATAATAATTATTTCATCTTATTCCTAAATATCGTTTACAAACCAACTTATTGTTTTAATATAATTAAAACAAGTTATTTTATTCTAATTCATTTGAAATTCGATTTCTATTTTTAAGATAGAAATTCCTTTTTAAAACCCCAATTTCTTTTCTAATATACTCAAATATATTTTTCAGCATTTTAAATACCAAATATTTCTAGTTCAATGTTATTTAACATCCCAACACTCAATAATAAATCACGGATTATTTATCACATCATATAATACAATATATGAAAAACAACAATAATTGTTGAGGAATCCAGTCGGATTCCTCCAAACTGTTTCCCTGCATCCATAGATGTTAATTAACATTTATTTCATATTAATATGAAATAAATAGAATCCATATTTAACTAATGACTTGTATAAATAACTATACGTATTATTTTAGTCAATTCATCCAAACAACCATCACACACAACATTCAATCATTTTCATCAATACTAAATAACGTTTATATAATTATAAAACTGGTCAGAGTTAGTGAGATTACTCACCTTGATCGTTAATTATCGAATAACAATTAATGTCGGATTGATTTTGATTAGTCGTTTTGTTATGCCATACACCTATAATGAGCTCCAACGGGTTCTGAACCAATTTCCAAAAAAGTAGACTATCTTCATACTGTTCCAACAAACAGACTGCTCGAGATTCGTTCTTTAAATTCTGGGCCAATACCACATCTTTACCGCACCTATGTTAAACAGTTAATCTCCTTCCTAATTTATACCCAGCGACATCTTGCTCGACCATTTAAAACACTACATATTATCATGGCCCAATACTTCGTACCCCTCTCTAGTATTTCTGTTCCCAGGCCCTTTCGAAACATCCTTCTTCCCATTTTCTCCTGAACCCGCTCTTCTTAGTTACAGTCCATATTTTCAACTCCAATGCTACCACTATACTTTGTACCGCAAACGGGCTTTCTTATCCTTTATAACAAATTGGGCCTCAGCACCCTTTTCTTTTCCTATTCAATCCTCGTCGGTCCATCTCTCATCATTTAGCACCCAGACCCGCTTCAAGCAGGACCATCTTCTCCAACGAAAAACATCACACCCTTCACGTCATACACAAACACTCTCCTTCCACCTTAAATACAACGCACACAACTTCTCAGTCCAGTATTTACGCACTCATAACCCTCCCCACCTCTATGTTATTTCAAACTCAACTGAAACCACCAATGATGTGAACCTGTCCCCCACCAGATTTGAATTACCGCGCACCACCCAGATTCCCATTGCTACACTCTCGTCATGCTTGAACGAGTGAAATTCCACAATATTAATTTGCGCATGTATGTGATCCCCACTCCTTGCCGATCTCCAACCTACTTAAGTCCAACGTCCTCCCTTTCCGGGCCAATTCCCTTCATTTCTGTTATGCTCAGCTCTCCATTACCCAACCACGAGTGCCTTCATACTTCCCTGCTAAAACGAGCATACCACCTCTGCCTCTCATCACAACTCCTTCCTTCCATAATAAAAACGCAACCTGCATGCGTCCTCTAACCTATATCATTTCTACCAAACCCGAACGTAAAACTCCAGTGCGGTTCCCCGTCCATCCACAACAACTCTCTCCCAAGCACGCCTCATGAGCATCCACATACAAACATACATATACCCTTTCCCTGCCATGCACCTCGCAAGCATCCTCCTCCTCATCGTTTCCTCATACAAACTCCCGACGAACCAATATATACACGTATTGAATTATAATGGAGAATGGATTTAGTTTAAGACCTTTGTTTGTCATGGAAAGACTTCGCATTTTCTGAAGCAAAAGAAAAAGAAGGAGCTCCTGCCGTGTATATACAACCATATTTTACTTAGCACTTAAGATTACTAGGTTGTTAAGTAAATACAAAGTACGTGGACACAGTTTTGCTTGGTGATGAAGTATTTAGGATAGAGGTGACAATACATAGGATAACTGGACAGAAGTGACGAGTAAAAAATCTTAGCAGTCAAGGAATGAATAAATATACATATTTTATTTAATTTATTTGGTTACTTTTCTAGTTCAAATATTTGGCAAGTTTAGGTTAATGTTGTGTTTTCAGTTAATCTATACAAGGGGAGCGGATCGTCTGGACTGGGGACCCCCTGGTCCCCTGGTCCAGACCAATAGAAATCCCCCATTTGGGGGATTTTGCAATTTGCACCCTGAAATTCGGGGTGGAATTCAGGGGGCAAAGTGCAAATTGCCCCCAAATGGGGGATTCCCATTGGCCTGGACCAGGGGACCAGGGGGTCCCCGGTCCAGGTGATCTGCTCCCCTATACAAGTACGTTGACACATCAGTTTCATGCTGCAATGTTGGTGATTGGTTCGGCTGTCATATGAAAGCAAACGTAGGGTATACATTTGCATGTGGGTTGTAGGATTGGATAACCAGTGATACGTATAATGTTTTTGGTGCGTGCTTGCTACAAGGTTTTGTAGTGTGGTTAAGTATAGGTTTTTTTCCTAGTTTAGGATATTTAGAAATTGTAGAGCCATTCTATTATAATATTATTTTGTTTTTTCTCAAAGTATATGTTCCATTGCACAAATTTTCCGTTTGTTTACAGACTGTTAAAGACAAAAATAAAAATACAGTCGTGTTCAGCAATGTGCCATGATTCCAAAAATATAATAATATAAACAAGTTGACTTATCTTGTGATATCTCAAAATGCTGATATGGGGTGTAATATACTCCAAATAAAAAGTTGTTTATTTTCCAAAATGAAAATTACAGAAAAATTCTAAAAATTAAATTATAACTATGTATTAAATATCTTATCCAAATTCGAAATAAATAATTTATTATAATTAAATTATCGTTATAGTTTATAAACGATTTTATAACGACTATTTGAAAATTTGATTTGGACATAACTTACAATCTATAATGCGAAATCTCCATTTTTCACTTCCATTAGAAAAATATAGTTTAATAGATTCCAACATTTCTTGTTTCGAAGAAATCCGACTTATAACGAATCTTATACACTCAGTTGAAGTTCAAATCGTAATATTACGAACTGCCGCGATGTTATGGGCTCGATTAAAATTATATTATAATTAATACGTTCAACTGTCGATTATAGAATTTATTTGTTATTTTATTTCGAATATAAACTCAATTAAATTCCTTAAATAAACCAATTTACACAAAATTGCCATTTCCACTATTTCTGACAATTTCAAAAGTTAAATATATTATCACATTATTTATATTTATATTTAATATTCAAAATATTTGAATTCAAACCATTTAATTTACCAAATCATGAATTTAATCATTAAATCATGGAAATTTCGCGATGTTACATTCCTTCCCCCTTAAAAGAATTTCATGCTCAAAATTACGAAGCTGGAAAAATGCTACAACCCTATTAACTAGGTTAAAATCTTTTGGTTACATCTTAACTTCAGTTTCAACTGAACCAATTAATTTCAATCAAAATATTAATTCATTCCTATTAGTGAAAAATTCGAAAATTCTAGCACCTTAAATTTCCGAAAAATTTCGCTAGCGTCTCCTTTGTACGGCTCAATCGGTACAACTAGAAGTCGTCTCTCAAAGCCTTCTCCAATCCAAAAGAAAATCAAATAGCCAAGTGGCTCGCCAAAATAGCTCAAAAATCTCATATCCAAATAAAATATAAACTTGTACCTTTTTGTCGGGCATACAACTCTATCTCTTCAATTTGCTACTACTTCATCTTATACCAATGCCACCCAATTAATCTCCCATCAATTTATCATCAAATCAAATCCTTCTCTTATACCCGAGTCAAATTTCTTTTTCAAACTCTGATTCCAATTTCAATTCCAAATCCTTTCTCAATGATCCATTCCATTCCAGATTTTCTCTAATCCAATCCAATTTTATTTAACTTAGTCTAAGTTAAATTCTAATTTATTTAAGCACCTTTTCCATTCAATATATTTAACTTCATAATTTAAATTTCAGAATTCAAATTCCTGGGTTTTATTTCAAGTCAATTTGAAATCATATATATTTACATATAATAATAGCAATTCAAAACATTTGAATTTCTGAACAACTTATTTCCTTAAAACAATTCAAACTCTTTGGTAGTAATCCGTTACTCAAAAACCCAAAAATGAACACCGATGATGTCTGGATCATCATCAGAATTATTCTCTAGCTATCGAAGTGAGTTCAATACTGTATCACTTTTCGAAACTTATTTTCAAACATTTCGATTTTGAAATCACTTCAAAATATACTTTACACTGCTTGAAAAACATTTGAAATTGGCTCTCTCTAACACAACTGCATAAGCATTAAATTGATATTTTTAGCTTACTAATGGAGACTGCGTCATTTTCCTCTTCTTCTTCCATCTTCTCTACCTCCTCATTCACCCCTCTTCCATCTCGATCTTCACCTCTTATTCCTCCAGATCCACCTCCTTTTATTGCTAATCCAACTTCTCAGTAAGTTCCTCCTGGCTCAGGAATCAATTTGGGAAATTCATCGAGCGCCTCGTTTCCATCTTTTGTGAAACATGATTATGCGTCGATGTACAAATCTCAACCTCAGAATTCTGGTTTTTATCAGCCTCATCAATTTGAGATTCATAGGGATGGATCGAACAATCATATTCCGGATCAGGTCAAATCTGAAGGATTGAAATATTGGAGTGGCATTTTGGTAGGTTTTTTCTTGATGGTTCTCTCTCTTTCACTGTTGTCTCGAATTTCTTAAAAAATAAAGGGAGGCTTCTTGATTCAGTGGATATTAAATCTGATGGCTATAAAATTTACTTTAAGTTTTCTAATGATTTTGATCGAGATAAGGTTTTACATGCTGATGCTTTATTCATTCGTGGGAGAATGTTTATTATAACTTCTTGGGATCCATCTATTGGTTGCTCGCAAAGTCAAATCAGGAAAGTGCCAATATGGATTCAACTGTACAAGATTCCAATGGTTCTTTGGACTTTGATTGGTATTAACTGGCTTGTGAATCATATTGGAAGACTTATTTGTTTTGATATTAGTACGGAGAGGTTAAATAGGTTTAATTACGCAAAAGCTTTAGTGGAAATTTCTCCAGATTTTGAATTGCCTGATATCATTGTCGTTGATGATTTAGGAGATAAGTGTCCATCAGTTAAAGTTGCTTATGACTGGAGACCTAGGATTTGCTCTTTATGTAAAAATTTTGATCATGATACAAGATACTGTGAAAGTGTTTCTAATAAGGATAAGGTAGAAATCAACCAAAATCATGAAGAGGAGGTTAAAGGATCAGATTTTGTAAATATGAATAGGAATCATAGGAACATACATACGACCACAACGAATAATACATGGAATTATGTTCAACCTAAACATAAGTAGGAATGGAGAATGAAAGGTCCTAATAATAATTCTCAAAATAATAAAGCTGCTGAAAATAGTAATGTGAATGCCAATCGATATAATGCTCTGGATTCTGAAGATTTGCTGGATGCCTCTGATGTGGGTACAGGTAATAAAGATTGTTCAATTCCTGTTGGTTTGAACACTGGTACTAATATTGATGTGAATGTTGATTCACATGAAGCTCTAACATCTGATGGTATGATCAATAATGGTGGAATTGGAGCTGTTTAATTACTTCTGCTAAACAAGGTAATGGTGATGATGTTAGTTGTAATTTACATCAGTTTTCTGGTGATGATAACAGAAATAAATCATCTCTGTATAAGGATAAGACACTAAATGTGGATATGGTAGAAGAGCATCTTTTTGGAAACTTATTTGATGAAGCAAACATTACTGCTTCTTCTTCTTTTTCTTCTGGTGTGAGTAGCTGTGTTTCCTTTTCTACTATGTCATGTCCTTCATCTTACAGCTCCAATGTTTCATCTTCATCTATTCATTCTTCTTTTGCAAGGTCTACATTAGGGGCAGAGTTACCTAATGTGAATGCATCTCCTTATTCTCACCTTAAACCTCCTACACATGTAACTCTGCCTCCTCCTAACCTTCACAGTGGCTTGTCATCTTCATCCAGACTGACTGGCAAATTCTGGGCTGATGAAGATGATAATGAACCTTCGGCTTCTGCAAAGGACAATAAAGGACGAGGAAAAAAGAAAAAGAAGAAATTTAATGTGAATTTTGAAGAGTTGGATGAGGGTATAGATTATGATATGGAGGATGTAATACCGTCTGGTGGTAATTCTAAATCTTACAAGAGGCAAATGAGGAAAAATCCTCAGTATTGAGTCCTGGTGAGATTCTTGATTGGGTTTTTATGTAAGTGATTTTTGTTGCTGTGGTATTATGATCTTGCAAGAAGTTTCAGTGCGGGTTTGAGGATGCTGTGTTACTTGCAGCTTGGATTTGGTTGAGGTTAATGAGGCATATTATCTATAGTAGTTTTGAGTTTTTTTCTGTACTTCATTGTATACATGTAAATGATTTTTTTTCTCATTACTACGTGAAAAGTGTTATAGTAATTGTATAGTGTTAGGAAAGTTGGAGTTGTATACTTACTCTCCTTGTAATCCTCATGACGTAATAAATATTAATTGCCTTTCAAAAAAAAACATTTGAAATTTTCCCCGGGATCTTAAAATTTCCTTATATTCAATCCAAATTTATTTTCAAATCTTTTCCAAATTTCCAAAGTTTTAATTCCAATTCTGTTTTAAATCCAGATTTAATTCTTCTGAATTTATATATATTCTTATACAAATTCTTATTGGCTATTTATTACCATTTCAATTATAATCTTATTCGATTATAATAACATCCAATTATAATAATCCCAAGATATATATTTCTTTATACCAAAATATAATTTGGGTAAAATTATTTCATTTACCCTATTTTTAAAAGCATACTGTGTTGGCTTATCGTATTCGAGCGTTTAGAAACCCATATCGATTTCGTGGTGCCCCACCATTGACCAAAATTCATAAGCCACTCAACCAATAAATCTTCACAATACAAATCATTGTTATATAATCAACAAATACATACAATCGTATATATTCACTAAAACTCAATCTCGGATATTACTAATCCCATCTCTATTGAGTTACGCCGCAGAGCCAAGGTAATAACTTAACCTTCAGCTCTAATACCACTGTAATGATCCAAGGATTTTCGACCCTGAAAATCGACACAACATACCATGTTGACTACTCAAGCGTTGGAAATACCGGACCATTAATAGAAAGAAGTTAGAGGGTGATAAATAGAAAGAAAGTTAGAATAGAAGATGAAGAAGATCACCATAGATGAAACACGAATCTCACAGCGGAACGAATAAAATATATTATAACAATACTTTAAAATACAAACTGTACTTGAACTTACATTCATCATCATTAGAGTTCATCATATAAATATCACAACGGAAATAACTCTCTCTATATATATATCCAACACTGAAGCATCGTGCTCCAAGCTCCTTCAATGGTATATGTAAAATCTCGACTACTTGACTACCCATACAAATATTGGCACCCAAGAGTTTAGGGTAACAAAACAAAATAAACTCTGGGTCAGTCATGTGACTGGTGTGAGCAAACTCTAACCATTTTGGTTTAACTTATCAAAATCCTTTTCGAAGGAAACTAATTTCGCAAGACCGATCCACACATAAACATATATGGCTTTTACCTTTCGATGGCCCAAAACATTTCCTAAAATCAATACTTATCTGATATTATAATAATGTCTAAATCAAGTAAATAACAATCTAGCAGAATGCTTTCATCACACGCTCTTCATATATAATATACAATCAAAAATCACGGGCTCTTATTAGGAAATGGATTTCCAACTTTGACAAGGTATGGAATCACCTTCCGGTCAGTGTAGTCTAGAAGCGATACATTGGAGTTCAACAAGAACATCTTGTAACTCGACCACACATGATCGGCCATTCATTTCGCTTGAATGTTCTGAATATATTGTCACCTTACGATTGGTATACCAACATAACGGTTCCCGGGAGATACATAAATAAAAAGAAGTAACAAATTTGAATATTCTCTAGATGGTGACAATATACCCTACTTGGGTCCGACCCACTTAGCCATGCTGCCTGCCCGATTTCTGTCATTTCCCAGTTGATGAGGCTTGAGGTCATAACGTGTCTTTTAAAAGGTCACTTCTTTATTTACTTTAAATGCCACATCGTCATACCCGTCAAATCACAAATTTGATTTCCCCAAAAATACCACGGGTATAAGTTAAGAAAAACGAATTCCTCCGCCACCACCGTAAATACGTTTGAAACGACTAACTTATGTGATCTACCAGATATAACCTATCAGACATTCGTCCATTCAAGTTGTTTTGTGACTGGACAAACCAAAGGAATTATTCTATAAATCCATCTTAGGCAATTTCTACCTAGGATGTGCTAGAACAACCCTTTCATACTCTCCGTCTTCAATCATATTTGATTCGCAATGCTAATGCCATACGGAGTGGTTTTCAGATAATAAATCTGATCCCTGTCTCTCCGTGTTGACAACATAATTGGTCAAAACTTTGATAGCCGGTTATCAAACTATCAAAGTAAAACATGTGTACAAACAATGGTCGTATTCCCAAATGAAAATCTTACCGACCAATCATCATTTCATTTCCAATTTCTCATTTGCTTCTTAAAATCCGTTTTATGTATCACGATTTCTTGAAAAAACGTTTTCATATATTCACAACTCTTTTATATTCCCATATTTCGAAAATACACGCTATTAACGCTGGAAAATATTTCCATACCTTATACACGCATCACTATCCGTCAGTCCCTAATCGTAAACCAGTTAGAGAACAACTCCCTAAGTATCAATCCCGAAGGCCGAAACCAACATCAGATCGATACCCACGAAACCATTTAACTTAACCAGTCTCCAGTCAGTTCTTAATTTCTTTAACTCCATAAATCTGCAAAACGTTTGCTTCTAAATCAGTATTCACCTTTAAACATGACTATTATTTCTTAACAGAAATGTTGACTCGTTATATCCACTAAATCTTGATTTATATAGTACTTACCAATTTTAGGTTAGAATTCCATCTATCAGATTATTTTGTAAAGTCACTTTTATATTCCACCTTATAAACTCCGTTTACAAATAAACTTCTCATTAATTATAATTAAATTTTATAATTAAATCTCAACTTCATACACTATTATAATTTATTATTTCCAAAACCAAATTTTAGTTATCCTATCAAATCCCAAATTTATATAATATATAGTTTCTGAAAAAAAATATTCGATATCGTCGAATTTTAATTACAAACACTTATGGTTTTATTTAGTTCTATTCGCATTCGAACCTCGAATTGAATTTTTATCGTTTTCTTTGGAAAATAATTTCCATTTCCCTTTCTAATATTCATTCTTGAATTTGCATTTCCCAATTATTTTATAATAATTATTTCATCTCATTTCTAAATATCGTTTACAAACCAACTTCTTGTTTTAATATAATTAAAACAAGTTATTTTATTTTAATACTATTGAAATTTTATTTCTATTTTTAAAATAGAAATTCCTTTTTAAAACCCCAATTACTTTCTAATATACTCAAATATATTTTTTAGACATTTTAAATACCAAATATTTCTGGTTCAATGTTATTTAACAATCCAACACTCAATAATTAATCACAGATTATTTATCACATCATATAATACAATATATGAAAAACAACAATAATTGTTGAGGAATACAGTCGGATTCCTCTAACCTATTTCCCTGCATCCACAGATGTTAATCAACATTTATTTCATATTAATATGAAATAAATAGAATCTGTATTTAACTAACGACTTGTATAAATAACTATACATATTATTTTAACCAATTCATCCAAACAACCATCACACACAACATTTAATCATTTTTATCAATATTAAATAATGTTTATAAAAATTATAAAACTTGTCAGAGTTAGTGAGATTACTCACCTTGGTTGTTAATTGTTTAATAACAATTAACGTCAGATTGATTTTGATCAGTCGTTTTATTCTGCCATACACCTCTAACTGGTTCTCAACCAATTTCCAAAAACGTAGAATGCCTTCATACTGTTCCAAGAAATCAAACTGCTCGAGATTCGTTCTTTAAATTCTGGGCCAATACCACGTTTTTACTGCACCCATGTTAAAAAGTTATCCCCTTCCTCAATTTATACCCAGTGACATCTTGTACGAGAACCCCAAAAATTTTAAACTTTGGTTGTTATTATTTCCACACTTGCTTGACCATTTAAAACACTACGTATTATCATAGCCCAATACTTTGTACCACGCTCCAGTATTTATATTCCCAGGCCCTTTCGAAACATCCTTCTTCCCATTTTCTTCTGAACCCGCTCTTCTTAGTTACAGTCCACATTTTCAACTCCAATGCTACCACTATACTTTATACCACAAACGGGCCTTCTTATCCTTTATAACAAATTGGGCCTCAGCACCCTTTTCTTTTCCTATTCAATCCTCATCGGCCCATCTCTCATCATTTAGCACCCAGACCCGATTCAAGCAGGACCATCTTCTCCAACAAAAAACATCCCGCCCTTTATGTCATACATAGGCACACTCCTTCTACCTTATATACAATGCACGCAGCTTCCCAGCCCCGTATTTACACACTCATCATCCTCCTCACCTCTATGTTATTTCAAACTCAACGGAAACCGCCAATGACGTGAACCTGTCCCCCACCAGATTTGAACTACTGCGCACCAACCAGATTCCCACTACTACACTCACGTCGTGCATGAACAATTGAATCTCCTTAATATTAATTTGTGCATGTATGTGATTCCCACTCCATGCCGATCTCCAACCTCCTTCAGGCCAACATCCTCCCTCCTCAATCTCATTCCCTTCATTTCCGTTATGCTCAGCTCGCCATCACCCAGTCACGATCGCCTTCATACTTCCCTGCTAAAACGAACAGACCACCTCTACCCCTCATCACAACTCCTTCCTTCCATAATAAAAACGCAACATGCATGTCTCTTCCAACCTATAACTTTTCTACCAAACCTGAATGCAAAACTCCAGTGCGATTCCCCATTCATCCACAACAACTCTCTCCCAAGCACGCCTCCTGAGCATCGACATACACACATAAATTGACCCTTTTCCTAACAAGCACCTCGCAAGCATCAACCCCCTCATCGTTTCCTCATTCAAACTCCCAACGAACCAATATATACACGTATTGAATTATAGTGTAGAATGGATTTAGTTTAAGACCTTTATTTGCCATCGAAAGACTTCGCATTTTTTGAAGCAAAAGAAAAAGAAGAAGGAGCTCCAGCCATGTATATATACCCATATTTTACTTAGTGCTTAAGATTACTTGGTTGTTAAGTAAAAACAAAGTACGTTGACACAGTTTTTCTTGGTAATGAAATATTTAGGATAGAAGTGACAATACATAGGGTAGGTGGACAAAAGTGACAGGTATGAAATCTTAGCAGTTATGGAACCAATAAATATACATATTTTATTTACTTTATTTGGTTACTTTTCCAGTTGATATATTTGGCAAGTTTGGCTTAATGTTGTGTTTTCAGTTAACCTACGCGAGTACGTTGACACATCTGTTTCATGCTGCAATGTAGGCGATTGGTTCGGCTGTCATATAAAAGCAAACGTAGGGTATACATTTGCATATGGATGGTAGGATTGGATAACCAGTAATACGTATAATGTTTTTGGCATGTGCTTGCTACTAATGTTATATAGTGTGGTTAAGAATAGGTTTTTTCCTAGTTTCGGATATTTAGAATATGTAGAGCCATTCTATTATAATATATATTTTGTTTTTTCTCAAAGTCTTAAGTTTTGTTACACAAATTTTTTGGTTGTTTACGGACTGTTATAGACAAAAATATAAATACAGTCGTGTTAAGCAATGTGCCATGATTCCAAAAATATAATAATATAAACAAGATGACTTATCTTGTGATATCTCAAAATGCTGGTATAGGGTGTAAAATACTCCAAATAAAAAGTTGTTCATTTTCCAAAATAAAAATTACAGAAAAATTCTAAAAATTAAATTATAACTACGTCTCAAATATCTTATCCAAATTCGAAATAAATAATTTATTATAGTTTAATTATCGTTATGGTTTATAAACGATTTTATAGCGATTATTTGGAAATTTGAATTGGACATAACTTACAATCTATAATACGAAATCTCCGTTTTTCACTTCCATTAGAAAAATATAGTCTAATGGATTCCAACATTTCTTGTTTCGAAGAAATCCGACTTATAACGAATCATATACACTCAGTTGAAGTTCAAATCGTAATATTACGAACTTTTGCGACGTTATGGGCTCGATTATAATTATATTATAATTAATACGCTCAATTGTCGATCATAGAATTTATTCATTATTTTATTTTGAATATAAACTCGATTAAATTCCTTAAATATACCAATTTACAAAAAATTGCCATTTCCACTCTTTCTGAAAATTTCAAAAATTAAATATATTATCACATTATTTATATTTAAATTTAATATTCAAAATATTTGAATTCAAACCATTTAATTTTCCAAACCATGAATTAAATCATTAAATAAATTAATTATTAAATCATGGAAATTTCGGGACGTAACAGTTTGCTTGTTTGTGCTTTGTCTTGTATTGCACCCGCTTCCCGCTTTTGCCATGTCGTGCTGTCATGATAATTTTGCTTGCATATGAACCTGCTCCTAACTAGCCATGCAACATTGTTATTTGATGTTTCCATGGCCTTGTGCACTTGTGTTGAATGGTTGTGTTGGTCATTCTATTTTGAAAGTGTCCAACACTATTTCTGTATATGCTTGTTGATCTTGAACCTGAACAACTGGTAATTGGCTATTTAATGGCTTGTGCATGTGTCAACACTGCTGCCATGTGCATGCTTGGCCATTGTCCTTGGCCTTGAATCACCTTTTGCCTATTGTACTTGGCACTGCCGCACCATTTTCTGTTGTGCCATGGCTTTTTGGCATGTTGTGTCTACTGCTATGCACAGCCTTGTGTACGTGCACAATACGCCTTCATTTATATGCTGCTCTTGTTATGCCAATTATGTGGCAGCTTTCATGTGTTGTTTTGGTTCTCTCTGACTTTGACTTGATCACTTAAGTGTGGTGCCTTGAATTTGAAACTTTAACTGGGTTGTTGCATGTTGTGACTAACCTTGATCATGTGCTCTTGACCTTACTCATGTGTGTGTGTGTGTATGTATGTATATATGTATGTGTGTGTGTGTAGTGTATGTATGTGTGTTGTATATGTATATTATGATTCATTATTGTTCTAATGCAAATTAGGTTGCAAGTATAGACGAAGATGATGCATGTCTATTCTAGTTAAGAATTTACTGGGTGATCCACCAGTGAAGCCTCACCAAGCTGAAGGCTTTAACTCATTGAAGGCTTTAACTCTCCGGTTAAGAATTATTAGGTGATTCACCAAGTGGATGCACTTTAGCTCACGCCGCCGGTTCAGGTATGTATCCTAACTTATGCATTTAACTAAGCGCCAGGACTAGCAAAGGGGATAATATCAAGTGTCAAATGTTTTTTTTCTAAGATTTAGTGAAGCAGCATATGACACTTGATATATAATCCTCTTTGTTAGTCATGGCGCTTAGTTAAATGCATAAGTTAGCTTGAATACCTGAACCAGGTGCGTGAGCTAAAATACATCCACCTGCTTGATCACCTATTAAATTCTTAACCAAAAAGTTAAACCTTCAGCCTGGTGAATGGATTATTTGCGGATCGAAGTGGTCGACCGCCAAAGTTGAAAAGTGGAGAGCGGTCACTGAAGTTGCTAAAATATCGAGTTTACCTTCTTTATTGTAATGTAATTATGAAATAGTATGTATCTTCTTTGGTAGTGTAATGAAAAATTATGTATCTTCTTTATTGTAATATAATGAAACAACATGTATCTTTTTTTTGTAATGTAATGAAACATCATGTATCTTCTTTTTTGTAATGTAATGAAACAACATGTATCATTATATGTTGTAATGTAATGAAATATTTCATAAATTGTTTCGTTTTTTTTATAATTTGTCAAATAGGGTTTGTATGATATTTACTAGCCTTTTGTATATATTCGTATCTATAGATAATTTAGATACGGTTTATTTTCGTATATAGTAATAATTTAAATACAGCTTAAAACTGTATGTTATTTGCATTGAGATACAGTTTATAGACGTATCTATTTAAACTTTAGATACGGCTTATAGCATTGTCGAATTTTGACTTTGATACAGCCTAGGGGAGTATCTAATATTTGAACACGTCATTTTTTGGTACGGCTTATAGCCTTGCCTAAGTGCATTAGATATGCCCAAAACACAGCCTAATTTGCGTATATGGTGTAGTGAAAAGTAGAAGGAAGAAGTAAAAATAGTAAATTAAATATCATACTTGGGAATATTTTAATTGGCTGCCTGATGTTATACGTCATGCATACTTAGTAAAACATGTACATGTTTTAAATCTTGCAGGACCGGAAACAAATAATCAATTTGTTAGCCAACTGACCAAAAACATATGCGAAATTAAATATCTAAACTTAATAAACCAACCAATTTCATGTGTGAACAACAAAAATAAAATAATAAATCTTCGTGCTGATAACGTGTTATAAAACAAAATCAGAACAGAAGAAATAAGGGAGAGAGGACATTTTTATTCATTCGGATGTATTTACAACATACATGAGCTCTCTGTTTATGGACTTCACATGTCCTAGCAATTATAATAATGTCCCTTGAATTAAGCATATTCACCTGTAATATATATATATATATATATATATATATATATTACAACAATACATACATACATACATACATACATACATATATATAATTCAACCTCCTTAAATTTCCTCAGACAATCATTAATTTTACTTACCCTAGCTTCACATTCTCCTCCTATATTTATATACATTTTCACCATGTTCCCAAAAGACAATCAAATAATCTTTTCCCAAATTTCCATCGATTTCAAACTTTTAACAAATTAATCTCCAGTCTAGTCAACCAAACTCAATTTATATTATAAAAGGCATTTGTTTCATGATTAACAACTTATAATTCACATTATAATTTATTAATCATTATAGCAGGTAATCGTCTAAAACCAAAGTTGTAACAAAAGTTCAAGATATCTCTATGTAACTCTTGGAAACAACTATCAAACCTAAAAAAATACAACAAAAAAAAAGTGAATTTATTAGATTTGAGTGGTTCAAAAAATCCTTAAATAACTCAAATAGATTTATAGATATCTCATCGATCGAAATCTCTTTCTCAAAATTTAGACACTGAAAAGGAAGAGAATCAGGGAAGATACAGAAATCTCCATGATTTGTTTATTGAAGATTAAGAGAAAGCTTCCACCATTTTTTCTGATTAGGGTGTCATTTGTTATAAAGAGTAATATGTGGCTAGGGATTACTTGCCTTTTTGTTATCTCTTCACATTCGGATTAAACCCGCTTAGGCCTTGGGCCACTCAATAGTTCCAAAAAAAAAACCCTATTAAAATTGATAGGTCTTACCAATTAATATGTTGTGAATTATTCGACTTACAATGAATTCTGGAATTTATACACGACCATATTTAAATTATTTATCCTTACCTTTTAAGGACAACATACACATTTACATTCCGTATTTAGGTGTGCATAACATTTAATTAAAATCGACAATCTATCAAATATATTGGCAACAATCTCCAATTTATTTTATATAGTACATTTAATCTTATATTTCACAATACACATTTAGGCACAAAAATAGATTTGCAAACAAAATAAATAATGATTAAATATTTTTGTTTATTTGAAATTTTCTTTGAAGGTTAAGTATTATATGAACGTTCTCTCTACCACAAATGTTAACTAATATATATTTCTTTTAACTTCTTTACTTTTACTATTGTTTTAATTATCCTAGTCAAATGCAAAATGTAATGATCCGCATTTTCAGCGATATAATAATTAATTAATTTAATTATTTAAAAGGTAATTAAGAGGATTTAATGGTCGTTGGATTAAATAAGAGTGAATATTTAATTAAAATAATAATAATTAAATAATATATTTAATTCTGAAATAATCAGAATGGGCTGAAATGACGATATGGTGTGAATGGGGAAATTCAAAATATATAATTCAGTTTAGAATTGAATTTGAATAACGAATATATTATATAAACGACAGTTGAACGTATAAATTATAATATAATTATAATATAATTATAACCGAGCTCGAAATGGCGCTGTAGTTCGTAATTTAGCGATTCGAACTTTAAACGAATATACAGAAGCCGTTTTAAATTGGATTTCTGTGAAACAAGAAATGTTCTGAGCTGGTGAAGTATATTTTTCTAGTGGAAGAGAAAAATCGGGATTTCATCGTGTAGATTTTGAGATATGTCCAAATCAAATTTTAGAAAAGTTGCTATAGAATCGTTTATTGACTGTAACGATTTATTCGATATAACTAGATATCGAGTTTGAATTTAGACAAGGTTCTTTTGAGATGTAGTGATAGTGTAATTTTTAGAATTTTATTGTAATTGTTAATTAATTAAATACGCAACTTTTTATTTGGAGTATTTTGCACCCTTAACCAATATTTTGGGGTTTCACAATATGAGTTAACCTACCGATATTATTATATTTCTGGGATGGTGGTATATTGCTGGTCATGATGATATTTTTATTTTTGTCGATATCTGTCTGTAACTGAACGGATTTTTCTTGTATCAATGTACATATATATGTTTATAACATTTAAATAAAAGAGAAAGTATGATGTCCTACCCACTAAGTAATAGGACCGTATCCTTCCACGCAGACCATATCTTCTATTTTCTCGTGTCAAAGTAAAATAGCTATGTGGTTCCAAATTAGGGTAGGCGTGTACCATCTTTGGACAAACAATTTATTTCTACTTTTATATATAAACGATTACCCCTTTTCTTCAAAACGACCTAATGAAATTCATCCTCCTGTAAGCAAATAAAGAGGCCGCCACTTCAATCTTCTTCTACCAATTTAAATCAAAGTGAAATCTTAATGAAATCACTCCATTTCAGATCTATTGTGATGGCGTGATAGTGGTCCTCAAACCCATATACCTAGAATTCGGTGCGACACAAATCAGTGCGGTTCCGATGTCGACTTGAAGGGAGCGGCGGTCACATGGAAAGAGGATGTCGCGACAAATTTGGGGGGCGGCAAGTCATACAGGGAGGTGATGAAGCTATCGAACTTCTGGCGATGGGATTTGAGGGGGGTTGGTCGAAGTTGGAGTGGTGGTGACAGGCAGATGGAGCTCGCTGAGGTGAAGGCGATGGTATTGTCAGTTGGGTTAACGGGTGTATGAGTAGTGTAGCGGTTTTAACTTAAACTTTTGAAGGCTGAACGTGTCCTTAGAAGCTACGGTAGGGGTCAGTAAAGGCAGCATTCCTAGTTGTTGGTCACGAACAGAAATGGTGTTCGATATTTATGTAAGTGGTATGAGATGATAGAGATTGTGGTGAGGAAGCTAATGAAAGTCATTTGAGTTTAAATCATAAATCAGTGAAGGAATGGCGGGAGTGTAAAGTTTGTGGTAATGGTGTTCGGAGTTCTTTAGGGAGCGACGGGAATTTCATTTTGGGGAAGAAGGAAATATCGGGTCAAGGTTTTAAGGATGTGGGTGGGCTGATTAGGATGGTAAGGCCCAATAACAAGAATGGATTTAAATTAAACTATTTAAAATAATGTACTAACTTATAAATGGTATATCATTTTCATACGGGATAGAAACTCAGCGAAACAAGATCCGCTGGGATCGTATGGACGGTGGCTACACCATGGAACTGACTGGTAGTGAAATGAGGCTCGTTACAATTTATAGCAAAATAAATTGTCCGTCTGAATCAAGCGATGGTTATCGTTATTAACAATGATCGTCCAATGTGAGTAAAACTCACCAACTCTGAACAGTTATATTTTTATAACGTATTTTTAGAACTGTTAATCATCTGTTGATTGCTGTGTGTTGACTGTTTGATTGAACTGCTAGTCAGTTGGTTGAAATTTATATGTATATATATATATAAATATATAAATCATTTAATATATGTTGATTCTGTTTAATAGAATATTTCATATTGAAATGAAATCGATGTTACGTATATTGTTTAACATCTGTGTGCAGGGAAACAGGTTGGAGGAATCCAACTGGATTCCTCAACATTTATTTTTACTGTTTTTCATATAGTGTAAAATATGATGTGATATATAATCTGTTGATGATTATGTGTGTTTAAATGATATCGATCATTGTGAATTGGTATTTTAAATACCATAAGAAATACCAGAATGATAAAAGGGGATTTTCAAAGTATTTTTTTGAAAAATAATTTATTTATATAAAATCAATGGATTTTATATATAAAAGGAAAAAGGATTTTATTAAAGGAAATAATTATAAAATCAAAAGAGTTAAAAAGAATATATTTGTTAAACAAATATAAAGGAAATTATTTGTAAACAAATATAAAGGAATATTTGTAAAACAATTAAAATAGAGATAAAAAGGGAAAACCTTTGTAAACATTTACAAATGGAATTGGAAAGAAAATATTTGTAAAACATTTACAAATAGGATTTAAAGGGAAATATTTGTAAAAACATTTACAAATAGATTAAAAGGAAATATTTATTTGTTAAATAAATAGGAAAGATAAAGGAAATATTTATTTGTTAAATAAATAGGAAAGATAAAGGAAATATTTATTTGTTAAATAAATAGAATTGAAAAGGGAATAGTTATTTGTTAAGTAAACAAATAGAAAAGGGATTAATCAAAGGAGCTAATTCAAAGGAATTAATCAAGGGAGATAATTCAAAAGGAATAAATTAAAAGGAGTTAATCCAGAAGAGTTAATCGAAATGAGTTAATCGAACATTAGTTATTCGATTAGAGTTAATCGAATAGAGTAAATGAGTTAGAGTTAACCAGTTAGGGTTAATCAATTAGGGTTGACCAGTTAGGGTTAATCAATTAGGGTTGACCAGTTAGAGTTAATCAATTAGGGTTGACCAGTTAGAGTTGATTAGTTAGAGTTAACCACTTAGAGTTAGAGTTAATCCAATAGAGTTAATTAATAAGAGTTAATCCAATAGAGTTAATTGAATATAGTTTATTCGAAGAAAGGTTTTCGAATCTAGTTATTCGTAAGAGAGATTATCGAATATAGTTATTCGAAGGGAGGAGTTATCGAATAGAGGTTATTCGAAAGAGAGTTACGTAAGGAAGTTTGTTAAAGGTTTAAAAGATAAACTTTGCCTATTCTGAAGTTAAAACGTTGTTCAATTAAGGTCTGAGAGGTAATTATACCCCAACTTGATTGACTTCCTTCTTAACTAAGGAATGGTAAGGTTTGATAGTGAATGATGGTTAAGTGAATTTAGTAAATGGTTTGAGTTGGCATAGCGATGTTTTATTTAAACATGTGTTTAAATCCATTGAAGGAACTTTGGAAATGTTTTCCAAATAAGAAACCAGAAACGTTTTCTAATACAGAAAACATGAAATGGAAATGTTTTCCATTGTAAATAAGGTATATTTTCTAAAATTTAGGAAATAAGAAATGCTGAATATATGGAAACAGGAGATAGGTAAATTAATGAACTAAAGAGATAAATGTTAAATGATGATTGATCGATATAATTTCCATCTGGAAATAATATCGTTGTTTGCACACCTGTTTTTCTTTGATAGTTAACTCACCGACTATCGAAGTTTTGACCATTTTAACGTTGTTAATATGGAGAGACCGGTTGGATTATTATCCGAAGAACCACTCCATATTGGCATAAGCGTTGTGAATCATATATGCCAAAGATAATTGAAGACGGAGTAAAGTGCAAGGGTTGTTGTATAAATCTTAGGTAAAGATTGCCTAAGATGGATGTACTGAATAGTGCCTTCGGTTTGTCCAGCCCCAGGACGACCTGTATGGAAGAATGTCTGACAGAGTATATTTAATAGATCGCGTAAGTTGATCTCTTCAAACGTACGTACGTTTGGTGGCGGAGGAATTCGTTTATCTTAGCTGTATACCCGTGGTATTTTTGGGGAAATCAATTTGTGATTTGTTGGGTATGACGATGTGACATTCAAAATGAATAATTGTGTAATCTGTCAGAGATAAGCGTGGCCTCTAGCCTCACAACCGGGAAATGACAAAAATCGGGCAGCCAGCATGGCTATGTAGGTCACACCTATTAGGGTGTATAATCACATGATCTAGAGTTTCATTTACTTCTAAAAATCTATTGTCGATGCTGTCCCATTCGTGAAACGGTTGCTGATCCCAACCGTTGGTGATATACATTCAATGATACACTCAAGCGAAATGAGTGGTCGGTCATGTGTGGCCGGGTTGCAAGATGTTCTTGTTGAACCCAGTGTATTCCTCTCAAGAGGTACACTAGCGAAAGGTGGTTCCATACCTTGTCATAGTTGGAAATCCATTACCCAATACGTGCTTGCGGTTTTGATTGTATAATATATATGTAGAACGTGAGATGATGATTATTATACTGTGGTTAATAGACATTATTATAATATCAAAAGGATTTTGATATAAAGATTAAATTTGGATTCTCATAAGGGAAAAACCCGTTCCGTTATACGGCGTGGTCTTATGAGATATCGTGTACTTGTTTAAACTATTTTAAACCATTTTACTCACACCAGTCCCATGATTGACCCGGAGTTTATTTTGTTTTGTTTTCCCTAAACTCTTGGGTGCCCAATTTTGTATGGGCAGTCAACTAGTCGGGATTTACAGATACTTAAAGAGCTGGAGCAGGAGGCTTCAGGATCATATAGCTATAGTTTATTTCTGCTGTATTGTAAGTGCTGTACTTTGATAATGATGTATATTCAAGTACAGATGTATATTTCAAGTTATGTTATATATATTATATGTTATTCGTTCCGCTGTGAGGTTCGTGTTACTCTGAGTTGTGTTCTTCTTCTTCTTCTATTCTAAGTTTCTATCTTATCTTTCCTCACCTCTATATTCTTTCTAATAGTTTTCTGGATTTCAGTGCAAATTGGGTTGGACTTGCATTATTTGGTCAGGTCAAATTGGACCGGAATTTCGGGTCACTACACAAAATTAATTTTAATTGGTTGATATTTTATTTCAAACCCAAATCGAATTCCTTTTTGTTCTTCATTAAGAAGGAGATTGCATATTTTATCTTCCTTTAAAATGGCAGTTTACTTCTTTACCTTATTATAGTCACTTCTATACATATTTCTTTTCACAAAAATACAACATAGATATATTCTTTTCTTTTAAATTATGTTGTTACATTCTCTTTCTAGCACGTTCAGTGTGTACTTCCATTAATTATTGCAATAAGTTTCATAACATGGTCCATAGAGCTTCACCTCTTTACACTAATATAGTTGTACCTTTTTTTTTTAAAGAATATGTACTTAAATTATTGCTTAAGAGCTTTCAAAAATAAACGGAAAACCTGAAACGTGCATTGTAGTAAATAATCTATATTTTATTCATATGTTGTCATATTGTAATAATTTATTTATGAATTTAGGCTTGATAATGGAATAAAAAAGTCAAATTCAGCAAATTCCTTCATGTGTATATATTTACTGTAATAATCTGCAATTTTGAAATGTTAATATTAATTAAATTTAGGTTAATTTTAAAATTTAAATGAATTTGAAATATTATGTATTAATATTTACCAAACCTATTGAAATATAAAATTCTATGAAAAATTGATCTATGATCAAGTTTTGTCAAATTTGAAATTAAGTGAAAATTTAATTTTTTGGATTTTGAATTTTTTTTATGATTCTACTCTAAATTATATGATAGCCTTCATTTTTCGTTTCACAAAAACCCACTTTTGTTTTCTCTAGATTTGACCACTTTTGAAAAACTATGCAAATTTGACTGTGTTGGTACTTCTATACCTTATACAGATATTTTTGAATTATGACTTTTCTTCTTAGGAAAGTTTCCATACCACGTCATCCCTTGATTTAATTATTCAGAATAGTAAAGACTTCGTGTGAGAATAAAATACAGATTGTTTTTCCTTTTTCTGTTTTTATCCTTGTTCTTCAAAATCTTCTCTATCTTCATCCTCTTCAACCCACCTTCTTCTCTGTAAAAAATAAAATCTTCCTTCACAAATCAAAAACCAAATCAAGGTAAAATTTAATTCATTAAATTTTGTTTTACTCTCCAATCTCTTATATTTATTATAGATATTATTTAAAGTTTCAATTTGTAAAAATAACTTGGATCTAAAAAAATTCAAACGTCCTCACCAACCACAATGGCCACCTACCCTACCTCTAATCGCCGACCGTGTTACCTCCAATCACTACTTAGGCACCTCTGACCATCCCACCATCCACTACTGTAACACCCCAAAATTTAATAAATAATAGTTATATGAAGAAGATTAACAAATTGAATATTATTTAATAAAATGTGCAGAACTAGATATAATGCACTTTACTGTTGCATCCATTACGAAATTCCGAGTCATATAGAATTTTGGTTTGAACTAAATTAAATAATTTAAATAATTAACTCAGAAATAATACATTGGTAATAAGGCGGCCCAAACCCTACATGGGTCGACCGCTATGTCAACCCATGGGTTGACACTAGTGTCGACCCACGTGGGAGATATGCCAACCCACCCAAAAGTAGGCAACTTTCCTGCACAAGAACCTAGCTGAGTTTGTGTGTTATATTCTTTGCTGACTCAACATGATGTGTCTTCTATGGCATGGATTGAACCCTAAAATCCTATGGCCCGAATTATCTTAGAACGCCTATATATAGACTAGTAGCCCTCACTATTTTCCTACACCAAACATTTCTCCATCTTATTCCTCCACTAAGTTAGTTCCTGAAATAAAATTAGGAAAAGTGTGAGGGTGTAATCAAAATATAGATTGAAAGGATAATTCTTCTACTTTAATTTGAAATAACTTCTCTGGATCTATTGCACATCACTCTGAGTTTCATGTTAATTTTAAATTATCAATTTAAAATGGATTTTAATAGCAAATATATTGGATTCGAATTATCAGCGTTTATAAAATTTTTCTTATATGTTATTGCCCTTTTAATCACTGTCAGTTACATATTCCATCTTCAGTTATTAATTGTTTACATGTACATTCTTCTTCCTTATCCACTTTCTTTCATTTCTTTATGTATATTCTTATTATGCCTATTTATTCAGTTTATTTATATATCTGAGTAGTAGATCTATTATCTTCTTTTTCTTTTATTTTGCACGGAGCCTAAGCCCTTTTGCGTTAGATTTGCGTAAAATTAGGATAAATTGGAATAATCTGAATTAACAATAAAAAGGAGATTTTGGCTTATTGAAATTTGGGGATCTTGGACTATAAAATTGGGATAATTAGAATGGAAGAGTATGCAACAAGTAAATCAGAGTAGGTTGGACATAGTTATATATTAAGTGGATACCTCATGGGAACTGGGGTACGATGTACTTAATTACATATTAAGTAAGAACATGTTATTGTAAATTTTAAACATGTAATTGGACATTGAGTGACAGGTAATGAGAAGCTTATATTTCTTTGTTTTCCTTGTTTCCTATTTTATTGTATTTTCATATCCAGTACTATTGATTTGTCTTGATACTTCTTTTTCTCATGGTTATGCTAAAAATCACTAGAACTCGTCAGACTTTATGTCTAACCTATTTTGTTTTTCCTTCCCTCTTTTCCTTTCCCCCTAGGTTCTCAGTGCGGTGGATTACAACAATGACCGTGACTCTTTGATTCAGCTTGGACTTGGACTATTACTTATTCCATGTATTGTTTTGATTTATGTTCTATGATTATTGTTATGGCTCATGTGGGATATGATTTTTATGGTTTTGTACTTGTACTCTGATTTCCGCGAGACAGATGTTTTATGAATCTATGGTATTTGAAACTATAACATTGTAATGCTCTTTTAATAATAATAAAGGATTTAAAAGTTTTCAGCTGCATTTTATATTCCTTTCTTATAAATTTAAGCCTTTGTATTATTACTTTTTACCTATTGTGTTTCACAGAACTTAAAGCATTCTCATATGGGTGATATTAAGGGAAGTGTGGTGTCGCATTTGGTATTAGAGCTAAAGGTTACAAGATCAGAGAAAAGAGTACTTGAAAAAGTGTTTTCAAAGCAAAAGATTTCCAAGTAAAACCTATTTTTGAAAAATATATCCCCTTAAGTCAATTACAATATTCCTTCGATCTCTTTCTAAATTCTTGTTTCTTCTCTTTTCAGTATGTCTGGGGATCCTAATTTCCCTGAGGACATTCCCATTCCAACATGGTTCCGTAGATAAGTAGAGGCTACGACACCTACTGGAGTGCAAGCAAAATTTCCCACCCCCAGTTGCAGCCGCCATAGTTCCACCCAATCTGGTAGTTAACTTCTAAAAGCTTTGTAAGGATTTCTCTGCGATGGGTGAAAAGTCATTTAAGGGAACAGAAAGTTACGTGAAGACTCACAATTGTCTTAGGGAGATGAAGCATGTGTTTGAATTGTGGAGCTAGACTATAGGAGGAAGATTTAGTTGGCTGCTTGGCAATTGAAAGACGAAGCGTCATATTAGTAGAAGGTGACTCAGGCAGGGGAGATAGTGGCCACCTGGGATGAGTTTAAGAATATATTTTAGATGAAGTTCTTATCGCAAGCTGAGGAAGGAATACAAATAGAGAAGTTATTAAGTCTGAAGCAAGGAAGTATGACGATGAAGGAATATGTCAATAACTTTAATCAACTTTCTATATTTGGCTTGGATTTAGTAAACACTCCTCACAAAGAGGTTTTAAGATTCTCGATAGGGTTGAACCAACATCTTCAAGGTTTGCAATGACATATATCCCAATGAGTGCTACAGTTGAAAGGCCAGTGGATATGGCTTTAATGCTTGAGGATGGGAATGAGGATAAGCAAGAAATTATGACTGAAGTGGCCAAGCCCAAGACTGAAAACAAGAAGTGGTGGCCCAAGAAGGGTGTAACAAAGAAGGGAGAAAAACCCGAGAAAGCACAAATCAAGACAGAGGTTAAGTGTCTTGGTTGTGGGAAGGTGGGACACTTTATCGGAAACTATAAGAAGACTAGGAATGCTTGTTTTAATTGTAGACAGAAGGGACACTTTAGAAAGAAATGCCCTCAGAAATAGGGTAAAGGGGTAGGATCATCTGGAGCACAAGTTCATGCGCTTGAAGCTGCTAGTCATGACCGAGGTAGAAATGTCACCATGAAAGGTTTTATTTCTCTTTTTGATTCTCGTATTAGGGATTTGATTGATTCTGGTGCTTCTCCATCATTCATGTCCGATATTCTGCATCTAGATACTTGTACAGTTTTTGATCCGGTAGTAGTCTCAGACCCTATAGAAGGTACGACTCACCTGTCTATGATATGTAGGGATTTGAGAATTTCTATTATAGGCATTGAGTTTGAGTGCGACGCATATGTTCTTGGCTTTATGGGTTACAGGATTTTTTTAAGAATGGATTGGCAGGCCATGTGTGGTGCCATCATTGATTGTAAGAGGAGAGTTATTAGGCTTCTAACGTGCCACGGTAGAACTCTCGAGTTTTCTCGTGATCTACGGGGGTCAGTTATGCTCAGTTTCCTAGATTCTCTTGATGCTTCTGTTGATGATCTTAGTTCAGTACCCAAGTTAGAGATTTTACGAATGTGTTCGATGAGGTGAGAGAATGACCTCCTAGATGTGAGATAGATTTCAGGATATACCTAGTGGAGAATGCAAATCCTGTTGCTTTACCAATGCGCCACATGGCTCTTAGAGAGAGGAGGGAGCTCAGTCAGCAAGTAGGTGAGTTATTCGAAAAGGGATTCATTAGACGTAGTATTTCATAGTGGTGGGCACCAGTTGTCTTTATGACCAAGGTAGACGGCTCTTTCTGTCTGTGCGTGGACTATAGGGAGTTGAAGAAGCTCACCAAGAAGAATAGACACCCACTTCCGTTGATAAATGACTTTTTTGACCAGTTAGTGGGCATTTTGGTTTTCTAACAATTGGATCTATCCACCGGTTTTCATCAGCTTAGGGTAGCAGATGACAATGTAGACAAGACAACTTTCAGGACTCCCGACGGATTCTTTAAGTGGCTGGTCATGCCTTTTGGGGTGACCAATTCACCCACATACTTTGTGGATTCGATAAGTCGGGTATTCAGGGAGTAGCTGAACAAGTCTGTAGTGGTTTTTTGGATAATATTCTAGTCTTCCTCGAGCATTAGCTAAAGGCTAAGTTTTCTAAGTGCTATTTTTGGTGAAAGGAGGTAAGGTTTCTAAGGCATGTTTGTCTCTAAGGATGGAACAACGGTGGACCCTGCTAAGATTGTCGTAGTTCAAGATTGGAAAGCCCGTAAGAATGTGACAGAGGTGCGGAGTTTCTTGTGATTGGCGGTTTATCACAAAAATTTCGTTAAGGTCTGTTCATGAAGAAGAATCTGGTTTTACTTGGGATATAGATTGCGAGGATGCATTCCTGAGATTAAAGAAGGCCCTTACATCAACACTAGTTCTGAAACGACCCAAACTTCCCCGTAAAGGAAAGCCCGGATTGAGTTGAGAATGCGATAAATCAAAACATAAATGGTAGAACATTTCATTACTTGTTACAACAATTTACATCAGAGTACAAGAATATAACAGAGTATGAATAAATATTACACATTGGAAAATATCAGAGATTAACAAATTACAATGCAGTGGAAAATAATACAAAACACAACTGAAAGAAATACACAGATACAAAGCTTTCCGAATATTGTTCCTACTGTAAATCCAGGATCCTGGAAAAGAAATAATCTACAAAACCAAAACTACTAGCTGCCGTGTGGAAAACAGGGGCACCCAGAGTTTAGGTTAAAACAATAAACTCCAGGTCAGTCATGCGACTGGTGTGAGAACTAAAACAGTTATTAGCTTGATTTTAAAGTTAGGTAAATCACCAGACCATGCTGTATAACACGGAACGGGTTTATCGCCCATGAATACCAGTGCATAAAAATAATAGTGCAATGCTAAAAAGAAAAATGAAGCTATTATAAGACTCAGGTCCCATCACACAATGAACGCAATCGAGGATCGAGTTTTCCCTTATAATAGCCAAATATGCTTGATACACGAAATTTCATCTTTTATTATTACTATAAGCAAAGAAATCAACTTTAAATATAAATGTATCAATCATAGGCGGCATAGGTACCATTATATTACGTCGCCATATATATATATATGTATATATTTACAACTAAAACAGAGTATCATGTATTGGCAATTGAGTTTCCATCTATGAACCGAGGCCAGGGATGGCTCCTCTCCGCTTCGAGACACACTAGCAAGTGCCTCAGGACTACACACTCTAGGCAACACTTGGATCTTCATGGACGGTCATCCGTCGATGATTGGTTATACCATAAACTATATGTTAGTCGGTTCTATCGAACCTCTAAAATGGTCAGTATGTCGACCATATCCATCAGTCCCGTAGTGACCGATATAATATCCATCAGTCTAGATGAGCCGATATATCCGAGGTACCTCGTCTCCCATCAAGTAATAATAGTGTGCAACATCCACATGAGTAAACAGCTTGGGCTCCATACCATGACGTTACTCGTAGCAAGAACTAACACATGTCCATTTCCATGCAGTCACTATCCCGTTTTTGGTTCACACCTGGGTGTGAGGCTCGCGAATTAACGCTACACAAACTATGCTATATTAAAGCCGTGCTCAACCACAAGGCTCTGCTTTCCAATAAAAGCCTTGATCCTTTGCATCTCGGCATGCCACACCGACAATTCATGCCATGCAACTGATATCTGTCGATATATAACCTCTAAGCTCGTACGTCTTAAACAAGGGTGTTAAGCAAGAGAATAAATTCTCCGCCACCAAACAGATATATATTTAATAGAAATCAATCAACACAGGATAAAATCCAATGTCATACACGCATCCATTTGCAAGTCCGTTTTGGGTCTGAACGAAACCGGAGGCACCTTATTCCTCGTCCCATATGTCCAACACAGGAGAGAGGCCCTCGCATATCCGGTCGATCTCCAAGTACGTCTGGACGATCACCACTTATTACCTTGTCTTGGGTGTATAGCCCAATCAAGACATCGATAATCGTCCAACGATGTGAAGGCCTCCAGTCTTTAACCACCTTCTTCATCGTCGACTTATCATTAAATCAGTTATTCAGAATGGGTATAAACCCGACCTTTCCGAATAACTCGCGTATATTATAAACAAGTGCTATAATAACATAACATACGCCTCATTCCAATTTTGAATATTCTTTTATTTAAATATTCATATCATTTGGGAAAGGTTCCCATTAATTTTATCAAAGATAAATTTTTAAATTTATTCTTTAATCTTCCTTTGGATATAAATTCTAAACCAATTTAAGGTTTATCAACTAGTTGGGATTAAAGAGCTATATCGATGTAATCATTTGTTTAATTTCCCAATCCCAACTTATTCATCCCATGGAGCAAAACTAGTAATACTCCATATCTAACACCATGACGTTATTGGTATATTTAAATACTATTTCATGTTCAAATCTAATTAAAGATTTAACTATCGCTTGGAGAAAAACTGGTGATACTCCACTCTCGATCATTTCCCAAATTTGATAATTTAAATTATCACATTCACATTTCAATCTAATTATTCATTGAAATTCCAATTAGTTTTAATCTTCTCAAAAATCAATATTAATGATTATTTAACTTTGGGAAGTCAAACACGTCGCATCGACAATCTATACCGTACTATTGATTTCTGCCGATATATAACCTCTAAGCTTGTACGTCTTAGAGAATGGTGTTAAGCAAGAGAATAAATTCTCCACCACCAAATAGATATATATTTAGCAGAGATCAACCATACAATTTGAAATATAATGTTAGACATGTAATCCTGTCTTTAACTGGGTTAAAGAACTAGTGTCATTTAAAACGCAGTTTACGATAAACCCAAATCACATTCCATTCGTTATGGAATCTTCACGGGAGACAAATCAATATATAATCAATATCAATTTCTGTATCCATCTAATAATATAAATGTAATAACGATTAAGCCTTTTAAATTCCATATATATTAACAGTCTTTCTCCATAGAAGTTCACTGCGACTATTATCAAATCAAATTCCATTCAATTACAATTTAATATATTAAATTGGAAAAACTTTACTTTGGAAATTTTCCTTTAAATCTAAATAAAAAGGATTTATAAATTCCAAATTACATTCCACTGTTAATCGGGTTAAAGAACAAATGTGGTTTAAAACATCGTTCACTATAAACCTAAAAATCCAATTCTTTTATTCAATTCCAATTAAATATTAATTAACTGGAAAACTTCAATAAATCTTAGATTAAAGATTTATTCTTTTCTCAATTAGGTTTAAGAACATTATTAATAAAGACACCTTTCACGACAAACCCAAAATCCCATTTGATATTAAATACAAGGCTCTGAATAGAAATTAAATCGGCTTATATTCAATATCAAATTCTTAAACCAACAAATATCGTATTAGAAATAACGATATAAATATTTCTTCCAAATTTCCATAACAATATCCGTATAATCTCGAAATCCAACATCGAAATATTCCGAAGATGATTTCCATTCAATTCCACTCCAATTCATATATTGGAGATTCTGATTATATTAAAACCCGTTCTCAATCCAATTTATTTATTTTAAAAATAATTAGATTATAATTCTAGTTAATAATTAGTTAATTTCGATAAAAATATATTTTTATCTTTTCAAATATGGAAATTTTCATCCCAATTTTTTCCAAATCATTTATTATGATTTTACACAAATTATTAATATTTTTAATAATTTTATCAAGGCCCGTACAGTCGGTTTTCAATAACGGCCACCGAACTGCACTTATAGCAACCTTTTCCAAATTTGATCTAAAACATAATTCCAAATACAAACGTTAAATTTCAAATCTCTTATATCTGTTGGAAAGCTCTTTTTGATATGAACCCAATGGTTCCGGTTTTCGGAGAATCCGACGGTCGGGTCTCCCATAATATCAATTTGAAGTCAATGGTCGAAATTCGCGAACGGTCGCTGCGCGGCGCGTTCTATTCAGGCCATTAAATATATATTATATATATTTCATCGGTTTCCTTTTAAAACGTATTTTATAAATCGTTTTAAATTCGTTTTAAAAACGATTCCAACTTCATTTTCAATTTTAAATCGAAATTGAATATTCCTTATCATTATAATATATAAATGATAATATTTTCAAAATATCAGGTTTTGAAATCATTTCCTTTTCGATATTCATTATAAAAATGAATAAAATCGATATAAATATCGTTTGCGTACAAATGGCGTATATCTAATCAACACGACTTCACATTTTTCAATATTTTTGTGTCCATCCCAAATCGGACATCAAAATCATATTTTGATCCATTACTAAATATTATTTTAAAATATTTATAATTCGTCATTTTAAAATATTTTTTAATTTAAAATATTCGTTCTTTCTGAATTGGAATCATACACAGTCAATTACCATATAATGTTATTTATATGGATTTCATACACACATGTACACAACAATAATCATACATAATCAACCATCACCTAGAGTGCTATTTACAACTATATAAGCGTTAAAAATAAATAATTAACGCTCATCACAGCCTGTCAACCCATCGATTGACATACAACTAAATATCGGGATTAGTGTATGTCAAATATCATCCAAATACCCATGTGGGGTTTTCATACAACAAATACTGATTATTATTTATGCAGTTGGGCAATGTGTAAAATTTATTGTCTCAATCTATATCAGTTAAATGGGTGTACATAAACAAATCATCCGATTTGTAAATGAATATTTCTTTTCAACACATGACCATTTTATATGGTTTATATATTCAATAAAAATTTATATTTTTATTGTTCAAATATTTTATTTCAAACATGAATATTTTATATATTTTAATCATTCAATAAAAATGATATTTTTATTATTCAAATATTTTTATTCCATACATGAATATTTTATATATTTCATATACACAATAAAAATGATATTTTTATAGTTCATATATTTTTATTCAACACAATACAATCAACAATCACAATATAGTCCATTTACGCAACACAATACAATCAAACAAGCCGTCCATGGTTTGTGGACGACGGTGTCAGGAGCTACTAAGCCCCGTCTGCAACCTAATATATATTTAACTGTAAAATAATTAGTGAGAAGGAGTTCTCACATTGGGATCCACTCCGCCAGTTTTTATTTCTGAATTTCTGAACAGTTTGGATTTGCTCCAGCACGTTGCATTCGTCACCATGATTCCAACGTAATCTGTTTCACGTAGTTAATATTAAAAATCGCATTTTTAATAATGCTTCATATATTTAAAAATCACATTTTTAATCAATGATATTTATATTTTAAAAAGTCACACTTTTAAACCGCTATATATATATTACATTTTTTTCTACTATGTTTATATTTGAAAAACAATTCTATTTTTAGACAATGCTATTTTTATTTTTATTTTTAAAAACAAAGCTATTTTTATTATTGGACGATGCTATTTTTATATTTTTAAAACAAAGTATATTTTTATATTTTTAAAACAATGTATATTTTTATATTTTTAAAACAAAATATATTTTTATATTTTTAAAACAAAATATATTTTTATATTTTTAAAACAAAGTAATATTTTTATATTTTTAAAACAAAGTATTTTTTTAAAACAAAGTATAATTTTGTATTTTTAAAACAAAGTATATTTTTATATTTTTAAAACAAAGTATATTTTCATATTTTTAAAACAAAGTAATATTTTTATATTTTTAAAACATTTTCCTGAGCATAATTAATTAATTAATTAAGGGTATTACCCTTATCATCTTCGTTCCCGCTATCAGGACAAAATCCCATAACCAACTCGCACGCCGAAAATCTCCACCGCACCACAATAGGGCCTACCATCGGCCGATTTGGAGGTGCCCTTCCAAGCCCTTCATGTATCGCGCCTCCCCCTTAGCATCAGCAAGTTCGATCAAGCTAGGCCTCGGCTATTAGGGTTCGAACGCTGCCTGTTCGAGCTGTGATTTCACCCCAAATATTTCACCAAATTCGATCATGTATGTACGAAATGGAAGAGCTAAAGAAGCTCATTAATCTTTGCTTTGGAAGTTCGTTAAATCATTGAATGGATTTTAGGAAAACTGGATTTGAAATTTGGAACAATATTGCCCGTTGATCGCTGAAGAACAGCGGCTCAAGAGCCTTTGACCACAAATTGAATTGTCTAGGGTTTTGACCAATATAATATATATATTTATTATTTTTAATTCCAAAAGTGCTATTTTACATTCGAACTCCAAACGAACCCCAACGACTATCATACCTAGATAATTACCCACATTTCGAACACAATGAGAAATGTTTCGTAAGCCAATTTGACTGTTTCGACTAGTTTTTATCAAAATTGAAATATAAATTAATATAACAGTCAATATTGATTTTAACGTACATTCTAATTTACCGGGGCCACATACTGACTCCAAAAATTCCCGAAAAATAAATCTAACTATGTTTTGATGATACGGTCCTAACAAAACTAATTTTTTTTCAAATTTGGAGACAGTTTGAAAAACGGTCATTTTCCAGTCGATTAAATTCAAACTGAATTGACCAAACATGTTTAAATTCACCACACTCACATATTAATTCCAAAAATTATGAAAATTGGGAGCTAGCAATAATTTGATATTCTGGATCCAACAAAAGTGTTCTCGTCGAAAACGGTGGTCATTTGCAAAATCGCTATTTTTAAGGGCTATATATTAAATAAAATTCCATAGAGACTATTCTGAATTTTCAACTGGACATAACTTTTTATTCCCGTTATGAAATATAGATTTTTCACATTCGTTGGAAAGATATTTTCAAACAGATTCAAATATTTCTGGTTTTACTAAAATCCGATTTATTTTGAATCTTGCACATTCATTTAAAATTTGAAATCGAATTTTCAAACTACCACGCAATTTTCAATTCCTTTTATAATTAAAATAAATATTTATATTCTAACTTCTTTTTAAATAAATTTATACGTTCTAATTCAATTCAAAATAAATTTCTAGTCGTTATTATTTAAAATAAATCATTTCAAATATTCAAAATTCATTAAAATTTCCAAAATAATTTTTTTTAGTTGGTTCTGATTTTCTTGGTTGTTACAAGTTCTGACTCTTCCTGATGGTACCAAGATGTTAATCGTTTACACGGATCCTTGTAGCATGGTTTTAAATGCTGTGTTGATGTAGGAAGGTAGGGTGGTCTGCTACGGGAGTAAGCAGTTGAGGGTTCATGAGAAAAACTACCCGCATTGGATTCACTCTGTGCGAGGATCACCAATTAGTTGGCATCTTGGATCAACTCAGTATAGGAGAGACCTCTAGGCACCTTACTAAATATTTCATGGACGAGAATGGGTGGCTACGTTAAGATGGAAGGTTGTGTGTTCCCAGAGTTAGGGATTCATTGAGATCAGTCCTAGAGAAGGCTCACCACTCTCGGATGACTATCTATTCGGGCGGTGACAAAATGTACAGAGACATGAACAAAGTTTTTCATTGGACTGGTATGAAAAAGGACGTGGCAGAGTACATGGCATGATGTTTGACTTGCCAGCAAGTGAAGGCTGAACAAAGGTGTAACAACCCGCATTATACGCACCGAAGGATCGTAGAATATTTATTTCTTTCCCATATGAAGTTGTATGGTCATGTAACTTTGGGAAACAACCATTAGACTCATTTCCCATGTTCGTGATTTTTGTCGATTTTTAAATGACCGTTTTGCCCCTAGCTGATCTTGTTTTGGCCATAACTTTTGATTGGAAAGGAATTTTGACCTGAAACCACTTCCATTAGATTCGTTTGATGGTTTACCTTTCCGTAGAGTGGTCACATGTGAAAAACGGACTTACCGTTTGGGAGATATGGGTGAAATAAGGTTTGGAAGGTGAAAAACTGCTTAACCGGGCCAAATAGGGTGATTAGTGAATGGGCCCATAACCCATTTCGGGATTAGGGTTATGGGGAGGCTGAAAGGACTTAGAGATTCATTCCATTTCAGATTTCTAGCCTCCACTTACCTCTTAGAAACCCTAAAAATGGCCTCCAACCTCTAAATCACCTCCAAATCATCTTCTAATCAAGGATTAAGCTTAGCAACATCAAATTAAGGGAGATCTCCACCAAATCAACGTTAGAGCTGCTGTTTAGCATTGGGATTCGCACCAAATCAGAGATTTACTTCAGATCTAAGTCTTATTTGTGGCTAAGGTGAGTGATTTGCATAGTTCCTAACTAATTATGGCTAATTAAGGGTAGTTAGTGTTAATTAGCGAATTTAAACATGATAAAATTATGGAAAAATATTTATAAAATCCGAAATGATGTTTTAGACCTCTGATATGAATTTGGGTTAATTTGGTTAAGTTTTGCTAATCATATCATTAGTTTCACCTAAACATGCTTAAGGGGAAATATGGGGTTTTTGGGGTATGTTTGATCCATTTTACATGGTATGATTGTTGTTTTGGTGTTTGAGGTCACTTCTACTTGTTGCTATGACTGTATGGTATGCTTTGTGATTGATTAGAATAAGTAGAATGGTCGAAAACGCCGTCGAGTGGCGTAAATTGCTTGCTGGAAGAAGTGCAGAAAACAGACCGATCCGGATCGGAACGGAGGGAGGACCCGATCCGCTCCCCATACTTCATTCTTTGATCTATTCGCTCTTCTCGTGGCAGGCATCATCCGATCCGACCCGTCTGATGATCTCCGACCCGATCCGCCATGGTACTCCGACCCGAACCAATGAACTACGACGAGGTTAGGAGGCTACGACCAGACCCGGGGTGATGAGAAGGACCCGATCCGAACCGTGGCACATTGGAGGACTCCGACCCGAAATGATGATGGCGATTGGACATGAAGACTCGATCCGATCCGCTGAGATGAAGATGACCCGACCCGATCCAGCGAAGAAGGAGCACTCCGATCCTAACCGAATTGATGATTAGGAGTAGATCCGAACCGATCCGGTGATGACCCATAACCCGAGATGCAAAGGTAGTCCAAATGGGAAGTTAGAGCTCAGGATCCAGTTGGGAACCAATGAGTTCACTTCATGGTTGGGCTTTGCTGCGGGACGTGTGCTAAGGAGTTGTCGACGTTCATAACTTCGATTCACCACTGAAAATGGATGATGGGCTACTTATCAGTGTAGTAGAGTCATTATGACTCGAGGGGCAAGGTGATGGTAGCAAGACTACGTTATCAGTGCAGTAGAGTCATTATGACTCGAGGGGAAAAGTGATGCGTAGTAAGACTATGAGCCAGTGCAGTGGGGTCATTGTGACTCCATGGGGCAGAGTGGACATAGTAAAGAATTAGTAAGGCTATGAGCCAGTGCAGTGGGGTCATTGCGACTCCATGGGGCAAAGTGGACATAGCAAAGGATTGGTGACTATGTATCAGTGCAGTGAAGCCATTTATGACTTCATGGGGGCAATGTGATCATAGCAAGGTATGTTGGGTGATCGAAGTGGTGAATATCGTATGCTTTACGCACTGAGTGAGAGTTGTGAGGATGGAAGCTATGTTTGATTGTTTGCCATCACTATGACATGCAAACCCCCACCCCCGTTATCTTTACACCATTTGAAATGGCGCCTTAGAGTGTTGTACAGTATGTAGTGCTAACTCTTTGGTTGCAGGTCCAGGTTCAGGTATGTTTTAGTCTACCTGTTATTGTTCTGTTTAGATGCTTATCGCTCATACCAGGCTTTATGTCTGACCCAGAGTTTTATGTCTCCTCTTATTACTCTGGGTGCTCACACGAGCAGACTAGAGACAGGTTAGCTGGTGATGCGCGAGTAGCTGATTCGGAGGCGAGCAGGAGGCTTCCACGTATGATATATAGATATTCTCCCTGTGTCGTTGGTGGTCGCTACTTGGGCATTAGTAGTGTACCTCCTTTATCTTACTTTTGCTTTTTGAGACAGTTTGAAAAGTTGTAATAATGTTAGCTTTGGATCATAAGCTGTACTTGGATTTTCCGCTGCTATGTTAGTTTGTTTTCAGCTTATGCACTGTCTCACCTATTTTATGTCAAGTATGTTGTTATTATATTTTATTCCACGCGCTGTGAGACATTTTACAAATTCCTTGTTAGTTCATTTCCTTCTTCCCTTTTTCTTCTGACGATCCGTCCCTTGCTAACTGGACGTGTGTACAGCGCACTTTTGGAGTAAATGTCGGTTGGTGCGGGGCGGGCCGTCACATTTGGTATCAGAGCTCTAGGTTGCGTAGTTAACCTAGGGAAAGACACTCGGGAGAGATAGTACGTATATAAGAGCGCGTATTTGTGATTAATTTGGTTTTCAAAAGCTATATATATACTATTAGTAGTATAAGAATGAAGTCGTACTGCACTAGCACCACTATGGGGTCGTTAATCGTTTCCCCTTTTACAGATTGACGATGAACCGATATGCTAGAGGTGCTGGTAGGGGAGCCAATAATGGGAATGCTACTGACATGAGGGCGATGTTTACTGACCTCATGAGAGACATGCTTAGGGAGGTGCAAGGGGCAGTTCCCAATCCCGGAATTGGTGGTGGTCCAGTAGTGCAGGTGCCTAGGGTCGATTTCGCCAAGTTATGCAAGGATTACACTAACCTTGGTGAGAAGCCGTTCCACGTAACGGAGTCAGCCACAGATGTTCAGGATTGGTTGGATAGCTGTGATCGTATCTTCGACGACTTGGGTATCGAGGATGCGATGAAGAGAAGGCTAGCGTCTCGTCAGCTGCAAGGGCGAGCGATGAATTGGTGGAATGCCATTAGAACAGCTACTCCAGAAGATCAGGTTACTTGAGATCAGTCCAAGGCTCGCTTTAGCGAGAAGTTCATTCCAGCTGCCTAGAAATCAGTGCTGTTTAAGAGATTCTTGGAAATCAAGCAGAATGGTAGGGCAGTCTCTGACTATATTGCTGAGTTCGACACTTTGTCGAAGTATTGACTATCTCTTATCGATACTCCTGAGAAGAAGAATGAGAAGTTCATTACTGGTTTGGATGGATACTTGGGGGAAAGACTTATCAACCACATCGATGAGACTTTTGAATCGATTGTGGGGAAAGCTTTGAGATCAGAGAGTCTTTACCCTAAGCCAAAGACTGAGGCTGCATTTGCAGAAGGGCTGAAGCTGCAAGCAGGTGGTGGAGGCAAGAATAATTCTCAGAATAAGAGGAAGCAGGACCAATATTCTAAGGGTGGCCAGAAAAAGAACAAGAAAGATGTTGAGTGCTTCAGCTGTGGTAAGAAGGGCCATTATGCTAAAGAATGTCGGGCCAAGCCAGCGGAAAGGAAGTGCTACAACTGTGGCCAAGTGGGACATCATAAGGATAAGTGTCCGCAACCTCTTAAGGAGAAGCAGATTGTGAAAGCATATGCTATTGATGCTGTTCCTTCTTCGTCGAATGCCCCAACTGCGAGGGAGAAAGGAAAGAATGTAGTTATTCAAGGTATGCTTTCTATTTATGATGTACCAGTTCGAGTTTTGTTTGATACTGGGGCTTCCCGTTCCTTCATATCTAGTGACCTGGTAGATAGGTTGGGACTGGAACCCGAGATAGTCGATAGACCATTGGTTGTGACGAACCCGATTGGAGGTTCGACTAGCCTTAGCATGACTTGCCGAAATGTGGTCTTATCGAGTCATGGATGTATGTTTGTTTGTGATTGCTTTGTTTTGGGCTTTACTGGGTATGGCATTATATTGGGAGTCGATTGGCTCCAAAGATACGGGGTGGTGGTAGACTGTGAGGGTTTTTGGTGACAGTTAGGGCGGATGATGGGCGGAGGGTAGTGTTTGGTAGTCTACCTAGTGATGGGGTAATGGCTAGTTTTATGAATTCCCTCGACATCCCGCAGGATGAGTTGTCAGATGTGCCCGTGGTTGGCCAGTATCCGGACGTCTTCGAGGAGGTGACCGGGCTTCCACCACACCGAGAGATTGAGTTCTGTATTGATTTAGTGAAAGATGCCAGACCTATAATGATGCCACTTCGTCGTATGGCACCAAGGGAGCAGTGAAAGCTCGGGGTGCAAGTCAGCAATCTTTTGAAGAAGGGATTTATTAGAAGAAGTGTCTCCGAGTGGGGAGCACCAGTTGTGTTTGCCACTAAGGCAGATGGTTCCCTTCGTTTGTGTGTGGACTATCGCAAGTTGAATAAGGTAACGAGGAAGAATAAGTATCCTCTACCGCGGATAGATGATTTGTTTGATCAACTGGAAGGAGCAAGAGTGTTCTCCCAGTTGGACCTCGCGACAGAATTTCATCAGCTCCGAGTAGCGGATGAGAGTGTTCCGAAAACGGTATTTAGGACGCCGTCTGGATTTTATGAGTGATTGTTCATGCCATTTGGGTTGACCAATGCACCAGCCTACTTTGTGGATCATATGAATCGAGTATTCAGAGATCAGTTGAATAAGTTTGTTCTTGTGTTCGTAGACGATATCCTTGTTTACTCGAGGACAAAGGAGGAACACAAGGGACACTTGAGGATGGTGATGGAGGTGATAAGGAAACACCAATTGAAAGCGAAATTCTCTAAGTGTCACTTTTGGAGAAGGGAAGTGAGATTCTTGGGCCATGTTGTTTCAGAGAATGGTATTGTCGTGGACCCTGCGAAGGTGGCTACGGTACAGGATTGGCCCACGCCCAAGAATGCAACAGATGTAAGAAGTTTCTTGGGGTTAGCTGAATATTATCGTAAGTTTATCTAGGACTTCTCCAAGATAGCAGCACCGTTGACTCAGTTGACTAAGAAGAATCTGTCCTTTGTCTAGGACGAAGTGTGTGAGGATGCATTCAAGAGTCTAAAAGAAAAGTTGACGCGTGCGCCAGTATTAGTCATTCCTAGAGGAAATGAAGAGATGACGGTATACACAGATGCTTGTGGTACCGGACTAGGTGCTGTGTTGATGCAAGGAGGTAGGGTTATAGCTTATGCTAGTCGGCAGCTAAAGCCGCATGAAAAGAAGTATCCTACCCATGATTTGGAATTAGCAGCGATCGTGTTTGCGCTGAAGATGTGGAGACATTATCTCTTGGGAGAAAGATTTGAGTTGTTCACCGATCATGAATCGTTAAAGTATCTCTTCTCCCAGAATGATCTAAATCTCCGTCAGCAGAGATGGTTAGAGTTCTTGGCTTCGTATGATTTTGATATCGCATACACACCTGGGAAGGGTAATGCGGTAGCCGATGCCTTGAGTAGGAGACATGCCAGTTTAGGGGCTATGTTTCTTGAATGGAAGCAACTGGAGTATATCGTAGGGTTTGATTTCAGACCAAAGTGCGAATTGGATCCAGTCATGCTAGCTAGTTTGACGATCAGATCCACTTTGATAGAGCGGATTGGTTCCAGCCAGAGGGACGATCCTAATCTATTGGAAATCATCTCCAGGTTAGAGATGAATATCGACGGTGAGGAGATGAATATCGACGGTGAGGAGATGAATTTGTATGGGCTTGATCGAGATGGATGGCTTAGAAAGAATGGAAGACTAGTTGTGCCCAACGTGAATGGTTTGAGAGATGAAGTGGTTACAGAATGTCATCACTCAAAACTGACTATACATCCTGGTGGTAATAAGATGTATCGAGACATGAAGCAGACTTACTACTGGGAAGGGATGAAAAGAGACGTTGGGAAGTTTATATCCAAGTGCATGAATTGCCAGCTAGTTAAAGCCGAGCAAAAGAAGCCTAGTGGGCTGTTGCAACCATTAGAAATTTCCGAATGGAAATGGGAGCAAGTCTCGATGGATTTCATCGATGGTTTACCAAGGACTAGATCGAGACATGACAGCATTTGGGTAATTGTGGATCGATTGACTAAGAGCGCAAGATTTATACCAGTCAAATCGACCAGAACGGCAACTAAGTTAGCAGAATTGTATATGAAGTTGGTAGTGAGATTTCATGGAGTACCTAAAAGCATTGTGAGTGACCGAGACCCGTTGTTTACTAGTGGGTTTTGGAAGAGCTTACAAGAGGCTCTAGGGTCAGAATTACATCTCAGTACCGCATATCATCCTCAGACCGATGGTCAGACGGAGAGGGTGAATTGTATATTGGAAGATCTCTTGAGATCTTGTATATTGGATTTTGGTGGATCATGGGATGACCATTTGCATCTAGTAGAGTTTGCATATAATAATAGCTACCAATCCAGTATCGGTATGACTCTATATGAAGCTTTGTACGGAAGACCGTGCAACTCACCATCATGTTGGATAAAGACTGGCGAGAAGTTTATGCTTGGACCAGATGTGGTAAGGGAAACTTCAGATAAGATTAAGCCCATTCAACAACGAATGAAGGCTGCCCAAGATAGGCAGAAGAGTTATGCTGATAAGAGGAGAAGAGATTTAAAATTCTCCATTGGTGACTTGGAGTTTGTCAAGATTTCTCCGTTGAAGAGCGTGATACGATTTGGCAGGAGAGGCAAGTTAGCACCAAGATTTGTTGGCCCATTCCCTGTTCTTGAACTAGTCGGGAATTTGGCATATAGATTTGGCTTACCAGAGAAGATGGCAGGAGTTCACAACGTATTTCATGTTTCCCAACTAAGGAAGTTCGTTCACGACGCAGATATGACTATTTCACCTGATCAGTTAGAGGACTTCGAAGTAGAACCTGAGGCGGTTGGGAACCGCAAGCCGATCCGTATCATCGAGCACGATACGCAGCAACTTCGAAGGAAGGCGGTGAGGCTAGTCAAGGTTCAGTGGGGCGAGAACGAGAATGACTGTACTTGGGAGACAGAAGAGAGCATTAGAAAGACATATCCGGAACTCTTTGCCTGGTAAGATTTACTTTGTGATTTAGTTATTCCGCATGCTAGGATAGACTTGTTTTGCATGTTTTGCATGTTTGATTGTTATTTTATGGTTGATAGGCATTCGGGACCCTTTGTGTGTTTTGGTTAGAGAATTTCGGGGGCGAAATTTCTTAAGGGGGGAAGAATGTAACAACCCGCATTCTACGCACCGAAGGATCATAGAATATTTATTTCTTTCCCATATGAAGTTGTATGGTCATGTAACTTTGGGAAACAACCACTAGACTCATTTCCCATGTTCATGATTTTTGTCAATTTTTAAATGACTGTTTTGCCCCTAGCTGATCTTGTTTTCGCCATAACTTTTGATTGGAAAGGAATTTTGACCTGAAACCACTTCCATTAGATTCGTTTGATGGTTTACCTTTCCGTGGAGTGGTCACATGTGAAAAACGGACTTACCGTTTGGGAGATATGGCTGAAATAAGGTTTGGAAGGTGAAAAACTGTTTAACCGGGCTAAATAGGGTGATTAATGAATGGGCCCATAACCCATTTCGGGATTAGGGTTATGGGAAGGCTGAAAGGACTTAGAGATTCATTCTATTTCAGTTTTCTAGCCTCCACTTACCTCTTAGAAACCCTAAAAATGGCCTCCAACCTCTAAATCACCTCAAAATCATCTTCTAATCAAGGATTAAGCTTAGCAACATCAAATCAAGGGAGATCTACACCAAATCAACGTTAGAGCTGCTGTTTAGCATTGGGATTTGCACCAAATCAGATATTTACTTCAGATCTAAGTCTTATTTGTGGCTAAGGTGAGTGATTTGCATAGTTTCTCACTAATTATGGCTAATTAAGGGTAATTAGTGTTAATTAGCGAATTTAAACATGATAAAATTCTGGAAAAATATTTATAAAATCCGAAATGATGTTTTAGACCTCTGATATGAATTTGGGTTAATTTGGTTAAGTTTTGCTAATCATATCATTAGTTTCACCTAAACATGCTTAAGGGGAAATATGGGGTTTTTGGGGTATGTTTGATCCATTTTACATGGTATGATTGTTGTTTTGGTGTTTGAGGTCACTTCTACTTGTTGCTATGATTGTATGGTATGTTTTGTGATTGATTAGAATAAGTAGCATGGTCGAAAACGCTGTCGAGTGGCATAAATTGCTTGCTGGAAGAAGTGCAGAAAACAGACCGATCCGGATCGGAACGGAGGGAGGACCCGATCTGCTCCCCATACTTCATTCTTCGATCTATTCGCTCTTCTCGTGGCAGGAATCGTACGATCCGACCCGTCTGATGATCTCCGACCCGATCCGCCATGGTACTTCGACCCGAACCAATGAACTACGACGAGGTTAGGAGGCTACGACCAGACCCGGGGTGATGAGAAGGACCCGATCCGAACTGTGGCACATTGGAGGACTCCGACCCGAACTGATGATTGGATTGGACATGAAGACTCGATTCGATCCGCTGAGATGAAGATGACCCGACCCGATCCAGCGAAGAAGGAGCACTCCGATGCGAACCGAACTGATGATTAGGAGTAGATCCGAACCGATCCGGTGATGACCCATAACCCGAGATGCAAAGGTAGTCCAAATGGGAAGTTAGAGCTCAGGATCCAGTTGGGAACCAATGAGTTCACTTCATGGTTGGGCTTGCTGCGGGACGTGTGCTAAGGAGTTGTCGACGTTCATAACTTCGATTCACCACTGAAAATGGATGATGGGCTACTTATCAGTGTAGTAGAGTCATTATGACTCGAGGGGCAAGGTGATGGTAGCAAGACTACGTTATCAGTGCAGTAGAGTCATTATGACTCGAGGGGCAAAGTGATACGTAGTAAGACTATGAGCCAGTGCAGTGGGGTCATTGTGACTCGACGGGGCAGAGTGGACATAGTAAAGGATTAGTAAAGCTATGAGCCAGTGCAGTGGGGTCATTGCGACTCCATGGGGCAAAGTGGACATAGCAAAGGATTGGTGGTTATGTATCAGTGCAGTGAAGCCATTTATGACTTCATGAGGAAAAGTGATCATAGCAAGGTATGTTGGGTGATCGAAGTGGTGAATATTGTATGCTTTACGCACTGAGTGAGAGTTGTGAGGATGGATGCTATGTTTGATTGTTTTCCATCACTATGACATGCACACCCCCACCCCCGTTATCCTTACACCTTTTGAAATGGCGCCTTAGAGTGTTGTACAGTATGTAGTGTTAACTCTTTGGTTGCAGGTCCAGGTTCAGGTATGTTTTAGTCTACCTGTTATTGTTCTGTTTAGATGCTTATCGCTCATACCAGGCTTTATGTCTGACCCAGAGTTTTATGTCTCCTCTTATTACTCTGGGTGCTCACACGAGCAGACTAGAGACAGGTTAACTGGTGATGCGCGAGTAGCTGATTCAGAGGCGAGCAGGAGGCTTCCACGTATGATATATAGATATTCTCCCTGTGTCGTTGGTGGTCGCTACTTGGGCATTAGTAGTGTACCTCCTTTATCTTACTTTTGCTTTTTGAGACAGTTTGAAAAGTTGTAATAATGTTAGCTTTGAATCATAAGCTTTACTTGGATTTTCCGCTGCTATGTTAGTTTGTTTTCAGCTTATGCACTGTCTCACCTGTTTTATGTCAAGTATGTTGTTATTATATTTTATTCCACGCGCTGTGAGACATTTTACAGGTTCCTTGTTAGTTCATTTCCTTCTTCCCTTTTTCTTTTGACGATCCGTCCCGTGCTAACTGGACTTGTGTACAGCGCACTTTTGGAGTAAATGTCGGTTGGTGCGGGGCGGGCCGTCACAAAAGGAAACCTGGCGGATTGCTTCAGCCTCTAGACACACCACAATGGAAGTAGGAAAGCATCTCTATGGATTTTATTTATGATGTACCCAGATCAAGGAAGGGAAACACCACTATATGGATTATAATTGATAGAATGATTAAGAGCGCTCACTTTATCCCAATCAAGAGAAAGAGGATGGTAGCTTGGTTAGCGATATACCTTAGAGAGATCGTCCGACTTCATGGGTTACCCTTTAGTATTGTTAGTGACTGTGGCCCTATCTTTACAAGTGAGTTTTGGAGGATCTTGCTGGAGGCACTAGGGCACAATTACAATTTAGAATCGCCTATCACCCTCAGATGGATGGGTAGACTAAGAGGGTCGGTAGGGTTCATGAGATTTATTAAGATTATGTATCCTATAATTCAGAGAGACTTGGGAGGAGCATCTCCCACTGGTAGAGTTTGCCTATAACAATAGTTATCAGACGAGTATTGGAATGACTCCCTTTAAGGCACTTTAGGGACGATCCTGCATATTACCTACATGTTAGTGGGAGTTTACGAACAGACTTCTACTAGGGCCTAAGATGGTTAGAGAAACTTATGAGAAGATAAACCTGATTCGCAGATTGATGAAAGCAGCTCAGGACAAGCATAAGTCGTATACAAATCAAAGGAGGACTGACTTAGAGTTCGAGGTAGGAGATATGGTCTTTATTAATGTGCCACCTTTGAGGACAAGCAGAAGACATGTGTTTGAGACATGTTATGTTTGATGTTTGCAAGTGGATTCTTATACACACACTAGTCCCTAGTTTAGGGATTGACTAACAAGAGCACTTACATATTGCATATTGATGTGTGTGCATTTTAAAATTTTATGGATGGAAATGGTTGAATCATCACTTGGATGTTTCATTTTGGTAAATGGTTGTTGCACACATATAGAATTCATATGTACTATCGGGATTATTTTGCATACATATCGGATACATGGCACATACATGAATTTCATTAACGAGGTCAACTGAATCAGTAGACCGCCTGATTTTCGTATTTGCTTAGGGATGTATACACAATGCCTTTGCATATGTTCATACAAAGCATTAAATTTTTTAAGGACAATGGATGTCAATGGTTGGTGAACAAGTAGATGGGCGTAGGTAATGGTTGATAATATTAATAACATCCTTCTTAACTTAAAGACTTCGGGGGCGAAATCCTTTAAGGAGGAAAGAATGTAACACCCCAAAATTTAGTAAAAAATAGTTATATAAAAAAGACAAATTGAATATTAATTTGTAAAATAATCAGAACTGGATAAAATGGACATTACTGTTGCATTCGTTACGAAATTTTGAGTCTGATAGACTTTTGGTTTACTTAAATCGAACTAAGTATTATGATTAAAAGAAGTTCGAACTAAATTAAATAATTTAGATAATTAACTCAGGAATAATACAATGGTAATAAGGCGATCCAGACCCTACATGGGTCAACCCTTGTGTTGACCAACCCGAGAGCAGGCAACGTGCCTGTACGTGAACCTGGCCGAGTTTGTGTGTTATGTTCTTTGCTGAATCATCATGATGTGTCTTCTTTGGCATGGATTGAAACCCTAAAATCCGATGGTCCAAATTATCTTAGCACACATAAATATAGATTAGCAGCCCTCACTATTTTCCTACACAAAACATTTCTTCATCTTCTTCCTCCACTAAGTTATGTTCTGAAATAAAATTAGGAAAAGGGTTAGGAGGCTATCAAAATGTAGATTGAAAGGATAATTCTTCTACTTCAATTTTAAAGACTATTTCTGGATCTATTGCATGTCACTATGAGTTTAATGTTATTTTTAGATTTTTAATTTAAAAAGGATTTTGACAGTAAATATATTGGATTTGAAATTATGAGTGTTTATAAGTTTATTCTTATATGTTATTGTTCTTTCAAATGCTGTCAATTACATATTCCCTCTTAATACATATTCCCTCTTATTTTACTAATTGTTCACATGTACATTCATGTTCCTTTTCCCCTTTCTGTCATTGTTTTATGTGCAGTCTTATTATTCCTATTTATTTAGTTTATTTATATATCTGAGTATTAGATCTATTTTCTCTATTTTCTTCTATTTTACATGAAGCCTAGGCTAATGAGGGCTTAAGCCCTTTTCCATTAGAATTGCGTAAAATTGGGATAAATTGGAATAGTCAGAATTAATAATAAAAAGCAGATTTGGGCATATTGGAATTGTTGGACTGTAAAATTGGGATAATTAAAAGGAAGAATATGCAACAAGTAAATCAGAGTAGGTTGGACTTAATTATATATTAAGTGGACACATCATGGGTACTGAGGTAAGATGTACTTAATCACACAATAAGTAAGAACATGTTATTGTAACTTGTAAACATGTAATTGGACATTGAATGACATGGTCATGAGAATCTTATCTTACTTTGTTTTTTTGTTCCCTATTTTACTGTATTTTCATATCCAGTACTATTGATATGTGTTAATAATTCTTTATCTCATGCTTATGCTAAAAATCACTGGAACTCGCCAGACTTTATGTCTGACCTATTTTGTTTTTCCTTCTCTCTCTTTTTTCCCCTAAGGTACTCTGGGCGGTGGATTACAATAGTGGCCATAACTCTTTGATTCAGCTGGACTTGTACTGTTGATCTCAAAATTGGAATCAACACCAAGGGTGTGAAATCACACTTCACCAATTATGGTTAGAAATAAAAGGGCCACAATTGTAAAATAAATGGAGAAAAACAAGTAAAGGACACTGTATTTTATAGTGGTTCGATTCAAAGTGAATCTACGTCCACTTTTCAATCACTTTTCATCATTATGGAGAGAATTACAAATTTTATCATCTCATACATCACATTAATTACACTTGACCACTTTTGTGATAATTCTCCACTTATCGCTCTCTTTCCGCTTTAGATCGCACTTTGATCCGAGAAGGAACGTATTGGATGGCGTAATTATATGCTTTTCCTTGGTTCCATCATGAAAATGATTTTAGATCCGTGCATTAAGGAGGAGCTATGGCGATCGGAGATCGCTTGGAGTAGATCAGAGTGTGAATTAATGGTGCTTGGAGAAGATAAGAACCATCTCATGTTGGAGGAAGAAGGATAGAAGTTTGGTAGCCATTAATGAAGTTTTGGAAGCTTTAGAGTGGTGTAAGAATGGTTTAGGCAGCCCTTCGGGGTAGTGGAATCTGTCCTTTGAATTGTGGAGCAAGGGGACTATTTATAGGCGTAGTTTGAGAGCAATGGCAGTTTCGTAATTATGGAGTGTGGAGTTTGGCTCGGGCTAAACATTATTTACAGAAATGCCACTAGTCCACTTTACAGCTGTGTACAGCTGTCATGGTCCAATATTTACGGTTCTGCCGCTGCTGTGTAGTTTGGATCGGGATAGACTTGGATCGGGCGTAGTTTGGATCGGGGTGACCTTGGATCAGGTAGAACTTGGCTCGGGGTGAACATGGATCGGGTAGAACTTGGATTGGGTTAGAACTGACCCGTACTTGTCTTTGAAAGTCCCGACCCAGTTTCTATTTAATTTCTTTCTTTCCACGCATGCTTTGAGACTGATTCAAATATGACTTTTGGAGCTTCTGCCTTCTATTTAAAGGTCTCGACCCGATCCAGTTCTTGTTTTAATATGTTTTCCCCAACCCAATCCACTTTTGAGCTGTCATCGTATTATTGCAGCAGACCGACCCGAGTCAAAATGCAACAGACCGATCCAATATTATAGTCTGCCACTACATGCATAATATGTCACCACATTATCTTTTATATTGTGCTTTCCTGTAGTATTTATAATACTACCGATATTGTATATTACGATGTGCTATTTGCATGAATCTTGTTACGTGAAGCTTGCCGATCCTTATGTGAAACATTTCAGTCCATGTGGCACTACAATGGAAAGTATATGGGATGACCATTTCATGTATCTTTATGCATGGCTCATGTATTAATTGTTCACACATATCCTCTTTCATGTTAAATGCTATCACTTTGGAGCTATGTGAAACATTGACTAGTGTATTACATGAAGACTTCACGCTTTCTCTTTTTATACAATGATTAGTTGTTATATGCGAAGGAGCCGATCCAGTTAGTGCCAACCCAATATGTAGTGACCGACCCGGAACGGATGGACCGACCCGACCCGATACTTCTGCACTGAGCGACCGACCCGGTGTCGTGACTGATCTGGCGCTTCGCAACTGACCGACCCGTTCCATTAATTCTGACCGACCCGACCCGTTCTTCAAGCGATCAAGACCGACCCGGCTCTTCATTATTGATAGATCCAGTGCTTTAGCTGGGTTAACATTTACCCTTGAAGCTTGTATTTTTTGCTTACAAGAAATGCGGGCTTCGAAATAAACATTGTTGTTGATATAGTTTGCATTGAGATCCGGTCATAGCTTTTCCATTTACTACGACACACTATTCTTTGAATTCATATGCTTCGTATCACCTGTTTTATAATTAAAACAAGCAATTGTACAGTTTTGGACTTATACTCACCATCGACTATCCATATCGATAGTAGATTAGGTAATCATCAGAGAATGATTTATAGCAAATTTTATTTTGAACTGAATAAACTATCTGCATGGAATTTCTCTACTTAGCGGTTTATAACTCACTGAATATTATCTGTACAGATACAATATTCGGATTCGAATTGCATTTAATGCTTAGAATCAGCTAATCAACTAGAGTCGACTGTGGATTTCAAACATTATCGTTTTATGACTTATATGATGGTATAAGATATTTCACATTTGAGATGTACATATTTGTGATTATCCTCTGCTTCTCTTTGGAGAAGTCTTGGATTATTGGTGCCCCGGCTTAGGAGGTCATCACCGGTCTTCATTATGAGGATAATTTTTCTATAGCTCAATTTTTGTTTGCTTTGTTGATCAGTTTTGACGTTGAGATTCCATTGGATGTCCCGTGTTTTGGAGAGGTCATTTTAATCCAATGTTCGTCTTCTCCAGTTGACTGACTTGACATTATAGAGTTCATTGAATGTTGATCTCTGCTAAGGAGAAGTTTCTTTTTCTATGGAAAATATTTTTTGGTTGTCGCATCGTTTTGCAATGATAACTAGCGTGAAGTTTGGGTGAGAAGTGGGGTTGCATCGATCCGCAGAGCGAACATCAATCATCGGTCGGAGTCACTTAACTCGGTGAATGATAGCTGCCTGACTGAGGTGCCCTGGACTCCCGTGAACCTTTGATTAAGGCTATATCGATCCATGGAGCGGGTGTCAGTCATCGGTCGAAGTCACTTAACTTTGGTAAGTGTTCGCTGGCCGACTAAAGCATCCTAGACCTCCATGAACCATGAGGTAAGGGTTGTTTTGATCCATAGAGCGGGCATTAGCTATCGGTCGGAGTCACTTAACTTTGGTAAGTGATTGCTGCCCGGCTGAAGCACCTGGACCTCCATGAACCATGAGGTAAGGTTGGTTGATCCACGGAACGGGTATCAGCCTTCGGTCGGAGTCACTTAACTTTGGTAAGTGATCGCTGCCCAGCTGAAGCACCTGGACCTCCATGAACCATGAGGTAAGGTTGGGTTGATCCAGGAGCGGGCATCAGCCTTCGGTCGGAGTCACATAACTTTGGTAAGTGATCGTTGCTCGGCTGAAGCACCTGGACCTCCATGAACCATGAGGAAAGGTTGGGTTGATCCACAGAGCGGGCATCAACCTTCGGTCGGAGTAACTTAACTTTGGTAAGTGATCGCTGCCCGGCTGAAGCACCTGGACCTCCATGAACCATGAGGTAAGGTGAAGGTTGCATTGATCCGCAGAGAAAACGTCAGTCATCGGTCGGAGTCACTTAACTTTGGTAAGTGATCGCTGCTCGACTGACGTGCCCTAGACTCCCGCGAACCTTTGGGGGATGAGGTTTTGAATCCGGGATTGCTTGATGCTTTATTGTGCGTTTGACTCGTCGGGGCTCTCTTGATCAACCACCGGGTTGGAATTATCGGAGCTGTCTCACTTAGTCGAGCTGTGAGAAAGCAAGCGCTCGTCGGATAGCCTGTAATGAGAAATCATCTGTTAGCAAATTTTCATGTAAATTGGCAAGACATAAATTTATACAGGCAGGTAATACTTCATTCATTGTGCTATTGTTCGGTACAATGCATGTAAATGACTATAGAGTATTTACAAGAAAGTAGAACATAGCAAGGAGTAAAGTAATGCAGGAAGTAAAATAAATGCGATAGTGGTCGCTTATTCTGAGCCATAGATATTAGATCATCATCAACAGTCATCAGTTGATTATCAGCCTTGGCAAAGTGTGAGTATAGGCTATGCTGCCTGGACTGGATTGGTCATTTGATGCCCCTTGATCCTGGTAGTCGCAGAAGGATTTGCATCTTGAGAATTTTTCACATAGTTTTGCAAATGGTTCTTCTTAATCAGCTCTTTGATCAATGATCTTAGTTGTCTACACTCATTGGTGTTGTGGCCTGGCTGATTATGATACCGACAAAACTTCCCAGATTTGGTCAGATGATCGTCCATTCTTATTGGCCGAGGCTCTGGATAATCTTCTACATCCTTTGTGGCAAGGTAAATGTTCTCTAGAGTATCATTCAGAGGTGTTAGATTAGATGAGTCAAGAGGGAGAAACTTTTTATTAGCTTTGTTGTCGTTTCCGTCATTAGCTCGCTTTTGCCCCTGAGTATTCTTCTAACTAGGTTGAACAGCCGCACTCTTAGGAGCTTCAAGGAGTTGGTTTCCGCCAATGATCTGAAGAGGTACAGGATTATCGTCTACCCTCATGTACTCTTCCGCTTTCTTATAGAACTTGTCAAGCGTAGTTGGTTCCTTCATCTTTATCCACCTCCGGAATTCGCTTGCTTTGTCTATAGCATCAAGTAGAGCCATGAGGACTATGCGTGGTTCCAGATTCCTTACTTCAGACAAGGCAATATTGAATCGACTAAAGAAGGCTTAGATAGTTTCCCCTGGCTTCTGCTTCATTGCTGAGAGAGTTATAGCTTCCTTGGCTTTGGTAGCATACAAGCGGAACTGCTCCTTGAACTTTTTGGTTAGGTCGGAGAAACGGTCTATGGATTTGGGTGGCAGCTTTGTGAACCATAGTGACGCGGCACCTTCCAGATAAAGGGGAAAGTAGGTGCATATCATTTGGTCAATCGCTTTAGCTGCGCTCATATGCACTCATATTTGAATAGGAAGTAGTTGGGATCAACGAGGCATTGTACGGAGGCAAAGTCGGAGGATTAAATTTCTTTGGACATTCTGCTTCGAGGATCCTTTCGGTGAACGGAGTCCTATCGGGGGAGAAGTCCCGTTCTCTTTCGTCATCTTTGCTAGCTTGATTCTTTTTCATGGCTCGTTCTATCATATCCGAAATGTATTCTTCGGTGTTATGGTGTTCTGTGAAGCTGAGCTCTTAACCAAATGTCCGTCTAGGCATATGATCTTGATTAGAGAGCTTAGGTGCTTTGCCTTCTCGACGAGGGGGTGCCCCCGTGATAGGGTTATCGATCTTTCGAGCATCCATTTCGGAATGATTTTTAGCTTTTGATCTCAATTCTTCGATGTTAGCTTCATCCCTGTCACTTGCCCAATCATAATCGTCTTCCATATTGTCGTTGCGGTTATGATCGGAAGCGGGCGATTTTTCGTTCTCTTCGAGGTCCACATGCACTTTAGGAGGGGTTGGATTTGATTGAGCATTAAGGATGGCATCTAATTTCTCTATCATCATTTTGGTAGAGGCATCCATTCGATTGTTGACGTTGGCAATAGCGATTTTTAATTCATTTTTGGTCACACCGGCTCCGTTTTCTGAATTTTCGCCAACCTCAAAGCGATTTGTGAGCGGTGTTTCTTCATTAGCAATATCATTGGATTTTACCATGGTTTTGCTAATGGTCTTCTTAGACTTGGCCATAATTTTGAAGAAGGATGCGACTTAGAACTTTAATGGCAAAGCGTTTAACATTGTGAGAGTGTGAGAGGAGGTAGGAGAAGCGAACGCGCCCCACGATGGGCGCCAAATGTTGATCTTAAAATTGGAATCAACACCAAGGGTGTGAAATCACACTTCACCAATTATGGTTAGAAATAAAAAGGCCACAATCATAAAATAAATGGAGAAAAACAAGTAAAGGACACGGGATTTTATAGTGGTTTGATTCAATGTGAATCAACGTCCACTTTTCAATCACCTTTCATCATTATGGAGAGAATTACAAATTTTATCATCTCATACATCGCATTAATTACACTTGACCACTTTTGTGATAATTCTCCACTTATCGCTCTCTTTCTGCTTTAGATCGCACTTTGATCTGAGAAGGAACGAATTGGATTGCGTAATTATATGCTTTTCCTTGGTTCCATCATGAAAATGATTTTAGATCCGTGCATTAAGGAGGAGCTATGGCGATCGGAGATCGCTTGGAGTAGATCGGAGTGTGAATTAATGGTGCTTGGAGAAGATAAGATCCATCTCATGTTGGAGGAAGAAGGACACAAGTTTGGCGGGCATTAATGAAGTTTCAGAAGCTTTAGAGTGGTGTAGGAATGGTTTAGGCATCCCTTCGGGGTAGTGGAATCCGTCATTTGAATTGTTGAGCAAGGGGACTATTTATAGGCGTAGTTTGAGAGCAATGGCAGTCTCGTAATTATGGAGTGTGGAGTTTGGCTCGGGCATAAATCTGGCTCGGGCTAAACATTATTTACAGAAATGCCACTAGTCCGCTTTATAGCTGTGTACAACTGTCATGGTCCAATATTTACGGTTCTGCCACTGCTGTGTAGTTTGGATCGGGATAGACTTGGATCGGGCGTAGTTTGGATCGGGGTGACCTTGGATCAGGTAGAACTTGGCTCGGGGTGAACATGGATCGGGTAGAACTTGGATTGGGTTAGAACTGACCCGTACTTGTCTTTGAAAGTACCGACCCAGTTTCTATTTAATTACTTTCTTGCCACCACATGCTTTGAGACCGATTCAAATATGACTTTTGGAGCTTCTGCCTTCTATTTAAAGGTCTCGACCGGATCCAGTTCTTGTTTTAATATGTTTGCCCCGACCCAATCCACTTTTGAGCTGTCATCGTATTATTGCAGGAGACCGACCTGAGTCAAAATGCAACAGACCGATCCAATATAATAGTTCTGCCACTACATGCATAATATGTCACAACATTATCTTTAATATTGTGCTTTCCTGTAGTATTTATAATACTACCAATATTGTATATTACGCTGTGTTATTTGCATGAATCTTGTTACGTGAAGCTTGCCGATCCTTATGTGAAACATTTCAGTCCACGTGGCACTACAATGGAAAGTATATGGGATGACCATTTCATGGATCTTTATGCGTGGCTCATGTATTAATTGTTCACACGTATCCTCTTTAATGTTAAATGCTATCACTTTGGAGCTATGTGAAACATGGACTAGTGTATTACATGAAGACTTCACGCTTTCTCTTTTTAGACAGTGATTAGTTGTTATATGCGAAGGAGCTGATCCAGTTAGTGCCAACCCAATATGTAGTGACCGACCCAGACCGGATGGACCGACCCGACCCGACCCGATAGGGCTATAAATTTTGTTCGAATGTCCGACGTCCGTTCGTGTCCGTGACTGAAATACGTCCGTCCGAGTCCGTCCGATTTTCCTTTAGGACACGAGTTAGGACAACAAAATTTGTACGAGAAAAAAATCATGTCCGGTCCGAGCTCGTCCGAATTCGTCCGAATTACTTGTAATTCGACATATAGTTGAGAGAAAATCTAGTAAAATGTACAAAATGTGATATAAATAGCCATGTCCGACCGAGTCCGATCGGTCCGAACATGTCCGTGTCCGACCGATTTTATTTAGGACACGAATTAGGACAACGAAATTTGTCCGAGAATTGTTTTGGTCCGGTCCGTGTTCGGTCCGATTTTTTTTAGGACCGAAACTGAACACACCTCCGTCCGGTCCGGTCCGACCGATTTACACACCTACGACCCGATACTTCTGCACTGAGCGACCGACCCGGTGTCGTGACCGATCTGGCGCTTCGCAACTGACCGACCTGTTCCATTAATTCTAATCGACCCGACCCATTCTTCAAGCGATCAAGACCGACCCAGCTCTTTATTATTGATAGATCCAGTGCTTTAGCTGGGTTAACATGTACTATTTCTTATTCCATGTATTGTTTCGTTTTCTGTTCTACGATTATTGTTATGAATCATGAAGGATGTGATTTATATGGTTTTGTACTTGTACTCTGAATTCCACGAAACAGATGTTTTATGACTATATGGTATTAGAAACTGTAATGCTGTAATGCTCTTTTAGTAATAATAAGAGTTTTGAAAGTTTTCCACTGCATTATATATTTTTTCTTGTAAATTTTAGCATCTTCTTATTATTTTGTACCTAATGCGCTTCACATAACTTAATGCATCCTTATATAGGTGACATTAAGGAATGTGGGGTGTCACATCTACCATGCTTTGATCAGACCCTTCATAGGTTGCACCTTTTTCCAATTTTATATGATTGTTTCCACCTCCCCTTGCATAAATTCCCACCACCACATAAATCCACCGCTACCACCACGAGCTAACCATCATGATGTTGCTTTTCCCAATGCCATGTGGATCTCAGCCCAATGGCCCTAGGCTAAACCAATTAGGCCTAAAACCTTTCCTTTTCTCTCATGTTTTCCTTTTTTAAGTTACACACCACTTCTCCCAACACCTAACTCCTCCTTGTTGACATTTTCACCCTTGTCAACTTGGTCGTGACCAGACCAAAACAGACCAATTCCAAGTGCATCCCAACCTAAGTAAGTTTGTCCATTTTTCTAAAAAGAATTTGAGAAAAAATTGTTTCAAGCTACCACTTGTTTCAAAAAATAAATTAAATTATATATCTATATCGTCTTGGTTTTTATTTGTGAATTGCTTTATGCCACGCTGTTAGAGATTACAAAGTTGTGGTGATTGAGTTTCTTTACCATTTATCTTCATTTCCATGTCTTTTTGTTTCCATAGAAGGTGAGTTCAAATCACACTTGACAAATATTCTTTTGGAAGTGAAATAACTTTAGTTGGAAAATTACTAAAATGTTAAATTTGTTTCATTGATATGTTTGGTTTGTTAAAGTTAAATTTATGCAGCCATTACACAAAATTTTGTTATGCAATAGTTTATATGTGCATATGTGACACGTTGACACTGCATACGATGTGCATGACTTGATATGTGACATGCTATCGACATTAGTTGTTTATGATATTTAATTTGTGAATCTCACACTGTAAGTTTTGTGTAGTCTACGAAATCATTATGGGTTGAAATGATACATAATCGAACATTTTATAGATTTAGGAAATGAAACTGAATTGACTTGGGATATAGGTTGAAATGGTATATCCCAGGATTCGAATTTAAATGGCTTGAAATGATATATACATACATACATACATATATATATATATATTACTTTACCTATGTAGAAAATTTATATATGGATACTGTTGGCCTATTTTGAAATGTTTTCTAAAGAATATTTATATTTTGACTTATTAATTATTTTTAATTTTAAATTAGATTTGTATTTCGAGTAAATTAAATAAACGTTTAAATCTAAGTTTTAAAATAACTAAATTTTTTACATTAATATAGGTTTTAAAATGTAAATTTAAGATTTTACTTGTAAGATTATTTTGTTTTAAATTATATGGAATACAGTAAAATCAACAAATTTGTAAGTGATCTAATAAATATTTTATTTAATAAATTTTAATATAATATACGTAGATTTTATAAATACTTTAATTAAGGAAGATCTGAAGGTAAGTCAAGATTGAATGTGTATAAAAAAAATTGGGTAAGGCAAACTAGTTTTTATAATGATTTTTAACACTGTTTTCATTACAACAAATAATGAATATAGGAAAATACAAGATACAAGCTGTACGCCTACATGCTACATGCATTTTACAATCCTAATGCACAATAGAAAATAACATACATCAGGTAGTGTGCAACTTAAGAAAATAAAATGTAGCTATTAGCCTATAGAAGAAAAAGAAAGCTGCCGACACAGTCACAAACACAAACCATGTGTAACATAACGCACAACACTATAATTCACCAGCACCACTCACTTAACTCAGCTGCACAGCAGTCACGAAACAAACACCTATCAAACAACAAGTTGTTAAGCAACTACACACAATCACCTCTCCACCAAACAGTCTCCTTACACAATCACCTCTCCCCCAAACAGTCTCCTTACACAATCAGTTAGTAGTAAGACACCAGCAAAAGTGGCACCAGTAGAGGAATGCCACTAGCAGCAATATCCCACAAACACCAATTTCCACACAAACACCTTCCTCACAATCATCTACCACTCATTCACCTATCCACCAAGCAAAGAACAACAAGATGAATACAAACTTCACACACACTAGACAAGCAGATGCCAAACTCCGGTAAATTTACCTGATACAATTGCCAATAACAAACTACCCTACGCCCACATAATCACATCTAATGAAAGAAATAGCACTGACAGAGATGACACACACTACAATATTCACCTATAATTCCACTACAAAAAACACGCACAAAACAAGTCGAAATCACCATAGAGCACAACACTCGAATAAACAAGCAGCTAGAGAAAAGTCGAACCAACCACACCACCAAACGTTACACTATCACAAAACAAGATAACGTAGCACTCACTAACACGTCGTTGAGGCGATAAACAGCCTGAAAGCTTGGATAACGTATAACTTAATTTTGTCTAATAATTTAAAATAGGATTTAGTAAATGAAATTTATTTCCTAAAATAATGATGATGAAATTTAAGAAAAGATTTGATATAAATAATTAAGTTAGTTGATTCCAAAAGAATTAAATTAGGATCTGAATTTAATATTGAAATTTAATTATTTTGAGATCAATGACTTATTTTGAAGTATGATTTTTATAAAATGACCACGGTGTGTAATAAGCATTTGGTTATTAAAGAGTTTGGAGTTGGTATTAACGCACACTACATCAATAACGTACCACTTTAATGACTACGCACATGGTGAAGATTTCAGAAATAAGTAGGATGCTTAACCAAATGCTATTGGAATAAAGTAAGAGAACGATGATGGATAGCCTGGACCTTTGGGTCATAAGTAAAATGAGTAATATCATGAGTCATACCCACTTTAAGTGAGGAAGCTCCTCCAATCGAACATGCTTCTTAGATATCATATCCATTACATTTTGATTTGATTTGGCACCCTTCGATTATGGTAGTGTTTTTCAAGATGGGCAATAGCTGCAGCTATGCGTTACTACCAGCCTGGGTCCGCAATCCAGTAGAATCCTACCGTGGGTACTGCCTCATGTTCCTTTTCATATTATTATGATTGAGACCCCTCTGCATTTGATTTGCATTGTACCTATGGAGTGCTCCTCGATAACCTACCAGTTTTGTAGAGTTTACAGTACTGTATAGACAATATCGTTTTTAAACAGTGTTAAGGTAAAAATGTAATCTTGCTTATGCTATTTTCAATGGTATATTTACCGTAGTCACCATTATAATAACATATTGTATTATATGTATATAGTTCCACGGGTCTTTAAAGAATGGAGTCCCAAATATTCTATAAGTTACTTGTGCATTTCTGCACTATTTCGCTGGAGTTATTTTACTTATATATGAATGTTATTCCTGACTCAAATGTTTTGTTTTACATGATGTTCGGGTCAAATTGTGTTCTTTTGCCTTAGAGAGTTATCCTTGGATCTTGAGACTTATTAGAGCTTTGAATCTTCATCTTATATATTTCAATTATTTCCGTTTGATATCTCCTTATGTATTAGTGAACCATTCATGTATCTAGGATTTCTATTGTACTTGTTCTTATTACTCTGGCATTACGTATTTGCTTTTGGAGACTATGTATTTTTTAGTAGCTTCATGAACTGCTATAATTTTATTTTATTCCACTGTTAATTATTCTGCTTTTCTGTATCTTTGATTCTATGATCTAATTTGTGTTTCATCCCAATTTAAATAATAAAATATTTTTTTGAGCGATCAAAGTCTGACATGTGTGGATTATTGTCAATTTAAATCGTTATAAATAATGGGTTGTTATAGATGGTATCAGATCTTTGGTTTTGAAATGAAGTTTCCAAAAATTTCCTTCCTTTCATATCCAACATGTTCGTTTGAATTTTGTTGATTAGGATCTATTAGATTGAGTTGAATCTTTTTCTTTAGTAGTTCTAAAACCCATTCTTGAAATTTTTTTCTTGTTAAGTAACCATAGGAACACCAGAGGTGGAGGTCATTAGAATGCCCTCGTTTCACCTGTGCTCCTCCAGGATTTCCTCTTATAGACCTAGCTCAGCCAACTCCTCCTGTAGCCCTAGCTTTGCCAACTCCTCTCATAGCTCCAGTTCATGCAGCTACACCAGCATAGCCTGTTAGATTCACCTAGCTTAGTTTAAAGTACACCTAGCTAGGGGTACTAAATTTACCAATTTAGAGAACATTATAGAAGTACAACAATCGTTGAAGTGTCTTGAGAGGATTTTCACTGGCTTGGAGATCATAAACGCTCAAAAGCGGTAGTTAACTACTTGCAATTATAGGAGGCTGCCGAGGATTGGTGGGAGTCAGTTACTACTTAGACAGGTAAGGTCAGTTTTTTTTGGGACCAGTTTAGTTATATATTCTCAGTTAATCTTAGTTGATTAATTATCTTTTCCCTTAACCCAACTGGATGATATGACATTTACTGAGTACGAAAGGAAGTTTAATGAATACTCACAGTTTGGAGAGACCCTGATAGATACTTCGTTGAAAAAGAACAAAAAAATTATTTCTTGAGCCAGACCAGAATTTCATGATAGTTTCCTCAACCACATTGAAAAACCCTTCACTATCTTGATGAATATAGGTACTCGATTCAAGAATTCTCCCGATGCAAAAGGAAATCAAGCCATCCCAGCTCCCCAGTCTCAAGGATATTCAGGTGGATTGAGAAAAGGAAGCCCAACTTCCACCAATAGAAGAATAAATAGTAGAGTGCACAGGATGTTGGATATTATGCTTTGGAAGAAGCTAGTGGCTTTATCTCATATCATTAGTTTTAGATGTTATCAACAGGGACGCTGTGCCAGTCATTACCATACTTTTGTCAGTTCTTCTATTCCTCCTCTAACTCGATTGGCCCAGACCAATCATTCTAACCATTGTATTCAGCCTGCTTATTTTAAGAAGGATTGCCTCTCATGATGAAGGGAAAGACTTCTAGAGTATTTTCTATAATTTCTCCCACCCCTCCTTCTAGCGATAATACTCAGTATATGCTTCACAATACCTTTACTTTATTTCCTCATCCAGTTCATGTTTTGTTTGATACTGGTGCATCTCATAGTTTTATATCTATTGACATGTGTGATAAGTCTGAAAACCTCTTAAAACCTGATCTTCATCCGAGTCTTTATGTGTGCCTAATCCTATTGGTGGTCCCGCTAATCTTAGCATGATTTATAAAGGAGTGACACAGCTTTATAATAGGCATTGTTTTATTGGAAATTTCTATGTTCTTGGTTTTGGTGTTTTTGGTATTTTTCTTAGAGTCTATTAGTTGAAGAAATGTAATATAGTTATATCTTATAAAGCTTGGACTGTTTCTTTGGTTGATGACTAAGGAAATTCCCTGCTGATTGAATGACAAATGCCCTAGGATTTTATAGGCAGTTTTATCTTCTCTCTTGTCCCCATTTTAATGATCTTTATTCCACCCTTGTAGTCAAACTCTTTTCTAATGTATTTAGTGAAATTACTTCTCTCCCACCTTAAGCGGAAAATTGAATTTTGCATTGGTCTAGTCCAAGGACCTCGACCAGTAATTCTTCCTCCTTGTAGACCTAAAGAGAAAACTCAGTTGAAAAAGCAGACTGAAGAACTTTTCTCCATGGGTATGATTAGAGAGAGTTATTTAAAGTGGGGTGCAACTGTGGGTATTTATGACTAAGTCAGATAGTTGTATGATAATGTGTGTAGATTATAGAGTATTGAATAAACTCACTCTAAAGAATAGGTTCCCTATACCTCAGATCAATGACATGTTTTTTCAGCTTCATTGGCTAAAGCATTTTCCCAACATAATCTTGCTAAAACTTTTCCATCAGTTTAAAGTAGCTGAGGATGGTATTCCTAAGACTGGCTTTCGAATGGAGAATGGTTTCTATAAGTGGTTAGTTATGCCTTTTGATTATCTAATGCTCCTGTTTTCTTTGTCGATCTTATGAACTGCATCTTCCATTATGTTCTTAATAAGTTTATTCTGGATTATATAGGCAATATTTTAGCCCTTTCTAAATCATCGGAAGAGCATGAATCGTACTTTAGTTTTGTTTTTGAAAGCCTAAAGAGACCAATTGAAAGAAAATTTTCAAAGTGCCATTTCTAGAAAGACAAATTTATATTTCTTAGCCATATTATTTCAAAGATTGGGGTTTCACCGCAATTAATGATTGGGAATAGCTTAAGTCTCTAATGAATATTCGTAGCTTCCTCGGCCTTGCGATTATTTTTTAAGATTTATAGAGAATTTTGCTTGGATTGTTGCACCTCTCATTGCTTTAACATGAAAGAGTACTCATTTAATTTGGAGTGATCAGTGCAAATCTGCATTTAACTAATTAAAGAAAAAGCTTACTTCTACTCCCATTTTTACCATACCCAATGGAAGTAAAGGGTTGACGATCTATACTTGTGCTAGTCGAGAAGGTGTAGAAGCTGTTCTAATGTAGAATGGAAAGGTGATCTCTTATATCAGTTATCAGCTAAAGAATCGCGAAGCTAATTATGCATCTCACGATCTAGAATTACTTGTTGTGTGTACTCTAAATTTGTGGAGGCTTCATCGTATAAGAATCAATTTTGAGTTATTTACAGGTAATCTATCTCTTAATTATATGTTTTCCCAAAAAGATCTGAATCAGAAACAACTCCGGTGGCTCAAGTTTCTAGCAGCTTATGATCTAGATATTAGTTATAAACCTGTTAAAGCTAATTTACTAGCTAATGTTTTGAGTTGGGATAAAGCGATGTTGAATTAAGTTTTGGTTTCTTCTTCTCTTTTGGAATGTAGTGCAACCAAGAAAGGTGAGGATAAAATGATTAGACTGATTAAGAAAAGGTCCATTTCAAAGAGAGTGGTGATCATAGTGAGATGGATGCTCAGGTTGATAATAAAGGATTTCTATTGATCAAGAACATGATATGTGTCACGAATGTTAATAGATTGTAACAGGAGGTACTTCGAGAGAATCATCAATCCAGACCATCTATTCATCCAAGCATCTCAAAGATGTATCAAAACATGTAGAGACTGCATTAGTGGAGTGGTATGAAGAGGGATATCTCTCTTCATGTTAGCAGATGTGCTACATACCAGTAAGTGAAGGCTTATCATCAAAAGATTTTGAGTCCACTACAACCTCTCAAGAACCCTAATTGGAAGTAGGTTTATGCTTATATGGATTTTATAAATGGATTGTCCAAGATGATAAGAGGCAATGAGTCATTTGGGTGATTGTGGATCGAATGACTAAGTTTGCTCTTTCTATTCCAGTCAGAACTAATTATATAGCTTTGAGTTTGGCCCATGTTTATATAAGAGAGATCCTTAGATTGCACGGTATTCCTTCTAGCATTGTTTGTGAATGAGATCCCATATTCAACAATAATTTTTTTAGGGTATTTCAGGAAGCTTTAATTACTCGGTTGAATCTCCACACAGCTTATCACCTTCAAACTGATGGTCAGATGGCGATGGTGAATAAAATTTTAGATGATCCCTTCGTGCTTGTGTTCTTGACTATGGAGGATCTTGTGAAGATCACCAACATCTCATAGAATTCACTTATAGTAATAATTATCAGGCAATCTTGGATTTGAATTTGAAATTAATATAAGTGCCCATCTTTAAATCCTATCTTTGAATTCTAATTGTGAATCTAGGATAATATCAAGATGTCTCCTTTTGCTGCTTTGTATGGGTGGCCATGCAAATACTTCTTGTTGGATTGAGTTTCGGAGATTAACTAGTTCTTGCGCTAGATATGATTTTGGAAGCTTTAGAGAAAATTGGGGATATTAGGAATGAGACAAGGATTGCCAAGAATCATCAGAAGAAGTATGGAGATAGGCGAAGAAGAAGTTTAGAGTTTGCTTTTGGTGATCATATTTTCCTTAGGATTTCTCCATTGAAGAATGTAGTTCATTTTTATCGGAATAGAAAGATTGACACTAGATTTATTGGTCCTTTCCACATATTTGAGAGAGTTAGTCCTTTGGCTTATCGTGCTGACCTACCAGAGAGCTTGCAGGTATGCACAACGTGTTTCATTTATCTCACCTTCGCAAATACTTCCATGATCCTTCCTTATTTGTTCAACATACTTTGGATAGTTTGGATAGTGAGCCCAATCTGAATGCGGAGAGGAAGCCACTTCCTATTGGTTATAGCGGTACAAAGTAGTTTAGAAGGAAACTAATTAATTTGGTCAAATTCCATTGGAGTTTTGACAATAGAGATTGCATCTGGGAGATGGAGGAGTGAATGCATTTTTTGGATCCGGAATAATTCGTTTCAGGTATCTTTTGATTTGAATCTGTCTTAACGTTGTATCCCCTTCTGTTCTCTTATCTTGTTCTTTACGAGGACAAAAGATTTCGAGTGGAGGAGAGTGTAAGAATAATTTCAAATAATTTTAAAATGTTAATATTAATTAAATTTAGGCTATGTCTGAAATTTTAAAATTTAAATGAACTTGAAGTACTATTATGATTTGCCAAACTTATTGAAATATAAAATTCTACGAAAATTTGATCTTTTTTTAAGTTTTCTCAAATTTTGAATTTAAGTGAAAATTTAAAACTTAAAGGTTTGAAATTTCATATTTTTTTATGATTCAGCTTAAAATTGAATAATGATTTTCATTTTGTTCACGAAAATTCGCTGCTGTATGATCCAGGTTTGTCTTTTTCTATGAAAAAACTGCACAAATTTTACCCTTTTTGTACTACTATCTCTTCGACAGATATTTTGAATTTTTATTTGGCTTTTAGGGAAATTTTCCCTTGCCACGTCATCCCATAATTTAATTTTACGTTAAGAATTGTAGAGATTTCATATGAGTATAAACAAAAATCTTTTCCTCTTTATGTTTTCATTCTTATTCTCATAAACCTTCTCCTCTTCATCCTCTGCAACCCACCTTTCTCTCTATAAAAATAATAATTCAAAATCCTCCTTCGGAAATCACAAATAAAATCAAAGTAAAATTTAATTTGTCTAATTTTGTTTTACTCTTCAATCTCTTCTCTTTATTCCAAATTTTATTTCAAGTTTCAATTTGTGAAAAAAAAACTAGATCTAAAAAAATCGAAACACCATCACCAACCACCATTGTCACTTACCCTACCTCTGACTGCCGATCAGGTCGCCTCCGATCACTACCTAGTGCCTCCGCCCATCCCTATCACCCACCACCAAGCTTTGGTCAACTCCCTTCATAGGTTTCCCTTTTTCCTCTTTTATTTGCTTATTTTCACCTATAAATTCTGGCCACCACCACTTAGATCCGCGGCCACCACCACCTGGATGTCCAACTTGATGCTCTTCTCCCAATGCCATATGGAACCGAGCACAATGACCCCAGGCCTAAACGATTAGGCCTAAAACCATTCCTTTTCCCACATGTTTACCTTGTTTAAGTTATACACCACTTCGTCCACCACCTAGCTCTTTGCCACCACCTCCACCCCTGCCAGCGTGGCCGTGACCTAACAAGAAAGGGCTAGGCCCAGGTGCAACCCAACCTAAGGCACTTTGTCTATTTTTGTTTTTTTGAGAAAAAATTATTTTAAGTTGCAACTTGTTTTAAAAAAACAGTTAAATTATATATTTATATCTTGTTGGATTTGATTTAGGATTCAATTCGTGTCATGTGGTTAGAGATTGCGCAATTGTGATGATTAAGTTTATGTGTTGTTTATCTTCATTTCCACGGAATGCGAGTTTAATCTCACTTGACAATATTCTTTTGGAAGTGAAATAAATTCAATTGGAAAATTGCTAAAGTGTCAAATTTGCTTTAGTGATATGAGTTTTGGTAAATTTAATTGTATGCTGCTTGACATAATATTTTGTTATGCTATAGTTCGCATGTGGACATGTGACATATTAACACTGTGTATGACGTGTATGACTTGATATGTGACATGTTGTTGACATTGAATATTAAAGATATTTAATTATTGAATCTCACACTACAAGTTTTATTAGCCTATGGGATCATTATGGGTTGAAATGACACATACTCGTGTTGTATATAACGTAGTTGTATACACAATTATATGAGTTTTGTTTGATGATAACAAACAAATAAATATTATTTTAAATGTGTTTGTTACTGTACAGTTCTATATATACATCACAAACAAGAATATAATATTTATATTTAAATAGAATACGACTGTACAGACATTCAGATATTTACACAGTATTTTGTTTAAATATAAACATTTTATTTCAAATATTCAAACAGTACAACTATTTATAACTCCACTATTTGAACACATCACATTTCATATACATTCCCAGAATATTGTACTCGTAAATAAACTAAATATAATAGACAAGTTTGTTTGAACACAATAAAATAATATTTTATTTCAAACAAAATTTGTTTATTACAAATATCAGTACAATTCTCTCTACAACGCTCATACAGTCACTCTGTCATATATACATACATTTTCACTTTCATATACAGACACATTTACTGACACTGTTTCATTCACTGTCTTCAGTCTTCTGTCTTCACAACATTCTTGAGTCACTCCAGTCTTCATACCTGTCATATACAGAAACACACACAGTATCTAGAACAAAAATAATTTCATATTCTGGCAGATATAATTTTTTAATTTTTTTTATTTGCCTTAGTTTCCTATGTGTTTCTCATTATCTTTCATGACTTGACCTGATATGTATATATTTCTAGTACCTACTGATCAGCATCAACACACTACACCGGTTTGTTGATCAGAACCAGTGACTGATTCTGAACAGCCTCAGCACAGTGTAGCGGTTTGCTGATAAAGTTATATTCAGAAAAACACATGTATATACACACACACATGTATACACACATACGTGCATATATACATATATGTATACGTGAATGCAAATAATGTAGAGCTCAAGAATGCAAGTGAACAAGTGATGACCAATGACACAGCATACATATATGGTGAAACTACATGCAACTGCAACAATCCAGAAAGTTGAGCAAAGTGCATTCAAGTAAGTAATGAATCAAGACAAGTAATCAATGTTTATGGGATAAAAATTGGTAGCAAGTCAAGCCAGTATGAATATGAAGGTCAAGTCAACATACATATGTACTGCTCAAGTCCAAATGGAAGTTTCACAAATACAAGGAATATATGCACAAGCACAATGGAAGTGCAGATGTAACAAAAATGTAAGGCCAGCATGATTAAGTTACAAACACACACACACACAGAGTCTCATGCTCATGTATAGATGCAAGTCAACACTGTCATACATGCAACAGTTTTTATAACACAAGTTCATGTCAGATTTTATGGTCAACAAGTCACACAGCATGGTGTGTGTGCAATGCAGTGCAAAGTGGTCGAGCACAAGCTAGTATATGGGTACACAACAATGTATACTATGCATCAACATGAAATGGTCAAACTCAAGTAAAGAACAAGGCAGGCCTCATGTGTGTCAAAGTGGAATCAGCATATGCAAGAGCACACATAACAATAATCAAGTCTGGCCAGAATGCAAGAGGTGGATGGAAATACATGGCAAATTATTTAGCATGAAAAAAAATCATGTTTCTGTTTACATGAAACTAATGCATGTGCACGTGTAGCAGATTTGGTTTACTAGACCAGAAATAAACACAATCACTCTCTCATGCATGTAACAGCAAGGGTTCGACAAAGTGGTTCAACAATTCAATATTAATAAAGTTGTTAATACAGGAAAGAAATCATTTGGTCATTCAATAGTTTCCAGAAATCATAGAGTAATGTTTGGAAAGTTTGCCAAAAATCTGAATAGTTATATGGGGCAAGTATTTCAGGCAGGAAATCATTTTCAAAACCGCAAAGTTTTTCCAGTATTAAATCACAATGACCCATAGCAGAGCATCGATCAAGCAAGTAATTCAATATAGTTATCAACAGATTCATCTTTGGCCAATTACAAGTCTGGATTCATCAAGTGAATCAAAGTTGAGAATTTCAAAAGGGGAAACAAGGAGAATCAGGCCAAGCCATGTATGAGAAATCAGAGAGATATTTTTTGGTAAGTGTTAATCGGTGCCCAGATTTTTAGAAAATCATATTTGGCAAGTGTTATTTTGTAAATCATATACAATGAAGGTCGAGAACATATTCAATTTCATCATTTAAATCGATCAATTCAAAAGAGGAAACCAAACCAAATCATCTCAAGTCGTTTACAAGAAATCAGAGTTTTCTAGGGTTAGATTAGACCCTATAAATACACCTTCTACATCATAGGCATGGGGATGGAAAAACAGAGAATAATCGAAAAGAAAAATTCAGAGAAAAACTCACAAATTAATCCAATGTTTTCGATCACCTCGTTCCAAATCGAAGCATCAGAGATTAACAAAGATTTGAGCACTAGCAGTTTTATCCAGAGTTGAAGAAGCATCGCGATTCGATTATGGATTTAAAATAAACCCTAGTTTCCATTTTCCAGCCATCGCATTTTCAATTCTCAGAAGAAAAGGAGATCGGGTGCATACAAATGAAAATGGGCTGACACACCATGTCATAGGCCAAGTCTACTTGTTTGTTTCAAAGGGAATAAGGTTTTCTTGTTTTATTTTTTGGGTTGATTTTAATTTCTTTTGTAATCAAATAAACAGTTCTAAAATCTTTAAAATCTAGGGGGAACCAGTTAGGGTATTAACTGGCAGTTTAGTAAAGTCTGTAAAACTAGGGGAAATTTGATCTAGGGGATTAGATCAGTCTAGGGTTTTGAGCGTAGGGTTAGTACAAGAGCAGGGAGTGCGAGTTTACATGGCCTTGTAAGCGGGATCTGTTCTATCACCTAGTAGAAACCTTAATAATGCACCAGTAGGCCGGATTTTTCCGAAGCTGGGTATATCTGTGTGTTATTTATTTTCTGTATTTTTATTTCTGTTGCATTCTTTGATCTGATATTATTTAATATTCCATCAGATTTTTAATTCGGCGAAAAACTATGATAAACCCTATTCACCCCCCTCTAGGGTTAATCTAGATCCACTAATTGGTATCAGAGCAGGTATTTTTGTTTAACTCTAGAGAAATGGTGATTCCTAGTTGTCAGTACATAGAGAGTCAGTCCAGTAATATTCCAATTATTTTCAATGGAACAGATTTTTTAATATGGTAATCAAAATTCGAATTATATTTAAAATCTGTTAATTTTGAATATTGGAATATTATTGAAAATTTGGGAGATATGTTAGATAAGAAGAATAAGATTTTGAATGCTCGTGTTATGCATATTATTTATTCCTATCTTGATAATGATCAATTAAAATTTATCTCTCATTGTTTAACTGTTTAGGATATCTGGGAAACTCTCAACACACTGTATGGAAAATCTGACAAATGCTCAAGACCCTCGGTTGCCAACTCAGATTCAGATGTGTGCCTAACTGGAGCTATTGATGATGATTCCAACGATGGAGATTTTGCATATAAAGAATTGGTTTCTCGTTGCAATTATTTCACTAAATCTATCAATCGTCTCCAATGGAAAAATAAACTTCTAAAATCTGAAAAATCTGAGTTACAATGCAAGATTGATTGTTTGGAATCTAAACTTGAAGATGTCTTGACATTGGAAAATTCTGATGGTGAAAATTGTTTGAATTTAGAAGATAATCTTGTTCATTTCAATAAAAATATTCAAAAGCTTGAAAATGAAATTCAGATCTTAAAAGAGAACAAGATTGAGCTGGAAAGCACAAACAATTTTTTACAAAAAGAATTGGATAATCTTAAGACGATCCAAAATTCCAAACATAAATTTTCTGAGAAACTAAAGATGAAAAATCATTTTTGAATATTGATTTTGAAAAAGAAATTTAAAATTTTTAAAAACTTGAGCTTGAAAAACAAAAACGATTTGAATATGAGTTTTCAGATTCCTAAGCCAGAATTAAATTACTTGAATCTGAAAATTAGGTTTTAAAAATTGATTTTGAAAAGAGTAAGATCACCGAAAACTATTGTTCAGATTTAATGAAAGAAAATGGTGATCTTAAATCTAAAATTCAACAACTTGAAACAACATTGACAAAATTTTCTGATGGAGAAAAATCTCTGAATATGTTGTTGAAAAACCAATTTTCTTCAAGAAATAAAAACAGTCTTGGCTTTGGGCAAATCAATGTGTTTGGAAAACGAGAATCAGGTAGTTTTAAAAATCCCCCAAACTGCTTTGAAAGGAATAGACTTGAAAATCTAAACTTTGAAAATTCCAAAGGATTCTTGAAACAAAAACAAAATAAAAACTTGTTTTATAATAAACCATTTAAACATATTTGGATCCAAAAAGGAAATAAAATGAATTCAGTTAAATTCAGACAAATCTGGGTTCCTAAAGGCACAAAAATAGATTTGAATGGTTTGTTGTATAAACAAGTATGGGTACCATAATATATGAATAAAATTGTGAGTGGTTTTGCAAATTTTGTTAGACCACTCGATCCTATAAATTCATAGGTACCGAAGGATGGCTGAGGAACTACTGTGCTGAAAAGAAATTTGAAATCAAGCTGGTTTATACTTCTGTATCATTTACAGTTCCTTTAGCCAAGATTGATGAGTTAGAGATTCTTTTGCTTACATCATTTTCAGGTATGATCTCTAAACTCACAATTTCTTTTGTATATTCTCTGTTTTTATTTTACCTATTTTTTTATTCTCCTTCTTTTTTTATTTTTTTTGATTTAATCTGCCACTGTCATATCAGTGTAACTTCTTTTGGGCTTCATTAACTTCAAATTGCAGAATTCAAATTTTTTTCCTGGAAATTTGCTTCATTTAAATAGAACTCTAATGTTGTAATCATTTCCAGATCTTGAATTTAAAGTTGTAAATATCTGCATTTGTTTTGAAGTGTATTTTCTGTTCTCTGAATTCCTTACAGTGTTGATGTATTCTTGTTATATCTTGAACACTGTTAATATGAATTCTAAATTTTTGAAGATCTGAAAAACAATTGAAATTTCACACATCTCTGCTGTTCTGAGGTTCTTCTAATTCATTTTAGAAAGACTTGAAAATTTATACTTATTACAGCACAATATTATTTCTCAGTCGTGATAATTTCATTGGTTTCCAGATTGGCTTGGATATTTTTTGATCTGTCTTGAATCTCAGTGATACATCTTGAAATTCATTTTGTATTCATGATTAGTATTGTTGAAATTTGTTTGTTTGAAATCATCTAAAATTCTTGATATTTTGAATATCACACACCAATTAAATTTCAAATTATCAATCTTGTGTGACTGATTCATTATATGCCAAAACTTGATATAGATTCAAGTGATTTCAAATAAATTATTTTAATTTTCTGGATCATGAACATCTCTCAAGTCTGATGTAAATGATCTGAAATTACTCTTGTGCTTGTCAGGAATTTTGTGAAAAATTCTTTGAAAAATTCTGATCTTTGAAATTTACTATTATTTCATGATTATTTGATTTGAATATTTGTTTCTTTAAAATCATTTGAAATTATTGATTTATTGAATCACACACATATCTCGAATCAAAAATTTATAATCTGGTGTCATTTATTCATTAAATTATGATATTTTCATATTCCCTCGAATGATTTAAAATAAACAGTATTTTTAATCTTGGATCATGAATCATATTCTGCGACCATCAGAAACATCTTTTGAATAGTCTGTTGTGCTATTGGTTTCTTGTGCTGCTCAGATATTGTTCTTGAAAATATTTTTTGGTGACTGCTTGTTTGGTATCAAATATATACCATGCTCTAATAAATGAAATTAATTTGCTTGATTTGTTAACCGTGTCTGCTTGGGCTTTGTGATTAAATTCTGTTGTCTGTAATGTCCTTGTTCATCTCCAGTGTCATGTTAAAATCATCGTAAATATAGACACCAATTGGTATCAGATGTGCTGAAATTTTTTTGTATATATTTTAATCCCTCTTGTCGTATATAGCTCTTCATATTTCTCTTGTAATTGATTTTCAATTTTAAGATTATTTATTGATTATTCATTCAGAAATTGAAATCAATATCCAAATTGAACTATATATATAATTCATCAAAATTATTATTAGATTTTGAAATTGTGATGAATTGTGACTGCAGTATATTTCACATCAAGAGGAGATTTTATTTATATTTTCATGATGGTTGAATAATTATTATAATATCTTTGAATTGGCGATTATTTCACGACCATCTCCTTTATCTATCATCTTTCTTTCATCCATTATGAGTTTATACTAATGTGGAGAGTTTAATGATTTTTAACTCTTTTTGAATAACAGTGGAAATATTTGTGATAGAAATGGGACTATGTTATTCAGAATTGGTGATAATTGAAATTTTCAATGATCCCGGTACAGTCGAGCATATTTCATAATATAATTAATTTAGAAATTTATTTCACGGTCCATTTCTGTACCTACCCCATTTTCTATCATCCATATACTGGTTTTATATACCGAGGAGTTTTTTTTCCTTTTAAAGATGAAATGATAGATATAATTAATATATAGGTGTGTCTCTAACCTCATTTAAAAATCCAAGCTCTGGTCATGCATGGTTAAGAGACAACTTATAATTTAAGCTGCGACTGACCTCATTTAAAAATCCAAGCTCTGGTTATGCGTGGTCAGTGTGCTCTTAAAGAAAATAAAAAGAAAAAGGAAATAATGTACTATAAATAGAAATTATTTTGAAATTCTCCTTGGTGTATAAAAACTGCCTATCAATCCACATTTCTAATCTATGAAATGTGTTGAAATCTTATGACGTATTATGATTTGTTGATTGATAGGTATGGGATTTGAGATTATTCGATTTTGTCACTTAAATTGAATTATTAACTATAGTCCAAATCCGTCACTGTTTTTGAACTTCTTTTGTATAAAATCTTTTGAAAATAATTGAAATTCATATTTTTATAACTCTCCTCATTTTTATACAATTCATCGTAAATCCGTCATTCTCTAAAATGTGAAATATGCCACCTGTTCTCAGAATATTCTGATTTTTGTTTGACTAATTGAGATTTATGATGACCGTTCTTCCTCTTAAGCTAATATTGTATTTGTTAGTCGCTTTTCATCTATATTTTAAACTCTAAATCCTTTTGATGATAACAAAAGGGGGAGAATGGATTGAGATTTTGATTTATGGTGATTATGGGTGAATATTTTATAAATATTTCAATTTTGAAAATTCCAATTTTCTTTTTTAACACTTTATTCATTCATGCATAGTTATAGGGGGAGTTTTCTGTTGTAGGGGGAGCTAATAAATAGGGGGAGTTCAATATTCACTATCAAACAAATTTACTGTGCTCAAAATATTTTATTTGTTTGTTATCATCAAAAGGGGGAGATTGTTGTATATAACGTAGTTGTATACACAATTATATGAGTTTTGTTTGATGATAACAAGCAAATAAATATTATTTTAATGTGTTTGTTACTGTACTGTTCTATATATACATCACAAACAAGAATATAATATTTATATTTAAATAGAATACGACTGCACAGACATTCAGATATTTACACAGTATTTTGTTTTAATATAAATATTTTATTTCAAATATTCAAACAGTACAACTATTTATAACTCCACTATTTGAACACATCACATTTCATATATATTCCCAGAATATTGTACTTGTAAATAAACTGAATATAATAGACAAGTTTGTTTGAACCTAATAAAATAATATTTTATTTCAAACAAAATTTGTTTATTACAAATATCAGTACAATTCTCTCTACAACACTCATAAAGTCACTCTGTCATATATACATACATTTTCACTTTCATATACAGACACATTTACTGACACTGTTTCACTCACTATCTTCAGTCTTCTGTCTTCACAGCATTCTTGAGTCAGTCCAGTCTTCATACCTGTCATATACAGAAATACACACAGAGTATCTAGAACAAAAATAATTTCATATTCTAGCAGATATAATTTTCCAATTTTTTTTTAAAAAAATTATTTTCCTTAGTTTCCTGTGTGTTTCTCATCATCTTTCATGACTTGACCTGATATGTATATATTTCTAGTACCCACTGATCAGCCTCAACACACTACACCGGTTTGCTGATCAGAACCAGTAACTGATTCTGAACAGCTTCAACGCAGTGTAGCGGTTTACGGATAAAGTTTCATTCGGACAATCACACGTATATATATACATGTATACACACACATACGTGCATTATTACATATATGTATACGTGAATGGAAATAATGTCGACCTCAAGAATGCAAGTGAACAAGTGATGACCAATGACACATCATACATATATGGTGAAACTACATGCAACTGCAACAATCCAGAAAGTCGAGCAAAGTGCATTCAAGTAAGTAATGAATCAAGACAAGTAATCAATGTTTATGGGATAAACATTGGTAGCATGATCAAGCCAGTCTGAATATGAAGGTCAAGTCAACATACACATGTACTGCTCAAGTCCAAATGGAAGTTTCACAAATACAAGGAATATATGCACAAGCACAATGGAAGTGTAGATGTAACACAAATGTAAGGCCAGCACGATTAAGTTACACACACACAGTCTCATGCTCATGTATAGATGCAAGTCAATACTGTCATACATGCAACAGTTTTTATAAAACAAGTTCAAGTCAGATTTTATGGTCAACAAGTCACACAGCATGGTGTGTGTGTAATACAGTGCAAAGTGGTCGAGCACAGGCTAGTATAAGGGTGCGCAACAATGTATACTATGCATCAACATGAAATGGTCAAACTCAAGTAAAGAACAAGGCAGGCCTCATGTGTGTCAAAGTGGAATCAGCATATGCAAGAGCACACATAACAACAATCAAGTCTGGCCAGAATGCAAGAGGTGGATGGAAATACATGGCAAATTGTTCAGCATGAAAAAAAAAATCATGTTTCTGTTTACATGAAACTAATGCATGTGCAAGTGTAGCAGATTTGGTTTACTAGACCAGAAATAAACACAATCACTCTCTCATGCATGTAACAGCAAGGGTTCGACAAAGTGGTTCAACAATTCAATATTAATAAAGTTGTTAATACAGGAAAGAAATCATATGGTCATTCAATAGTTTCCAGAAATCATAGAGCAATGTTTGGAAAGTTTTCCAAAAATCTGAATTGTTATATGGGGCAAGTATTTCAGGCAGGAAATCATTTTCAAAACCGCAAAATTTTTCCAGTATTAAATCACAATGACCCATAGCAGAGCATCGATCAAGCAAGTAATTCAATATAGTTATCAATAGATTCATCTTAGGCCAATTACAAGTCTGGATTCATCAAGTGAATCAAAGTTGAGAATTTCAAAAGGGGAAACAAGGAGAATCAGGCCAAGCCATGTATGAGAAATCAGAGAGATATTTTTTGGTAAGTGTTAATCGGTGCCCAGATTTTTAGAAAATCATATTTGGCAAGTGTTATTTTGTAAATCATATACACTGAAGGTCAAGAACATATTCAATTTCATCATTTAAATCGATCAATTCAAAAGAGGAAACCAAACCAAATCATCTCAAGTCGTATACAAGAAATCAGAGTTTTCTAGGGTTAGATTAGACCCTATAAATACACCTTCTACATCACAGGCATGGGGATGGAAAACCAGAGAATAATCAAAAAGAAAAATTCAGAGAAAAACTCACAAATTAAACCATTGTTTTCGATCACCTTGTCCCAAATCGAAGCATCAGAGATTAACAAAGATTTGAGCACCAGAAGTTTTATCCAAAGTTGAAGAAGCATTGCGATTCGATTAGGGATTTGAAATAAACCCTAGTTTCCATTTTCCAACTATCGCCATTTTCAATTCTCAGAAGAAAAGTAGATCAGGTGCATATAAATGAAAATGGACCGACACACCATGTCATAGGCTAAGTCTACTTGTTTGTTTCAAAGGGAATAGGGTTTTCTTGTTTTATTTTTTGTGTTGATTTTAATTTCTTTTGTAATCAAATGGATAGTTCTAGAATCTGTAAAATCTAGGGGGAACCAGTTAGGGTATTAATTGGCAGTTTACTAGAGTCTGTAAAACTAGGGGAAATCTGATCTAGGGGATTAGATCAGTCTAGGGTTTTGAGCGTAGGGTTAGTACAGGAGTAGGGAGTGCGAGTTTACATGGCCTTGTAAGCGGGATCTGTTCTATCACCTAGTAGAAACCTTATGAATGCAACAGTAGGCAGGATTTTGCCGAAGCTGGGTATATCTATGTGTTATTTATTTTCTGTATTTTTATTTCTGCTGCATTCTATGATCTGATATTATTTAATATTCCATCAGATTTTTAATTCAGCGAAAAACTGTGATAAACCCTATTCATCCCCCCTCAAGGGTTAATCTAGATCCAACAACTCGAATGACGTATAGATTTAGGAAATGAAACAAAATCGATTTGGGATGCGAGTTTAAATGATATATATCTCCGGAATTCGAACTTAAATGGATTGAAATGATATATATCTGTATTACTTCACCTAGGTAGAAAATTTATATACGAACACCATTGCTCGATTTTGAAACGTTTTCTAAAGATTATAATTATATTTAACTTGTATTTTATTTTGAATTTTAAATTATATTTTTATTAAATTATATTTTGAGTAAATTAAATAAAGGTTTGAATTTAAGTTTTAAAATAAAATTAGGCGTTTTAAGTAAAGTTTAAATTAATATAGGTTTTAAAATGTAAATTTAAGATTTCACTTAAAAGATTGTTTAGTTTTAAAATATATGGAATATAGTAAGAATAATAATTTTATAAGTGTTTAATAAATATTTTATTAATAAAAAATTAATTTAATATATATATAGACTTTATAAGTACTTTAATTAGGGAAGATTTGAAGGTAAGTTAAGATTGAATGTAAATCTTAAATTTGTTTGATAAGTTAGTTTGAAATAGGATTTAGTAAGTGAAATTTATTTCCCAAAATAATGATTTTGAAGTTTAAGTAAAGATTTGATATAAATTGTTACGTTAGTTGATTCAAAAAGAATTAAAGTAGGAACTGAATTTAATATCGAAATCGAACTATTTTGAAATCAATGATTTATTAAAAAGTATGATTTTTATAAAATGACCATAATGTGATAAGCGTTAGGTAGTTAAATATTTTAGAGTCGGTATTAACATACTCTTTGTGAATATCGATACCACTTTAGCAATCGTGCACGTGGTAGGGAATCCATAATGAAGTAGGATGGTTTAGCGAACACCACTTGAATGAAGTAAGAGAACGATAATGGATATCATTGACCTTCAGTCATAAGTAAAATGGCTAAAAACAGGAGACACCTAGACCAAATAAGGTAGCTTCTCCAATCGGTAATGCTTATTTGAAACTATATATATTACTTTGTGATTTGATTGGGCGTCCTTTGATTATGGGAGTGTTGTTCGAGGTGAGCGATAGCTGCAGCTAAGCATTGCCATCAGCCTGTGACCACAATCCAGTAGAATTTTACAGTGGGTTTTTCCTCTTGTGTCTTGTCATATTAGCCTGATCGGCCCCCCTATGATTTTGATTTTCTTGTGCCTATGGAATGCTCCTTGATAGCCCACCGGTTCGGTGGAGTTTATAGTAATGTGTAGACAACAACGTTTATAAACGGTGTGTAAAAATGCTATCCCGCTTACTGTATTTTCAATAATATATTTATACTAGTCACTATTATAATAGTGAATTGAATTATATGTGTTGGTTCAACAGGTCTTTAAAGAATGGAATTCCAAACATTTTTTAAGTTACATGTGTATTTCTATGACATTTTTCTTGAGTTATTTTACGAACATATGAATTTTAGTCCTGACTCGAGTGTTTAATTTTGTATGATGCTCGGGTCAGCTTGAGTACTTATGCCTTGCAGATTTTTCTTAGGAGCTTGAGACTTATTGGAGCTTTGGATCATCAGCTTATATAGTTCAGTTATTCTCATTTGACATCTCCTTATGAATTATGAACCATTTATGTATGTGGGATTTCGGTTGTACTTGTTCTTATGACTCTGGTATTACATATTTGCTTTTGGGGACTATGCATTTCACAGTAGCTTCATGAACTACTATGGTTTTGTTTTATTCCGTTGTAAGTTATTCTGTTTTTCTATGTCTATGATTCTACGATCAAGTTTGTATTTACTCCTAATTTAAATAATAATCTTTTGTTTTGAGCAATTTTAACATGTGTGGATGATTGTTGATTTGGATGGTTCAAAAACGTGGGTTATTACAATTACTATTTGGTCATTTTAAATAATATTGCATTTTACACTCATTAAAATTGTTAAGATTTGGTATAGAGCAAAGGGCGAGAGAGCTTCAATGACAAAGAACAAATCAACTACATTGCTTTTAATTAGCAACATTTTGTACATGCATGTTCTATTATAAAGGTTATTAATTTGATGATTAATACCCTAAAACATAAGTCACATGGTACGAACCGGACTCGTTATTACATATATTCAAACTACATTCTTTTAGAATAAGACAATCTTAATCTCTCTCTTAAACTGAATATGTGTAAAAAATTAGTTTACAACTCACAAATGCTAACATATAAAGAGATACAATTCTTGAATTTCTTCTACTTCTCACTTGAGGATCTCTAATCGACTTTGATCTTCTATGAAGATGGACATTATCAGCTATTTCACATACATTGTTTTTTTTACTTATTAACCATTCATAACAACTTTTGATTTCATTTAAGGGACTCATGGACCATTGCTCTTAGATAATCCATTGATACTGATGTATCATCACCCCTTTAATAAGCTATAACTACAACTCATCCTCATGTATTGATAGGACGATACATAACCAAGTCTGTTTTTATTGAAGACCCATCTACTACACTATAGGTGCACACTTATTATTTAGTAGGCATTTCATCAAATAGTTCTTGAGCACTCTTGATATTGTTTGATCTTGACCGATGTTTTGTGAAATGCTTTCTTCATGCTAACGTCAACACTACTATTAAGACATAATTCCCACACTACAACCATATTCTCTTGCACAACTTCTCATTGAAAAAATGATCTATGTTATTTTATCATAACATAACAGATCCAAATATTTCAAATTCAAACAAATAACACTTAGACATCGTCTATTTAATCATCTCATAGAGTTCGCGTTCTATTACCAACACAACCAACATCTTGAACCAGCCACGTCTCCACCCAACATTAACTACGCACTTAAGGGAACTTAGATTCACTCATTCATCATCAAACAATTATGACATATTTGTTTTACATACAATTTAAACAGCAGGAACCAACACAACATCAACTAAGTGAAAGAAATACATTAGCAAAATGAAATCAAGGTAAAGTGATTCCCGAAGAACCACTTTAGTAGGAAAATCATCATAAAAATCAATATTTGATCATGAGAAACTCCACTATTTCATATCCGACTACACTTTTAGATACCACCAATAATCACCTAACTCTGACCACCACTAACTCATTATTATTTCTTAGATCATCAATTCTAAAGCCATTTAGACTCGTAACAAAAATATAACAAATCACTAAGCCAACAATGCTAAACTAATGTGACAATCCCTTGTCCAGTCACCCAAATTCTACCTCCCCTCAACTAACAATTTATCAACTAATGGCTGTCACTATGACATAATCACATCACAAACAAGTTGCAATCACTAGATTATCAGTTTGCATTTACAATTCCATATCTCATCGATATCAATCAGGCCCAGTTGTTGTATCAACATGAAATTCCTGTGTGCGTCAAGATCTCATCTGCAATATTTGAACACAAATGCTAACTACATCATCTCTAAATTCCAAGCTACTATGGTCCTAGTCTCTACATTTAGCAGTGGGTATAACTTCAAACTAGTTGTTTATCCTAGCATCAGACATGAGATTCATATCTTATTACAAAAAGGAACAAAGAGATCTGTGAGTAAATCATATGTTTAAGAGTTGTAAACACTAAGGATAGGAAGAATATAAATGTAAATGGGAGAAAAGAAAAAGGTAAATTAAATGGATTATAAAGGAAATAAAAATAAAGAAACAATGGAGAACAAAAAGAAATAATAATTAAAGAAAAGAAATATATAATTCAGAATATTAAATACATGAGGTTTGCTATTTGAACACAAAATTAAACACAAATCGTGATATAAAAGGTCTGAGCCACTATATCCATTTGTGTTTACGTGGTATGTAGAATTCAAATGACAATTCAATGATGGATATTATTTATGTCATCAATTGATTATATATTTTGTGTTTAATTAGAATTTCCTGACATAAAAGGAGGTAAATTTAATGCTCATTATAAAGCATTGTTCCAAACGAAATAATAAATAGAATACAGAAACCCTAGTAGTAAGTAGTAGACATATCAATAGAATTATGCATTTGTTAGGGCATCTCCAGTCCATTAAAGGCTAAATATACAAGGCATTAAATAATCATCCCTTAATCAGGTTGAGCTTCCCAATAGGCAGACACTAATTTAATGGGCGCTAGATGTTCAGGCGGCTACATAGCCGACCTCCCTTTATAACCCCTTCCTCTCCATTTTTTCCTCATTTTTTCTCGATTATATTTTTTGTTTAATTAAAAATTCAAGCGAAATGCCGCCGCATCCAAATAAAATAGCTAAAAGAACATACGCATCCGCAGGAGCAAGCCAAACTATTACCTGTTTCTCTAGTACCCATGATTTCATTTGATGATCTTCACGTGTTACATGAGCTTCCAAATGGTTATTGCTATAGGGTCGAAACCTCATTGACCATGGTGTAAATATAATGTAAATATAAACTTTTTAGATTTATTTCTATAAGTTAATCTCATATTTGTATTAAATAAATGCTACTATAACTAAATTTATTCATGCTTAAATTATGTATAGGATCAGTACATTCACTGTCGTGGCAGTTGGGCCAAATATATTACACAACTTTATGATACTCTCCCTAATCCTATTGTAAAGAGGCCACAAACTAGCCTTTTGGCCTGTTTTTATTTATTAGACCTTTTCAATCATTTGATTGGCCTCTTATTTAGGTATTAGTTGATAGGTGGTGGCCTACCATGCATATATTTGTTTTTTTTTCTTCTGATTTCGAGCTGGGTGTTAAAACCGTCAATTTCTACATGTTTACCAATATTGAGATTAGTCGCCAAGGCCTTAAGTCCCTCTTGTTTGATGCACTATCAAGTCCCCAAATTTGTATATTGTTTTTCTACCTCTTTTAGGTGTTAGCTACATTATTATTGGTTCTGTGAAGTTGACTTACTTACATTACTCTATCACTATCTATAGAGATATAACAGATATGACTGTTGCAACAACTTTAGCTTTTTTTGTTATACTTGTTTGGTTCAAAATTTTTCACAAACCAAAAAGGTACGGTTCGATGAGGTTATCTAGCAACCCTTACGCGACTAGACTAACTTCATATTATTGTAATAACCCGGAAATCCGAGCCAATTTAAAAATTTTATTTTGGAAATTTTATTGAATTTTGATTATTTAAAATGAATTATTTTAAATAATAACGACGAGAAATTTATTTTGAATAGAATTCGAACGTATATATTTATTTGAATCGTCGTTAGAATATAAAAATTTATTTATATATATAAAATGAATTGAAAATGGCGCAATAGTTCGATAATTCGATTTCAAAATTCAAATGAACATACCGGGTGCAAAATAAACCGGATTTTGGCGAAACCAAAAATATTAGAATCTAATAGAGAATATCTTTCCAATGAATCTGAAAAATTGAAATTTCATAGCGGGAATCAAAAGATATGTCCAGTTGAAAATTCAGAATAGTCGCTATGGAATTCAGGCCCTTAAAAATGGGAATTTTGCAAACGACCACGGTTTTCGACGAAACCACTTTTGTTGGAACTGGAATGTCAAGTTATTGCTAGGTTTCAAATTTCATAATTTTTTGAATCAATATGTGAGCGTGGCAAAGGAAAACGCATTTGACCAGTTTTAGTTGATTTTAATCGACTGGAAATTGGCCATTTTTCAAACGGTCTCAGAATTCGATGAAACTAGTTTTGTTAGGACCGTATCGTTAATACGAAGCTAGAAAATATTTTTCTGGAATTTTTCGAGCTCGTGTGTGGCCCCGGTAAATTGAAATGCACGTTCAAATTCAATATATAGAGTTATATGTTGATTTTGACGAAAACTGATCGAAATAGTCGAATCGGCTTACGATACATATCCCATTGTGTTCGGAATAGGGGTAATTAGCTATGGATGATTGTCGGTGAGTTCGATTTCTAAGTTGAAATAAAAAGTTACTTTTTGGTGGATTAAATTTAATTAAATATTTATAATATATAACTCACCCCTCTCTTTACTCTCTCTCCTCTCATTTCCTACAGAATAAAAAAAACCCAAACCCACGATCGAACCCCACAGACCCCGTCGGTCATCACCGCGGCCCCCCTTCCTAATCTGCCGCGCCGCCCCATCTCCTCCGCCCTTACACCGAGCTCCGACCCTCTTCTCCACGCGTCAGCATCTCCCCCCCCCCCCCGAAACCCTTCTGAAAGCCCATGCTGCAGCCTTGCCTTCTACTGGCGTCGGCACAACGCCACCAACGACCACCCAAGACCCAGCGCCTCTCCCCTTTACCACTGTAAGTCTTTATTTTTATTTATTTTAATTTATGTTTAAAATCTGACTGTTATATATGTATGTAGCAACTAAAAAAAATTTGATTTTAATGTGTATGACATCGTACACAAAGACGTGATTTTTAGATTAGAAAGTTTTGATTTTTTTAATTTGGTAAAGACACGATTTTTAAGTGTATAAAGTTTGGATTTTTAACTATATAAAGTTAGGATTTTTAACATTAGAAAGATATGTTTTTTAACACCATAAAAATATAATCTTTATGTAGAGAGATAGAAAGAATAAAAATATATTTTTTATAAAGTAGAAGTATTGAAAATATGATTTTTATATAATAGAGAATATAAAAATATTATCTTTATATATGTAGCGAAATAAAAATATGATTTTTATATTGTAGAAAGAATAAAGATACGGTTTTTATATTATATAACTAGTAAAAATTTGATCTTTATATAGTAGTGAGAATAAAAATCTGATTTTTATTATATATGTGTTGAGATAAAAATGTGATTTTTATAGCGATGAAATAAAAATTCGATCTTTATATATGAAATAGAAATAAGCATTGTAATATATATGAAGTAGAAATAAAGATATAATTTTTATTTATTGAAATGAAGCAATAAAAATATAATTTTTATTTGAACAGCGTGAAAAGAACTGCATTGGAATTTCCAACAGATCCAGACTGTTCAGCAGTTCAAAAGCAAAGCACGGCGGAGTGAAACCCTCCGTGAGAACTTCTCACTGTAAATTTTATTTTCTAGTTATCAAAATATATACTAGGATGCAGACGGTGTTTAGTAGCACCCGACACCCGTCGTCCACAGACCATGGACGGCTTGTATGCTTGTTTGTTTGATTTTGATGTGTAGTTGATTGTGTGATGTGAAATGAAATAAAAATATTAATATAGTTAAAAATAATTTTATAGCTAAAAATAGAATTTTTAACGTGTATAGGAAATGAAATAGATTAATATAAACAAATCGAACGATTTGTTTATATACACACATTTGACCAATATTGATTGGGACGATAAATTTTACACATCGCCCAACTGCACAAATAAAATCTGTGTTTGATTGTTTGAAAACCCCACACGGGTATTGGGATGATATATGACATACACTAGTCCCAATGATTAGCTGTATGTCGATCGATTGATTGACAGGCTGTTATAAGCGTTAAATATTTATATTTGATGCTTACACAGTGTAGGACGCACTCTGGATGATGGTTGATTATTTATCGTTGTTATTTACATGTGTTGTAGAAAATCCATATAATTAACATTATATGGTAATTGATTGGGCCTCATTCCAGTTTTGAAATAGAAATATTTGAAATAGAATATTTGAAATAGAAATATTTGAAAAAGAAATATTTGAAATAGAATATTTGAAAATAGAAATATATGAAGCCGTGTTGATTAGATTTGCGCCATTTTGAAGTGAACGATATTCATATCGATTTTATTCAAATTGAAATGAATATTAAAGTGAATTGAAATTCGAATTAAATTGAATTGATTTGAAATTCGAAATAAACTGAAATGATTTGAAATTCGAATAAAATTGAATTCGAATTGAAATTGAATAGAAATGAATTCGAATTGAAATGGAATGGAAATGAATTCGAATTGAAATTGAATTAATTAGAAATTCAAATTGAATTGAAATTCGAATTAAATTGAAATTGAATTGAAATTGATTTGAAATGAAATTAAAACGAATTATATTGAAAGATTCAATTTTGATTTGAATTTGAGATGGAAGTTGAAATCGTTTTGAAAACGAGTTTTAAAATGATTTATAAAATTCGTTTCGAAAGGAAATCGACGAAGTATATATTATATATACTATATATATAATATAATAGCCTGAATAGAACGCGCCGCGCCGCGGCAGTTCACAAATTTCGACCATTGACTTCGAATGGACATTGCGGGAGATCCGACCGTCGAATTCTCCTAAAACCGGAACCGTTGGGTTCGTATCGAAAAGAGATTTCTAACGAATATTAGAGATTTGAAATCTAACGGTTGGATTTGGAATTATGTCCAAATCAAATTTGGAAAAGGTCGTTGTAAGTGCAGTTCGATGGCCGTTGGTGGAAATCGACTGTATGGGCCTTGATAAAATTATTAAAAATAGTAATAATTTGTGTAGAATCAAAAGAAATGATTTGGGAAGAATTGGGATGAAAAACTCCATATTTGAAAAGATAAAAATAGATTTTTATCGAAATGAACTAGTTTTGAACTAGAATTATAATTCTATTTATTTTTAAAATAAATAAATTGGATTTGAAATGGTTTTGAAAATAACCAGAAATTCCAATAATTGAATTGGAAGGGATTTGAATCGAAATTGTCTTCGGAATATTTCGATGTTGGATTCCGTGATGATACAGATATTGTTATGGGAATTTGAAAGATATATTAATATCGTTATTTCCAATACGATATTTGTTGGTCGTAGAATTTGATATTGAATATAAGTCGGTATATTTTCTATTCAGAGCCTTGTATTTAATATCAAATGTGATTTGGGTTTGTCGTGAATGGTGTCTTCATTAACACTGTTCTTAAACCCAGTTGAGAAAAAGATTAAATCTTTTTATTTGGATTTAATGAAGTATACCAATTAAATGGTATTTAATTGGAATTGAATTTGAATTGATTTTTGGGTTTATCGTGAACGGTGTTTTAAATAACACTTGCTCTTTAACCCGATAATTAATGGAATGTGATTTTGGGTTTATAGTGAACCGTGTTTTAAATGACATTTAACCCAGTTAAAGACAGGAGGTGATTTCCCAAGTTAAATAATCATTGATATTGATTTTTGGGAAGATTAAAACCAAGTGGAGTTTTAATGAATCTTTAATTAGATTGGAATGGTCGAGAATGGAGTATCACCAGTTTTGCTTCAGGCGTTAGTTAAATCTTTAATTAGATTTGAACGTGAAATGGTAATTGAATTTACCGATAACACCGTGGTGTAAGATATGAAGTATGAACAGTTTTACTTCATGGGATGAATAGGTTGGGATTGGGAAATAAAATAAATGATTACTTCGGTGTGGTTCGCTAATCCCGACTAGTTTGAATTGATATTCAAAAGAAGATTAAAGAATAAATTTAAAGAATTTATCTTTGATAAAATTAATGGGAACCTTTCCCAAAGTATAAGAATATTTGAATAAAAGAATATTCTGAATTGGAATGAGGCGTATGTTGTGTTTGTGTAACACTTGTTTATTATATACACGAGTTTTTCGGAAAGACCGGGTTTATCCCATTCTGAATAACTGATACGACGATAAGTTGAAGGTGAAGACGGTGGTTGAAGACCGGAGGTCTTCACGTCGTTTGGGGTGATTACTGATGATCTTGATTGGGTCGTACACCCAAGAGGAGGGAATCAGTTAGTGATCGTCCAGATGTATTTGGAGATCGATGGATGTGCGGGGTACTAGGTGCCTCCGGTTTCGTTTAGACCCAGAACGAACTTGTAAATGGACTGTGTGTCTAACATAGGATTTTATTCTGTGTGATTGATTTCTATTAAATATATATCTGTTTGGCGGCGGAGAATTTATTCTCTTGCTTAACGCCCTTCTCTGAGACGTACGAGCTCAGGGGTTATATATTGATGGATATCAAACGCATGGAGTGAATTGCCTGTGTGGCATGCCTAAGTGGCAATATGATCAAGGCTTCTGTTGAAAAGCAGAGTCTTGTGGTTGATGATCAAAACACGGCCTTTGTGGCGTAGCTTTGTGTAGCGTTGATTCGCGAGCCTCACACCCCGGTGGTGAACCAAAAACGGGAGAAGGACCTCAGGGAGGACATGCGTTTCTTTCTAGTTAGAAGTGGCGTCAGTGGTTTTACAGGCCCTGACGAGTTTGACTTATGTGGTTGTTGCTGTTGCGAGGTGCCTCGGATATATCGGTGACTATGTGGAGCCGATGGAGTGATTCGTTGGCTCATTGACACCCCAAAGGGTGGGGAAACGCAGTGTTCAGGCATTTTAATGCACATCGGTGGACCGGCCCTGACGATCCAAAGGTCACTCGAGCTATGACCTGAGGGGCGGACTAGAGCGTCTCGAATCGGTAGAGGACTATCTTTTGCCTCGGTTCACAGATGGAAATCCAACTTCCAAATACGTGACATTTGCGGTTTTGATTGTAGAGCCTAGTATGGCGACATGATATATGGTACCCATGCCGTCTATGATTGATATTTATGATTGAAATTGTTTTAAACACTATACACTTATTATAGTATCAAACGACTTGTTTTAAAATGTATCAAGCATGCTTTGGCTATTATAAGGGAAAACCCTATCCTCCGGCTTGCATTGCATTGTGTGATGGGACCTGGGTCTTATAATAGCTTCATTTTTCTTTATTTAGCATTGCGCTGTTTGTTTTATGCACTGGTGTTCTTGGGAGGAAACCCGTTCCGTGTTATACGGCGTGGTCCCTTGATTTACCGAACTTTAAAATAAAGATAAATAACTGTTTTAGTTCTCACACCAGTCACATGATTGACCTGGAGTTTATTGTTTTAACCTAAACTCTGGGTGCCCTTATTTTGGCACGGGCAGTGTAACAACCCGCAAACAAATAATAAATTATTTGTGCACTTGGGCGATGTGTAAAAATAATCGACCCAATCAAATAAACAAGTCAGGTAACTTGTCTATGGCAGTGTAATCACAATATATAACACGATGATAAAAATGTCTCTTTTATTTATATTCCTTTTTATCGTATGTAAAATGTCAATAAGAATGAATTCTTTATTTCTATTCTTTTATCGCATCTAAAATGACGATAAAAATATAATCTTTTATTTCAATTCCTTTCATTATAAATAAATGAGAAGAAAGATATAATCTTTAATTACATTTGTAATAGGGAATACAAATAATAAAAAAAATATAACTTTTCATTTTATGCGTTATTTGCAAAAGAGAATGTAAATAAAGATTCAGCTTTTTTATTTTATGTTTATTTACATAGAGGAATGTAAATAAAAATTGTAACTTTTCATTTCATAATTTATATGCATTAAGGATTGCAAATGAAAATATTTCTTTTATTCTCCTGTTTTATTTGCGTTGAGTAAAGCAAATAAAAGTGTAATATTAAATTTCTAGTTTTATTTACATCAAGAAATGTAAATAAAAGAACAACTCTTTATTTTATGTTTATTTACATCAAGTGAAGTAAATAAATAAGTAAAAATGTAACTTTTATTTTAATGCTTTGTTCACATTTAAAAATTTCGACAAAAATGTAACTTTTGTTTTTAATAAATTTGTTTGCATCTAAATTTGCAAACAAAATGTAATTTTTATTCTTCTTGTTTGTTTGCAACTAAAGTTGCAAACAAAAGGGTAATTTTTATCTTCTTGTTTTATTTGCATGATAGAATGCAAATAAAAACGCATATTCTATTTTCTACGTTTCTTTTGCACTGTAGAATGCAAACAAAAATGTAATTTTTATTTTCATATATTGTTTGCATTGTGGAATGTAAACAAAATGTGAACCTTTAGATTCATATTATATTTGCATTGCAAAATGCAAATAAAAATGTGCTACTTTAGAATCATGTTATATCTGCGTTGGGGAACACAAATAAAAATGTATTTTTTTTAATATAATAAAATATGACAATTTTTTTCTAATTCTTTTAAAATAAACAAAAATGTAAATTTTTGTTTAATCCTTTCAAGTAACAAAATATGATAACTTTGCTTAATCTTTTCAACATAACAAAATATGACAAATTTGCTTATGCTTATCAACATAATAAAATATGATGATTTTGACAAATCCATTTAATTGGAACAAAAATGCAATTTTGAACAAATCCTTTTAATGTAACAAAAATGAAATTTTGGACAAATCATTTTTAATGTTAACAAAAATTTCTTTATAATCTAGTTGACAAAGATGTTAATTTTCATTTTCTTAATTTTTAATGTATAAAAATATACATGTTCATTTCATACTTTTTTATGCGTACAAAAATGTGATTTTTGTTTATAAACTTTAATTGCGAACAAAAATATGATTTTTGTTTTGTATATTATATTTCAGATAAAAATGTTAATTTTTATTTCTAAAACAAGTTTCAAATCAAAATGTGATTTTGTATGCATAATTCATTTCAAATAAAAATGTTAATTTCCTTTAATGTAGCATTTTACAATGAAAATGTTGATTTTCTTTTAATATAACATTTTACAATGAAAATGTTGATTTACTTTTAATATAACATTTTACAATGAAAATGTTGATTTACTTTTCGTTTTTTTTAAAGATTCTATTGTAAATAGACAAATAAAAGTCATACTTTATTTGTCGTCCAAATACTGTTGAAAGGCAAACGAATAAAAATAAGGTTTTATTTGTCAACCAATTTCCGTTACAATATAAACAAATAAAAATGAGATTTTATTCGTCGTCCAATTTGCATTGTAATATCAACAAATAAAAAAAAAAATTATTTGTCGTTTAATTTCTATTGTGAAATCAACAAATAAAAATAAATATTTATTTGTCGACCAAATTCCATTGTTAAATCAACAAATAAAAATAAATTGATTTAACAATGGAATTTGGTCGACAAATAAATATTTATTTTTATTTGTTGATTTCATAATAGAATTTAAACGACAAATAAAAACTTTTTTTTTATGTGTTGATATTACAATGCAAATTGGACGACGAATAAAATCTCATTTTTATTTGTTTATATTGTAACGGAAATTGGTTGACAAATAAAACCTTATTTTTATTCGTTTGCTTTTCAACAGTATTTGGACGACAAATAAAGTATTATTTTTATTTGTCTATTTACAATAGAATCTTTAAAAAAAAAACGAAAAGTAAATCAACATTTTCTTTGTAAAATGTTATATTAAAAGTAAATCAACATTTTCATTGTAAAATGTTATATTAAAAGAAAATCAACATTTTCTTTATAAAATGTTATATTAAAAGTAAATCAACATTTTCATTGTAAAATGTTATATTAAAAGAAAATCAACATTTTCTTTGTAAAATGCTACATTAAAGGAAATTAACATTTTTATTTGAAATGAATTATGCATACAAAATCACATTTTGATTTGAAACTTGTTTTAGAAATAAAAATTAACATTTTTGTCTGAAATATAATATACAAAACAAAAATCATATTTTTGTTCGCAATTAAAGTTTATAAACAAAAATCACATTTTTGTACGCATAAAAAAGTATGAAATGAACATGTATATTTTTATACATTAAAAATTAAGAAAATGAAAATTAACATCTTTGTCAACTAGACTATAAAGAAATTTTTGTTAACATTAAAAAAGGATTTGTCCAAAATTTCATTTTTGTTACATTAAAAGGAATTGTTCAAAATTGCATTTTTGTTCCAATTAAATGGATTTGTCAAAATCATCATATTTTATTATGTTGATAAGCATAAGCAAATTTGTCATATTTTGTTATGTTGAAAAGATTAAGCAAAGTTATCATATTTTGTTACTTGAAAGGATTAAACAAAAATTTACATTTTTGTTTATTTTAAAAGAATTAGACAAAATTGTCATATTTTATTATATTAAAAAAAATACATTTTTATTTGTGTTCCCCAACGCAGATATAACATGATTCTAAAGTAGCACATTTTTATGTGCATTTTTCAATGCAAATATAATATGAATCTAAAGGTTCACATTTTGTTTACATTCCACAATGCAAACAATATATGAAAATAAAAATTACATTTTTGTTTGCATTCTACTGTGCAAAAGAAACGTAGAAAATAGAATATGCATTTTTATTTGCATTCTATAATGCAAATAAAACAAGAAGATAAAAATTACCTTTTTGTTTGCAACTTTAGTTGCAAACAAACAAGAAGAATAAAAATTACATTTTGTTTGCAAATTTAGATGCAAACAAATTTATTAAAAACAAAAGTTACATTTTTGTCGAAATTTTTAAATGTGAACAAAGCATTAAAATAAAAGTTACATTTTTATTTATTTATTTACTTCACTTGATGTAAATAAACATAAAATAAAGAGTTGTTCTTTTATTTACATTTCTTGATGTAAATAAAACTAGAAATTTAATATTACACTTTTATTTGCTTTACTCAACGCAAATAAAACAGGAGAATAAAAGAAATATTTTCATTTGCAATCCTTAATGCAAATAAATTATGAAATAAAAAGTTACAATTTTTATTTACATTCCTCTATGTAAATAAACATCAAATAAAAAAGCTGAATCTTTATTTGCATTCTCTATTGCAAATAAAGCATAAAATGAAAAGTTATATTTTTGTTATTATTTGTATTCCCTATTACAATTGGAATTAAAGATTATATGTTTCTTCTCATTTATTTATAATGAAAGGAATTGAAATAAAAGATTATATTTTTATTGTCATTTTAGATGCGATAAAAGAATAGAAATAAAGAATTCATTCTTATTGACATTTTACATACGATAAAAAGGAATATAAATAAAAGAGACATTTTTATCATCGTGTTATATATTGTGATTACACTGCCATAGACAAGTTACCTGACTTGTTTATGTGATTGGGTCGATTATTTTTACACATCGCCCAAGTGCAAAAATAATTTATTATTTGTTACAAATATTCTTTGTTTTAACATATTTAATAAAAAATATATATATTTATGAAAAATAATATTTTATTATTATTCTGGATTCAATAATAGAAATTGAACGACAAATAAATATTTATTTTTATTTGTTGATTTAACAATGGAATTTGGTCGACAAATAAATATTTATTTTTATTTGTTGATTTCACAATAGAAATTAAATGACAAATAAAAACTTTCTTTTTTTATTTCCTTAAAAAAAAAACTTTTTTTTATTTGTTGATATTACAATGCAAATTGGACGACGAATAAAATCTCATTTTTATTTGTTTATATTGTAACGGAAATTGTTTGACAAATAAAACCTTATTTTTATTCGTTTGCTTTTCAACAGTATTTGGATGACAAATAAAGTATTATTTTTATTTGTCTATTTACAATAGAATCTTAAAAAAAAAACGAAAAATAAATCAACATTTTCATTGTAAAATGTTATATTAAAAGTAAATCAACATTTTCATTGTAAAATGTTATATTAAAAGAAAATCAACATTTTCATTGTAAAATGCTACATTAAAGGAAATTAACATTTTTATTTGAAATGAATTATGCATACAAAATCACATTTTGATTTGAAACTTGTTTTAGAAATAAAAATTAACATTTTTATCTGAAATATAATATACAAAACAAAAATCATATTTTTGTTCGCAATTAAAGTTTATAAACAAAAATCACATTTTTGTACGCATAAAAATGTATGAAATGAACATGTATATTTTTATACATTAAAAATTAAGAAAATGAAAATTAACATCTTTGTCAACTAGATTATAAAGAAATTTTTGTTAATATTAAAAAGGATTTGTCCAAAATTTCATTTTTATTACAATAAAAGGATTTGTTCAAAATTGCATTTTTGTTCCAATTAAATGGATTTGTCAAAATCATCATATTTTATTATGTTGATAAGCATAAGCAAATTTGTCATATTTTGTTATGTTGAAAAGATTAAGCAAAGTTATCATATTTTGTTACTTGAAAGGATTAAACAAAAATTTACATTTTTGTTTATTTTAAAAGAATTAGACAAAATTGTCATATTTTATTATGTTAAAAAAAATATACATTTTTATTTGTGTTCCCCAACGCAGATATAACATGATTCTAAAGTAGCACATTTTTATTTGCATTTTTCAATGCAAATATAATATGAATCTAAAGGTTCACATTTTGTTTACATTCCACAATGCAAACAATATATGAAAATAAAAATTACATTTTTGTTTGCATTCTACAGTGCAAAAGAAATGTAGAAAATAGAATATGCATTTTTATTTGCATTCTATCATGCAAATAAAACAAGAAGATAAAAATTACCTTTTTGTTTGCAACTTTAGTTGCAAACAAACAAGAAGAATAAAAATTACATTTTGTTTGCAAATTTAGATGCAAACAAATTTATTAAAAACAAAAGTTACATTTTTGTCGAAATTTTTAAATGTGAACAAAGCATTAAAATAAAAGTTACATTTTTATTTATTTATTTACTTCACTTGATGTAAATAAACATAAAATAAAGAGTTGTTCTTTTATTTACATTTCTTGATGTAAATAAAACTAGAAATTTAATATTACACTTTTATTTGCTTTACTCAACGCAAATAAAACAGAAGAATAAAAGAAATATTTTCATTTGCAATCCTTAATGCAAATAAATTATGAAATGAAAAGTTACAATTTTTATTTACATTCCTCTATGTAAATAAACATCAAATAAAAAAGCTGAATCTTTATTTGCATTCTCTATTGCAAATAAAGCATAAAATGAAAAGTTATATTTTTGTTATTATTTGTATTCCCTATTACAAATGGAATTAAAGATTATATCTTTCTTCTCATTTATTTATAATGAAAGGAATTGAAATAAAAGATTATATTTTTATCGTCATTTTAAATGCGATAAAAGAATTGTAACACCCCACCTCCGCCAGTGCCACTCTTGCAAGGGCACTGACTTTGGAGGGGCGTTTAAACAAGGTAAACATGCATGCAGATATCACAAGACAGAACATATAAGTAAAAAAAAAAAACAGAGTAAATATAGCAGCAGATAAAACCTAGCATATCAAAACCATAAGTTAAGTTACAACACAGTACTTGATCATTATTTTCCATAAACAAAGTCTAGAAACATAAAACTGGAAACTGGAAAGGAAAACATAAAGTAGCTATCCCCAAGGTAGAAAACCATAGCGACCTCAAGTCCAAAGCATACATGAGCTATCCAGGAAAAGCAGCTAAGATCCAAGCTAAGTACTGGTATTCCCGCCCTGTAAACCTGGGGGGGGGGGGGGGGGAACGAAAGAAAAGAGGCGAAAGAAAATGGGTCAGTCAAAAGACTAGTAAGTCCTACCTACTATTGTACAACAACTAATAAAGTTAACTGTATATGTAACCAGGATGAGTCATAGGATGATAACTGGCATGGAAAAAGTCAACAAGATAGACCAAGTGTGGCACCGCATATACAAGGTTGAGGTTTGCACCAAGTGTACTAGTATCACAAGTCATGTCAAGTGTAAACAAGAAGTGATCCCCAGGCCCAAGTTTGGCCCAACATCATGAATGACCTAAACCAAGGTCCAACTAGCACGGTCTAGTCGATCGGCTCTCCTAAAGCCTAATTCGTCAAGTGTCGTTGTCATACGGCCCAACTACGAAGTGTAGCTAAACTGTGCTAGGTCCACCCTAGGGTGTATCAAGTCCTAGGGTGTCAACCACTGACACAAACCAAGCACGCACAGTTTAAACCTACTGGTGCCCGTGCCTGCTTTTTCAACTCCGGACCATGTGCACGACCATGGCCCGCCTGAACCTACACCGGCGCACCTACACAGCCGTCGTCTTGGTCGCTTACATGTCATCCCAGTAATCGTGCCCCACCCTAGCCTAGTCCCTAGGGTATCATGATACAACTAAGAGGGTTACTGGTGCAAAGGACCACGTAACTAGGGTTTCCTTAATGGGTTAAACGTGGTTAACCCAACTCATCCAAGTACCAAGTTGGTTAAGTGTACCCAAGGTTCATGACTTAACCCTATCAACCCATCGTGTTTAATTGGTTAAGTATTCAAGCGGTCCATGACTTAACCCTACCATGTGGCATTAATTAATTTAATGCACCCAACCTCTCACATTAGACCTTGTTGTGGTTACTAGTTAGGCCGGGCGGGTCCGGGTAGGTTTACACCACAACTTAGTCTAACCTCGGGTTTCACGTGCAACATGACCAACTACTCACATTGGGTCCTATTGCTTGTAGCCACTAGTTAAGCCGGTCGGTTCCGGGTAGGTTTATGCTACAAGCTCAACCCAACCTCGAGTTGGCCATCCTCATGTTTTCTAAGTGTCATGTCCATCATGTTTCCAAAACACATTACAAATTTTCAAGCAATTGGGTAGACCTAACTTAATAGGTAAATTCCCAATGGGTAGACCTAACTTAATAGGTAAATTCCCAAGCTTACGTTTTTATGTCTTTTAAGTTTACCCAACCCCAAACGCAATCCCCTCGCTTACATATCGCAATAGCGCATAAAGGATAGAAAGAGGGAACTTGGCAAAATCATGACATAAAGGTGTTGGAGCCACAAGTTAAACATGGTGGCATATGAGACAAAGATGTGATCACAAACTTGCATATCATGTTATCAACTTGCAAAATATTCCTAAGCATGCATAACATCATTTTAACTTGCATAGTGTTCATATGCATGCATAACATGGTTTCAACTTGCATAAGGTTCATATGCATGCATAACATCAAACTTGGCAAATAGGCGGAACATGGCCATAGATAGCATGAGATAAGGACTAGTAACATGCATATAACATTATATGCATGTTAATACAAGGTTTATGAGAGTTTCAAAGTTGCATCATGCAACATTTCCAACTAAAGATCACATCTTTCTATGCATAAAGCCAAGGTAATGACTTTACTAACATGCATAGAGTAAGCTTATGCATAAAACCATAAGATCAAAGCACATATCATGATTAACCCCAAACTCAACTTGCAACATAACATATTAACTTCATAGTTAAAATACAAGAGTAGAAATAGGATTACAATGCTTATGTGGACTCAAATGAGTATAGCAAATGTAAGAAACCCCTTATGCAACAAATTAAAACCCCAAAATGCAAGCAAACTTGATCAAGACTCCTCCTTTATGATGCCAATAGAGAAACAAGACTTTAATGCAAGCTAAAGAGGATCATACAAGCCTAAATACACTTGTATGCATGGAAATCTCTTAGAAATTTGATTTAGGAATTTTATGAAGAGAGTGGAGGCCATGAGAGGATTGATTTTGCCATAGTTTAGTTGTATGAATGAATAATGATGATCTAGGGTAGGTTAGGGTCTTATTTATAGAGTAGGCAAGTGTTTTAGGCCATAGGATTAAACCTAGATTCAATCCAAGCCATCAAAGCATGTCTTGGGGAAGAAGTCAAGTGTAGGAACCATCTAGGGCCTTTAGATTAAAGATGAACCATGAGAACCATCCAAATGCAAAATCTGCATTTGAGCGAATCGGCCCACGGGTTGACAGCCAAACACCCTGGATTAACCCCTAGTCGACCCAGCGGGCTTGGGTCGACCTCAAAAATCAGCCGGTTCGGTTATTCCCCTCTCCCAATTCGTTGTTTTGAACATTTTTGCATATTTATTTATTTAATTTTCAATTATATATATATATATATATCAATATATATATTTCTCTGCGCAACCCATTTCACTTAATTAAGTATACTTTAATTTGGGAATTTTTCGTGAAACTTCGCGAGGCCATATCTTGGTCATACGGACTCCGATTTTCGAAAACTCGGACTCTATTTCGCGTATTTTTCCGAGACGAACGCAACGGCATAGCCCGTTTCCCTTGATTCAGAATTTACAGTTTAATTCTGCCTCCATTTATGTTATAACATGTTATTCAAAAATACGGGTTGTTACATTCTCCCCTCCTTAAAGGATTTCGTCCCCGAAATATCCAAGTTAGGAAGAACGTATCCTACCATCCATCATCCATCTACTCAAAACATCATCCACGAGCAATCATTGTCCTTAAAAGGTTCTAAATGCTGTATGATCATATGCAAAGGTGTGTGTATATGTACTTATCTAATGCAAATATCATCAATGCAGATTATGTTAGTGAAATGAATCCATATGTATGCAATTCCTAACATAATGTATAACATCTATATGTGTGCACATCACATACATCCATATGCAACATCCATGTGATAACACAAAAATTTTCATCCATGAATAAGCATAAACACTCATGCATATGCAATATGAGAGTGTGTGAGCCGATCTTAGTGCCTAATGTGTATCATGCATCCACGAGTATCCACTTGCAACCACTTGCAACCATCAAGCATAACATGTTTCAAATACATGTTTCATCCAAAGGGTTTCTACCTAAGGTTCTCATGACAAGGTTAGCACGATAACTAGATAAACATGGATAGCAAAGAGAAAGATATGCTAACAAAGAAAAGAGATTGAGAGTGTACCCTCAAAAAGGAATGGATAAAGCCCACGCAGCTTCTCCTCGGTTTCCCAAATTGCGTCTTCTTCGGCTTCACCCCATTGAACCTTCACCAACTTGACCTCTCGATTCCTTAGCTTCTTGGTCTCCGTCCCCAAGATACGAATCGGAGCTCTCCTCAAAGTAGCTTCTTTCTCCACTTCCACATCTTCCAGAACACTTGGCTCAACAACCTCTGCTGACTCATGTAAACACTTCCGGAGATGCGAGACATGAAAAACATCGTGTACTCCGGCAAGCTTCTCGGGAAATTTCACTCTATAAGCCATTTGCCCGATCCTCTCTATAATAGGGAAGGGTCCAACAAATCTTGGTGCTAACTTCCCAACGGCTCCAAATCGGACCACATTCCGCAAAGGAGAAACCTTCACGAAAACCATATCTCCAACATCAAACTCCAAATCAGATCTTCGCTTATCAGCATAGGATTTCTGTCGGTCTTGGGCCGCTTTCATCCGTCTTCGAATCAACTCGATCTTCTCGGATGCATCTCTGATTATATCAGGCCCAAGTATAAGCTTATCTGTAGTCTCCCACCAACATGTAGGCGACTTGCACGGCCTCCCATATAAAGCTTCAAATGGTGCCATCCCTATGCTTGCTTGATAACTGTTATTATATGCAAACTCAACAAGAGGAAGATGGTCTTCCCAAGTACCACCAAAATCCAGAATACAAAGCCTTAACAGATCCTCGAGTACCCTATTCACCCTTTCGGTTTGACCGTCCGTCTGTGGGTGATAAGCAGTACTTAGATTCAACCTCGTGCCCATGGCTTCTTGCAAGCTATTCCAGAACTGACTTGTAAAGATTGGGTCACGGTCACTGACTATACTAGAAGGGACTCCATGAAGTCTCACAATCTCACGAAGATATACAGACGCTAGCCAAGATGCGGTCCTCTTGCTCTTTACCGGAATGAAATGAGCACTCTTCGTAAGTCTGTCCACAATAACCCAAATGCTCGTATTCCCTTTCCTTGACCTTGGTAGCCCATCAATAAAATCCATGGAAATACTCTCCCACTTCCAAAGTGGAACGTCTAGAGGATGCAATAGCCCACCGGGCTTCTTCGACTCGGCCTTAACTTGCTGGCAAATGATACATCTAGAAACAAACTCTGCCACATCCTTCTTCATCCCAGGCCAAAAGAAAATACGCTTCATATCTTTATACATCTTATCTCCGCCTGGATGTATAGTCAACTTAGAGCGATGCGCTTCCTCAAGAATTTTTCTTACTAGATCTCCTACCACTGGAACACATAACCTTCCATCTCTCCTCAACCAACCCTTGTCATCAATAGAATATCGAGCGAGATGACTAGACGTCTCTCCTCGAATCAGCTTATCCATAATCTCAACTATCTGAGGGTCTTCTTTCTGCGAAGCCCCAACTTGATCAAGAAGGGTAGGTATGAGTTCCAGAGATGCTAATGAACCGGTCATCGACTCAATTGCCAAAGAGAAATCAAAGGTTGCCACATACTCTAAATTCTTCATCTCAACGAATAGAGGACTTAGGGTCAACCTCTTTCTGCTTAGTGCATCAGCCACAACATTACCCTTGCCAGGGGTATAAGCTATCTCGAAGTCATATGATGCCATGAATTCCATCCACCTTTGCTGCCTAAGATTCAGATCTTTCTGCGAGAAGAGATACTTGAGTGATTTGTGATCAGTATACAACTCAAACCTTTCGCCTAAAAGATAGTGGCGCCAGGACTTGAGTGGAAAGACAATCGCCGCTAACTCCAAGTCATGAGTGGGGTAGTTCTTCTCATGAACTTTAAGTTGCCTACCCCCATAACATATCACTCTTCTCTCCTGCATCAGAACAACGCCTAACCCCGTGCCACATGCATCAGTATACACGGTAAACATTTTACCGCCATCGGGTAATGCCAAAACTGGAGCTGTGGTAAGGGCCCTTTTGAGCCTTTGAAAAGCAAGCTCACACTCTAAGTCCCATGCAAAGACTAAGTTCTTCTTCGTCAATCTAGTGAGAGGGGCCGAAATCTTAGCGAAGTCTCTAATGAACTTCCTATAGTAGCCTGCCAGACCGAGAAAGCTTCGCACTTCGGTTGCATTCCTAGGAGTCTTCCAGTCTTGAACTGCAACCACTTTCGCGGGATCCACAGCTATACCCTGCTTAGAAATTATATGCCCAAGAAATCGGACTTCCTTTCTCCAAAAGTGGCATTTGGAGAACTTGGCTTTCAACTGATGGCCTCTAAGCGTATCCATCACTTCCTTGAGATGTCTAGCATGTTCTTCCTCGTCTTTTGAAAAGATCAGAATATCATCCACGAAGACAACAACAAACTTGTTAAGGAACTCCCTGAACACTCTACTCATCAAATCTACGAAGTAGGCGGGTGCATTAGTCAAGCCGAATGGCATAACAAGCCATTCAAAGAATCCGTCTGGAGTCCTAAATGCAGTCTTTTCAATGCTGTTTTCGGCCACTCCAAGCTGATGAAATCCGGTGGCTAAATCAAGCTGAGAGAAAACAGAAGCACCAACAAGCTGGTCGAAGAGGTCATCTATCCTCGGTAATGGATGCCTATTCTTCTTGGTCAGCTTGTTCAACTCTCGATAATCAACACATAGACGAAGCGAGCCGTCCGCCTTAGTAGCGAACACTACAGGAGCACCCCATTAAGAAATGCTTCGCCTAATAAAATTCTTCTCAAGTAGCTCCTTGATTTGCTTACTGAGCTCTCTCCTTTCACGCTGGGCCATGTGCCTAACTGGTAAGGAGACTGGCTTAGCATTATCAACCAGATAAATGCGGAAATATATCTCTCGCTTAGGGGGTAACCCCTTAACTTCTTCAAAGACATCAGGGTATTCTCGAACCACCCTTACAGATTGCAGATCATCGATGGACAAGTCAAGAGATTCAAGATAACATAGCATGACGGGATCTAGCGGGTTGCAAGAAATCTCTAGGGTATTACCCAGGTGAGTCATGAGTCTCACCACCCTATGCTCACAATCGAGAATGGCTCCATAGCGGGACAACCAATCCATGCCCAAGATCAACCCGTATCCCGTGAACCCGAGAACATAAGCATCACACGAGAATTCTACGGTCAAGATAGAAATCCTCAAATCCATACAGATCATAGATAAATGGGCTGAACCCCCAATCGGATTTGAAACACTAACGGGATCCTCAACAAGACTAGTACTTAGGTGCAAACTTCCAACAACATCAGAAGAAATAAAGGTATGCGATGCGCCAGAATCAAACAAAGTGCGAACAGGAAAACCAGAAATATAAACAAGACTTTCCACAGAAATAGTACCTCGGTCCTGAACTGGAGTGGTGTTGAGAGCATGCACTTGCCCTCCAGATGAACCTGCGCGCTGAGTTTGTCCATGCCCCTGCTTCTTAGGGCAATCCTTGCTAAAATGTCCCGTCTCTCCACAATGAAAGCATCCACCCAATTTCATTCTCTTCTTCCTACAGTCCTTGGCCACGTACCCAACAATCCCACAGAAGTGGCACTTTCTTATGTCCTTTGCCTTGTTCTTGTTGCCCTTGTTGTTCTTGTTGTTCTGATTACTCTGATTCCCTCCCCACTTGGAGTCTGCCTTCTTAGGCTGAGTCTCATTGGGCTTGACTTCTTTCTTCCCATTCTTATCCTCTCCCTGCAGCAATGCCATGTCTACTAGGCTCTCGAAAGTGGCTCCCATGGGTATGTGTGACATGGCTAGACCTTGTAATGGCTCATTTAACCCTCGTGCAAAACGTAGAGCCTTCTTCTCGGGAGTATTGACCATGTCCAAACCGAATCGGGCAAGCTGGTTGAACTTATTCACATATTCTCTCACCGTCATGTCTCCTTGCTTCAAGGCTATGAACTTCTCTAGTTGCAAATTTGCCTCCGCAGACGATAAAAACTTAAGCCCAAACCTTGCCCTAAAGTCGGCCCAGGTTTCTACGGGCCTAGTAGCACTGGTGACCTCCCACCAATAAGAAGCTTCCTCCTTTAGTAGCCAAACCGCCAACAGAACTTTTCTACGGTCCTCTATATCAAAGATGGCAAAGAGATCTTCGGTCTCCTTCAACCAATTTCTTGCTTCCACAAAAGTCTCCGTCCCAATAAAATTTTTGCCACCCATTGCCTTGAAGTCCTTGCAAACCTTGGCGAAATCGGCTTGTGGTTGCTGAGGGGGAGGAGGAGGGGGTGGAACCTCAGTGATAGTGGGAGTGGTTGCTGGACCTGCATTGTTGGCCCTAGCTTCCAAGTACCTCCGGAACCATCCGGGAATGGTGACTCCCTCAGGAAGATTGAGATCGGCCATGCTGAAAAAAAAGGAAAAGATAGATTTAGAACGAGGAAACGAAGGATAGTGCTTATGGCTCTTAGGGGATAGCCTTTCAAAATAAACTAGACTTTTCTTTGGAAAATACATAATTGGTTTTGAAAATAGCTTTTAAAAGTAACTTTAAAACCCTTTTTGCTCCAATCTTGTAAACCTTATGCTCTGATACCAAATGTAACACCCCACCTCCGCCAGTGCCACTCTTGCAAGGGCACTGACTTTGGAGGGGCGTTTAAACAAGGTAAACATGCATGCAGATATCACAAGACAGAACATATAAGTAAAAAAAACAGAGTAAATATAGCAGCGGATAAAAACTAGCATATCAAAACCATAAGTTAAGTTACAACACAGTACTTGATCATTATTTTCCATAAACAAAGTCTAGAAACATAAAACTGGAAACTGGAAAGGAAAACATAAAGTTGCTATCCCCAAGGTAGAAAACCATAGCGACCTCAAGTCCAAAGCATACATGAGCTATCCAGGAAAAGCAGCTAAGATCCAAGCTAAGTACTGGTATTCCCGCCCTGTAAACCTAGGGGGGAAACGAAAGAAAAGAGGCGAAAGAAAATGGGTCAGTCAAAAGACTGGTAAGTCCTACCTACTATTGTACAACAACTAATAAAGTTAACTGTATATGTAACCAGGATGAGTCATAGGATGATAACTGGCATGGAAAAAGTCAACAAGATAGACCAAGTGTGGCACCGCATATACAAGGTTGAGGTTTGCACCAAGTGTACTAGTATCACAAGTCATGTCAAGTGTAAACAAGAAGTGATCCCCAGGCCCAAGTTTGGCCCAACATCATGAATGACCTAAACCAAGGTCCAACTAGCACGGTCTAGTCGATTGGCTCTCCTAAAGCCTAACTCGTCAAGTGTCGGTGTCATACGACCCAACTACGAAGTGTAGCTAAACTGTGCTAGGTCCACCCTAGGGTGTATCAAGTCCTAGGGTGTCAACCACTGACACAAACCAAGCACGCACAGTTTAAATCTACTGGTGCCCGTGCCTTCTTTTTCAACTCCGGACCATGTGCACGACCATGGCCCGCCTGAACCTACACCGGCGCACCTACACAGCCGTCGTCTTGGTCGCTTACATATCATCCCAGTAATCGTGCCCCACCCTAGCCTAGTCCCTAGGGTATCATGATACAACTAAGAGGGTTACTGGTGCAAAGGACCACGTAACTAGGGTTTCCTTAATGGGTTAAACGTGGTTAACCCAACTCATCCAAGTACCAAGTTGGTTAAGTGTACCCAAGGTTCATGACTTAACCCTATCAACCCATCGTGTTTAATTGGTTAAGTATTCAAGCGGTCCATGACTTAACCCTACCATGTGGCATTAATTAATTTAATGCACCCAACCTCTCACATTAGACCTTGTTGTGGTTACTAGTTAGGCCGGGCGGGTCCGGGTAGGTTTACACCACAACTTAGTCTAACCTCGGGTTTCACGTGCAACATGACCAACTACTCACATTGGGTCCTATTGCTTGTAGCCACTAGTTAAGCCGGTCGGTTCCGGGTAGGTTTATGCTACAAGCTCAACCCAACCTCGAGTTGGCCATCCTCATGTTTTCTAAGTGTCATGTCCATCATGTTTCCAAAACACATTACAAATTTTCAAGCAATTGGGTAGACCTAACTTAATAGGTAAATTCCCAATGGGTAGACCTAACTTAATAGGTAAATTCCCAAGCTTATGTTTTTATGTCTTTTAAGTTTACCCAACCCCAAACGCAATCCCCTCGCTTACATATCGCAATAGCGCATAAAGGATAGAAAGAGGGAACTTGGCAAAATCATGACATAAAGGTGTTGGAGCCACAAGTTAAACATGGTGGCATATGAGACAAAGATGTGATCACAAACTTGCATATCATGTTATCAACTTGCAAAATATTCCTAAGCATGCATAACATCATTTTAACTTGCATAGTGTTCATATGCATGCATAACATGGTTTCAACTTGCATAAGGTTCATATGCATGCATAACATCAAACTTGGCAAATAGGCGGAACATGGCCATAGATAGCATGAGATAAGGACTAGTAACATGCATATAACATTATATGCATGTTAATACAAGGTTTATGAGAGTTTCAAAGTTGCATCATGCAACATTTCCAACCAAAGATCACATCTTTCTATGCATAAAGCCAAGGTAATGACTTTACTAACATGCATAGAGTAAGCTTATGCATAAAATCATAAGATCAAAGCACATATCATGATTAACCCCAAACTCAACTTGCAACATAACATATTAACTTCATAGTTAAAATACAAGAGTAGAAATAGGCTTACAATGCTTATGTGGACTCAAATGAGTATAGCAAATGTAAGAAACCCCTTATGCAACAAATTAAAACCCCAAAATGCAAGCAAACTTGATCAAGACTCCTCCTTTATGATGCCAATAGAGAAACAAGACTTTAATGCAAGCTAAAGAGGATCATACAAGCCTAAATACACTTGTATGCATGGAAATCTCTTAGAAATTTGATTTAGGAATTTTATGAAGAGAGTGGAGGCCATGCAAGGATTGATTTTGCCATAGTTTAGTTGTATGAATGAATAATGATGATTTAGGGTAGGTTAGGGTCTTATTTATAGAGTAGGCAAGTGTTTTAGGCCATAGGATTAAACCTAGATTCAATCCAAGCCATCAAAGCATGTCTTGGGGAAGAAGTCAAGTGTAGGAACCATCTAGGGCCTTTAGATTAAAGATGAACCATGAGAACCATCCAAATGCAAAATCTGCATTTGAGCGAATCGGCCCACGGGTTGACAGCCAAACACCCTGGATTAACCCCTAGTCGACCCAGCGGGCTTGGGTCGACCTCAAAAATCAGCCGGTTCGGTTATTCCCCTCTCCCAATTCGCTGTTTTGAACATTTTTGCATATTTATTTATTTAATTTTCAATTATATATATATATATATCAATATATATATATATATATATATATATTTCTCTGCGCAACCCATTTCACTTAATTAAGTATACTTTAATTTGGGAATTTTTCGTGAAACTTCGCGAGGCCATATCTTGGTCATACGGACTCCGATTTTCGAAAACTCGAACTCTATTTCGCGTATTTTTCCGAGACGAACGCAACGGCATAGCCCGTTTCCCTTGATTCAGAACTTACAGTTTAATTCTGCCTCCATTTATGTTATAACATGTTATTCAAAAATACGGGTTGTTACAAGAATAGAAATAAAGAATTCATTCTTATTGACATTTTACATACGATAAAAAGGAATATAAATAAAAGAGACATTTTTATCATCATGTTATATATTGTGATTACACTGCCATAGACAAGTTACCTGACTTGTTTATGTGATTGGGTCGATTATTTTTACACATCGCCCAAGTGCACAAATAATTTATTATTTGTTACAAATATTCTTTGTTTTAACATATTTAATAAAAAAAAATATTTATGAAAAATAATATTTTTTTATTATTCTGGATTCAATAGTAGAAATTGAACGACAAATAAATATTTATTTTTATTTGTTGATTTAACAATGGAATTTGGTCGACAAATAAATATTTATTTTTATTTGTTGATTTCACAATAGAAATTAAACGACAAATTTTTTTTTTTTTTTATTTGTTGATATTACAATGCAAATTGGACGACGAATAAAATCTCATTTTTATTTGTTTATATTGTAACGGAAATTGGTTGACAAATAAAACCTTATTTTTATTCATTTGCTTTTCAACAGTATTTGGACGACAAATAAAGTATTATTTTTATTTGTCTATTTACAATAGAATCTTAAAAAAAAAAATGAAAAGTAAATCAACATTTTCATTGTAAAATGTTATATTAAAAGTAAATCAACATTTTCATTGTAAAATGTTATATTAAAAGAAAATCAACATTTTCATTGTAAAATGCTACATTAAAGGAAATTAACATTTTTATTTGAAATGAATTATGCATACAAAATCACATTTTGATTTGAAACTTGTTTTAGAAATAAAAATTAACATTTTTATCTGAAATATAATATACAAAACAAAAATCATATTTTTGTTTGCAATTAAAGTTTGTAAACAAAAATCACATTTTTGTACGCATAAAAAAGTATGAAATGAACATGTATATTTTTATACATTAAAAATTAAGAAAATGAAAATTAACATCTTTGTCAACTAGATTATAAAGAAATTTTTGTTAACATTAAAAAGGATTTGTCCAAAATTTCATTTTTGTTACATTAAAAGGATTTGTTCAAAATTGCATTTTTGTTCCAATTAAATGGATTTGTCAAAATCATCATATTTTATTTTGTTGATAAGCATAAGCAAATTTGTCATATTTTGTTATGTTGAAAAGATTAAGCAAAGTTATCATATTTTGTTACTTGAAAGGATTAAATAAAAATTTACATTTTTGTTTATTTTTAAAGAATTAGACAAAATTGTCATATTTTATTATATTAAAAAAAATACATTTTTATTTGTGTTCCCCAACGCAGATATAACATGATTCTAAAGTAGCACATTTTTATTTGCATTTTTCAATGCAAATATAATATGAATCTAAAGGTTCACATTTTGTTTACATTCCACAATTTAAACAATATATGAAAATAAAAATTACATTTTTGTTTGCATTCTATAGTGCAAAAGAAACGTAGAAAATAGAATATGCATTTTTATTTGCATTCTATCATGCAAATAAAACAAGAAGGTAAAAATTACCTTTTTGTTTGCAACTTTAGTTGCAAACAAACAAGAAGAATAAAAATTACATTTTGTTTGCAAATTTAGATGCAAACAAATTTATTAAAAACAAAAGTTACATTTTTGTCGAAATTTTTAAATGTGAACAAAGCATTAAAATAAAAGTTACATTTTTATTTATTTATTTACTTCACTTGATGTAAATAAACATAAAATAAAGAGTTGTTCTTTTATTTACATTTCTTGATGTAAATAAAACTAGAAATTTAATATTACACTTTTATTTGCTTTACTCAACGCAAATAAAACAGGAGAATAAAAGAAATATTTTCATTTGCAATCCTTAATGCAAATAAATTATGAAATGAAAAGTTACAATTTTTATTTACATTCCTCTATGTAAATAAACATAAAATAAAAAAGCTGAATCTTTATTTGTATTCTCTATTGCAAATAAAGCATAAAATGAAAAGTTATATTTTTGTTATTATTTGTATTCCCTATTACAAATGGAATTAAAGATTATATCTTTCTTCTCATTTATTTATAATGAAAGGAATTGAAATAAAAGATTATATTTTTATCGTCATTTTAGGTGCGATAAAAGAATAGGAATAAAGAATTCATTCTTATTGACATTTTACATACGATAAAAAGGAATATAAATAAAAGAGACATTTTTATCATCGTGTTATATATTGTGATTACACTGCCATAGACAAGTTACCTGACTTGTTTATGTGATTGGGTCGATTATTTTTACACGTCGCCCAAGTGCACAAATAATTAATTATTTGTTTGCAGGTTGTTACAGGCAGCTAGTAGTTTTGGTTTTGCAGATTTATATTCACAGGATCCTGGTTTACAGCTGGAACAATACTCGGAAAGCTCTGTATCCGTGTATTACTTCTAGTTGTGTATTGTATTATTTTTCCGCTGCTATGTAATATATTGTTAACATCTGATATTTATCGAATGTAATTTATTCATTCATACTCTGTATATTCTTATAATCTGATGGAATTGTTGTAATAAACAATGAAATGTTCTTCCGTCTGCGTTCTTTTGTGGCTTGTTCTCGAACTATCCGCGCTTTCCTTACCGGGGAAGTTACGGGTTTTCACAATTACTAATTAGGGAACCACCATTTTAGTACGCGTTATACCACATAAGATGCATCTACACTTAGTGATGTTAGACATATGTATGCTTTCTATTACTTATTGTTCATATGGTACCCCAAGCATATGTCAAACACACATCCTCGCATTGAGGATATATCCAGTTAGTCTGCTGAGCAGTTCTTCCCTATGATGAGATGGTTGGAGACTCTTTCATATGTGTAACATGTTCTTCTAGGTGTTCAACGTTTCCTTGTGGAGTCTAGGTCGCATTTAGACATACGCAGTTGAAGCAATCTTTTACGGGCTCCTTGGGATTGGGCTATCAGATGCATGCATTATGGCAACTGTTCACTTGATGTTTGCTTATTTATTATCTAGGCATAGGGTGGCTTTCCATACAATCAGATTCATACCCATGTGGTATTGGAAGAGAAATGTACTTATCCGGCCATCTACGATCGTCGTTTTCTAGTTGATCCATTATCACATGAGAACATGTTTGGTAGACACAGAGTGATTGGAGATCAATACCTACATCCTCTTACTCAGGCTGGGTGGAAGGATACTAGTACATACTTCATAGGTGTGGACTATAATGCATATTGGGCTAAGGCAACACCCTGTCGATTCATGTTACCACTTTATGTCTATTGGTCAACTTTGATCATATAGGCCCTCACATCTCAACATGTAGAGTACATGTACTACAATGTTTCATTCGACCTTATCCCGTTATAGTTCTCCCAAAGTTCAATTCAGTTAGAGCTGGATTATACTTTTAGGGCTTATGATGTCATAAGTACCTTAATTGAGCATCCTTTAGTTATTCTTGAGCACCTCGAGTATCTTGGTGTGCCTTCAGTTTGGTTATATCTTAGGAGTTATTTTTCTTACATATCTGCATCTTTACTACTATTTTACATTTAGTTTCTTAGATATTAAATTACATCTTCCCAACCTTTCAATGGTATGCGTCTAGATTGGATAAGCAAGAGTTGCACTTGGTGTATACCGTGATATGACATTTGCACATCCGCCTTCCATGCACGACATGTACATGCAACATACACATATATAGAAGAGCATATTGGTCAATTATCTGTTAGACTTGCTTTATACAAAGTTTTAGGCCACTAGGTGGAGGTGATATAGGTGTTAGTGGTCCTGCTATTAGTGGTGTTGTAGATGGTGATGATGATGCGAGCAACGATGAGGGTGAATGATGATCTTGATGTAGGTGATAATGAGGACACTGACGATGGAGACGACGATGATGATGGTGGTGGCGGAGGTGATGATGAGGATGATGATGGGGATGATTGCATCTTTGTAGTTTTACATTATTTATTATATGGACGTTGGACATTTTATAGTTATGTACGTTATTTATAATCGTATTATTGCATAGTCATAGTTATTCCCATATATGTAGTTATAATTATGTTATTTATAGTCGTATTTTTTGCATATTTATATTTATTTTATGTTATTTATAATCGTATTATTATTTTTGACTCCAACTATACTGGTTAACGCATTAATTTATATTGATTGTATGTTACTTTATAGTTATATATATTCCGATCATTATAGTTACTGTATGTTCATATCATTCCTTTTTATGTCTAACTACAATGTTTTAAGAATAAATTCATCAAATAAAGCAATAACTTGATTAAAATTTTAGACTTGCATACATAATAAACTGATAATAAATCCGGACCATTCAATGGAAAACATAAATAAATTACGCGTTACTTAAATCTGTAGTGCTTCTAAAGCATTTCTAAGACTATGTATCTCAATTTACAACTTATTTGCATATGTGATTCCCCTTGCACATAAACGGTCATCTACTCATTTCGAAATAGTTGCAATCTCTCACCTAAACTGGACATTATTGGATTCTATGACCAATATTTTCTCCATATACACTTATTACTATCTCCACCGCATACCCGTAGTGGCAGCAAACTAGGTACGAGTAAACCTTCTGATCGTGTAGAGGTCGAATAGCTGAAATTTTGTGTACCTCTTGTTCAAATGGCGGTTGAACAACTGAAATTTGGTCCACTTCTTATAAACGGAGGTTGAGCAAGTAATGCCTAGTCTAACTCTTGTTCGTATGGAGGTTCAAAAAAATCCTAAAGTCTTGGTTGGTTAAGATCTAGGAATGCACGACGAATTTCCCCATATTGTTGCTCTTAGTAATCTACAAACCAATCCTCATTATCTCGTGGACTATATGATGATTGGTAACCAACGTCAGAAGCAGTAGATGAAGGCCATGATGACATCGCTGAATGTACAATTTATGTAGGACACATGCAAAGGTGTGCGGAAGAAGTAGATTATTTGAATAAACAATTGTGAGGAAGAAGGGGATTAAATCTCATATCTATATATGTACAATTGTTTGAATGCAAAGGTTTGTTTCTCTTTACTCAAGGTGAAGCTTGTAAATATTGAAATGATTGATGTTGTTTCTTAAATGACCATAAACTACTAAAGTTTTTGAAATGACTACACATTGCAAAAAAAAAATCTTAAATGCTAAAGTTTTTTATTTAAATAAGTAACTACACTTAGCATTACATAAAATGAAGCTTAAATATTAATCAGATCCCTTAAAAATTAAACAATTTATATCAAGGATTTCCATTCTAATTAATTTTGACGTAGGGCAAACGCATTACGTCTAATGAAAGCGAGTTTGTATTTTAAAAAGTACCAACCATTGATGAAGCGACCCAAAACCGCCCTTACGGGAAAGCCCGGATTGAGTTGAGAACAAGACAAATCATGACACAAACAGAAGAACATTTCATTGCTTATTACAACAATTACATCAGAGTACAAGAATATTCCAGAGTATGAATAAATATTATACATTAGAAAAAAAGAGATTTAAATTATAATGCTGCGGAAAAATAATACATAACACAACTGAAACAAATACACGGATACAGAGCTTTCTGAATATAGCTCCAGCTGTAAACCAGGATCCTGGAAAAGAAATCTCTGCAAAAACCCAACTACTAGCTGCTCGTGTGGAAAATATGGGCACCCAGAGTTTAGGTTAAAACAATATACTCCAGGTCAGTCATGTGACTGGTGTGAGAATTAAAAACAGTTATTAAATTGATTTTACAGTTAAGTAAATCAAGGGACCATGCCGTATAATACGGAACGGTTTTAACCCTAAGAATACTAGTGCGTAAAACAAACAACGCAATGCTAATTAAAGAAAATGAAGCTATTATAAGACTAAGGTCACATCACACAATGCAACGCAAGCCGAAGGATAGAGTTTTAACTTATAGTAGCCAAATAATGCTTGGTACATGAAATTTAATCTTTTATTATTACTATAAGTGAAGAAATCAACTTCAAATATAAATGTATCAATCATAGACGGCATAGTATCCTATGCTACTATGTCACCTGTAACGATAAGAAATTTCGCTCGATCCGAATCGATCGCTAAACCGACCAAGACGTTCGAGACCCCTGATTGTTTTGAGAACACGACAAATTGGAACGCAAACAGAAGAACATTACATTGTTAATTACAACAATTCCATCAGAATACAAGAATATTCTAGAGTATGAATAAATATTACACGGAAAATATTAGAGATTTACATACAATACTGCAACGGAAAAATAATACAAAACACAACTGAAAGTAATACACGGATACAGAGCTTTCCGAGTATCGTTCCAGCTGTAAACCAGGATCCTGTGAATATAAATCTGCAAAACCAAAACTACTACCTTCCCGTGTCAAAGTAAGGGCACCCAGAGTTTAGGTTAAAACAATAAACTCCAGGTCAATCATGTGGCTGGTATGAGAACTAAAACAGTTATTAATCTTTATTTTAAAGTTAGGTAAATCAATGGACCACGCCGTATAACATGGAACGAGTTTCCTCCCAAGAATACTAGTGCATAAAACAACGGCGCAATGCTAAATAAAGAACAATGAAGCTATTATAAGACCCAGGTCCCATCACATAATGCAACACAAGCCGGAGTATAGGGTTTTTACCTTATAATAGCCAAAGAATGCTTGATACGCTAAATTTCATCTTTTATTATTACTATAAGTGTATAGTGTCAAAACAATTTCAATCATAAGTATCAATCAAAGACGGAATAAGTGCCCCATACCACTATGTCGACATATATAGGTATACAATCAAAACCGCAAAGTCACGTATTTGGAAATTGGATTTCCATCTATGAACCGAGGTCAGGAATCGTCCTCTACCGAATTCGAGACTGTCTAGCCCGAGCCTTAGGAACAGAACGCATCGTCCCTTGGATCGTCAGGGCTGGTCCACCGATGTGGATTAAAATGCCTGAACACTGCGTTTCCTCACCCTATGGGGCATATATGAGCCAAATGATTCCATCGACTCCACATAGTCACCGATATATCCGAGGCACAACAACAACCACACAGGTGAAAATAATATAAATGTCAGGGCTGGTAGGTCACTCACACCACCCTAGCTAGAAGGAAATGCATGCCCTCCTTGAGGTCCTCTCCCATTTCTGGTTCACAACCGTGGGTGTGAGGCTCGCGAATCAACGCTACACAAAGCTATGCCACACAGGCCGTGCTTTGATCATCAACCACAAGACTTTGCTTTTCAACAGAAGCCTTGATCATTTGCCACTTAGGCATGCCACACAAGTAATTCACTCCATGCGATTGATATCCATCAATATATAACCCCTGAGCTCGTACGTCTCAGAGAAGGGCGTTAAGCAAGAGAATAAATTCTCCGCCGCCAAACAGATATATATTTAATAGAAATCAATCACACAGAATAAAATCCAATGTCAGACACACAGTCCATTTACAAGTTCCTTCTGGGTCTGCACGAAACCGGAGGCACCTTGTACCTCGCATATCCATCGATCTCTAAGTACGTCTAGACGATCACCAACTGATTCCCTCCTCTTGGGTGTATAGCCCAATCAAGATCATCAGTAATCACCCAAACGATGTGAAGACCTCTAGTCTTCGACCACCGTCTTCATCCTCGACACATCGTCGAATCAGTTATTCAGAATGGGATAAACCCGGTCTTTCTGAATAACTCGCGTATATAATAAACAAGTGTTACACAAACACAACATACGCCTCATTCCAATTCAGAATATTCTTTTATTCAAATATTCTTATACTTTGGGAAAGGTTCCCATTAATTTTATCAAAGATAAATTCTTTAAATTTATTCTTTAATCTTCCTTTGAATATCAATTAAAATTAGTCGGGATTAGCGAACCACACCGAAGTAATCATTTATTTTATTTCTCAATCCCAACCTATTCATCCCATGAAGTAAAACTGGTCATACTTCATATCTAACACCACGGTGTTATCGGTAAATTCAATTACCATTTCACGTTCAAATCTAATTAAAGATTTAACTATCGCCTGGAGCAAAACTGGTGATACCCTATTCTCGATCATTTCAATCTAATTAAAGATTCATTAAAACTCCACTTGGTTTTAATCTTCCCAAAAATCAATATTAATGATTGTTTAACTTGGGAAATCATATCCTGTCTTTAACTGGGTTAAAGAACAAATGTCATTTAAAACACGGTTCACTATAAACCCAAAATCACATTCCATTAATTATCAGGTTAAAGAACAAGTGTTATTTAAAATACCGTTCACGATAAACACAAAAATCAATTCAAATTCAATTCTAATTAAATACCATTTAATTGGTACACTTCATTAAATCTAAATAAAAAGATTTAATCTTTTTCTCAACTGGGTTTAAGAACAGTGTTAATGAAGACACCATTCACGACAAACCCATATCACATTTGATATTAAATACAAGGCTCTGAATAGCAAATATATCGGCTTATATTCAATATCAAATTCTACGACCAACAAATACCGTATTGGAAATAACGATATAAATATCTTTCAAATTTCCATAACAATATCTATATAATCACGAAATCCAACATCGAAATATTCCAAAGACAGTTTCGATTCAAATCCATTCCAATTCAATTATCGGAAATTCTAGGTATTTTCAAAACCTTTTCAAATCCAATTTATTTAAATGGAATTATAATTCTAGTTCAAAACTAGTTCATTTCGATAAAAATCCATTTTTATCCTTTCAAATTTGGAGTTTTTCATCCCAATTCTTCCCAAATCATTTCATATGATTTTACACAAATTATTACTATTTTTAATAATTTTATCAAGGCCCGTACAGTAGATTTCCATCAACGGCCATCGAACTGCACTTACAATGACCTTTTCCAAATTTGATTTGGACATAATTCCAAATCCAACCGTTAGATTTCAAATCTCTAATACTCATTAGAAAGCTCTTTTCGATACGAACCCAACGGTTCTGGTTTTAGGAGAATCCGACGATCGGATCTCCCGTAATATCCATTCGAAGTCAATGGTCACAATTCGCGAACTCCCGCAGCGCGACGCGTTCTATTCAGGACATTCGATATATATAATATATATATTATATATATTTCATCGATTTCCTTAAAACGTATTTTAAAAATCGTTTTAAATTCGTTTTCAAAACGATTTCAACTTCATATTCTATTTCTAGTCAAAATTTAATATTCCGTATCATTAATCTATAAATGATAATATTTTCAAAACTTTATATTTTGAAATCACTTCCTTTTCTATATTCATTATAAAAATGAATAAAATCGATATAAATATCGTTCACATCAAAATGGCGCATATCTAACCAACACGGATTTATATATTTCAATAACTTTGTTATTCTATTCAACAAATGAATTTTCTTCAACATATGAATATATATTTTTATTCAACACATGAATATTTGTTCTATTCAACACATGAATATTTATTCTATTCAACACATGAATTTATATTTTTATTCAACACATGAATATTTATTCTATTCAACACATGAATTTAAATTTTTATTCAACACATGTATATTTTCTATTCCTTATTTTCCAAATTGGAATGAGGCCTAATCAATTACCATATAATGTTAATTATATGGATTCCCTACAACGCATGTATATAATAGAAACGATAAATCATCAACCATCATCCAGAGTGCACCACACAACTGCCTAAGCATTAAATATAAATAATTAACGCTTACACAGTCTGTCAATCCATCGATTGACATACAACTAAACAATCGGGATTAGTGTACGTCAAATATCATCCCAATAGCCGTGTGGGGTTTCAAATCAACAAACAAATATTTATTTGTGCAGTTGGGCGATGTGTAAAATTTATCGTCCCAATCAATATCAGTCAAATCAGTGTATATAAACAAATCGTCCGATTTGTTTATTACCATTTATTTTATATACACGTTAAAAATTATATTTTTAACTATAAAATATTTTATGTCATTCCACATCACACAATAAAATTTCACAACACCGCAATCACACAAACAAGTCATCCATGGTCTGTGGACAACGGGTGTCGGGTGCTACTAAGCACCGTCTGCATCCTAGTATATATTTCAACTAGAAAACAAAATAAAAGTGAGGAGTTCACACCGAGGGTTCCACTCCTCCATTCTCTATTTCTTAACGGTCTGGATTCTGTTTTGCTTCCAGTCCGTTTCATCACAATCTGTTTCACACGGTTTACGTTAAAAATCATATTTTTAAACAACAATCTTTATAAATAAAAGCCCCATTTTCTTTCGGCGATTATATATATAAAAATTACATTTTTTTTGGCCATATATATAAAAATCATATTTTTATTATCTATACTATATAAAAATCATATTTTTATTATCTATACTATATAAAAATCATAATTTTATTATCTATAAATTATATTTTTACTTTGCTACTTATATAAAATATAAAAGATCATATTTTTATAATGCTCCTCATACATTAAAAATTCAGTCTTTAACGCTACTTCATATAGATAAAAATCCTTGCTTTAAACAATTAAGAATCAAATCTTTTTGACAATAAAAATCCCAGCTTTAAACAATTAAGAATCAAATCTTTTATTTCAAAACCATTCATGTAAAGATCGGGTTTTTATTTCACTTTATTATATATAAAAATCAAATGTCTTTATATTTAAAAATCATAACTCTTCAAAATTAAAAATCATTTTTTATATATAATTAAAAATCATATTTTTATAATTATGCTATTTATAAAAACTGATTTTATATATGTATAACCAATTGCATCACACAAATTTTAAATAAAAACTCACTTTCCATGCAAAAATCCAACTCTGGACTGTCGAACCGAGGTGGAAAGGGGCAGAGGCTCGTGCTGGCATCGAGGAGGTGTCGGTAACTGTCTTCCAAGCGGAGGCGGTGGTCTGTTACGGGCCCATGAGGTGTCTGGCGGCGCTAAGGGTTTCGGGTGGGTGGTTTTGTGGATTGCGTTCATTTGAGGAAGAGGAGAGAGAGAGCTAGGGCGCAGGAGGGGAATGAGAGGGAAGCTCCAGCGGGTACGGTGGTGGGCGGCGCCACCTGGGGGGCGCGATGGAGTATCAACGACGGATCCCATGGTTTCTTTTTTTCCTTCTGAAATCTAGTTGGGGAAATAAAGGAAGGGAAGGGGTTGACTTAAGTGGAGAGGGAAATTCATATAATATATATATAATTGTTTTAAATTCCCAAAAAGGTAACCTTTTTATTCGAACTCGAAATCGAACCCACCAACCGTCGTCCCTGGCTAATTACCCTCATTCCGAACACAATGGGATATGTCACGTTAGCCAATTCAACTGTTACGATTAGTTTCCGTTCAAATCAAAATATAACTCTATATATTGAATTTGAACGTCCATTTCAATTTACCTGGCCGCGTACGGACTCTAAAAATTCCCAAAAAATATTTTCTAGCTTCGTATTGATGATACGGTCCTAACAAAACTAATTTCGTCAAATTTTGAGACCGTTTGGAAAATGACCATTTTCCAGTCGATGAAAATCAACTAAAACTGGTCAAACGCGTTTTCCTTTGCCATGCTCACATATTGGTTCAGAAAATTACGAATTTTGAAATCTAGCAATAACTTGACATCGCGGATCCAACAAAAGTGGTTTCGTCGAAAACTGAAGTCGTTTGCAAAATTTCCATTTTTAAGGGTCAGGATTACACAGCGACTATTCTGAATTTTCAATTGGACATAACTTTTTATTCCTGCTATGAAATTTCAATTTTTCGGATTCGTTACAAAGATATACTCAAATAGATTCTAATATTTTTGGTTTCGCTAAAATCCGGTTTATTTTGAATCTCGTACATTCATTTGAAATTTGAAATCGAATTTTCGAACTACCGCGCCATTTTCAATTCCTTTTATAATATAAAATAAATATTTATATTCTAACGACGATCTATATAAATATATATGTTCGAATTCTATTCAAAATAAATTTCTCGTTGTTATTATTTAAAATAAATCATTTTAAATATTCCAAATTCATCAAAATTGCCAAAATAAAAAATTTAAATTGGCTCAGATTTTCCGGGTTATTACAATCTCCCCCACTTAAAACTTTTCGTCCCCGAAAAAGAACGAAGCCGAAAGTTGTTTTAATAATCAACTCAACTTTCATTATTTTCATTATGGCTTAAGTTCTTCAACTTTTCAGTTTCTAAGAACTTTTCAAATTTTTCAAAAATTTGGCTAACACCCTAAATTTTCAAAAAAATTCGCCATAACCTCCCCTGCACCGGGAGCTTCCGGATATTTCAAATAGCCTCCCATGGCCGTCACCAATCCAAAAAGAAAAAGAAACAGCCAATCGGCTCATAAAATCATCCAAACCCAAGAAATACAATAAACATGTACCTATTTGTCGGGCAAACAATTTTATTCCTCTTCTCTAGCCTCCTTGCTATGACCTGTTCAATGTAAGTACATGTACACGTATGCAAATGCAACAAATTTTCAATACATTTCACTTTTTGGTTCAATTTGGCTAAATGGTTCAAATTTTAATTAATCAAACAATAATTAAACAACACAATCAGCAATCAATTAGTTGATTAGCTTTTCAAATTCATAACTTTGAATACATAGTCAAAAAATCACATTTTTGGTGCCAAATCACAACAATAAGCCCTATCTAATTTTGGTTCTCACACCAGTCAATTGGAAATATATAAATATCACACTTTCGTCACTTGAAAATAAATTCTGACGACGAGTACTCAATCATCAGAATAATCTTCGGGCCACTAGAGTATGATTCTATATCTATCCAGTATATTAAGACTTCAAATACACGCGGATCAGATGTATACTCAAAACCTTTATATACTAGATTGTCCAAATTCAATATAAAATAAATAATCAAATACGAATAATTGATTTAAATTTTCAAAACAAAACTTGTTTTCATTTTTATTTTTCAAAACAACACTCTTTACACTTGTTCTAGGATACTACTGATCCTATCTCTAACGAGTCATTCTCATTGGATATTACTTATCCAATCTCTGATGAATTCTTTCGTTTGGTTCTAACGTGTCTTGTTCTCCGAGCTTTGTAAACCAAAGCTCTGATACCAAATGTAACGATAAGAAATTTCGCTCGATCCGAATCAATCGCTAAACCGACCAAGACCGTTCGAGACCCCTGATTGTTTTGAGAACACGACAAATTGGAACGCAAACAGAAGAACATTACATTGTTAATTACAACAATTCCATTAGAATACAAGAATATTCTAGAGTATGAATAAATATTACACAGAAAATATCAGAGATTTACATACAATACTATAGCGGGAAAATAATACAAAACACAGTTGAAAGTTATACACGGATACAGAGCTTTCCGAGTATCGTTCCAGCTGTAAACCAGGATCCTGTGAATATAAATCTGCAAAACCAAAACTACTACTGCCCATGTCAAAATAAGGGCACCCAGAGTTTAGGTTAAAACAATAAACTCCAGGTCAGTCATGTGACTGGTGTGAGAACTAAAACAGTTATTAATCTTTATTTTAAAGTTAGGTAAATCAAGGGACCACACCGTATAACACGGAACGAGTTTCCTCCCAAGAATACCAGTGCATAAAATGTTCGTCACTTTCCTAAGAATTAGAAAAGCGCGAATTTTAAATTAAATACCTGCAAGCGTACAGGTGTGTAGCATACAGGTCGAACACAGGGAGGTGTAATTAAAAATTATTATTTATTTATTCTTAGGCGTGTTAGACGAAGTTTGGAGTTGTTGTTTTTTTTATGTTGTTGAAATTACTCTGAATCTAATCAGTATCAAATTCGACAATTGAAAAAAAAAGGAACAATTACTAGAAAAAGAGAATAACAACCAGAAGAATAACAGAAATTAAAAGTAGGATTCCTGTTGAAACTAATCAACAGTGAATCGCTAACAAGCAGTAATAAAAGACAATAACAATATGCATTTTACCCAAACCTAATTAGGTAGATAACACAAATTGTTATGAAATTAAAATAACAATAAAACTAGAAAAGAAAAGACTTTTATTAAAATAAAAGAGAATACAGAATAGAAAAATGAATGGCATTTACAATGGGACATCATGTATATTTATAGAGATGTAGACCAAATCCTAATCAAATCTATGACTAAATGGCCCTCTTTTCTCAAGAAGTAATATCATATCTCTTGCCTTCCTTGACTAGGCTTGTTTGGAAATAATTCCTTTAAAAATATCTGATGCATATCTTGGTGAATATCTTCCAAATCCTCCGTATGGCTAGTTGATTGGTAATTAGATTGCATGCGATTAATTATTTCAAACAAGGATGCTCATCAAACTCCCAAGGCAACAAAGGATGAAATCTTCAAAATTGATCTTTTCTTGGCAATAAATCAATCAGAAATTCTTCTAATTGGAAATTGAAAAATGAATGTTCTGAAGTGATTTCCATGACTACTCCTGAAATGTCTATTAGTGAATATCATACATACACATGAATATGTATATATAATATAACACTAATTAATATTCTTTATGGCAAAGGGCCAGTGTGAACGCGTTCCGTTTCTTCGGCAAAAAGTGAGCTCGACGGGGATCGAACTCGGGTCTCTCAGTAGAAATTTCTATGCAATTACCAGTGAGCTACAACGTCTTTTGTAATTGAGATGGCTTTAATACGGGGAAGTAGCTTTTTATCTGTAGTTGGCCTTTAATTTGAAACAAAGGAGGCATTTCTTGACAACCTGTAAAAACACACAAAATTACCCAAAGTATCATTTATTTATTTACAAAAGATAAAATATAAGAGTATAAAATAAACACATTTCTATGTTAATCAAATACCCCCACACTTATCTTTTACTCGTCCTCGAGTAAAAAGAAAATGAAAAACTAACTAGATAGGTCGCACATTCGTAGGAAACACGATTGCATTGAGCGTATGCAACAAGCCGTTAAACCTCTAGGTGTCCCTAGTAGGACGAGTGGTGTCTTGTGAGGGTTTTCAGCGGATACTACCCACAAAATCCAAATGCAGTATGCTATGATTCTAATGAAACTACATGAATGCAATGGAAATATGCAAATAAAAACGAAAAATGAAAACACGACTTATTTCAGGAAAGTGGTACAACAAATTAAGTTAATAATTTCTAATCAGTTGATTTTATTTTAGATACCTCGACTTGTCACAAATTTTCAATATAAATCAAGTTTTCAAATGTTAAATTCCAGTTTGGCCAGTTAGTTCGGTCGATAACATAGTGCAGCCATGAAATAGATTCTTAGTTTGCTTGGCACAGTTTGTAAAGTGGTATTCTAATTTTCTCATGTATGGCTAGTCAAATCAATAAGGTCAAGAAGTGTTTGGGTATCATCGCTTATTCTTTATTCTATCAAATTTTAAAATTTATGATTAAGTACATACACCTAACTTAGAAGACCAAGGTTTACCACCCATGCACTGCCTCGCGGACTAACGGAGAGTGGGTAAAGAGCTTGGCGGATTGTGCAGGCCGACTTTGACTTTGTCAACAACGTGTCGGTAATCCTTAGGTGTCCAATCTCATAAAATGAGACCAAGATATTCCAACGCTGACTTTGCCAACAACGTGTCGGATAGAGCTTGGCGGGTTTGCACACCAACGCTCGATATACAAGAAATGTTGGATACCCTTGGATTACTATTATTATTATTGAATTTCTAAGCACAAAAAGAGAGTTACGCGACTTCAACTTAACACAACTTATTTTTAAAGGTTTGACAAGCCATTACAAGTATTTTAAGTCCTCCACTTATTTAAACAAAGCCTACAATATAGAATAGATTTCATGGCCATCTGATTGACATTGAAAAATGTTTATTCTATGCTCTTATATTTTATCTTTTGTAAATAAATAAATGATACTTTGGTTACTTTTGTATGTTTTTACAGGATGTCAAGAAATGCCTCCTTCAATTCAAATCAAAGGCCAACTACAAGAAAGAGCTACTTCCTCACATCAAATTCATTTCAATTGCAAAAGAAGGAGTAGCTCACTGGTAAAGGCATAGGAATTGGTGCTGAGAGACCTGAGTTCGAACCCCGTCAAGCTCACTTTTTGCCAAAGAAACGGAGCGCGTTCACACTGGCCCCTTTGCTTTGAGGAATATTTGGATTAGTGTTATGTTATATACATACACATATTCATGTGTATGTATTTATGATGTGCACCAATTAACATTTTAGCAATAGCCATATTCTTATCATGGAATTAAATTCAAATCATTCAATTTCAATTAGAAGAATTTCTGATTGAATTGCTGCCAAGAAAAGATCCATTGTGAAGATTTTATCCTTTGTGCCTTGGGATTCTAATAAGCATCCTTGTTTGGAAGAATCAATTACATGCACCAATCAATTAGCCACATGAGAGAATTGAAAGATATGGAAAATACTTACCATGATATGCCAGATTTTCTCCAATCAAGCTGAATCAAGGAAGGCAAGAGATATTCATGAATGAGCGAAACATGATGCCTTGTTTAGTTTTGCAAAGCGGTTTTTATTGGCCCACACTCTTTCGTGACGCTTTCGAATTTTGCTCTAAATGTGAGCGATGTCAAAGAACGGGTCGAATCTCTAAGCGAAACATGATGCCTCTCAACCCCATTTTAGAGATTGAATTATTCGATGTTTGGGGCATCGATTTCATGGGACCATTCCCTAATTCATTTGGGAATCTTTACATCTTACTTGCGGTAGATTATGTCTCAAAATGGGTTGAAGCCATTCCGACCAAAACCAACGACAACAAGGTTGTTGTCAAATTCCTCAAAGAAAACATCTTTTCACGCTTTGGCACACCTCGAGCTATCATTAGCGATAATGGCACTCATTTCTGCAATCGTGCTTTTGAGTCCTTGCTCAAGAAATACTCAATCACACACAAGCTGTCAACACCTTACCATCCACAAACAAGTGGGCAAGTAGAAGTTTCCAATAGACAAATCAAACAAATTCTTGAGAAAACCGTGAATTCCAATAGAAAAGATTGGTCCGTAAAACTGATTGATGCACTTTGGGCTTTTCGCACTGCTTATAAAACCAATCTAGGGATGTCACCATATCGATTAGTCTTTGGAAAGGCATGTCACTTACCTCTTGAATTAGAGCATCATGCTCTTTGGGCCATAAAATTTTTGAACTTTGACTTAGAAAAAGCCGGCTCACATAGGAAGTTACAAATTTCTGAATTAGAGGAATTAAGAAATGAGGCGTATGAAAATGCGAAAATCTACAAAGAAAGAACCAAAGCCCAACACGACAAAAACATACTTCGTAAGGAATTCAACGTAGGTCAAAAAGTTCTTTTATACGACTCTAGACTTCACTTGTTTCCAGGAAAACTCAGATCTCGATGGACTGGACCTTATGTTGTGAAAACAGTATACCCTCATGGCGCGGTTGAAATTGAAAATCCTAGGGATGGAAAAGTCTTCAAAGTAAACGGTCAACGACTGAAACCATTTTTGGAATTCGAGCAATATGACGAAGATGACTCCATCGATCTGCATGATCATCCACCATGAAATCAGGTGGTACACGTTCTTTCTCTTTTATTTTTCTTTTTCATTTTTTTTATTTTTGTTTTTCTGCCTTAGACAGTTGGGACACTGTCTCAATCAAGTGTGGGGGGGGGGGGAGTCTGCATTTCATCCATTTTCATGTTTCTTTGTTTTTTATTTCTTTTTATTTTCAGCCATTTTAGATTGTAGTGACATACCATATTTTTTTTTTTTGAAATACGACTCATTTTCAATTGATACAACAAAATAATTTTACAATTTTTAGCCAGTTGATAGTATTTTTCTCTCTCAACTTAGATCAAATAGGAAATATAATGAAAAGTTTAATTTTGAGGGATAATAGTGTAACCGATACATAGGGAGATTCTTAGGTGATGGCCATGAAATCTATTCTATATTGTAGACTTTGTTTAAATAAGTGGAGGACTTAACATACTTATATTGGCTTTTCAAATCTTTAAAACTAAGTTGTGTTAAGTTGAATTCGCGTAACTCTCTTTTGTGCTTATATTTTCGATAATAATAATAGTATTCCAAGGGTATCCAACATTGCTTGTATATCGAGCGTTGGTGTGCAAACCCGTCAAGCTCTATCCGACACGTTGTTGACAAAGTCAAAGTTGGAATATCTTGGTCTCATTTTATGAGATTGGACACCTAAGGATTACCGACACGTTGTTGACAAAGTCAAAGTCGGCCTGCACAATCCGCCAAGCTCTTTACCTACTCTCCGTTAGTCCGCGAGGCAGTGCATGGGTGGTAAACCTTGGTCTTTTTAGTTAGGTGTATGTACTTAATTATAAATCTTTAAATTTTATAGAATAAAGAATAAGCGATGATGCCCAAACACTTCTTGACCTTATTGATTTGACCAGCCATACATGAGAAAATTAGAACACCACTTTGCAAACTGTGCCAAGCAAACTAAGAATTTATTTCATGGCTGCACTATGTTATCAACCAAACTAACTGGCCAAACTGGAATTTAACATTTGAAAACTTGATTTATATTGAAAATTTGTGACAAGTCGAGGTATCTAAAATAAAATCAACAGATTAGAAATTATTAACTTAATTTGTTGTACCACTTTCCTGAAATAAGTCGTGTTTTCATTTTCGTTTTTATTTGCATATGTCCATTGCATTCATGTAGTTTCATTAGAATCATAGCATACTGCATTTGGATTTTGTGGGTAGTATCCGCTGAAAACCCTCACGAGACACCACTCGTCCTACTAGGGACACCTAGAGGTTTAACGGCTTGTTGCATACGCTCAATGCAATCGTGTTTCCTACGAAAGTGTGACCTATCTAGTTTAGTTTTTCATTTTTGGTTTTACTCGAGGACGAGTAAAAGATAAGTGTGGGGGTATTTGATTGACATTGAAAAATGTTTATTCTATGCTCTTATATTTTATCTTTTGTAAATAAATAAATGATACTTTGGTTACTTTTGTATGTTTTTAAAGGATGTCAAGAAATGCCTCCTTCAATTCAAATCAAAGGCCAACTACAAGAAAGAGCTACTTCCTCACATCAAATTCATTTCAATTGCAAAAGAAGGAGTAGCTCACTGGTAAAGGCATAGGAATTGGTGCTGAGAGACCTGAGTTCGAACCCCGTCAAGCTCACTTTTTGCCAAAGAAACGGAGCGCGTTCACACTGGCCCTTTTGCTTTGAGGAATATTTGGATTAGTGTTATGTTATATACATACACATATTCATGTGTATGTATTTATGATGTGCACCAATTAACATTTCAGCAATAGCCATATTCTTATCATGGAATTAAATTCAAATCATTCAATTTCAATTAGAAGAATTTCTGATTGAATTGCTGCCAAGAAAAGATCCATTGTGAAGATTTTATCCTTTGTGCCTTGGGATTCTAATAAGCATCCTTGTTTGGAAGAATCAATTACATGCACCAATCAATTAGCCACATGAGAGAATTGAAAGATATGGAAAATACTTACCATGATATGCCAGATTTTCTCCAATCAAGCTGAGTCAAGGAAGGCAAGAGATATTCATGAATGAGGAGGCCCATTTATTCATAGACCTAATCATGGTTTTCCCATTCTCATCTATAAATATGTGTTGTAACCATTGTAAAAATTCATTCATTCTTCTGTACTCTCTTTTAGTTTTAATAAAGCTTTCTTTTCTTTAGTTTCTGCATTTTATTTTCATGGCAAATTGTGTTGCCTAGTCAATTAGATTTGCTAGAACACAATTTGCTATTGCTTCTATTTTCTTACTAGTGATTGACCGTCTGATTAGATTCAGCGGTAATCCTAGTTTTTATTTTCAGTTGTTGAATTCTTTTCTGCAATTTTATTTCCAGTGTTCTATTTTATTTTAATCATTGAATTTATTATAGATCCGATTAGATTCGAATCTGTAGTGAATTTAATTGCATCTTTTATTCGTAGTTTCAGTTTTTATTTTGCTTTGCGAAAAAAATCAACCTCCAACTTCGTCTAACACGCCCAAGAAAAAAATAAATAATAATTTTTAATTAAACCTCCCTGTGTTCGACCTGTATGCTACACGCCTGTATGCTTGCAGAATTTATTACAAATGTCGCGCTTTTCTAATTCATAGACTAGCGTCGATCACCATCCCCTAAGAATCTCCCTATATACCGGTTACACTATTATCCCTCAAAATTAAACTTTTCATTATATTTCTTATTCGATCTAAGTTGAGAGAAAAAAATACTATCAACTGGCTAAAAATTGTGAACTTATTTTGTTGTATCAATTGAAAATGAGTCGTATTTTCCAAAAAAGAAAAAAATGGCATGTTATTACAGTCTAAAATGCATGATGGTCCTACATGAAAAGAAAGAAAGAAAAATTAAAGAAAAATCAAAAGAATGCAATGCAGACTCCCCCCACCCCCACACTTGATTGAGACAGTGTCCCAACTGTTTAAGGCAGAAAAACAAAAATAAAATAAAAAAAATGAAAAAGAAAAATAAAAAACAAAGAACGTGTACCACCTGATTTCATGGTGGATGATCAGGCTCATGCAGATCGATAGGGTCATCTTCGTCATATTGTTCGAATTCCAAAAATGGTTTCAGTCGTTGACCGTTTACTTTGAAGATTTTTCCATCCCTAGGATTTTCAATTTCAACTGCTCCATGAGGATATACTGTTTTCACAACATAAGGTCCAGTCCATCGAGATCTGAGTTTTCCTGGAAACAAGTGAAGTCTAGAGTCGTATAAAAGAACTTTTTGACCAACGTTGAATTCCTTACGCAGTATGTTTTTGTCGTGTTGGGCTTTGGTTCTTTGTTTGCAGATTTTCGCATTTTCATACGCCTCATTTCTTAATTCCTCTATTTCAGAAATTTGTAACTTCCTATGTGAGCCGACTTTCTCTAAGTCAAAATTCAAAAATTTTATGGCCCAAAGAGCACGATGCTCTAATTCAAGAGGTAAGTGACAGGCCTTTCCAAAGACTAATCGATATGGTGACATCCCTAGATTGGTTTTATAAGCAGTGCGAAAAGCCCAAAGTGCATCAATCAGTTTTACGGACCAATCTTTTCTATTGGAATTCACTGTTTTCTCAAGAATTTGTTTGATTTGTCTATTGGAAACTTCTACTTGTCCACTAGTTTGTGGATGGTAAGGTGTTGACAGCTTGTGTGTGATTGAGTATTTCTTGAGCAAGGACTCAAAAGCACGGTTACAGAAATGAGTCCCATTATCACTAATGATAGCTCGAGGTGTGCCAAAGCGTGAAAAAATGTTTTCTTTGAGGAATTTGACAACAACCTTGTTGTCGTTGGTTTTGGTCGGAATGGCTTCAACCCATTTTGAGACATAATCTACCGCAAGCAAGATGTAAAGATTCCCAAATGAATTAGGGAATGGTCCCATGAAATCGATGCCCCAAACATCGAATAACTTAATCACTAAAATGGGGTTGAGAGGCATCATGTTTCGCTTAGTGATTCGACCCGTTCATTGACATCGCTCACAATTAGAGCAAAATTCGAAAGCGTCACGGAAGAGTGTGGGCCAATAAAAACCGCTTTGCAATACTTTTGCAGCAGTTTTTCTTGCTCCAAAGTGACCGCCACAAGCATGGTCATGTGAGAAGGAGAGAATACTTTGGTGTTCATGATTGGGCACACACCTTCGAATGATTTGGTCTGGACAGTATTTGAAAAGATATGGGTCGTCCCAATAGAAGTTTCGAACTTTCGAGAGAAATTTTTGTTTATCTTGTTTCGACCATTCAGCGGGCATTTGTTGTGTGACAAGATAATTCACAATGTCAGCGTACCAAGGGGAGTTAGAGACGGAAAGAATTTGTTCGTCAGGAAAATAGTCATCGATTTGGGTGTCGTTAACATTTTCGTGCATAATTCGAGAGAGATGATCAACTACGACATTTTCAGAACCCTTTTTATCTCGTATTTCTATATCGAATTCTTGAAGAAGAAGAAGAAGGATCCAACGAATCAAGCGGACCTTGGCATCCTTTTTAGAAAGCAAATATCGTAGGGCAGCATGATCAGTGTAAACTATGACTTTGGATCCTATGAGATATGGTATGAATTTCTCAAGAGCGAAGACAACTGCCAAAAATTCCTTTTCAGTAGTTGAGTAATTCAATTGGGCCTCATTTAAGGTTTTGCTAGCGTAATAAATGACTCGAGGGAGTTTATCGATACGCTGACCTAAGATGGCTCCAATTGCAAAGTCAGAAGCGTCGCACATAAGTTCGAAGGGCTGAGTCCAATCAGGAGGTTGAATGATGGGAGCTTTGGTCAAGATTGACTTAAGAGTTTCAAAAGATGTTTTGCAGTCATTGGAGAATTCGAACTTAACGTCTTTGGCAAGTAAATTTGAGAGAGGTTTTGAAATTTTCGAGAAGTCCTTAATGAGTCTTCTATAGAATCCCGCGTGGCCAAGAAATGAACGAACATCTTTAACAGACTTAGGAGGAGGCAGATTAGCAATCAAATCGATTTTAGATTTATCGACTTCAAGGCCATCTTTGGAGACGACATGACCTAGAACTATCCCCCTTTTTACCATGAAGTGGCATTTTTCCCAATTAAGCACGAGTGATTTTTCCTTACAACGTTTTAGGACGAGTTCTAAATGAGTGAGGCATTGGGAAAAAGATGATCCATAGATTGAAAAATCATCCATGAATATTTCCAAGAATTCGTCCACCATATCAGAGAAGATACTCATCATACACCTTTGGAAAGTCGCGGGGCATTACAAAGACAAAAAGGCATGCGACGATAAGCAAAGGTTCCAAAGGGACAAGTAAAGGTGGTCTTGTGTTGATCCTCTAAGGCAACAGGGATTTGGTTATAGCCAGAGTATCCATCGAGAAAACAGTAGTACTCATGACCCGCTAAGTGTTCGAGCATTTGGTCAATAAAAGGTAAGGGAAAATGGTCTTTTCGTGTGGCTGCGTTGAGCTTTCGATAGTCGATACACACACGCCATTTTGTTTTGATTTTTGTTGGGACGAGCTCATTATTTTCATTTTTGATCACTGTGACTCCCGATTTCTTTGGTACGACTTGTACCAGACTCACCCAGGTACTATCAGAGATGGGATAGATGATGTTATTGTCTAGACATTTGATTATCTCCTCTTTGACCACTTCTCTCATGTTTGGGTTTAATCGACTTTGAGCCTCACGGGTAGGTTTAGCCTCATCAACTAAGTGTATGCGATGTTCCACAATTGACGGGCTAATTCCTTTTATATCGCTCAGTTCCCATCCCAAGGCGTCTTTATTTTCCCGCAAAACTTCTAAGAGTTTTTCTTCTTGGTCCTCGGTAAGATCAGCGGCCAAGATTACGGGAAGGGTTTCTGAGGAGTCTAAGTATGCGTACTTAAGGTCTTGTGGAAAGGGTTTGAGATCTAACTTAGGATGTTCTTGAGTGTTAACGTTGGTTAACATTCCTTGGTTAGATTCAGAAGACGAAGGATTTGAGTCAAGAAATTCATTCAGTTCAGACATGTATTCAAGTTCGTCGAAATCGGAGTTGAAATGTTCCAGACACATTTTCAAGGCTTCAGAAGTGTCATTAGAGGTTTCGTCAACTATGGTTTGAATCATGTCGATCTCATCGGTCTCAAAATCCCTAGGTTGTTTGTTGAGATTGAAAATGTTTAGCTCAATGGTCAGGTGCCCGAAGGAAAGTCGAAGTTGACCGTTTCTACAATTTACGACAGCATTAGAGGTTGCTAAGAAGGGCCGTCCTAAAATCAATGGTATTTGAACTTTGGGATTTGAGATAGGCTCTGTGTCTAAAACTATGAAATCGACAGGGAAGTAAAACTGTTCGATCTGTATCAAGACGTCTTCGATAATTCCCAATGGCTTTTTGACAGATTGATCGGCTAACTGAAGAGTGATGTTTGTTGGTTTAATTTCCCCTAACCCGAGTTGACAATAAACAGTATAAGGAAGAAGATTGACACTGGCACCGAGGTCGAGTAGGGCACGAGAGATATGGGTGTTTCCTATTTTGCAATCAATCGTAGGGCAGCCAGGGTCTTTGTACTTGACTGGGGTAAGATTCGAAAGAGCAGAGCTTGTATTCGCAGTTAAAAAGACGGTTTTTGGGACATTAGTCGCACGTTTTTTGTGTGCACAATTCCTTAAGACATTTGGCATATTGAGGAATTTGTTCAATTGTGTCTAAAAGAGGAATGTTCACACGGACTTGTTCGAAAATTTCCAAGATTTTATCGAAATTTGCCGCTTTCTTCTTATTATTGAGTCTATGGGGAAATGGAGCTATTGGTTTTTTGACTCTGTGACGAGTTTCATCATTCGGGGAAGAAGATTTATCCAAGGAAATAGAAGGTGGGAAGGTCGTAGAAGATGGAATGTTGGTATTGCCAACATTATTTTTCGAAGGTGGGTCGGGTTTGCCGACACTGGGAGAAGAATTGTTGGGATTGCCAACATTTAAGGAAATTTGAGGTTTAGAGGAATAGGCATTCGAAGCCAATGGGTGATCAGCAAGATTAGGGGTCGAGTTAGAAGGTTCGTCAGGGTCGCCCACGTTATTACCAATCCTCTTTCCAGATCGAAGGGTTGTAATAGCGTTGACTGGATTATGGTTTTCGTCCTCACAAGAATTTACAGCACGAGAGTTATACTTTGGATTCATCTCGGGTTGACTAGGCAATTTTCCCCTCTCATTATTTTTCGCCATTTCCTTTATCATATTCATCATTTGGTCCATTTTAGCGTCTTGCGAGTTTATTTTGGCTTCGTAAGAGCTCAACTGTTTTTCTAGACGCACAATTTCTTGTGACGGTTGACAAGATTGAGAGAATTGGTTCGATGATTGAAAATTGGGGTGCCTATAAGGTTGTTTGGATTGAGGTGAAGCTTGAGATGTTTGAGAATTGGAAGAAGGAGCTTGGTAATTCAGATTGGGAATAAAGGGTTGCACGTGAGATGGGTTAGCCGAATTACTGGGATTTGACCAAGAAAAATTTGGGTGGTTCCTCCAACCAGGGTTGTACGTGGATGAGTAAGGATTATTTTGAGCTATAGCATTGGCTTGGTCTTGAGAGTAATAGTGGGGTAGCCCTTCTCCGGCTTGAGGAGTTTGATTTTCTAAGGGAATTTGACTTGGGTCCACGACATGCACTCCTCTAGTAGAAGTGCGAATGGGAACACGAATCGATTCCCACTGCATGTCCTTTTCAGAATAATCTTCTAAAAACCGCCAAGCTTCATCGGCTGTTTTAGACATAAAGTCTCCTCCACACATTGATTCTAGTTGAGTTCTAGTCTGATAGTTTAGCCCTTCATATGCAATTTGACACAAGTGATCTTTTAGAATTCCATGATGAGGACAACTATATAATAGCTGGTTGAATCTCTCAAAGTATTTTGAAAAAGTTTCCCCCTCATTTTGACAAAATTGATTTATCTCGATTCAGATTTTTAGAGTTTTATGGAAAGGGAAAAACTTTTTCAAGAATGCAGTGACAAATTCATCCCAACTTCTTATGGAATGTCGTGGAAGAGAATTTAGCCATCTTTTAGCGCTTTCAAGTAGTGCAAATGGGATTAGCCTTAGCTTGATCGATTCGTTAGATAATTGTTGCATTTTTGTTGTGGAAGCATACAATTCAAATTCACTTAGAAATTCATAAGCATTTTCAGACCCAGTAAATTTTGGTACCCCTTGAATAAAAGAGTGTTTTAGCTCAAAATTATTTCCTTCAGCTGGTGGGAACACAATGACAGATGGTTGAACGGTCCTAGTAGGATAACATCGATCACGAAGAGACAAGGGTCTATCCATTTGGATATTGAGATTTTGAAATTTTTGATTTATTTGATTTTGATCCCCAAAGTTTGGAAAATTTTGATTCACTCGATTTTGATCCACTTCGGTTGGAAAATTTTGGTTTATTCGAGAACCCCTAGGAGAATTTTGTTGGCTAACACTTTTTTCACTCATTGTTGTTAAATGCAAGCACAGAATTTAGCTATAATGAAGTTTTCTGTCCTTATTGGCTCCTAACCCAAAATTATAAAGTGATGCGTTTGATTACTTAGATCAAAAGATTTCTCAGCCAGTTAACGGACAGGAGTTATCGGTGCACCAGGAATCACCCTAGCAATGCAGCCGAAGGTTTAAGTACCTTCAGAGTAGCAACCGATATAATATTTACGAATCACCGTAATATTTATAAACGGTTATTTCTCTGCCGTAGTCTAGACACCAAGAAATAATTCGTTCCAAATGAATCAACTATCACAATACAATTAAGCCCTAGATGAGCCCGTGACTCCCTTAAGTCCAACGTCTAACCATTATTATTAGTCAGATTCTACGGTGAAATGCAATTTGTGGGCTAAGGAAAGGGTGATGAAATCCCTCACCTTACGTGAATTGGGGTGTTGCCCTTAACAGAATGAATAAAAAGTGCAGAAATAACAAAAATCACACAAAATAATTGCAGAAATTAAAAATTATATTCAAGCTGCTGCCCTGCAGAATTTTTTTACAACAATTGTCTATATATATTTTTTTCTTTGCGGCAGAGCACCTGCAGAGTTAAAAGAAATTTATAGTGGGGTATGGCGGTCCGTCCAGAAAAATAGAATAGCATTGATAATTCAATCAACCGTTTGCAATCGCCTCACCTCTGATTTCTTGTCTGTTTGCTTGAACTATGTTCGCCTTGGCCTATGGTCAGAAAGATGTTTTTTTTAAAAGGAAATTAAAAAAAACAAACAAAAATAAAAACAATCGAAAGTGAGAGGAAAAAAAACTAACAAAATAACTCGACTAAACTAAAAACCGACCAGACTAATAAAATAAAAGAAACAAACTAAACTCAGCTAAAAAAAATAAAGAAAAAAAAATACTAAACTAAACTAAAAAAAATCAAAAGAAATAAGCCTAACAAAGAAGGGGAAAAAAATACTAGGCTTATCAGACTAGGTCAAAATATGTGTGCACTCAACCCAAGCAATGCAAATAAATTAGCCCTAAACCAATTCAATACAAATAAAGCAAATCATGCCAAAAAAATGGAATTAAATTAATCTCCAATTCAATTGAGGTACCAAGCACCTAAACACCTTCCAGAGCAACGATCATAAATTCACGCCCTTTTTTTTCAAAACAGAAAGTCACGCCACACAAAAGAAAAGAAAAGAAAGAGGAACAGATCTGTTTCCAGAACGATTCAAAGATTCGGTTCTCAACCCTAGAAACACGGCCCTCTATGATGTGTTTCCTTTTTTTTCTTTTGAATCGGATGTTCGATTTGGGTTATTCAAAATGGTTTCTACGGTTTGCTGAGGCGATTTAGAAGTTGGGTTCTGGTTTCGGGTTGCGATGCAGTGGGTATCGGTTGATGATGGGTTTGCGGTTTGGTGACAGGGAGCTCGTAAATATTGTCTGAAGTGGTGCGGTTTTGCAATGAAGAAGGTATGGTGGCTTTTGTGTGGTGTAGAAGCGTTCGGATGAATGGGGACAGGCGGTTTTGGAGTGATGCTGTCCGATGTTGAATAGCTTTGTGAAGAGGTAGGTGTCGATCTGGTGGGGTGATTGGAATTGGGTATTGAAGTTGGAGTTCGGTATGGTAGCGGGACAGTGACGTTAGAAGGGGAAGGTGCGGACTTTTATGTGGACAGGGAGATGATGATTTTGCTGTTTCTGGCGTTTGGTAATGGTCTAGAACGTGGGAGGGTTGTCTGGACTGGCGATGTGGATGATATGGAAGGAAGTGGTGAAATTTATTGTTGTGATAAGACAGAAAATGATGGGGTTGTGGTGAAATTGCAGTACCGTGAACTGCGGAAGAGAGGGATGGTAATGTTCACGGTGTGGTGGTTGGTATATGAGTTACTGAGAGGATGGAGGCTTTGGGGGTGGTTCAGCGTTTGAACTGGTGATTATCAGGAAGTTGCGATGGTTGGTGAATCCGTGAATGAGCAAGGGTGTTTGCGGCAGTTTGTGACTGGAGCTGTTGTGGTATATGGAAAGATTGGATTTGAAAAGAGAAGGTGCTGTGATGATGAAAAGGTGAGGGTCTGAGATTGTGTGAAGTGTAGATGGGCGTGACTTGGCAAAAACAGTGGGAGGTGGGCGTTGATTTGGGTTGTGTTTGCAAGTTTGCCGAGATGAATGAATGGTGGGGTGGTTTTCTGGTATGGAAGTGGCTGTGAAGCAAAGGTCTTCTGTTTGAAGATCTGGTGATCGGTGAGGAAATTTGTGCGGATGATGATTTGAAGGCAGAGAATAATATAGAAGAAAAAGAGCAGTAGAAGGAAAGTAATTTGTTTTTTTTTTTTTTTGAAGATTGACGGCTGAAGTGTAAAAAAGGAAAAAAAACAATTTAGAAAGGGAAGAAAATCAAGGCAAAGGGAGAATTTAGGCAGAGAAGAAAAAAAAAAAGAATAAAAAAGAAATTTGTTTTTCTTTTTTTTTCTTTCAAACCTTGTAGAAGAAAAGTAAGGATTGGAAAGCAGACCGAAAAGAGGAAAGAAATAAATGAAAATTAAAGAAATAAAATCAAGGAAACTTGACAAGTATTTTTTCTCTTGGTTAGTTCATGAGAGTACCACTGTAATTGATACACCACATTACTAATCAAGATTATATATATATATATACACAAGAAAACAAAAACAAAAATAAAATAAAAACTAACACGAATCAGAAATTATATAAATAATAAAATTTAATCGTTACCTCCCCGACAACGGCGCCAAAAACTGGTTCGTCACTTTCCTATGAATTAGAAAAGCGCGAATTTTAAATTAAATACTGCAAGCGTACAGGTGTGTAGCATACAGGTCGAACACAGGGAGGTGTAATTAAAAATTATTGTTTATTTATTCTTGGGCGTACAAGAAGCCTTGATCATTTGCCACTTAGGCATGCCACACAGGAAATTCACTCCATGCGATTGATATCCATCAATATATAACCCCTGAGCTCGTACGTCTCAGAGAAGGGCGTCAAGCAAGAGAATAAATTCTCCGCCGCCAAACAGACATATATTTAATAGAAATCAATCACACAGAATAAAATCCAATGTCAGACACACAGTCCATTTACAAGTTCCTTCTGGGTCTGCACGAAACCGAAGGCACCTTGTACCTCGCATATCCATCGATCTCCAAGTACGTCTGGACGATCACCAACTGATTCCCTCCTCTTGGGTGTACAACCCGATCAAGATCATCAGTAATCACCCAAACGATGTGAAGACCTCTGGTCTTCGACCACCGTCTTCATCCTCGACACATCGTCGAATCAGTTATTCAGAATGGGATAAACCCGGTCTTTCTGAATAACTCGCGTATACAATAAACAAGTGTTACACAAACACAACATACGCCTCATTCCAATTCAGAATGTTCTTTTACTCAAATATTCTTATATTTTGGGAAAGGTTCCCATTAATTTTATCAAAGATAAATTCTTTAAATTTATTCTTTAATCTTCCATTGAATATCAATTCAAATTAGTCGGGATTAGCGAACCACACCGAAGTAATCATTTATTTTATTTTCCAATCCCAACCTATTCATTCCATGAAGTAAAACTGGTCATACTTCATATCTAACGCCACGGTGTTATCGGTAAATTCAATTACCATTTCACTTTCAAATCTAATTAAAGATTTAACTATCGCCTGGAGCAAAATTGGTGATACCCCATTCTCGATCATTTCAATCTAATTAAAGATTCATTAAAACTCCACTTGGTTTTAATCTGCCCAAAAATCAATATTAATGATTGCTTAACTTGGGAAATCATATCCTGTCTTTAACTGGGTTAAAGAACCAATGTCATTTAAAACATGGTTCACTATAAACCCAAAATCACATTCCATTACTTATCGGGTTAAAGAACAAGTCTTATTTGAAACACCGTCCACGATAAACCCAAAAATAAATTCAAATTCAATTCCAATTAAATACCATTTAATTGGTACACTTCATTAAATCTAAATAAAAAGATTTAATCTTTTTCTCAACTGGGTTTAAGAACAGTGTTAATGAAGACACCATTCACGACAAACCCATATCACATTTGATATTAAATACAAGGCTCTGAATAGAAATTATATCGGCTTATATTCAATATCAAATTCTACGACCAACAAACACCGTATTGGAAATAACGATACAAATATCTTTCAAATTTCCATAACAATATCTGTATAATCACGAAATCTAACATCGAAATATTCCAAAGACAATTTCGATTCAAATCCATTCCAATTCAATTATTGGAAATTCTGGTTATTTTCAAAACCATTTCAAATCCAATTTATTTAAATGGAATTATAATTCTAGTTCAAAACTAGTTCATTTCGATAAAAATCCATTTTTATCCTTTCAAATTTGGAGTTTTTTATCCCAATTCTTCCCAAATCATTTCTTATGATTTTACACAAATTATTACTATTTTTAATAATTTTATCAAGGCCCGTACAGTCGATTTCCATCAACGGCCATCGAACTGCACTTACAACGACCTTTTCCAAATTTGATTTGGACATAATTCCAAATCCAACCACTAGATTTCAAATATCTAATATTCATTAGAAAGCTCTTTTCGATACGAACCCAACGGTCCCGGTTTTAGGAGAATCTAACGGTCGGATCTCCCGTAATATCCATTCGAAGTCAATGGTCGAAATTCGCGAACTTCCGCAGCGCGGCGCATTCTATTCAGGCCATTCTATATATATAATAAATATTTCGTCGATTTCCTTTAAAACGTATTTTAAAAATCATTTTAAACTCGTTTTCAAAACGATTTCAACTTCATATTCAATTTCTAGTCAAAATTGAATATTCCATATCATTAATCTATAAATGATAATATTTTCAAAACGTTATATTTTGAAATCACTTCCTTTTCTATATTCCTTATAAAAATGAATAAAATCGATATAAATATCGTTCACGTCAAAATGGCGCATATCTAACCAATACGGTTTTATATATTTCAATAATTTTGTTATTCTATTCAACAAATGAATTTTCTTCAACACATGAATATATATTTTTATTCAACACATGAATATTTATTCTATTCAACACATGAATTTATATTTTTATTCAACACATGAATTTATATTTTTATTCAACACATGAATATTTATTCTATTCAACACATGAATTTATATTTTTATTCAACACATGTATATTTTCTATTCCTTATTTTCCAAATTGGAATGAGGCCCAATCAATTACCATATAATGTTAATTATATGGATTCCCTACAACGCATGTACATAATAGCAACGATAAATCATCAACCATCATCCAGATTGCACCATACAACTGCCTAAGCATTAAATATAAATAATTAACGTTTACACAGTCTGTCAATCCATCGATTGACATACAACTAAACAATCGGAATTAGTGTACATCAAATCTCATCCCAATACCCACGTGGGGTTTCAAATCAACAAACACATATTTTATTTGTGCAGTTGGGCGATGTGTAAAATTTATCATCCCAATCAATATCAGTCAAATCAGTTTACAAATCGCCCGATTTGTTTATTACCATTTATTTTATATACACGTTAAAAATTATATTTTTAACTATAAAATATTTTCCACAATAAAATATTTATTTCATTCCACATCACACAATAAAATTTTACAACACCGCAATCAAACAAACAAGTCATCCATGGTCTGTGGACAACGGGTGTCGGGTGCTACTAAGCACCATCTGCATCCTAGTATATATTTCAACTAGAAAACAAAATAAAAGTGAGGAGTTCTCACGAGGGTTCCACTCCTCTATTCTCTATTTCTTAACGGTCTGGATTCTGTTTTGCTTCCAGTCCGTTTCATCGCAATCTGTTTCACACGGTTTACGTTAAAAATCATATTTTTAAACAACGATCTTTTTAAATAAAAGCCCCATTTTCTTTCGGCGATTATATATATAAAAATCACATTTTTATTTCGCCATATATATAAAAATCATATTTTTATTATCTGTACTATATAAAAATCATATTTTTATTATTTATACTATCTAAAAATCATATTTTTATTATCTATAAATTATATTTTTACTTCGCTACTTATATAAAATATAAAAGATCATATTTTTATAATGCTCCTCATACATTAAAATTTCAGTCTTTAACGCTACTTCATATAGATAAAAAACCTTGCTTTAAACAATTAAGAATCAAATCTTTTTGACTATAAAAATCCTAGCTTTAAACAATTAAGAATCAAATCTTTTATTTCAAAACCATTCATGTAAAGATCAGGTATTTATTTCACTTTATTATATATAAAAATCAAATGTCTTTATATTTAAAAATCATAACTCTTCAAAATTAAAAATCATATATATATATATTTATAATTAAAAATCATATTTTTATAATTATGCTATTTATAAAAATTGATTTTATATATGTATAACCAATTGCATCACACAAATTTTAAATAAAAACTCACTTTCCATGTAAAAATCCAACCCTGGACTGTCGAACCGAGGTGGAAAGGGGCAGAGGCTCGCGCTGGCGTCGAGGAGGTGTCGGTAACTGTCTTCCAGGCGGAGGCGGTGGTCTGTTGCGGCCCAGGAGGTGTCTGGCGGCGCTAAGGGTTTTGAGTGGGTGGTTTTAGGGATTGCGTTCATTTGAGGAAGAGGAGAGAGAGCTAGGGCGTGAGAGGGGGAATAGGGGGAAGCTCCAGCGGGTACGGTGGTGGGCGGCGCCACCTGGGGGAGCGCGATGAGTATCAACGACGGATCCCGTCGTTTTTTTTCTTCTTCTGAAATCTAATCGGGGAAATAAAGGAAGGGAAGTGGTTGACTTAAGTGGAGAGGGAAATTCATATAATAATATATATTTAATTATTTTAAATTCCCAAAAAGGTAACCTTTTTAATCGAACTCGAAATCGAACCCACCGACTGTCATCCCTAGCTAATTACCCACATTCCGAACACAATGGGATATGTTACGTTAGCCAATTCAACTGTTACGATCAGTTTCCGTTCAAATCAAAATATAACTCTATATATTGAATTTGAACGCCCATTTCAATTTACCGGGGCCACATACGGACTCTAAAAATTTCAGAAAAATATTTTCTAGCTTCGTATTGACGATACAGTCCTATCAAAACTAATTTCGTCAAATTCTGAGACCGTTTGGAAAATGACCATTTTCCAGTCGATGAAAATCAACTGAAACTGGTCAAACGCGTTTTCCTTTGCCACGCTCACATATTGATTCAGAAAATTACGAATTTTGAAATCTAGAAATAACTTGACATCACGGATCCAACAAAAGTGGTTTCGTCGAAAACCGAGGTCGTTTGCAAAATTTCCAATTTTAAGGGCTAGGATTCCACAACGACTATTCTGAATTTTCAATTGGACATAACTTTTTATTCCCGCTATGAAATTTCAATTTTTCGGATTTGTTGGAAAGATATTCTCAAATAGATTCTAATATTTTTGGTTTCGCTAAAATCCGGTTAATTTTGAATCCCGTACATTCATTTGAAATTTGAAATCGAATTTTCGAACTACCGCGCTATTTTCAATTCCTTTTATAATATAAAATAAATATTTATATTCTAACGACGATCTATATAAATATATACGTTCGAATTCTATTCAAAATAAATTTCTCGTCGTTATTATTTAAAATAAATCATTTTAAATATTCCAAATTCATCAAAATTGCCAAAATAAAATTTTTAAATTGGCTCAGATTTTCCGGGTTATTACATCACCATACTAGTTCTGCAATTAAAACTAAAATGTTGTATTGGAAATTGGATTCCATCTGTGAACCAAGGCAAGGGATCGTCCTTCCGATTCGAGACACTCTAGCCCATGACTCAGGTTTCAGCCGCAACTGCACCTGGATCGTCAGGGCTAGTCCACATTTTAAGTGGATTAATAATCCCTGAACAATACGATTCCCCGCCCTATGGGGCGTAAGTCTGGTCAGTATGTCGACCATGTCATCCATCGGCCCCGTAGTGACCGTTATATCCGAGGCGCCTTGCTATCCATCAAATAATATGCAACATCCACATGAGTAAAATGTCTGGGCTCCATACCATGACACCACTCCTAGCTAGAAAGAAACGCATGTCCACCCTGAGGTCCTCTACCGTTTCTAGTTCACACCGGGGTGTGAGGCTCGCGAATTAACGCTATACACAAGGCTATGCTATTTAAAGCCGTGCTTTAATCATCAACCACAAGACTCTTCTTTTCAAAAAAAGCCTTGATCATTTGCATCTCAGCATGCCACAGTGACAATTCATGTCATGCGATTGATGTCTATCGATATATAACCTCTGAGCTCGTACGTCTCAGAGAAGGGTGTTAAGCAAGAGAATGAATTCTCTGCCAACAAAGATATATATATATATATATATATATATATTTAATAGAGATCAATCAATATAGAATAAAATCCAATGTCAGACACACATCCATTTACAAGTTTGTTCTAGGTTTGAACGAAACCGGAAGCACCTTTTTCCTCGTCCTATATGTCCAATACAGGGGAGAGGTCCTCGCATGTCCAGTCGATCTCCAAGTACGTCTGGACGATCACCACTTATTCCCTTGTCTTGGGTGTACAACCCACTTAAGACATCAGTAATCATCCAAACGATGTGAAGACCTCCGGTCTTCAACCACCGTCTTCATCGTCGACTTATCGTCGATTCAATTATTCAAAATGGGATCAACCCGGTCTTTTTGAATAACTTGCGTGTCTTATAAACAAGTGCTATAAAAACACAACACACGCCTCATTCCAATCTAGAATATTCATTTATTCAAATATTCACATTTTAAGGGAATGGTTCCCATTAATTTTATCAAAGATAATTTTTTTAAATTTATTCTTTAATCTTCCTTTGGATATCAATATAAACCAAATTAAGGTTTATTTAAACTTGTCGGGATTAGCGAACCTTACCGAAGTAATCATTTATTATATTACCCAATCCCAACCTATTCATCCCATGAAACAAAACTGTTTATACTTCATATCTAACACCATGGTGTTATCGGTAAATTAATTACCATTTCACGTTCAAATCGAATTAAAGACTTAACTATCGCTAGGAGTAAAACTGGTGATACTCCATTCTCGATCATTTCATGAATTTGATAAATTTAATTATCACATACACATTCCAATCTAACTAAAGATTCGTTAAAACTCTAATTTAGTTTTAATCTCAAAATCATTATTTAATGATTATTCAAAGTTAAGAAATTAATCTTATTTTTAACTGGGTTAAAGAACTAATGTCATTTAAAACACAGTTCACGACAAAGCCAAAATCCCATTCCATTAATTATAGATATTCACGGAAAACAGATCAATATATATAATCGATATAAACTTCCGTATCCAACCAATAATATAAATGGAATAACGACAAAGCCTTTTAAATTCCATTTATAGTAATAGTCATCCTCCACAGGAGCTCCCTTCGATTATTACCAAATCGAATTCCATTCCATTCCAATTCATTTTATTAAATTGGAATGCTTTACTTTGGAAAATTTCCAATAAATCCTAATAAACATATTTATAAATTCCAAATCATATTTCACTGTTAATTGGGATAAAGAACAAGTGTTATTTAAAATACCGTTCACGATAAACCAAAAAAAAATCAAATTTCAATTCAATTTCAATTAAATATAAATTAATTGGTGAACCTCATTAAATCTTAATTAAAAGATTTATTCTTCTCTCAACTGGGTTTAAGAACAGTGTTAATGAAGACACCATTCACGACAAACCCAAAATCCAATTTCTTTTATTCAATTCCAATTAAATGTTAATTAATTGGAAAACTTCATTAAATTTTAATTAAAAGATTTATTCTTTTCTCAACTGGGTTTAAGAACAGTGTTACTGAAGACATCATTCACGACAAACCCAAAATCCCATTTGATATTAAATACAAGGCTATGAATAGAAATTATATCGGCTTATATTCAATATAAAATTCTGAAACCAATAAATATCGTATTGGAAATAACGATACAAATATATCTTCCAAATTTCGATAACAATATCAGTATAATCACGGAATCCAAGATTGAAATATTCCGAAGATTATTTCCATTCCAATCCATTCCAATTTGTTCATTGGAAAATTTCTGGTTATTTTAAAACCATTCACCAATCCACTATATTTTATTTAAAAATTATTGGATTTCAAATCTAGTTAATAACTAGTTCATTTTGATAAATACATATTTTTTTTATCTTTACAAACGTGGAAATTTTCATCCCAATTCTTTCCAAATCATTTATTATGATTTTACACAAATTATTAATATTTTTAATAATTTTATCAAGGCACTTTCAATCGATTTCCATAAACGGTCGTCGAACTGCACTTACAACGACCTTTTCCAAATTTGAATTGGACATAACTCCAAATCTATTCATTAGATTTCAAATCTCTTATATTCGTTGAAAAGCTCTTTTTGATACGAACCCAAAGGTTTCAGTTTTAGAAGAATCCGACGGTCGGATCTCCCGTAATATCAATTCGAAGTCAATCGCTGAAATTCGCGAGCGGCCGCGGCGCGGCACATTCTATTCAAGCCATTATATTATATATATATTATATATATATATATTATATATTTCGTCGATTTCCATTTAAAACATATTTTATAAATCGTTTATAAATTCGTTTTAGAACGATTCTTACTTCATTTTCAATTTTAAATCAAAATTGAATATTCCATATCATTATAATATAAAAATGATAATATTTTTAAAATATCAGATTTTGAAATCAATTCTTTTCGATATTCATTATAAAAATGAATAAAATCGATATAAATATCGTCTACGTCAAAATGGCGCATATCTAATCAACACGACTTTCTATATTTCAATATCTTCGTGTCCACCCAAAATTGGACATCATATTCGCATTTTAATCCTTTATTGAATATTATTTTAAAACATTCGTTATTTTAAAATATTTTCTTCATTCTGAATTGGAATATGACCCAATCAATTACCATATAATTTTATTTATATGGATTTCATACAACACATGTATATATCAACAATGATAAATAATCAACCATCAGCCAGAGTGCACTACATGACTGCATAAGCATTAAATATAAATAATTAATGCTTACAACAGTCTATCAACCAATTTATTGACATACAACTAAACAATTGGGATCAGTGTATGTCAAATATCATTCCAATACCCGTGTGGGGTTTAAATCAACACATACAGATTTTATTTGTGCAGTTGGGCGATGTGTAAAATATATCATCCCAATCAATATCAATCAAAAGAGTGTACATTAAAAAATCATTTGATTTGTAAATGAATATTTATTTTCATTCATATACACGTTAAAAATTATATTCTTAACGATAAAATATTTATTTCTACACACGAATGTTTTATACAGTTCATTTATACAATAAAAATGATATTTTTATTATTCTAACATATTTCAGAAAATTTTGGCAGCATAACGGCATGATACTAGAACCGAAATAAGGTCTAGCCTTATCCCTCGCCTAATACTGGCTCGCGCCATACACATACCAAATATAATCAATTCATTTACATCCCAAACCACATTCAAACAAATAGACCAATCAAAACAAACAACCAAACATCCATTGTTTCAAACAAAGGTGTCGGGTGCTACTAAGCACCGTCTACATCCTAGTATATATTTAACTAGAAAACAAGATTAGGGTGAGAAGTTCTCACCTTTGGTTTCCACTCCGCCAGTTTTATTTCTGAATTTCTGAACAAATTGGATTTGCCCAAAATTCCAACGCAATCTTTTTCACACTGTTCATAGTAAAAATCACATTTTTAATATGATGCTAATATATTTAAAAATCGCAATTTTATCTCAGCTATACATGATTAAAAATCACATTTTTATACTGCTATAATATATATATAAATCACATTTTTATAGTGCCATTTCTATAATAAAAATCATATTTTTATTTCGCTTCATATATAATAGAAATCATATTTTTATTTCAAATCTACATTATAAAAATCAGATTTTTACAATGCTACTTTCTATATAAAAATTATATTTTTATAGTGCTATGTATATAAAATCACATATTTAATTCGCTATTATGTATATATAAAAATCCTATTTTTAATTCGTTATTACATATATAAAAATCATATTTTTATGCTTGCTATTTATAATTAAAAATCAGATTTTTATATATTTAAAAATCTAATCTTTTCATATTTAAAAAATCTAATCTTTTCATATTTAAAAATCTAATCATTTCATGTTTAAAAAATCTAATCTTTATGTAATGTTATTCTTATAATAATCACATTTTATTTTTCACAAATAAATAAATAGAAAACTTACTTTTCATTGTAAAAATGGGGTCTTAATTTGTTGCCAAAAGGGGGGTCCACGCCGGCTTTGGGGGGAGGAGGAGGAGCGCAGGGAATGGCTGGTGGTGCAGAGGTGGTGCAGCGACGAGGCGATGGCGGTAAGGGACCCACAATGGTGGTTTTAAGTGGTTGTAAGGGGTTTGGGGGTGGTTGTAAGGGGTTTGGGGGATTTTCGAGGAGAGTGAGAAAGAGAGGGTGGTGGCGGCTGGCTTGAGGAGGAGCGATCGTCGGAAGGGGGGTGGCAGTGGCGCGCCGTGGTGGAGGCGGCAATTGGAGCTAGACGCGATTTCCCCCCTTTTTTATTCTTTGCGTTGAACAATAGTGATAAGGAAGTGAGAGGGTTAGCTTTATATATATATATATATATATATATATATATATATATATATATAATTTAATTAAGTACCAAAAAGTTACTTTTTAATTCAAGCTCCAAATTGAGCCCAACGACTATCGCCTCTTGCTAATTACCCCCATTCCTAACTCAATGGGATATGTCCCATAAACCAATTCGATTGTTTCGTTCAGTTTTTCTTTAAATTAAAATATAAATCAATATATTTTGAATTCAAATGCACATTTTAATTTACTGGGGCCACATACTGACTCCTGAAATTCCCGAAAAATAAATATAGCTATGTTTTAATGATACAGTCCTAAAAAAACTAATTTCATCGAATTTGGAGACCGTTTGAAAGACGGCCATTTTTCAGTCGATTAAATTCAAACTAAAATTACCAAACACGTTTTCTTTTGCCACGCACACTTATTGATTCAAAAATTATAAGAACTGGAATCTAGCAATAATTTGACATTCCAGATCCAACAAAATTGGTTTCATCGAAAACAGAGGTCGTTTGCAAAATGGCTATTTTTAAGGGCTACATATATATAAATTCCATAGCAACTATTCTGAATTTTCAACTGGACATAACTTTTTATTCCCGTTATGAAATCTGGATTTTTCACATTCTTTGGAAAAATAATTTCAAACAGATTCAAATATTTCTGGTTTTACTGAAATCCGATTTATTTTGAATCCTATACATTCAATTGAAATTCAAAATCAAAATTTCAAACTACCACGCCATTTCAGGCTCGTTTTATAATTAAAATAAATTTATTCGTTTTAACTTCGATTTAAATAAATTTTAAACTGTTATTATTTAAAATAAATCATTTTAAATATTCAAAATCCATTAAAATAGCTAAAATAAAAATTTTAAATTGGTTTTGATTTTCCCGGTTGTTACAATCTCCCCCACTTAAAATCTTTTCATCCTCGAAAAGGAACGGAGCTGAAAGTTGTTTAACTAATCAACTCAACTTTCATTCTGGCTTTCATTCTTCAACTTTTCAACTTCTTAGAATTTCTAATTTTTAAAAAATTTGGCTAACACCCAAAATTTTCGAAGCCATAACCTCTTTTGTATGAGGAGACATTCAAAACCGCAACTAGCCTCACAGGGCCCTCACCAATCCAAAAGAAAATGAAAAAGCCAAGCGGCTAGCCAATCAGCTCATAAAATCATCAAAACCCAATAAATTAGTAAACATGTACCTATTTGTCGGGCATACAATTTTATTCCTCTTCTTAGCTTCCTTGCTATGACCTGTTCATTATATATACATGTACATGTATGCAGTTTCAATCAATTTTCAATTCATTTCAATAGTTTGATTCAATTTGGCTAAATTTACCATACATTCTTATATTGGTTTTAATTAATTACCATTCCAATATTTTTATTAGTTAAACTAATAATCAAACAACACAACCAGCAATCAATTGGTTAATCAAAATTTCAAATTCATAACTTTGATATGTAGACACAAAATCATGTTTTTGATGCCAATTCACAACAATAACCCTATCTAGTTCTGATTCTCATACCAGTCAATTGGAAATATATAGATATCCCACTTTCGAAACTTGAACATAAATACTAATGATGTCCGGACATCACCAGAATTATCCCCGAGCGACTAGAGTGTGATTCTATATCCATCTAGTATATTTGAGACTTTGTATACACGTGGATCAAACGTATATTAAAATCTCTATATACACGGTAGTCCGAAATCAATTTAAAATAAAATATTCAAATACGTATAATAATGTTTAAATTTTCTAAAAAAAATTTGTTTTCATTTCTATTTTAAAAATAACACTCTTCACACTCGTTCTAGGATACTACTGATCCTATCTCTAGCGAGTCATTCTCATTGGATATTACTAATCCAATCTCTGATGAATTCTTTCGTTTGGTTCTAATGTGTCTTGTTCTCGAGCTCTGTAAACCAAAGCTCTGATACCAACTGAAGCGACCCAAACTCGCCCGTACGGGAAAGCCCGGATTGAGTTGAGAACACAACAAATCATGACACAAACAGAAGAACATTTCATTGCTTATTACAACAATTACATCAGAGTACAAGAATATTCCAGAGTATGAATAAATATTATACATCAGAAAATATCAGAGATTTAAATTATAATGCAGTGGAAAAATAATACATAACACAACTGAAACAAATACATGGATACAGAGCTTTCCGAATATAGCTCCAGCTATAAACCAGGATCCTGAAAAAGAAATATCTGCAAAAACCCAACCACTGGTTGCCCGTGTGGAAAATATGGGCACCCAGAGTTTAGGTTAAAACCATAAACTACAGATCAATCATGTGACTAGTGTGAGAACTAAAAACAGATATTAAATTGATTTTACAGTTAAGTAAATCAAGGGACCACGCCGTATAACACAAAACGGTTTTAACCCCAAGAATACCAGTGCATAAAACAAATAGTGCAATGTTAATTAAAGAAAATGAAGCTATTATAAGACTCAGGTCCCATAACACAATGCAACGCAAGCCGGAGGATAGAGTTTTACCTTATAAGAGACAAATAATGCTTGATACGCGAAATTTAATCTTTTATTATTACTATATGTGAAGAAATCAACTTCAAATATGAATGTATCAATCATAGACGGCATAGTATCCCATGCTACTATGTCGCCATAATAGTTCGACAATTAAAACCGAAATGTCGTATTGGAAATTGGATACCATCTGTGAACCAAGGAAAGGGATCGTCCTTTCGATTCGAGACACTCTAGCCCATGCCTCAAGATTCAGCTGCAACTGCACCTGGATCATCAGGGTTGGTCCACATTTTAAATGGATTAATAATCCCTGAACAATACGTTTCTCTGCCTTATGGGGCGTAAGTCTGGTCAGTATGTCGACCAGGTCATCCATCAGCCCCGTAGTGACCGATATATCTGAGGCGCCTCGCTATCCATCAAATAATATGCAGCATCCACATGAGTAAAATGTCTGGGATCCATACCATAACACCAATCCTTGCTAGAAAGAAATGCATGTCCTCCCTGAGGTTCTCTCCCGTTTCTGGTTCACACCGAGGTGTGAGGCTCGCGAATTAACGCCGTACACAAAGCTATGCTATTTAAAGTCGTGCTTTGATCATCAACCACAAGACTCTACTTTTGAACAAAAGCCTTGATCATTTGCATCTCAGCATGCCACACTGACAATTCATGCCATGCGACCGATATCTATCGATATATAACCTCTAAGCTCGTACGTCTCAAAGAAGGGTGTTAAGCAAGAGAATAAATTCTCCGCCACCAAACAGATATATATTTAATAGAGATCAATCAACACAGAATAAAATCCAATTTCAGACACATACATCCATTTACAAGTTCATTCTGGGTCTGAACGAAACCGGAGGCATCTTATTCCTCGTCCCATATGTCCAGTACAGAAGAGAGGTCCTCGCATATCCGGTCGATCTCCAAGTACGTCTGGAAGATCACCACTTATTACCTTGTCTTGGGTGTACAACCCAATCAAGACAACAGTAGTCATCCAAACGATGTGAAGACCTCCGTCTTCAACCACCGTCTTCATCGTCGACTTATCGTCGATTCAGTTATTCAGAATGTGATAAACCCGGTCTTTCTGAATAACTTACGTATCTTATAAACAAGTGCTATAAAAGCACAACACACGCATCATTCCAATCCATAATATTCATTTATTCAAATATTCACATTTTTAGGGAATGGTTCCCATTAATTTTATCAAAGATAAATTCTTTAAATTTATTCTTTAATCTTCATTTGGATATCAATTCAAACCAAATTAAGGTTTATTTAAACTAGTCGGGATTAGCGAACCTTACCGAAGTAATCATTTATTATCTTACCCAATCCCAACCTATTCATCCCATGAAGCAAAATTGGTAATACCTCATATCTAACACCACATTGTTATCGGTAAAATTAATTACAATTTCATGTTCAAATCTAATTAAAGACTTAACTATCGCTTGGAGCAAAACTGGTGATACTCTATTCTCGATCAGTTCATGAATTCGATAAATTTAATTATCACATTCCAATCTAATTAAAGATTCATTAAAACTCAAATTCAGTTTTAATCTCAAAAATCATTATTTAATGATTATTCAAAGTTAAGAAATTAATCTTATCTTTAACCGAGTTTAAGAACTAATGTCATTTAAAACACAGTTCATGATAAACTCAAAATCCCATTCCATTAATTATGGAATCTTCACGGAAAACAAATCAATATATGTAATCGATATAAACTTCTGTATCCAACCAATAATATAAAGGGAATAACGACAAAGCCTTTTAAATTCCATTTATTGTAACGGCCATCCTCCACAGAAGCTCCCTTCGATTATTACCAAATCGAATTTCATTCCATTCCAATTTATTTTATTAAATTGGAATACTTTACTTTGGAAAATTTCCAATAAATCCTAATAAAAAGATTTATATATTCCAAATCATATTTCACTGTTAATTGGGTTAAAGAGTAAGTGTTATTTAAAACACCGTTCACGATAAACCTAAAAAAAAGGATCCAATTTCAATTCAATTCAAATTAAATATTAATTACTTGGTAAACCTCATTAAATCTTAATTAAAAGATTTATTCTTCTCTCAACTGGGTTTAAGAACAGTGTTAATGAAGACACCATTCACGACAAACCCCAAATTCAATTTCTTTTATCCGATTCTAATTAAATGTTAATTAATTGGAAAACTTCACTAAATCTTAATTAAAAGAATTATTCTTTTCTCAACTGGGTTTAAGAACAGTGTTAATGAAGACACCATTCACAACAAACCCAAAATCCCATTTGATATTAAATACAGGGCTCTGAATAGAAATTATACCGGCTTATACTCAATATCAAATTCTGAAACCAACGGATATCGTATTGGAAATAACGATATAAATATATCTTCCAAATTTCCATAACAATATCTGTATAATCACGGAATCCAATTTCGAAATATTCCAAACATTATTTCCATTCCAAATTCATTCTAATTTGTTCATTGAAAAATTTCTAGTTATTTTAAAATCATCCACCAATCTAATTTATTTTATTTAAAAATTATTGGATTTCAAATCTAGTTAATAAATAGTTCATTTAAATAAAAATACATTTTTTTATCTTTACAAACGTGGAAATTTTCATCCTAATTCTTTCAAATCATTTATTATGGTTTTACACAAATTATTAATATTTTTAATAATTTTATCAAGCCCTTTCAGTCGATTTCCATAAACGGTCATCGAACTGCACTTACAACGACCTTTACCAAAATTGGTTTGGACATAATTCCAAATCCAACTATTAGATTTCAAATCTCTTATATTCGTTGGAAAGCTCTTTTCGATATGAACCCAACAGTTCTCGTTTTAGGAGAATCGGACGGTCGGATCTCCCGTAATGTCAAGTCGAAGTCAATGGTTGAAATTCGCGAATGGCCACGGCGTGGCGCATTCTACTCGGGCCATTATATTATATGTATAATATATATTTCGTCGATTTCCATTTAAAACGTATTTTATATATCGTTCATAAATTCATTTTAAAATGATTCTAACTTCATTTTCAATTTTAAATCGAAATTGAATATTCCATATCATTATAATACTAAAATGATAATATTTTCAAAATAATTTCTTTTCGATAGTCATTATAAAAATGAATAAAATCGATATAAATATCGTCTGCGTCAAAATGGCGCATACCTAATCGACACGGCTTCCTATATTTCAATATCTTCATGTCCACCCAAAATCGGACATCAAATTCGCATTTTAATCCTTTACTGAATATTATTTTAAAATATTCGGTATTTTAAAATATTATCTTCTTTCTAAATTGGAATCAGACCCAATCAATTACCATATAATTATATTTATATGGACTTCATACAACATATGTATATATTAACAATGATAAACAATCAACCATCAGCCAGAGTGCACTACACGACTGCATAAGCATTAAATATAAATAATTAACGCTTACAACATTCCGTCAACCAATCGATTGACATACAACTAAACAATTGGGACTAGTGTATGTCAAATATCATCCCAATACCCGTGTGGGGTTTAAATCAACACACACAGATTTTATTTGTGCAGTTGGGCGATGTGTAAAATATATCATCCCAATCAATATCAACCAAAAGAGTGTACATAAACAGATCGTCCGATTTGTAAATGAATATTTATTTTCATTCATATACATGTTAAAAATTATATTCTTAACGATAAAATATTTATTTCAACACATGAATGCTTTATACAGTTCATTTATGCAATAAAAATGATATTTTTATCGTTATAACATATTTCAGAAAATTTTTGCAGCATAACGGCGCGATACTAGAACCGGAATAAGGTCTAGCCTTATCCCTCGCCTAATACCGGCTCGCGCCATACACTTACTAATTCTAATCAATTCATTCACATCCCAAACCACATTCATACAAATAGACCAATCAAAACAAACATCCATGGTTTCAAACAAAGGTGTCGGGTGCTACTAAGCACCATTTGCATCCTAGTATATATTTAACTAGAAAACAAGATTAGGGTGAGAAGTTCTCACCTTTGGCTTCCACTCCGCCAGTTTTATTTCTGAATTTCTGAACAGTTTAGATTTGCCCGAAATTCCAACGCAATCTTTTTCACGCTGTTCATAGTAAAAATCATATTTTTAATATGATGTTTATATATTTAAAAATCGCATTTTTATCTAAGCTATACATGATTAAAAATCCCAGTTTTATACCGCTACAATATATATAAAAATCACATTTTTATACCACTATAATATATATAAAAATCACATTTTTATACCGCTATAATATATATAAAAATCACATTTTTATAGCGCCATTTCTATAATAAAAATCATATTTTTATTTCGCTTCATATATAATAAAAATCATATTTTTATTTCAAATCTACATTATAAAAATCAGATATTTACAACGCTACTTTCTATATAAAATTTATATTTTTATAGTGCTATGTATATAAAATCACATATTTAATTCGCTATTATATATATAAAAATCCTATTTTTAATTTGCTATTACATATATAAAAATCATATTTTTATACTTGCTATCTATAATTAAAAATCAGATTTTTACATATTTAAAATCTAATCTTTTCATATTTAAATATCTACCCTTTTCATATTTAAAAATCTAATCTTTATGTAATGTTATTCATATAATTACCACATTTTTATTTACACAAATAAATTTAAAAAAAACTTACTTTTCATTGTAAAAATCGGATCTTTGTTGTTGAAAGGGAGGTCCAAGGGGTAGGGGAGGCGCGTAGGGGATGGCTGGTGGTGCGGAGGTGGTGCAGCGACAAGGTGACGGCGCTAGAGGATCCACAGCGGTGGTTTTCAGTGGTTGTAAGGGGTTTGGGTGATTTTCGAGGAGAGAGAGAAAGAGAGGGTGGTGGCTGGCTTGGGGAGGGGAGATCGTCAGAAGGGGGGAGCAGTGGCACGCCGTGGTGTAGGCGGCGAGTGGAGCTAGACGCAATTTCCCCCTACTTTTTATTCTTTGCGTTGAACGATAATGATAAGGACGAGAGGGTTAGCTTTATAAATATGTATATATTATTTAATTAAGTACCAAAAAAGTTACTTATTAATTCGAACTCCAAATCGAGCCCAACGGCTGTCGCCCCTAGCTATACCTTCATTCTGAACGCAATGAGATATGTCTCGTAAGCCAATTCGATCGTTTCGTTCAGTTTTTCTTTAAATTAAAATATAAATCAATATATTTTGAATTCAAACGCACATTTTAATTTACTGGGGCCACATACTGACTTCTAAAATTCCCAAAAAATAAATCTAGCTATGTTTTGATGATACAGTCCTAACAAAACAAATTTCGTCGAATTTGGAGACCGTTTGAAAAATGGTCATTTTCCAGTCGATTAAATTCAAACTAAAATTACCAAACACGTTTTCTTTTGCCACGCTCACATATTGATTCCAAAAATTATGAGAATTGGAATCTAGCAATAATTTGACACTCCAGATCCAACAAAATTGGTCTCGTCGAAAATGAAAGTCGTTTGCATAATGGCTATTTTTAAGGGCTACATATATATAAATTCCATAACGACTATTCTGAATTTTCAACTGAACATAACTTTTTATTCCCGCTATGAAATCTAGATTTTTCACATTCGTTGGAAAGATAATTTCAAACAGATTCAAATATTTCTGGCTTTACTAAAATCCGATTTATTGTGAATCCTATACATTCAATTAAAATTTAAAATCGAATTTTCAAATTGCCGCACCATTTCAGGCTCGTTTTATAATTAAAATAAATTTATTTGTTTTAAATTCGATTTAAATAAATTTTTAATCGTTATTATTTAAAATAAATCATTTTAAATATTCAAAATCCATTAAAATAGCTAAAATAAAAAATTTAAATTGGTTTTGATTTTCCGGGTTGTTACAATTGAATGTCATATGTGTTGGCTCAAACAAATCTTCTGAGCAACCTCATTTATAACCATTGTATAACGTGTGCATGCTATAATGAATTTTCCAGGCATTGCTCTTCAACCATCTTTCTTACTCGACAGTCCACCTTGATGTTATAAAGTAGAGTAAGATCGTTCGAAAAATGAGTAACAAATATCTCCTCTGCTTCACATATGTGATCGGTTTGTATTTAAGAATTGACCAATAGCTCAGGTTCGTGAGAAGAAAATAAGTTGGACATTGTTTGAGTTATGCTATGTTTTTTGACTAAGGACATACTACGAGTGTATGCATATACTGAACGTCTGACCTAGGGTTACTCTTTCCATATGCAACACGGCTATAGTGTAATATTTGACCAGACATTGTCACACGTTGTCTCCAATCATTTAATATATGAATAAGTGGGTAAACAGTAAAATGTGACTACAGTGTCGGATATGCATAAATATTATCATATGTTGTCTCCACTTATATAAGATATGGATAAGTGCGAAAAAATACAACGTGGCAAAAGTGTCTGATATGACCAGATAGTATCACATGTTTTTTCACTTGTAAATTTATCATGAAATCATATGCTACAACTTCTGGAAAGCATGGTGGCTCAGTCATTAGTCGAAATTACATCAACAATTAATCAAAAAGCATTCCCCAAAAAACACTTATAAAAGATTACATTTCTAGTGATCCAACATACGGTTCAAAAATGTTTTGATGAAGATTTAGAATGAGTTATCCATAGTTTTGTAGAATTCTTGAAACCATTCAACAAAATAATAATTACTTTGTTTTTAAACAGGACATTGGTAAAAAGTAAGGCCTTAATGGGTATCAAAAGACAATTGTAGTTATGTGTACGTTAGCATATGGTACATCTACCGACACCTTTAGCGATGAATACCATATTGCAGAGAGTACTACATTGGAAAATCTAGATTACTTCTACCTGTCCGTTGTGGGCATTGGGTGCATTTGGTTAAAAATGAGTTTTGGGTTTTAAGTTTTCAAAATTAATTACAAAACATTAAAGGTGTGAAAGGCGGAATAGTAGAATGAAAGGAAAATGGAGGGGACCGCGGAGGGAATGTAGCATTCATGGAAGGAAGAATTGTTCTCTATGTTTCCCTCGTTTCTCAAAACATGAAAAATGGATAAAAGTTGTTTTATTTATTTTATGTGTTAACTTTGTTTTCTAAAATTGTTGTTCCCCATAATATACATGCGTTGTGTACATTTTTGTATGAACGAAAACCCAAAACTTAAATTGGTAAACCAAACACTACCTTAGGAGATGAATATCTTCGTTCTCTAAATGAAGTAGATGTCTTGTGATTGCATTATGTACGAAAGCACGTAATAACTTGGAATGCTCGGAAGCTTAGACTACATGCATTGGGAGTGAAAAACTATCCTAAAGCTTACCATGGACTATAGACGGCAAGGAGAAAAGATGGAATATAATCCTTGAAACAACCACGTCTCATGATTTGTGGATTTGGTTTGCTTTTTTTTAAATGTCTGGTACTAATAACGACATAAACATTATCGAACGATCTCATTTATTCAATAATTTTGCACAAGTGTATCAACTTCTGTACCATTTACACTTGGTCATAACACATTAATCATGGATATTATCTAGACGATGGATTCTATCCTAAATAGAGCATAATTGTAAAGTCTTTACAAATCCAACAACAACAAAATAGAAAAAAATTGTTGCAATGCAAGAGGGAAAAAGGAAAGACCTAGAAAGTGCTTCAAGCAAGATTAGCAATGGTGAGTGATCCATGTAGATTATGTAAGTGATTGAAAATGAATACAATTATGTTTTGTAGTAATATTCTTCACAACATGATCATTGAAGATGAAACGTGTATGTCCTGCCCCAATTATGAATATGTTGAGGCTAGACAACGCCTGAATTATTCCGTGCTACCGCACTGCAAATTGATGGAGAGTACATAATTCATGTGGATGACCATGAACTGAATCACAACTAGGCTATTCAAAATACGTTTCAAAAAGATCTAATGTATCACATTTGAATTCATACGAAATGTAGTTCTTAATGAATACCCTTTCTTTATTAATGATTGTTTGCATTATTATTTACTTCATAAAGTGTAGCATGCTATGCTATGATACTTAATCACATTTTTTTGAAATAGAAATATTCAGTTAATTAAAGAATTCATTGAACAAAACGATACATCGTTTAATTTTCGAATGTAAATACTACATGATTTGAAACAAAGTTATATTTCGCAATTACTCTACTACATATGTGTAGTACAACACCTATTCTCCGTGTAATGCACTGTTTTTATTTCATCCAATACTACTATGTTATTGGATCCATTCTCGTTACATCCATTTCCAAAATTATGGTCTCATGACTTGGTTGCTCTATTTTGAATCACCCTTTTCCAGCCTCGGGCAAGTCTTTTAAAACGACAAGCATCTCCCCGCTGCTCCTTTGACGTTCGACCTTTTATCTTGCATTTCTTTCGTGCATTAAGGCTATTTGAGAGTTGAATTGGATGTGTACGGCAATCTTCTTATCAACTACTCTATGTCCTATCAGTTTAGCATCTTTGTCTAATGTAAGTTCTCCTTCTTCAATATTGATATCTAGGATTAAATTAGAATCTATACCAGAAGAGTACCACTTACTAGAATCGTAATCAGTCCTCGAAACTATCTTTTTCCCCTTAGAGCTTGATTAAACATCTCTTGAGATCTGTACATTATTAGAGCTCCAATTTGCTGACTAATAAGAAAGTTATACCAATTTGCAAATTGGTAGTAATGAGGTTTTTTGGCACCATTTTCCCTAGTAAATAGTTTTAAATTTTGATTAATGGCTAATCTCCCCTACCAAAATATACAAAAAAGAATGGATAACATATTAAAAAAGTTGCAAATTAAAGTTTTAAAAACGTACCAACTCTGCTTCTCCGTCCATTCCACTCACATTTCCTTTCTAGTTTTGTAAATTTGTGACACATAGAACTGTTTTTATCGTCAAATCTTTTCAAACATACCATTACTTGCAAGCACTGACCATGTCTTGTCAACATTTTTAGATTGTACGTAGTCGTTACCTTAGCCCAAAATGCTTCTCCACTTTTGATTTTGTTTATTTGAATAGCTAGAAAACTGATAGTATATATTACAAAAACCCTTATCTTCTTTGCTACTCCATAGCGCACATAAATGGATGCTCAGAAGGGGAGCCGTTTATGGACAAACACTTTGATCAAGTTGGAAACCAAGACCCCAATTATCCAATTCAAGCTTCAGTACACGATTCAAATATATGAGACATACCTTGATTATGTATGAATTCAGGAATATTGTTTTTGAGTAGAAGAAATTTGTGCTGTATAGAACGAAATAAGTTGAATTTATAGGAGAAGTTCATAAGTATGACCATTTATAGCCATTGGAAACTTAAAAACGACCGGTAATAGTCATCGGATTAGGGAGCAGGCTAAAAAGTGGGGCTTCATGCATTATACGCCTAGTAAATGAGCACCCAGAACAATTCAGTTTCTGAATTGAAAATTGAATATTCAACCTCATATTAAGGCAGAATTGAAAAACTGAAGGGGCAAAACTTAAATTTACGCTTGAATTTCATACCACTAGAGATGTTTCGTACATGCTATCCATATTGTTTATCTTTTTAGTCAAAGAAAATTTGATAGCTACCAAAATTTTAATCAAAAAGAAAATCAAAGGGTAGTTTCGTGCAAGCAAATTCAGCAGCACATGGCCCATCATTTAAAATTCAAAACAGCTAGTAATTCGGAATGGAAGCACGTGGGTGGGGGTATGTTCATTTCTCACTGTCATAAATAATAGTTAATTCAAGTCTTTGAATTCATTCTTCCCAGTCAAACTTACTGATTTTTCTATCTTTTTCCATAATAAAATAAAAATAAACTTAGTTTTTTAATACTCAATAGAAATTAACATGCACATAATAGATCATTATTGAATGGTTTCATTTCTTCAATCATTTGGCATAATGTGTATCAATTCCAATATCATTTACTCTTGGTCATAACACATATGATCATGGATATTATATAGAAGATGAAATTTATCGTATGCGGAACATAATTGTATAGACTTTTGCAAATCCAATAACTGCAATATAGACAAAAAATTCTATAATGAAAGAAGGACAAGGGAATACATAGAAAGAGCTTTTAGTGTGTTTCAAGTAAGATTTGCAATGATGAGTAATCCACGTAGATTATGGAAGAGATCGAAAATGACTATAAATACGTTTCATTGTATTATACTTGACAGCATGATCGTTGAAGATGACAGGGGTATGGCCACCTAATTAAGAGTGTTATGGGTCTATATAATGGCCTGCATTGTTTCGTGCTATCACACTACAAATTAATGGGGAGTACACATCGTGTATTACATCACAATACGGCTATTCATAATTGGATCCAAAAAGTCTATTATTTGGAATTCATAAGAAAACCATTAGTTCTTGATGGAGACCCCTTCTTTATTTATGCATATGCATTATTATTTATTTCATGAAGTATAGCAGGCTATGTTATAGTATTTGTATTCATATTATTTTTTTAAGTAGAAACATTTTGTTAACTAAAAAATTCATTGAAAAAAAACGATAAGCCATTTAATTTAGAATGTAAATATCAATAATTAAAGATATTTTCGTAGTTACTCAACTATATGTGTAGTTCTGGATCTACTCTCTGTAATATGATATTTGAATAGGATCCAATACTGCATTGTTATTAGATCCGTTCACGTCACATGTATTTCTACATCTATGGGCTTTTGACGTTGACGCGTTATCTCAAATCACCCTTTTTAAATCTCTACCAAGTCTTCTAAAACGACAAGTTTTTCCACACTACCCCTTTGATATATGGCCTTTTTCTTACTCTTCTTACATGTATTACAGCTACTTAAGAGTCGATCTGGGCATATACCGCAATCTTCTTATTAGTTTCTCTCAGTCTCATTGGTGTACCATCTTTATGCAGTGTTGGTTCTACTTCTTTAGCTATTATATCCAAGCATAAATTAGATCCATACCAGAAGAGTCCCACGCATTAGAAATGTAATAAGTTCTCATAACTATCTTCATTCCCTTGGACTTTGATTGAACATCTCTCAAGCTCTTTGCATTATTAGAGCTCCATTTTTGCTGACTAACAAGCATGTCATAACAGTTTGAAAACTAGTAGTATTTTTTTGTATTATTTCCCCTTTTAAATAGTTTTAAAATTTAAGTTTTCATCAATAGCTTCTGCCAAATATAAAAAACAAAATAAATGAAAATATGTTTTGATAATTGCAAATTAAAGTTTTAAAAAGATATTAACTCAGCTCTGCCACCCATTCCACTCAAATTTGTCTTTCTTATTTTGTGAATTTGTGGCTCATAGAACTGTGTTTGTCGATTAATCTTTCGAACCCTACCATTAATTGCGGACTTTGAACTTATCTTGCTGACAAGATTTTGATTGTACACGGTCTTTACTTTCGCCCAAAACACTTCTCAACTTTAATAATTTCCTTTATCTAAATCGTTTAGAAAAGTGACAATATGTATAACAAAGATCCCAATCTTCTTCGCTACTACATGGAGAGGACAAATGGAAGCTCAGAGAAGGAGCAGTTTGTAGCAAAACCCCAATTATCCATATTCATAGCTTTAGTATATATTCAAGTGTTGAGACATACCTTGATTATGTTTGAATTCGAGAATATAGTTTTTGAGTAAGAGAAATCTATGTTATATTGAACAAAATGAGCTGAATTTATAGAAATAGTTCATGAGTATGGTCGTTCATAGCCGTTGGAAATTTTAAAAGTAACCATTAATAGCCGTTGGATAGGGAAGCCAGATGGAGAGAGGGGAGGATCCTAGTGTTGTGCGCCCAATAAATAAGCACCTAGGAAAGATTCAATTTTCTGTATTGAAAATTGAATATTCAACCTCATATTAAGACTGAATTGAACGACTGAAGGGGGAAAACTTATAATTAAGCTTGAATTTCATACCATTAGAGATGCTCTTACACTTGTTTTTCATATCGTTTTATCTTTTTAATTCAAGAATATTTGATGGCTACCAAATGTTAATAAAAAAAATCAAAGGATAGTTTCGTGTAAGCAAATTCAAAAGAACTAGGCCCAACCTTGCCAAAAAAAATTAAACCTTGCCCAAAAAAAGCACAAGGCCCATCATTTTACAATTCAAAATGGAAGCATGTGGGCAAGGGTATGTTCAGTTCTTGCAACATCCCAGAAATTTTAACAAGATTAATTTGGATTTTTATTATATAATTATGGATTTTCTTGAATATATATAAGGTTTGAATATAAATTTTAATTTTTGAATAAGTATCTAATTTTATTTTTTATTTGATTATTATTATTATAAGATTTTATGTTAATTAATGATTTTGGTAATATTGATAAATGATAATTTATTTCACAATAAAAATGTTTAAATAAGATAATTTATAATGATAAGTATTTTTAAGCATTTATTTTAAACCATTTCATATAAATATATAAATATATTCGATGAATAATATAGATAAATATTTTATAAACGTTTTGATCAACTTTAAATAATGAGAGGGTTACATTTATAAGTATGACACAATTTGGCAACATTTATATGTGTCACAAAAGTGTAACCAATTTAAATAAATTAATTAATTCCTTAAGATAAGGATTAGGGTGAGTTGTCCACTTAGGTGTCATTTTGCATGTAGTGTGTCATGTAATGAAGACAAGTGGCCATGTATGTGTAACCATGCATGGAGAAAATTTCTCAAAATGTACCAAGTGTCCCTTGCTAGATTGACCATAATACCCTAATAAATCCCTATATAAGAAGAGCCTAACCTCCACAATTCTTCATTTCAGTCATACAACTTCTTCATCGCGCACTGTTCTTCTTTCTGTTCTCTGTTATTCATTTCTGTTCATGAAAACAAACATCTCCTCTCATTTAAAAAAAATCCAAATCCCTAAATCCGTTGAGTTTCAGCCAAAATGTGATGCACGAAAGTTGTTCAGATTTTCATTTCCGATTTTTAGAAATTGACGGATCCAGAATTCATTGAGTATCAAGAGAGATATCGTTGATTTACAGTAAATTGACAGTTTGTGAAGAGAACTTTGAAAAATAAAATCTCTAAATCCGCTTCGAATCGCTCGACGCTGTCTACGCCGCTGCGATCTGCTAGTGATATAGTATTTTTGATGTGAAATCGAGGCAATTCCGGGTCGATGATTTGAATCGTTCAAAATTAGGGTTGGGGTTTGTTGATGGAGGAAGAAGCGATTGGCGAATCGAGGAGTAGCATTGCATTAAGGTTGTAGAAGGCTTCGAAGTGGCAAAAATTTGATGGAGTTCGGTGTATGATTGGAGGGTGCGACATAGAAGGGCACGCGGTTTTTTTTTTCTGAAGCAGGTCACGGCCATGGTGGGTCGGTTTTTGAACGAAGGGCTTGGAGGCTCGGCGAGGTGGTGCAAACGAATGAGGGGGAGGAGGGAAGTTTGCTGGTAGTTTCAAATTAAATATCGGTGGAGGTTTGAAGGTGTGTATGTGCACCCTGTGCACGTTTCTTGCGTTCCAGGAAGAGAATGGAAAGGGAGGACGGGAGGAGAAGAAGAAGAGGAGTAGCGGGCTAGCGGGCCGAGTGTGGTTAAGAAGAATTTGGGCTTTGGGCCAACTCTTTGGTATGATTTATTCTATTATATTTTTAAGTTATATTAGTTAACTTTAAACACTCATAAAACGTTCGTTTTAAATCGGATTCGCTCGCCGTCAGATCCGTTAGAACCGTATCAGAGAGTAGAACACAATGATATATTATATTGATAATTTTATTAAGTATAAATTTATAATAAAATAAAATTCCTTATGTATGGATATTTATATCAAATATCATTATTAATTCAATTTCGATATATAATAATTAGCAGAAAAATCCCTAGCTGCTAATAGAGGTGATCTGAAACAGTACTAGTAGTAGTGGCAAATGTTGTTGGTCTGTTCGACCTAGTAATAAAGACGTTGGAGCTATCATGTGAGAACTTCTAATTTAATTTATTTATTTAAATTTGGTTAATTATAATTAGCTGAGAAAAATTTAAATTTGTTGATAATGGTGTGATGGATGTTGATGTGTGAATGTTTGCTCATGGAATTAGATAGTACACTGAACACGAGTAAGCGTTATTGACTGTAACGCTTGTGCACAGTTAAATGTTTGTTGTGATAATGAATTCATATCCATCTGATCGTATGGTTCATTTGGATAGATATGATTGCATTGTATGATATCACACACACACAAACACACCGTGGTTGTGGAATATATCGGTGATCGATGTAGAATCTCCTTCCTATACACTATTTTTATTTAATTATTAAATAATATTTTAAAATATTAGTTTTGAATTAAATATCAACTTTTTAAATATTGAATTAGGATTTGGAAAAAATGATTTGAATTATATATTGATTTTGTATAACGATCTTAATATCTATTTGAAATTTGTTTGGTAAAAATATATTCAACCTAAATTTGAAATGTGATTTTTAAATTTGAACATGATTTATATTAATAATAACTATATACACCAGAACGTTCTAGGATGACAGAGAAGATAGTGTCTAGACTTGGGTTTGGAAATGCAGTTTCCTGCTCTCCCTGGCTATCCCTAACTGGTCCGACAACGGGACGGTAAATTCGAAATCTAATCTGAAAGAAAATTTAAACTGTTTTCCAAATGAATTAGAAAACATAAATTAAATTTGAAATGGTTTTGAATAATTAAATCATTATATGGTTTGAATAGAACGCACTATGATGCAACAATTCAGAAATATTGATTTCAAATTTTGAATCGATTATTTGAAATAAATTTGATTTGAAATAAGGAACATTGAGTTGTAAATGATGACAGTTTTGAAAAGCATTGGAATATTTGAATTTCGAACAATTTTAAATCTATGGGATTTAAATGGCTGTTTTAATAATAGTGCTTTTGGTAACATTTATAAATGTTATTATTGGTTTGAAATTTATATGCGTACACGATCATTTGATTTTAAGAAGGATTGATAAAATAGTTCAAAGATTTTTAAAGTATTGGAAATATTGTATATGGAATTGAAATGGGTTTTCCAAAGTAAAAATTTGGATATGTTGGAGATAAATCTTCGGATGTTTGATATTAATTCGGTAAATGAAAACTCTTATTATCTGAGGAATTTAAAAGGTAATTCACCGTTATTCCGCTTATAATATGAGTTGGATACGGAGATTGATATTGAAGATAAGTTGATGGTATTTCTATCCAGATCAAATATCGAAGAGTCGGATAAATCTTTTAATTAAGATATGGGATTCTCCACCTGATTGGAATAAGTTAGATAGAAATAATCCTCGGTAATTGGTATAAATTTTTCATGGTGTAAATGAATACTATCTGGGAATTTGGAAGATATTATTATATCGCTATTCCACTTATGGTATTCGTTGATTATGAGAATATATATCAAATATAAGTGGATAGAAATTTCTGTGTAACTTATGATTCAATATCGATTTATTTGGGTTTTGTCGTGAATCATATCTTCAATAATATCATTCTTGAAACCCGATAAGATTGAATGGTGGAAATTCATATCGTAATTGGGGATTTGATCGAATCTTTGATTCGAGGGAATCAAAGATAAGAAATTAAAGCGAAGGTATAATCTTTGATTTCGAAGAAGAGATAAGATGATAACGAGATGTATGAAATTTATAGTAATTCAAATCTTGAGTCGTAAATGAATTGATAACTATTTGGAAGGAGATTTGAATTGAATAACTCGTATAGTCCATAGCTACTGTTTTAAAGTACGTTTATCACTTGGAAAGATCGGGATCAAACATATGTTCGAAAACCATTCCAAGTAATAATACGACGTTATGAAGCAATTCAAGACTTGAGAAACGACAAATGAAGACCGGGAATATTTGAATTGTTTAGATTGATTGTTGATTGATGTCTTGGTTGGGTAGGCCACCCAATACGAGATATGATTTGCATGAGACCTGAACATATTTAAGTATTTTCGGGTTGTGTTCCGTTCAAACCCAGGACGGACTTGTATGGATGGTGTGTCTGACATTGAAATTGGCCACATGGCACTGATTTCCGTTATTGTATATCGGGTTTGTGGCAATATATTATCCTCGTCTCTAAGTCATGTGAACTTAGAGGGTATGCATTGATTTGAATCTGTGATATGTCGTGAATTGTCAATGTGGCATACCCGAGATATGAGACAAGCTACTGATGATCAAAGAATGGCTTATCGAAGCATCGCTTTGTGTATGACGTGACATCGACAAACCTCACACCCCGGATTGATGAGAAACTGGCGGTTAGGTTTTATACTTATATATAAATAAATGATGAAGCTGTGCAGCAGTGGGAAACCACTTATGAACCTAAGGAAGTTGGGTATGTTCGGGGGGCCGTGTCTAGTCGAAAACCGTTGATCTGCCCTGACGATGTGTAGTCGGTGTCCGCGTATGGTCGAAAAAGCCGTTGAGGCACTTCGTTTTGTATCCCTGATTGATCTTTCGTGCCAGGAATCATCAAGTTGGAAACCCAAATTTCTTATGCGAGCCATACGATTTTGATTGTGTGTGTGTATATATATATATATATATATATATATATATGGCAACATATATTATGGGGTATATGCTGCCTAGGATTAATACATTTACTTGCGAAATGTTTTCCACACTATATATATATTATGGTATTGAAGAGAATTTTTCGTATGAAAGCATATTTGGTTGTCATAAGATAAAACTCGCCCATTTAGTGTGCGCTTGCATTGTGTGATGTGGGACGAGCTTATGATAACTTCATTTTCAAAAGTCATTGCGCATTTATATGCACGGGTATTCACTTGGAGTAAATCTGTTCCGCGTTAGCGGCGTGATCCGGTGAATTTCCCAACTTTAAAATGAATCTAACTGTTTCGAGTTCTCACACCAGTCCCACGACTGACCTGGAGTTTATTTTTCCCTCACCTAAACTCTGGGTGCCCTGATTTTTCGCACGGGCAGCCAGTAGTTTAGTTTTGCAGTTATGGATCGCCGGAGCAGGATTTAGAATGCTTTTAGAGTTGGAGTCCACGATAGAATTGAAGCTTCCGCTGTGTTTTGATCTTCCGCTGAGAGTAAAGTTATTTTCTTTTCTTCTGCTGTATATATTTGTAACTCTGATATTCTATGTAACTCTGATGTAACATTGTAATTTGCAATGAAGGGTTCTGTTATTTTTGTTCAATATATGTGTGTACCTATAACAATTCGTCTTTATGAACGATCTAAGTTGGTTTAATTACCGGCGAAAATCGGGCAAAAAGGCGGGTCGTTACAGTTGGTATCAGAGCTTTGGTTATACAAAGCCATGGGGTACGCACATATTTGGACAAAAGAATAGGACTCCTCGGAGTTATATTATCTCATTAGAGATAGGGTTAGAAATACCCTAGAATGAGATCTCGGAATATTATGACGAGAGAGCGTATATTTTTGAAACCTATATAAGGTATTTTGAACAAGTAAATCATTTTGAAAACGATGATCATTTGAAATATATTTTGAAATAAAGATTTCGAGTGTTTTATTCGACGTCACAATTGGACTATCGAGTATGTAAGGATTTTTAATATACGTCTGATCAACGTGTATACGAAGTCCAATATATACTAGGTAGATGTATGGTCACACCCTAGTCGCTCGAGGATGATTTTTACTGATGACCATGGCACCATCAGTAATTATTTTCGAGTTTCGAAAGTGGGATGACTACATGGTTTTAATTAACACGTCGAGGAATACTTGAACCACTTCGATATGTTAGGAATATAATGTAAGCCAATATGTTATAGATGCAAAAACAATTATTTTGATAATAACAAAAGGGGATATTGTAGAAGTAAACTATACTTAAGAATTTGAAAGGACACATAACTGTAAAAATTCATTAAGAAATTATATCAAAAAATAGCACCCATACTTCAAGTTAAACAAGTCATAACAAGTGTTTGAATATGATCTAATAAGCTGTAATCGGAAAAGATATTAGATTTCTCAAAGAATGTTAATATGTTAATGTAAGCAATAGATTTGGGTAAATCCTTAACATGAATCGTAAATGAAAATATCCAAGAATATCTTAGCTATCAGAACCCCTTAAGGAATCTGAAGATGCTTTAGATTTAAGTTAAGAATTGTTTAAAGTGATGAGTTTGACTTAAGTTAGAAAAGAGTTTAAAAGGTTAATTTAAATCATAACAAACATCGAAGTAGGATAATTTTGGATCTTTGAAATGTTAAATTTGAAGAAGTAAGTTCTAAAAATGTTAAGATCAATATTTGAACAACCCTATCTTAAACCTGTGTACACGTAATCAGAGTGCGCAGAGGAAGCGTGATGGTATTTTAAATAAAACCGTTTAAGAGATTTTCCGGCTAGTTGAGTAAGAAAAGTAGAAAAATTTCTAAACAAGATTTAATATTTAGACAGTAATGAAAAGAGTTATGTATATTTTAAAGTGGAATTAGAAAAAGTGTTATTCGATTTATATGGCAACTAAAATATGAATATGAGTATAAGTTTAACTTATAAATGGGTTAATATGAGATTTTATTTGAAACGATTGGAATAAGAATTTGAAATAGAATGAGTGTTTCGGAAACATAATTCTATCTCTTTCCTTGTCGCTAGTTTTACTCGACCCATTGTCATCTTTTGAATATCACCCGAATTGTCGTGTTTGAAATTTAACTATCCAACTTTATTTCTGGATTCTTCCTTTTGCCTTGCTCTGATAAAGCTATGAACAAGTGAACTAATTTGGATTTGAAACCAGTATTTTGAGTTACCTCTTAAATTGAACTTGAATTGTATTGAGTGCGATAGAATTTCTAATACTGAATTTAACCAAGATGTTATTTTGCAAGATAATGGAAAATTTGGGAAAATTTTAATTGAGAACTTGGATTTAAATTTCCAAGTTAAGCACTTAATCTTATAATCGATGAGAAAACCATGGGTTCCGTAAAAGTAAGTTAGAAAGATAATTTTTCAAACTTCAAAGAAATTTCTTTGAGTCGTAGACCTTTAAGCACTAGACAGTATCTATCGTAGTTCCTCCCTAGTGGTAGGATAGCAGCTCTGAGTCTAACTCAGAAGTTTCGATTAAAAACAAGACCGGTGACGACCCTAGTAATTACTAGATCATCGAAGTTTCCTTAGACTCTACCTTTAGTGAGAATTAGATAGAGTACTCTGAGAATGATATGAGCCTTGGTTCTGACCATTACATTCCCGATAAGTTAAGAGAGAAATGGGAGTTTAAAATTTAGAAAGAAGTTTAAATTTACTCGACTTCCTTTTCGAGGACGAAAAGTTCCTAAGGGGGGGGGGGGTAAATGTAACATCCCAGAAATTTTAACAAGATTAATTTGGATTTTTATTGTATAATTATGGATTTTCTTGAATATATATAAGGTTTGAATATAAATTTTAATTTTTGAATAAGTATCTAATTTTATTTTTTATTTGATTATTATTATTATAAGATTTTATGTTAATTAATGATTTTGGTAATATTGATAAAGGATAATTTATTTCACAAGAAAAATGTTTAAATAAGATAATTTATAATGATAAGTATTTTTAAGCATTTATTTTAAACCATTTCATATAAATATATAAATATATTCGATGAATAATATAGATAAATATTTTATAAACGTTTTGATCAACTTTAAATAATGAGAGGGTTACATTTATAAGTATGACACAATTTGGCAACATTTATATGTGTCACAAAAGTGTAACCAATTTAAATAAATTAATTAATTCCTTAAGATAAGGATTAGGGTGAGTTGTCCACTTAGGTGTCATTTTGCATGTAGTGTGTCATGTAATGAAGACAAGTGGCCATGTATGTGTAACCATGCATGGAGAAAATTTCTCAAAATGTACCAAGTGTCCCTTGCTAGATTGACCATAATAAACTAATAAATCCCTATATAAGAAGAGCCTAACCTCCACAATTCTTCATTTCAGTCATACAACTTCTTCTTCGCGCACTGTTCTTCTTTCTGTTCTCTGTTATTCATTTCTGTTCATGAAAACAAACATCTCCTCTCATTTAAAAAAAAATCCAAATCCCTAAATCCGTTGAGTTTCAGCCAAAATGTGATGCACGAAAGTTGTTCAGATTTTCATTTCTGATTTTTAGAAATTGACGGATCCAGAATTCATTGAGTATCAAGAGAGATATCGTTGATTTACAGTAAATTGATAGTTTGAGAAGAGAACTTTGAAAAATAAAATCTCTAAATCCGCTTCGAATCGCTCGACGCCGTCTACGCCGCTGCGATCTGCTAGTGATATAGTATTTTTGATGTGAAATCGAGGCAATTCCGGGTCGATGATTTGAATTGTTCAAAATTAGGGTTGGGGTTTGTTGATGGAGGAAGAAGCGATTGGCGAATCGAGGAGTAGCATTGCGTTAAGGTTGGAGAAGGCTTCGAAGTGGCAAAAATTTGATGGAGTTCGGTGTATGATTGGAGGGTGCGACATAGAAGGGCACGCGGTTTTTTTTTTCTGAAGCAGGTCACGGCCATGGTGGGTCGGTTTTTGAACGAAGGGCTTGGAGGCTCGGCGAGGTGGTGCAAACGAATGAGGGGGAGGAGGGAAGTTTGCTGGTAGTTTCAAATTAAATATCGGTGGAGGTTTGAAGGTGTGTATGTGCACCCCGTGCACAATTCTTGCATTCCAGGAAGAGAATGGAAAGGGAGGACGGGAGGAGAAGAAGAAGAGGAGTAGCGGGCTAGCGGGCCGAGTGTGGTTAAGAAGAATTTGGGCTTTGGGCCAACTCTTTGGTATGATTTATTCTATTATATTTTTAAGTTATATTAGTTAACTTTAAACACTCATAAAACGTTCGTTTTAAATCGGATTCGCTCGCCGTCAGATCCGTTAGAACCGTATCAGAGAGTAGAACACAATGATATATTATATTGATAATTTTATTAAGTATAAATTTATATTAAAATAAAATGCCTTATATATGGATATTTATATCAAATATCATTATTAATTCAATTTCGATTTATAATAATTAGCAGAAAAATCCCTAGCTGCTAATGGAGGTGATCTGAAACAGTACTATTAGCAGTGGCAAATGTTGTTGGTCTGTTCGACCTAGTAATAAAGACGTTGGAGCTATCATGTGAGAACTTCTAATTTAATTTATTTATTTAAATTTGGTTAATTATAATTAGCTGAGAAAAAATTAAATTTGTTGATAATGGTGTGATGGATGTTGATGTGTGATGTGGATGTTGATGTGTGAATGTTTGCTCATGGAATTAGATAGTACACTGAACACGAGTAAGCGTTATTGACTGTAACGCTTGTGCACAGTTAAATGTTTGTTGTGATAATGAATTCGTATCCATCTGATCGTATGGTTCATTTGGATAGATATGATTGCATTGTATGATATCACACACACACAAACACACCGTGGTTGTGGAATATATGGGTGATCGATGTAGAATCTCCTTCCTATACACTATTTTTATTTAATTATTAAATAATATTTTAAAATATTAGTTTTGAATTAAATATCAACTTTTTAAATATTGAATTAGGATTTGGAAAAAATGATTTGAATTATATATTGATTTTGTATAACGATCTTTATATCTATTTGAAATTTGTTTGGTAAAAATATATTCAACCTAAATTTGAAATGTGATTTTTAAATTTGAACATGATTTATATTAATAATAACTATATACACCAGAACGTTCTAGGATGACAGAGAAGATAGTGTCTAGACTTGGGTTTGGAAATGCAGTTTCCTGCTCTCCCTGGCTATCCCTAACTGGTCCGACAACGGGACGGTAAATTCGAAATCTAATCTGAAAGAAAATTTAAACTGTTTTCCAAATGAATTAGAAAATATAAATTAAATTTGAAATCGTTTTGAATAATTAAATCATTATATGGTTTGAATAGAACGCACTATGATGCAACAATTCAGAAATATTGATTTCAAATTTTGAATCGATTATTTGAAATAAATTTGATTTGAAATAAGGAACATTGAGTTGTAAATGACGACAGTTTTGAAAAGCATTGGAATATTTGAATTTCGAACAATTTTAAATCTATGGGATTTAAATGGCTGTTTTAATAATAGTGCTTTTGGTAACATTTATAAATGTTATTATTGGTTTGAAATTTATATGCGTACACGATCATTTGATTTTAAGAAGGATTGATAAAATAGTTCAAAGATTTTTAAAGTAAATGAAATATTTTATATGGAATTGAAATGGGTTTTCCAAAGTAAAAATTTGGATATGTTGGAGATAAATCTTCGGATGTTTGTATAAATTCGGTAAATGAAAATTCTTATTATCTGAGGAATTTAAAAGGTAATTCACCGTTATTCCGCTTATAATATGAGTTGGATACGGAGACTGATATTGAAGATAAGTTGATGGTATTTCTATCCAGATCAAATATCAAAGAGTCGGATAAATCTTTTAATTAAGATATGGGATTCTCCACCTGATTGGAATAAGTTAGATAGAAATAATCCTCGGTAATTGGTATAAATTTTTCATGGTGTAAATGAATACTATCTGGGAATTTGGAAGATATTATTATATCGCTATTCCACTTATGGTATTCGTTGATTATGAGAATATATATCAAATATAAGTGGATAGAAATTTCTGTGTAACTTATGATTCAATATCGATTTATTTGGGTTTTGTCGTGAATCGTATCTTCAATAATATCATTCTTGAAACCCGATAAGATTGAATGGTGGAAATTCATATCGTAATTGGGGATTTGATCGAATCTTTGATTCGAGGGAATCAAAGATAAGAAATTAAAGCGAAGGTATAATCTTTGATTTCGAAGAAGAGATAAGATGATAACGAGATGTATGAAATTTATAGTAATTCAAATCTTGAGTCGTAAATGAATTGATAACTATTTGGAAGGAGATTTGAATTGAATAACTCGTATAGTCCATAGCTACTGTTTTAAAGTACGTTTATCACTTGGAAAAACCGGGATCGAACATATGTTCGAAAACCATTCCAAGTAATAATACGACGTTATGAAGCAATTCAAGACTTGAGAAACGACAAATGAAGACCGGGAATATTTGAATTGTTTAGATTGATTGTTGATTGATGTCTTGGTTGGGTAGGCCACCCAATACGAGATATGATTTGCATGAGACCTGAACATATTTAAGTATTTTCTGGTTGTGTTCCGTTCAAACCCAGGACGGACTTGTATGGATGGTGTGTCTGACATTGAAATTGACCACATGGCACTGATTTCCGTTATTGTATATCGGGTTTGTGGCAATATATTATCCTCGTCTCTAAGTCATGTGAACTTAGATGGTATGCATTGATTTGAATCAGTGATATGTCGTGAATTGTCAATGTGGCATACCCGAGATATGAGACAAGCTACTGATGATCAAAGAATGGCTTATCGAAGCATCGCTTTGTGTATGACGTGACATCGACAAACCTCACACCCCGGATTGATGAGAAACTGGCGGTTAGGTTTTATACTTATATATAAATAAATGATGAAGCTGTGCAGCAGTGGGAAACCACTTATGAACCTGGGGAAGTTGGGTATGTTCGGGGGGCCGTGTCTGGTCGAAAACCGTTGATCTGCCCTGACGATGTGTAGTCGGTGTCCGCGTATGGTCGAAAAAGCCGTTGAGGCACTTCGTTTTGTATCCCTGATTGATCTTTCGTGCCAGGAATCATCAAGTTGAAAACCCAAATTTCTTATGCGAGCCATACGATTTTGATTGTATATATATATATATATATATATATATATATATGGCAACATATATTATGGGGTATATGCTGCCTAGGATTAATACATTTACTTGCGAAATGTTTTCCACACTATATATATATTATGGTATTGAAGAAATTTTTTTGTATGAAAGCATATTTGGTTGTCATAAGATAAAACTCGCCCATTTAGTGTGCGCTTGCATTGTGTGATGTGGGACGAGCTTATGATAACTTCATTTTCAAAAGTCATTGCGCATTTATATGCACGGGTATTCACTTGGAGTAAATCTGTTCCGCGTTAGCGGCGTGATCCGGTGAATTTCCCAACTTTAAAATGAATCTAACTGTTTCGAGTTCTCACACCAGTCCCACGACTGACCTGGAGTTTATTGTTCCCTCACCTAAACTCTGGGTGCCCTGATTTTTCGCACGGGCAGCCTGTAGTTTAGTTTTGCAGTTATGGATCGCTGGAGCAGGATTTAGAACGCTTTTAGAGTTGGAGTCCACGATAGAATTGAAGCTTCTGTTGTGTTTTGATCTTCCGCTGAGAGTAAAGTTATTTTCTTTTCTTCTACTGTATATATTTGTAACTCTGATATTCTATGTAACTCTGATGTAACATTGTAATTTGCAATGATGGGTTCTGTTATTTTTGTTCAATATATGTGTGTACCCATAACAATTCGTCTTTATGAACGATCTAAGTTGGTTTAATTACCGGCGAAAATCGGGCAAAAAGGCGGGTCATTACAGTTCTCACTGTCATAAGTGCACAATTAATTCCTTTGTCATGTTTTTAAATCATTCTTGCCATTCAGAACTTACTGATTTTTTTAAATCTTTTTCCAAAATAAAATAAAAATAAACTTAGTGATTTTTAAATACTAAAGGGAATTTACATCCACATAATAAATTACAGTATTGCACCCTAATGTTTACATATTTATTATTTCTTAATGTAGCATTTATATTTAATTGGTTGTGTATAAATGAATATCATTATTGGCTTGTGCATATGTCAGGATTTTCTTTCATGTCTTGAATTTTAACTAAAGACCGAAAGTGTTACTTTTGTTTATTTCACCAAATGTTTACATATCCTTAAGGCTGTCAACGAATGCTTTCAGATATGAATATTTCCATATCTGCATTAACATCTACATCCCATATAATTTTTAAATATTGAATATCTGCATCTGTGGATATGGATGAAAATCAGATAATCATCATATGCACTAATGAACGATAAATTAAGAAACATAAATTGATATAATTGGTTTAATTTGATTTTTTCTATGTCATGGTTTATAAAACATATAAAATCAGTAAGTATAGTAAAGAGTTTTGAGTAGTTAGTATGCATTGAAGATTTGAAACATAAATCCTTAACTTGATAATGCGATAAATCCGAATCATTTATTCTGCAAAAATACATATGAAATTACTTATCATTTTTGATAGATACTGAAAAGATAATTTTCAAATGTGGATGCATTCGTATCTGCATCCGCATCTGCTTTTTTGGATATTGAATATTTATCTACTTTTTGAGTTGAATGAGGATGGATTTTTTTTGACGTCTATTGACAAGCTCCACATGTACTTAGCCATAAAGAAGATTAGGAAACACAAAATATTTAGGTAAAATAATAGTTGAAATCTTGTTTTCAAATTTTTTGTGCTATTAGTAGTGGACCAATCATTCACAAAATGTCAACTATCAAGTAATTATACATCACGCACACATAACCATACTTCACAGTGCAAGCCAAACTAACTATTCAACAAACTCAGCAATTCTATTTAAACCGGCAACTCCAGTCAGCACAGGCTCCATGGCTTAGTAAAGCAATGCTATCCTTCTCAATTCGTCTTTATATTCACGACAGATCTTAGTGGCACTAAATCAACAAGAATTCTTGATATCCTCCTTAGTCCAACGTATCAGCCCTTACTATCAACAGAAAGAGCGATGTTACTTTTGTGAAACCAAATCGCTTCTACCGTTTCCCTAGATGATGAATACTGTATTGTAAAGAGTACAACATTCAAAAATTTAGGTCACTTCTATGGTCCATTATGGACATTTAGGAGCCGAATATCTTTGTTCTTCAAACAAAGCGGATGTCACACGGTTGGGTAAAATGCACGAAAGCAAAGGATGGCCTGGACTAAATGGAAGCCTAAACTGTATGTATTGAGAGTGAAAAAGTGTTATAAAGCTTTTCATCGAGCACACAATGACAACGAAAAAAGACCAACTATAATCCTTGAAGTATTCGCGACTCATGATTTATGAATTTGACATGCATTTTTCTGAATGTATGGATCTAATAATGACATAAACATTATCAAATGGTTTCATTTCTTCAATCGTTTTGCATAATGTGCATCAACTCCGATATCATTTACTCTTGGTCATAACACATATGATCATGGATATTATCTAAAAGATGGAATTTATCCTATGTGGTACACAATTGTACAGACTTTTGCAAATCTAATAACTGCAAAATAGTCAAAAGAAACTATAATGCAAGAAGGACAAGGAAAGACATAGAAAGAGCTTTTAGAGTGCTTCAAGTAAGATTTTCAACAGTTAGTAGTCCACGTAGATAATGAAAGAGATAAAAAATGACTATAAAGATGTTTTGTTGTATTATACTTGACAACATGACCTTTGAAGATGACAGGGGTATGGCCACCAAATTAAGAGTGTCATGGGTCTAGATAACCGCCTGCATTGTTCCATGTTATAACACTACAAATTAATGGGGAGTACACATCATGAATTGCATCATAATACGGTTATTCATAATAGGCTCCAAAAAATCTAATGGATCTTATTTGAAATTCATAATAAAATCATTTGTTCTTGATGGAGATATCTTCTTTATTTATGCGTACACATTATTAGTTATTTCGTGAAGTATAACATGCTATGTTATGGAATTTGTAATCGTAATTTTTTTTTTAAATAGAAACATTTTGTTAACTAAAAAATTCATTGAACAAAACGGTAAGGCATTTAATTTAGAATGTAAATATCAATAATTAATGATATTTTGTAGTTACTCCACTACATATGTGTAGTTTTGGATCTACTCTCCGTAATATGATATTTGAATTGGATCCAATACTACATTGTTATTGGATCCATCCTTGTTATATGTTTTTCTATAACTATGGTCTCTTGACGTTGACGCTCTATCTCAAATCACCCTTTTGATATCTCTACCAAGTCTTTTAAAACGACAGGTTTTTCCACACTGTCCCTTTAATATTTGGCATTTTCTCTTTCTCTTCTTTCATGTATTACAACTATTTGAGAGTTGATCTGGGCATGTACCGCAATCTTCTTATTAGATTCTCTCGGTCTCATTGGTGTAGCATCTTTATGCAGAGTTGGTTCTACTTCCTTAGCTTTGATATTTAAGCATAAATCAGATCCATACCAGAAGAGTCACGCACACTAGAAATGTAATTAGTCTCAAAACTATCTTATTTCCCTTGGACTTTGATTTAACATCTCTTGAGATCTTTTCATTATTAGAGCTCCATTTTTGCTAACTAACAAGCAAGTGTTTAAAGTTTGAAAACTAGTAGTAATGTGTTTTTTTGTATCATTTCCCCTTTTAAATAGTATTAAAATTCAATTATTCACCAATATCTTCTGCCCAACGTAAAAAACAAAATGAACGAAAACTGTGTTTTGATAGTGGAAAATTAAAGTTTTAAAATTATATTAACCCTGCTTTGTCACCCATTTCACTAGAATTTGTCTTTCATATTTTGTGAATTTGTGACTCATAGAACTGTGTTTTTCGATTAATCTTTTGAACCCTACCTTTAGTTGTGGATGTTATGAAAAAATTGCTCTAATACCAAACTGTTGGGGTTATGTGCGCAGAGGAAGTTTGACAGAGCGCCGGAAAAACAGGATCTTTATCACCCAATCACTTGAAGATGAATTTGATTGAAAATAACAACATAACAAATCGGAAATAATAGTAGTACACTAATATTCCACCCAACCACCCTCTTTATTGATTCACCAAAAACAAATTTTATTTACACTCAATGGATTACAACCAGAAATAAACTAAATACATTGAATCAATAACCTTATTGAGATAGGAAAAGAATCTAGATGACTACAGATATTGTTGGAGCAGAAGAGTGATGAAGAACAATGACAAACCCTTGGACAATCTAGAGGCACCAACTGCGTCTTTCAGCAGTAATAGGAATAGCTACCCTCAAGCCTAAATTCCTACATCTTCCTCTCCAGGGAGCAAGCCCATGGAGGCACACAACCTCACCGGATATTGTCACATGGTTTCTTCTTCTGATGTTCGCAATCTAACAAAAAAGGATGCATATATATATAGGAGAATAGAAAGTCTAGGCAAATATCCAAGTTGCCCCTTCAAGATATCTCCAAAATATAACCATTCATTTCTTTCTTTCTATGATCAAATCAATCGATTAACCAATGAATCAATCAATCAATCAATTAACAAATCAATTAATCAACTAATTAGTCAGTTAATTAATAATTCAATTAATCAATCTAATTAATCAATCATTTAATTGATTACATCCTCTTCATATAATATTTGAATTAAAAAATTTAACACTTCACCTTGATTCACATATCTCCAACAATCCACAAATAAGTCAACCTAGCTCTTTCAACAACACCTACTCTCAATTAAAACCAACTTCAATTTCAAGGCAACGAGATATACCCCAGTCGATTTGAAAGGACTACGACCACACCTCAATTGCAAACACAACCCACCATCTGCAAAAGATGCATCTACTATCTGAGCTACACCATGCAAAAATCAACAGTCTAAAAAGTGCTTGCAATACCACAAGATCTCCATCGTCTTTGTGGATTTCAAAACTCGACATCCGTCTTCCGTTTGACATGATCTCTTCATCTCCGGGATCCCTCGAGCATCGTAAACATCTAGACCTTTGTTGATACCATGATCCTCCACCCTATGACCATAAGCAGTGATCATATTAACCTCTCCACCTTGCTGTGGACTAGCTTCTTCAGCCGTCACCAGCCTTCTTCTTCATCTTCTTCCATCTTCCCTCATCCATATCAGAGGGCTTCTTCACATATCCATCAATTGGACCATTGAGGCATGGAACATCCACCATTATTGGCTTCCAAATCCCCTCAATATCTACCATCAAAAATAGTCGTCCACGAAAGCAATATCATCTCCGACATCTACAATCTTCAATCCAAAATCACTCCAAGCTATGCGATGATCTGGCTCCGATACCACTATTGTGCGAAAATTTCTCTAATACCAAATTGTTGGGGTTTTATGCACAACGGAAGTTTGATTAAACTCCAAAAAAAATAGGATCTTTATCACCCAGTCACTTGAAGATGAATTTGATTGAAAATAACAACATAACAAATCGAAAATAATAGCAGTACACTAATATTCCACCCAACCACTCTCTTTATTGATTCACTAAAAGCAAATTTTGTTTACACTCAATGGATTACAACCAAAAATAAACAAAATACAATGAATCAATAACCTTATTGAGATAGGCAAAGAATATCTAGATGACTACAAATATTGTTAGAGCACAAGAGTGACGAAGAACGATGACAAACCCTTGGACAATCTGGAGGCACTAACTGCATCTTTCAGCAGTAAATAGGAATAGCTACCCTCAAGCCTAAATTCCTACATCGTCCTCTCCAGGGAGCAAGCCCATGGAGGCGCACAACCTCACCAGATATTCTCACATGATTTCTTCTTCTGATGTTCGCAATCTAACCAAGAAGGCTGCATATATATAGGAGAATAGAAATCCTAAGCAAATATCCAAGTTGCCCCTTCAAGATATCTTCAAAATATAACCATTCATTTCTTTCCTTCTATGATCAAATCAATAAATTAACCAATGAATCAATCAATCAATTAACAAATCAATCAATTAATCACCAATTAGTCAGTTAATTAATCAATCAATTAATCAATCATTTAATTGATTACATCCTCTTTATAAAATATTTGAATCAAAAAATTCAACAGTGGACATTGAACTTATCTTGCTGACAAGATTTTTATTATACACGGTCTTTACTTTCACCCAAAATGCTTCTCAACTTTGACAAATTCCTCTATCTAAATCATTTAGAAAACTTACAATATGTATAACAAAGATCCCAAACTGCTTTGCTACTACATGGATAGGACAAATGGAAGCTCAAAGAAGGAGCCGTTTGTTGCAAAACCCTAATTATCCATATTTATAGCTTTAGTATATATTCAAATGTATGAGACATTCCTTGATTACATTTGAATTCAAGAATATAGTTTTTTAGTAGGAGAAATGTGTGTTGTATTGAACGAAATAAGCTAAATTTATAGAAATAGTTCATGAGTATGGTCGTTTATTGTTGTTGGAAACTTAAAAAACAACAATTAATAACCATTGGATGGGGGAAGCCGGTTGGAAAGAGGGGCGGATCCTAGCATTGTGTGCCCAGTAAATGAGCACTAGGAACTATTCTGATGTATGGATTGAAAATTGAATATTCAACCTCATATTAAGACTGAATTGAATGATTGAAGGGGTAAAACCTGATATTATGCTTGAATTTCATAACATAGAGATGCTTTTACACTTGTTTTTTGTATTGTTGTATCTTTTTGGTCCAAGAATATTTGACGACTACCAAATGTTAATTAAAAAAATCAAAGGATAGTTTCGCGTAAGCAAATTCAAAACATTAGGCCTAGCCATGCAAAAAAAATTAATCCTTGCCTAAAAAAAAAGCACTAGGCCCATCATTTAAAATTCAAAACATTTTATAATTCAAAATGGAAGCTTGTGGGCAGGGGTATGTTCATTTCTTACTGTCATAAGTGCATAATTAGTTCCTTTGTCAAGTCTTCGAAACCATTCTTGTCAGTCAGAACTTACTGATTTTTTTAATCTTTTTCCGAAATAAAATAAAAACAAAATTAGCGATTTTTAAATGCTAGAGAGAAATTTACATCCACATAATAAATTATAGTATTGCATCCGAATGTTTAAATATTTATCATTTCTAAATGTAGCAATTTTATTTATTTTGGTTGTGTATAAATGAATATCATTACTGGCTTGTGCATATATGGGGATTTTTTTCATGTCCTGAATTTAAACCAAGGACCAAAAGTGTTATTTTTATTGTTAGGGAATGCGGAATGGACCTTAAGGCAAAACTAACTCTAGAGGGGGGTGAATAGTGCTTTCAAGGGATTTAAGAAAATCTAAAACTTATATGATCTAGTATTTTAATTACACACCACAGAGATAATCACGGAAATAGAATCAAACGCAAACACGTAAATAAACAAAAATAGAATGCAGAAAAGGAAAGAACACACCGGATTTTATACTGGTTCGGATTACTCCTACATCCAGTCCTACGCAACACTGGATTATGTAGAGTTTTTTTACTAGATCAATATCTCAGTTCAATCCCCTTGATTTCACGGCTACAAAGTTAACACCGTTTCCACCACCCCTGATTTCTCGGCTACAAGGTTAACACCGTTCCTTTCCTTGATTTCACGGCTACAAGGAACACACCATTTTAAAACTATCCCAAATGATTACAACAACCCTATAACTCCTCAATAGCACTTCAGTTTATAGAGAAGTGAGCAGAGAGTTAGAAGAGAAGAAGTTTTATGTATTTAGAATAGAAATCAGCACAGTATAAGTGTAGAAATCATAAAAATATGAAATAATAATAGAGGAATGAAAAAGGATGAAGATAGAGAAGAAAAATGAATAAAAAATTCAAAATCAACCCCTATTTATAACATTTGAAAGGTTGCAACGCTTCTGGAACGTTATAAATGGTGAAAAGGCACTTCCTTTTCAAAATTGAAAGTATGACAGTTGTTTGTCGACGTTCCCACATATGTATGTCGACATATGTGTTTCAAAATTTTAGATTTGAATACTTTTCAAGTGTTTTAATATATATATATATATATAATTCTTGAATTATTACATAGTGATACAAATATGTATTATAAAGTAGAAAATCATATGAAGTTATAAATTATATAAACATATTTATAAAATTATAAAGTTTAAAACTATATAAATATAAAAGTATATAAAGTATGTAACTATATAAATATATAAAAACATATAAACTTTAAAACTCAAGTTTAAAATCATTAGTAAGATAGACAAAACTTAATTAAAATTTGAATTTGAATTTTGAAAATAGAATTTGAAATTTGAAAATCAGAGTTTGAAAAATAAAATTTGAATTTGTACCTGGAGTGCTATTCAGAGTCTTACATATACACTAGAATCTATTATTACATTTATCTCTTGATTTATTGATTACTCATGAGTGTTGAATCTTCTCTGAATTCTGAATCTCTTAAATCTCTAAAACTGAACAGTCTTGAGTATTAATTCCTGTATACAACTCTTGCGTATATATATATATATATATGTATATGTGTGTGTGTATATTCTAGATAGGGATGTTAGTATATATATTTTATAATCAATATAATTAATATTGAAATAAGGATGTTGTCATCAAAACTCCATTCCCCAACGACCTCCCCCTTTTTGATGGTGACAACCTTAGTTTATAAAATATTCATACCTGTTTATACCTTTTGATGCTGATCCTTCTAATACTCCCCCTGTCATTATGAATCCTATATATTCTGCTTAAACTAAGTCTATATTTTATAATTTCTTCCCCTTTGGCATTTATCAAAAAGAAATTCTAAAAATACTCCCCCTAAATCTTATATCTATCTATATAGTATTACTATTCTATACTAAAGTAATAAGATATATATGTGTAACTTGTGATCAAAATACTTAATGTATATGACTCCCCCTAAAATTGTGCCTATATACTAAACATTTGAAATCCTTATAAAGAAGATATTATATTAAATATTGTTTTTCAGTACAAGCGATACACACGAAAGCAAATTACACGTAGAACTATACACATAGTACATCGAATAAACGAAAATACGAAAAGAAACATTAATTCTATTTGTTCTTAACGATAGGAGAATTATGAGTTGGAAAATTTGGGTAATCGAAACAAAAATCCCCAATTCGTTCAATTATGTTTCCATGTTGATTGAACAAGACTTCACCAATGCATACAACTTAATCATCCTCGTCCGTGACTTCTTGTTGTACCTCTTCTGGTTTCTCTTTTTCCAACATTTCTTCCTCCTCCTCTTCTTCCTTTACTTCTTCCATTACTTGTTTATCATATTCGATGATGATTGGATTCACTTGATTATCCATTACAAATTTATGAAGGTTCCGCATCATCTTTCCTTGTCTAATTTACTCTTGACTTATCCGAATTTGGATCACTTGAATCTTAGCAAGCAATTGAAGAGTGTATTCCGTTTTCTCTTCCAAATTGTTTACACTTGAGAGGGTAGAACGTTAGAATGGACCTTCGGATGGTCCAGTGGATGATTTGGGGTTAAATTGGTGGTTATAATTGGTGGAGGCCATGATTTATTTTGGTTTTGAGTTTTTACAGAAGTGAAATAAGAGAATGAAGAAGAAAATTCGAAGTGGAGATTTTAAATGGTCATTGTAACTAACTTTTGGTGGGAATTAATTTTAAAAATCTGGCAGTTATATGTCGACATAGTGACATATGTATGTCAACATACTTGTGTTTATATTTTATTTTTCTAGATTTTTTAATGTTATTCTTATATATATTAATATATTTAATTATTCTAATTCACTTAATGAACAACACCTAATTCTCTTCTCAATTTAGTAAGCATTGCTTCATTTAGTGGTTTTGTTAATATATTTGCTATTTGTTTATCTATTTCTATAAATTCGAGTGAAATTTTCTTTTTACTTACGTTATCTCTTAGAAAATGATGTCTTATATCGATATGTTTAGTTCTTGAGTGATGAGTTGGATTTTACTTATAGCACTCGTATTATCGCAGTATATTGTTGATTTATTTATTATTAATCCAAAATTATTTAGAGTTTATTGCATATTTATTACTTGTGAACAACCCAAAGTAGCAGAGATATATTTTGCTTCAGTTATTGATAAAGATACGGTATTTTTATTTTTACTAAACCACAAGACTGGTGGATGTTCTAAGAAATGATATGTTCCACCAGTACTTTTATGACCAGATTTACAACCCGCATAATCAGCGTCACAATAATAAATTGAATCGAATGAATCATCCTTAGGATAAAATAATCCAAAGTCTAATGTATGTTTTACATTTCTTAGAATACGTTTTACGACTTTTAAATGTGTTTCCTTAGGTTTCGACTGATATCTTGCGTAGAGACATACACTATGCATTATATCTGGTTTACTAGCAGTTATATACAATAATGATCCTATCATTCCTCTGTATAATTTTTGATTAACATATTTTGATGTATCATTTATACTTAAGGCTACATTAGTTGCCATTGGTGTTGGTCTCCCATTAGTTGTTTTATATTATATTTATTAATTAATCTCTTACGTATTTTTCTTGATTAATAAAAATTTTATTCTTTAGTTGACAAATTTGTAAGCCTAAGAAGAATGTTAGTTCTCCCATATATGACTCATCTCAAATTCTTTGGTCATTATATCTGAATTTTTTTTATTCATCTTATTATTTGTCGATCCAAAAATTATATCATCAACATATGTTTGCACTAGTTGTATATCCTTATTATTCCTTTTAATAAACAAGGTGTTATCCGGTTTTCCTATTTCAAAGTTGGATTGTAATAAGTAATTTCTTAATCTATCATACCAAGCCCTAGGAGCCTTTTTTTAACCCATATAATGCTTTCTTTAACATATATACATGCTTTTGTAATTTTTCGTCTTCAAAAAGAGGTGGTTGCTCTGCATATACGTCTTCTTTAACAAATCCATTTAGAAAAGCACTTTTAACATCCATTTGGTATAATTTGAATTTATTATGGTTTGAAAAGGCTAGTAATATCCTGGTTGCTTCTAATCTAGCTACGGGGCAAACGTTTCATCGTATTTTATTCCTTCTTCTTGAGTATAACCTTGCGCTACTAATCATGCCTTATTTCTTACAACCTCACCATGTTCATTCATTGTATTCTTATAAACCCATTTAGTTCTTGTTATAGTTTTATCCTCTTGTTTAGGAACAAGTTCCCATACATCATTCCTAGTAAACTGATTCAGTTCTTCTTGCATGGCAAGAATCCAAGAATCATCGGAAGATGCTTCCTTTGGATTTTTGGGTTCTATAGTTGAAATAAATGCAGAATTACTCATATTATTTAATTGATTACGAGTCCTAATGACAAATTAAATATCTCCTAAGATATTTTCTATAGGGTGATCTCTTAGTAATCTAATTCTTTTATTTGGTTGACTATTTTCATTATTTGTTTCATTAACTTTGTTTTCACATTCATTTTCGTTGTGTTGTATTGTATTTTTATAATTTTTGTCAAAGGATATGTTTAAGTTTCTTCTATAGTATTGGTTCTTGAATTAAAAACTCTATATGCCTTACTTCTCTCTAAATATCCAATAAATATTCCTTTATCAAATTTCAAGTCAAATTTATCTAAATTTTCTTTAGTATTAAGTATAAAACATTTACTTCCAAATATTTTAAAATATGATACTTTTGGTTTCGTATTATACAAAAGTTCATATGGTGTTTTTTGAGTTAAGGGTCTAATTGAAATCCTATTTAAAATATAACAAGTTGTAGCTATTGCCTCAGCCCAAAAATTTCTTGGTAAATTACTATCAGATAACATAGTTCTCGCACACTCTTATATTGTTCTATTTTTACGTTCAACTATTCCGTTTTGTTGAGGAGTTCTAGAGATAGAAAAATTATGATTTATTCCCTTTTTATTAATAAATTTTTCAAAATTTTCGTTTTTAAATTCTCCACCATGGTCACTACGTATTGTTTTGATTTTTAATGATAATAAGTTTTGAATTCTTTTGGAAAAAGTTTTAAATTGATCAAAAGCATCACTTATATTTTTAAGAAACAAAGTCCAAGTAAATCTAGAAAAATCGTCGACTATTACGTAAACATATCTATTATGATTTGTCGATTGGGTTTAATATGGACCAAATAAATCCATGTGAATTTAACTCTAGCGGTTTCAAGTTTGTAATTTCCTCTTTTGATTTAAATGAACTTCTTTTTAATTTTCCGAACTGACAAGCATCGCATAAATTATTAACATTAAACTTCATTTTGGGTAATCCCCTAACTGAATCTAATTTAGAAATCCAAGAGATGAATTTGAAATTTATATGACCAAATCTCTTATGCCAGATCCAAGGGTCACTTGTATTGGTCGTAAGACATAGATTATCGTTGGAGATTTTCATACTCAATATATAGATATTTTCCTTTCTATCTCCTTCGAATATTGCTTTTGAATTCCTATCTTTTATAAAACAATTATCTTTTTCAAAGTTTATTTTATAACCCTTATCGCAAAGTTGACTTATACGTAGTAAACTATGTTTTTGATTCCTAACTAATAAAACATCAAAAACAGTAATAGTTTCAGAATTACCGACATTGCCGATCCCAACAATATATCATTTAGAGTTATCTCTGAAGTTCACCATTCCACCATTTCATAGACTAGATTATTTAGTATTTCTAGATTTTCCATCATGTGTTTCGAACAACCACTATCTAGTATCCATTTGTCCTTTTTGATTTCCACCATTTGTTTACTAGAATTTGAATTTTCAATGGCCATGTAACACACTATTTCGGAATTTGAATTTTTAACAGCCACTTCACCTATCTTTTGAAATTTTGAATTTTCAATAGCCATATAACACATCTTTTCCTGTATTAGACAATATTTCAGTAGATCACTTTAAATTTCAACAAATTTGAATGCAGACTCTTTCAACATTGATACAATGATGAATTGACACTAGTGTTATAAATCATTTCAAAATTTGCCATTTAATATTTTCAAAAATCAGATTATGAACTTTTTGAAAGACCTTGCTCTAATACCAATTGTTAGGGAATGCGGAATGGATCTTAAGGCGGAATTAAAACAAGAGAGGGGTTAATAGAGTTTTCAAGGAATTTAAGAAAATATAAAACTTATATGATATACTATATGAATAACGCACCACAATGATAATCACAGACATAGAATCAAACACAAACACAAAAACAAACAAAAATAAAATGCAAAAAAGGAAAGAACACACCAGAGTTTATACTGGTTTGGATTACTCCTACGTCCAATCTCACGCAATGCTAGATTGCACAGAGTTTTATTATTAGATAAAAATCTCAGTACAATCCCCTTGATTTCACGGCTACAAGGTTAACACTATTTCCGCAACCCTTGATTTCCCGGCTCAAGGTTAACACCATTTCCTTTCCTTGATTTCACGGCTACAAGGAACACACCATTTCCAAACTATCCCAAATGATTAGATTGGCCCTATAACTACTCAAAAGCACTTCAATTTAGAGGGTAATGAGTAGAGAGTGATAAGAGAAGAAGTTTTATGTAATTAGAATAGAAATCGGCAGAGTATAAGCGTAGAAATCATAAAAATATGAAATAATAATGGAGGAATGAAAAGGGATGAAGAGAGAAAAGAAGAATGAATAAAAAATTCAAAATCAACCCCTATTTATAAGATTTGAATGGTTGCAACACTTCTGGAACATTACAATTGGTGAAAAGACACTTCATTTCAAACTGAAAATAAGACAGTTGTGTATCGACATGCCAACATATGTATGTCGACATATGTGTTTCAAAATTTGAAAATTGAATATTTTTCAAGTGTTTTAATGTATATATATAATTCTGGAAATTCTTGAATTAAAACATAGTGATATAAGTATTATAAAATAGAAAATCAAATGAAATTATAAATATAAATTATATAAACATATTTATAAAATTATAATGTTTAAAACTATATGAATAGATAAGTATATACAGTATCTATATAATATATAAAAACTTATAAATTTTAAAACTCAAGTTTAAAATCAAAAGTAAGATAGAAAAATCTTAATTAAAATTTGAATTTGAATTTTGAAAATAGAATTTGAAATTTGAAAAACAGAATTTAAATTTGAACCTAGAGTGCTATTTAGAGTCTTACATATAAACTAAACTCTATTATTATATTTATCTGGTTGATTTCTTGATTACTCATGAGTCTTGAATTTTCTCTGATTTCTGAATCTCTTGAATCTCAAAAAACTATACAGTCTTCGGTATTAATTCATGTATACATGTCCGGCATATATATATATATATATATATATATATATATATATGTGTGTGTGTGTGTGTGTGTGTGTGTGTGTGTATTCTAGATATAGATGTTAGTATATATTTTATAATCAATTAATATTGAAATAAAGTTGTTGTCATCAAAACTCCAATCTCCAACATTTCTTTCTTTCATTGAATGTTTACATGCCCTTAAGGCTGTCAACGAATGCTTTTAGATATGAATATTTTTATATTTGAATTGCATCCACATGCCAAATCATTTTTAAATATTGAATATCCTCATCTGCGAATATGGGTGAAAATCAGATAATTGTCCTACCTGCGAACGAAAATAAATTAAGAAACATAAATTGAAAATTTGGATTTAACATGATTTTTTTTCAATGTCATGAATTATATAGTATATAAAATCAGTAAGTATAATAAATAGTTTTGAACAGTTAATATGCATTAAAGAGAAAAAACATAAATCCTTAATTTAATAATACAATAAATTCACATCATTTATTGTTTTAAAATACATTTAGAATAACTTTTGAATTTTGACAGATATCGAAAAGGTAATTTTTGGATGTAGATGCACTCGAATACGCATCTGCATCCTTTTTTGGATATTTAATATTTTTCTGATTTTCAAATTGAGTGTAGATGGATTTTTTTAACATCTGTTGACAAGCCCCACATGTATTATGTCATTCCAAACCGAGTGTCGGTTGAGAAGAAACCGAACACCAACAGGGAGTCAGTTGGCCTTATTTAGATTGCTTTGGAAACCCTGAAGTTTTCCAAATCATATAAGGGGTTACATTTATGTGCTTCTTTATCAAACTTTTTTTAAGTCGATTAAGCTTTGCCTACTTTAAATAAACCGACTAAGAGAGTATATTAATTAGCCGGGTTAGCCGGCTAAGGGCATGCTTGTTAGGGTTTCCATAAGATCACTACACAATTAGATTTTGAAAGAGGGAAGAAGATAACAATAACAAGAAAATTCCACAAAACAAACCTTTATTAATTGACCAAATTATTACAATGAAAACCTAAAACTAATTGAGAATTTATATCAATCCCCAAAAAACAAGTTTTTCTTTCCTTCAAATACAAGTAATTCTCTCCCTAATGAGATGCTTATATAGGCAAATAGAAAGACTAGGTCTAAAACCTAATTGGACCCTAAAATATCTCAGAAATAAATACTCCATAAAACTTGCTCAAAACAAACCTTTATCAATTATGCCACCTAATAAGGTAAAACAATATCTATCAAAATCACATTAATTAGGGAAAACAATATCTATCCAAATCCCATTAATTAGGGAAAGAAATATCTACCCTTTCTTCCTCTTTGAAAAATTTCCTTCCATTTAATCTGATTTAACATACCATCTTCTCCACCTATGATTGAGTAACATAAATCACAACACTCCACCTCGATATGAAATCTCTCCAATAAACTCCAATCTCAAAACAAATCTACCACTTACAAATGATGCATCTCCCACATGAAATGCACCTCCCAACAATAAATTCAAAATTGCTTGTAATACCATAATGGCCTCCATATAGACTTTGTGGCTTTACGTTGATGGCTCTATCTTGATTCAGATGAACTCGCCTCTCCAAATCCAATTTGAGAATTCATAGCATTCTCCACCGTTTTTCCAGGCAATTTATATATGTTATCATTTCCCCGTTTTGCGCGCAGAAGCTCCTTGTTACCCTTCCAAACCTTTGTGACTCCTCCTCTAGTCGAGAAGTTGCAGCGTTTTTGTTCCAATTTTCCAATTGAAGAAGATTCTTCTTAATTTCCGGGATGTACCTAACTCCCGTTAGCTTCACCACCTTTCCATCATTCATCTTCAATCAGACTGAACCTATGCCTTTAACATGCAAATCCCGATCATCGGCGGATTCCACTTTAGCATATTGTTCTTCATAATCAATAAATGCTTCCTTTTGATGACATACGTGGAAACAAGTTCCCGAATCAAGTATCCAATCTTTGCTTTCGCCTTCATTAACACACAAAACATTGCCTTCAAGTTCCACACCAAGATTCACCTCTTTATCATTGTCCTTTTGTTCATCCGACTCTTCTTCCACTGCATTCGTCTTCTCCTTATACCTCTTAAGCTTATGACATAATCTCAGTAGATAACCGGGTTTGTCACAGTAAAAACAAATGTATTCCTTTCTCGCGTCTTTTCTATTTGATTTTCTTTCCATATTTCGTTGATTAACCCTCCTTGCAATAAAAGATTTTTCAATAATTATTTTATCCATATTCTAACCCTCTCCAAAAAATTTGTGTAGAAGGCTCCGATACCAACTGTTAGGGCTTCCGAAAGATCACTACACAATTAGATTTTGAAAGAGGGAAGAAGACAACAATAACAAGCAAATTCCACCAAACAAACCTTTATTAATCCACCAAATTATCACAATGAAAACCTAAAAATAATTGAGACTTTATCTCAATCCCGAAAAAGCAAGTTTTTCTTTCCTTCAAATACAAGTGATTCTCTCCCTAATGAGATGCTTATATAGGCAAATAGAAAGACTAGGTCTAAAACCTAATTGGACCCTAAAATATCTCAAAAATAAATACTCCTTAAAACTTGCTCAAAACAAATCTTTATCAATTATGCACCTAACAAGGGAAAACAATATCTATCAAAATCCCATTAATTAGGGAAAACAATATCTGTCCAAATCTCTTAATTGGGGAAAGCAATATCTACCCTTTCTCCCTCTTAGAAAAATTTCCTTCCATTTAATCTGATTTAACATACCATCTTCTCCACCTATGATTGAATATCACAAATCACAACACTCCCCTTATCTTTTCCTTCCATAAGGCTCGTTATATAACGACGGTCGGAACAAAGCCCCCCTTCCTTGCACACATACGAGCTGGCACACAACTCCCATATAACAAAAGGAATCCCTGATGTTACGTGCCTACCAACTCATATTTGTAGTCAAATCCTTCAATTTATTCCTTGATGTGGGACTATTAATTCCATCATGTCATTACTCTTTAACAACATGCGAGGCAATCCTAACAGTCTCCCCCTTGACTCGCATCCTACGAATATCTTTTGAGAGCACTGCCTTGCCTGCATGGCCCAGTCCGTAACCTTCGGCTCTGATACCACTGTTATATTACGATTGTCGGAACAAAGCCCCCTTCCTTGCACACATATGAGCTGGCACACAACTCCCATATAACAAAAGGAATCCCTAATGTTATGTGCCTACCAACTCATATTTGTACTCAAATCCTTTAATTCATTCCATGATGTGGGACTATTAATTCCAACTCGTCATTCCTCTTTAACAACATGCGACGCAATCCTAACAACGCTTATATAAAAGTCTTTACATTTCTTTTAGCCGGCTTAAAAAATGCTTACTAAGTTTCTTTTCTCTTTTTCTATGTTGGGGATTGGTTTTGGTTAATTCTTGAAAAACCGAACAATCCTAACTCCCAGATTGGGAACGCTTTTAGCCATAAAGATGACCGAGAAATACAAAATATCTTGGTAATATAGCAGTTGAAATGCTATTTCCAAATGTATGTACTATTAGTAGAAGACTAATTAGTTACAAAACGTCAATAGTCAAATAATTGTACATTACACGCACACAATCATCCTTTACACTACAAGCCAAACTAACCATCCAACAATCTTAATAATTCTGTTTAAACAGACAACTCTGGTCGGTACAGACTCCATGGCTAAGATAAAGCAACTACTTCCTTCTCAGTTCATCTTGATATTCACAAAAATCTCATTATCACTAACTCAACGAGAACGCTCAACATCCTCCTTAGCTCCAGCATCTTCATTTTTACTATTAACATCAAGAGCGATGTTACTTTGTTAAATAAGATTTAAACTCATGAAGGTGGAAGCACGCACCACAAGGAGAACAGTATATAGCCACAATGCCTTACCAACGGGATCTAACAGCGTTTTCCAACGGCTCATCATTTATCTGGTACTTTTATTATTTTTATTAGATAACCATCTGAAGTCGTTGACAACCGTCTGTATTGGAGCTATAGGCGGCGGTTTATAGCCTCTGGAAATCATCGGTATGTCCGTCTTTTAACCCGAGAACATTTTACTTCTCCCAGCCACCAAAATTGCAAGAAAACACAATTTGCTTCTCCCCCCCAAACGCCGCTAACACCATTCTCCCTCTAAAATATCTCTAACGTTGTCAATCACCGCGCGCTACATCTTTATCCCCTCTAGGCCAGTCAAAATCAGGTATTTCGAAAACCTAATTATTTTAGATTTCCTAAATCATGCTTAATTACTTTTAGAGTTGTCCTTAATCACTACGACATAAGTGGGCATATTCGATGCTTTTTATGGGAATTGTAAGCAATGCGTTTCAAAAGCTATGCTTATTTTTTATCTTCTGTAACAATACTCAAAAGTCGTTGCATTAGACGTGAATGCACTGTTGCGGTAGGAATTCTAATGTTGTGACGTGCAACACCAAATAAAAGTGTTGCGTTACACCAGCTAAAAGTACACCTCATCAATCCACACCCACATAAATGAAAAATCATAACCGTCAATTTCCATTGATCAATACACATTACCATTCCTCTATTTCCTGCTAAGATTTTCATTTTCATGATACTTATTTTCATTTTGTTCTCACCAAATCACCTGTTCCCACCATAATCTAATCTGTCGCACCCCTAATGCTTTCATTCTTCCTGGGTCGGAGAAAAATTTACAAACTGCAAATTGGGGAATCACGAAACCGAATGTTCAATCAGCGAGCGCCGAGCGAACGACAAAGATGTCTTGATGGTGACGATTTAAATTGCGATCATGGAGAAGTTATTCAAGCTATCATGGAGATGCTTAACATTAAAGAGTTGGATGGCATAGAGGGGATTAGTGTTAACTCGATGAAGATTTGATGAGTTTGATTTTTTGTTGCTTTAGTTTTTCAAATAGAAGTTAATTGTATGTTAACTGAAAGCATATAATATAACATGATATAGTGTATAACTATGCAAGTTCCATATCAATTGATGGGATAACATTTATGTGTCGGTGTTCCCAGATTCACAACTTGTCAAAGGGATGTCCTGTATCTGAATCTCGACTATCAGATTTTTATTTTTCGAATACAAGTAGCAGCGATAATTTTCAAACTGAATCCAAGTTTACATCCATGCCACAAAAGTAGAGGATGTTACATATTCAAAGAAGATAAAAAGCCAATTTGTCTAGGAGTAAGTCAACAAGCATAGTGATTTATGCCGAGGACGACGGAGAAGGATTAATATACCTCCTCTTTTGCTTTCTAACCCTTCCAGCTGGAGCCATTGCTAAATGTTTGGGCAAGCACTCTAACCTTGGTTGTATCAATAACTTATATGAAAGTGTACATAATTTGAGTGTTAATTACATAGATTGTACAAAATATGAAAGGTGCAAGCGTAGACTATTAGATCCCAGGATTGCAAGGCACTTTGGTTATGACAGTTCTGCTTTGCTATTGGTCAAGAGAATTCTAATAATATATGGCTATGATATATGTTATGCTACAAACATTAACATTCAGGATAGTACTACTGAGTGTGAGCATGGAATAAAACATGTTATATTATCTGAAATGAATCCTAAATTAGTCTCACTAATTAAAAAAACAGGAGGTGAATTTGTCAAGAAGGAAGTAGAGTTCATGATAACTGATGATTTGAAGTAACTCCATTTTCATTACATGGTAGTGTTCAAGCTGTCAAGAAACGCGAAGTAGACTTTACCGACTTGGAAGAGAAGGAGATCAAAATTGGTCTATACGAGGCACGTATGTTTTTAGTTACTATCTAGATTATTTTGTAAAAACTTGAACTCCTTGAACTCTTTACAGAATTCATAAAAAGGTGTTATCGTATTTCCAAAAAAATTAGATATTCGAATCAGTTCTTTTTTATTGTCCCTTTCCCTTCTTTAATCATCACATCCGAGAAATACGTTGTAAATTCTCAAGCTATCATGCAAAACACGAATAATGTATAGCTAAACAATAACTTATAAGTAGCTTACAAGTTATTTCTTTAAATTTGAAGAGTTTGATATCTAGTTGATTTTGCAACCTTAATTAGACAACTAAACTGATAAATCATAAGTAACAAATACTTGTTTATTGCTTATTTCAAAATTTAGCATTTAAATATTTGTATCTAATTCAAAATTTTCTCTTATAATTGGAAGCAATAATATAATAGGGTATATCGGGTTCGACTTGAGAAAATCTCTAGAAAAGCTCGTAAATGAAATGAGTGTTGTTTTGCAAGGACAACTTTTGTATCTAATTCAAAATTTTCTCTTATAATTGGAAGCAATGATATAATAGGATATTTCGGGTTCGACTTGGGAAAATCTCCAGAAAAGCTCGTAAATGAAATGAGTGTTGTTTTGCAAGGATAGCTAAAGGTATATTAAGTTCTATTGACGTATGACTCTAGTTAGATTACATACATTTTTTTTAAATATTTGTATATTGACACTTCAATGTCCTAAACTCTGGGGAATTGATATAAACAAGAAATTACCTAGTGCAGTCAATCATTATCTAGTAAGTTATTTACCTTTAAGTAAGTTATTTACCTTTACATGCTTACTTTTTGACATCCATGTGGTAAAGTATTAATTGCTACATTAAAGAAATTGATCACTAAGAAGGATTAAATATAGACATTTCATTTTATAATGATATGTTAGATAATTTAAGCCTCTTTATTTTGGTATGTAATCAAACCTCTAAAGTACAAAACTAACTAGATTTCTCGCTTTGTTTTATAACAATCTAAGCATATCATTTAAATACCATATAACACTGAATTTAAAACAAAACAAGTGCAATTTACTCCTCCCAATCCACTTTTACCATTTCACTAGTAAATATTTTGGAGGAAAAAAAAGATCAAGGGATAGAAAAGAAGAAAGAAGAGTTGCTTGATCAATCTAGGATAAATATAGACAGAAGTAGGGACTCACGTTAATAAATAGTTTCTCTAGAAAACACAATTACTTTTGCAACATCTAATAGTAATATATGCATGTGTAGTTAAATCAAGTTTCGTAGCTCTTTATTTCAAAATCTCATTAAATTCCATATGGATCTATCAGATAGAAGAAACTAATATGTTTTTCCTATAAAAATAAAGGCGCATGCATTCAACTGGTTACTTATACATGGCTAAACTCACACTCCTTTCTCACATTCACAAGTATGAGCTTTTCAAATACACTAAGTGCCTATTTTTATGCTGGTGTCCACCCTTGGTTATACTCTGAGAATTGGTCAATGGCATAAAAAATCAGTGCCCCCGAATCTTATTTCAATTTTAACACAATATGAATTTGCCTTTTACTACAAGGACTAAATTTCATTAAGTGAACCATTTAACATTATGTATACATGCAGTGCTTAGTTTGTTATTGGTTTGATGGAGAAAAAGACATGCATGCTAATTATAGCTTTAGGTGAAGGCAGTGTCATTGGGTGATGAGAATGTTAAGTTTCCTTGGATTTGCTGTTGAGAAGAAATCTCTTGGGAGCTTGTGTGATGCATATAGAGGTGAATGATTGCAAGCTTCAATATTCAGGTTAATAAGTGATGAAGATGACACTGGTACTCCTGCAACTGAAGAATGAATATTTTGGATGGTATGTGTTGGCACTTGTGGTATGTAGAATATTAGAATTGAACTTTTTGAAAAGTCGGTGTGTATGACTTAAGTAGGATCTATATGGATATAGCGAAAATAAAGATGATATACTAACTAGCTAATATACAATAGTTACGCAGGTAAAAGCTAACCTATAGAAATATCAAAAGTAAATGCTATAAGAAAAGACACCAGGAATTTTATATTAGTTCAGACTTCCCGCCTTATGTCCAGTCCCGAAGCTCCTCTTCGGAATTCACTATCACGCCCTCTCTTAACCTAGAGGAATAGGTCAGTACACTCGAGCCCTAACAAGGATGCCTTTCGACTGAGCAACTATACAGGACTTCAACAATTACAAGCGTTTTGACTTCTGCTTTGTGTTCTTAATTCAACGTGGATATTCAACAATTTAAATACACCCTTCCTGTAATCTTAGCCTCGAGTATTTGAAATGAATGTGAAGATTTAAAGGAAGTTAGTTGCTTATTGAATCAAGATATGAGAAATGTTATCAAGGATTCAACAAGTAACTTGAATTTGGGAGAGCTTTTATTTACAAATTATATAGAAGTTTAAATCAGAAAATAGAGAGAATATAATCAGAATTGGTAATTTGGAAAACATGTTTGAAGTGTTTATATAATAGTAGAAAGGTAGCAATTCTTCATGAAGAGTTTTAACCAAAAGAAGTTCCCATTTCCTTTCAGAAATGAGGAGATTTCTCTTCATGAATAGAGGCAACCTTTCAGAAAAATATTTGCTGTTTCGAATCAGTCGACTGGTTAAAAATCATCAATGGACTGGTTGAATTAGACTTTAAATTGTTTGGATAAAAACTTTTTAAAACTAGCCGTTATATAAAAAACTCTCTGACCAGTCGACTGGCCATTTATCTACCAGTCAACTGGTAAAGCTATTTTTGTACATTCCTGGCTTTTTAAAGCCTTATATATATATATACACACACACACTTTGTTTTTATACTCGTGTTATATTTAAGGATAGATTTTAACATAATTCTAACATGACTCAATGCATATATATATATATATATATAACCTTATCTCTGTGACATGGTTTCTATTGCAACTTCTTTTGTTGGCATTAATCAAAATCTTGATCTCAACATTCTCCCCCTTTTTGATTGATGACAACATATCTGATTTTCTCTCCCTGAGTATTTGCTCCCCCTGAATTTCTGCAACATTTTGTTAGTTTATAATCTTATCATTTTGATTCCTGCAACAAATTGTTTGCACATATATTCTCAATAAATAAATCTATTATTAAGAGTATATAATATATAATAGATCTATCAGAAAATTAAGAGCATAAAATATATATCATAGATTCATGGAGAAATATTTCTCCCCTTTTGTCATCGATTAAAAGGTAATTAAACACGATGAACACAAAATAATCGAATAACATTTTAGAGATCTTTGAAAGATACAATTCCTAGCTCTTGTCGGAGTCTTATGAAAGATTTCTCTAAAAGGGGTTTAGTTAAGATATCAGCAATTTGATTTTCTGAGCTTACAAAGTCTAAATTAATTGTTTGTTTTTCAATATTATCTCTCAAGAAATGATGTCTGGTATCAATGTGTTTAGTTCTGAAATGGTTTACCAGATTTTTAGATAAATTTATTGCGCTTGTATAGTCACAATAAATTGTGAAATTAGACAAATTTACGTTGAAATCTTTTAGTGTTTGCTGCATATATATTACTTGAGCACAGTCTAGTGCTATAGATATATATCCAGCTTCGCATGTTGACAGCGAAACACAATTTTGTTTCTTGCTGAACGAAGATATAAGTGATTTATCGATAAAGTGACATGTTCCACTTGTACTCTTACAATCTGTCTGTGATCCTCCAAAATCAGCATCACTATATGAAACTAATTCAAATGAACAGTCTTTCAGATAGAAGAGTCCAAAATCTTTAGTACTACCAAAATAACGTAATATACGTTTAACTGCTCTCAAATGTGATTCTTTCGGATTAGCTTGAAATCGAGTACATAAGCAAACACTCATCATAATATCAGGTCTACTTGTAGTTAAATACAGAAGTGAACCTATCATGCTTCGATATAGCATTTGATCGATACTTTTACCATATTCATCTTTATCTAAGTGTGTTGTCGTGCTTATTGGTGTAGGTTTACTTGACATGTTTTCCATTCCAAAACATTTTATTAAATTAGTACAATATTTTTCTTGACTAATGAAAATTCCATCTGACAATTGCTGAATTTGCAAACCCAGAAAGTAAGATAGTTTTCCCATGTGTGACATTTCAAATTTATTGGTCATTATTTTTGAAAATTCTTGACATACTTGATCACTCATTGATCCAAAGATAATGTCATCAACATATATTTGTACTGTTAAAATATCTTTGTTATCTTTCTTGATTAAAAGTGTTTGATCAACCTTCTCAATTTGAAATCCTTAATCTAATAAGTAAGTTTTGAGATGTTCATACCGAGCATGAGGTGTTTGTTTCAAATCATATAATGCATTTTTTGGTTTTAAAACATGATCAGGATATTTTTCATGAGCAAATAGCGGAGGATGTTCAACGTATACTCGTTATTTAATATAACCATTCAAGAAAGCGCTTTTGACGTCCATCTGATATAGTTTAAAGTTATGATGACAAGCGTATGCTAATAAGATTCAAATTGCTTCTAGTCGTGCGATTGGAGCAAAAGTTTCTTCATAATCTATTCCTTCCTCTTGATTGTAACCTTATGCAACAATTCTAGTTTTATTTCTAGTGATATTACCCAATTCATCTGCTTTATTCTAGTTCAAATTGATTTAATTCTTCTCGCATTGCAATTATCCAATTTTCATCTGTAGATGCTTCTTTAGGATTTTTGGGTTCGATATTTGATAAGAAGGCTACATTACTTACTAAATTTACTTGACCTCTTGTCCTTACGTTTGAAGTTATTTCTCCAATAATATGTTGAGTAGGATGGTCTCGTAATATTCTTGGTGGAGATCGAATTTCATTAACAGGAATATTTTGATTATTGATATTATCTTGAGTTTCTATAGCATTATTCTCTATGTTATTATGAACAATATTTTCATCTTCTCTTTATATATCAATATCATCATCATGTAAAGTTATTTTTCATAATTTCTGAATTAAATGAATTTTGAATACTTTCGTTAAACGACACATCAGGTGATTCTTCGATTTTACTGGTTCTCTTATTGAAAATACAATAAGCCTTGCTACGCTCAAAATATCCTAAGAATATTCCTTTTCCATATTTTGAATCAAATTTTCCAAGTTGATCTTTTGTATTTAAAACGAAGCATTTTGAACCAAAAACTTTGAAATAAGATATATTTGGTTTTTTACTTGTAAAAAGCTCGTATGGAGCGTTTTTAGTAAGAGGTCGGATAGAAACACGATTCAAAACATAACAAGCTGTTGCAACTGCTTCAGCCCAAAAATGTTTTGGCAGTGCACTCCATTTAATAATGTTCTTGCACATTCTTGCAAAGTTCTATTTTTACGTTCTACTACTCCATTTTATTGTGGAGTTCTAGGAAAAGAGAAATTATGAAAATTTCCTTTTTTTTGACATAAAAGATCAAATTTCTCATTTTCAAATTCTCCTTCATGATCACTTCGTATGTTTTTAATTTTTAAATTAGTTAAATTTTGAATTTGTTTGACAAAATTCATAAAGATATCAAATGTATCGCTTTTATTCTTTAAAAACATAGTCCAAGTGTATCTTGAAAAATCATCAACAATTTCAAACACATATCTACTATGATTTATGGACTAAACTTGAGTTGGTCTGAATAAATCCATGTGTAGTAACTCAAGTGGTTGTAAGGTTGATATGACCTATTTAGATTTAAAAGAGGATTTGGTTAACTTTCCAAGTTGACAAGCATCGCACAAATTTTCATTTTTGAATTTTATTTTGGGTAATCCTCTTACAAGATAATTTTTAGAAATCTTGTTTATTATTTTAAAATTAATATGGCAAAATCGTTTGTGCCATAATCAAGGATCATTGTCTTTGGCTAATAAACACATACTTGGATATTGTTAACTGCCATATTTAAAATATAAATATTTTTGTCTCGATTACCTTAAAAAATAATATTTTGATTTGAATCAATTATACTACATTTATTTTCAAAAAACAATATTCTAAAACCTTTATCACATAATTGATTAATACTTAATAAATTGTGTTTTAAATTCTTAACCAATAAAACATCTGAAATAAGAGGTGAATTCGATATACCGTAATTGCTCACATTGCCTTTGTAACAACCCGGAATTTTAGAACCAATTTAAAATTTTATTTTAAGGAAATTTTGATAGAAAATACGTCAGAATTTAAAAATTGCATTTAAAGAAAAAACTTTTAAATAAAATTATGATGTTATTTATGTCTGATTTCAAATATATTTCTAATAAACAATTATTTGTAATTAGATAAATAGTGATTTATTACAATTGAAATTAGTATCAAGTTGTATGTATATTTGTACTAATTAACTTCAAACAATTGATAATAAAAGAAAACAGTAGTTGAGTCATTGTTTTGTTAAAAAATTTAATATAAGAGTTTTATGATAATTAATGATAAAATCAACACATAATTTATTTGCTCATTCACATTTCATGCAAGTTTATTTTGCTTTCTTTTCATTTTCTACTTCATCAAATTCACTACCTCTTTTCTCACTACTCCATTGTTTTCATTAATTATGCATTCGTTTCTATCCTTTATTCTATTAATTTACTTCTCTTCATTCTATTTTCACACATGTATTCTTATTTATTAAACTTACATCCCTTTATTTCTCCTTTTCTTTTTTTCCTTTTATTGTCTCCCTCCAAATACAAATCAACTCCATGTATGTATATTTGTTTATTTTATTTATTCTTGCATGAGCATTGAATAGGTTGATTTAAAATATTATGTAGAATCTAAATAAATTATGATAAAGATGTCATTATGTTATAATATGTAGTGTTAGATAAACATGTCATTATGTTATAATTTGTCATTGTTAGATTAAAAGAAAAAAAATGTTATCTTTAATACTTTCCTTGTCTTTCCAAAGTGTGACGATCATTAATTAATAAATTTTAAAATGTTAATGGCTGCATTCGTTTTCAATGACCTTCCATCTTCGTTTGTTTCCTTAATTATATTAAAGTTTTTTTTACATTCTATTAATTTCCTTCTCTACATTCTATTTACATGTATCTTAGTTTGTATTCTCATTTCTTAAATCTCCTTCCTCCATTTTGTTAAATATATGTATTCTCTTATTTTTTATATTATGTTGTTTATATTCGGAAGCAAGAAAAATAAAATAATACCGTAAGCTTTTAATTTTATCTATGTAATAACACATGATATTTAATACTATATGTTTTGAAATTTGAAAAGTTGCAAACTTTCTAACAATCGGCATTAAATAAGCAATCTGCATTCATTTCTTCCCATTTATTCTCTCTCTCCCCGATTGTTATTTACTTTTGAAATTTGAATGAAAAATAAATATTGTCCTATCATGTCTAGTCAGCAAATTTATTTCATTTGTAACCTGCTACATATGTAGGGACACACTTGAGGGATAAAATAAAATATATAACCAAATATATATATATATATATATATTGGCTCCACTATATAACATCCTAAACTTCTCTAAACCTATTCCTAATCACAAAACAACGGCAACCTCTTTCTCTTCGTTTTTTCTAAACCTAATTGCAAGCTTCTAAATTTGAAAACAATTCAAGGAAAAGTTTATAAATTGCAAAGCTGAGTTCTTTGAACTCGTATGAGTATAAGCTTCGATTGGTATGAGTTTGAAGTGATTCGGAGTCGAAAAGTGTCAGGAGGAAGAAGAAGAGACATTGGACTCGTGGCATCGTACACGACATTCTAGAAGCGAGCAGGGGAATTTTGATCGATCGATAATTTCTGAAAAATTTCAAAGCACAATGAGATTTCTTTTTAAAATTAAAATTAATTATTAATGCGTTGAGAAATTTATTTATATATACACCGCAAAAAATTTAAGTTGTATGTGGTACGTGATGTGAATTGATTTACTTTGTTTGTGATGTTACGTTGGATGAAATTGGATTGATTAGAAATTGTTTAATCATATAATTATTAGATTTATTTTGCAATAAAAATTCTCTTTTTATTGTAAACATGTTAACCATAAAATTGCTAGATTTGTACACAAATAAGTATCCCCTTTTTTTGTCATATGAACATATGAAATGTCACATAAATAAAAAACTTTTTTTTATTTATACATATAAAACATATGATTTGTTATAAAATAAAAATGTTCGTTTTGTTATCATATGAAACATATGATTTGTGATAAAATAAAAATGTTCTTTTTATTGTCGTATGATACATAGGAAGTTGTGTAAATAAATATGTTCATTTTATTGTCATATGAAACATATGATTTGTTATAAAATAAAGGATTAATTTATATGAATAATCCAAAGTTTAACGTATCCGCCCATATTAATCTGAAGTTTGGATTATTTTTAAATAATCTGAAGTTTAGGGGGTTCCTTCCCATATTGATCTCGTTTTCCTGTTAACTTGCTACAGCCGGTTTCAACTTTTATTTTTCCCAAATCAAGTAATTTCTGTTCTTCCTTACCATCATTATCAGTGCGTCTTCTTCCTCTGCAATCCTCCCCCTACAAATAACGCTCTAACTCTTCTCTCTCCACTCTACAAACAAAATAGCCTGCCCCCATTTCAGAAATTCTTTTTTGTCTCTCCGCTTGGCGTCCTCACTCCAGTGCCTGAGAGCTTAAGTGTATATACTGTTGCAAGGCACACCTGTTAAAGAATGGCCCCAAATTAATTCTCTTCTTGATAATTCCATAACCAAAATCTGGGCATTTTCCTCTACCAAAACGACCACATTCAACACTTTGACAACCCAGTCCAGCAGTCTAGGCAATTCCAAACTAACAGCTTCATTGATCAAAATCATTGCAGACAAATCACCATAAGCAACAAAAAGATATAGTAGTTTATGCTCAGCTACTCGTCGCCATATAACATCCAGAAATGTCTATACCACATGTTTCCAATATTTTCTGCACCACATAGTTGCCAAATTGGTCTTTCATCATTACCTGTGGTGGTGCATTTTCATTACACGAAGTTCACTGAATCGGAAGTAGAGCTTGACCTGGGGAAAATTGTGAAAAGAAAGCTTACTGGCAGGCGAAAGATAACTAACCAGCTATTAGGTGTAATTATATATTCCCCTGAATTCAAATCTCACTAAGACGAAAGAGAAAATTGTGAAAAGAAAGCTTAATGGAAGGCGAAAGAGCAATCCCGTAAAATTCAGATCTCACTAAGACAAAATAAACAATATATTCCCCTGAATTTTAGAGATCTTGCAAATTCATAGCATGGGCAGTTCCAAAATTGAAATTATTGGCCTGTGAACTGAGAATTCGAAAGGAAAAAAAGAGAGATAAAAAAAAACCATTTTATGTCTGTCATTGAGTTCTCTTGTGACGGAAGCCTTTCTGTTCATGGTGGTGTTACGATAAATAGAGCAAACGACAAAATATGATCAGGAAAACATTCACAGAAAGAAGCGAGTTTTCAATTTAAGGAAGAAGATGTGTCATATGAGAGAAAGGGGATGGATTCACGTTTAATTTGGGGGCGATTAAAAAAAAACCGGCTGTAGCAGGTTAACAAGGAACTGAGATTAATATAAGAAGGGACCCCCTAAACTTCGGATTATTTAAAAATAATCCAAACTTGAGATTAATATGGACGGTCACGTTAAACTCTGGATTATTCTTGTCAATTAATCCTAAAATAAAAATGTTCTTTTTATTGTCATATGATACATAGGAAGTTGTGTAAATAAATATGTTCATTTTATTGTCATATGAAACATATAATTTGATATAAAATAAAAATGTTCTTTTTATTATCACATGCTACATAAGAAATGTCACATAAATAAAAATCCTTTTTTTATTTATTATTTTCTTATGATGCATAGGAAGTTGTGAAAATAAAATTGTTCATTTTATTGTCATATGAAACATATGATTTGTTATAAAATAAAAATGTTCTTTTAATTGTCATATGATATGTGACTGGTGTGAGAACTAAAATAGTTATTATTCTTTATTTTAAAAGTTAGGTAAATCAAGGGACCACACCGTATGACACGGAACGGGTTTCCTCCCAAGAATACCAGTGCATAAAACAACAGCGCAATGCTAAATAAAGAAAAATGAAGCTGTTATAAGACCCAGGTCCTATCACACAATGCAACGCAAGCCGGGGGATAGGGTTTTCCCTTATAACAGCCAAAGAATGCTTGATACGTTTAAAACAAATCATTTGATACTATTATAAGTGCATAGTGTTTAAAACAACTTCAAATCATAAGTATCAATCATAGGCGGCATGGGTACCATATATCATGTCGCCATACTAGGTTATACCATCAAAATCGCAAAGTCACGTATTTGGAAATTGGATTTCCATCTATGAACCGAGGCAAAAGATAGTCCTCACCGTCTTCGAGACTGTCTAGCCCGAGCCTCAGGGTCCGAGCGCATCGACCCTTGGATCCTCAGGGCCGGTCCACCGATGTGGATTAAACTTAAACCCTGAACATGCGTGTCCCCGCCCGATGGGGCGTAAATGAGCCAACTAAATGACTCCATCGGTTCGAGAACGACCGACCAATCCGAGGCGCCTCGCAACAGCAACAACCACATAAGTCAAACTCGTCAGGGCGTGTAAAACCACTGACGCCACTACTAGCTAGAAAGAAACGCATGCCCTCCCTGACGTCCTCTCCCGTTTTGGTTCATACCGGGTGTGAAGCTCGCGAATCAACGTTACACAAAGCTATGCCACAAAGGCCGTGCTTTGATCATCAACTACAAGACTTTGCTTTTCAACAAAAGCCTCGATCAATTGCCACTTAGGCATGCCACACAGGCAATTCACTCCATGCGTTTGATATCCTTCAATATATAACCCCTGAGCTCGTGCGTCTCAGAGAAGGGCGTTAAGCAAGAGAATAAATTCTCCGCCGCCAAACAGATATATATTTAATAGAGATCAATCACACGGATTAAAATCCAATGTCAGACACACAGTCCATTTACAAGTCCGTTCTGGGTCTGAACGAAACCGGAGGCACCTAGTACCCCGCATATCCATCGATCTCCAAGTACGTTTGGACGATCACCAACTGTTTCCATCTTCTTGGGTGTACAGCCCAATCAAGATCATCAGTTATCACCAAAACGACGTGAAGACTTCCGGTCTTCGACCACCGTCTTCATCTTTGACACCACGTCGAATCAGTTATTCAGAATGGGATAAACCCGGTCTTTCTGAATAACTCTCATATATATTATAAAAGTGTTACACAAACACAACATACGCCTCATTCCACTTCAGAGTATTCTTTTATTCAAATATTCCCATACTTTGGGAAAAGTTCCCATAAATTTTATCCAAGATAAATTCTTTAAATTTATTCTTTAATCTCCTTTGAATATCAATTCAAACTAGTCGGGATTAGCGAACCACACCGAAGTAATCATTTATTTTATTTCCCAATCCCAACCTATTCATCCCATGAAGTAAAACTGGTAATACTTCATATCTAACACCACAGTGTTATCGGTAAATTCAATTACCATTTCACGTTCAAATCTAATTAAAGATTTAACCATCGCCTGGAGCAAAACTGGTGATACTCCATTTTCGATCATTTCAATCTAATTAAAGATTCATTAAAACTCCACTTAGTTTTAATCTTTAACCAGGTTAAAGAATCAGTGTCATTTAAAACACGGTTCACGATAAACCCAAAATCACATTCCATTAATTATCGGGTTAAAGAACAAGTGTTATTTAAAACACTGTTCACGATAAACCCAAAAATCAATACCAATTCAATTCCAATTAAATATCGTTTAATTGGTACACTTCATTAAATCTAAATAAAAAGATTTAATTTTTTTCTCAACTGGGTTCAAGAACAGTGTTAGTGAAGACACCATTCACGACAAACCCAAATCACATTTGATATTCAATACAAGGCTCTGAATAGAAAATATATCGGCTTATATTCAATATCAAATTCTACGACTAACAAATGTCGTATTGGAAATAACGATATAAATATATATCTTTCAAATTTCCATAACAACATCTGTATAATCACGAATTCCAACATCGAAATATTCCGAAGACAACTTCGATTCAAATCCATTCCAATGCAATCATTGGAAATTCTGGTTATTTTTAAAACCCTTTTCAAATTTAATTTATTTATTTAAAAATAAATAGAATTAGAATCCTAGTTCAAAACTAGTTCATTTCGATAAAAATCTATTTTTATCCTTTCAAATATGGAGTTTTTCATCCCAATTTTTCCCAAATCATTTCTTATGATTTTACACAAATTATTACTATTTTTAATAATTTTATCAAGGCCCATACAGTCGATTTCCATCAACGGCCATCGAACTGCACTTACAGCGACCTTTTTCAAATTTGATTTGGACGTAACTCCAAATCCAACCGTTAGATTTCAAATTTCTAACATTCGTTAGAAAGCTCTTTTCGATACGAACCCAACGGTTCCGGTTTTAGGAAAATCCGACGGTCGGATCTCTCGTAATGTCCGTTTGAAATAAATGGTCGAAATTCACGAACTGCCGCGGCGCGGCGCGTTCTATCCAGGCCATTATATTATATATATAATATATATAATATATACTTCGTCGATTTCTATTTAAAACGAATTATATAAATAGTTTTAAAATTCGTTTCAAAAGCAATTTCAACTTCCATTTCAATTCAAATCAAAATTGAATTCTTCTTTATAAATTCGTTTTAAAATTCATTTCTATTCAATTCAATTTTCAATTAAATTTGAATTCATTTCAATTCGCTTTCAATTCAATTCGAATTCGTTTTCAATTCAATTCATTTCGAATTCGTTTTCAATTCAATTCATTTCGAAATCGTTTTCAATTCAATTCATTTCGAAATCGTTTTCAATTCATTTCGAAATCGTTTTCATTCAATTCATTTCGAAATCGTTTTCAATTCAATTCATTTCGAAATCGTTTTCAATTCAATTCATTTCGAAATCATTTTCAATTCAATTCATTTCGAATCATTTTCAATTCAATTCATTTCGAAATCGTTTTCAATTCAATTCATTTCGAAATCGTTTTCAATTCAATTCATTTCGAATCGTTTTCAATTCAATTCATTTCGAAATCGTTTTCAATTCAATTCATTTCGAAATCGTTTTCAATTCAATTCATTTCGAAATCGTTTTCAGTTCAATTCATTTCGAAATCGTTTTCAATTCAATTCATTTCGAAATCGTTTTCAATTCAATTCATTTCGAAATCGTTTTCAATTCAATTCATTTCGAAATCGTTTTCAATTCAATTCATTTCGAAATCGTTTTCAATTCAATTCGAATTCGTTTTCAATTCAATTCGAATTCGTTTTCAATTCAATTCATTTCGAAATCGTTTAAAATCGATATAAATATCGTTCACGTCAAAATGGCGTCAATCTAATCAACACGGCTTCATAAATTTCTATTTTCAAATATTCTATTTCAAATATTTCCTTTTTCAAAATAGTTGTTATTATCAAAATATTTCGTTCAACGCATGACCAATCTCAATGGATGAGTACTGTCAACATATGAACCTTTATTTTATAATATTCTTTATTTTCTAAATTGGAATGAGGCCCAATCCATCACCATATAAATTTAATTATATGGATTTTCATACAACACATGTATATAATAGCATTGAAAATAATCAACCATCAACCAAAGTGCACTACACTGTATAAGCATCAAATATAGATATTCAACGCTTATAACAGCCTGTCAATCAATCGATCGACATATTTAATCAATCAGGATGAGTGAACTTCAAATTTCATCCCAACACCCATGTGGGGTTTCAAACAATCAAACACATATTTTATTTGTGCTGTTGGGCGATGTGTAAAATTTATCGTCCCAATCAATGTCCTTCAAATAGGTGTACATAAACAAACCGTCCGGTTTGTAAATGAATATTTATTTATTCCCCTTCACGTTAAAAATTATATTATTAACGATAAAACATTTTATTCAATCTATGAATATTCTATTCGGTTCATTTATTCAATAAAATGATATTTTTATTTTTCTAACATATTTTAGAAAATTTCGGCGGCATAACGGCACGATACTAGAAACGGGACAAGGCCTAGCCTTATCCCCGGTCTAGTGAAGGCCCACGCCATTCACACATCAATCAAATTCACCAAACAACCAAATTCAAATCAAATAATTTGACTAATCTATGCAACCAAACAAACAAGTCCATGGTCTGTGGACGATTGTGTCGTGTGCTACTAAGCACCGTCTGCATCCTAGTATATATATATAAATAGAAATGAAATTGAAAGGTGAGAAATTCTCACCGAAAGCTATCCAAACATCTTGACTCTTCTTTGATATAAATCTTCTTCGTTCCCGCCTTTTTGTTACCTTCGTTGTCCGCTTTCACTACCTATATAAAAATCGAATTTTTACTTCGTTATTCAATATATAAAAATCGAATTTTTCTTTCGAAGTTCAATATATAAAAATCATATTTTTATTTCGAAGTTCAATATATAAAAATCGAATTTTTACTTCGTTATTCAATATATAAAAATCGAATTTTTACTCTCTAGATTATATAAAAATCAAATTCTTATCTTCACTTCTATTCGTTTTCGAATGAATAAAAATCACATCTTTTTAACCCTAGGTTAATAAATGAATTTTTGAAAATAAAACAATGCTATTTTATATTTTTATAAACCAAGGTTATTTATATTTTCAAAACCATATCTATTTTTATTTTTATAATCACATCTTTTCCACACTATATATTTCGCCTTTTCTAAAATAAAGATTTCATCTTTATAAAAATCTCATTTTTATTCTTCTACACATATAAAGATGATATTTTTACTACTTTAAAAATATAAAAATCATATTTTAAAGCTGAAAACGAAAATAAAAGAACATGGTTCGATGTTATTTCAATTAAAGATCCAATATTTTTTTTATCATGAACCTATATAAAAATAAGAAAAAAACTAATTTTTAACCCTATGTTTTCTACATAAAATCTGAATTTTTAATCAATGCTTATATACATTAAAACTGAAAATAAAAATAATAAATATGTAGAAAAAACAAAACGAAAATAAATAAATCAATACGATTTACTGCGTTATCGACTCGGAGGGGTTTTGGGCTCTGGTGAGCGTCGGAGGGCGTCGAGGCGGTGGGTCAGAGGCTGGAGGCCTCGTCGGCGGTTGGGAGGGAGGCTAGGGTTCGGGTTTCCTGGGGGGGGGGGGGTCTGAGTTAAAGGGGGAGATAAGGTTTTTTTAATTAATTTAATTATTTTATTTTGCAAAAAGTTGACTTTCACAAACGACCCCTAAACGAGGCCCACCGACTGTCACCCATAGCGTTTTACCCCCATTCCGAACACAATGGGATATGTATCGCAAGCTGATTTGATCGTTTGAATCAATTTCCGTTAAATTTACATTTAAATCACTATATTGAATTTTAAACGTACATTTCAAATTACCGGGGTCACATACGAACTTTAAAAATTCTCGAAAAATATTTTCTAGCTTCGTATTGACAATACGGTCCTGACAAAACTAGTTTCATCGAATTCTGAGACCGTTAGAAAAATGGCCAATTTCCAGTCGATTAAAATCAACTGAAACTGGTCAAACGCGTTTTCCTTTGCCACGCTCACATATTGATTCGAGAAATTATGAAATTTGAAACCTAGCAATAACTTTACATCACGGACCCAACAAAACTGGTTTCATCGAAATCCGAGGTCTTTTGCAAAATTCCCATTTTTAAGGGCCTGAATTCCATAGCGACTATTCAGAATTTTCAACTGGACATATCTTTTGATTCCCGCTATGAAATTTTGATTTTTCGGATTCGCTGGAAAGATATTATCAATTAGATCCCATTATTTTTGGTTTCACTAAAATCCGGATTATTTTGCACCCGGTACATTCAATTGAAGTTTGAAATCGAATTATCGAACTACCGCGCCATTTTCAATTCTATTTATAATTATATATAAATATTTATATTCTAACGACGACGCGTATAAATATATACATTCGAATTATATTCAAAATAAATTTCTCGTCGATATTATTTAAAATAATCTATTTTAAATATTCAAAATTCGCTAAAATTGCCAAAATAAAAATTTTAAACTGGCCCAGATTTTCGGGTTGTTACAATCTCCCCCACTTAAAACTTTTCGTCCCCGAAAAGGAACAAAGTCGAAAGTGGTTTGATTAATCAACTCTACGTTCGATCTGGCTTCCATTCTCCAACTTTTCAGTTTCTGAGAACTTTCAAAAATTTCAAAAATTTGGCTAACACCCTAAATTTTCGAAAAATTTCGCCATAACCTCCCCTGCAATGGGAGCATCGGGGAATTTCAAATAGCTTCCCCGGTCCTTCAGATCTCAAAAAGAAAAAGAAAAAGCCAAGCGGCTAGCCAATAGGCTTATAAAATCATCATCACCCAAACAAAACAGTAAATTATGTAGTAAACATGTACCTATTTGTCGGGCAAACAAATTTTATTCTCTGGCTCTAGCCTCCTTGCTATGACCTGTTCAATGATATATATGTATGCAAGCAAATGCGACCAAATTTCAATACAATTCAATATTTGATTCGGTTAGGCATAATGGTTCAAAATTATCAAACAATTAAACAAACAACACAAACATCAATCAATTAGTGAATTAGAGTCTCAAATTCATAATTTTGATACATATACAAAAATCATGTTTTTGATGCCAAATCACAACAATAAGCCTTATCTAATTTTGGTTCTCACACCAATCCATAGGAAATATATAGAAAGTCAACTTTCGTCACTCGAACATAAATTCGGATGATGATCGATCAATCATCAGAATCACCCCCGGGCGACTAGAGTGTAATTCTATATCTATCCAGTATATTAAAACTTCAAATACACGTTTGCAAGGCGTATATGCAAAATCTTTATATACTGGACTGTCCAAATCAATATAAATAATTAATCAAATACGAATAATTGATTTATATTTTCAAAACAAAATTGGTTTTCATTTTAAAAATATACTCTTCCCACTCGTTCTAGGATACCACTGATCCCATCTCTAACGAGCCATTCTAATTGGATATTACTAATCCAATATCTGATGAATTCTTTCGTACGGTTCTAATGTGTCTCGTTCTCGAGCTCTGATACCAAATGTGACTGGTGTGAGAACTAAAATAGTTATTATTCTTTATTTTAAAAGTTAGGTAAATCAAGGGACCACGCCGTATGACACGGAACGGGTTTCCTCCCAAGAATACCAATGCATAAAACAACAACGCAATGCTAAATAAAGAAAAATGAAGCTGTTATAAGACCCAGATCCTATCACACAATGCAACGCAAGCCGGGGGATAGGGTTTTCCCTTATAACAGCCAAAGAATGCTTGATACGTTTAAAACAAATCATTTGATACTATTATAAGTGCATAGTGTATAAAACAACTTCAAATCATAAGTATCAATCATAGGCGGCATGGGTACCATATATCATGTCGCCATACTAGGTTATACCATCAAAATCGCAAAGTCACGTATTTGGAAATTGGATTTCCATCTATGAACCGAGGCAAAAGATAGTCCTCACCGTCTTCGAGACTGTCTAGCCCGAGCCTCAGGGTCAGAGCGCATCGACCCTTGGATCCTCAGGGCCGGTCCACCAATGTGGATTAAACTTAAACCCTGAACATGCGTTTCCCCGCCCTATGGGGCGTAAATGAGCCAACTAAATGACTCCATCGGTTCGAGAACGACCGACCAATCCGAGGCGCCTCGCAACAGCAACAACCACATAAGTCAAACTCGTCAGGGCGTGTAAAACCACTGACGTCACTTCTAGCTAGAAAGAAACGCATGCCCTCCCTGACGTCCTCTCCCGTTTTGGTTCATACCGGGTGTGAAGCTCGCGAATCAACGTTACACAAAGCTATGCCACAAAGGCCGTGCTTTGATCATCAACTACAAGACTTTGCTTTTCAACAAAAGCCTCGATCAATTGCCACTTAGGCATGCCACACAGGCAATTCAATCCATGCGTTTGATATCCTTCAATATATAACCCCTGAGCTCGTGCGTCTCAGAGAAGGGCGTTAAGCAAGAGAATAAATTCTCCGCCGCCAAACAGATATATATTTAATAGAGATCAATCACACGGACTAAAATCCAATGTCAGACACACAGTCCATTTACAAGTCCGTTCTGGGTCTGAACGAAACCGGAGGCACCTAGTACCCCGCATATCCATCGATCTCCAAGTACGTTTGGACGATCACCAACTGTTTCCATCTTCTTGGGTGTACAGCCCAATCAAGATCATCAGTTATCACCCAAATGACGTGAAGACTTCCGGTCTTCGACCACCGTCTTCATCTTTGACACCACGTCGAATCAGTTATTCAGAATGGGATAAACCGGTCTTTCTGAATAACTCGCGTATATATTATAAAAGTGTTACACAAACACAACATACGCCTCATTCCACTTCAGAGTATTCTTTTATTCAAATATTCCCATACTTTAGGAAAAGTTCCCATAAATTTTATCCAAGATAAATTCTTTAAATTTATTCTTTAATCTCCTTTGAATATCAATTCAAACTAGTCGGGATTAGCGAACCACACCGAAGTAATCATTTATTTTATTTCCCAATCCCAACCTATTCATCCCATGAAGTAAAACTGGTAATACTTCATATCTAACACCACAGTGTTATCGGTAAATTCAATTACCATTTCACGTTCAAATCTAATTAAAGATTTAACCATCGCCTGGAGAAAAACTGGTGATACTCCATTTTCGATCATTTCAATCTAATTAAAGATTCATTAAAACTCCACTTAGTTTTAATCTTTAACTGGGTTAAAGAATCAGTGTCATTTAAAACACGGTTCAGGATAAACCCAAAATCACATTCCATTAATTATCGGGTTAAAGAACAAGTGTTATTTAAAACACTGTTCACGATAAACCCAAAAATCAATACCAATTCAATTCCAATTAAATATCGTTTAATTGGTACACTTCATTAAATCTAAATAAAAAGATTTAATTTTTTTCTCAACTGGGTTCAAGAACAGTGTTAGTGAAGACACCATTCACGACAAACCCAAATCACATTTGATATTCAATACAAGGCTCTGAATAGAAAATATATCGGCTTATATTCAATATCAAATTCTACGACTAACAAATGTCGTATTGGAAATAACGATATAAATATATATCTTTCAAATTTCCATAACAACATCTGTATAATCACGAATTCCAACATCGAAATATTCCGAAGACAACTTCGATTCAAATCCATTCCAATGCAATCATTGGAAATTCTGGTTATTTTTAAAACCCTTTTCAAATTCAATTTATTTATTTAAAAATAAATAGAATTAGAATCCTAGTTCAAAACTAGTTCATTTCGATAAAAATCTATTTTTATCCTTTCAAATATGGAGTTTTTCATCCCAATTTTTCCCAAATCATTTCTTATGATTTTACACAAATTATTACTATTTTTAATAATTTTATCAAGGCCCGTACAGTCGATTTCCATCAACGGCCATCGAACTGCACTTACAGCGACCTTTTTCAAATTTGATTTGGACGTAACTCCAAATCCAACCGTTAGATTTCAAATTTCTAATATTCGTTAGAAAGCTCTTTTCGATACGAACCCAACGGTTCCGGTTTTAGGAGAATCCGACGGTCGGATCTCCCGTAATGTCCGTTTGAAATAAATGGTCGAAATTCACGAACTGCCGCGGCGCGGCGCGTTCTATTCAGGCCATTATATTATATATATAATATATACTTCGTCGATTTCTATTTAAAACGAATTATATAAATAGTTTTAAAATTCGTTTCAAAAACAATTTCAACTTCCATTTCAATTCAAATCAAAATTGAATTCTTCTTTATAAATTCGTTTTAAAATTCATTTCTATTCAATTCAATTTTCAATTCAATTTGAATTCATTTCAATTCGCTTTCAATTCAATTCGAATTTGTTTTCAATTCAATTCATTTCGAATTCGTTTTCAATTCAATTCATTTCGAAATCGTTTTCAATTCAATTCATTTCGAAATCGTTTTCAATTCAATTCATTTCGAAATCGTTTTCAATTTTCATATATTGATATTTTCAAATATTCCACTTCGAATATTTCTTTTTCAATTTTGAAGTTCAAACCTTTCTCTTTTTAAAGTTTAAATCTTTTTCTATTCTAAAGTTTAAATCTTTTGCTATTTAAAATCCTAAAAAAAAAAATCAGTTTTTAAATCCTAAAAAAAAAAATCAGTTTAAAAATCCTAAAAAAATCAGTTTTTTTTCTATTTATATAAAATAAAAATAAAATAAATAAATAAAAAAAAAGACTTACAGAGGGGGGGGGGAGGCGGTCAGGCCGGCGGCCGCTACTGCGAGGGGGGGCTCGGGGTTGGTGGCGCTCGACGTGGAGGAGGGCGCAGCAGGGTAGGGGCTCGAGGTCGTCTCGCTGCTGGGGGGGGGGGGGGTCTTCGCGCCAGGCGCCAGGCGAAGGGGGGGAGAAAGGAGGAGAAGAAGTGGAAGGGGCGGCGAGCTTGGACGGAGGTGGGCGCCTCCGGTGGCGGCGTCGAGGGCCCTCCGTCGCTCGATTAGGGCTTAGTTTTTTTTTTCCTTTTTTTTCCTTCTGTCGTTTACTGGTTTGAACGTGGGGGGGGGGGGGGGGGGGGCAGAGTTAAAGGGGGAGATAAGGTTTTTTTTTAATTAATTTAATTATTTTATTTTGCAAAAAGTTGACTTTCACAAACGACCCCTAAACGAGGCCCACCGACTGTCGCCCATAGCGTTTTACCCCCATTCCGAACACAATGGGATATGTATCGCAAGCTGATTTGATCGTTTGAATCAGTTTCCGTTAAATTTACATTTAAATCACTATATTGAATTTTAAACGTACATTTCAAATTACCGGGGTCACATACGAACTTTAAAAATTCTCGAAAAATATTTTCTAGCTTCGTATTGACAATACGGTCCTGACAAAACTAGTTTCATCGAATTCTGAGACCGTTAGAAAAATGGCCAATTTCCAGTCGATTAAAATCAACTGAAACTGGTCAAACGCGTTTTCCTTTGCCACGCTCACATATTGATTCGAGAAATTATGAAATTTGAAACCTAGCAATAACTTTACATCACGGACCCAACAAAACTGGTTTCGTCGAAATCCGAGGTCGTTTGCAAAATTCCCATTTTTAAGGGCCTGAATTCCATAACGACTATTCAGAATTTTCAACTGGACATATCTTTTGATTCCCGCTATGAAATTTTGATTTTTCGGATTCGCTGGAAAGATATTATCAATTAGATCCCATTATTTTTGGTTTCACTAAAATCCGGATTATTTTGCACCCGGTACATTCAATTGAAGTTTGAAATCGAATTATCGAACTACCGCGCCATTTTCAATTCTATTTATAATTATATATAAATATTTATATTCTAACGACGACGCGTATAAATATATACGTTCGAATTATATTCAAAATAAATTTCTCGTCGATATTATTTAAAATAATCTATTTTAAATATTCAAAATTCGCTAAAATTGCCAAAATAAAAATTTTAAACTGGCCCAGATTTTCGGGTTGTTACATGATACATAGGAAATGTCACATAAATAAAAATCTTTTATTTATTTATTTATTTATTGTCATATGATACATAGGAAGTTGTGAAAACAAAATTGTTCATTTTATTGTCATATGAAACATATGATTTGTTATAAAATAAAAATGTTTTTTTATTGTCATATGATACATAGGAAGTTGTGTAAATAAAATTGTTCATTTTATTGTCATATGAAACGTATGATTTGTTATAAAATATAAATGTTTTTTTATTATCATATGATACATAGGAAGTTATGTAAATAAAATAGTTCATTTTATTGTCATATGAAACATATGATTTGTTATAAAACAAAATTGTTCTTTTTATTGTCATATGATACGTAGGAAATGTCACATAAATAAAAATCCTTTTTTTATTTATTATTTTCATATGATACATATGAAGGTGTGAAAATAAAATTGTTCATTTTATTGTCATATGAAACATATGATTTGTTATAAAATAAAAATCCTTTTTTTATTTATTATTATCATATGATACATAAGAAGTTGTGTAAATAAATATTTTCATTTTATTGTCATATGAAACATATGTTTTGTTATAAAATAAAAATGTTCTTTTTATTGTCATATGATACATAGGAAGTTGTGTAAATAAATATGTTCATTTTATTGTCATATGAAACATATGATTTGTTATAAAATAAAAATATTCTTTTTATTGTCATATGATACATAGCAAATGTCACATAAATAAATTTATTTATTTATTTATTTATTTATTTATTTATTGTCATATGATACATAGGAAGTTGTGAAAATAAAATTGTTCATTTTATTTTCATATGAAACATATGATTTGTTATAAAATAAAAATGTTCTTTTTATTGCCATATGATATATAGGAAGTTGTGTAAATAAAATTGTTCTTTTTATTGTCATATGATACATAGGAAGTTGTGTAAATAAATATGTTCATTTTATTGTCATATGAGACATATGATTTATTATAAAATAAAAATGTTCATTTTATTGTCATATGATACATAGGAAGTTGTGTAAATAAAAATGTTCATTTTATTGTCATATGAAACATAGGATTTGTTATGAAATAAAAATGTTCATTTTATTGTCATATGATACATAGGAAGTTGTGAAAATAAAAATGTTCATTTTATTGTCATATGAAACATAGAATTTGTTATAAAATGAAAATGTTCATTTTATTGTCATAAGAATCATTTGTCATTTTATGTTTTGTTTATTATTTATATGTAGTAGAAAAAGAATCATTTGTCATTTTATGTTTTGTTTATTCAAAACATTATAGTTACATCTTAGCGGAATTAGAAAAAAATGTTCATTTATTAAACATATATTGATTCATTAAAATAATGTCCTTTTTAACATGTTAATGAAATGAATTAAATAGTCATGTCTTGAAATATATGTTTGTGATGTTGAAATGTTTAATGTATTAAAAATAATGTTAACATTTATGTGGCAGTTGAAATTAAATTATAAATATCCATTTACAATTTAAGCAGTGAAAATTTGTTAAATAGAAAATAATTCAAACCGAATTATAATTGGTCAAATTCATTAACCAATGACGTATTTAAATACACTGTTGATGTTTGGAAACCACACACGGGTACTGGGATGATATTTGACATTATTGCTCACACGGTTGTAAAACTTCACTCTGGATGTAAATGGACTGTTGAATGATTATTTATCATTATTGTTAAATACATGCGATGTATGAAAATCCGTATAACTGAAATTATATGGTAATTGATTGAGTCGCATTCCGATTCAGAATGTTTTAAATAAAGAATATTTAAAAATAAAGAATCTTATAAATAAAGAATCTTTTAAAATAAAGAATATCTTAAAATCAAGAGTATTTTAAAAATAATATTCAATGAAGAATAAAATTATGATTTTTATGTCCATTTTTTGATGGACACAAAAATATAAAAATACGAAGTCGGGTTAAGTATAGAAACGCCATTTTTAACTCGAACGGGTTTATCGATCGATTTTATTCATTTTATAATTAATATCGAAAAGAAGTGATTTCAAAGTTTAATATTTTGGAAATACTATCATTTTGATATGATAAAGATATAGAATATTCAATTTTGATTTAAAATTGAAAATGGAGTTCAGCTCGATTTAAAATGAATTTATAAATATCTTATAAATACATTTTAAAATGGAAATCAACGAAATGTATATATTATATAAATATATTTATTTATATATTTAATGGCCTGAATAGAACGCTCCGCGTAGCGATCGTTCACGAATTTCGACCATTAACTTCAAATTGATGGCACGGGAGATCCGACTGTCGGATTCTCCTAAAACTGGAACCGTTGGGTTCGTATTGAAAAGAGATTTTCAATGAATATAAGATTTTTGAAATCTAATGGTTGGATTTGTAATTATGTCCAAATCAATTTCAGAAAAGGTCGCTACGCATGCAGTTCGGTGGTCGTTATTGGAAACCGACTGTACGGGCCGTGACAAAATTATTAAAAATATTAATAAATTATGTAAAATCATAATAAATGGTTTGGCATGATTTTGGATGAAAATTTTCATATTTAAAAAGATAAAAATATATTTTTATCGAAATGAACTAGTTATTAACTAGAATAAATCTTTAAATTAAGATTTAATGAAGTTTTCCAATTTATTAATATTTAATTGGAATTAAATAAAATAAATCGGATTTTTGGGTTTGTCGTGAATGGTGTCTTCAATAACACTGCTCTTAAACCCCGTATGAAAAGAATAAATCTTTTAATTAAGATTATTAGAGTTTTCAATTATATTTAGTAATTGGAATAAAATGAAATGTGGATTGGGTTTAATGTGAACTGTGTTTTTAACGATGTTCGTTCTTTAACCCAATCAAAGGTGAGGACATGATTTGAAATTTATAAATCTTTATATTAAGATTTAATGGAAAATTTTCAAAGTAAAGTTTTCCAATTTCATAAAAGAAATTGGAATTGAACGGAATTCGATTTAAAAATAATCGAGATGAGCTTCTATGAAAGAAAACCGTTATTATATATGGAATTTAAAAGGCTTTGCCGTTATTCCATTTATATTATTAGTCTGATACAGAAATTTATATCGATTATATATTGATTTGATTTTTGTGAAAATTCCATATTTAATGGAAGATGATTTTGGGTTTATCGTGAATTGTGTTTTAAATGACATTGGTTTTTTAACCCAGTTAAAAACAAGATTAATTTCTTAAAGTTGAATAATCATAAAGTAATGCTTTTTGATATTAGAACCAAATTGGAGTTTTAATGAATCTTATAAAAGAAGATTAAAGAATAAATTTAAAAATTTATCTTTGATAAAATTAATGGGAACCTTTCCCTAATAATGTGAATATCTAATAAAAAGAATATTCTGAATTGGAACGAGGCGCATGATGTGTTTCTGTAGCACTTAATTATTGATTATAAAGTACGCGAGTTATTCGAAAAGACCAGGTTTAACTTATTCTGAATAATTACTACGACGATTAAAAGTCGAAGATGAAGACAGTGATTGAAGGTCGGAGATCTTCACATCGTTTGGATGTTTACTAATGTGTCGATTGGGAGGCACCCAAGACAAGGTAATAAGTGGTGATCGTCCAGACGTACTTGGAGATCGATGGATATGCGAGAACCTCTCTCCTGTATTGGACATATGGAATGAGGAATAAGGTGCCTCCGGTTTCGTTCAGACCCAGAACAGACTTGTAAATGGATGAATGTCTGACATTGGATTTTATTTTGTGTTGATTGATCTCTATTAAATATATATATGCTTGGTGGGGGAGAATTTATTCTCTTGCTTAACACCCTTCTCTGAGATGTACGAGCTCAGAGGTAATATATTGGTAGACATCAGTCACATGGCGTGAATTGTCAGTGTGGCATACCAAGATGCAAATGATCAAGGCTTATTGTTGAAAAGCAGAGCCTTGTGGTTGATGATCAAAGCACAGCTTTATTTAGCAAATCTTTGTGTATAGCGTTACTTAGCGAGCCTCACACCCCTGTATGAACCAGAAACGGGAGAAGGATCCAGGGAGAACATGCGTTTCTTTCTAGCTAGAAGTGGTGTCATGATATGGAGCCCAGACATTTTTACTTATGTGGATGATGTAAAGCGAGGTACCTCAGATTGGAGTTCCTAGTGGCTCTTTATTTTACACCCCATAGGGTGGGAAAACGTATTGTTTAGGAATTATATATAATCCACTAATGTAACGACCCGTGTTTTCCGACCATATGAATCTGAATATTTAAATTAGTTTTAAATATTTTATTGGAAATATTTATGGAATTTTATATTTAATTCGTTATTTAAACGAAGTTCGAACGTTATATATTTATATAGTTATAAATAGAGTTCGAAAATGGCGTGCAGTTCGTAAATTTGAGTTTTGAACTTCAACTGAGAATACAGGATTCGATATAAGTCGGATTTCTGTGAAACAAGACACGTTGGAACCATATTGACGATAATTTTCATATGAAAGAGAAAAATCCAGATTTCGTTTTATAGTTTGATATTTATGGCCAAATCAAATTTTGAAATAGTCGCTATGGAAAACCGTTATTCAATTATAGGCCTTTAAAATAGCCATTTTGCCAACGGACTCAGATTTCGACAAAACCAGTTTCATTAGAACCGTATCGTTAAATTATTGTCAGAAAATCAAACTGCGTGGAGAACCGATGTCGTATATGACCACGGTAGCCGTAAACGCACGTATAATTTCTATAGCGCGTAATTAATTCAATATAGGGATATTTGAGAGTAACTTGAGCAGACAATCGAATTAAGCCACAAAACCAGTTCCGTTGAGTTCGTATCGTCGATTAGAGTCAGTATAGGTATATAGTTTGTTATTTTTAAAGATCGAGAAATTTGGCGTTAAAAATGGTAGGGCGGTTCGGGGTAAAAACAGCCTACCGGGGAAACAGTCTCAGAATGCGACGAAATTAGTGCCGTTGGGTTCGTATCAAAAAGTTATTGTCAATGTTCGCAGTTTCAAGTGGATTTTATTTATCTGGTCACCATGGAAAAATTAAATGCGTGTTCATTTCTGGTTTCATAAAGGAAAATTTTTCATACGACCTCGGATTTCGACGAAACTTGTCCCATTAGGTCCGGAATACCTTTTTACATTAGGATTAGTTTTTTTATCAGAAAACGGAGATTGTATGTGGGTTTTATCGCGTTACATCACGGTGAAGTTTCAATTCATAATTTTATATATTATATCCTACCCTATAATAAACAACCTAACTGTGTATTACCTATACTACATTTTATTCGCCCAAGATGCCACCAAAATTTATATTTCCTTTTCAACCTTTAGCCGACATGAAAATGTTTTGGCAAATCAAAGCAGACTCATTGAGAAGACGTCACAGTAACCTTGCCGACCACGTTTTACAGATGAAAACGACATCTTGAAACCGTGCCGACCACGGTCTGTATATTGAAAAGGACATCTCTTCTTCTCTATATATGTACATGAGACGCAGACCATTTTACAGAAATCAACACAAACTTTCCACTCTTCTTATCCCTCCCAGTGAATCAAACCGAAAGCCTTTCCTCAATAAAAACTCCGTGAATCAAACCCATATAAAAATAAAATAAAACAATAAACAACGAAGGGGTTCAAATAAGCGGTAATCGCTGCTGTTAGCTCAAGGACTGAACGAAGGGAAACCATTTCCGTGGCATATGGGAACATCATCACGTGAGGGAAAGGAGCCATGCCTGGTACTGAACGTGGGCATATAAAAGAGAGACGAGGTGGCTTAAAGGGCGTCGGTCCTGTTTGGGTACCATGCAAGAACAAGGAAGTGGGATTAAAAACAGAAGGGGAAGAGGAGAACAGAAGAAAGAAATGGAGCGGTTTAAAAAAAAAAAAAAAAGAGGAGGAGGGAAGTTGCGTGAGCAACAGTAGGGAGGGGCGTGGGTTCAGGTTTGTGAGTGCATGTGGCTTGGAAAGAAAAGATGCAAGCAAAGTAGAAGAGGAGAATACGCAGTAGTGGAGCATTTTAATACATACGGGAGGACAACCGAATTGCAGAAAGCAACGAATCAATCTTGGATTGTTTTCCAGAACTGACGAGGTGAACTAATGGGAGGAATCGGTCCTTATAACCGTAAAACATCACAATAGAGACTGCTGAAAACTGGTATTATAATGGACAATGGAAACTGGTATGAACCCTTGCGCAAATCAACATAGAAACCTTAGTGTATAAGGTACTCAACAGTTCATTTTAAAAAAAAAAAAAGTTACTTTGATTTAATCATGTAATATATTATCCTAGTAACTCGCGTTGGTTTGATTATGCAGGAAAGCAGAAGCTCTCCGAAGGAATCAAAGTTGTTAATCGGCCTTACTGGTCAAAGTGATTAAATTAATCAAAGTAATTAAATTATTGAACTTTAATTAGAACAAAACTTTTTAATTAAAAATTGTACATGTGTGACATTTATATCCTGTGCATATGGCAACAGAAATGGACAAACCATATAGCGTTGGACTCGTCTTGACGAGCACTGCAATGTGGAACAGATCTGGACGAGATTTGGGATCAATCGGGATTTTTAATTAAATTAAACATCTGTTTAATTTAATTGAAACCAACCGTTTCGACGATGAATCAACATCGAGGTGAGTTAAACTCACTCAGTTACCCTTTTTATATTTTATATAAATTGGGTGTTTTTATTTTGTGTGCTCTGCTTACCAATGGTTGACTGCTTTGCTAGTTATCTATTTAACTGTTGATTTAACCGATGAAATTAAACTGTGTTTAATTTCAGTGAAACACCAAACCGTTATTTTTAACGATTGGTTCCAATAAAGGTGACTCACCTTGTTTGGTCACGTTTATTTATAAACGTGTTTAAAATGATTGAATTGTTTGAATTGCTTGTGGTTGATGTTGAATGGTTGCTATTTAGTGTTATCAGTTAAACAAAACTGAATGGCCTGATTTGAGATAACCATTCGAGTACAGGGAAGAACAGGTTGGAAGGATCCAACCGGATTCCAAAAAAATATTGTTTGTTTCCATGTTATTATATATGAACTGATATGTTTGGCTGATTGATTTGATTGTTGTTTATTGACTGAATATTCAACATTTGTTTGGGTTGAACCAATGGGCGGTATTGGTTAAGTGTTTGGCAGAGTATGGCCTATAGAATCAATCGGTTTATAAATGTTGATTCACCGTCAAGTGAATCGATAGAGTTGAGGTTATAAAATTTATTTTATAACTAGAGTTAGATTTTGAAATATTATTTTGAATAAAGTATAAAAGGGAAATTAAATAATTTATTTAAAACTTTGATTTATGGTTGGTTTATTTTATAAAGTATACGCTGATGTTAATCAAACTTTCAAGTATGAAGATAAGAAATGAATCGAAGGATTAACTTTGATAATTGGTTTGTCAAGAAAACAATTAATGAAATTATTTAATTAATTATTTTTAATTAATTAAAGGTAAGAACTAATTGGAATCGATTAATGAGATAATCGAGTTTGAGATAATTAAATTGACTATTTTGAATGGGAGTTGCTTATCAAATTAATGTGGTTTGATTAGATGGTTAAATAAGTATCGTTTAAGTTTAAATAAGATTTTTATAAAGGATTTACCATTTATTTTAGTAAATAAAGGAATTAACTACTGAAAGTGGTTAACGAGTGAAGAAAATTATTGTTTTAAACAATAATAACTTAGAAGATTACTTTTCGAAAGTGATCGAAGTAAAATGAAATCAAATGGAATAGTGAAAGGAGCTCATGTACGAGTTTTAGATTTAAAAACCCAAAAGGATTATAACAAAGTTATAGAAGGAATTCCAAGCGAATAGAATAGCTTGATATAAGTGTTACTTGATTATTCGAATTAAGTGAAGGGAAATTTAGATCAAAAAGGTTTTATGATAAACCAGGGATATGAATGAAAATTCAAAGTGTAAAAGCGTTAATATTGAATTATCGTTATTTGAAATGAGATCAAGTAAAAAGGGGATTTTGAAACAAGATTTCCAAAGTGGGGAATGATCGAAGAGATTTGAAAGGAGATTGGGAAAAGGGATTGTGATAAAAGAAGTGGGTTGTATAACCAAAGCCGAATCTAAATGAATTTGTTTTAAAGAGTTGAAGATTTAATTAAGCGAAAGTGAATTAAATTGTTTAAGTAAAAGGCCAAGTGATGCTGAATACTGAACCAATGAACTCATTGGAGTGTCATGATTGTAACACTGTATATTTTGATAGTTAAAACACCGACTATCAAATCTGTCCAATACGATTGTTGGTATGGAAAGACCGGGATCGAATTTATTCGAAAACCATTCCGACCAACAAATACGTGAAGATCTCAGAAGATGATTGAGATGGAGCATTGAAGACTGTGGATTTTCATACACGAAAGAACCACTAATATTCTCTGCCTGGCAAGCCGAGATAAGCTGTGATTCTGTCGTAGTTGGAATCTACGGGTTGCAAGGACTTCTCGCTACTGATCCATGGGGTAATTCCTATAATTGGATGCTGTAGGAGAGTGCCTTCGGTTCATCCTGTTCCTGGGTGAATTATATGGACGGATGTCTGACAGAGTATTTCCAAAGGATCACGTACGTTGATTTCTTCAAACGTGCTATAGTTGTTAGCGGGGAAATCGCCGTTCTCTTAGCTTAACTGCTAGAGTATTTTTGTGGATATCAATTAGTGATATCTGACGGATCTGACGATGTGGCATTCAAAGTGAATGACGACCAGATGTTCAAGAGTTAATTCTGGCCTCAAGCCTCATCAACCGGGAAATGACAAAAATCGGGCAGGCAGCATGGCTATGTGGGTCGCTCCCATTAGGGTGTAGAATCACCTATCTAGAGGAAATTCTATTTGTTTCTTAATCTATGTTTCGATGCTGTCCCTTGTCGGGAGACGGTTGCTGATCCCAATCGTCGGTGATATACATTCGATACACTCAAGCGAAATGAGTGGTCGGTCATGTGAGGGCCGGGTTGCAAGAAGTTCTTGTTGAACCCAGTGTATTCGTCTCTAGAGATACACTATCGGAAGGTGGACCCATACCTTGTCAAGTTGGAATCCAATCTCCAATAAGCGCCTGCGGTTTTGTTTGTATACTATATATGTGGAGCGTGAGATGCAAGCGTTCCACTGGATTGCTATTTACTTGTGTTTAGACATCATTATAATATCAGAAAAGATATTGTTTTCAAAACTGTTTTGGGTTATCGTAAGGTAAAAACCGTCCATGTTTATGTGTGGATTTGGTCTTACGATTATCCTTTTCTTCTGAAAAGATTTTGAACTTTAAAATCAAGATTGGATGATTTACCCTTAATACTGTGCGAGTTATCTCACTCTGGTTCACCAGACTGACCCGGTGTTTTGTAAATGCTCGGGTTAGCCCGGAGTGTACAGGTTCAGGTTATCGACTGCTGTGAAGAGACGAGCTGGAAGAGTCCAGACGTATGATATTACTAGTATTCCGCTGTGTGTTGTATGAGGACAGATTATCACTGTCCAGATGTGTACTCTGATATTGTAAGTATTTTAAAAGCTTTCAGTAAAGATTTATTTCTGTATTATATTTGTTCCGCTGCGATGTGAGACTCTGTGTTGTGGTGTTCTTCTTCTTCTTCTATTCTAATATTTCTATCTTATCTATTCTCACCCTCTAACTTCTTTCTATTAATGATCTGGAATGTTCGATGTCTGAATGGTCAACATGATAGTTTGATGTTGATTTTCGGAGTCGAAAATCCCAGTTCGTTACAGTGGTATCAGAGCTTAAGGTTAAGTAATTACCTTGGCTCTGTGGCGTGACTCAGTAGAGATGGGGTTAGTAGTACCCTAGATTGAGTTTGAGTGTATATATATGAGCGCGTATTTGTAAATTGATATAAAAACTGTTTATATTGTGTTGATTGGTTTGTCGAGTATCTTATGAATTCTGGTCGATACAGTAATGCAAACTGTGTCGATAAGTGTTTCTAAACTCTTGAACAGAATAATTCGACACAGTATGTTTTTGGAAGAGGGTAAATGAAATAATTTCACCCAATTTATATTTTGATATGAAAGAATGATTAATGTTTGGAGTATTATAGTATATTGGATGTGTTATAATGGAATGGTTATGTAAGTAACCAATCAGAATTCCTATGGATATAATATATGGAATTAGATGAATTAAATCTGAAATCTAAATCAGAATTGGAATTAAAATTCCTTAAAATGGGATAAATGATTGCAAATGAACTTGAATTGAATATATGAGAATTTTAAAATCCTGGGAGATTTTAAATTTGTTACAAGCATTTGAAAGGGATATTTTGAAATGGATTTCAAAATGAAAATGTTTAGAACTGGTTTTGAAAGTGACATAGTATTGAACTCACTTAAATAGCTGGAAAATAGATTCCGATGATGATCCGGACATCATCGGTGTTCATTTTCAAGTGGTAAGAAACGGATTACTACCAAAAATCTTGTTTGAATTGTTTGAGAAAAACAAGTTGTTTTGGATCCTGAAAGGAATATTTGACTTTGGAAAGAGATGAACTGTTTAAAAACTCCCAGGGAGATTGTTTGAACAAAAGTAAGATTAAATAGAAATTTGTGAAAGCAAATATGAATTGAATTGGAACCAATTAACTGCAAATTGAATCGAGATATATTATATCGAGCAGAACCAGATTTTGAATTGCGAGACAGGAATCCGAAATGGTGTTGGACTGGTAAGTTAAGAGTTGGAATTGGTAATGGATGGAGATTGAGTTAAGAATGGTATTTGGCTTGGATGCGTGAAGGATTTGGTTCTGAGGATAAAGTTGGAATTGTGGGGATGCATTTGTATATGCTGGCAGGGTAGCAGATGGAAGGGATATAAAGATATGCCCAACAAAAAGGTACACGTTTACTTTTAGATGGGTTTGGTGATTTATGAGCCTATTTGGCTAGCCACTTGGCTGTTTCATTTTCTTTTGGATTGGAGAAGGCCCAGAGAGGCGAGTTGGAGTTGTACCGATTAAGCCGTACAGAGGAGGTGCTGGCGAAATTTTTCGAAAATTTAATGTGTTAGAAAATTTTCAATATTTTTGAAAATATCTATATACAGTATTGAATTGGTTTCTAATTTAATATAAAATTAGATTTGAAATTAATGAGTTTATAACGTTCTTTCTTACCTTAGCAATTTCGAGGACGAAATTATTTTAAGGGGGGAAGAATGTAACGACCCGTGTTTTCCGACCATATGAATCTGAATATTTAAATTAGTTTTAAATATTTTATTGGAAATATTAATGGAATTTTATATTTAATTCGTTATTTAAACGAAGTTCGAACGTTATATATTTATATAGTTATAAATAGAGTTCGAAAATGGCGTGCAGTTCGTAAATTTGAGTTTTGAACTTCAACTGAGAATACAGAATTCGATATAAGTCGGATTTCTGTGAAACAAGACACGTTGGAACCATATTGACGATAATTTTCATATGAAAGAGAAAAATCCAGATTTCGTGTTATAGTTTGATATTTATTGCCGAATCAAATTTTGAAATAGTCGCTATGGAAAACCGTTATTCAATTATAGGCCTTTAAAATAGCCGTTTTGCCAACGGACTCAGATTTCGACAAAACCAGTTTCATTAGAACCATATCGTTAAATTATTGTCAGAAAATCAAACTGCGTGGAGAACCGATGTCGTATATGACCACGGTAGCCGTAAACGCCCGTATAATTTCTATAGCGCGTAATTAATTCAATATAGGGATATTTGAGAGTAACTTGAGCAGACAATCGAATTAAGCCACGAAACCAGTTCCGTTGAGTTCGTATCGTCGATTAGAGTCAGTATAGGTATATAGTTTGTTATTTTTAAAGATCGAGAAATTTGGCGTTAAAAATGGTAGGGCGGTTCGGGGTAAAAACAGCCTACCGGGGAAACAGTCTCAGAATGCGACGAAATTAGTGCCGTTGGGTTCGTATCAAAAAGTTATTGTCAATGTTCGCAGTTTCAAGTGGATTTTATTTATCTGGTCACCATGGAAAAATTAAATGCGTGTTCATTTCTGGTTTCATAAAGGAAAATTTTTCATACGACCTCGGATTTCGACGAAACTTGTCCCATTAGGTCCGGAATACCTTTTTACATTTGGATTAGTTTTTTTATCAGAAAACGGAGATTGTATGTGGGTTTTATCGCGTTACATCACGGTGAAGTTTCAATTCATAATTTTATATATTATATCCTACCCTATAATAAACAACCTAACTGTGTATTACCTATACTACATTTTATTCGCCCCAGATGCCACCAAAATTTATATTTCCTTTTCAACCTTTAGCCGACATGAAAATGTTTTGGCAAATCAAAGCAGACTCATTGAGAAGACGTCACAGTAACCTTGCCGACCACGTTTTACAGATGAAAACGACATCTTGAAACCGTGCCGACCACGGTCTGTATATTGAAAAGGACATCTCTTCTTCTCTATATATGTACATGAGACGCAGACCATTTTACAGAAATCAACACAAACTTTCCACTCTTCTTATCCCTCCCAGTGAATCAAACCGAAAGCCTTTCCTTAGTAAAAACTCCGTGAATCAAACCCATATAAAAATAAAATAAAACAATAAACAACGAAGGGGTTCAAATAAGCGGTACTCGCTGCTGTTAGCTCAAGGACTGAACGAAGGGAAACCATTTCCGTGGCATATGGGAACATCATCACGTGAGGGAAAGGAGCCATGCCTGGTACTGAACGTGGGCATATAAAAGAGAGACGAGGTGGCTTAAAGGGCGTCGGTCCAGTTTGGGTACCATGCAAGAACAAGGAAGTGGGATTAAAAACAGAAGGGGAAGAGGAGAACAGAAGAAAGAAATGGAGCGGTTTAAAAAAAAAAAAAGAGAGGAGGAGGGAAGTTGCGTGAGCAACAGTAGAGAGGGGCGTGGGTTCAGGTTTGTGAGTGCATGTGGCTTGGAAAGAAAAGATGCAAGCAAAGTAGAAGAGGAGAATACGCAGTAGTGGAGCATTTTAATACATACGGGAGGACAACCGAATTGCAGAAAGCAACGAATCAATCTTGGATTGTTTTCCAGAACTGACGAGGTGAACTAATGGGAGGAATCGGTCCTTATAACCGTAAAACATCACAATAGAGACTGCTGAAAACTGGTATTATAATGGACAATGGAAACTGGTATGAACCCTTGCGCAAATCAACATAGAAACCTTAGTGTATAAGGTACTCAACAGTTCATTTTAAAAAAAAAAAAAGTTACTTTGATTTAATCATGTAATATATTATCCTAGTAACTCGCGTTGGTTTGATTATGCAGGAAAGCAGAAGCTCTCCGAAGGAATCAAAGTTGTTAATCGGCCTTACTGGTCAAAGTGATTAAATTAATCAAAGTAATTAAATTATTGAACTTTAATTAGAACAAAACTTTTTAATTAAAAATTGTACATGTGTGACATTTATATCCTGTGCATATGGCAACAGAAATGGACAAACCATATAGCGTTGGACTCGTCTTGACGAGCACTGCAATGTGGAACGGATCTGGACGAGATTTGGGATCAATCGGGATTTTTAATTAAATTAAACATCTGTTTAATTTAATTGAAACCAACCGTTTCGACGATGAATCAACATCGAGGTGAGTTAAACTCACTCAGTTACCCTTTTTATATTTTATATAAATTGGGTGTTTTTATTTTGTGTGCTCTGCTTACCAATGGTTGACTGCTTTGCTAGTTATCTATTTAACTGTTGATTTAACCGATGAAATTAAACTGTGTTTAATTTCAGTGAAACACCAAACCGTTATTTTTAACGATTGGTTCCAATAAAGGTGACTCACCTTGTTTGGTCACGTTTATTTATAAACGTGTTTAAAATGATTGAATTGTTTGAATTGCTTGTGGTTGATGTTGAATGGTTGCTATTTAGTGTTATCAGTTAAACAAAACTGAATGGCCTGATTTGAGATAACCATTCGAGTACAGGGAAGAACAGGTTGGAAGGATCCAACCGGATTCCAAAAAAATATTGTTTGTTTCCATGTTATTATATATGAACTGTTATGTTTGGCTGATTGATTTGATTGTTGTTTATTGACTGAATATTCAACATTTGTTTGGGTTGAACCAATGGGCGGTATTGGTTAAGTGTTTGGCAGAGTATGGCCTATAGATTCAATCGGTTTATAAATGTTGATTCACCGTCAAGTGAATCGATAGAGTTGAGGTTATAAAATTTATTTTATAACTAGAGTTAGATTTTGAAATATTATTTTGAATAAAGTATAAAAGGGAAATTAAATAATTTATTTAAAACTTTGATTTATGGTTGGTTTATTTTATAAAGTATACGCTTATGTTAATCAAACTTTCAAGTATGAAGATAAGAAATGAATCGAAGGATTAACTTTGATAATTGGTTTGTCAAGAAAAAAATTAATGGAATTATTTAATTAATTATTTTTAATTAATTAAAGGTAAGAACTAATTGGAATCGATTAATGAGATAATCGAGTTTGAGATAATTAAATTGACTATTTTGAATGGGAGTTGCTTATCAAATTAATGTGGTTTGATTAGATGGTTAAATAAGTATCGTTTAAGTTTAAATAAGATTTTTATAAAGGATTTACCATTTATTTTAGTAAATAAAGGAATTAACTACTGAAAGTGGTTAACGAGTGAAGAAAATTATTGTTTTAAACAATAATAACTTAGAAGATTACTTTTCGAAAGTGATCGAAGTAAAATGAAATCAAATGGAATAGTGAAAGGAGCTCATGTACGAGTTTTAGATTTAAAAACCCAAAAGGATTATAACGAAGTTATAGAAGGAATTCCAAGCGAATAGAATAGCTTGATATAAGTGTTACTTGATTATTCGAATTAAGTGAAGGGAAATTTAGATCAAAAAGGTTTTATGATAAACCAGGGATATGAATGAAAATTCAAAGTGTAAAAGCGTTAATATTGAATTATCGTTATTTGAAATGAGATCAAGTAAAAAGGGGATTTTGAAACAAGATTTCCAAAGTGGGGAATGATCGAAGAGATTTGAAAGGAGATTGGGAAAAGGGATTGTGATAAAAGAAGTGGGTTGTATAACCAAAGCCGAATCTAAATGAATTTGTTTTAAAGAGTTGAAGATTTAATTAAGCGAAAGTGAATTAAATTGTTTAAGTAAAAGGCCAAGTGATGCTGAATACTGAACCAATGAACTCATTGGAGTGTCATGATTGTAACACTGTATATTTTGATAGTTAAAACACCGACTATCAAATCTGTCCAATACGATTGTTGGTATGGAAAGACCGGGATCGAATTTATTCGAAAACCATTCCGACCAACAAATACGTGAAGATCTCAAAAGATGATTGAGATGGAGCATTGAAGACTGTGGATTTTCATACACGAAAGAACCACTAATATTCTCTGCCTGGCAAGCCGAGATAAGCTGTGATTCTGTCGTAGTTGGAATCTACGGGTTGCAAGGACTTCTCGCTACTGATCCATGGGGTAATTCCTATAATTGGATGCTGTAGGAGAGTGCCTTCGGTTCATCCTGTTCCTGGGTGAATTATATGGACGGATGTCTGACAGAGTATTTCCAAAGGATCACGTACGTTGATTTCTTCAAACGTGCTATAGTTGTTGGCGGGGAAATCGCCGTTCTCTTAGCTTAACTGCTAGAGTATTTTTGTGGATATCAATTAGTGATATCTGACGGATCTGACGATGTGCCATTCAAAGTGAATGACGACCAGATGTTCAAGAGTTAATTCTGGCCTCAAGCCTCATCAACCGGGAAATGACAAAAATCGGGCAGGCAGCATGGCTATGTGGGTCGCTCCCATTAGGGTGTAGAATCACCTATCTAGAGGAAATCCTATTTGTTTCTTAATCTATGTTTCGATGCTGTCCCTTATCGGGAGACGGTTGCTGATCCCAATCGTCGGTGATATACATTCGATACACTCAAGCGAAATGAGTGGTCGGTCATGTGAGGGCCGGGTTGCAAGAAGTTCTTGTTGACCCAGTGTATTCGTCTCTAGAGATACACTATCGGAAGGTGGACCCATACCTTGTCAAGTTGGAATCCAATCTCCAATAAGCGCCTGCGGTTTTGTTTGTATACTATATATGTGGAGCGTGAGATGCAAGCGTTCCACTGGATTGCTATTTACTTGTGTTTAGACATCATTATAATATCAGAAAAGATATTGTTTTCAAAACTGTTTTGGGTTATCGTAAGGTAAAAACCGTCCATGTTTATGTGTGGATTTGGTCTTACGATTATCCTTTTCTTCTGAAAAGATTTTGAACTTTAAAATCAAGATTGGATGATTTACCCTTAATACTGTGCGAGTTATCTCACTCTGGTTCACCAGACTGACCCGGTGTTTTGTAAATGCTCGGGTTAGCCCGGAGTGTACAGGTTCAGGTTATCGACTGCTGTGAAGAGACGAGCTGGAAGAGTCCAGACGTATGATATTACTAGTATTCCGCTGTGTGTTGTATGAGGACAGATTATCACTGTCCAGATGTGTACTCTGATATTGTAAGTATTTTAAAAGCTTTCAGTAAAGATTTATTTCTGTATTATATTTGTTCCGCTGCGATGTGAGACTCTGTGTTGTGGTGTTCTTCTTCTTCTTCTATTCTAATATTTCTATCTTATCTATTCTCACCCTCTAACTTCTTTCTATTAATGATCTGGAATGTTCGATGTCTGAATGGTCAACATGATAGTTTGATGTTGATTTTCGGAGTCGAAAATCCCAGTTCGTTACAACTAACGTAAGTTGTGGACCGGCCCTGTGGCTCCAAGGGACGATGCGTTTTATTTCTGAGGCACGGGCTAGAGTGTATCGAATTCAGTAAGGACGATCCCTTGCCTTGGTTTATGATGGAAATCCAACTTCCAATACGACCTATGCGGTTTTGATTGTAAACTAGTATGGAGACATAGTATATGGTAGCTATGCCGTCTATGATTGATACATTATGTTTGAAATGTTTTAGAAACATATATACACCAATAATAATATCGAATCCGTTTTATCGTATGAAGCATTTTTTACCATTATAAGGTAAAACTCTATCCTTCGGTTTGTGTTGCATTGTGTGATGGGACTTGAGTCTTATAATGGTTTCATTTTTATAAAAAGCATCGCGTTGTTTAACGATTTACTTTATTTCTTGCACCGGCAATTCAATGGAGTAAACCCGTTCCACGTCAGCGGCGTAGTCCTGTGATTAGCCTTATTATTAAATAGGTTAAGATTTCTCATACCAGTCCTACGACTGACTCTTAGTTTATTTCACTTGCAAGCTCGGGTGCCCATATTTTCCACATGGGCAGTTGAGTAGTTTATTTTGTAGATGTATTAAGTAGGATTCTGGATCGAAGCTTAAAGCTGTGTCCAGAGCATGATAGTCTTCCGTTGCATTGTATTAAATTTATTGTAAATTAATCTTCCACTGAAGTATTATATTCGATGTACTCTGATATATTTTGTACTCTGATGTAACAATATTATGATGTTTATAAAAGTCTTCTGTTATTTGTTCTGATGTGTTGTATGCCCGAAGTTAGCATATGCGGGATTCAAACGGTCTCGGTCGATTTAGTGATCGATTAGGTCCAGGCGAAATCCGTTATCATTACCTTGTCTATCCAAAGTGTGATGATCATTAATTAATAAATTTTAAAATGTTAATGGCTGCATTTATTTTCAGTAACCTTCCCTCTTCATTTGTTTCCTTAATTATATTAAAGTTTATTTTTTATAAATTCTGATGTATTTTTTGTCAAATTTCCTTAAAATAAAATTTTAAATTGTATCTAAAATTTCGGGTTGTTACAGCCTTTGCCGATGATATATCCTTTGGAATTATCTCCAAAAGTGACTATTCTCCTTTTGAGTATTCCTTTATTTTTGTTGAGTGGGACCTGCAAAAAATAATTTAAAGATTTCATTGGTACCCACTTCCTCCATTAGGGTCCTAAGGATTAAGTCTTAGGATGCCAAACCCAAGAGGGTTCAGGATCCTTTTTGGAAAAATAATTATTATTATTATAATGAACAGAATCTAAATTTTTTTTAACATATTTATTCCTAATAAGAACATTATTTGTCTCCAGAATACATATACTAGTATTTCCCGAGAATTTTTTGCTTAGTAGAAATATTTAATTTACTACTAGAAATTTCTGGTTTAATATTAGAATTTTTAGAACTGGATTTCCTTTTTGATTTTAATTTTTTATCATATCCTAGTCCTTTTTTACAAAAAGCCGGTTGAGAATTTTCTAATACTTTAGATAAATTCTATCTACCTTTGTTAAAGTTGTTAACATTTTTAGAAATGTTTTCTAATTTAATTTTTAAACTAGAATTTTCCAATTCTATAATTTCAACTTTAGTGTTTAAATCATGATTCTCAGAAGCTAATACATCGTTTTTATTCTTTTGAGTCCCGATTTCTTGACTCAACATATATATCTGATAATTTGCCACTGAAAGATATTCTTGTAGTTTTCTAATTTCATTTTCTAAAATTTCTTTCTTATCTTTTAAAAGATCTCTCTCAAATTCTGCTTTCTTTTTATCTTCGTTAGCTTGTTTAAACTTTCGCTTAAATATTTTCCTAGATTCTAAGATTTCAACATTAATTTCTACTAATTCATCAAAAGTAAAATCACTTACATCATTATCCTTAGCCATGATGCATACGTTTGCTTGCTCACTATCACTGTCGTTGTCACTTTCAGAAGCTGAATCCGAGTTGTCCCAAGTTACTAAAAATGCTCGTTTCTTTGAATTTCCTTTTTGTGTTTTTTCTTCAATTCTGTACAATTCTTTTGATAATGTCCGGTCTTGTGACAATTAAAGCATTCTACTAGTGCAGCATCAGGTCCTTTTGATGAATTATTTTTCACATTTTTTGCTTTGGCCTTTTCTGTATTTTAGAAATTTTTTTAAAATTCTTTGCTACAAAAGCAATATCTTTTTCATCTGAATTGGAATCTTCTTTCTCAGCATGGAAAGCTAAGTTTTTTTATCTTGTACCTGTGCTTTCTTTGCCTGCAAATTTACTTTATAAGACATTAGATTACCAATCAACTCTTCTGGTTTCATGGCAGAGAGATCATTAGCTTCTTTGATTGCTAATATTTTTCTCTCCCATTCGTCCGTTAAAGAGTTCAAAATTTTTGATGCTATATCAAAATCAGAACACTTTTCTCCTAATCCTAACAAAGAATGATAAATGTTTTGGAAACGTTAATACATATCATTTATGGATTCATTTTCATTCATCTTAAAATTTTGAAACTGATTTTAAAGCAGAGATATTTTGCTTTGTTTAACCTTGTTAATTCCTTCATGAGTAATTTTGAGTGTTCTCTAGATTTCATATGATGTGTTGCACATACAAATCCGGTTAAACTCGTTTCTATCTAAAATACAATGCAACATGTTCATAGCCTTAGCATTGGCAGTAGCCTCTGCTTTTGCAGATGTAGACCATTCAGTAAATAATGTAGTAGGTTGTGTGTACTCTTTTTGTGTGATATTCCATGCATCAAAAATATTTTCTTGCATATAAATCCTCATTCAGGTAGCCCAATAACTATAGTTCATGCCATTAAAGAAGGGTGATCTAGTAGTTGATTGGCCTTCACTATATCCAATGTTATTACTAGTACTAGTATTATTATCCACATTGACTATGTATCAGATAACGATTTTACGGTTAAATGATGGCCTTGCTCTGATACCAAATGAAAAGTCGGTGTGTATGACTTAAGCAGGATCTGTATGGATATAGCGGAAATATAGATGATATACTAACTAGCTAATTTTCAATAGTTATGTAGGTAAAATCTAATCTATTGAAATATATAAAAAGTAAATGCAATAAGAAATGACACTAGGAATTTTATACTGGTTCGGACTTCCCGCCCTACGTCCAGTCCTGAAGCTCCTCTTCGGAATTCACTATCACGCCCTCTCTTAACCCGAAGGAATAAGTCAGTACACCCGAGCCCCAACAAGGATGCCTCTCGCCTGAGCAACTATACAGGACTTCAACAATTATAAGTGTTTTGACTTCAGCTTTGGGTTCTTGAATTAACATGGATAGTCAACGATTTAAGTACACCATTCCTATAATATTATCCTTGAGTATTTGAAATGAATGTGAAGATTTAAAGGAAGTTAGTTTCTTGTTGAACCAAGATACGAGAAATGTTATCAAGGATTCAACAAGTAACTTGAATTTGGGATAGCTTTTGTTTACAAAGTATATATAAATTTAAATAAAAAAATAGAGAGAATATAATCAGAATTGGTAATTTGGAAAACACGTTTGAAGTGTTTATATAATAGTGGGAAGGTAGCAATTCTTCATGAAGAGTTTTAACCAAAAGAAGTTCCCATTTCCTTTCAGAAATGAGAAGGTTTCTCTTCATGAATGGAGGCAACCTTTCAGAAAAATATTTGCTATTTCGAATCAGTCGATTGGTTAAAAATCATTAGTTGACTTGTTGAATTAGACTTTAAATTGTTTGGATAAAAACTTTTCAAAACTAGCCGTTATATACAAAACTCTCTGACCAACCGACTGGTCATTTATCTTCCAGTCGACTGGTAGAGCTGTTTTTGTACATTCCTGACTTTTTAAAGCCTTATAAATATATATATATACTTTGTTTTGTATATTCATGTTATACTTGAGGATAGATTTTAACATAATTCTAACATGACTAAATGTGTGTGTGTGTGTGTGTGTGTCTATATATAACCTTATCTCTATGACATGATTTCTATTATAACTTCTTTTGTTCGCATTAATCAAAATCTTGATCTCAACACTTTTAAATTATGAATTTGATTGTATGTGTTGGCAATTGTGGTATATTTGGAGAATCGGCATGATATGTAGAATATTTTGGAAGGTTTGAATGTGATTATGAATGTTTTGGATGAGTTTCTTCTATGTACAAAACTGTTAATGCAAATTTTTTAATTAAAGTGTTATATTTGCTTTATTCTAATGTAGCATTTGCCTTTTTCTAATGTTGCATTTACTTTTTTCTGATGTTGCATTTCAAGATAATGATGTTGCATTACATAATATAGTGGTGTTGCATTAAATAAAATATTATTAACACTACTATGATATGGCATGTGGGCCCCATAGCTGATGTGGTGTGTGACACATGGGGAGCTGACGTAGCATATGACACGTGGTTAGCTTATGTGGAAGCTGACTACTATCATGACCTGGAAGCCAGGCTCTAACTTATGCTTAAGGCAACGCTGTGTGTTGTTGCATTACTTGCTGGTAGTGTTGCAATACAGTTATAACGCAAGATGTAGACGGCAAAAAGTGTTGCTTTAGAAAGCAATGACAAAGGCCGCGGATACCACTCCCCTATGATGTTGCCTATTTGAAAAATTGGCTTAAGGCAACGCTATTTTGTTTTAGACCACATTGGAAAAGCATCGAATATGCCCATTTTGGCGTAACGAATGGTTAAATGATTTTTATTATATCTAGTTATGCTAATTACTATTATTATCATCCAAATGTCCAAAATATTAGTTAGGATTGATTTGGTGTATATATTTTGAATTATTTGGTTAGGATTGATTAGGTTTATAAGTTTTGCATGTTGAATACTATCAGAATAATTAGAATCGATTTGAGTGATTTGATGAATGTGGTTTGTAAATAGCTAGCATTAGATTCCCATTAGTCATTTATTTAAAATCAATTTTGGTACAATATTGTGGGGCACATTAGTTTTTTAAATACTATAATTTAGTATATCAACAAATTATATATTTACTTTAGTATGTAAACAAATATGAATCATATATTTTGCGAAATAGTAAAAATCATATGATTTAATATATTTTAAAAAACAATAAAATATAAAAAATTAACACATAATGTTGTTTATTTTTTAAATTTAACGAAACAGTAAAATATAATTAAATATTAAATCCCTTCGAGAATTTTTGGCCCCATTTGACAAATATTTTATTTAATTATTATATGGATATTCGTTTTTATTACAAAACGGACCTCCATATTCATCTGATATAATATTTATTGGTTTTATTCCACTATTGGATAAGTTATAAACACTATAAAGTAATTATATTTTGTAAATCATATCATTTTAAATGGTTCACAAAATTTCGATGCTATTTCCTTTTCTTTCCTTATGTACACATTTGTGTACGGTACAAGAAACACGAGGGAAGTACTACCTAAATTTCGGAAATTCATTTAAAATGGTATGATTATGAAATGTAGTTATTGTGTTCGTAATGGGAAGTAGGATGACTGACCATTACAGAAGGCACAAAAAATGTTAATTTATAAAATGATTTATAATTTTATGGTATTTATCCTAGGTTTTAAATACGAAAAAATGATCGATTATTATATTGATCGGAGCTGGATGTACCAGTGAAGGGAAACGAGAGGCTTAATCAGTGAACATATTTCTAATGAGTTACACGCTTTTATCAATTACTCTTTAAGTAATAATGGAAATGATATATAAGTTCGTTATCCATGTTGTAGGTGCAGATTGTTGAAGCATTTGGTATGGTATATAGTTTTGTTCCATCTGCGCTAATAAAGTTTACTTCCCAATTATTTGTTGTGGAATCGTCATGGAGAAATTGTAGCACCTAATCAAGAACAGACAAAGGAGCTAGTTGGTGATGAAGTTAGTACGACGAATCTCGTAGAACATATGGTTGAAGAAGCAGCACAATCAATGTTCCTTACTGTTGAACTTGATAATAACAGTGTTAACCTCGAAGAGGAACCAAATGTTGGAGCCAAAAAGAACTATATGATTTATTGGATGCTGCTAAGAAACCAAAGGGTGGACATAAAACGTACCACAATATGGAACTAAACCAGACCGCAAAAATGGTGCGTAAAACCAAACCAAATCCCCTCTCTAAAGCAATTACCTCAAACCGAACCGACCCACAATGATATGGTTCGGTTGCAGTTTGAACTGTTGACCCAACCATATTAAACTGAATTGAATACCTGCACTAATAATCTTATGATAAGAATATAATTAATTCCTATCTAATTTTTTATTTTATTGATGTATAATGTATTTTTATCTATGTTATTGTTATAATAATAATAACCATTATCACAAAGGAAAATTTATAGTCTTAGTATAATAGTTCCATAATTTTTTTTGAATAATGCGCGTTATAATTTTATTTGAGTTATCTTATTAATGTTTATGCATTAATTAACGCTAATGCTTGGTTAATGTACTATTAGGCTCACATCCTTAAAAGTAAACTTAATTAAGCTCACATCCTCCCCGTTTGAAACATATAACTTTCATCCTTATTTTCAAATAGCCGCACTTTTTTTTCAAAACTGCCCTTTTCCGTTAATTAACGGTGTGATTAATATACAACAAAACACGTATTAGGGTTTTATTTTTTCCATAATCATATAATTCTCTCTCATGGCGGCGCCGTCATCATTCTCAATTTTTGCATTTCGTCGATCTAAAATGTGTTGTGCTCGGAATTCTTTTAGTGGTTTAATTACATCCATCCTTGATTTGTATAATGAATATTTCTTCTTCAAGGTAATTTATACTTTTTATTAATTTTTATTTTGACTTTAGGTTATCATTTTTTGCTCGATCTTTGTTAGTTGATTAATCTGATCTTCTTTAATTGTATAGACTTGTTGATGGGCAATTTAATTATTGTATATAGTTTTAATGTTATTATAGATCATACAGTTTTTTTGTTAAGTTTGGCAATACATTTGTTCTTATATTCTAATAGGTGTATACAATTATGCTTCTTTTGGTTAATACTAGCATGCAATAATGCAGAAATTGTAAACAAATGCATACAATTGTTCGGAATATTGAATTACTTGCATGAAGGTATGCATTTAATCTGGATATATGCATACTTGAATGCAATTATTATAACTACAGATTGTTTTCAACTGTTATAGTTATGTGCATTCATGTATGCAAATATTTTTAGAATTTGAATGCATGTGTGCAAATTTGATTAAAACATAGAAAAATAAAACAGACTTGTATGTATGAATGTGGTTTTATTGTAAATCTGCGCTGTAGTGTATTAATTATTTGTGCATGTTTTACTTCTATTTTGTAATATTTTGTTGATGTAGTTTATTTTATTCTTTTGTTAATATTTTTTATTTATTTTTTCACAGGTTTTTCCCTATAGCAATTGCTATTGTGTATGGAGAAGATGTAGACTATGAAAATGTGCATACAAGTATGTAGGTAGTACTGTTATATGCGTACATGGATGTATTTATTTATAATTATCTAAACATGTTTATGTCATTTTATTTGATTATGGAAGATTAGGCTTATTAATCTTGATTCTCTTCTTTGTGTTGCAGTTATCCTGTAGATAGTGATGTATTGGTGTTGTTGAAGTTCGGAATGATAACATGTTTCTACTATTTGTTGTAAATATTTATGTGATTGTATGTAATCAGAAAAATTGCGTAGTGTTATGCATATATTATTTATATATGCATATAAATATACAGCTCTTTTTGAATATCTGTTTGTTTGCGTGCATGATGATTTATTGCAAACAAATATGCTTATATTCTTAATATTTGCATATTCAGATTTTTTTGTGACTGTATGTAATCAGTACAATAAAGTCATTTATGTATTATTTGTAAACATTTTTGTAATTCTATACACTCTATTCATATTTTATAGTACCTTTGTGTGATATTTACATCGAAGCTTTTCATCTTATATGTATGAAACTATTCGTAAATAGTTGACTAAATTTATGCAATAATTCTGAATAGTTTTATACATCAGCTGTACAACTTTTTTTAATTATTCATAATACTTGTATACAATAATTCAAATTACCTACATACAGGTATACAATTATTCTATAAATATGCATATTAGCATTCAACTATTTGATCATTGTTGCATATAAGTGTGCAAATATTCCTACTATTTGCAATTTTTCATAATATATGCATATAACTCTGCTAATATTTGAAATAAATGTACCAAAGTAATCAACATTTCACAATATCATGTAAAATCAAATTAACTACATTCAGTACAAAATTTTCCAGCATAAATTTGTTTTCCAAAGTGGTCACCAAGCGGCCATAGCTACTAAACAAATAAACCACTACATATATTTACAAAAAATCCAAATAAACCAAACTTTTCAATATTTTTTTAAATCACGTGAAGAAGTCTATGGTCGTTCAGTAGTAACTAGAGAGCTTTCTCCTACACACTGTCATCTTCAACATCTTCTTCAACATTTGGTTCCTGCACAAAAATGGTAGAATACTTTTTACGTAACCATGACAAAATAAATGCATACAATTACAGAATTTTCAGTGGATATTTGCACTCTTGTATGCTATAAATCAAAAATTTTGCATACTATCCTGCTAGTATTTTTATCCAACGTGTTTTTTTAAATCAATTACTGCTATTTTATGCATATTATCATGCAATAACGACTAATATTTGCAGACAAGCATGCAGAAATTGATGCATGCAGTCACACAGGCAACACACAAGTTTAAATATATGAATACAAGCATGTTATAATTCAAAATATATTTACATACTTAAACCATTATTCAACAATGTTACAAATTTGTTTAGGATAATACAACGGATTTTTTGTTGTTGTAAAATTCAACTTTTTCACCCACAATTGCATTAATATTTGCATAAAATCTTATAATCAATCATCAAATCCATATTTACACATATTTTAATATATATTACGCGTAGATTATTAGTTATTGAAAATAAAATAAGTGGATCAACAGCTTACCTTCGTTCTCGCCATTTCTTTGAAAATCTGATCAATTCGGCGACGACTTTGGTTGTTTTAATTTGATCAAGATTAAAAATTTGATAATCGCCTGTGGGATTTTAATTTTTTTCCTTGAACGACTGCGCTAATTAAGCGATGAACGGAGTGTTTTTAGGGTTTAAAGGACAGATGCATAATTTTAATTGCAGCATTTCAAAAATAGGAATGTATTCTATATTCTTTTTATCAGCGGGTTTATTTATTTATTTTGAAACTTAATAGGGACCTGTAAAAAACGTACCCTTTACTTTTCACTAAATGTAAAGTTGAAGTATTCATAAAGTCAGAAACTAATCTTTCAATTCAGGATTACATTGTGTATTTAAACCTTTAATGACAGCGTCACAATTCTCTTATTTCATATTTAATAGGCTTCAAACTGGATCGAACTGAAACCATACCATATTAGAATAAATTTTGAATCCAAACCAAACTGTTTGAAGGGTTAGTATAATGGTTTGTAATTTTGATCAAGCATATGATGCGGTGTGGAAAGAGTTTGGGCTCCAAACCACACCTGACCTAAATGCGCCTACTCCTAAAAAAACACCTTTGAAATGAATGTACGAGCAACACTCTATTATCGGTATCTGCTGAATACATTGCTAAGAAATCAAAATATAACCTCACAAAGGCCGAATTTACTGATGTTGTACAAGTTGCTAAACGACGTATGACATTCGATAATTTAACGTGCAAAAATTATCATGAAGTAAACAACTTATTTCTGCTTTTGGTTTTCCGTATCAAAAAATTAATACATGTTTAAATGATTGCATATTATTTTAGAAAGAAGACATCAATCATAGGAATTGTAAATGGTTGCACGTTTAAACTGGCTCAGCAATATTTCAGGTTTTGGAATTATCATGCATCCATGTAACGTCCGGCATTTTACATATCTAAGGATCATAAAATATTTTTATATTTTTCCTTGAGGGTTAGATCAATCTCATATTTTGATATGTCAGTTATGGGGATGTGAGACATGTCCATAATTTTTACCGATTTTATTTGTGACCATTTTGCCCATAACAGCCTTGTACAGGGAATAACATTTGACAAGTATCAAATCAGGTGCTGATATCAGTCTCATTGGAAAGAAAATGGTGTTGCCAATTCCGTAGAGTGGTCATGAAACGACCCGCAAATCCGTGCTATCTGAGTTGACTAAAAACACCACACGTCCAACTCAAATAACACAGAAATACGACTCATTATTAGAAAGAAGTTAGAGGATGAGAAATAGAAAGAAAGAAATATTAGAATAGAAGAAGACGAAGATCACAAACTCACAGCGGAACGAATAAAATATATTATATAACATAAGCTTCGAAATACAAATCTGTTTTGTACACATATACATACCATTATCAGAGTACACATAACATTTGATCCAGCGGAAGTAACTCTAAATAGCTAACGTTGAAGCCTCCTGCTTCAAGCTCCTCCAAGTGTATCTGTAAAAGCCTGAACACTTGACTGCCCGTACAAATTTGGGCACCCAAGAGTTTAGGGAAAACAAAACAAAATAAACTCTGGGTCAGTCATGGGACTGGTGTGAGTAAACTCCAACCACTTGTTTAACTTTTAAAAATCCTTTCGAAAGAAAAGATAATAGTAAGACCAGTCCACACATAAACACGGATGGTTTTTACCTTACTATAACCCAAAACACTTTGATACGAAAATCCAGTGATATTATAGTAATGTCTACATCAAGTAAATAACCAAATAGCAGAACGCTTGCATCTCACGCTCTCCATATATATTATAAAATCAAAAACCGCATGGCGCTTATTGGAGATTGGATTTCCAACATGACAAGGTATGGGACCACCTTCCGATGATGTATCTCTAGAGAGGAATACACTGGGTTCAACAAGAACATCTTGTAACCCGGCCCACACATGGCCGACCACTCATTTCGCTTGAGAGTATCGAATGTATATCACCAACGGTTGGACTCAAACCACCGTTTCCCGAATGGGCAGAATCGATAGATTTAGAAACAAAAGGAATTTCTCTAGATAGGTGGTTATACACCCTAATGGGTGCGACCCACATAGCCATGCTGCCTGCCCGATTTTTGTCCTTTCCCGGTTGTTGAGGCCTGAGGCTACGCATACTTACCATTCATCGATAACACAATCACTTTGAATGCCACATCGTCAGATCCGTTAATCACTAGTTGAGTTTGCACAAATATTCTGGATATTATGCTAAGGGATAAATCCGTTGCAACCAGATATATTCATACAGACCAACCCATTTGATCATTGGAAATACTCTGTCAGACATTCGTCCATTTACGTTCGTTCTAGGACTGAACTAAACTGAAGGCACTATTTCTATAAATAGAAAAGCCCTTGCACTTTTCTCCGTCTTCAATATATTCAGCATACTTGGTTCGCAAACGCTTATGCCGATACGGAGTGGTTCTTCGGATAATAATCCAACCGGTCTCTCCATATTGACAATGATGGTCAAAACTTCGATAGTCTGTGATTTAACTATCGAATAAAAACAAGTGTTCATCCAAACATATCAAACAAATCACTGGGCTCTTTAATTAATATTCATTAATTAAACCACTTCTCTATTTTCTCTATCAATATTTGTTAACCAAATATTTTCAATAATCCTCTTGCCTCTTATGCCATTTGGAAAACATTTCCAAATACCAACTTCTATATATTAGAAAAATCTCTATTTGCAATTGGAAACAATTCCAATCGCTTATCTCTATCCCCTTTTTGTTTACAACATTCGATTTTTATATGCACTTTACTATCGAATTCAATACGTCGATACAATGATTTCAAATTATCAAAATATCTTAAAAATATTCTAACTCCTTAAATTCCCGGAAAAATTCGCCATAACCTCCCCTGTATCGGGAGCATCGGGAAATTTCAAATAGCTTTCCCGGTCCTTCTAATCTCAAAAAGAAAAAAGAAGAAGCCAAGCGGCTTGCCGATACGGCGCATAAAACCCATATATGAATTAAACATGTACCTTTTTGTCGAGCACATAAATTTAAATCTTCATATACTCCATCCCATATCTGTTTAACACCTGTTCACCTGTTTCCATTCAGTTTAACTCAATCCATTCATTTGAATTCAATTTTGAATCGCTTGAATTCAGTTTCGCTCAATTATTCTTTAATTAGCCTTTTTGCCTATTTCACTTCTTTATTGAACATAACATGTTCAAATAAAATATTTGACTCATTCATAACCAATTTGAATTTCAATTTCAATTCTAGTTCTCTTTTCTATTTCGAATATAAATTCTCAAATCGAATTCACTTATTTAAAGCTCAATATTCATTCGAAATCTCATTAACTAATTTCTATTCGAATTAGTTAACTCTATTCAATAAATCAAAAATCTGATTTCTATTTCAAAAATCATATTCATTTACACAACTTTGAATTCGCCTATACTTTACAACTTAACTCTGGAATTTTCTAAATAGACAATTCGGATTTTTCCTGCTTAAATCCTTTTATAACATTAAATAACCATTATGGTTTTAAAATGATTCTGGCGCTGTTTTTCTGAAAATTTGATTTTGACATATCTCAAAATCTATACGACGAAATTCAGATTTTCTCCTTCATTAGAAAACTATTATCAAATCGGTCCTGACGTTTCTTGTTTCAAAGAATTTCGACTTCAATTGAGTTCTGTATATTCAATTGAAGTTCGAGTCGCTATTTTACGAACTGCAGCGCTGCGGCGAATTCGTTTTAATTATATTTATATATATAAACTTTTTAACTTCTTTAAAATGAATTCAACTCTATTTAGCTCTATTTGAATTCTTGATTCAAATTCCAATCTCACTTTTGAATTCTACATTTCAAATTCAAATTCCTTTTCTATTTGATATTCACATTCAATACTTAAATTTCTATTTGAATTCCCTATATTCAAATTCTATGTTTGAATTCATTTGAATTCTCTTATTCAAACTCTATTCTTAAATTCCATTTTAACTTCTACATTCCAATTTCTATATTTGAATTCTATTGGAATTCAGATATTCAAACTCCTTTTAAATTCTATATTCAAAATTCCATAGTTTAAAACCCATTTGAATTTCATATTCAAATCCCATAGATCAAATCCTATTTGAATTCAATTTGAATCTCTTATATTCAAATTCCATTTCCCATTTGAATTCTAATATTCAAATTCATTTTCAATACCATTTGAATTTCTAATATTCAAATTCATTTTCAACACCATTTGAATTTCTATTATTCAAATTCATTTTTACACCATTTGAATTTCTTCACTCAAATTCATTTGAATTCCCTTGAATTCAACTCCCATTTCAAAACCATTTGGATTTCCTATTTTGAAATCCTATTTGAAATTCTATTTCCAATTCTACTTTGAAATCCTATTTTTCAAAGTTTATTTCAAATTCTATTTGAAATCTCATATTCAAATTTCTACTTGAATTTCTGTATTCAATTCCATGTTCAAATTCAATACTCGAATTTCTATTTCAAATCTCTATTCAAACTTCATATTTGAATTCCAATTCAAATCTCTATTCAAATTTCATATTTGAATTCCAATTCCAATCTCTATTCAATTCTTCTTTGAAATTCTATTTTCAAAGTCTATTTCAAATTCTCTTTTGAAAATTCTATTTTGAAATTCTATTTCAAATTCTATTTGGAAATTTTATTTCAAATTCTCTATATTCAAACACCATTTGAAAGTTCTATATTCAAATCCACCTTGGATTTTCTATTTGAATTCTAAATTCAAATTTTCTATTTCCTTTTCTTTTTGAATTCAAATTTCCATTTCCTTTTGAATCATATTTCAAAACACTTGTATTTCCATTTCTGAATTATCAAATGGTAAAAATTTTCCACTTCATTTATAACTTCATTATAAAAGAACTATTTATAAACTTCGTTTATAAAGGAACTACTTGTTTTATTTTTCAAAACAAGTTTTATATTTTTATTCCCATTCAAAATTCAAATTCTATTTAAAAATAGAATTTTTCCTTTTTAAATTTCAAATATCCTTGTAATTGGCCTAGTGATATTTAAACACACAAAGCAACGAATTATTTATTTTTCTAACACGTCATATATAACAATATATATGCAAACAAATAACAAACAGATAATATATTTTTGAGGAATCCAGTTGGATTCCTCCAACCTGTTTTCCTGCATCCACAGATGTTAGCACATAAATAATACCCATTCTGCTTCGTGGCAGAATATCGCGGTATAGAAGGTCATCCACTAATCATAGCGTGGGGCGTATAGGGTAATCATCCGCTATGAAACTGCGGGCATCCGCTAATGAGACTGCGGGAATCCAACCAATCAATCAACCCAATATATATATATATAGCCTAAATAACTAATATATATAAAACAACCATAAAACATTCACACAAGCAACAGACAATTATTTTTAATGAAATAAAAATAATTCTAAAGGTGAGTGAGATTTACTCACCTGGTTTTTATTTTATTGTTGAGTACCCGGTTTAAATTCCATATTGTCGCATCCATGAATTTATCTCGAATAAATCCATTGTTCATCTGTGATCATTTAATTTTAAATTATCGATCAACAATTATAAATTTTAGATTAACTATTTAACTAAATTAACCCAACTAATCCAATTAAATTAAAGACCTTAACTAAATCAAATAAAATTAATTTACCTTGATCCACTTTTAACACATCTCTCCCTTCTGAACTTGCGGTGATCACCTTTCCCACAAATCGATACACTTCAACATCGCTCCAGTCTCACTGACCAACCAACGCCCGGTCTTGGAGCTCGTTGCAGTGTCGTTCAACCTTCGTGACGTTGTGACAGCACCTCATCATCATTGTAAGCCCAAACCCAAAATCGCTCTGCTCCAGGAGTGTTGCTCGAACCCTAACTCGAGCTTTAGGAACGAATCGCGACTCCATCGCGAGTGTTAGCAGCTTCGCACCCATCCTCTATGTCTTCCTACCGCACCCCTAGGTCGATGGAGTCGAATCCCCAAACCGCGACCTCGAACTGCCGTGAACCTCGATGCCATCGCAACCCTCCCCTGGTAACTCCACCAGATCGCCCTTCTGGCCATCGCGACCCTCGGATACAAGGAACAACGGAGGCGGCTCTTCGATTTTGATTTAAGGGATTTTCCCCTTTTAAATTTTGTGAGGACGGTATCCTTTTTTTTTTTTTTTTTGAACGCTTGCTTTCAGAAGAGAGAACAAAAGGGGGGGACTGCTGCGATTTTATATAAGGGAGGAGGGAGACAGTAGTACACGGCCATTAAAATGTTGCCTCCTTGATACCGAAGCAAGGAGACAAATTTTGTTGCTCGATGAAGGAAATAGCTGCGTGAAATGAAATGTGAGGGTGGTTTGTTTGTACGATTAAATACATGATTTGATTTTATTTATTATATATTTTGGGGTCCTGTAATTTAAGTCACGAACCGATATTCTAGCGTGCCGACCGGTATTCGAATATAATAACCCTATTCTGAACTCAACAGTAATTATTTTGAAATTAAATTTCAACACGTATACCATACTAAATTAGATTAATTAAATTCGAAACCCACCAGTTTCTTTGAAAATAAATATTTATTATCGTATATCAAATGAATATTCAAATATTTAAAATTAAACGGCCAAAATCCTGGGTCGTTACATTCTTCCCCCCTTAAAATAATTTCGTCCTCGAAATTGCTAAGATAGGAAAAAGGGTACAAATCCATTACTTTTCAAAAATTCACTTATGTTGAAACTCAACTCCTCATATTTCAACAAATTCACTCCAACCAAAACTTTTGGTCTTCACACATTTAATTCGAATGATCTACGATCAATCCATTTATATCCAATCTATATTCCATTAAACCTATTCAAATTGGTTCTAATCAATTCATTCACTTCGACCCATTTAACTTGTTTAAGTTAAATTTCAATTCCAGAATCCAAATCCCTGGGTTTTCTTTTCAAATTCTTCTGAAATCACATAAATATATACATATATTTATTTCCATCTCGAATTCAAAACATTTGAATATTCAAACCAATTTGTTTTCTTTTAAACAAATTTCCATCAAAACTTTTTCTAAGGTAGCAATTCATCACTTAGAAACTCGGAAATGAACACTGATGATGTTGCAATCATCATCAGAATTATTTCCCAGCGACTGAAGTGAGTTCAGTGCTTTATTATTTCTAAATCCATCTAAAATGATTTTCTTTCAAATCCTTCAAAACAAATCTATATTATTCTAATATACTTTGAAAAATATTTTCAACTTCCCAGGATTTTTAATTCTTAATTCTGGTTTGAATTTAATCTCAATTCATCTCATTTGTATATTTAATTTCTATACAAATTCTATTTTGGTTATAAATAACCATTCAAATTTTATAATCTCATTTGATTATAAAATCAACATCCAACACATCCATATAATAATAATTCTAGAAAATTATTCCTTCTATATCAAAATAGAATCTTGGGTAAAATTATTTCATCTACCCACTTAAAACAATATCATGTCGTATTTTCTGTTTAAGTATTTAGAAATCCCTATCGACTTCGTGGCGTCCCACGATTCGACCAGAATTCATAAACCACTCACAGACAAGCCAACACAATATAAAACAAATTTTATATCACTATACAAATACGCTCTCTCGTATTATACACTCAACTCATTCTAGGGTACTACTGACCCTATCTCTAACGAGCACATGCCACACAAGCCTAGGTGTTCGCTCAACCTAAGCTCTGATACCACCTGAAACGACCCGCAAATCCGTGCTATCTGAGTTGACTAAAAACACCACACGTCCAACTCAAATAACACAGAAATACGACTCATTATTAGAAAGAAGTTAGAGGATGAGAAATAGAAAGAAAGAAATATTAGAATAGAAGAAGACGAAGATCACAAACTCACAGCGGAACGAATAAAATATATTATATAACATAAGCTTCGAAATACAAATCTGTTTTGTACACATATACATACCATTATCAGAGTACACATAACATTTGACCCAGCGGAAGTAACTCTAAATAGCTAACGTTGAAGCCTCCTGCTTCAAGCTCCTCCAAGTGTATCTGTAAAAGCCTGAACACTTGACTGCCCGTACAAATTTGGGCACCCAAGAGTTTAGGGAAAACAAAACAAAATAAACTCTGGGTCAGTCATGGGACTGGTGTGAGTAAACTCCAACCACTTGTTTAACTTTAAAAAATCCTTTCGAAAGAAAAGATAATAGTAAGACCAGTCCACACATAAATACGGACGGTTTTTACCTTACTATAACCCAAAACACTTTGATACGAAAATCCAGTGATATTATAGTAATGTCTACATCAAGTAAATAACCAAATAGCAGAACGCTTGCATCTCACGCTCTCCATATATATTATAAAATCAAAAACCGCATGGCGCTTATTGGAGATTGGATTTCCAACATGACAAGGTATGGGACCACCTTCCGATGATGTATCTCTAGAGAGGAATACACTGGGTTCAACAAGAACATCTTGTAACCCGGCCCACACATGGCCGACCACTCATTTCGCTTGAGTGTATCGAATGTATATCACCAACGGTTGGACTCAAACCACCGTTTCCCGAATGGGCAGAATCGATAGATTTAGAAACAAAAGGAATTTCTCTAGATAGGTGGTTATACACCCTAATGGGTGCGACCCACATAGCCATGCTGCCTGCCCGATTTTTGTCCTTTCCCGGTTGTTGAGGCCTGAGGCTACGCATACTTACCATTCATCGCTAACACAATCACTTTGAATGCCACATCGTCAGATCCGTTAATCACTAGTTGAGTTTGCACAAATATTCTGGATATTATGCTAAGGGATAAATCCGTTGCAACCAGATATATTCATACAGACCAACCCATTTGATCATTGGAAATACTCTGTCAGACATTCGTCCATTTACGTTCGTTCTAGGACTGAACGAAACTGAAGGCACTATTTCTATAAATAGAAAAGCCCTTGCACTTTTCTCCGTCTTCAATATATTCAGCATACTTGGTTCGCAAACGCTTATGCCGGTACGGAGTGGTTCTTCGGATAATAATCCAACCGGTCTCTCCATATTGACAATGATGGTCAAAACTTCGATAGTCTGTGATTTAACTATCGAATAAAAACAAGTGTTCATCCAAACATATCAAACAAATCACTGGGCTCTTTAATTAATATTCATTAATTAAACCACTTCTCTATTTTCTCTATCAATATTTGTTAACCAAATATTTTCAATAATCCTCTTGCCTCTTATGCCATTTGGAAAACATTTCCAAATACCAACTTCTATATATTAGAAAAATCTCTATTTGCAATTGGAAACAATTCCAATCGCTTATCTCTATCCCCTTTTTGTTTACAACATTCGATTTTTATATGCACTTTACTATCGAATTCAATACGTCGATACAATGATTTCAAATTATCAAAATATCTTAAAAATATTCTAACTCCTTAAATTCCCGGAAAAATTCGCCATATCCTCCCCTGTATCGGGAGCATCGGGAAATTTCAAATAGCTTTCCCGGTCCTTCTAATCTCAAAAAGAAAAAAGAAGAAGCCAAGCGGCTTGCCGATACGGCGCATAAAACCCATATATGAATTAAACATGTACCTTTTTGTCGAGCACATAAATTTAAATCTTCATATACTCCATCCCATATCTGTTTAACACCTGTTCACCTGTTTCCATTCAGTTTAACTCAATCCATTCATTTGAATTCAATTTTGAATCGCTTGAATTCAGTTTCGCTCAATTATTCTTTAATTAGCCTTTTTGCCTATTTCACTTCTTTATTGAACATAACATGTTCAAATAAAATATTTGACTCATTCATAACCAATTTGAATTTCAATTTCAATTCTAGTTCTCTTTTCTATTTCGAATATAAATTCTCAAATCGAATTCACTTATTTAAAGCTCAATATTCATTCGAAATCTCATTAACTAATTTCTATTCGAATTAGTTAACTCTATTCAATAAATCAAAAATCTGATTTCTATTTCAAAAATCATATTCATTTACACAACTTTGAATTCGCCTATACTTTACAACTTAACTCTGGAATTTTCTAAATAGACAATTCGGATTTTTCCTGCTTAAATCCTTTTATAACATTAAATAACCATTATGGTTTTAAAACGATTCTGGCGCTGTTTTTCTGAAAATTTGATTTTGACATATCTCAAAATCTATACGACGAAATTCAGATTTTCTCCTTCATTAGAAAACTATTATCAAATCGGTCCTGACGTTTCTTGTTTCAAAGAATTTCGACTTCAATTGAGTTCTATATATTCAATTGAAGTTCGAGTCGCTATTTTACGAACTGCAGCGCTGCGGCGAATTCGTTTTAATTATATTTATATATATAAACTTTTTAACTTCTTTAAAATGAATTCAACTCTATTTAGCTCTATTTGAATTCTTGATTCAAATTCCAATCTCACTTTTGAATTCTACATTTCAAATTCAAATTCCTTTTCTATTTGATATTCACATTCAATACTTAAATTTCTATTTGAATTCCCTATATTCAAATTCTATGTTTGAATTCATTTGAATTCTCTTATTCAAACTCTATTCTTAAATTCCATTTTAACTTCTACATTCCAATTTCTATATTTGAATTCTATTGGAATTCAGATATTCAAACTCCTTTTAAATTCTATATTCAAAATTCCATAGTTTAAAACCCATTTGAATTTCATATTCAAATCCCATAGATCAAATCCTATTTGAATTCAATTTGAATCTCTTATATTCAAATTCCATTTCCCATTTGAATTCTAATATTCAAATTCATTTTCAATACCATTTGAATTTCTAATATTCAAATTCATTTTCAACACCATTTGAATTTCTATTATTCAAATTCATTTTTACACCATTTGAATTTCTTCACTCAAATTCATTTGAATTCCCTTGAATTCAACTCCCATTTCAAAACCATTTGGATTTCCTATTTTGAAATCCTATTTGAAATTCTATTTCCAATTCTACTTTGAAATCCTATTTTTCAAAGTTTATTTCAAATTCTATTTGAAATCTCATATTCAAATTTCTACTTGAATTTCTGTATTCAATTCCATGTTCAAATTCAATACTCGAATTTCTATTTCAAATCTCTATTCAAACTTCATATTTGAATTCCAATTCAAATCTCTATTCAAATTTCATATTTGAATTCCAATTCCAATCTCTATTCAATTCTTCTTTGAAATTCTATTTTCAAAGTCTATTTCAAATTCTCTTTTGAAAATTCTATTTTGAAATTCTATTTCAAATTCTATTTGGAAATTTTATTTCAAATTCTCTATATTCAAACACCATTTGAAAGTTCTATATTCAAATCCACCTTGGATTTTCTATTTGAATTCTAAATTCAAATTTTCTATTTCCTTTTCTTTTTGAATTCAAATTTCCATTTCCTTTTGAATCATATTTCAAAACACTTGTATTTCCATTTCTGAATTATCAAATGGTAAAATTTTTCCACTTCATTTATAACTTCGTTATAAAAGAACTATTTATAAACTTCGTTTATAAAGGAACTACTTGTTTTATTTTTCAAAACAAGTTTTATATTTTTATTCCCATTCAAAATTCAAATTCTATTTAAAAATAGAATTTTTCCTTTTTAAATTTCAAATATCCTTGTAATTGGCCCAGTGATATTTAAACACACAAAGCAACGAATTATTTATTTTTCTAACACGTCATATATAACAATATATATGCAAACAAATAAACAAACAGATAATATATTTTTGAGGAATCCAGTTGGATTCCTCCAACCTGTTTTCCTGCATCCACAGATGTTAGCACATAAATAATACCCATTCTGCTTCGTGGCAGAATATCGCGGTATAGAAGGTCATCCACTAATCATAGCGTGGGGCGTATAGGGTAATCATCCGCTATGAAACTGCGGGCATCCGCTAATGAGACTGCGGGAATCCAACCAATCAATCAACCCAATATATATATATATATAGCCTAAATAACTAATATATATAAAACAACCATAAAACATTCACACAAGCAACAGACAATTATTTTTAATGAAATAAAAATAATTCTAAAGGTGAGCGAAATTTACTCACCTGGTTTTTATTTTATTGTTGAGTACCCGGTTTAAATTCCATATTGTCGCATCCATGAATTTGTCTCGAATAAATCCATTGTTCATCTGTGATCATTTAATTTTAAATTATCGATCAACAATTATAAATTTTAGATTAACTATTTAACTAAATTAACCCAACTAATCCAATTAAATTAAAGACCTTAACTAAATCAAATAAAATTAATTTACCTTGATCCACTTTTAACACATCTCTCCCTTCTGAACTTGCGGTGATCACCTTTCCCACAAATCGATACACTTCAACATCGCTCCAGTCTCACTGACCAACCAACGCCCGGTCTTGGAGCTCGTTGCAGTGTCGTTCAACCTTCGTGACGTTGTGATAGCACCTCATCATCATTGTAAGCCCAAACCCAAAATCGCTCTGCTCCAGGAGTGTTGCTCGAACCCTAACTCGAGCTTTAGGAACGAATCGCGACTCCATCGCGAGTGTTAGCAGCTTCGCACCCATCCTCTATGTCTTCCTACCGCACCCCTAGGTCGATGGAGTCGAATCCCCAAACCGCGACCTCGAACTGCCGTGAACCTCGATGCCATCGCAACCCTCCCCTGGTAACTCCACCAGATCGCCCTTCTGGCCATCGCGACCCTCGGATACAAGGAACAACGGAGGCGGCTCTTCGATTTTGATTTAAGGGATTTTCCCCTTTTAAATTTTGTGAGGACGGTATCCTTTTTTTTTTTTTTTTTTTGAACGCTTGCTTTCAGAAGAGAGAACAAAAGGGGGGGACTGCTGCGATTTTATATAAGGGAGGAGGGAGACAGTAGTACACGGCCATTAAAATGTTGCCTCCTTGATACCGAAGCAAGGAGACAAATTTTGTTGCTCGATGAAGGAAATAGCTGCGTGAAATGAAATGTGAGGGTGGTTTGTTTGTACGATTAAATACATGATTTGATTTTATTTATTATATATTTTGGGGTCCTGTAATTTAAGTCACGAACCGATATTCTAGCGTGCCGACCGGTATTCGAATATAATAACCCTATTCTGAACTCAACAGTAATTATTTTGAAATTAAATTTCAACACGTATACCATACTAAATTAGATTAATTAAATTCGAAACCCACCAGTTTCTTTGAAAATAAATATTTATTATCGTATATCAAATAAATATTCAAATATTTAAAATTAAACGGCCAAAATCCTGGGTCGTTACAGGTCACATTAAAGATTTGGCTTAGCGGTTTGGGAGGAATCACTGTTTTTGTGTTTCACGATTTCTGTTCAGGTTTTTAGAGTCATTGATAAGCTGATTTGAGGAGGCCCATTAGTAGGCTGGTGGGATGATATAAATAGGGGGTTAAAGGTATGGAGAGATAGTTACTTTTCTTCATTCTCTCATTTGGTTGAGCTCGCGATCCTACTTGCTTAATCAAATACACTTTCCACCATTAAAATTCTAGATCTATATAAGAGAATCGAAGATCTACATCGGTAGAAGCTAGATCTACGTCAAGTCAGGAGAGATCTCATCAAGTCGAAAGGTTTGAAGAGTGTTCTTCGCTGTTTGGATTTGTAATTGATTTTGTGTGGTTTTGGAGAATTGGTGAGTGAAATGCATCTCTTACGTGGATTCAATCAAGTACGTGAGTTACTTGATCTTAATTTCATCATTTTCAAGTCGTTTTCGCCTAGATCTATACCACGATAAGTATATTTTCATTTGAATCACCATAGGATCTAATCTAGCAACATAAAACCGGTAATTTCCATGTTCATTCATATGTTTATGCATGTTAGATCCATTACTCTAATTTATTCATTTATCATAATTTTGGTGAATTTTATATAGTTATCGATGATAATTGTCATTTTCATGTTGTTAGTGATTTCATAGCATGTTTGTGGTTGAATCGGATGAGTTGACTTCGTCGATATTGTTGTTTGCCGAAGATTTGGTCGAGTTAGGAGGTGTTTTGGTCAGATTTGGAGTCGGGTCATTTTTCATAGGGCAGGTCGTTTCTTGTTCTCTAAGAAATAGAGTTCAGACCATTGGGCAAGCCTTGGGTCATTGGAGAGTGAACATAGATTTGGATCGTTTGGCCATGGTTAGGTCGTGGAGGAGTTATATCGCTGGTCATAGGGGTGACGTGGCAAAATTGGATCGCCCAAAGGTATCAGGACATGGAACTTAGGTCATTAAAATGACCTAGGGTATTGGAGGTGGTTAGGACGATCTAGGGTGTCAGGTCGTGGCATGTGGTAGGTCATGGGTGCAACCTAGGTTAGTTAGGTCGCTTAAACAACCTAAGGAGAATAGACAGCGTTTATAAACGCTGTGGAATGGATATTAAATGTTGTTGTTTGTTTTTCGTAGCAGAAAGTCTGGAAATGCTATGAAAAGGAATATCAACCAAATGGTGTATATTTTCGATTGACGATGATGATGACTTCAAAGTAAATTCAATAGTGAAGGTTTGAAGTTTTGTGTTCATTGATCTTCGTAATGCAACGAATGTGAAGAAAACTCAAGGGTGTTTTGAGTTTGTTGATAATGGTGGAATGGTCACCTGTGATGACGACCAGAGAAACCGAAGATCGAGGAATTATCGTTGTCATAGGTACTAGCAGACTCAAAGAAGGGGTTACACAATTTCATTGCATGGTCGAGTACCCTGAGCAGCTTGAACGGGCCTAGTTGTGTTTCGTATTATGGCATAAAGAGTTTTGCTAGACCTAGGGTTTACCATTGGTCCTTAACGGTTGATGGCAACGTGTTAAGCCGGTCATATGATTAACGATGGTTTCGAAGCAGGATTGGCGGTGATAGCCAGAGTCAGTCATGAAAGTTTTTTGTTTGCTTATACCATCTCGCGTAGATTGTCTGACTTTGAAGGAGATGTTTCTTGGGTGCTTGTCTGATATTGGTTTACACCTCTGAGACTTGTCTTTGGGAAATGTCGATGTCGATCTCGATTAGATATAACTAGTTTCTTTGTTTGCTACTGATTGCATGAATGAATGGTTATTCTGGTTGCCATGGGTGCATGGTTGAAATGCTTATTTGTAAAGGCTATCACTGTCCGATGTGAGTAAGATGGGTCGAGTTCTTCTCTGATTTTGTCTGGCTCAAAGTTTTATGTTTACCTCTTTTTACCTTGGGTTGTTCATCCAGTTTTGGATGGGCAGACTGAGTAGCAGGTAACATGTGGTATCTTGGTGAAGACGATCCTGCTGTGCGATGGCGAGCAGGAGGCGGGCATATTATTTTCTACTATCTAGTATCTGTTATTTCCGTTGTTTGATGTTTGATTCTGAGTGTTTTAACGAGGTAAATGTCTACAGACTTTTATGTTGTAATCCAAGGGTGTAAGGATATTCTTTCTGGTTGTTATGAAAGTTCAGGTTTCTTCTCACATATGCTTCACTATTATTGCCTTTTGTATATGTTCTATTATACTTTATCATTGCGATGTGAGTTATACGACAGGTTCTTCATGTGTTATCTTACCTTGACGATCATCCACAGCTGCTTGGCACACCTTTCAATGCATTATTTCCCTTGTTTAGTGCAGGAGTTATTGGCTATCGTCACATTTAGTATCATAGCTCTGGTTAATTGATTTTAGCCAAAGCTCGAATGCGTAATTACATATGAGAGACATAGTTGTAGATTTTTGATGGATGTATACTATATAATAGTACATAGTATAGTAGCTTTTGAACTCCATTTGCAGTTTTTCTCATAAGTGGCTAATCATTCTATATTACAGACTTAGAATGAGTCGTCGACCATCGAGACACACTACTAGGGAGGAGACTGTCCCTAGAGAGGGAAATGGCGGTACACCTGATTACCCAGCTATGTTTATAGCCATGATGGAAGCATTCATGAGAAGGGTACCCGCTCCAGTGACAGCCACAGTAGATGTAGGTTTGTAGGTGCCTAGGATTGTGGATTTTGCAAAGCTGTTTAAAGACTTCACATCTCTAGGAGGAAAGCAGTTTAAAGGGACAAACTTACTGAAGAGGTTCAAAGATGGTTAAATTCTTGTATTCGTATTTTTGGAGACTTGGGTATAGATGATGCAACTGAGAGAAAGCTTGCGTTAAGGAAATTACAGGGCACAGCCATGGAGTGGTGGAATTCTATTACGCTCGAGACTCCGGAAGATGAGATAACATGGAAAAAGTTCCAAGTCAAATTCGAGATGAATTTTATCTCTACTACTCAGAAGTCTTCTCTATTCCGGAATTTCTTGGAGTTGAAACAGAATGGTAGACCAGTGCTCAATTATGTTTATGATTTTGAAGCCTTGTCCAGATATGCTCGTTCATATATTGACACACCTTGTTAAAAGAACGAGAAATTTGTTATGGGTTTGGATTCCTGCATTGGGAGACCATTGGTAGAACATCTTGATGATCCATATGAGAAGATTGTGGAAAAAGCCATGAGATATGGGAGCTTGTTTTCAAAAGTAGAAACTGTTGTTGTTACAGCTAATGAAGCTCCAAAACCACAGCAAGGTGGTAATAATAACAAGAAGAGAAAAGAACAACAGTAGAAAGGAAAAGATGGCCAGAAGAAACCTAAGAGTGAAGTGATTTTCTATAACTCCTGGCAGAAGGGCCATTATTCCAAGAATTGTAAGAATCCAAAAGCCAAGAAGAAGTGCTTCAAATGTGGAAAATCTGGGCATGATAAGAAGGATTGTCTGGTGCCAGCAAAAGGGAAGAAGATTGTGAAAGCTTATGCTTTAGAGGCCATGCCATCTTCTTAAAGAGCTCCTACTATATAGGAAAAGGGAAAGGGTGTCGTCATCCAAGGTATTCTTTCTGCTCGAGGTGTTTCAGTTCGAGTGTTGTTTGATACTGGATCATCACATTTGTTTATTTGCAATGAGCTTGTGTGCCACTTGGGTTTAGAGCTCGAGATTTGTGATAGACCTTTGGTTGTGACTAATCCAGTTCAGGGTTCGTCTAGCCTTTGTATGCTTTGTTGTGGTTATATATTATCGAGTCATGGTTGCTCCTTTGTATGTGATTGCTTTGTTTAGAACTTCGCTATTTTTGGTATAATCTTGGGCATGGATTGGCTCAAGTGGTATGCTACAAGAGTGAATTGCAAGAAGCTTGAGGGGAGAGTCGGGGATGTGGAAGGGTAAAAGGTTTTGAATCGATGAAAACCCGAGGATGGTGTCTTCGTGTGCTATTTATATTTGCTTGTGATTCCACAGGAAGACTTGTCATCTGTGTTGATCGCCAATGGGTTTGAGGATGTCTTTGAGGAAGTCAAAGGTTTGTTGCTGCATTGCGAGATGGAGTTTAGAATCGATTCGGTCGAGGGTACTGGACCTATTGTTATGCCTCTTAAGCGGATGGCGCCCAGAGAACAGCGAGAGTTAGAGGTGCAAGTTCGTGACCTTTTAAGAAAAGGATTCATTCGAAGAAGTGTATCCAAATGGGGTGCACCAGTTGTGTTTGCAACCAAAGCCGGTGGCTCGTTAAGATTGTGTGTGGATTATCGTGAACTAAACAAGGTGACTAAGAAGAACACGTATCAATTACCGAGGATAGATGATTTGTTTGATCGTCTTCTTAAAGCCAAAGTGTTTTCTCATATGGATTTGGCAATGGGATTCACCAGTTGAGAGTGGCAAAGAATAGTGTGTCGAAGATTGCTTTTAGGACACCATCCAGTCTCTTCGAATGGTTGGTGATGCTATTTGGGTTGACCAACGCGCCAGCGTATTTCGTGGATCTTGTGAATAGAGTTTTCAGAGATCAATGAACAAGTTCGTACTTGTATTCATAAATGATATTCTGGTTTGCTCTCGGAATGAGGAAGAGCACGACACACACTTGAGAGTTGTTTTGAATATCTTGCGAAAGCATCAGTTGAAGGCTAAGATTTCGAAATGTCACTTCTGGAAGAGTGAAGTGAGATTCTTAGGCCATGTTTTTTCTAGAAATGGAATAGCAGTTGACACCGCTAATGTAGCAACAATCCAGGACTAGGATAGACCTAAGAATGCAATGGACGTGCGAAGTTTCCTTGGGTTAGCGGGATATTATCGTTGTTTTTGTAAAGGACCTCTCCAAGGTAGTTGCTCCATTAACAGGATTGATGAAGAAGAACCAAGTGTTCACATGGGATGCAAAGTGTGAGCAGGCTTTCTTAATCTTGAAAGAGAGACTGACGAGTGCTCTTGTTTTGACGATTCCAAGTGGGAATGAAGAAATGGTGGTATACACCGATGCATGCGGTACTGGACTTGGAGCAGTGTTAATGCAGAAGGATAAGGTTGTGGCTTACGCAATTCGACAGCTGAAGCCACACAAAAGGAATTACCCAACTCATGATTTGGAATTGGCAGCGATCGTGTTTACTCTAAAGATGTGGAGCCAATACCTGTTGGGAGTTCGATTCGAGTTGTTTGTGGATCCGAAGTCGTTAAAGTATCTTTTCTCCGAAGAGGATCTGATTTTTTGGCAGTAATGGTGGTTAGAGTTTTGGCTTCTTAGGATTTGGTATAGCATATACTCCTGGTAAAGGTAAGTAGTTGAAGATACGCTAAGTCGAAGACACGAAAGTTTGGGAGCGATGTTTTCAGAATGGAAGAGTCTTGAGTATTTGGCAGGATTTGATTTCAGACCATGGTGTGAGTTGGAACCTGAAATCATGGCAAGCTTACCGATAAGACCTACTCTCATCGAAAGGATTGGCGAGAGCCAAAAGCAAGATGCAAAGCTTGTCAAGTTTATCTAGATTTGGAACCAAAGGATAATGAGTTCAAGATCGATTGAGAAGATTGGCTTCGAAAGTAAGGACGACTGGCTGTTCCTGATATCGACGGATTGAGGGATGAGCTTCTAGGGGAATGTCATCACTCGAAGTTGACGATTCATCCTGGTGGTAATAAAATGTATCAGGACATGAAGCGATCTTACTACTGGGAATCGATGAAAAGGGATACTGGAAAGTTTATTTCCAAGTGCATGAACTGTCAGTTGGTGAAAGCTGAACAGAAGAAGACGAGTGGATTGCTTCAGCCATTGGAAGTTCTTACGTGGAAGTGGGAGCAGGTATCGATGGATTTTATCGATGGACTACCAAGAAATAGGACAGGAAACGAAGGAATTTAGGTCATAGTGGATCGCTTGACCAAAAGTGCAAGGTTTATTCCTGTCAAATCAACTAGGACAACACTAAAGTTAACTGAGCTTTATATAAAACAGATAGTTTGATTACATGGTATCCTAAAGAGCATAGTCAGCGATCGAGATCCATTGTTCATGAGTGTTTTTTGGAAAAGTTTGCAAGAAGCTTTGGAAACCGAGTTGTGTGTGAGTACGGCTTATCATCTCCAGACTGATGGTCAAACCGAGAGAGTCAACCGAGTTTTGGAAGATCTCCTAAGAGCTTGTGTATTAGACTTCGGAGGATCATGGGAGAACCATCTACATCTAGTTGAGTTTGCATATAATAACAGTTACCAAGCAAGCATTGGGATGGAACCATATGAGGCGTTGTATGGTAGCTCGTGTAATTCTCTAGCATGTTGGTTAGAAACTAGAGATACGCAAATACTTGAGCTAGAGATGATTAGAGAAACTTCAGATTGTATCGAGATCGTTCGACAACGAATGAAGGCAGCCCAAGATTGTCAAAAGAGTTATGCCGATAAGCGTCGAAAGAATTTGGAATTCGACATTGGCGACATGGTATTCGCGAAGATTTCGCCGTTAAAGCATGTTGTTCGGTTCAGAAGTAAAGGGAATTTATCTCCAAGGTTTGTTGGACTGTTTCCAATAGTCGAGCGGATGGGAAATCTCGCATATAGGTTAGAGTTACCCGATAAGATGTCGAGTGTGCATAATGTTTTCCATGTGTCGTTTCTTCGGAAGTGTGTGCATGGTTTGAATGTAAAGGTATCACTAGAACAGTCAAAGACATAGAAGTCGATTCCGTAATTACGAGACCTCGTAAGTCGATTCGTGTTGTGGGGAATGACATGAAACATCTTAGGAGGAAGTCAGTTAAGTTAGTCAAGGTACAATGGAGTGAGGATGGCGACGATTATACGTAGGAAACCGAAGAGATTATGAAGGCGACCTATCCAGAACTATTCTTCGGTACAATCCACAAGTGTCGTGTCATTCTTACCCATTGTAACTTGTACTGTTGTTGTAATTGTTGTTATTCTTAGGATTTCACGTGTTAGGATAAGGCTATGGATGTGTGGCTTGATGGCTACTAGTTCGAATGATAGAATTGGCTGCTAATGGATGATAGGTACGCAGAATTATTTTGGTTTCTTATGTCTGTTGGGATTTCGGGGGCAAAATTCCTAAAGGGGGTTGAAAGTAACAACCCGCATTTTACGTATCAGGGTATCGTAAAATATTTTTATTTTTTTCCTGAGGGTTGGATCAATCTCATATTTTCATATGGTTGTTATGGGGATGTCAGACATGTCCATAATTTTTACCAATTTTATTTATGACCATTTTGCCCCTATCAGTCTTGTATAGGGCATAACATTTGACTGGTATCGAATCAGGTGTTGAGATTGGTCTCATTTTAAGGGGAATGGTAGTACCAATTCCGTAGAGTGGTCACATTAAAGATTTGGTTCAGCGATTTGGGAGGAATTTTGTGTTTCACCATTTCTGTTCAGGTTTTTAGAGCCATTGATGGGCTGATTTGAGGAGGCCTATTAGTAGACTAGTGGGAGGCTATAAATAAGGGTTTAGAGGTATGGGGATATGATTACTTTTCTTCATTCTCTCATTTGGTTGAGCTCGTGATCCTCCTTGCTCAATCAAATACACTTTTCACCATTAAAATTCTAGATCTAAATAAGAGAATCGAAAATCTACACCGTATGAATCTAGATCTACTTCAAGTGAAGAGAGATCTCATCAAATTGGAAGGTTTGCAGATTGTTCTTCGCTGTTTTGATTTGTAATTCGTTGATTTTGTGTTGTTTTGGAGAATTGGTGAGTGATATGCTTCTCTTATGCGGATTCAATCAAGTATATGAGTTGTTTGATCTTAATTTCATCATTTTCAAGTCGTTTTCACCTAGATCTATATCATGGTAAGTATATTTTTATTTGAATCACCATAGGATCTAATCTAGAAACTTAAAATCGGTAATTTCCATGTTCATTCATATGTTTGTGCTAATTAGATCCATTACTCTAGTTTATTCATTCATTTATCATGATTTTGGTGAATTTTGTACAGTTATCAATGATAATTATCATTTTCATGTTGTTAGTGATTTCATAGCATGTTTGTGGTTGAATTGGATGAGTTGACTTCGTCGATATTATCGTTTGCCGAAGATTTGGTCGAGTTTGGAGCTGTTTTGGTTAGATATGGAGTCGGGTCGTTTTTCGTAGGGCAGGTTGTTTCTTATTCTCTAAGAAATAGAGTTCATACCGTTGGGCAAGCCTTGGGTCGTTAGAGAGTGAAAATATACTTGGATCATTCTGCCATGGTCAGGTCATGGAGGAGTTAGATTGCGGGTCGAGGGGTGACGTGCCAAAGTTGGATTGCCCAAAGGTATCATAGCATGGAACTCGAAGGAACTTAGGTCGTTAAAAAGACCTAGGGTATTGGAACTCTGGTTCTAGCTTCAAGCGTAGGACATAGGTCGTTGGTGACCTAGAAGGTCAGGTCGTGGAGATGGTCAGGACGGCCTAGGGTGTCAGGTCGTGGCGTGTGGTAGGTCGTGGGTGCAACCTAGGTTAGTTAGGTCATTAAAACGACCTAAGGAGAATTGACAATGTTTATAAACGCAGTGGAATGGAGATTATGTGTTGTTTTGTTTTTCGTAGCAGAAAGCCTGGAAATGTTATGAAAAAGAATATCGATCAAATGTGAAGGTTCACATGTGAAGGTTCAAAGTGTTGTGATGTGTTCGTTGGTTGTCATAATGCAACGAATGTAAAGACGACTCAAGTGTGTTTTGAGTTCGTTGGTAATGGTGGGATAGTCACCTGTGATGATGACTAGAGATACCGAAGGTCGAGAAATTATCATTATCGTAGGTTTTAGCGGACTCAAAGCAGGGGTTTCAAGATTTCGTTGTATGGCCGAGTACCCTGGGTAGCTCGAACGGGCCTAGTTACATTTCGTCGTATGGCATAAGGAGTTTATCTAGAAATGGGGTTTACCATTAGCCCTTGATAGTAGATGGAAAGGTGTTTAGCCGGTCATACGATTAACGATGGTTTCGAAGCAGGATTGGCAGTAATAGCCAAAGTCATTCATGAATGTTGTTTGTTTACTTTTATCATCTCCCGTAGATTGTCTGACGTCGAAGGAGATGTTTCTTGGGTGCTTGTCTGATATTGGTTTAGGCCTCTAGGGCTTGTGCTTGGGAAATGTCGATCTCGATTAGGATGATTTACATGGGACATAACTAATTGCTTTGTTTTCTATTGATTGCCTTGAATAAATGGTTGTTCTGGTTGCCATGGGTGCATGGTTGACATGCTTATTTGTAAAGGTTTTCACTATCCGATGTGGGGAAGATGGAGTTGAGTTCTTCTCTGGTGTTGTGGTAGATTGGTTTGTTAGTCTACCTATTCTCATATACTTTATTGATGATGTTAGATAGTTGTTTTATTGCTCACAAAGACTGTAGTCTGACTCAAGGTTTTTTGTTTCCCTCTTATTACCTTGGGCTGTTCATCTGATTTTGGATGGGCAGACTGAATAGCAGTTAACATTTGGTATCTTGGTGAGGACGATGCTGCTATGTGGTGGCGATAAAGAGGTTGACATATTATTTTCTACTATCCAGTATCTGTTATTTCTACTGTTTGATGTTTGACTCTGAGTGTTATATAGTGAGGCAAAAGTGTACACACTTTTATGTTGTAATCTAAGGGCGTAAGGATATTCTTTCTAGTTGTTATGAAAGTTTAGGTTTTTGCTCATATAAGCTTCACTATTATTACCTGTTGTATATGTTCTATTATCCTTTATCCCTATGTCGTGAGTTATATGATAGGTTCCTCATGTGTTATCTTAACTTAATGATCGTCTATAGCTGCCTAGCACACCTTTCAGCACATTATTCCTCTTGTTTAGTGCAGGAGTTATTGGCGGTCGTCACAATCCAAATTATAGTCTTACATAAATAAAAAGTACCTCGTGTTATCAAAAGTACAATTCTTTTGCACTAACCAAACATACCCTAAGGGTTTATTACACCCCTTATCCATCTCTAAAAATAGATAAAGTAGATTGACCAGCGGTTAAGGTTTACGTTTGAGGGAGAGAATATTTCGAACGAACAAGCCTATCAAGTAGATGTCAAGGGAAAATACTAAAATAGCAATTACTGATGATTGAACCTAATTTCGACCTTTAAACGATGAAACATATATATTACTAGAAGCATTTGAGACTATTGAGAAAAATAATATAAAACACATGACCGAGTCAAAATCATAAAACGAGGAGGACTGATTAATATTAGGTAATTAATGCAATTATACAGATTATATTTTTCTCATTAGTTGTAATATCTTTTCTCAAAATTGTTATGAATTATACATACGTCCAAAAGTAATAAAATGATATATATGTATGTGACTGTATTATGTCATTTTTTCTATGACATGGCTCTTCCAACTTAGGTTCCCTCTCTTCTTCTTAGGGAAGGACTTGAAAAGTTTTAGATGATGTATTCGTTAACCAAATTTAACAAATTTCAACATCTATAAAATAGGATCTAGGCAAAAACTGTAAATCGAAATCAAAAAGGTTAGGGTTTCATACCTATGAAGTGGAACCTTTAAGATTCGGGTTAATTTCGAACTCGAATCCATGAATGAAGTAATGAATCGTTAGCACGACAAAGCGCCCTGCCTCCAGAGAAGTCCACACGAACGTTTGCCTCTTCGATCGAATTGAAGAGAAGCAAAGATGATGTGGTGCTAGCCGCCGCCATTGTTTTGGGTTTTGTATTGAAAAAGGGAATCTAGGGTTATCTCCTTTTTTGCCGATCTGATCTTATTTCAAGGGTTAATTTTATATATATCTATATGTATATATCTCGGTTTTAAAGAAGTGTGTAACCCCTTTTAAACCCTAACCCTTACCATCAAACATGGAACCAAAATGATACCTTTTCAACGCTTACTAAAATATCAACAAATTGATATTTATTTATCCAAAGAATGATTTTATCTTTACAACGTTCTAAGTGTGTGACCCTATAGGTTATTACAACGTTGGCAATGATTTTAAATCGTATTTAAAATCATAACCAGTGATTGGCATCTAGCAATGCGTCGCTGCTACCCAAGTTATAATAAGATCAACGATTCGATGCAACCTTTCCATGACAAGTGTATTAATGTAATATAATCCTTTTAACCAATATATCCAGGATTAAACTAGAGGCATGGATCGTATCATCCTCATTATAATTTAATCTGATTTTCTTGATCGATGAGTAGACTATTTAAAACAAATCAATATTTGAGCACGACCATGCATTTCACAGTCTCACTCAATCAAGAGGCCCATGGATATCACTATGAATATGTCGTTGGGTTAAATTCCATCTAGATCATTTATAATTTCTCATTCGATTCAAGATATATCCAATAATCACCGTTATCATTACTCTGTTACGAAATAACTTTAGATGATATCAAAACACAAATATCCTCGAATAAAATTATAATGATTTCAGGTATGAGGACCATTACATCACTGTCACTATGAGAACAACTTATGATACTCATAATTATATTCCATGTAGTTATCTCATGGTGGGTCAGCCCAATACACTATTCTCTAATACGTATTTATATCTTGACTTTAATATCACCTATATTAATGATCAATGAGATGTGATCATCAGTCAATCAATATACTAGTCTCAACGCTTTATTGTTGTCCTATATAAACAATAAAACTCGACTAGGGACTTTTAAGAATTATAATACTTATCACATTATATAATCTCAAGTTTAGTCTTACTCGAACTATATAATTCCGTATTATTATTCTAAGGACTTCTATTATGTTAATATTTATATTACGCAGTAAATATAACATAACATAATATTTTATTTTATTCCACATAAAATAATAACATCAACATGTGTTATCTATCTCATCAAATGGATTGCCTCTAGGGCACAAAATCTAACAATCTCCCACTTGCACTAGAGTCAATCATTTATGTATCATATACTTATGAAACTAGTGTGACGATTAAACTTCTGCTGTGACAGAGTTTAATTCTGTAGGTCTGCAACATTACAACTTTTGTAACTTTGCAGATATGTTTATTTCTTTTGTGAACAACTTCATATAAGAATTATATTTCTTAAAATATATGTTTGGATTGATGATGAGTTTAATGTTTTAGGCCTGAGAAACAGCCATATTGTTATTGCAATGTGTATCATTCGATCAACAATGAATTAAGTTCAATCTTGAACTTCTTAATCCAAACATTTTCTTTCTTAGAATCAGTATTTATTTCTTGTTTTTAAACTAACATTATTTACAATAATCAATTTGTTATCAAATAACATTAGGGTTATTGTGTCACTCCCACTAAATTTCTTTTCTATACAAGATTTAATGGTATCTTGTGGTTTTCGATATATCTCGAATTCTATTTTGTTCCCATCGGTATCTAAGAGACTGGCTCTCCTTCATAAGGATACCAAATCAAGTAATAAACATTTTATTCTCAGAGAATTTATATCCACAAAATAGTTATCTGATTTGGGTCCAATCTTATCAGAGGAAGGACGTTTAACAAACGCCTTACATCCCAAATCTTCGTATTAGACAAACTAGGACATTTCCTAGTTAATATCTATATGGCGCCTTCAAATCGTTTTAGTGGGATTTAATATAATTGTTCTAAATTTAACTTATAGGAAGATCTATATGACTTATCATCAATCATACTATATCTTATAAGGTTCGATATCTCCGTTCAGACATACCATTCTAATATGGTGTTCTAGGTGGACAGAATTGTGAAACAATTCCAAACTCATTCAGATAGTCATTAAATTTATTGGCTTAAATGTTCTCTTTCGAACTGTTCGAAAAATATTTATTTTCTATTAAAATTGGTTTCTAACTTCACTTTGAATTCTTTGAACTTTTCAAAGAATTCTGATATGTATTTCATAAGATATATATATTTATATCTACTGATGTCATCAGTAAATATAATGAAGTAATAAAACCTACCTCTAGCTTATGTATTCGTTGCTCCATATACATCATTATGTCCGAGACCCAATACTTGTCACTCAATCACTGTGTCAAGTGAAAAATGATTCAGTTATTTTGCCTAATAAACAAGATTTGTATTCTTCATGTAATTCAAAATCAGATGATCTCAAAATTCCATCATTATGGATTTTGATATACTTTCTTGTTTATATTGGCTAACTGGTAATACTAAAAGTATGTCGGATTTAAATCACCAAAATTTAATCCACTTGGTATTTATGTCAGGTACATTATAGTTAAAGTTTTATAAAATTCATTAACTATTTGTGAAATTCCATTAGATATTTCATTTAAATAAAATGAACAACAATTGTTCTTTTACTACAAATGAAATTTAAACCTATCAAAACAAATTTTATAATAACATTTATTTTAAACAGAATTTCATAATAACAATTATTTTATCTATTTTAATTAAGCCAGCATATAGAACAAGAATCAACTTGCTGTGGATAATCGAAAAACTTTTGTTTCATTTCCATTCGTACTTGTCATTTTATCAGATTTCTACTTATTCTGCAATTTCTTTAAATCAACGTACATTTATGTGATTTATATCTAGTATCTAATACTAGGAATGTATAAGTAGATTACTATAACAATTATCTTATTCAGTTGAAGTCATACTTTGAATTTGGTTTTAGATCCTCTATATTTGTTAGAACAATTATGTTTGGTTTGTTTGAGGACAATCCTCAAATTTCAATGTTAGTCAAAGAATTTGATTTAATTCAATTTGTATCCTTCATAAGGATTAATTTAAATTATCGAGTTATTTATTATTTAATATCTACATTAGATAATAAAATAATAACTAATTCTGTAATATTTATTTAATACAAAATTTTGACAATCAAAATTTAATTTAACATAAATATGTAATTGAAACTAAAATACGCTCCCACTCAAATTAACATCCCTCTGTTTATATATGTAATTCATTATATACATATAATGGTGTTCCAAGATCCATATCTAGTCATGCCTTGACCCAGCTTTGGCTAAACTCAAAACACAACCTTTTAGGTAGACATCTTATGTCAATTATATTTTCTATATAACTCTTGGATCGCATGTTGAACATTTTGTTCAGTATTATTCATTTGCTCAAAATGTAGAATAATTCGTGCTTTTGTCTCTAAGGCCATAATCGTATTATGCAGCCTAGTTAAGTCAGACCCAATAATAGGTTGGAGCACCACATTTTACTCCATCGCATATAACCAAAATAAAAGGTGCACAACGCTTTGGCGTTAGTTATAGCCATTGATCTTGGACAGTGATGAGTATATTATTAGAAGACTTCACCATGACTTAATATAACAAAAAATTGCTTTTAAAGGGAATTTATAACTCGTAGTGTGAAACAATATTAGAGTTATATACATATATCAAATATATGTATTTTATATTGGTAATATATATCAATCAAAATATATTATGATGAAATTCAATAGTGTATATAGGTGGATCTCCCTTGTTTTTATTGAACATTTCAAAATTAAGGTCAATTTACCCATTTATTTTGTTGAGTATCAAAATTACACCCATGTATTACAGTCAATGTGATTAAAAACTTTTAAAGCTTATACATATGCATGTATATAATCTGTCCATACTAGATTACTACTACATATTCATTCTGATGAAAAACAGCAATGAAAAATTAAACTGTATAACAATTATAATTACAATAATCATATATACAACTATTCAGACTTATAAAACAAAGCAGTTCAGCAACTATTTCTTTTAGTAAACACTACAGATTAGTGTTAATTTTACACATAACATGAGCAGAAAGCATACATATGTTAAAATTACATCGCACATATACAAACTGGAATTTTAAACGTACATAAAATAAACACACAGACTTATGCAGTGTTTTAGCAAATGCTTTTGCCAATGTTTGAGTGATGGTGTTGCTTATTACTGAAACGATTTCAGCAGGCTTTACCATTTACCTTTCATAAACATTTTCAATTCATTGGGTTAGTATAGTTTAAATACATCAAATGTATTTTAACATACAAACATACATGCAATATCTCACCCATATACATCAAATGTACATGTGACATGTGCACAGCAACTTGTATATATACATCAAATTTATGCATAAAACACATGTAATTATTCAGATACATCAAATGTATATAAATATATATACACATAAAACTTATTTGATCATTGCCTTAAGCAGCATGAATCAAATATTCATACTTATGCAGCAATCTTTATAAATAAATATAAATGTGTATATTTATGTATTTATCATTATAAATATATGTATCTACTGGATACCTACTAATATAGGGTGGTGGGCAACTGAAATATGTGAATTTTGCTCGGTGCAATTGTATCTTGAATACAATTTCAAAGTCCAGTAATGATGTGTGTTAATACAAAATTATGTGTTAGAGAGCAGGAAGGTTTATGTATATGTACATCCACATGTTACAGGTACAATTACATCATTTCTAACTAGGATATGGAAACAGGATACAAGTCCAAGAGGTACTGCAATATCTTTACACAGTTATAACATTAACACTGTTGATACGGTATAACTTTTATACCAATGTGTTATTAGAGATACATATTCTATATATGTAAAAGGTAAACAATTAATACTATAATTACTCATCGGATTCATAAGAAAAATTAAATGATCACAGATGTGTTCATAATATTAATGTTAACTGAATTAAGCAACTATATCTGGTATATAGTTGTCAATAAAAAAATTGTATCAGGTATAACTTTTATACCTTTCATATACAGAAAACAAGATATCAGGAAAACAATATTTGGATCCATACATTCAAAAGCAAACATCATGTCAGAAAAAATATATTATAAAAGTAGAAAACAAGTTATACTTGCTTCAGCTATCTTATAGCATTGAAATCTTTTTAAATTCCTTGCTTCAACTATATTATAGCACTGAAATCTTTTTAAATTCTGAATATAAAATGAAAAACAGACCATTTCAAATATTTGTAAACTTGCCCGTGTAATGCTAATACACTAATGTACATATTTTAAATATGACTTGATTTTTAACCATATTTACATATGTAAATATATATATATATATATATATATATATATATATATATATATATATAAACATCTAATGTACTAATCATACATTCCATGTTTATTAAAGGTTCAGGACATTCCATACAGGTGTGATTACAAGTACATGTAAAGCCATATATATATATATATATATATATATATATATAATATCTATATATGTATATATATATATATATATATATATATATATATGTGTGTGTCATTACAAGGCATATCATGCTTAAACTTATAATTCTACAAATACAAATCAGTATCAGCGGAAGGCAAGTCAAACTTGCTTAAGGTTTGAAATATATTTATGCATTAGTTTAAAAGATGTATAAATTAAAATCAGTTCTAATTTACATTAATCTGAATCTAGCATAACAGATTATCCTGATGTAAATTTCCATATACATAAAATTATCATATATATACTTGTGGATGACTTAAAGGGGTAAAACCAAAATAGGTTTTGATTATATGACAACTCTGCCCAATTATTAAAAGACTAATATTTGTAATATTGAATCATCACAACAAATAAAATCTGCAGTGACCCCAAATTTTTTTTTGATTTCCAACACATATATCACCAGTCATAGAATCTATGCTCAAACATTTGTTAACATCCAAAAAAATATAATTGTTTTTCAAATATCAACATCTTGAATCATAAAACAATTAAAATCCATATTTAATTGAGCACAAGAAATGATTTTATATATGTATATGTATATCAGTTGATATGCATCATTGTTTTTTCAAGCTAAGTTCAAAAACTTATTTGACTTACAATATTATATTCTGCAATGATTCAAAATCAATCAGATTATTATTGAAAAGTCAATAATAATTAGGGGTTTTGATCTAAATCAAATATATTTATAGCAGAGTCATACTCTGTAATTATAATGCATTCATTTCAGAAAGAAATCATTATAACAGACCCAAATATATAATTTCAGTGTAAATACTCATATCTGGTTAATCAGTACACATAACAAGATTTAACTTTATACTGATAAAATACAAAATCTGAATCATTGAATTTAAATTCTCCAATTTACTGTCAAACAGTTTTCATATCAGTTCAAAAACAAATATGTATAATCATATACATAATCAATTTACTGTCAAACAGTTTTCATATCAGTTCAAAAACAAATATGTATAATCATATACATAGATCTATCCAGAAAATTAGTGTCTCATGACACTAATCATTGCCCAGAATATAAGTTATACTTATATTAACTAAGCAGGTCACACTTGCCAAATATATATCTATATTTATATTTGCAGTTTTACGCATGTCTGAAAACAATTTTTAAAAGCAGATATGAAATTATAAGGTGCTAACTTATAAAATTTTGAATATAGTACTATTATATTCACATATTAGGATCAAATCAGAAAATCTGTCTTAACAAACTTCATATAATTGATTTCATTAAATCAAAATCAATTTGAAACTAATCTTACTTCTTCGTTAATTAAAATAAAATTGATCAATAGAAAGAAATGCATAACTGATTCAGATCATTAATACATTCCAATCAAACATTTTGATCATTAGATTAGCACTATTTACTGTAAACAAATCAATATACTATTTTAGACAAATCTATGTATTCAAGGTTTTTGATCAAAATCAGAGATATAACAGAGTCATACTCTATATTATCTGTATGTTCATTTCATGAACAGATCGATGAAATAGTCCCAAATGTTGTTACTCCCGTATTAATTCCCAGATCTTTCAAATTAACACTTTGATTTATACCAAGAATCCGTTATTCATAAACTTAAAATTAATTCAATCCACAAATTCTTGCAAAACCTGGCTCTGATACCATTGAAAGTTTTAGATGATGTATTCGTTAACCAAATTTAACAAATTTCAACATCTATAAAATAGGATCTAGGCAAAAACTGTAAATCGAAATAAAAAAGCTTAGGGTTTCATACATTTGAAGTGGAAACTTTAAGATTCGGGTTAATCTCGAACTCGAATCCATGAATGAAGCAATGAATCGTTAGCACGACAAAGCGCCCTGCCTCCAGAGAAGTCCACACGAACGTTTGCCTCTTCGATCGAATTGAAGAGAAGCAAAGATGATGCGGTGGTAGCCGCCGCCATTGTTTTGGGTTTTGTATTGAAAAAGGGAATCTAGGGTTATCTCCTTTTTGGCCGATCTGATCTTATTTCAAGGGTTAATTTTATATATATCTATATGTATATATCTCGGTTTTAAAGAAGTGTGTAACCCCTTTTAAACCCTAACCCTTACCATCAAACATGGAACCAAAATGCTACCTTTTCAACGCTTACTAAAATATCAACAAATTGATATTTATTTATCCAAAGACGGATTTTATCTTTACAATGTTCTAAGTGTTTGACCCTATAGGTTATTACAACGTTGGCAATAATTTTAAATCGTATTTAAAATCATAAACAGTGATTGGCATCTAGCAATGCGTCGTTGCTACCCAAGTTATAATAAGATCAACGATTCGATGCAACCTTTCGGTGACCAGTGTATTAATGTAATATAATCCTTTTAACCAATATATCCAGGATTAAACTAGAGGCATGGATCGTATCATCCTCATTATAATTTAATCCGATTTTCTTGATCGATGAGTATACTGTTTAAAACAAATCAATATTTGAGCACGGCCATGCATTTCACAGTCTCACTCAATCAAGAGGCCCATGGATATCACTATGAATATGTCATAGGGTTAAATTCCATCTAGATCATTTATAATTTTTCATTCGATTCAAGATATATCCAATAATCACCGTTATCATTACTCTGTTACGAAATAACTTTAGATGATATCAAAACACAAATATCCTCGAATAAAATTATAATGATTTCAGGTCCGAGGACCATTACATCACTGTCACTATGAGAACAACTTATGATACTGTTAATTATATTCCATGTAGTTATCTCACGGTGGGTCAGCCCAATACACTATTCTCTAATACGTATTTATATCTTGACTTTAATATCACCTATATTAATGATCAATGAGATGTGATCATCAGTCAATCAATATACTAGTCTCAACGCTTTATTGTTGTCCTATATAAACAATAAAACTCGACTAGGGACTTTTAAGAATTATAATACTTATCACATTATATAATCTCAAGTTCAGTCTTACTCGAACTATATAATTCTGTATTATTATTCTAAGGACTTCTATTATGTTAATATTTATATTATGCAGTAAATATAACATAACAGAATATTTTATTTTATTCCACATAAAATAATAACATCAACATGTGTTATCCATCTCTTCAAATGGATTGCCTCTAGGGCACAAAATCTAACAGGACTGCAGTCGGTGAAGGCCCTACAAAAAATATCTCGTTCACAATAGGCAATGCCAGTTGTATTATGGGTTTCACAATGGGCATGCGCCCATTGAATTAGGTCACGTTGTAATAGGTTGACCATATTTTACAAAGGGAATAAAACATTGTCAAAGGCCGTTATAATACAAATTTTTACAATAGTCATTGGTCGTTGCAATAGACTATGATAACAATTAATGCCCATTGTAAAACGTAAAGACTTGCAAGGGGTTTTGACCATTGTAATATATATTTGTGAGAATTAAAATATTTAATTCAGAATTTCTATTTTTGAATTAGTGTTTTAATTCAAACAAATACTTTATAATAATTTTGAATAGTACACAATTCTATTTTTCTCTGTTACACAATCACTATACAAAATACTCATTTGTATAAGCACTGCCTTGCTGTATACACTCAGTTACACTCATTCACTCACTCCCACTCATTGTCTTTATCTTTAGTGATTGATCTAGAATTTGTCCAATCGTCTGTTGTACCTGTCAGAATAGAATAACGAAGTGAACTGAAAAAGAAACAATTTAATTGCAAATATAAACTTATTTTAACTTTTTTATTTTCTTTATTTATTTGTGTTGTTTCGCATCATTTTCTAGACAAGGACGAATACATGTATATACGTACTCGAACAACGTATAATATTTACAGTGATACACTCTGAATACTGTAGGTGTTCAAACACGAGTTATTTTTCCCATGGACAACTGAAAAGGTCAAATCAAATTATTCAACTCAGTGCATTATGACAGCCTATAATTATTTTTTGGCCTCGACATAAACTTACATTGAAGTCTCATGCCTGATATACTAAGAGCTCACATATAAGTTCAGTATTCAAATCAGTAATGCACGAGCACTATACATAAATATACATACATGTATAGTATATACATACATATATATATATTATAAAAATATGCAGGTGCATGTAGCAAGAAAAATCTTTTGGATAGTATAGCTAAATAGCAGTAAGTGCTACAATTTTATGTGTATCACAATCGGGTCTGGTAGCAAGGTCATGACATGCACAAATCTAAGATAGCAAAGCAACATTACCAAACTGTTAGAGTACGATAGTGATGCATGGAACATGGCACAAAAGGTGCAACAAAAGTTCCAATCAATGGGAAAAAATCTTAAATCAAATAAAAACAATCTTAAGATGAAATTTCTACAGATAAATTTGTAAGTGATTTTAGTCCCTTTGACCGATTAATACTTGCTTAACCTTCGTTGATTCGATTTTACAATGTTAACTTACAAAACCAAACCAACCATTTGCTCACCTTTAATACTGTGAAATCAAATCAACATAGGTCCAGTAAGTATTAATCTCAAAGGGGGAGAAATCATTTACAAATTTATCTGTAGATAACCAAATTTCGAATCGATTGAAGGAACCAGAGAGCGGAAAATTCAATTAAGGATTTTAAAAACCCTAGTTCTTTTTTCCAGAGGAACGAAGCAGTGGAAATAAAGGATACCGACTAAGTATTAGGAGGATACTAAAAATTTAATTATAAGCAGATAAATTTGATTTAATAGCATCGTCTTTTTAATGTTTATTTAATAAGGGTTTTTAAGAGTGTTTAAATTTTTTGATCGTTTAATTTTAAACAAACTCTTTTTTTTAACTAGGCAACAAACTACAGGATTTGTAGTTTGAGAATATTCCCCTAATCTTGACCTTAACACAAAAATTTATGTTCTAAGGATGAATTGCAAATATTTGTTGTCTATATTTTAAGCGCAAGCATCCTCAGCTCTTCATGTTGCAAATAAATGCAGAAGATCAAAAATAATTACAATGTGTGTAACAAATTGATATTTTACAAAATAGGACATCCTAAATATTTATAATGTGTGTAACGACTAAAGAAAATAATCGTGAAAATTAATTATTTAACTGTAATTATTAACTAGCAAAAATTAATTATTAAATGTTACTTCATATTTATTAATTATAGTTTAGTGTTAATTATTAACTATTAATAACAAATATGTATATATTTTTATTTCTTAACATTAATTTTTTTATTTTTAGTAGTAATATTATTGATCATAAATTATTAATATTTATTGTTAATTATAAATTATTATATATTTTATATTAATTACTCGATACTACTTACTAATAATTGGAAAGTAAAAATAAGCTTATTGGAATACTGATTATATATAATAACTAGTAATTAGTGATTATTTGTTAATCACGATTAATTGTTATAAGTTATAAATGACTGATATAGTATTATTAATTCCAATAATACACAAAACACGATTTATTTTCATTCACTAATAGTTTCATTCACCAAGTTGGATGCATTTTTTCTTTAAACTATAATGCATTATGAGTTCCCAGTCTACATTAGGTACAAGTAGTAAAGTACACTCTACGACTAAGGGTTTATTGATATGATTATATGCAAGTTTAGTATTTTAGTATTCATGAAAACATGTATAATGTGCAGGGGTAGTAGATCTGTAGGAGGCCAACTTTCCCCCGGTCCAGCACCAATGGAGTTCGAAGATTGCCAAGAATTACAAGGGGAAGACATCAAGCGTTAATAAATCAGGGAAGAAACCAAACTGGATGGGCGCAAGTGCATGGAATTCATGGGTACGGTGGTGGAATAATGACGAGTTCAAGGTAAATTGATCAAATATCTCGTTAATTATCATTTCACAATTTTTAAATATATTGTTCAATTTAAAGTTCAGGCAAAGTTGGAGAGGAACTCTAAAAATAGAAATAAGAACTTGGTAACACTTTGTGGTGGATCCAAGACCTTTTAGCATCATCATGATAATTTGGTAAAATTATGAATTGCGATTCTAAAAAGTTATTAAATTTGAATATTAATCAGTTTAGTAATAAGCTAAGTAGATTTAAATACGTATATTATTTATTGTAGGAAAGATCAAGTGGACATCCCTGTTAATAAGGACATATTTCTCACACTAATGCCTTAAAATAAGCCAACGACGCAGGCAATATAACATGGGAATGAGAGGATAAGGATAAGGCGAGGGCTACATACGTATGCATATTTTAAATTTTAAATTATGAATATATATGGGAAATGGGTTATTTGCGCATGCCAATCCCCAAGTGTAGCTTTAGCAGTAAACTTATAATCCGAATTTCCAAAGTATGCGAAATGTAAAGAGACGCACAAATTTTATAGTGTTTCGACATTAACGCCTATATCCACTTTACAGTAATCATTCATCATATATTTGTCAATAACAATGGTTGTACAAGTTCAGACAATCTGCATATACAAAGTTGTACAATTAGATAACAAATAGCTTGTTAATTCATAATTTTAACCAAAATGTCCTTCTTCTCCGTCGAGAGCCAAAGTGTGTTTGAGAAACAATAATATCCAAGAAATAGCTTCAATGTCCAAGAGGATGCAGATATGTCCAAGTCCAAGCCAAATGTCCAAAAATATCCAAAATGTTGAGGACAAACATTTGTGTTATGTCTACAAGTCCAAAAGTTTTCCAAGAGCCATGAATATGGTGATAGTAGCCATTAATGAGGTCCTAGGGATCCAATCATGTATGCCAAAGTGTAGGCAAAGTCCAAAAATGTCAACCCCTAAGAATGCCAAGCAATGGGGTATTTATAAATGAGGTTTGGAGCGCTCAACTCGAATTTCGTATCCCGAGGGGATATGAAATTCGCATCCCAAAAAGATAGCCAAAAAATCATGTTGCTTGCAAAACTTCGAATCCCAAAGTGGTGCGCTGAAAATCGGTGATTATAGCATGTCGATCACATGAAACCAGCTGATCTTCACGTAGAATAAATCAATTTTCCAAAATTCCTTGCCAATTGCCAAATTTTGCATCCCGACTTCTATGCTCTAAAATTCACATTACATCCCATTGAGTCACACGAGAATTTTTGCATCGCATCCTCGATGCATGCCTAATAATTTGAGATGCCAGAGTTGTACCGAGGATGCTAAATCCTATGCCAAGCCAAAATTTCATATCCCATTTCCATGATGCGAACGTAGTAAAATTGCATCGCAGACCGCTTTGTCAGGCGATATCGCCTTCCAAAATTCGTATATGTTCCTTGCTAGGTCACTTTGTATCCCAATCTCTGACCCAGAATTTCGCATCGCATCCCCTGATGCGTGATTGAGGATTCGCATCCCGACCCAATGCGATCTTGGAATTTCGCGATGCCAAATTCTCTTCCCAGAATTTCGTGTCCCCATTTTCTAAATCTAGGTCGTTTCGAGACTGGCACGTGCACGTGGAAAGTGGGAGGTTTTTGCTGTGTCGACCAGCCAGTTTTAACGTGCCAAATCCAAAATTTTCCAAGGGCCATATCTTTGCCAAACTAAGTCGCACAACCAATTTTCCTTGATCGTGCCATGCCGATCAGGTGTTTTTGAGTGCGCGAAACCACCAAAATCCAATTATTTTCCTTTGACCACATGATCAGACCGACACGCTCAAGGATTTTGAGTAGATCGAACAGATTCTGTCACATATTTTAACCATTACAGATTTTCCAAGTTTGTTAATGACTTTTCCAATCCGATAATGATGATTTCAGAAATCGACGATATTTCCAACCTTTTCCTAACATGTCGCGACTTCGACCAAACCTCTTTGTGCTTTTCGATGTTGATCTCAAAACTCGAGCGCATCGCTAACCATAATTTTGATGTGTGAATACTTTGCTAAAAGGATGGTCAACGTTTTTCTCCCCAAAACATTTCTTTCCTGATTGAAGGAAGATGTGTTTTGCGAGTGACCCAGAAATTCGTAAACCAAATCGGGAGAAGTCTGAAGGGAAATCCAATAACTAGAAAACCGAAGAGCCACGATCGCGTCAGACTGTATTAACCATAAAACTAGAAAACCAAAAAGCCTGAAATCTAGTGAAAGTCAATGATCGCTCCGGATTATTTCTCGAGAGATAACCAGAATAACCAAAGTAGCCAGAATAACTAAGGACCTGCAAGGGCCCAAGAATCGGAATACTAGAATAGTCATAGTCGAAAAATAAAGAAAACCCAAAACCCGCAAATCCAGAGTAACTAATAACTAGATAGCCATATAACCGATAGCCAAGGGTGAGCGATCTTGCCGTGTCATCAACGAGGCCATTTGAGCATGACCAGGTGAGTTAAATATCGTGAGCCGACAGAACAACCCAAAGCCAAAGAGTAATGACTTTACCCGCCATAAGTCAAGGCGACCTTGCCATAAGCTGACAAGACGATCAGGATAGCCAGAATATTCCAAGGCGATCTTTCCAAAGCAAGACGACCAAGGATAAGATAGATGAATTGCTACTACGGGGAGATCCAAAGCCAAAAGAGTTGGATCCAATACTCGCTACAAATCAAGATGATCTTGCCAAAGTGGTAAAAGACAACCAGGATAGATAAAAGAGTTCAAGGCGATCTCGCCAAGGCAATATGACCCAGAATAGCCAGACACTTAATTAAAGTTTACAATCCAATTCTAGGTTTCATACTCTGTATGCAAGCGTCCTCACTCAACGAAGTACTTTTATTAAAGTTGTAAAAGCTAGGGAGTTTTTTAGAAAAGACAAAGGGAAACATAACGGTTCATCATCTGCAAAAAACATGCATAGGAGCTGGCCTGCCCCCGTTCATGGATATGACTTGGTCATTTTTCGATTTCAAGTTTATTCGTGAAGGAAGTTAAACAGTTTATTGTTCAAGAAGAGCATGCCTAGGATCTTGCATGTTCCTGTTACATAGGTAAGCAAAATTTGCCATTCAAAATCCAAAACCGGGGAGAGTAAACCTTTCATTAATAACCAGAAAGGGTGATGGTGTATTGTCGGGCAAAGAGAATGCCTAGGGATTCTATTGGTTCCCTTGCATGGGTATGTCGACTTAACAATCTAACAACCAAAATAACCAAAAGGTTACATCCATAGGACAGAAGTGTTGAAAGCCAAAAACACGGGCCAAGAGACGAATAAACTAAAGCTAGAGAATACCAACGAACCCATAAGCCGAAAAGACAAAAGTAGGAAAGTAGTAAGTAGGTTGACCATCATCCAAAAAGCCAAAAATCAAATAACCAAAGAGCCAAATATTCCAAGAGCCAGAGAATCAGAGAAAGCCGAAGGTGGTAAACAAGAAGACTAATAGACAAAATTCCAAAAGTAAAAATATCAAAATCAAAAGCTCAAGAAAGCCAGAATCAAGAAGTCAAAACCAAGACCACAATCCGAAGAACCAACAAGAACCAAAAGCCAAGTAACCAGAGAATCTGCAATGCCCAAAAACCAGAAACCACAAGTCATAAGAAACTAATGCCCGACAGGACTGAATCCGAGACACTAGAGCCAGAATTAGGATGATAAACTGACCACGAGCACTGGGCCCGAGCCTATCCTAAGTAGTAGCGGGGGGTTGTGCCTTTCCAAGTGTCACAGCCCGAGTCCTAACAACCATGTCAGCCCACCGCGTCAGGCTCGCTCCTTGATCGCGTCCCAAAGGTGCCAACAGTCGTTTATGTTATGACCATCCAGATCATGGAACAAACAATGCCGACCCGAATCTCTTTGCCTCTGAGTGGGCTGCTGCCAAGGCGGCTGTTTAAATAGAGCGATGGATTGAACCTCTAAAAGGATCTGCCCCAGGGTGTAAGTGAGTTCCGAGTAAGATGGGAACTTAGATTTCTTCCAAACCGCCAAACGATTGTTCACAGAAGAGGACTTGCCTTTATCAGAACCTTTAGTTCGACCAACCAAAGTTTCCATAACTTCTCTTCCAACAAGATTAGGGATTACCACGAGTGAAGCGGGAACAACACTAATCCGAGATTAGCATCGTCCTGCTGCAGGGCTTTTGGGGTTGCCTCTAAGTCTCGAGTTGCAGTTTGCAGACAATAAGCACATGTCCCAACGATGTCCGCTTGGTCGGTTGACCCTCCAGAACCTTGCAATTTTGCCTCAATCTGAGCAAGAAAAGTATTCATAACCTCCGCTTGTCGACCTAGACAAGCAATCAAACCCTTGGCCAATTCAGCCAAATCCTCCCGAGTTACCAAGTCCGAAAGCTCTTCAGTCGAGGAAAGTTCTTGACTTCTTCTCTACTAGTACATTGAGCCTCGATGTCAGCATCGAGATTTTTCTTTTAAACCATGATGAAAAATTAGTGAGATATGTTTCCAAAACGAATACATGCCGAAATTTGAAACCAAGTCTGGATATCAAAACCAAAGTCAAAGCCGAAGTTTTCGTACCACCTTCTGGGCACGCCAAAATGTTGATGTGGAAAATTTGTTATTTGCACACGCTAACCCTTAAATGTAAGTTTAACAGTATATTTATAATTTTAATTTCCAAAGTACGAGAAATATAAAGAGACACACAAATTTTATAGTGGTTCAGAAAAAAGGCCTACGCCCACATTATAGTAACCATTCATCATATATTTTTTGATTACAATGATTGTATAAGTTCGAACAATTTGCATATACAAAGTTGTACAATTAAACAACAAATATCTTGTTAATTCATAATTTTGACCAAAATCCCCTTCTTCTTCTCCATTGAGCCAAAGTGTGTTTGAGAAAACACTAACGTCCAAGAAATAACTTCAATGTCCAAGAGTATACAAGTACGTACAAGAGCAAGTCAAATGTCCAGGGTTATCCAAAAACTATAGACAAACATTTATGTTATTTCTACAAGTCCAAATGCTTTCCAAGAGCCATGAAGATGTTGATGACAACCATTAATGAGGTCCTAGAGCTCCAATCTCGTATGCAAAAGTGTAGGCAAAGTCCAAAAATGCCAACCTCTAAGAATACAAAGCAAGGAGGTATTTATAGGTGAAGTTTGGAGGCCTCAGCCCGAATTTCATATCCCGAAGGGATGAAAAATTTGTATACTGAAAAGATAGTGGAAAAACCATGTTGCTTGCGAAATTTCGAATTCCAAAGTCGTGCACTAAAAATTGGCGAATGTAGTGTGTCGATCATGTGAATCTAGCTGATCTGCACGTTGAAATCCATTTGCCAAACTTCCTTACCAAATAACAAATTTCGCATCCTGGCTCCATGCTTCAAAATTTGCATTGCATCCCCGATGCGATCTCTAGTTTCCAGATGCTAAAGTTGTACCAGGGATGCGAAATCCCATGCCAAGCCGAAAAATCGTATCCCATTTCCATGATGTGAACGTAGGAAAATCGCATCCCAGACAGCTTTCCCTTGCCAAATTCGTATCTGTTCCTTGCTATATCACTTCGTATCCCAAGTTCTGTCCTAGGATTTTGCATCGCAACCCTTATCCAGGATCGATGATTTCGCATTCCGACCTGATCGGGGAATTACGCGATGCCAAATTCGCTTCTTGAAATCTCGTATCCCCATTTGCCAAATCCAGGTCGTGCCGGGGATGGCACGTGCACGCGGAAAATGGGGTTTTCGCTGTGTCAATAAGTCAATTTCAACGTGCCAAATCCAAAATTTGCTAAGGGCCAAATCTTCACCGAACCAAGTCACGCAATAATTATTCGTTGATCGTGCCATGCCGATTACCTATTTTTTGAGTTTGCGAAACCAGAAATTACCAAAATCCAAATATTTTCTTTCGATGAGTTTTGCCATATGATTGGACCAATGCGCTTAAGGATTTTTAGTTGATCGGACCAAGTCGATTATGTATTTTTACAATGTTGAATTTTCCAAGTTTATTAATGACTTTTTTAATCCGATAACGATGATTTTAGGAATCGACGACAATTCCAACCTTTTTCGAACACATCACGACTTCGCCCCAACCGATTTGTGTTTTCCGATGACGTTCTCATGACTTGAGCGCGTCGCTAACCATAATCTTGACATGTAACAGCTTTGGCAAAAAGCTGGTCAATAGTAATTACCTAATTTGGTTTAGTCAATTCAAACATATGGTTTTATCTTATTTGTTGTGTATATAATGCTTTCACTATTGATTAGGTAATTCCTTTTTAAGTAAGAAATTTAAAGTATTATATTTTTTTATCATTTTGTCTACATAAATTTAGCTATAAGAAAATAAAATTTTATTGCCTTAGAAACTATGAATTGAAAATTACTAGCATGATATTTATAATAATATATAATGACGTTTTAAGCAAATATATATTATTATTTCTCTTTAATTTCTTGTGAAAGTTTCATTATCCTCCTTTATTGGATTATTAATGGTTGTTCCTCAATTTGAGTGCGTCCATCTTTTAGTCATTAACTAGTGAATGACACAAGGGTACAAACATATCTAGAATTGTCACACATATTAAAACATGCATATATTTAAGTACAAACATGCATATATTAATTTAAAATATATTAGCCACTGCAAGTTGCTTCATAGTATTTTTTCAGTGGTTAGATCCTATACCTAGTTTATTCAATTGACTAATTAGCTATGTAGAATTATAACAATATAATGTAAATTTTCAATTGTAATTGTTTTTGCATTATAGGCAAAGATTCAAGAGGCATGGACATAACTGTTTGGGGGATTCGATCGCGATGAGGTTATTGGTATTTCTGACTCTGTAGTGGATTTGATGCAATGGAATAAGTGTTATGGCTATGAGACCCAAGAGGTAATCTGTAAAATAAACTATCTTACAAATGTTGCACAATTGATATAAATTAATTGAAAAGTTATATAACATTTTTTTCTGTTTATAGGCTAGGGCATCACAAAAAGTGTACAAAGAAGTGCGGAACAAAGCTAAGATAAAGGAGCTTAGAGACATGATTGAGCAACGACTGGAGAAGTATCATCTTCGTGCTATACAGATGAAGCAATTGAATCAACGCTTAGCAAAGTATGTGCAACAACATGGTCCATTTCGTTCATCTCTGGTGCTTCCAAAGACGAGGACGATGCTTGATTGGTATGCTTTTTGTGTTTGTGTTGGGAGATTGTATATATTGTACATATTGACTTGGAGTTGACAAGTATGTTGCATTTTGATACGTTTGATACACTTTTATGTGAGACTGGATGTATTACGAGGCTGTACGTTCGTTTTGATGTTGTCTGACGTTGATCGGTTAACTTTGAAATTGTTGGATGTTTGAGTTGATTTGGTGTATGTTGGATTATTTATATTGTTTATGTTGTTGTTATATAATTATATATATATAAGGAGCATTCTAAGGCACCCTTGTTTTGTAGCACTCCTACCTTACCTTGAGCTACATTAATCCAAATCCAACAAGATTTTGTAGATGTTAATTCCACACATATATTATCATCTATCCAAAATTTGAACTTGTTCCGACATTCGTAGAATAATATATTTAATGTTTAAATTTAACGATTCGAATAAATGTCTAATAGGTGAGTAACTAAGCTAAATTTTTGAAAATATTATGAATGTTTGAACGAGCTTAAAGGATAGTTGATAATATATATGTGGATTGAACATCTATAACATCTTGTTGGATTTGGATTAGCGTAGCTCATGGTAGGGTAAGGGTGCTGCAAAATAGAGGTGCCCCGTAATGCTCCTATCTACAAAGCAATGTACATATCAGACTTCACATGATGACACTACTGACAAAACAAGACCGACTACTTCAAGTACGCTTGTAGCCGAGACCCCAACCATTACAACTGCTAACCCTTTCTCCGTCCTACTGGCTACCAACGACGATCGCTTCACTCTTCCTGTAACACAGAACCAAAAGGAATCAGACAAAAATGAATATGCCAATATAGCAACTGTTGAAATTTCGGCTACAACTGATACAGATAATGCTAATACTAAACATGAAGCTGCCTCTACTATTTCCGTTGATATACAAGAAGTGGGCGAGAGGCCGAGTGCCAGGAAAAATGTATCCACAATGCTGACATCTAATCCAGCTTATAAGAAAATGCGTGAATCGAAATCAAACCCCAAAGTCTCAACTAAAGCTCCTCCTAAAAGAAATACAAGGAGCTCCGCTGTTAATAGATGAATATGATGACATGGAATATAAGGGGTATGAATACCGATGACAAAATTGGTCACGTATTCATGCTCCTTAGACAACACAACCTAACTTTATTAAGTTTGGTTGAGAATAAATTAACTACTGAATCTATCGGTGAGCTATGATTACATTTTACAAATTGGACTATCATTCACAATAATGATACAGGAAGTAAGGGCAGGATTCTTGTTCTGCTAGACCATGCAGTATGGGCTTACGACATTACTAGTGTGTCACCGCAGCATATTACACTATTTCTTACAAACAGAGGGAGATTTCAGATGTTTTGCACTGTAATCTATGCTAGCAACTCCTATTCCGAACGACTGAAACTATGGGACTTACTTCGGGTCGATGCATCTTCAATTAGTCAGCCGTGGATGGTCATGGGAGATTTTAACAATGCTCTTAATCCGTCTGATAAAAAGGGAGGTTTGCCTATCCCTTTTACTGTTCTAAACACTTTTAAAAACTATATATGATTGCGGATTGGTTGAATCCTCTATGCAGGGTTGTAAATATACATGGAGGCGAAGAGGGATTGCAACGAACATAGACAAAGTGCTTATTAACTACGATTTTATATCCTTTTTTCCCTAGTTCAGAATCATTGCTTTACCAAATGTTGTGAGCGATCATACACCTATTTTTATAACTCCCAATACTCGACAAAGATCAGAAAAAGGGACACCGTTCAGATATGTGAGTACATGGTGTTATATGCGTGGATATGACAAATGTATTTCGGATGGCTACGCTGAAGTCAGGTGGGGTAGGGACAGTTACAAGTTCACGGCTAAGCTGAGAGCTATAAAGCACAAGCTTAAGCAATGGAATCGGCTATGAGTTAAAGAGGATACTATGTCCAAACTTCAAGGCAATTTTAATGAGGCGTTTTATGAATGCGATCAGAATCCAGAAAATGCTGCTCTTTACGACAAAAGGTTTATTACATGTTTACAGTTGAATGATCACGTCCACAAGCGATTTCAATTCTTTAAACAGCAAAGTAAAGTTTTATGGATGCAACAAGGAGACATTAACTCTAAGTTCTTCTATGCTAAGATGTCCTTGCGACGACATAGAAATAAAATCCAGGCTTTAATCGATGATCATGGCAATTACATCTACGATCCCACTACTATTAAGGAGGAGGCCATTAACTACTATCAACATATGTTTAATCGAGATGTAAATATTATTTTTCCTGAAGTACAACCTAGGATGCGAATAAATGAAGAGGGAAGGAATTACCTAGCTGCTCCAATTTCCATCGCTGAAATAAAAGAAGCGTTGTTCTCGATCGACGATTCCAAAAGTCCGGGCCCCGATGGATTTACTGTCAAATTCTACAAGCACCATTGGGATTTCCTGCATCATGATTTAACAGCAGCCATATCCGAAATGTTTAATCTCAAACATCTGCCAAAGGGTCTAAATCACAATTTTATCAAGCTGATCCCCAAAAAAGATAAGCCGCAGACTATCTCTGATTATAGACCTATATCGTGTGCTAATGTACTTTATAAAATTCTGGCTAAAGTGATATGTAATAGAATAAAAGACTTTCTACCTTTCTTGATTGCATAAAATCAATCATCTTTTATTCCGGGACGTAATATTGGCGAAAATGTGCTGCTTGCTCATGAACTGGTTCGGGATTTCGCAAAAAAGGGGAGTGGCAAAATGTGCATAAAGATTGACTTACAGAAGGCTTACGATATGGTGAACCGGGAGTTTGTTCGTCATATGTTATGTTCTATAGGATTTCCTATTTCGCTGGTTCAGTTAATCTACGAGTGTATCTCCTCTCCGACTTTTTCAATTATGGTGGATGGACGCCCAGAAGGATATATTACGTCCAATAGAGGATTGCGACAGGGGGACCCTTTATCACCTTATTTATTTTGCATAGCTTTGGAGTTTTTTACTATATTAATGGATGCAGGTCAATGTGAGGGTCACTTACAGTCTATGAATAAAATCCAACCTGCTATCACTCATTTGTTGTATGCGGATGACGTTATGATTTTTCTAGCAGCAACTACAAGAAATGCTATGTATATGAACAAATTTTTTGAAGACCTGAGAGGTACGGTGGGGCTAACAACAAATCAATCCAAATCTCATGTTTTTTTTAGTAAAGACGTGGGGCTAAAGCAAGAAATAAGTAGTATTCTTGGTATACCTGAGCACAACCTACCTGTAAAATACCTTGGACTGCCACTGACTTCTGATTACATCCACGCATCGCACTGCATTCCCCTGTTAAATCGAAAAATGAGCAAGTTAGACACTTGGGACAACATGTTATTAATAAAAGCAGGCCGCGCTGAACTGATCCATAGCACCATTACCCCCATTGTTATGTATTGGATATGCATATATCATTTACCTGTTTCACTGCTACATAAAATTGATAGATTATGTGCGGATTTCTTCTGGTGTGGCAGATTACACAGAATTGCATGGGATTCCTTATGTAGACCTAAGCTAGAAGGTGGGATAGGGCTCCGTAAATTCTCCGACTTGGATGGAACTGCAAGATTAAAGCTTTTGTGGTCTTTATTGACGAAAGATTGTTTATGGAGTAAGTGGATGACAGCTAAATACATTACTAAGCAGAATTTTTGGGTTATCCCAATTAACACAAACCAATCAGGAATGATGAAGGCTATTTTAAGACAACGAGATACTGCAAAAAGGACAATGCGACGAGTTATTGTTAACAGTGAGAATACCTCCTTATGGTTTGACCCGTGGATCAACCATAAATCATTGGTTGATTGTTTGGGCTGGAGTCGGGTGCACGTCTGCGGAACTGCTACAAACTCAGTAAGCTGCATTGTTACTAATGGTCAATTTAATCCACATTTACTGCCCGAAACTAGAGAAGTAGCAAATGTTATTGGTCAACTGCAAATTTCTACTACAAGGAGACATGATTATTGGGAAATTTGTCAACATAATGGTTTCCAATTCAATACGGTTTGGGACTCTATTTGACAACACGATGATGTGAATTCCGATTATCATCTTATTTGGCATAAATCCACGGCTAGGAAATTTGCTTTAACTGCATACACGGCGTATTTAGAACGTTTACCTACCGCAGATCGGTTATTGAATTGGGGGATGCAATTGGAGTTGCATTGTGTTCTATGCTTTGAAAATTACGAAAGCCACATACATATGTTTGCGCAGTGCAAATACAGTACTTACCTTTGGCATCAATTCCTTACAAGGTTGGATCTGGACCACACAATCTTTGACTCTTTGCAAAGGGGGATTTCCTTCATTCAGCGAGCTTTCCCGAGGTCTTCAATTGTACAGAACTTGGCCTACACCGGAGCCGCCACTATCATCCATCACTTATGGATAGAGAGAAATCAGAGACGAGTTGAAAACTGGGCTTGCTCTACTTTTCAGAGGTTCAAACTCGCGGAGATTGACATCCGACTTCAACTACAGGGACGGAGATGACAAGGCACCTCAGAGGAGAGAGCTTTGTTACGACGGTGGGGAATTGAATTATCGGATCCTGGTTGACCATTGACAGAGTAAAATTTTTGTTTTGTCTGCTGGCTTTGGGGAGATTGGTTTGCTGAAGACTGAAAGCTGATGTGTGAGGTGTCATGTTTATGTTTGCTTTGTTTTTCTTTGTGCGTGTATAGTGTTAACTTATATTGTATTTGAGTTGTATAATAGAGGCTGCTGCACTCTTTTTCCTTACTACACTGGTAAGGTTTTTTAAGGAGGCAGATCTCTCTATTTCGGTTCTTATCTGTCATTAATAAAGAACCCATTTTCAAAAATATATATATATATATATATATAAGCGTTCAACAACGCCCCTAAATTGCAGCACCCTAAAGGCTCTCTAACATCCACCATTTGTTTATGCTAAAATATGTTAGTGGGCGGACGGAGAGAGTGGATTGAGAGAGAAACATATTTAATTATAAATGAATGGTGGATATTAGAGGGCTTTTGAGGTGATGTTCAACGCTCCTCATATGCATGTGTTTGTGTAGATATATATACACGTACACGCAAACGAACGTTCAGGAACGCCCCAAACAGTACTAACACCACTTTAGCCCCGCTGTTTTCTACCACACATCTAGTTTCTCTCTCCCTCCATTAACTCTCTCTCCTTCCACTGTCTTATTTTACTATAAATGAAAGGTGGAAACAAAAAAGCTATTGGGTTGCTCCATTTTTTGGGTGTTGTTGAATGCTTCATATATATATATATATATATATATATATATATATATATATATATATATAGTACGTATATGTATATGTGTGTGTGTAATGGAGTTGAAAAATATATTTATATATGTGGATTGGTTGAAAGTGGGTAAGGCTTGTAGAAATTAAAAAAATATAACCAGATTACCAACGGATATTAATGACTAAATGGTCACGAAAATCCAACAATTGCTAACGGCTTATTGGATCTAGGTAGTTGTCGATATATGTTGAAAAGTCGTTGCAAATTCTTATTAAAAGCTGTTGGAAAGAGATCATCGTTTCCGTTGACTACCAAAAGAAACCACGGACTATATTCCAATTGTAATAACAATGGTTTCCAACAAATATTTATCGTTGGGATAGGGGTTCTTTCTTGTGGTGACATCTCAATATCAACAACACAAATATCATCCAAAAGAAACAAAACAAAGATTTATATCACTTTCATCATAGTCACAAGCTCTCCCATTGTCAACAAAAAAATCGGCCAAAAGCAACATTTCCTTATTTTCTATATATGTTATCTGATTCTAACAAATTATACATGAATGTAGACTTGAAAAATTAAACATAATAAAAAGAAAAGGTCAAATTCACCAAATTTCTTCATTTGTAGAAATTTACTATTTTGCATTTTATGTAAAATTGCATGTTTATCCTATTGTTAGGATTTGTTACATAGAAGAGAACGTGAGAGTGTAAAGCACAAACCAGCCACGTTATTATTAACGTATAACATTCTGTACATGCATGCATGCTCTCTTATAAAGGTTTAATTCCTAACTAATAGCCTAGAAAATAGGAACTAGGACTCATTACTGTGTGTGTATATATGAGGAGGTTGCCAGAGCATTTCTATTTTGTAACACCACTACAACATTCATTTATAATTAAATAAGTTTTTTTTTTTTGAAAATTTGTAAATACAAAGACCCAAGGCCAAAAGCCCAAAAGATTGGGAAAAAAAACAAATAAGACAAATCGGGTACCAACGCGAGAAAACAAAACAAAACAAACATATCATAAATAGCCACAATACTCAAAACCCTAACCCAAAGGAAGCCATGACAGATCTTTATATGCTTTGATTAAAAGCTTGAGTATCGATGAAAGTTAGTTCAAGGAGGCTTTCTAATTTCCAAATCGCTTCTATGCTCAAGCGTGCCAAAACAATCTCACATCTTCAATCTCATATTCTTCGTTGTTGTTTAATTCCAAGTTATTAAAGCTCATAAGAAGGGAATCTTAGAAGAAGCTTTCGTCTTCCCTTTGTCATGCTTCTGAGGGTTGATATGAGCAACCTCAGAATGCTTGATAGTCCAAGTATCAGCTAGATTTAGATCTGGAGTAATACACTTCAGATCTGAGTCTTTAGCGGCTAGAACTGAAAAAGTTGAGACATTTCCTTGACTTGAGCAGCTAGATTCGCCATTATTCCAAATAGATAAGTGATATATTCTTCTGTTCATCTTGCTTTTGTAATGAGAATCGTATACTCTTTACAAATAGTTGCTGAGATTGATATTAACTTTGTTATGCAGCATCAGCTTGACTGGATCACTATTGGGAGTCTGATGTTTAGATATTTAAGCATCAGGTAAAAAAGCAGAATCAAACTCCAATTTTCTTCTTTTTAAGCCTTTATTGTTAAAAGTTACCATTTACTTCCCTTTCTTTTCATATTTTTATGTGCAGGCTTCTCAAGCAGGAAGCTAATCTTATTGTTGTTGCTCATGAGAAAGATATCATCTTTAATTCTTTTGCTCATATCATCATCAGAAACACTGTTGATTGAATAATCATTCCCGCAATAGGCAAGTATATATTATTTCTTATATTATATTTCACATAAAATTGCTCAGAATTATCTATCTGTACACTACCATGTCTAATGCTTTTATTGTTATGCATATCAGGATGATTTCCTTTAGTAAGGGAGCCAGATGTATGAGAGGCAACTTTATAATTCCAAAAGGAATTGTCTTCTTTAGATGCATCCTCTTTAGCCCTACTGTCTTTAGAAATCTCATAGCAGAACTTACCCCTTTATAAGTAATCCTCAATTCTTTCTTCATAACTATCAGAATCCATTAAACATGTATTACCAGATTGATTTGGTTGATTAGAATGCTTGTTATGCTTAAGAAGTAAAATGTTAACTTCAATAGCAATGTACTTCCATAATTGGTAACAATTATTTTCAATACCATTGTGAAGTCTACCATTTCTTTCTTTCCATAGATGATAAATACAAGTAGACAAATATAAAATGCTTTATTAAAATCGTCCTTTCTGGACTTAAATTCTTTTTGAATATACTAAATGTTATCTCTAAGAATTTGCAGAGGAATATTCAGAATAAAATTAAGCTTGATTTTTGCATTATACCATATAAATCTAGAGAAAAAGCAATCAAAAAATAAATTCTCTATACTTTCATTCTCAGATTTACAAAGAAAACAACTTGTACTGCCATTAATACTCCATTTGTAACAACTATCTCTCATTGGTAATTTATTTAGAATAGTAAAATAAGTATAATAAGCCATTTTAGGGCAATTTGCATTATTCCAAACCACATTAAACCAATCAACACAAGCAGCCTCTAACTTCATATAATTCCAAGTATTTTCAAATGAAAATTTATCTTTAACGGAGAGCTTCTAGCTCAACATATCTTCACTTAAGCTAGGATCTATCGCAATTTTGCAAATTGCAGAATTGAAAATAAATGCAGATGCATAAATATTAGGGTTCCAAATAGAATTTTAATAATAAAATCAACTTTAGCATTTGCATTGCCAAATAAAAGCATATTATTCCACCCTAAAAGAATAATTAATAATTGGTCATTTATCCAAGGATTAAACCGAAGACTGGTATTACTACCACCCTTTATTTTTCTGTCAATAGGCATTTCACCAATCTCTCTACACTTAAGGATGTTTTTCCAAGTATAATAAAAGTGATTTTCAATCTTCATATTCCAAAAATTAATCTTTTTGGTACATTTAGATTTCATCCGATTATCCCAAAGAGAGCTGCCATCTAAAAAATACCATAAAAGTTTATAACTGTAAGTGTTTTTCAAATCTCTAAGCCCAAGACCACCATATTCTTTGGGCTTTGTAATGATATCCCATGCCACTTTATGATATTTACCATTCCAAATAAAATTTGCATATAGATGCTTAATTTTTTTCAATAACAGTAGCAGGAATATCATTTGTATGAGCTCAATAAAGAGATATAAGAGTGATAACAATACAAATAAGCTCAATCCTACCAGCTATAGATAAATATTTATAAGACTAATTTTCAATCTTTTTTTGAATGATTTCAAAAATCCTAGAAAAATCTTTCTCTGTAATCATGTTTATGCTAAGAGGCAAACCCAAATATTTTACAGGCAAATTACCCTATTTGAAATAGAGAAAGTTGAGGATATCATCTTTATATTTGGAAATCTTACTGAACTATATTTTCCTTTTACTTTCATTGATATCAAACCCTACATATGACCTAATGTTATAAAAGATGTCTTTTATAATGGCAGCATTATGCATATCAACATTTATAAAAGTAAGGAGATCATTTGCATATAATAAATGAATAATGCATGAGAGGACAAAATTAAGTGGCTTTAAATGTAACAACCCATAATTTTTAATATATTCAAATTTGGATTTAAAATATATAAGTGGAATAATATTGGATAAAAAACAAAATTTGTTGATATTTGATGTTGATGATTTGTTGAATTGAGTACAAATAGATTTTTAATTTAGTTTGTACTTAGGATGGTTGTAATTTGAATTTTTTTTTTTATAAATTAAATAAACTTGAGATGTTTAGTTTATATTGAGAATTCAAATTTAATTTGAAATGGAGAATTCTAAGTTGTTAATTATAGTTGAAACTCAAATCAAAATTTTAAATAACCAGAACTCGAGAGCTTAGAATTTGTGAAATCGATTTATAAACTTTATTTATGTTGTAATTTGATTAAAATGGAATTTATAAATATTAAGTTGAATTAAAAACGGTTGAAGGAAAACTTGAATATTTTATTAATTAATTAACTGTTAAAATTTAAATATTTTGGCAACTGCCTCGAAATACGACGAAACCAGTCTCATCGGAACTGAAACAGTGAATTATGGTAGGATTTCAATTTGCGTTACAATTGGACTTGTCGTTTGATCGTACGGGAGAAGATGCGAAACAAAACAATGTAACATGATAATTGTTTGTTATCATAATTAGGCCTTATATATATGAAAACTTAAGTTCCTTCCCACCCATTAGCCATTTTACTCATATGTATCATTTACCTCAATCAGAATTTTCTTTAATGGATGAAATCTATTTCAAAACCCTAGATCAAAAATCAAAATACAACTTCAAAATCAAATCTCTCCAAAACCTAGGTTATTATATATCAATTCGAAGATATCGACGATACGAAGCTTCTGGTATAATTCGTTTTAGCAGGAATTGCTCCAGTTGGTCAGAAATCGCAGTTAAACTTTTTGATTTTCGAAATTCTAAGGTTGATTTTGGGCGTTTTTGATTTAAGCGACAATCGAAGAAACTAGACCTGGGTTTTGTAGAGCTTGTCTCAAGGAGTCGAACGAAAGTGGTTGGAGGTTCTATTGTTAAGCATGGTGTTCGAATTTGGTCATTAAAGGGTTAAAGGATGTTCAGTTCATCTCTGTCGCCGGCGAGGAGGAAGCCACCGGAAGCGGAGGGAACGATGCCGAGAGGTGCGGATTTCGGTGACCTTCAGGATGGTGGTGGTCTGGGGTCTTAATTCGATTGGAGGTGGTCACAATAGGCGGTCAAAGAGGAGGCTACGAATGGGTTTCTTCCATTCGGTTACTGTTCACGCAAGAGCCAAGGGGGCGGGAATGAAGTGGCTGACGTGTCAAGGTATAGATGGGTGAGAGAATTAATTATTTAATTTTTATATTTTCAAATTTCAAATGGTAAAATGCCTATAACTTTTACGTACGACCTCGGATTTACGCACGATTTGTTGCGTTAGGATCATGACGAAATTGCGGACGCTTGGGTACTTGTTTGGCTGCATTTGGAGATTGTGAAATTTTGGGCTTTGGTTGGACGTCCGATCCACTAAAGGCCCAAAGATGAGTGAATTTCTCACTCACGAATAATTAAATTATTCCCATATTTATTAAATTTAATTGTGAAATAAGTTGGTTGCATGGTTGTGTTGATTGGTGAATGGTTGCTTAAATTTGACATGCAAGTGTGTAACAGGCAGTGAAATCGATAATTAGTTATTTAAATTCAAGTAAATTTCTAGTTAGAAATTACCGACACTTGTTAACCATTGACATGACTGATATTTACCATGAAATAAAATGGTTGTGATGGATGCCTTGGTAGATGTGATTACTGAATGAATATTGCTTGAAATGTTATTTATTTTAGTATATGGATGTTGTGTGCTCATTATTGACGATTAATCCCAATTACCCTTGATGTTATAGGCATCGAATAAACCCGGGATTAATCGATTTAAATAAATTAAGAACACAGTGTGAAATGATAAATCTCTGTGATCCTGATTTGGATTGAAATGATAGATCCATCCCTGAATATCGAGAAATTAAATTTAAAATCACTTGGTCATAGGGTAGCAAATTATATATGGACATCGGTTGGTTAAATGATTTTTAAATATTCGAAATTCTGTTGATAAGGAATTTTATTTAAAGGAAATGAGTCGATTTGATAAATTTTATGTTTCCTTTAAACATGACTTGAATGTTAATGAATCGGGCAAGAGAAATTATCCAAACAAATTGAGATTTGAAAAAAAAAGGATTTTTATATGCCTTGGAGTTTCCAAATTTACGGTAAGGTGTTGAATTGAGAATTTCCATAGAATTGAGTTTTGAAATGTAAGTTATTTGAAGATACTTGAAATTCCTTATAATTTAGCATGAATATGAATTTGAATTCGTTAAATTGAACGGTTTGTTTGATCAAGGTTGAAATGAGATATGGATTTAAATGAACTGCATTGAGACATGAATTTAGATTCAAGTATTTGAAATTTGGAAGAAAGGAACAATTTTAGTTTAAAATTTTATTTTCAAAGATTATATATATACACATACCTTGTTTGATTTCAAAATAAACTATTCCTTTCCTTCAAAATTATTTATTCAAACGTTAACCTATATACTATTCTATTATAAAAACTATTTCCTTTATATTTTATTATTCAAAACCATCTAGTAAACTTTTAATTTATGTAAATACACTACATTTTAAATTATCTTATTGTTTTTAATTATTATATATATATTATATAAAGATTTTCTTATAAACATTTATTTTCATTTTTTTTTATGAATTGTAAAATTCTTCCGAATGGAAAGTGTTTGGATTTAAACCATTGGTTTAATGGAGTTTGGAATAAAGCTATTTGAATATGAATCGATTTTAAACCGACCTTAATATAGAAATGTAAATTATATTCTACTAGAATATAAATGGACTTCCTAAGTGATTGAAATGAGTTGTAATGAAAATATGTATTTTATTTGAATGTGAATGGATTCCGAACATAAATCGATTTTTAAATAATTATGATCTTCGATATGAAGTGTATTCTATTTGAATATAAATAGATTTTTGGGATATTATGGAATTATGATATATGGATCTAGAAATAATATTCTAGTTGAAATATAAATCGGTTTGGAATGATTATGATATGTTGATATGAAAATTATATTCTTTTGAATATAAATTGGGTTGAAAACAAAACATAATATTTTGGATATAAAGCAACCTTTGTGAAATGTAAAAGAACTGACCGATGTGGAAAATGTAAACGTTGGTTGTTAAAGAGGTCGGAGTCGACAAGTGGCGTACTCTCTGTTAGTGTCGATACCACTTTAACAATTGTGAACGTCATGATGTATTCAGAATGAAATATGATGACTTGGAGGCAATTACTCGATTTGAAGAAAGAGAACGATGATGGAATAGCCTTGACCTTCGGGTCATAATTGAAATGACTAAAACAGGAGCTATACCGTGACTAATAGAGGTAGCACCTCTGGTCGGACGCACTTCTCTGATACTATTCTATGACTATGATGATGATTAGGGCCCTTTTTGATATGGGAGTGTGATCCGAGTTAGGCGGTAGTGGCTGCTATGCGTTACCACTGGTCCGGGAGTGCAATTGGTAGAATCTTACCCTTGGCATTGCCTCGAGTGCCTTGTCATATTTATCCTTATCGAGCCTATGCGATTTCGATTTATATCGTACCTATGGAGTGCCCTCTGATGCCATCCACATTAGGTTTGCGGTACTGTATAGACTACGGTATTATAAACAGTGTAAGGGTAAAAATGTAATCCCGCTTATGCTAGTTTCATTATGTTTACTTTACTGAATAGACGTTACGATAATAGCGTATTATACTATGTATGCATTAGTTTGACGGATCCTTGAGAGATGGAAAATCCAGTAACATCTCTTGAGTTACTGTACCCATGACATTGATGCTATTTCGTATTTTAATTTGACTAATATGAAAATGATTTAGTGCTGACCGGAGTGTTTGTTGTGTTTTCTTTTTATGCAATCCGCTCGGGTCACCAGAAGTTGTAGTTAGCGAAGATTTCTATAGCTTGGAGGATGAAGACGAGAATTTGGTATATATATATTATAAGTATGTATTTCCGCTGTATTTATTTCCACTGCTTATTATGTACATCTGTTTGTATTTGTAACTTGTAACAACCCGGAAAATCAGAACCAATTTAAACTTTTTATTTTAGCAATTTTAAAGAATTTTGAATATTTAAAATGAATTATTTTAAATAATAACAACTAGAAATTTATTTTGAATAGAATTTGAACGTATATAATTATTTAAATCGAAATTAGAATATAAAAATTTATTTTAATTATAAAAGGAATTGGAAATGGCGCAGTAGTTTGAAAATTCGATTTCAAATTTCAAATGAATGTACAGGATTCAAAATAAATCGGATTTTAGTGAAACCAAAAATATTTGAATCTGTTTGAAAATATCTTTCCAAGGGATCTGAAAAATTGAAATTTCATAGCGGAAATAAAAAGTTATGCCCAGTTGAAAATTCAGAATAGTCGCTATGGAAATAAAGGCCTTAAAATAGTCGTTTTGCAAATGACCTCCGTTTTCGACGAAACCACTTTTGTTGGATCCGGAATGTTAAATTGTTTCTAGATTCCAAAATTCATAATTTTTGGGATCAATATGTGAGCGTGGCAAAAGAAAACGTATTTGAACAGTTTTAGTCAGTTTGGATCGACCAGAAAATGGCCATTTTTCAAACGGTCTTCAAATTCGACAAAATTAGTTTTTTTTAGGACCGTATCGTCAATACGAAGCTTGAAATAATTTTTTAGGAATTTTTGGGGTTTGTATGTGACCCCATTAAATTGAAATGTACGTTTAAAATTCAATATAATGATTTAAATGTTAATTTAAATGAAAACTGATCAAAATGATGGAATTGGTTTACAAAACATATCCCATTGTGTTCGGAATGGGGGTATTTGTCTAGAGGCGACAGTCGTTGGGTTTGGTTTGGAGTTCGTATGCAAAACCTTACATTTTGAAGTAAATAATATTATTTAAATATTATATATAACTCAAATAAATATCCCCAAGCCCTCATACAACGTTCCAGCCGCCACTTTCAAAACCCGCTCCCCTCAAGAAGAATCCCTGTCGCCTTCAGTTAACTGCTGCCACCGCTTCCTCTCCCGGCCACCGCGCCTGCGCCACCGGACCCTGCACCCATCGCCGCTCCTCCGATCAGCACCCCTCCTCTCCTCCTTCCTCTTCCCCCCTTTCTTTTTCCAGTTGGAACCCCAAACCCATTAAAACCACCTCCACCACCCTAGGCCCGCCACCAAACCCCGGCCGAGCCTCCCCTCAACTTCCAGACCTCCGGCGCTGGCCATCACCCACCCCCATTCTGCCATCTCCGAGATGAAATTCCTCTCAACAACCAAGATTCAATTTTTACACTGCAAGGTGAGTTTTTAAATATGTATTGTTATAAAAACTGAATTTTTATACATGTAGTAAAATAAAAAATGAATTTTTATACATGTAGTAAAATAAAAACTGAATTTTTACATGTAGTAATATAAAAACTGAATTTTTATATATGTATAGAAATAAAAGTATGATTTTAACATATATAGCGTTAGCATAAAAATATGATTTTTATATTCTTAGCATAATAAAAATATGATTTTTATCATATGATTAGCAAAATAAAAGATACGATTTTTAAGATTACAAAAATATGACTCTTTATTAGACAAAGGTTCGATTTTTATTTATATGGAATAGCGATAAAGATATGATTTTTATTATGAAGTTAGAGATATAAAAATACGTTTTTATATATTTAGATTTGAAATAAAAATACGATTTTATTTATATAGTAGCAGTATAAAAATGTGAATTCTTATGAATAACACTGAAATAAAAATTTGATTTTTATAATATAAGCATCATATTAAAAATTTGATTTTTTTAATATAAACAGCGTAGAAAGGATTACGTTGATATTACGGAAAAATTCAAACGGTTCAAAAATTCAGAAATGAAATGGTAGAGTGGAACCCCAAGGTAAGAATTCCTCACTATAATTTTCTTTATACAGTTATTTATTATGTAACTGCATATATGAACTGTTCCCCATCGTCCACGAACCATGGACGACTTGTTTGATTGTTTGGTTCAGTTGATTGGATTATTTGATTGAATTTGGTGTGTGAATAGAAATGAACTGATATGATTTGGTTTGTGTATGGAGCGAACCATTATTGGGCGAGGGATAAGGCTAGACCTTATCCCGGTTCTAGTATCTCGCCATTATGCCGCCAAAATTTTCTAAAATATGTTAGAACAATAAAAATATCATTTTTATTATGTAACCGAATAAATATTTTATCGTTAAAAATATAATTTTTAACGAGTGTATGAATAAAATAAATATCCATTTACAAATCAGACGATTTGTTTATGTACACCCATTTGATTGATATGGATTGGGACGATAAAATTTTACACATCGCCCAACTGCACAAATAATATTCAGCATTTGTTGGTTGAAACCCCACACGGGTGTTGGGATGATATTTGATGTACACTAATCCCAATTGATTAGTTGTATGTCGATCGATTGGTTGACATGCTGTTGTAAGCATTAAATATTTATATTTAATGCTTATACAGTGTAGAACGCACTCTGGTTGATGGATGATTATTTATCACTATTGTTGTATAGATGTGTTGTATGAAATCCATATAAATAAAATTATATGGTAATTGACTATGTCTGATTCCAGTTCAGAAAGAATTAATATTTTAAAATAACGAATATTTTAAAATAATATTCAGTAAAAGATCAAAATATGATTTTGATGTCCGATTTGGGATGGACACGAATATATATAAATATATAAAGCCGTGTTGATTAGATTTACGCAATTTTGATGTGAATGATATTTATATCGATTTTATTCATTTGTATAATAAATATCGAAAAGGAATTAATTTCAAAATCTAATGTTTTGAAAATATTATCATTCATATATTAATGATATGGAATATTCAATTTTGATTTGAAATTGAATATGAAGTTGAAATCGTTTTGAAAACAAATTTAAAAAAATTTATAAAATATTTTTTAAATGGAAATCGACGAAATATATATTATGTATATTATATATAAAATATAATAGCCTGAGTAGAACGCGTTGCGCTGTGGTAGTTCGCGAATTTCGACCATTGACTTCAAATGGAAATTTTGGGAGATCCGACCGTCGGATTCTCCTATAACCGGAACCGTTGGGTTCGCATCGAAAAGTGCTTTCTAATGAATACTAGAGATTTGAAATCTAACGGTTGGATTTCAAATTATTTCCAAATCAAATTTGGAAAAGGTCGATGTAAGTGCAGTTCGGTGACCGTTTATGGAAATCGACTGTACGGGCCTTGATAAAATTATTAGAAATGTCAATAATTAGTGTAAAATCATAAAAAATGATTTGGAAAGAATTGGGATGAAAAATTCCATATTTGAAAAGATAAAAATATATTTTTATCGAAATGAACTAGTTATGAACTTGAATTATAATCCAATTGTTTTTAAATAAATAAATTAGATTTGAAATGGTTTTAAAAATAACCAGAATTTCCAATATATGAATTCGAATGGATTTGAATCGAAATTATCTTCAGAATATTTCGATATTGGATTCTGTGATTATACAGGCATTGTGGAGGAATTTGGAAGATATATATATCATTTTTCCAATACGATGTTTGTTGAGTTCAGAATTTGATATTGAATATAAGCCGATATATTTTCTATTCAGAGTCTTATATTTAATATCAAATGGGATTTTGGGTTTGTCGTGAACGGTGACTTCAGTAACACTGTTCTTGAATCCCATGTGAAGAGAATAAATCTTTTAATGAAGATTGTTAGAGTTTCCAATTATATTTAATAATTGGAATAAAATGGAATGTGAATTGGGTTTATCGTGAACTATGTTTTTTTTGTGACATTCGTTCTTTAACCCGATTTACAGTGAAATGTGATTTGGAATTTATAAATCTTTTGTTAAGATTTAATGGAGATTTTCCAATGTAAAGTTTTCCAATTTAACATATTAAATTGGAATTGAATGGAATTCGATTTGGTAATAATCGAAGTGAGCTTCTATAGAGGAAGACTGTTAATATATATGGAATTTAAAAGGCTTTGCTGTTATTCCATTTATATTATCGATTGGATATGGAAGTTCATATCGATTATATATATTGATCTGTATTCCGTGAAGTTTCCATGGTTAATGGAATGTGATTTTGGGTTTATCGTAAGCTGTGTTTTAAATGACATTAGTTCTTTAACCCAGTTAAAGATAAGATTAATTTGTTAACTTTGAATAATCATTAAGTAATGATTTTGGAAATTAAAACCGAATCAGAGTTTTAATCAATCTTTAAATAGATTGAAAGGTGAATTTGATAACTAAAATTATAAAATTCAAGAAATGATCGAGAATGGATTACCACTAGTTTTACTCCAGGCGATAGTTAAATCTTTAATTGGATTTGAACGTGAAATGGTAATTAATTTTACCGATAACACCGTGGTGTTAGATATTAAGTACTACCAGTTTTACTTCATGGGATGAATAGGTTGGGATTGGCAAATTAAACAAATGATTACTTCGATAAGGTTCGCTAATCCTGACTAGTTTGGATAAACCATAATTTGGTTTAAATTGATATCCAAAGGAAGATTAAAGACTAACTTTAAAGAATTTATCTTTGATAAAATTAATGGGAACCTTTCCCAAAGCATAAGAACATTTGAATAAAGGAATATTCAGGATTGGAATGAGGCGTGTGTTGTGTTTTTATAGCACCTGTTTATTATATATGTAAGTTATTCAGAAAGACCGGGTTTATCCCATTCTGAATAACTGATTCGACAATGTGTAGAGGATGAAGACGGTGGTTGAAGATCGGAGGTCTTCACATCGTTTGGATGATTACTGATGTCTTGATTGGGCTGTACACCCAAGACAAGTTAATAGGTGGTGATCGTCCAGACGTACTTGGAGATCGACCGGATATGCGAGGACCTCTCTCCTGTATTGGACATACGGGATGATGAATAAGGTGCCTCCGGTTTCGTTCAGACCCAGAACGAACTTGTAAATGGATGTGTGTCTGACATTGGATTTCATTTTGTGTGATTGATAGACATCGGTTACATAGCGTGAATTGCCTGTGGCATGCTGAGATGCAAATGATCAAGGCTTCTGTTGAAAAGCAGAGTCTTGTGGTAGATGATCTAAGCACGGCTTTAATATATCATAGCTTTGTGTAGTGTTAATTCGCGAGCCTCACACCCCGGTGTGAACCAAAAACGGGAGAGGACCTCAGAGAGGGCATGTGTTTCCTTCTAGCTAGGCGTGCTGTCTGGGTTTGGAATGCACAGATGTTTTACTTATGTGGATGATGGATAGCGAGACGCCTCGGTTATTTCGGTCTCTGCGGAGCCGATGGATGGTCTTTATACAGACCAAATTTATGTCCCATAGGGCGGGGAAATGTAGTGTTCAGGCGTTTTAATCCACATCGAGTGGACCGGCCCTGATGATCTAAAGGTCACTCGAGCTCTGACCTGAGACATGGGCTAGATTGTCTCGAAGTGGTAAGGACGATCCCTTTCCTTGGTTCATAGATGGAAATCCAACTTACAATAAGTGACATTTGCGGTTTTGATTGTAGAGCCTAGTATTGGCGACATGATATAGGCTACCCATGCCGTCTAGGATTGATACATTTATATTTGAAGTGGTTTTATGCACTATGCACTTATAATAGTATCAAATGATTTGTTTTAAACGTACCAAACATGTTTGGCTATTATAAGAGAAAATCCTATCCTCCGGCTTGCGTTGCATTGTGTGATGGGACCTGGGTCTTATAATAGCTTCGTTTTTCCAAAAAGCATTGCGCTGTTTGTTTAATGCACTGGTATTCTTGGGAGGAAACCCGTTCCGTGTAATACGGCGTGGTCCCTTGATTTTCCTGACTTAAAAGTAAAGTTTTAAATAACTGTTTTAGTTCTCACACCAGTCAAATGACTGACTTGGAGTTTATTGTTTTTACCTAAACTCTGGGTGCCCATATTTTCCACATGGGCAGCTAGTAATTTGGGTTTTGCGGATTTATATTTACAGGATCCTGGTTTGCAGCTGGAATGATATTTGGAAAGCTCTTTATCCGTATATTCCTTTCAGTTGTATTTTGTATTATTTTTCTGCTGCATTGTAATTTGTAAATCTCTGTTGTTTATCGAATGTATAATATTTATTTATACTCTGTTATATTCTTGTATTCTAATGGAATTGTTGATATAAGCAATGAAAAATTCTTCTGTTTGTGTTCTGTTTTGTCGTGTTCTCAACTCAATCCGAGCTTTCCTTCACGGGGAAGTCCGGGTCGTTTCATTTTGGTACCGGAGCTTTGGTTTACAGAGCGCGGAGAACAAGACACGCTAGAACTAAACGAAAGAATTCATCAGAGATTGGATTAGTAATATCCAATGAGAATGGCTCGTTAGAGATAGGATCAATAGTATCCTAGAACGAGTGTGAAGAGTGAAAATTTTAAAATCAAATTCAGTTTTAAAAATTTAATCTAATTATACGTATTTGAGTATATTATTTTAAATTGATTTAGACAATCTAGTATATGAGATTTTGCATATACGCGTCATGAACGTATATTCGAAGTTTTAACATACTGGATAGATATAGAATCATATTCCAGACGTCCGGAGATGATTCTGATGATTGAGATCTCATCATCAGACCTTATGTTTGAATGTCGAAGGTGGGATATCTATATATTTCCAATTGACTAGTGTGAGAACCAAAATATAGTTAGAATTTATTGTTGTGATTTGGCATCAAAAACATGATTTTATGTGTGTATATATATATATATCAAAATTATGAATTTGAAACGTTAATTCATTAACTGATTGATTGTTGTGTTGTATGATTATTTGTTATCCAATTAAACCATTATGTGAATGAGCGGTACATATAACCAAATTGTATCAAATATTGAACTGAATTGAAAATTGTTTGGAATTGCATGCATATACATGTGTATAAATTGAGCAGGTCATAGCAGGAGGCTAGAGAAGAGTAACAAAATTGTATGCCCGACAAATAGGTACATGTTTACTAATTTATTGGATTTGGATGATTTTATGAGCCGCTTGGCTTTTTCTTTTTAAGATGAGCGGGCCTGTGCGGCGGTTTGGGGATTTTCCCGGTGCTCCTGTACAAAGAAGGTTATGGCGAAATTTTTAGAAAATTTAGGGTGTTAGCCAAATTTTTGAAAAATTAGGAAATTCTTAGAAACTGAAAAGTTGAAGAAGGAAAGCCAAACTGAAAGTTGAGTTGATTAGTTAAACAACTTTCAGCTCCGTTCCTTTTCGAGGACGAAACAATTTTAAGTGGGGGAGATTGTAACAACCCGGAAAATCAATTACAATTTAAAATTTTTATTTTAGCAATTTTAATGAATTTTGAATATTTAAAATGAATTATTTTAAATAATAACGACTAGAAATTTATTTTGAATAAAATTTGAAGGTATATAATTATTTAAATCAAAATTAGAATATAAAAATTTATTTTAATTACAAAAGGAATTGGAAATGGCGCGGTAGTTTGAAAATTCGATTTCAAATTTCAAATGAATGTACAGGATTCAAAATAAATCGGATTTTAGTGAAACCAAAAATATTTGACTTTTTTTAAAAAATTCTTTCCACCGGATCTGAAAAATTGAAATTTCATAGGGGGAATAAAAAGTTATGCCCAATTGAAAATTCAGAGTAGTCGCTATGGAAATAAAAGCCTCAAAAATAGCCGTTTTGCAAACGACCTCCGTTTTCGACGAAACCACTTTTGATGGATCCAGAATGTTAAATTATTGCTAGATTCCAAAATTCATTATTTTTGGGATCAATATGTCAGCATGGCAAAAGAAAACGTGTTTGAACAGTTTTAGTCAGTTTGGATCGACTAGAAAATGGCCATTTTTCAAATGGTCTTCAAATTCGACAAAATTAGTTTTGTTAGGACCGTATCGTCAATACGAAGCTAGAAATAATTTTTCTGGAATTTTTGGGGTCCGTATGTGACCCCAGTAAATTGAAATGTACGTTTAAAATTCAATATAACGATTTAAATGTTAATTTAAATGAAAACTGATTGAAATGATCGAATTGGCTCACGAAACATATCCCATTGTGCTCGGAATGGGGGTATTTAGCTAAGGGCAATGATCGTTGGGTTTGATTTGGAGTTCGTATGCAAAACCCTACTTTTTGAAGTAAATAATATTATTTAAATATTATATATAATCCAAATAAATATCCACAAACACTCATTCAACGTTCCAGCGACCGCTTTCAAAACCCGCTCCCCTCAAGAAGAAACCCCGTCGTCTTCAGTTAACTGCCGCCACCGCTTCCCCTCCCGGCCGCCGCGCCTGCGCCACCGGACCCTGCACCCATCGCCGCTCCTCCGATTTGCACCCCTCCTCTCCTCCTTCCTCTTCCCACCTTTCTTTCTCCGGTTGGAACCCCAAACCCATTAAAACCGCCGACACCGCCCTAGGCCCGCCACCAGACCACGGTCGAGCCTCCCCTCGACCTCCAAACCTCCGGCGCTGGCCATCACCCACCCTCATTCTGCCATCTCCGAAGTGAAATTCCCCCCAACAACCAAGATTCAATGTTTACACTGCAAGGTGAGTTTTTAAATATGCATTGTTATAAAAAATGAAATTGTAATGACCCGGATATTCCGTCGGTTAGATTTGAATATTTAATACAGTTTTAAATATTGGGTGGATAAATTTAAATGGAATTTTTATTTTAAGTTATCAATTTAATAATCAATTTTGATTTAATATTGAATATATTAAATTATCGAAATACGTCAGTTCGAGAAGTGGAAAACTGAATTAGAAACTGTCCACAGAATCAATTCAAAACTCCTGTTTAAATTAGAAGAATAATGTTAATTTATTATCGAAGAATAAATTGCTTGAAATTAATTTATATGGACTTAAATTAATATCTCCTTCAGATGATCGAATTGGACTTCGTGACTTATCCCAGTGTGTTCGCAACAGGGGTATTACCCTAGAATCAACAGTTGTTGGGTTCAGAGAGGAGTTCGAGATCAAGGGTTATTTAAATTTTAAGGGTACAGTTTTTAATTAAAATAAAACAAAGAAAATCCTTTTCCTTTTTGAGTGGAGAGAAACAAAGCAACGGTGGCTTCTCTTTCTTCCATAACTTAAAAGCACGGTGGCTTCTTCATTGCCACAAATTAAAATCAAACCAAAACTTTATAAACCGTGCCTTCATTTTGAGTTCCTCACAATCGAAATCAAAGGAACCGAAAGCTTCAGCTCAAAACCAAATGGCCGATCTTCATTTCATATTCAATCCCTAATTTATCTAAAATTAAATTCGAGACCCTGTTCTTCGTGAAAATCAACTGGCGCACGAGTTCTCGGAAGCTCGACAGTTCGAGCAAGGCCTGCGGTCGCGATGATTGAAAAGGGGTCGGATTTGATGCCAGAGCAGTACGGTGATAAGGATATCGACATAATGAAAGGTGCGATGGGAGGCTTGAGGCATGTTGGTGGTTTCTGGAAGCTCGCGATAAGGGAGGAGGAACTGAACCAGTCGATGATGTTGCGATTTGGAATTTTAGGGCTATCGAGGGTTTGGGCTAAAACGAGAGGGACGATGGATTGGGATTTAACGAGTGTAGCTGTTAGTGGCAGAAGGATCGATCTGAGAGCAGTGCGACAGTATGATGGTGAAGTGATGAAGTGCTCCGCTACCTACAGTAGCAGCACAATTCAGATGAAGTCACGGTCAGAAGATGGTTAAAACAATTTATAGAAAAGATCAAGGTTGGAAGAGGGTAGTACTGACGTGATCAACAAATGGAAAAGAAGGAGTTGGAGCTGTTTGGGGGTTATTGGAAAACAAAAAGGGTCGATACTGTGTTAAGTAGCAGATAAGGGATTAAGGTAAATTTATGTTACTTAGTTTAGTAAATGTCTTAATTAAATAAATTTAGTTTAATGATGATTAATATTTTTAAAACTTATAACACTCATGACTCCATCATATTATTTCAGATTCAAGTAAGACAAATAGCGTTAGAATCATACCGATAGTATATACGCATACGAGCTGAAATTGGAGCCTTCGGAGTTAATCAGAAAATAAACCGTTATTCCGACAAAAGAAAATTCCGGTGAGTAAATCTCACTCACCTTATTTAGAATTTATTTTTAATTAGTTAAAAATAATTGCTATGCTTGTTTGAATATTGTTTGGTTGATTAAAAATATATATATAGTTATTTAGGACTATTATATATATATTGGGTTGATGATTGGTTGGATTCCCGCAGTCTCATTAGCGGATGCCTGCGGTACCATAGCGGATGATTACCCTATACGCCCCACGCTATGATTAGTGGATGACCTTCTATACCGCGATATCCTGCCTCGAAGCAGGATAGGTATTATTTATGTGCTAACATCTGTGGATGCAGGGAAACAGGTTGGAGGAATCCAACTGGATTCCTCAAAAATATATTATCTGTTGTTGTTTGTTTGATTTCATATATATTCATATATGATGTGTTAAAATCAAATGATTGAAAATTTGGTTGATTTGATTGTTTAAATATCACTGGGGCTTGGGATATTGATTCGCAAAAATATCAAAAAGGGTATTTGAAATTTAAAAGGGGAATTCTATTTTTATTAATAGAATTTGAATTTTAAATGAAGTATAGAAACATTAACTTGTTTTGAATATATATAAACAAGTAATTGAATTTATAAACTTTGTTTATAAATGAAAAGATGGGATTTGAATCGAATTTACAAACTTTGTTTATAAATGAAAAGATGGGATTTGAATCGAATTTACAAACTTTGTTTATAAATGAAAATATGGGATTTGAATTGAATTTATAAACGTTGTTTATAAATGGAAAGGTGGGATTTGAATTGAAGTTATAAACGTTGTTTATAAATAATGCAGAGAATTCAAATGGACTTTGAATATAAGGAATTGAAATAGAATTTGAACATAGTATTTCAAATGGAATTTGAATAATCGAAATTCAAATGGACTTTAAACTATAGATTTGAATATAGAAATTCAAATAGACTTTAAACTATAGATTTGAATATAGAAATTCAAATGGACTTTAAACTATAAATTTGAATATAGAGTTCAAATGTACTCTAAACTATAGAATTTGAAAGTAGAATTCAAATGAGGTTTAAATAAAGAGAATTCAAATAGAATTGATTTGGAATTTGAATAAGAAGTCGATAAGCGAACGAGAGTATGAGTATAATTAGAATTTGTTAATATGCAGTTAAAATATATTTGAACATGTCATGTTCAAATATGAAGGTGAAATAGACTGAAAAGTTAAGTAACATATTTAATTAACAAATTGAGTTAAAACGATTGGTATAGTTAAAATAGATTGGACAGGTATAGACATACAGGAGACAGGTATGGAATAAAGTATAGAAGTGAAATAAATAGAATGCCCGACAAAAAGGTACGTATTTAATTCATATATGAGATTTTATGCGCCGTATCGGCTAGCCGCTTTGCTTTTTCTTTTTCTTTTTGAGATAAGAAGGACCGGGAAAGCTATTTGAAATTTCCCGATGCTCCCGGTACAAAGGAGGTTATGGCGAATTTTTCCGGAAATTTAAGGAGATAGAATATTTTTAAGATAATTTGATAGTTAGAAATTTACATATCAAAATATATAGAAGTCGATAAGGAAACGAACTTAGAAATAGAATAGTATAATTAAAAAGGGAAGTATAAGAATAAACTCTCGTAGGTATAGAAAGAGAAAATGTATATGTGTTTAAAGGTGAATAATCAGTTGTATGGTATTGATTATTCGAGTAAGTAGTCTTGTCTGTTTTGACGTTAAATGTTATTCAGTCAAGGTCTGAGAGGTAATTATACCCCAACTTGGTTGATTTCATGATATACCGATAAGTAGCAAGATTCAGGCTCGAAGATCAATGTGGAATAAGAATTAGTTAAATACTGTATTTGGGTTGTCGTAACGATGTTTTACACAACATCTGTTTTAACCCAAATATGTGCAAAGCTTGGAAATAGAATAACGAATATTTCCTAGTATAGAAAATAAAGGAAGGCGATATATGGAAATGTTTTCCAAAGAACGTATAAGGCCAATATGGTTATTGAAAATATTTGGTTAACAAATATTGATAAAGAAATAGAGAAGTGATTTAATTAATGGAATATTAATTAAAGGTTCCGTGATTGTTGGATGTTTGGATGAACACTTGTTTTATTCGATAGTTAAATCATCGACTATCGAAACACTTGTTTTTATTCGATAGTTAAATCACAGACTATCGAAGTTTTGACCATCGTTGTCAATATGGAGAGACCGGTTGGATTATTATCCGAAGAACCACTCCATATCGGCAGTAGCGTGCGAATCAGATTATATAAAGATAATCGAAGACGGAGTAGAGTGCAAGGACTTTTTCTATTAATAGAAATAGTGCCTTCAGTTCATCCTGTTCCTGGGTGACTTGTATGGATGAATGTCTGACAGAGTATTTCCAGAAAGGTCACGTACATTGATTTCTTCAACTGTACCAAGAGTGGGAGCGGAGGAGGAAACTTCTTTTAGCTGACACGTAATGTACTGTTGTAGACGTCAATTAGTGATTTTCGATGGACCTGACGATGTGATATTCGAAGTGAATCTGGTGTGATGATAAAGCGTAGCTTCTAGCCTCATCATCCGGTAAATGACAGAAATCGGGCAGGCAACATGGCTATGTAGGTCGCACCTATTAGGGTGTATAATCACCTGATCTAGAGTTTCATTTACTTCTAAAAATCTATTGTCGATGCTGTCCCATTCGAGAAACGGTTGCTGATCCCAATCGTTGGTGATATACATTCGATACACTCAAGCGAAATGAGTGGTCGGTCATGTGTGGCTGAGTTACAAGATGTTCTTGTTGAACTCGGTGTATTCTCCTCTAGAGATATACCAGCGGAAGGATTCCATACCTTGTCATAGTTGGAAATCCATTACCCAATACGTGCTTGCGGTTTTGATTGTATATATATGTGGAACGTGAGATGCAAACGTTCCACTAGATTGTTATTTATGTGATTTAGACATTATTATAATATCAAAAGAGTTGATATAAAGATAAATCAAGTGTTTGGATTCTCATAAGGGAAAAACCCGTTCCGTGTTATACGGCGTGGTCTTATGAGATATCATTTAGTTTTCTGAAACGGTTTTAAACTGTTTACTCATACCAGTCCCATGATTGACCCGGAGTTTACTTTGTTGTTTTCCCTAAACTCTTGGGTGCCTAAATTTGTACGGGCAGTCAAGTAGTCGGGAATTTACAGATATACTGGAAGAGCTTGGAGCAGGAGGCTTCAGGATCATATAGCTATAGTTATTTCTGCTGTGTTGTAAGTGATGTACTTTGATATTGATGTATATTCAAGTACAGATGTATATTTCAAGTTATGTTATATATATTATATGTTATTCGTTCCGCTGTGAGATTCGTGTTACTCTGATGTTGTGTTCTTCTTCTTCTTCTTCTATTCTAAGTTTCTATCTTATCTATCCTCACCCTCTAACTTCTTTCTATTAATGGTTCGAATTTCTGTGTTATTTGGGGTTGGACTTGTGTTTTTGGTCAGCTCAAATTCTACCGGATTTTCGGGTCGTTACAGAATTTTTATACATGTAGTAAAATAAAAAATTAATTTTTATACTTGTAGTAAAATAAAAACTGAATTTTTGTATATGTATAGAAATAAAAGTGTGATTTTTACATATATAGCGTTAGCATAAAAATATGATTTTTATATTCTTAGCATAACAAAAATATGATTTTTATCATATGATTAGCAAAATAAAAGATATGATTTTTAAGGTTAGAAAAATATGACTCTTTATTAGATAAAGGTTCGATTTTTATATATATGGAATAGCTATAAAGATATGATTTTTATCATGAAGTTAGAGATATAAAAATACGATTTTTATATATTTAGATTTGAAATAAAAATACAATTTTATTTATATAGTAGCAGTATAAAAATGTGATTTTTATATGAATAACACTGAAATAAAAATTTGATTTTTACAATATAAGCATCATATTAAAAATGTGATTTTTTTTAAATATGAACAGCGTAGAAAGGATTGCGTTGATATTACGGAAAAATTCAAACGGTTCAGAAATTCAAAAATGAAATGGCGGAGTGGAACCCCAAGGTGAGAACTCCTCGCTATAATTTTCTTTATACAGTTATTTATTATGTAACTGCATATATGAACTGTTCCCCGTCGTCCACAAACCATGGACGACTTGTTTGATTGTTTAGTTGATTGGATTATTTAGTTGAATTTGGTGTGTAAATGGAAATGAATTGATATGATTTGGTTTGTGTATGGAGCGAGCCATTATTGGACGAGGGCTAAGGCTAGACCTTATCCCGGTTCTATTATCGCGCCGTTATGCCACCAAAATTTTCTAAGATATGTTAAAACAATAAAAATATCATTTTTATTGTGTAAATGAACTGAATAAATATTTTATCGTTAAAAATATAATTTTTAACGCGTATATGAATAAAATAAATATTCATTTACAAATCATACGATTTGTTTATGTACACCTATTTGACTGATATGGATTGGGACGATAAAATTTTACACATCGCCCAACTGCACAAATAGTATTCAGTATTTGTTGGTTGAAACCCCACACGGGTGTTGGGTTGATATTTGACGTACACTAATCCCAATTGATTAATTGTATGTCGATAGATTGGTTGACTTGTTGTTGTAAGCGTTAAATATTTATATTTAATGCTTGTACAGTGTAGAACGCACTCTGGTTGATGGATGATTATTTATCACTATTGTTGTGTAAATGTATTGTACGAAATCCATATAAATAAAATTATATGGTAATTGAATGTGTTTGATTCCAGTTCAGAAAGAATTAATATTTCAAAATAACGAATATTTTAAAATAATATTCAATAAAAGATCAAAATATGATTTTGATGTCCGATTTGGGATGGACATGAATATATATAAATATATAAAGCCATGTTGATTAGATTAACGCCATTTTTACGTGAACGATATTTATATCGATTTTATTCATTTCTGTAATGAATATCGAAAAGGAATTGATTTCAAAATTTAATGTTTTGAAAATATTATCATTCATATATTAAGGATATGGAATATTCAATTTTGATTTGAAATTGAATATGAAGTTGAAATCGCTTTGAAAGCTAATTTAAAACGATTTATAAAATATGTTTTAAATGAAATCGACGAAATATATATTATGTATATTATATATATAATATAATGGCCTGAATAGAATGCGCCGCGCTGCAGCAGTTCGCGAATTTCGACCATTGACTTCGAATGGACATTTCGGGAAATCCGACCGTCGGATTCTCCTAAAATTGAAACTATTGGATTCGTATCGAAAAGATCTTTCTAATGAATATTAGAGATTTGAAATCTAACGGTTGGATTTGGAATTATGTCCAAATCAAATTTGGAAAAGGTCGTTGTAAGTGCAGTTCGATTACCGTTTATGGAAATCGACTGTACGGGCCTTGATAAAATTATTAAAAATATCAATAATTAGTGTAAAATCATAAGAAATGATTTGGAAAGAATTGGGATGAAAAATTCCATATTTGAAAAGATAAAATTAGATTTTTATCGAAATGAACTAGAATTATAATCCAATTATTTTTAAATAAATAAATTGGATTTGAAATGGTTTTAAAAATAACCCGAATTTCCAATATATGAATTGGAATGGATTTATATCGAAATTATCTTCGGAATATTTCGATATTGGATTCTGTGATTATACAGGCATTGTGGAGGAATTTGGAAGATATATATATCGTTATTCCAATACGATGTTTTTTGAGTTCAGAATTTGATATTGAATATAAGCCGATATATTTTCTATTCAGAGTCTTGTATTTAATATCAAATGGGATTTTGGGTTTGTCGTGAATGGTGACTTCAGTAACACTGTTCTTGAACCCCATGTGAAGAGAATAAACTTTTAATTAAGATTGTTAGAGTTTCCAATTATATTTAATAATTGGAATAAAATGGAATGTGAATTGGGTTTATCGTGAACTGTGTTTTTTTTTTGCGACATTCGTTCTTTAACCCGATTTATAGTGAAATGTGATTTGGAATTTATAAATCTTTTGTTAAGATTTAAAGGAGATTTTCCAAAGTAAAGTTTTCCAATTTAACATATTAAATTGAGATTGAATGGAATTCGATTTGGTAATAATCGAAGTGAGCTTCTGCAGAGGAAGACTGTTAATATATATGTAATTTAAAAGGCTTGGCTGTTATTCCATTTATATTATCGGTTGGATATGGAAGTTCATATCGTTTATATATATTGATCTGTATTCCGTGAAGTTTCCATTGTTAATGGAATGTGATTTTGGGTTTATCGTGAGCTGTATTTCAAATGACATTAGTTCTTTAACCCAGTTAAAGATAAGATTAATTCCTTAACTTTGAATAATCATTAAGTAATGATTTTTGGAAATTAAAACTGAATCAGAGTTTTAATGAATCTTTAAATAGATTGAAAGGTGAATTTGATAACTAAAATTATCAAATTCAAGAAATGATCGAGAATGGAGTACCATCAGTTTTACTCCAGGAGATAGTTAAATATTTAATTAGATTTGAACGCACTACCCCAGAAATGGCTTTTGGTAGCGTTGGAAAAACGCTACCGTAACTTTTAGTAGCAATTTAGAGAACGCTGCGATATGACATGCAACTAAAAGTCTGAAACTTTCTGTTGCGTTATAGTAAACGCTACCAAAAATATCATATTGTTGCGTTTTTGAAATGCAACTAAAGCTTTTCTATATGGCTTACAAAACGCTATCTGTAGCATTTTTAATTGCAACTATATAAAAAAATTATTACTTTACATTTGCTTTTGTAGAATTTTTAAAACGCTACTAAAAGTTGGCTTGTACCATTTCCAATAGGCCTGTATAACATCCATATTGAAACAACCTATCAATCATAACTTTCATATTCAATTCAACAATTAAATCACATAATAAACAGATACAAACAAACAACTAATCAAACATATCATCATCATATTCAAATATAATATCCATAACAAATCCGATAGTAGCTTTTGACAAAATGAGACACATATTAAACAAGTTTACACAAATAGTACTAACAAAATATGACAACGTATAAAAAAATTAAAGCCATGTTCATTGCTTGGATACCAGTAATTCTTAGTCTTCAATTAGAAATAGCTAATTACCTGCAGGTAAGTTTAACTGTCAACAATAAGAATTAAAAACTAAAACAGGAAATATAAACTAAAACAGAATGCTAAGTTACTCCTTCAAAGACTAAAGCACAATTCTATTGTAATTAAAAAACCAAAACAAATACCTAAATGATATATATCTATTTTGTTACACTACTATTGCAATTACAAAATTTATTTTGCACATACATATAAACAAGTACGTGAATTACAGAAGTTAAACTCTCATTTACATTCTTTGTTATACTTGGCAAGTAGTTGGGATCTATCTGTTTTGTATGGTTACAGTTACACTATTCAACATTCGCAAGTTTTGTATTTTTCTTTTTAGAATATTAAGTACGGTATTTTTTTATTTGTTCAATGTTCTTACATCACCGTATTTTGTGTAGTTAAACCGTGCATTTCAATTTTCATCTTTGAATCCCTGTACTATTTTGTTTTTTTGAGTCACTCCTAACAAACATTATTGCAATAGAATCACCACCTCAACTTTTCACCAAAATAGGCAAGCCTAAATTCATAGCGTAATTTTTCATGGAACGGACAACTAAAGTAAATGGAATATGAAACCTAAACTCATCCAACTCATAGGAAAATAATGAAACTTATTCACGAAAACTAACAGAAACAAACTTGAACCAAAACAATTGACACTTTTACCAACTGCTCACTCAAACGAAGTAAGTCAACATTTAACAAGCAACCGGAAACACATGTGAAATGCAAAAGAAACCGATGAAAATGAAAAATCAAATGAAATGGGTACCGTGTATAATGCGGCACCAAAATCCATGCAGACCAAAAAGGCAGCATACGTGAACATGATATAAGCCAACCACAATCACAGCCGACTAAAATATCCAAGACTGATTCCTACATTATCTATAATATAAAATCCCCCCCTTGGACAAACAATAAGACAAAGAGTGGTTCAGATTTAATCCTGCAAAAACAAATCCACCATCTTAATTGTAACAACCCGGAAATGCGAGCCAATTTAAAAATTTTATTTTGACGAATTTTCAATATTTAAAATGAATTATTTTAAATAATAACGACGAAAAATTTACTTTGAATAGAAATCGAACGTATATATTTATATAGACCGTCGTTAGAATATAAATAATTATTTATAATTATAAAAGGAATTGAAAATGGCGCGGTAGTTCGATAATTCGATTTCAAAATTCAAATGAATGTACCGGGTGCAAAATAAACCAGATTTTAGTGAAACCAAAAATAATAGAATCTATTTGAGGATATCTTTCCAACGAATCTGAAAAATTGAAATTTCATAGCGGGGATAAAAAGTTATGCCGAGTTGAAATTTCAGAATAGTCGCTATGGAATTCTGGCCCTTAAAAATGGAAATTTTGCAAACGACCTCGGATTTCGACGAAACCACTTTTGTTGGATCCGTGATGTCAAGTTATTGCTAGATTCCAAAATTCGTAATTTTTCGATTCATTATGTGAGCGTGGCAAAGGAAAACGCGTTTGACCAGTTTTAGTTGATTTTAATCGACTAGAAAATGGCCATTTTTCAAACGATCTCGGAATTTGACAAAACTAGTTTTGTTATGACCGTATCGTCAATACGAAGCTAGAAAATATTTTTCGGGAATTTTTCGAGTTAGAATGTGACCCCAGTAAATTGAAATGCGCGTTCAAATTCAATATATAGAGTTATATGTTGATTTTGACGAAAACTGATCGAAACCGTCGAATCAGCTTAGGATGTATATCCCATTGTGTTCGGAATGAGGGTGAAACGCTATGGACGACAGGCGGTGGGTCTCGTTCCGAGGTCGAAATAAAAAGTTACTTTTTGGTGAAAAATAAAATAAATAAATTATATAAAATTCTCTCCACTGCTTTTCTCTCTCCTCATCTTTACCTTTACACCCCCCATCACCGTTCGTTTCAGAATTAAATCAAAAGAGAAAGAAAAAGAAAAAAAACGATGAAAACCCCAAATCGGCCCCCCCTTCAGCCACGCAGCCACCGCCCCCCTCCTCCGTTTGCCGACGAACCCCCCCTCCTCAGTAGCCGACGCCCCCCCCTCCTCAGTAGCCGACGCGCCCCCCTCCTCAGTAGCCGACGTGCCCCCCTCCTCAGTTTGCCGACGAACCCCCCCTTCAGCCGCGCAGCCACCCGCCTGCACCCAATTCCCCTCCTCCTCCTTTGCTGACCGACGCGCACAGCTTCCCCCTTTTCTAACTAACTGTAAGTTTTTAAATTATTTATTTCTTTTATTTAATTATTCAAGGATTTTCAGTTTATAAAAGTAGTGATTTTAACATATAAAAAATTCAGATTTTATCATAACAAAGGAGCTATTTTTATCGTATGGTTAACATAAGAAAAGAGAAAAAAATTATGTAGACAAGACGATGATAAAATAAAAATGTGATTTTTATATAGTAGAAATCATAAAAATGTGATTTTTATATAATGGAGATTTTAAAAATATAATTTCTTTGTGTGTAGAATAATAAAAACATAATTTTTATTATATAACTAGTAAGTTAAAAATATAATTTTTATTCAAGTAGTAAGTTAAAAATACAATTTTTATTCGAGTAATAAGTTAAAAATATGATTTTTATATAATAGAGAATATAAAAATATTATCTTTATATATATAGCGAAATAAAAATCTGACCTTTCTTATATATATGTTGAAGTAAAAATGTGATTTTTATAGCGAAGTAAAAATTCGATTTTTATATATTGAATAGCGAAGTAAAAATTCGATTTTTATATATTGAACAGCGAAGTAAAAATTCAATTTTTATATATTGGATAGCGAAGTAAAAATTCGATTTTTATATATTGAACAGCGAAGTAAAAATTTGATTTTTATATATTGAATAGCGAAGTAAAAATTCGATTTTTCATATATGTAGTGAATACGGATGACGAAAGTGATGAAAGAAGGAACGGCGAAGACTTCTACATTTGAAGAGTCATGGCGTTTGGATTAGCTAGTCCGTGAGAACTTTTCACCTTTAATTTTGTTTTCTAGTTAATAATATATACTAGGATGCAGACGGTGTTTAGTAGCACCCGACACCCGTTGTCCACAGACCATGGACGGCTTGTATACTTGTTTGTT